>OV656860.1:5577914-6844343 GCA_927399475.2 Acleris emargana
GTACTAAAAAATCATTATACCAGGGTGCCTCCGCCTAAACCTGTCCCCTTAAAAATGGGCTTACACTGGCACTTACTTTCTAAGAGCCGTATTAATAAACTCGTCTTGGCTGAGATGCCCGTCACGAGATACGTCAATGTAAACATCAATCCATAGAAAACTGTTATTTTTTACTCATCTTGAGATGGGCGTTATAGCCGAGATTAGTTTATTAATACGGCTCTAATTACATCAAAGACGAGGACGATATGGAGAGGGAAAAAAGGCCGCTATCAGTTACGGCTATAGCCACGGCTATAGTCACAGGTTCACTCGTATTATAAATGCGGTATATTGATTTGGTTGATCCGATTCTACGTTCAATATCTAAACCGATCGAGGTATAGTAAAAAAAAAAAAAAACGGGACATTCTCTCGCAAATTGACCTAGTCTAGCATAGAAGTAGGCTCTAATACGAGCGACAAACAAGTCGCAACACAGCTATGCTACGATAAATTCTCTCAGAAAATAATTAACAAAAAATATTATGCTTTTGAGACAAATAAATAAGCATGATTTTTTTCAGATGTCAATTTCAAGATGCTAATGGTAGGATATGAGACATATGTACATTTGGATGTAGTTAAGCGGAAAGGAATCAATACACGAAACAATCGGAAGTGGATTTAAGTATACCACGGTGTCCCTTAGGGTAGACTATCAATATATTTATATAATATAATATTATATTTTTGTATTTATGAGAATATTATTTATGTCATTAAAAATCAAGACTCTTTTGTTAAGAATTGTGATATACATAATTTGAATACAAGAAATAAAAATAAAATTGCTATTAAAAAATTTCGTGTCCGTAAGGTTTATAAATCATTTGTAGGTCAATGCATCCTTTTCTTTAATAAATTACCTGACGTTGTTTTAAAGTTACCATTTCCAGTACTTAAAACTTACTTGAAAAAGTCGTTGATGTCTAAAGCTTACTATAGGGTCGAAGACTATCTAACAGATAAAAATGCTTGGCCAACACCTAAATAATTTAATAATATCTTAGTCATAAAAATATGTAAACATTTGTATATTGTCTAGGGGACACGGTTTCTGTAGGAGAATGTATCGAAACTTTTATGCAGGTTGTTTTGCACCGTCACAGGTAAGTATAACTTGTATACTTTCATTTTTTTTTTATTACTGTTGCTTATTAGTTTTGTGACAATTCTGAGTTTTGACACATTTTCCTGCTCAACTACGCATGAATATATTAATTTTTGGTTTTATATGAGATTCATTGTTTTATATAATGCTAGGTTAAGTTTATTATTGTTTAATATCATTAGCAATATTTAAAAAACGACTTACTGTTGAGTTTCTTGCGGCGCTTCTTCTCAGCAATGGTCTCTTGTGAAGCGCTGGTAGATTTTTTTTGACGTGTAAAAGTGCCCGTGCGGCCTACTTACTGAATAAACATCTTTTATCTTTTTTATCTTTTAATCAGCACGAAGGATCCGGAAAATTACTGCGACAAATTATTTATATGGCAGGGATGATATTTTAAATCGGAAAAAACTTACTGCGGAAAACAATCTAGTACCAGTGTCATACAAAAACGTTTTTCCAAAAACGGACCCAATCCACTCAAGCCCCAATATCTGGAACAGTAATGAAAAACTGCGAATTAATTTTATAAATTCATAAAGAAAAACATTTGTCGCTCATTTTCTCCATAGTATAATTTTGTGTTAAATCAATCTATCATTGTGTAAGTGTTATTTAAATACTGCGCGCACTTTAAACTGCAAATTACTCGAGTGCAATTAGGGAATGCCATTTAACCGGTTATTAACCGTTTTTGTATGAAAATAACCGGTTAAATCCGGTTAAGCCCGGTTTTTTTCATTCTCTAAGTGCAAGTCACAGTGGATTGACGCCTTTTCGTTTAACTACATCTATTTGCAATCTTGAGATCAGCCTTAGTCATGGCATATACCGCGACGCTAGCGCTGGTTTTCAGTGGTGCCATCGTGACACCGGAAAGAAGAGACGGTGTTTAATTAAAGAATATAACATTTAGTATAGAAGTAGATTATTAAGATACGCTTGATACAGAAACTCTTTTACACGGAATGGGTGAATGTGGTGTTGAGCAGCCGCTGAACGAATGGTTCAGCGACTACCTAACGTCACGCGCCTATCGTGTTCAAGTGAATGGTGTACTCAGTGAGGAGACTGCGGTGCATTGCGGTGTTCCGCAAGGTTCTGGATGCGGGCCAATTAGCTATATGATGCATGTTAACAGCTTAGGTGGAGTTATACGTCACAGCACACCCTACATGTTCGCGGACGACCTTTGCACCGTGAGTGCCGGGACCAATCTCGCTGATATGTGTCGCACGATTCAATTAGATGTAGATTCAATAGTTAAATGGTCTCATGATAACGGTATTTTATTAAATTCTAAAAAAACTAAACTTCTTATAGTACATTCGCCATATCTGAGAGTAGACGATCAGGCACCCCCGTTATTTACACACAGCTATCAATGCTTCCATGATGCCCTCGTCAACTGTCAGTGTATACCAATTGAAAAAGTAAATTGCGTAACTTATTTAGGTGTCAAAATTGATGTTAGTTTTTCATGGGCTCATCATATAGACTATATTTGTGTTAAGTTAAGAACGTTATTGGGAAAATTTTATCATTTAAGTTATAGAGTTCCTATTAGTACCTTAAAGTGTTTATATTTCTCGTTAGTAGATTCCATATTGTGCTATGCCCTTGATAGTTATGGTCTCACGTTTAAAACCCATTTAGATAAATTAGAATCTTTGCAGATAAGGATTTAAAAATAAATGGTTAATAATAAAACTAGAGAGAGCTGTAATAAAGATTATCGGAAATTGTTTAAAATTTGTAAAATTCTTCCAGTTAGTGTAAAACATAAATACCTTTTAGCTATAAATAACCGTGATAGTCAAGAGCATAACCTATCTCAGATAAGTCATAGTTATGGCACTAGGTCGGTGTCTGCGGGTAAATTTGAGGTACCTAGAGTGAATAATTATTTTGGTGATAGAACATTAAAGAAACGTGTGCCATATGTGTTGAATAGTCTGGATATCCGGCAGGAGCCAAACATTCGTAGATTTAAGAGGCTAGTCAAAAAATATTTATTAGAGTCACTTCCATACTAGACATATTGTAAGACATACTGTAAGCTATATTAAATACATAAAGCAGACTTATTCACGGACACATTCCTGCAGTCAAACTGTTGTAACAGTTTTGCAGGGCGTTTAATATTATTGTACTGTTGTTTGTGTTTAAAAAATAAATAAATAAATAAAATAAGTAAAATAATAACAAATACATTAAATTAAATTTTAAGTACATACATACATACATTAAATCACGCCTGTTTCCCAGAGGGGTAGGCAGAGACCACTTCTTTCCACTTGCTACGATCTTGACAAATTTCTTTCGCTTCTTCAACATTCATACATCGAGTCATGCACGCACGTCGGTTTCGGGTACTTAAGATTCGGCCCTTTCCCAGTATTTCTCCGATTTGATTCGAAAAAGTACGCCTAGGGCGGCCCCTTCCGACCCTTCCACTCACTTTCGATCTGTATATCTCTTTCGTCAATCTTCTTTCATCCATCCTTTCCAAATGACCGAACCATCGAAGCATGCCCTTTTCAATCTTAGTCACTACGTCTTCTTTCATTCCACATTTCTCTCTGATTTTTTCATTTCTAACTCTATCAATCAGTTTCACACCACACATACTACGCAAAGAACGCATTTCAACTGCATTTACACGACTAACATGCTTGTCCTGCCACACCCAACATTCACTACCATACATCAGGGTAGGGGCTAGCACTCCATTGTGAACAGCCAGCCGGGCTTTTTGTGAAACGCCCTGTCTGCTCACAAAGGAGTGCAGGGCCCCATTAATTTGATTCCCCGCATTCACCCTCCTCTCGATATCCTTCTCACACTTACCATCTCTTGTAAACATACTTCCCAGGTACACAAATTCGCTCACTTGTTCTACTAATTCACCATTTATATTTATCACGCACTCAGTCATCTCCTCATCCTTCTCTATCACCATGACCTTGGTCTTGGCAACATTTACTTTCATCCCCTTTTTCTTAAATCCCTCATTCATTTTAAGTATGGGAATCAAAACGGAGTAAGTAAAATAGGTACAAAAATAAGTCATGATAATTTGAACAAAAATAAAAAGGAAGTCAACTGAACACAGATAAAGAAGGAAGAGATTAAAAAACGCGAGAGGGGGAAAGAGCCGCACGGTACCACCAAAACCACGGTGAAAAAATCGGACAGTTAGTAGGAAAAGCGATAAAGTTTAGCAGAGACGGAATCGCGTTCATAAGCTAGTTGTGTAATGAGTGACTATTTATTTAAAAATGGTCGCCCAAACCTGAACCCGCGACCCAGTAGGTAACGGAAGATATTTATAAAATACCCGCCTGTTGACCAAGTAACGATTGGTGTTTTCAATCGATTTTCTTGTTTATAATATCGATGAAAGCATTCGATACGTGTACTGTTTAGGTTCGCATTCTTCTCGCTTGTCCAGAGTTTACATTTCGTTGGTTTTGTTTTTTTTAAACATTGCACGTTTTGTTTTGATTTTTAAGTTTTCATCTGAGTTAAAGGTAATACTTAGGTCATGTTATTGCTTTCTCGTTTTAAGTTAAATGAGTTGGCACATAAAGCAGTTAATTTTACTGGTGTATTATTTGTTGCTGAATCAGCCGCATCCATATGTTCAGTGTTTGCCACAAACAATGCAGGACGCCACTGTACGTTAGAGTGAGATGGAAATATTTTTTGCTCTCTTTAACATATAGTTGCGTCCCGCAGTGTTTGTGGCTAACAGCAAGCATGTAGATGCGGCCTTACGTAACATTAGAAGCCGAATAATGACAGTAAAACTCCGTGATAAACTAAGTTTCTTTGCCATTGGACTATTAATTACACAGTCATCAGTTGCTTATCAAGACTAATCAATCGAGTCTAATGTCAGTACGTTAAATACAGCATAAATCATGTAGCCACTTTCCGACTCCATCATCAAATTCATCAGTTCAGCTCTTAGACAGCATAGCATTGCATCATCAGGTTTACAAATCACCAAGTTTCAGCCCATTCTGGCCAGTTTCAGGTATGAAAGAGACAAAGTTATGACCAGAGGGCGGAATTGCTCATGGCAAAAATCAAACGTCAATAGAGTTGGAACGTTGAATTTTATCGACTTTTTCAGCTATCGATAAGTTCATTCACCATTTACATTTCTGACTTTAACATTAACCTCTTTGATTAGATTAAAAGTAAATTGCATGGCAGTTAACTGTCATTTCTGCCACTAGTCTTTTTGCAACTAATTCGCGTTTGTAAAATGTGGTTAATCCAAAAAGAAAAACAATTAACAAATGGATAAATAAGTATCCTTGTCTTACTTGCTTTAAATGTAAGGTTCCCTAAATGCAACTAAAAAAATAACGAGTAAAACACATTCACCTGAGTTTAAAGAGATAAAGAACGATCGATACTAGTTTTTATCTAGATTTGGTAATATTTCTCGTTTCTTGCAACATTCCATGGATAAAAATTGATAATCCACATTTCCGGTTATTTTAAAAAAAAATGACTATCATGTATTATTACCAGGGATCGGAAATTCGGATCGATATTTACCTAAAGTTGTCAAAATCCCGGAAAAAGATAGGCAAAAATGGCGTCGGCTTCTTAAAAATATTATTTTAATAATATAAGTTCCGGGATTCTGGGATTCTACAAAATGTTAATATAATAATTACTTTACGTGTAGGATAAAACATTCATTTTTGCTCCTATAAATTCGTTAGGTTAATGATTTACAGGTAAATTAAATAACATTTGGTAAATCTTTACATGAAAAATAACTTCAAACAGTTAATATAAATAATTGATTATGAATTAATGTCGGTGCAATTTATTTATTTTGAAATCCCAGAAATTTTAGTACTGAATTCTATGATTGAGTCCGCCTCCATACAACTGAACAACAAAGCCGGTGCGAAAGTATAGGTAAATATCGATCCGAATTTCCGATCCCTGATTATTACAGAGAAGACGAGGAGAACGTCATTAGCACATACTTAGATTAAGATACTGTTTTATCGATAAAAATTAGTTCACAGGTGATTTGAATCCTTATGTTGGTATTATTGAAACTTAGGTAGTTTGAAACTTGCGCTAGGTAAACATAATTTCAGTTTATTCGATAGTCGATAAAATTCAACGTTCCAACTCTATTGACGTTTGATTTTTGCCATGAGCAATTCCGCCCTCTGGTTATGACTGTATAACTCTGTCCCTTTCACTGCATGGCACTTGATAAGTATACTTTAGAACACCTGCTGCTTGACGCCTGCGCTGCGCTACAAAAGGGCGACAATGTTATCTGCTACGCTGGTCCGCGCCGCGTAGCACTGTGAACGTAGCGGATACGAATTGCCGCGCGTTTCAGAAGCGCTCATGTGACAAGTTACACACACGCTTTTTTTAAATTTGTTTTGTGCTTTCTTCCTTTTTTCTATCTTTTTTACTAGCGGTAAGTTGACTTGCTTTTTTTATGGCATAGGATTGCAAACGAGCACACAGGCCACCTGATGGTAAGTGGAAACTGTGACGCACAGACATTCGCATTCACAAGACTGTAAATGCACTGCCAACCCTGAGGACTAAGATGGAATGCCTCTATGCTAGTCATTTCACCGGCTGTCTTATCCCCAAACCAGAACACAATAATGCAAACACTGCTGCTTGGCGGTAGGTTAATGGAGGCTTTGTCCGTATGTCTGTCATTCCGGTTCAAATCTTGCAAGTCACCATATCATTAAAAAATGTGGAATACATCAAGTAAACCCAAGTTCCATGTAATTGTATGATATTACTGAAATTAAATACATAGAGGTAAGTACTAGCCTTTGAGAGCGTCGGTAACCTAGTGGTACCTAGCTCAAACCTCGCGGTCACCATGTACCAATGAGTGTTTCTAAGTTAAGTGCATTACCCGATGCTCTTACGGTGAAGGAAAAAAATCCTGAAGAAACCTGCAAATTCGAACAGCTGAGTGCGTAAGAGGGTAATGGAACAAAAGATCCTAAAGGGTCAAAGTGTATCCGAAAGGGCCCATCTGTAAGATAAGATAAGATAAGACGATCCTACCTATACTTACTTATCTTATTGCTATGTATGAATGTTGAAGAAGCGAAATAAATTTGTCAAGATCGTAGCATGTGGAAAGAAGGGGGTCCGTTCATTTGACCGAAATACGTTTGGCCGAATGAGTCGTTTGGCAACTGTTTCATTTCCCAACCCGCATATATTTCTGTAACTGTGAATATTTCAGGATTTATTTTTGTACTATTGTGTAGACTATAGGTCAGGTTAGGTTAGCTTTTTTTAAAAAAAAACTGAAATATTTACAGTTACAGCAATATAAGCGGGTTGGGAAATGAAACAGTTGCCAAACGACTCATTCGGCCAAACGTATTTCGGTCAAACATTAGTGAACCGGAAAGAAGTGGTCTCTGCCTACCCCTCTGGGAAACAGGCGTGATTTAATGTATGTATGTATGTATTGCTACAATTTTTTACTACTCATGTAAATTCCTGTAATTAACGATTGATTGTTTGATTGATTTAAGAGTTGGTTTGGGCCTTTAGTCTGATCCGTTTTTTTTGCTTTTAACGTGTTACTGTATTTAACTAAGCCGCCATTACTGCCAAGTAAATAGGAGCTATCGTAACGGTAACGATACGATAGCAAGTCAAAAGCAATATTGTTATAGAGGCCCCGATGATGGAGTCGGAAGGTGATAATAAGATCTCCGCTGTAATTAACACTGACCCCTTTAATTAGGGTTCGTTATTTTTAGTCTCGATAAGTGAATAATGACTTGATAAAAAAAACAGTATAAAACAATGCCTTTTCTCCTGTTTTTTTTATACTTAGGACGAACAAAACTTAATATGTTTATCGTTTACTATATACCATTCCTGGGTTAAGGATAACCAAGCGACAAACAATTTGCAAGCAGGTCAAGCAAGCCTCCCTACACGGCTAGAATATGTCCGCAATTTGTTTGTCTCTCGGATCTCTCTTTCTATCTACCCCGTAAAGATAGAGACGCAATGAGCGACAAGCGAGAAATTGCTGGGGATGTGTTCTACTTGGTAATACCATATCGTCGATGAAACCGCGTAAGTAACATGTTTAATAAGGAGCAAAATGAACCTTTTTAATAATATGGTAAGGTTTATTTTGCTCTATCATAAATTTGTTAGTTACACGGTTTTGCAGTATCACCTACGATATTGCTTTTGACTGTTCACTAATGATCTACCAAATCATCATTTGACAAGCTTTCATGTCGCAAAGAGATACTTCCCGCCATTCAACATTTTTTTGTGGTCAAAAGTTTTACCTAACCTAACCTAACCTAACCTAACCTAACCTAACTTATTTAACAAACCCATGTACCGTACGTAATACGTAATGGTATGAGCAATTTTTGCGAATAGAAAGTTTGTAAAATGATATAGTTTGTGAAATGATGATTTGGTAAAAGTGAGGATACCGCTTTATGACATGTTGTTGTCTTCATTTTAACCATCATAATATAAATAATAATAACCGCAAGGCAGCTAGTGGCGAGCTGTTGGTGAGTGGCGCCACCACGGACCTGAGTGCTCCCGAGGGTTCTGTTCCTCACCTCACGCTTGCCTTCACCGGCCGGCTGGAGTGTATAATGACGAGGAACAGACCCCCACCTCTGGCTTGCCTTTATTGGCCGGTCAGAGTGGAGTCGCAAGAGCTATATGCTCGAAGGGTGGATGTGTTGCATAAGTGGCGAGTCCACCTGATGGTCGTTTAAAGTCCAGAAGCACCTCTCCACCCTTAGCCTCTCTGGAACTGTTACGTCCCTGCTGCTATATGCATGCGGCTATTTCGGGAGGCCCATTCCATTGAGTTGGCGAGTCACCGCCTGCCATTTCAACCAAAGTAATTAGCATTGGCCAGGCAGGCGCCGCAGGTTCATCAATAGCCTAGTTAACCAATCCATATCTGTTCATTCATAGAGCCTATTTTGAATACTTCCATCCTTCTTAAATAGTCCTACACTAACCGGTGGTTGTCCGTAAGAGCATACTTCTATAGTTTGAACGTAGGGACAATCGCCGGTTGGTGTCCCATCACTTTACTAAATTAAACTTGTCTAAAGGGCCTCTGCGTGTTGGCTTCGGCTCCATGTACGCCTTCCAAAGGTCCGGGACTCCCATAGTCCCGTGATTGGTAAAGACATATAAATAATATAAAAATCAGGGGACAATGTCACACCAATTGACCTAGTCCCTAAGTTCTATGCTTGTAGGTACTAGACAATTAACGATATAAATACTTACACAAACATCCATAACTCAGGAACAAATACATTCGCGCTCATCACACAAACATCTGCCCTTACCGGGATTTGAACCCAGGACCGCTAGCTTCGTAGGCAAGGTTACCACAAACTAGACCAGCGCATTCGTCAACTCGGCCACCATTACTGTCCAGTAAATAAGAGCTATCGCAAATACGATAACATGTTGAAGGGAATACGATTTTGCTGAGTAAAATAGAGCCGCATACAGAAAACTTAGGTTGGCGAGCGATTGTAATGGTTCTTTCTTGGTTAGAAATAAAGACAATCAATAATACGAGTAAGTATGGTAACGCACACACACGAACACAGAAACACGGTGAGTCACGACACATTTAATTAATGCTAAGTATTTTTAATTATTTTTGGAAGATTGAGGCGTCCCAACCCTGACTTTGTAAGTCTAAAGAGAGACCTCAGCAACTGTAAATTTAAATTGGCTAACACGGACCTAAAAAAGGCTAAATAATAACACGACACTTTTCGACCTTAGTTAACGACGTTTTAGACTAGCAATAAACATTGCATAATTATTGACTGCTGTCTTCCTCTAACTTTTAAGTTAGAAAAAGACACCAATATTGTGCTTCTTGCTCTAGAACTGTAGTTAACGTAAGACAGCAATCAACCAATTTTTTTTTTGCCTAAGAAAGGAACGTACTGAGATACAAATAAAGTCTTAGGCAAGTATAACCTTAGCAAACAATTAGGTTTAAAAAAAAACTGCAAATGGGCCATGTAGTCACAGTTGGAATTAGAACCTTAGTGAAATGAACTATAAAACAAGACTATTTTTAGCGTACTTTGTAATATAAGTAACTTGCAAATAAAAGGAATAAATGAATGTGGATTTTATTATAATTAATCACATACATACTAATTTACATACATCATGACCCGATTGCAATGCTAGTATATTAACTACCGGGGCCGCGATTTAATTCTGTAAAAACCATATTGTCTTTGACCTGATTTATTATGACGAAGCTGTGCAGTTCATTTTACGAGCGTAAAGGACAGAGCTATAGCTGTTACATAACTCTGTCTTTTTCTCTCAGCGTAAAATGAAATGCATAGCTACGTCATAATAACCCCTCTGTTATCGTAATTTCTCACGTTTTGATAGTTCATATTTACTTGACAGTAGTTGACAGTTATGCCGGCCGAGTTAAAAAACAATACCGTAACCTGTCAAAGACGATATGGTTTTTACTGAGAATCTCGGCCATAGTATATCTACAGACAGTCAAAAAGACAGAAAGACAGACTGACACAGAAAGCGTCTTTGTTTAATTAAACTATATACATATAATAATAATATAGGACATAAAGAAGAAAATCACATTACTATGTAATTTGCATGGTGTGTGAAAATATTTAATATTGATTTTACAAGAAACAGTAAAAAATAATGCATGCTTCATGTTTCATAACTTCATAATGCCCTCCTCATACCACACCCCCGTTGTCATTATACTAAATTAAAAAAAAAACATCTTGAATTTTGGTATATTTTTCAAACTTCGGAGGGAGCTGATCAAAATATGTTTTTCTCCGAATTTGTGCCGAATCATCAAGGGTGTCCGAGTCACGGCGAGAAATTTAAACTTCTATTCATGTTCCTATTATTGTTAGATAAAGGGATTTTTCAATAGAATGAAAAATATATGAGAAAAATAAGTTATTGAAACGTTAAGTTAAACGAATGATGGCTAATTGTTATTATTAGATAAGTGTTAATACAAAAAAATATTTTGGAAGTATTAAAATTGGACAAAAGTAACGTTTTTCTTGTTAAAATTTGCAACAAAGATGTGAAGATACCTTACAATAATTAAATAACTATCACCATAATATGTTTAATTTTATGTAAACACATTAAACGATGAAAAATAATACCATTTATAAAATAGGCATGAATATACCATGCATGTACTATGTACATACCTTTGAGCGATAGATTTCATAATTGTAGTTAATTCATTGTTCTAATAAATTGGTACATATTTTAATTACATTACACTCATTAAGTCCATACACAAATGCAGTACATAAAGTGCTTATTGTATCACTCACCGTCACCTCTTCAATAAAGTCACCACTGTCATCCTTCTGGAGACACATCCAGATCACAACCAGTTCAGTGACACTTCACATACATGTAGTAAGAGCCCGAGTATCGTGCCCTGCGGCACACCCGATCGCATTCGCGCGCAGACTGCGCCCGCGCCGGTCAACTGTTTTGAATACAATCTGTAACAGAAAGAAATAACAATAATAAACTTTACAGCCTGAACCGTATGTTTATGTGCGGCTGGCGAGGGTTCCTTTTTAGTGAGTGTTGTCGAAAGCTTTTGAAAAATCTAGGCTTTTGTAAGTCATGCGAAAGGGATCCTGAACGTTAATTAAAATATAACCAAATTCCTTAGCAAAATAGTGTTTGCAATCAAAATTTAGTTAAATAATGCAATTGTGTATTATGCACTTTATGTACGATCCTACTTGTAACTAGAGTTTACATAAATACAAACATACTTATTCTAGAATAAATACCTTTAAGGTAAATATGCCGCTTTACTATATTATTATTACTCACTCAGATGACTAAACTTTATTAAGACACAAAACCATGATTAAAACTAAATTACTAAATTAAATTAACTTGATTTGTTAATAATAAATCTTAGTCTAGATAGGTAACTTGGTCTTTTTTCTTTCACCATTGTTCGGCCACCATTGTTTTTTTCACATCACTTGGTCAACCCTGAGCAAATTTTAACGGACGGACAACAAAGTGATCCTATAAGGGTTAACCCTTTTTCCTTTTGAGGTACGTAACCCTAAAAAACACTCTTTGCACAATATTGTGTCAGATTCTACTTGTAGCAAACGTAAATAAAAATAATCTGACGAATTGACATTGTAAAATTATGTAGTATGGTTGCGTTTATCGCAAAATGTGGAAAAAGCATCTGTCACTCTCTTACTTTTATAAACGTGTCAAAAAATGATGAATGTTTTATCCACATTTTGTCACGCGATAAACGTAGCCATATTAGGTGAGTTTTATTTTTTGAAAATCTTCTTTTTTTTATTGTATTCTACAAGATCATTAATTTAATTTAATAAAAACATGTTTAGTTAAAAGTAAAAATAAAACTACTGAACCATTTAGCTACAATACTATCGCTAGACTTACTCTTACCTACGATGCAACGTTACATAAACAATTACTATTATTTTTAAATATTGTCAGGCAATCTTATCTATGACTAATTTAACAGTAACACCTGAGTCACGGTGTACGCTACAATCTTCATCATCCGGTCGGTCGTTAAACAAAAGTTTGTTGAATATGCCTTTATATTCATCATATTCATCATGTTCATCATGAGATCACTGTTCAAGTCCTCAGCCCTACAATCTATCTAGTTTACCCTCGTTAGTACTAATGCAGACTAAACCATCAGCTAACTGTGTTTCGTCTGCACAATCTTTGTAAAATTGAATGAGGAAAACCTTACAATCGACCGATAGAAAGTCTACAGTTTTTGGGGCTCTTATTTTCTTGGAAAAATATCCCATTGGATCATTTGGAGCGACAATCACAACGTGCCTCTAGTGGTTCATCATCATCATCATCATGTCAGCCGAAAGACGTCCACTGCTGGACATAGGCCTCCCCCAAGGCTCTCCACTCAGACCGGTCTTGTTTTTCGCACGCTTGTGCTCTCGTGGTTACCTATTGTTTTTGCTGAACGTTTGGCATTTCGATGTTTTTAAAAAATCCCTAATCGGTCAAAGCTTGATTGTAAGTGATCGGGAGACCAAAAGAGAAGTATAGGTAAACATACATACCTACCACTTTGGCAGAGCTGCTTAAAAACGACCAAGGTCGGTGTAACTAGACAAAATTTCCTTCCACCTACCCGTATATTGAAAACTATCCCACTAATCACAATGCCCTCCTTAGAAAGAAGGGCGTATGTCTCATAGAACGGTGTATGTATTAGTTACCTTATTTCTTAAGAAGGAGGATTACATTTACCTTGGCTATCAAATTGCTCATGCGTCCTTTTTATTTAGGAGGGCAGCACAGTGGTGGTAGGACCTTGTGCAACCTGATGGTAAGTGGAAGCTGTGACCCATAGACATTCGCATTCACAAGACCGCAATCATTAAGATAAGACTGCAAATACACTGCCAACCCTGAGGACTAAGATGGAATGCCTCTATGCTCTATGCTATGCTAGTTTTAGTCCTCAAGGTTGGCAATCTGAAGATTGAAAATGTGTACGGATCTGGGATAGCTCACCATCAGTACGACAGACAGACAGAACACACAGAACAGTTAGACAGTTGAAAAATATATTTTTGTTTTTCTCACTTAAAGTACTTATTTTAGTTTATTTTGTTTACTAACAGTAGCGTGTTTTTTGTGTACATTTTTGTGTTAAAGGTGTAATTTATATACTTTGAGCTTGAAATTTTTTATTTTTTCATATGCCGACGCGTAGAATCCATGTAGGATTCTAAAACAGGTATGCACCCAAAAGTCCCAACTCTTATTATAATGTACCGGTGACACGACGAATCTAACGCAACCTCGTTGGTCAAAATCCGACACCCGTTTAGCCTTTTCAATGGTTACAATACAATACAATACAATTCAAAAACTTTATTATACACCAAACCAAAACATTACAGAGAAATGACACGATTAAATATAATACATGTAACAACAGGCGGTTACCTCTCTTAAGTTCGAAAAACATTTGTCTGCTGTTTTGTTAGTCCAAATTTAAATTTGACCGAAAATCCTTTGAAAAACATTCCTGGATTATTATAAAGCTACCCTAGCTACATACATATATCTTATTTTAACATTTTGAGAAGTTAACGGGTAGAGAGAAAAATTATTTTAGGACAAATGAAAATTCTAATAAACAAATTAGCGGACAAAAGTTTTTTGAAACATCGATAGGTTACCCTTTTCAAGGTAACAAAGAACCGTTAATACATACATACATACATATAGGAAAAATGATTATTCTCCCATTTCGGCAGTCTGATAAAAATAACTTAATCATGCATTAGTAAAACATTGGTTGTTTAACTATTTTATCTACATCCATATCATAACTTTAATATAATATGTTCAGAAACGATAAGCAAACGCCCTATATTAAGTAAACTGGAGCAGGACGCAGGACTGATGGCCGATGGGGTCAGAAGGTTCTTGAGTGGTGTCCGCGGACCGGGAGACGAGCTGTAGGTAGGCCTCCAACAAGATGGAGTGACCTTGTAAGGATCGCGGGAACGCGGTGGATGAGAAAAGCACAGGACCGGTCTGAGTGGAGAGCCTTGGGGGAGGCCTATGTCCAGCAGTGGACGTCTTTCGGCTGACATGATGCTGATGATGATGAAGTAACCTGTACTGTGGTTGTACTTTAATATTAACATTAAAGTATTACATGTCATTAAAGTATCGCTGTGGTTGCATCTTAATGTACACTTTTAAGTATCGGTGACTTATAGGTACTTTAGGGTATATAATTGACTGGTTTTTGCAAACCCCAACGATGCGATGAGCATATCTTCGACTTATATAATACAAAATATTTTTACACTACTGAGCAATGGCTTAGGCTGGAAACCAACAAATCACACGAATCTGCGAAACCGAGTCAACGTAGAGGGAGAACGGTTAGGTTAACACTAACGTAATGCTGAGTGCTTAAATCCGAAACCCTTACGAAACTGGTAACGTCAATGGTTGTAGTTAACTAGTTCGAAGCAGTTTCCATATCATTATGGTAATCCTATCGATAGGGATACGATTACGTTTGGGAGAGCATATGATGTAGTCACCTGATCTATACACTTAATCAAATAAAGGGGTTTTCCGGTCCCTAGGCATTATGTACCAGTCACATAAATAACTACTAGCCACTGTTTAGTAGATTAGATTCAGTAGCTCAACCTGACCCCAACCACTGTTTACAAGTTAACAACAATAAAAGCTGTTGATTCGGCAATACTAAAACAATCCTTGTTTGGCCGTCACCCGACCGTAGCACATCGAGTTTCAATAAACAACTATGAATCACAACATTGACTATTTCCAAATTGTAGCTTGCTCGAGTATGCTATCGTGACAGCTTAATTTCGTTTGATTTAAGGCTAGAGGAATCATTTAG
Organism: Acleris emargana; assembly: GCA_927399475.2. NCBI lineage: Eukaryota > Metazoa > Arthropoda > Insecta > Lepidoptera > Tortricidae > Acleris > Acleris emargana. The sequence goes on from OV656860.1 coordinate 5,593,619, forward strand.
GGCCGGTTGTATCACAAAATTAACACTGGGTTAAGACACAGTTTTAAATTATTGGTGCTAGTGGCCTTTAGAGGCGGTAGGAACTTTGCGTCCGGATCGCTACACCTTCTTACCTTTTAATCTAGGTACCGCTAAACATCAGTGTACGAATTGTTGTATTCTGCTCTAAGGATCTCTAGTCCTCACGCAGGTCTTATGCAAAAGTCCAGCCAGCCAGTACCAGCTGGTGCACTAGGACAGTTTGCCGTTCCCTTGCCAAATAAAATAGATCTACATATAACGATCATATAAGTTTACATGTATTTATCGTTAAGGCACAGTAGCGAAGGCATAGTCGAAGGCATTCATATCTATTCAGCCATCGCGTATATGTACACACAGACCCTATTCTCAGCGACATAGAAGAGTTTATTTTTGACGTCTTAGGAACGTATAAGTATAACTTTATCTGTGCTATCCTCAACGAAATATCCTTCAATCATTTCAAACGCTATATCCTATTAACTCTATGTTAGTGACAGAATCGTAATGAAAGAGAAGCCGGCATTTTGTTATTATTTTAGCTCATGTCCATGAGTAAACCAACAGGCAATAATCTCTAATATCGAAATGTTGCTACAAACAAACCCTGAAATCTAATTATAATTTTCAACTATCAAGATTTTTTCGTATCTAGAAAAAGAAAGGGATGAGGATGCAACAACCTTAGTCTTCAAAATAAAAAGTGCTCCCTAACTCTGAGGGCCGCCCCGTGTTAAATTGATCTTGAGATGCTTGTCTAAAGATACGTGGAAGTAAACATGAAAATATACTTAGATAATTACATATATAGATAAACCCCCCCATATAATCCCTCCCCCCTTCCCAGCCTTTAATTGCATTATGAAGACGCTGTTAGCTTAGTTGGTAGCGAACTCTGCCTATGAATCTAGCGGTCCTGAGTTCGATTCCCGGTCATGGCAAATTATTATCAAGCCCAAACCTTATAGACAGGGATGTGGGACATAGGGAAAAGGTGTATGCGATTTTGATCCCTGCGGGTATCAACAGCTTTAGTCCTGAAAGCGTAACAAACAGAAAGAGGGAGATATCATTTTGGCAGATCCGCAGGTCAGTCGTGTGAAAAAAAGCTTGGGAAAAATCGTTGTTACACTTACGAGATCTCGAATAGCATATAATTTAATTTATTGCCTTTTGTAACAAATTTCCTAAATTGATATAATTAATTATCTTCCATAATTACCGAATATCGGTACCGAATTAATGTTTTTATTTGTTTGTGATTACTGACATTCTCTTTGGGGACAACGTATTGTTTCAATAGATTATAATTAAATCAACGTGTAGTACATAAATTAAATGTTGTATAAACACGGTTAAAGCATCTTTTCAGCTATGAAAACTGTATACTCACGCCCTCTCTCGTATTATTTGGGAAACATCAAGAGCCCAAGCAAGCAGTTTTTGCCACCCTTTTGCCCATAAACTTACCTCGAAGCCGTCGTAATTTCAGAGCAAATTCATTCGTATTGAAATAAAAGCGTTGCTTAATACAGTACTTCACATGTAAATAAATTATTATTATCGTATAAACATTGTATTTAATGTTTTCGATCTAATACTAGTAAGTACAGTAGGTATGAAACATTATCGCGCTCAGCATTTCTTATCTCGGCTGTTCTTTATTTACACTCCATCACATAAACATCTTTCTTTCGCTTATCAAGTAGCCTGATGTGATTCAGTTGTGTATAATTTATTCATTCATTCAAGCGCTATACGCAATTTTTTTAAATAAAATCCATTACCTAAATATTGAGAATAGCGCCATCTATACGCAATTTGCGAATTTTTAATTTATCATGACATGCAGATAACTTGGGTTAAACACCGCCATCTGCCGCGGTTAACCTGTACCTTTTTTTTTCGTCGAGCCCGCGTCATGCCTGTTGCATACAGCCAATTGTTTACACAACACAAAAGACCCTTGTTTGTTTTTCGCTAGACGTTTCCTGGTTTGTTTTGTGTGTGCGTGTGTGCATGTGTGCGTGTGTTTTCACAGCCGGCTTCGTGGAGGACGGTACACAAAAATGTTGTTGTTTGCTCACCCAAGTCGGTAATAAATTCTCTTTTCTGTACTGATACTGGCTGGTTGTTTTGTACGTTGAACCAAATAAATTAGGGCTTTCTTTTTTGAAAATATACGAAAAGCTTACCATAAAAATAAAATCCAATTGGCTTGCAAAATAAACAGTTGAGTGACTAGATAATTAAACTAGGAAAATGAATAAGAATAGCGAAAGTACCCAATTAGAAAGTCTTCTTGCCCAGTTGCCTATCATTGCTGCTGTCACGGGACCACAAAGTAGTCTTTCAACTTCATCATCCTAGCCCGGTATTTACAAGTTAACCATGAAGGTTAAGTCCGGTTACTGAGACAAGGCAAATGTTTGAAGTTTTGAATTTCATCTTGACATTGAACTAGACAAAAACTATCGTTCTTGTATCTACTTGGTGTTCACCATGGTTCAAAAACTACTCAAAAGTTATTAACTTATTAGATATCTTGCCGTCGGAATGGTGCCCATTTACACAAACGTTAAATTTAATGTCACCTTAAGTTATGTCCTATCACGTCGTACCGTGGCGAATTTGACGGTGAACCATAGGTGTCCTACTGGGATATTAGCTAAAGCCCTAATCTGATCCCGAGTAGGTATGATTATCATATAATTCCTGGCTGAGCCTTCATATACTTAACTATTCCAATCATGGCACAGTTTGGAATCTGATTGGAATAAACCGCCTCAGCTGGGTCACATTGACTAAAGTAGGAGAAAAGATCAATTAACAGCAGTTCTATAATGGAATTTATCATTATTATTTTAGAATTTAATTAGAATTACAGAATTGCTGCAATCATAAATACTCCACACGATGCACTACTGCTGCAAGAAAGTGAATAAAAAAGCAAAATAACATTTGAAAATGTTAGACTACGATTGATAGATAACTGTTTCTAAAACTTTGCGTTACGATTGCATCACAGTATTCAGTCCAGTGCTTAGTAAACAGTGTAAAGTTGTATACTGTGATGCATCTGTATTGGGTTTCGGAGACGTTTTATATCAAATCTAGCCAAACCGCATGAATGTTTTAAACAGGTCGATAAAAATTAATCAAGTGCGAATCGAACTAGCGCGCAAAGGGTTCCGTACCGCCAGACAGTAGTTAGCTAGAGCCCAACTCACCCTTGACACATTTCGTTTTTTTTAGAGTGGAAGAAGAGGGAAGAGGCCTATATCCAAGCTTGGATGACCAAAATGCCACCATGATGATGATGATGATACTTATCGTGACTTATTATAAATTAAAGTAGGAAATGATGGTCTTCTAATGATTGGCACTTTTTCTCTTACTTTATTATTAACGATAAATCAAGCTAACTTACTTAAATTCAGAGTTTTACGGAACTTACAAAAATGAGTCACCGATATCAAATCAAAATGCAAATGCTTTGGGTATCTCGTTGTTATCAGATATCTTATAATTGGCTTTGGTACGATAAGGGATTTAGGTATTGAGTCTTCTTTGTAAAAGAGTAAAGTCACTTATTATTTTGATTAAAATTAGAATCTCCAAAAGAAGTCAGAAATTACTTTTAGATGATACGGTATTTTCATTATTTTAGTCAAAATCATTTAAAATCACAATAATGGTGATTGTATCGCCGAATATTCACCAGACTTTGCATTGTGTCAAATATGAATACTAAGTGTCTGGGCTTTTTTAGCCTAGATACTTAAAAACTTGCAAAAACCAAATTAACTTCTACTCACGTGTAATTCCTTAACAAATTTAAAATAAGAACTGAGATGTCACACTTACAGGGATATCGTACTGTCAACGTTTTGACAGATCTTTATTGCTTGACAGTAATGGCTGCCGAGTTTAAAACAATACCATAGCAGGGCAAAGACGTTATGGTTTTTCCGCCTAGAATAGAGGCCCACGAAATCGGACTGCAATTTCATTCTGACAAGACGATTAACGCTAAAGTTAACGAATTTTGGAAACAGTCCAAATAAATGGAATTAACATAAGCGCTCCACGCGATCGTTCAGCAACTTACGTAAATCATATACATTTTCGAAAACGATAACGTTAGCCGATTGCATCTGGTCTAGGGCCATTGATCGGTCAGTAAAATTCTAGAATCCTACATTTCCTAGCATACTTCCAAAACTTTTTTTACAATGTTTACTAAAGGCTGAGAACAAACAATGTCTTTCCTCTGGTTCATTTTTAGGGTTCCGTAGTACGGAACCGTATCCAAAGGGTAAAAACGGGACCCTATTACTAAGACACCGCCGTCTGACTGCCCGTCTGTCTGTCTATCTGTCAACAGGCTGTAATCTCACGAACCGTGATAGCTAGACAGTTGAAATTTTCATAGATTTCTGTTGCCGCTATAAGAACAAATACTAAAAACATATAATAAATATTTAAGGGGGGCTCCCATACAACAAAGGTGATTTTTATAGATAATGGTACGGAGCCCTTCGTAAGCGAGTTTTTTTGTTATTTAACGTTAAACGTATACACAGTGATACACAGGTCTGATAGTAAGTTCTAAGGGTCATGGAATTTTTCAATCTTAAGCATATCATTGATTGTCGCCTCTAAGGGCCAGGAATAAGAGAAATACGTGTCTTTTCACCTGTTTACTGCTTAGCGACAGGTTAGATAGTGATAGCGATATAAGCGAACAGTGCAAAGTCTTACCACAGATAGGGAATATTCATGACTTTTATTCACAACTTCAATAAAAGCTGATTCTTGTAGCAAGCAGTTAAAAAAAAAAACTTTGAATAGCTATACAAATAACCAAGATGTAAGCCAACAAAGAGGCATAGAGGCATTCCATCTTAGTCCTCAGGGTTGGCAACGCATTTGCAGTCTTGTGAATGCAAATGTCTTTGGGTCACAGTTTCCACTTACCATCAGGTGGCCTGTGTGCTCGTTTGCCTTCCCATGCCATAAAATAAATAAATAAATAAATAAATATGTTCCTATCTCTTTTTAACATGTCATTTAATAAGACCGACGTCTTATCGGATCTCTCTGTCTTAACACTATCTACTTAGCAGTTTAAAATGCATTTGTCATCCGTATTTCTAAGCCTATTTTAATTTCACTTTTGGTTTCATTTTACAGTATTGTCATATTTTGATGTGAAATGCGGTTTTAAAAATTGTGAGTGTGAGTGACTTCCTCACCATCATCTAACCTCTCAATTGTCCTAATTTATCTTAGTAAAAAAAAGTTCCCAAACTTCATATGCTATACAGTAGCTATCCAGAGCCACGTATCTACCTAATTTGTTTATTTATCTAACATCAAACTTGCACATACATAATCTTTATCTTTATATCACACGGGAACTTATCGATCGTTATTGATGTAACCCGGTTGGGTGATAAGCGTATCTAGTGTATAAAAAACGTTCTATATTTCTAATGTATAGGTACCTTGTTATGCTTCTATATCACTTGACCTAGGTTCTTATCGTAGTCGCCGATTATGCAGAAATTTATTAATATCCAGCAATAGTAAGAAACCTTGGGCGTTGTTGATTTTTTAAATAAGAAAATCATCTTAAAATGTAACTTAACAAAACAGACTTAAACCGCTGTTATTCGAAGTATTAGCAACATCTTGAAGTTATTGCCAAATCGTAGAGCGACCAAAAGAGTTGATGGTAACTAACCAAACTATTTTCTGGCAAGCTTTACTTTCCTGATCAAAATACCAAACAAATAAAAAATAATAAACTTGCGAACTCCTGGTCGCGGCACCAGGGAGAAAGTGGTAGTTTTCGTTGATTCGTTACAAACATGCAAAAATACAAATCTTTACTATTTATAATTAGTAGTGTAGATTGTGGGATTGGGGCCTTTTTTATTGTTAATTCACAATAAATGAATAAATGCAATATTAAATGTACGACGATCCAATTCAATGTTACATGTCAAAAGCCACTAAGTGTCACTTAAGAGCCTACAATAAGAATTAAAGTAGTCATTTAAAATGGGCATTGTAACTCTTATTATAAATATTCAATGATTTTATACCCGCTCTCTTTAATTATCTCTAGATCGTCACGCTCACCACTAAACCATTTCCCGTTGTGTTCTAACCAGAGTTGCTCGGTTTTTACACGACAGTTAGTGTTTACATAAAGCGTTAAACAATTTTATCTACTGAAAGAAACATAAATTAAGACATTTTCGCACGGCGTCGTTGTTGGTGCAACGCGCAAACAAATAGTGTATAAGGTAGAGACGTGTTTGTCGATAATAGACGAAGCAGTCGGCGAAAAATTTCGGCCAAAGGCTTGGCCATATATAACATTTAAAGAAGCGTAGCTATTATTTCTAAATATTTTCTTTGACAGTAATTGGTTCGTCCGGAACGTTAAAACCATCTTATTCTTTAACATGCGAACATAAAAATGCGACTATATTACGGGGGCAGCTAAAGATAAAATTGCAAAGCCGAGAAGTTCCTTCATCATAATTGTCGCCTGTCACCTGATTCTGACAACTTGGTGAAATAGGACTTCGATTAAATCAATTTTTGTGATGCCATAGAGAAGACAAACGAACACATAGGCCACCTGATGGTATGTTACCCATAGAAATTTGCATTCTCAAGACTACAATCTTAAACCTGCAATCCTAAGACTGGAAACGCGTTGCCTGCCCTGAGGACTGAGGTGGAATCCTGTACGTTATGACCCTAAAAAAACATTTTCACAATACTGCTCGGAAATGTTCCCAAAGATTGACTAGGTCGTGTGGCAAAAAAAAACACTTATAAAATAAAGAATTTTACGCATACATTTATGTATATATGTATTTGCCGGCTGGATCAGCACACAAATTCTTCGAACATTGTTTTGTAACCCCGGGGACCAATGAAAATCAATCAATATTTTTGTATTACAGAGCCATGAAATAAAATAATGATATCGACGAATCATAAAATCCCATTTTGTTTTGTAAAATATTAGCCATATTTTCGGTACAAGAATTACTATCGTCAACAGGCGGTCCTATGGATCCAAAGCGATCTCTTCCAGACGACTTTACAAAGAAGAGATGAGAAGTAAAGTGGTCTGCAAACATGATGAGGTTCTGTTACCGTCTTATTATCTTATATATTAATGCTAACATTCACACCAAAAATATTAACGAAACGGTAAAATCAGTGGTAATTAATTAGCTGCTTAAGAAATCTTCAAAGGGTAACGTTTACGTAAACTTAATTCCATTGGAAACCTTAAAAAAGCAAAAATGCTCTCAGAAAACGTGTTGCGTATTGCAACGTTTTCTACAAACTTCCAAGGGCACCGAAGAATAATAAAATGTCAGAAAAATGTGATGTGACGGGATGTTTTAAGTATCGGCTTGGATAAAATGTCAAGATGATGTAACTGCATAGATTACCTAAAAGATTGAAATGGTCGAAATATCAGCCGTATCTAAGGATTTAAAATTCCAATAACATTTAATGGGATAGAATGCCTAAAAGTTCTAACCATTCGAGAAAATGAACTTAGTCCCAAGAAGTTAAGGTTCCTAATTGTTTGCCACTTCAAACGCAATTAACAGCACAATATTTGCCTGGTATGACTCTTAAACCTTGGTAATAAGGGTTAATGTGAAAATGTGACATGAATGACACCGTGGCGCCTACAGATAATGTAACGCGCGACGCCGGTGAGAGGCCGTTCAGCAGGATGTTGTCAGTCAGATCAAAGACGATATGGTTTGTACCACCTACAAACCTAGAATAGGAACCCAAACTCAAACCCAATTCTGATAAAAATAGCATTATTTTTCGGCGAATCTATGATAAATCTAGCGCCGCACTAGCGTTAAGAAACTCGGCCGGTTTCCCATCGCTCATTGTTTCATTTCCTTGCAACAAACAAAATTATGTAACGCATCTGATTCTCATGTTTACTACATTGCAGCTATTTTAGTCAAAACTAAACATTCCGTGTTCTTAGTTTGCCCGGATACCATTCTCATAAGACTCCGGCATTGTTGGTAGGGGTGCCTCTCTTGTTTTACCGAATCAGTTTGGCAAACTATTCTTTCTTTGCCCCCGCGGCGACTTGAACAGCTACTACCGCGGGGATATGGCGTTTCCACGAAAAGTGATTTCGCCAGTGTCAAGTATATATAAGTATAAATCAATATAGAAATAAATACAATCCAATCTTCTCTAGGAAGATTGGGGGCAACGTTGTACGGTGATTTGTAGGTCAGAGGTCAAGATAGTTTTAACCTCTGCACCACTGCGAGTCCACTTGAAACGAGAAGAATGATGCCAGATACACGAAATAAGTCCAAGTCTTCAATCACTGTGCGACACAAAGGCATAAAAAGTACAAATCACTATCAGAAAAGAACTTTGAACACCTAATTACCCAAAAATTAAAGTCTAAAACAAATTACAAGTCCGCCATCTTTTAACGTTGCAAATGGCCCCCCATTTGGCAAACTATATCAATGTGCAAAAGTTAATTTCGCAAAGAGATAGGGTAAAGTCACCAGTGGTCAGCCAGAGACCTGTAGTCAGCCTCTGCCTATACTTTGTATGAGTGGGAAGAGTACGAAAGATATTTTTCCCACTTTTCGCACTCATATAAGGTTGACTACTAGTCTCTGGCTGACCACTGGTGACTTTACCCTACTTTACAACTTATTTACAATTTTATGTCGGCAAAAGTCTAACCTAACCTAACTTATTTAACAAGCCTATTTAACCTATGTTACGTATTTTTTTAAGCCCAAAAACGTTTTTGCGAAATGAAAATTTGTTAAACAATACTGTTAATAATGGACCCCGATTTTAAGGTTACGTCCCAAAAGGGTGCCTAAACCCTATTAATTATCTTCTGTGGTTTCACCTGATTGTGCCCCATCTCTTTCACTCGTCATTCGATTGTAAATCGAGAGAATGGGACGGAGGTAACGTAACTTCGAGTTCCGATTTTCAAAGTAGAGTAGATTACATTAATTCGCCAGGATTTAAAACCATTTACGATTTATGTGTACCTATTGCTTATAGGAAATCCCTCCCCGTCTTATGGCAAGCCACTGGACCATCGTGGGTTTGTAATAGAGTCTGAAGGGTGTTTATTCTCTTTATTTACTTACTGTAGTACATGGCTTTTTTGTTTTAAAGAAGCGTAGGTATTCTAATGTGGTAGCTCTTTTTTTGACAAAAACTTGTAGTCGGTTATTTTTATTCACTCTTTTGAAAGAAAGAAAGAAAAAAGGAAAAAAACGTTTATTTGCTTACATCCAACACAAGGACAGAAAAGTAAATTTACAAACAAATACAAAACATCTGAATCAGTGCCAGACGGAGCAAAATGGTTCCTGCTCAGCATGTTACTGGTTCTTAGGCCAGAGCTGGTCTGCCACTGGAACCTTTCTTCTAGGTAACTAGATATTTAACTAGTAATTGTTTATTAGGCCATTATAATTGCGTATTTTAAATACCTAAAGGATACTGACCACAATACCATAAAAAGGTACCTAAATCATTATTAATTAGGTATATAACCTATAATAATTATCCTCCTCTAGACCATTTCCGGTTTTTCAAGGTACTTGTTTAATACCTATTCGGCATTGTCAAATCAAAATTAACACCAATTGGGTTATTATGACTAGGGAATGCAAATAACCGGTTATAACCGGTTTTAACCGGTTATAACCGGTTATTTTCATACAAAATCGGTTAATAACCGGTTAAATTGCATTCCCTAATTATGACCTCGTAAGACCCAACGGCCAGCAGTAGGTACAGTCACGAACCTGGATGGTTGAGCCACTTGCCATTGTTCGTAATTTAGCCGTGTATTCAATAACCGATGTCAACGACTGGCTGACAGCTATTCGATTCGCATTACATAGCCAAATTAGAAACATGGGTAAGTGGCTCAACAATCCCGGTTCGCGACTGTACATGGAACTAACGGGATCGTATTATAACATATACCTAAAGTTCGAAATACATAATGTCATAAGTCATATACTTACTGTTTTTTTTTTCTGAAACTGTAAGCTTTTCAGATTTTTTAAATGCCATTATATTATAGAACCCTTTAGGTTATCTTAGATTGTTGTTATAACAATCCTAAAAAGTTTAATCATAAAAACCACAGTCTTACAAGAGGCTTGTCTTAATAATCACATCTGTGACAAAATCTCATTTATCTAATCTGTTTCTCATGACTTGCAAAAAATAGAAAGGTCATATCATATCTCTTCCTCAACAAGTATGCCGAGATATTTTATCCTAGTACAAAATATGTTTTGAGTTTTGCTTTTAATTTTTTTTTTTTTTTTGCTGGTTCTGTGACCTGCTTTGGTCATATGATACTTCTAACGCCCACAGTACCATACCAACGTCACAAAACTAGAGTGTTTGCGAAAAGGCAATACTGTTTACGCACGTAGCGAGATAAAGATAGTACTAGCTTGAATCAAAACATTTTCGATATACTGTAGGTACCCCTACCATGAGTTACAATTACCGTAATCGCTAGCGTGTCGAATGCTCTGTCCCTCGCAGACCTCGCAGTATTCTTATGGAGTGTGAGGGACAGAGCATTCGACTCGCCAGAGAGTACGGTAATTGTAAATCATGGTAGGGGTACTGAGTACGCGAGGCGCAAGTATCATACAAATGCGGCGCTTTTTCTACGCAATGATCTTGTCCGAAGCGCTGGTCGATTCACTCTATGTTACCGACGTGTAAACACATAAGCCCAATTCACTGAATACATTTTATAAAATCAAAAAACCCTACTGAAAAATACTGTATAAATCATGTTACGGTACCGAGCACATTTTTTTTTTATCGTAACGTGTAAATCCTAAGAGATCATTCAAAAAAAAATAAAGAAATCTAATGATGATGAATAAATAATAACCCTTGTATCAAATAATGTACCTTTCGCTGCATAATTCTTGCGAGTGCTAGTCAATCAACTCAGTAGCCAGTTGGGTGGTGCCGCGGAACGCGGAACCGATACACGTTGCTATAATTTTCTTGCTATTGTAGGGCCATTACCAACTGACCGTCGGGGCAATAAATCATTTTATCGGAGTCTCTCGCTCGTACTCGTGAAGCTTATGGCGAGCGTAAGGGATACAAGATAACGCTGATACTACACGCATCCCTTACGCTCGCCATAAGCTCCACGAGTACGAGCGAGAGACTCCGATAAAATGATTTATTGCCCCGACGGTCAGCTGGTAATGGCCCTACAATAGTCTAGGGTCAGGACAAGTAAGGTAAGACGTAGAGCTTGTCTTAAAACGCCATAGAGTCGTTACCACTCCACATCTTGTGTGTTTGTCGTTCAACATAAGTAGTGTACTTATGTTGAATCATCATAGGTATTCATCATCATTTATAATTAAGTATGCAACGACACGCTGGCCTAGTTGGTAGTGACCCTGCCTACGAAGCTAGCGGTCCTGGGATCAAATCCCGGTAAGGGCAGATATTTGTGTGATGAGCGCGAATATTTGTTCCTAAGTCATGGATCTTTACTATGTATTTAAGTTTATATTTCTCTATACACCGTGGGAACGAGTAACCCGACAAATTTTAAACATCGATTCTAGACCCAATTTGTAGTATATAATGCGATATAACATGTAGTCCAATAACGCATAATTTCCAAGATATTTATTATTAAAAAAATATTCCATAGTTAATTTAATTTGAACTTTGTCACCTATACCTAAAGCATTATTTACTAAGAAATTGATTAAATTAATTTACGTTGTAGGTACGTTGATGATATTGCTATTTACAAGATGAATCTTTCTTAGAAAATATTGCTTTACGTTAAGGTGACAGAGTTTAAATTCAATTAATTATGTTTTTTTTTTCAATAATTAAAAACTCTGAAATTATGCGTTATTGGGCTACATGTTATATCACATTATATACTACAAATTGGCTCTAGAATCGATGGTTAAAATTTGTCGGGTTACTCGTTCCCACGGTGTATAAGTAGGTATTTATATCGTTGTCTAGTACCCATAGTACAAGCCTAGAGATTAGTTTGGGACTAGGTCAATTGGTGTGAGATGGTCCCCTGATATTTATTTATATTGAAGTTCATTTAATGTATCATATTGTGTTCCGGTTTGGGGATAAGACAGCCGGTGAAATGACTAGCATAGAGGCATTCCATCTTAGTCCTCAGGGTTGGCAACGCATTTGCAGTCTTCTGAATGCGAATGTCTATGGGTCACAGTTTCCACTTACCATCAGGTGGACTGGGTGCTCGTTTGCCTTCCTCCGCCATAAAAAAAAAGTGGCAGACGGACGAATATACACTTCTAAGATAGTTTCACTTCCAAGGTACGAATCGATAATTGAGATTGGATAAAAGTACAACGTGGTATCTGTAATTTTTATGTTTAGGCATAGTGAAGGCATTTGTCTTAATTATCATAAGCGGCTCTTATTCTTTATTCCAAGACATACGAGGGTGGTTAGAAAATTAGCTTGTTTCGCCTACGGATAGATGGCGTTAGTGTCATATCTGTACTTATTGATAAAGTTTAACAAGTCAAGATAATTTATCTGTTAAGTCATGTCATTTTCGGCGGGAATTTTAGATTTGACAGTAGTTGAAACAAAAGTGATCGGAGTAACGCGGCAAAATGGAGAAAATTGGAATTCGACGTGTAATTCAGTTCTTTTTTTTGGAAGATAAAACTGCCAAAGAAATCCATGAGAGGATTTTACCTACGTTGGGTAGCTCGTGCCCTTCCTACGAAACAGTTCGACTTTGGGTAAATGAGTTTAAGCGAGGCAGGACGAGCATTGAAGATGCACCTCGCCCTGGAGCCCCAAAAACGGCAGTCATACCCGAAATCGTCGATAAAATTCGTGATTTGGTTTTAACCGACAGAAGATTGAAGATACGCGAATTAGCTGAAGCCTCAAACATCTCTTCTGAGCGGGTGCATTTTATTTTGCACAACGAATTGCACATGAAAAAGCTATGTGCAAGATGGGTGCCGCGGTTACCCACTCCAGAACAAATGCGTATTCGCATGCGAACATCTGCTGACAATCTTCAGGTGTTTGAAAGAAATCCAACGGAGTTCATTCGCCGTTTTGTTACAATGGATGAAACCTGGATCCATCACTATATCCCGGAGTCCAGACAATGGATTAGTCGTGGTGAGCCAGCTCCAAAGAAAGCCAAGGTCATTCCTTCTGCTGGAAAGGTGATGGCGTCTGTCTTTTGGGACGCAAAGGGAATTCTTTTAATCGACTACCTTGCGAAGGGAAAAACCATCACTGGGGCATACTATGCATCACTTTTAGACCAATTACAGGCGATAACCGAGAAACGGCCAGGTATGGCAAAAAAAAAAGTGATGTTTCACCATGATAATGCTCCGGTGCATTCAAGCCGTGTCGCTGTACAAAAATTGTCGGAGTTACGATTTGAACTGCTTCCTCACCCCGCTTATTCGCCGGATTTGGCTCCTTCGGACTATCACCTATTCCCGAAAATGAAAAAATATTTGTCTGGGCAAAACTTTAACTCAAACGAAGAGGTGATACAGGAGGTAAACGCATATTTCGAGGGCCTTGAAGAAACACATTTCCGTGAAGGCGTCGAGAAGTTGCAGAAACGTTGGGGCAAGTGCGTCGAAATACGAGGGGACTATGTGGAAAAATAAAATAAAAACATTCGCAATTTTTTTTTTTCGTGTCAAACCAAGTTACTTCTCAAACCACCCTCGTAAATAACACACCGTTATTTGTTTGTCACGCTCGAACGACTCACATAATCGCATAATTACGCATTTCTTACAATATCCGCTGGCGTTCGAGTTGTGGTTGACAATATCGCTCATTCATAGCGACGTTTTAAACTTCTCATAATCTTCTTTTAATTAATGGCGGTCCACCAAGTGATTTCGCCAGTGTCAGCGAGAGGGTATAATCAGTAAATACATACATACATACATAAACTCACGCCTTCATTCCCAGAGTGGGGTAGGCAGAGCTACAGAATTACCAAGCACTCTTAAATAAGTTGTTGATAATTCTGTAACCACGTTTTGCACAATCAGGCTAAGATGTTTACCAGTGTATTAGTGACAGGTTGCAAGCCCATCGCCTAAGAGTACATAGAACATAGTAATCAGTAAATAGAACAGTAAATCATAATTAACAAAAGCCGGGCATTTTTTTTATCGTCTATCTTCCCTCCCCAAAGGTTACCGGAATCCTTGAATGCACAATCCTTCTCATAATAACTATTGTTATGTTTATTTTTGATATATTTAAGGCAATCAGATACGCGTGCTGCCAAATGTTAGGAAGTTAAAGGAGGTCGGAAGCATAGCTGATAGCTGCTATTTAGATTTCGAGGCCACAGCGTTATTTAGGTTGTTTTGTTTTATCACTAGGAAGGCGCAATTTCGTGCTGAAACCGTGTATCTACCAAGATTTCAGATGCGTCATTAATAATACGAAATAATTATGCATGCATTAGGAGAAATAAAAAAGTAGACATGAAAAAAATACATTTTTTTAAATTATAATTCTAATTATAACAGATTTTAAATACAGTTAACAATTTACTTTTTTGTTGTTTATTGTAGATGACGTCATCGACTGTCAACATTGCGATAACCGGAACCTTCGCTCTGCCTTGTTTCCGGAATGCATACAACAACATATCAAAGCAGATGGCAAGGCCAGTTACTCGGTTCTTGATACGAACCAAAAATATTTAAAACATTTTTTTTGCAAATTTGATCGCATTTTTGACCTCTACACATGTACGTAATCTAAAAAAAAAACTTGTTAAGTAATCAAGTAGCCATTTTATATCTAGTTCTCTTTCAGTCATTAATATCTGTGTATATGATTAATGCCAGCGAATATGTAGCAAAATAGTAAGTATAAAATAAGCTAGTCTGCTTAAACGTTTATGACTAGTAATGACTAATGATTGTAAAGCAAAGCTACTGTTTTCATACACTTTATCTGTACTTTTCATTCAGGTGACTCAGGTTTCTTACTTTTGACAGAAGCAATAACTGTGTCATAATAATGCCTCATTCTAAATGATACCAGTGAAAAAAAAAACTTTTTACTATTACTCGATAGACATATAACTATTATCAACACTTATTTAAAGGATATATAAGGTGCAAGAGGAATAAGAATAGTATTAAAAACAATACGCGTTCATGTTTTTTCACCAGCAGAGTAATATAAAACAAGTCTTAACACCAGCTCCAGTTTGTTTAAGCGAAGCGGATATTGGATCACTATCGGGAAACAATGCCTTATTTAAAAACAACCACACCTGTACATTATGTACAATTCCAACATATACTGTGAATGTTTGTTGTGTATTTTTGCAAGGCTCGAACCGATAACACTATCGCAAGCCGTCACGCCTACACGCACACACTAACGCAAACATAAACAGCGCACACACGTATGGCAAAAAAAACATAGTTGATAGAGTACATTGTTTGTTGCTAAGTTGCCTAAAAAGAGGCTTGTTTAAATAGCGCTCGGTCTTGGCCAACGCAATTTATGGTGTTGTTTACCAAGACATATGAGTATACAGTATTTGCGTGTGTTGGCCATACTGACTGTCAAATCTGTTTCCGCCTTTTCTATGACTGACCAAGTGCCAAATTAAGGCTTTTGTGATCACGACTAATCAACACACTGTGATACTTTGCATGTAGGTACTATCAGTCCATTGGAACCCTGACTCACCATAGAACAGTGTCACAGTGACATTATAAAACAATTTATTTGACACTTCTTATGACTTGAATCATAACATCACTGTGACAGAGTTCTATGGTGGGTCAAGGTTCCAATGGGCTGATAGTACCTACTATTGATTTTGCAATGGTAAAAAAAATCGGCCTAGACGATGTCGGACCATGCTTACCGTAGGATTCCGAAGCCTAACAACAAATTTGACCTCGCGACAAACTTAATTTTACCGTTGGAAAACTGTTATCCCCATACATCGACACAGGTCGCGGACAGTTGACCAACACCGCAAATAAGTTTTCGGTAGGTTTAAACATTTAAACCGTTTGTAACTCAAGAACCACTGAAGTCTACTTAGTCGTCATAGTTTTTCTTTAAAATTGTTTATATGTGCTTTCATTTGAGATATTTTTCAGATTTTTTGTATTTGTAGTTTCGGCTGGAGGGGGGAGATTACACTTGACTAACAAAAATTAGCGCTTTAAAGTTCAATATTGCATAAAAGGATCCCTTAGCTAAAATAGTAGTTTATGA
The DNA here is from genome assembly GCA_927399475.2 of Acleris emargana. NCBI lineage: Eukaryota > Metazoa > Arthropoda > Insecta > Lepidoptera > Tortricidae > Acleris > Acleris emargana. Next base: position 5,610,035 of record OV656860.1, read on the forward strand.
AATTGTTGCATAAAGAGGGGTATTAAAACACGAGTGTGTGTTTAAGAACCGAGCCGCTAGGCGAGGTTTTTAATAGTTTCACACGAGTGTTTTAATACCTAGTTATGTGCAGTTTCATACACTACTTTATCTACTCTCATACATTGCGATTCAACCTACTAAATAAAAGATCAAAGTTAATAAAGTAACTACAGCAAAACGTATTCAATGAATGGCGCCAAAACCTAGCACATCACCGCGCATGCGTTAAAGCGGGCGCTGTCACAGACAAGTAAAAATTGGAATGAAAACTTTTTGTAATTCAGTAAAAATGACGCGAACCGCATGTTCGTTCCATTATAAAAAAATAAAAAATATGGAACCTCGTTGGTGACATTAACTTTTTGGATTAACTTGTATCGTAATGGTAAAAAAGTTACTTTATAACATTATTTTGTTAGAGAAATAATGTTAGTGTTTTAAAAAAAAAAAAACGGTATTGTGTTTATAAAGTATGCCAATATAAATTCGTTTTGAATTTTATAATTCGTACTTTACGATATGAGAGTAGATAATTTTTTTTTCAAACCAGCTATGCAATGTTTTGGAAGACCTATCCAATGACAGTAATGACACCCAACACTGGGGTAGACAAGAAAAAATATACATCCCCACGTTAAGTGTAGGGGAGGTAGACTAAAAATAAAATTATTTTACCACTTTGTTGGCGTCACTAATATGTATTTTCAGGCCAAATTACAGCTTTGTAGTACTAAGTCTCTGAGCTAGGCTGCGGACGGACGGACGGACATGGCGAAACTATAAGGGTTCCTAGTTCGACTACGAAACCCTAAAAAAAAGTATAAGTCTTCTGAAGATCAAGTGAAAAAGGGTTTAAGTCTAGTATACTCTGTTTAGGTATATAGCCTTTTTAAAAACGAGTTAAGTTCACACGGACCCCAGAGTTCCAGTCATATTACTAGACTGCCAGAGAAGGAAGGAAATATTTTCGACCTGTATGTATGTATGGTTCTTTGTACCCTTTTAGAGGCTTCGTCTTAGCGTTGCGGGTGTCATTGGATACTTTGATTTCCAAAATGGCGGATTTCTGAGTATATAATATGGGTATAATATCAAAACATGCTGTGGGATTATTAAGTTAAAATACATACTTGTAGACTTGTATTTTAGAATTTGGTTCCCTTGCTCACATTACCTTTAATCAACATGATAAGTTATATATCATTGTGTATAAGACTATCGCAAATCTTTTACGTAAGGCGGAAATGCCTAATGCTCAGAGACTTCCGTTTAAATTTACTATAGGAATGACAGTTGAATATATGATACGTGGTTAACCTAGTTACTACCTTGTATCTTTGAAGCCTCATATTTATGTGATGAGAGCGAGTACCTATTTATTCGTGACATTTGGTATGTGTATATATAGATAAGTTTATGTTTCTCGATATTAGTATGTTTAGTCTCAAAAGTTTGTGCGGGATAAGGTCTATTTATGTTAGAACATACTTCATACATAAATACCTCACGCCTTCATTCCCAGAGGGTAGGCAGTAGATCTACAGAATTACCAACAACTCTACATACTTTTCCATTCTGTTACCACATTTTGCACAATACATATGTATTAGTGACAGGTTGTATGCCCATCGCCTGACAAAACTAAAAGCCTTTTTTCCCTTAGTCCCCTCTTACGACTTCCACGGGAAGGCATGGAGTGGTACTATTCTCAGCCGGCAACCACACATTGTTAAAACCATAAATGATCCATATAACTTGTAATTAAAACGATAGAACATAAAGAAACTCCTGAACATGAGCTTCTTTAGAACATGTAGGAAAGGTATAGAAGTTAAACTAGATGCAAACTTGTGAACGTAGTGTTATTTGACTATATTTAAGCCTCACATTCTTAGCAACAGTTCCAAGTTGAAGATACAATGCAGGTACTGGTTTGTCCAACAACAATTTTGAAATTTAAAACTGAATGAGCGGACGTAATGAACCTTGCATTATTTGTTTTTAACTTCGGAATCGTAGTAACTTTATTCGGTTTTGAAAGTGCTATTAAATTACTAACAATCTGTTACAACTTTTTAGATTACTTGTGACATAACATAACACGTTGTCATATTGAGACACCGCCATTAGTTAAACCAACAATTAAAAACCTAGTCAAGCATTGCAGTGGCATTATTTTAACTAAACTTAACATGCAAAACTCTTTCGGTATTTTATTAAACGGCCTTCCTCTAATTGCAATTTTAGTAATAAAAAGAATACTACAAGTCGTTAAATAAGAAGCTTTATTGATAAATAAAATAATCTTTGTGAATAACGGCCCGCTGTGTTCATCCTTGAGTGGACCTACGTCACGTCAATTTATTATTTACATTAAATCGCGATGATACTGATATTGCTAACTATATATGTATTTTGCGTACTCATAATTATACCATTTTGCGTAAATTGTATACATGTATAATATAAATTTATCACAGTTTTATAATAGCGTAGTCAGGTTCTAAAAATAGATTTGAAAACTATTTAATACTGGTTCGTATAATTTGCAGCTAAAGCAATAGCTTTATGGTTGAAGATGAACAAAGGTAGTTAGTTTTAAGGGTCCCCTACCCTACTACTAAGACTCCGCTGTCCGTCTGTCAGTCACCAGGCTGTATCTCACGAACCGTGATAGCTAGATAGTAGACATTTTCACAGATGATGTATTTCTGTTGCCGCTATAACAACAAATACTAAAAATATAATAACATAAATATTTAAGGGGGACTCCCATACAACAAACGTGATTTTTGTAGATAATGGTACGGAGTCCGTCTCGCACTTGGCCGGTTTTAATAAATCAAATAACATATTTAAAGAAACGTTCACATATTAATATCTATATCATGAAATATATCTTCAAATAGAGGCTTAAATTATCAAGTTTTAAATTATAATAAATACTCTGAGCTCTTAGTAAAAATAGGGATTAGAAAAAAACTCAAGCATAGGGCCTTGAGACCCTTGTTTTTGTAGCTCCATCCCCTTTATTTGCCTTTCCCAGTCTCGCTCGGCTGAGGGTTATATTTATACTTATAATTATAATATGTATATTATGTAAAGAACGTGTTGAAAACCGAACAAATACTGTTTGTAACGGATTTTACTAGTTCTTAATAAGTACAGATTGAATTTTTAGTTTTATGATATTATATAATGATCACTCAATAACTAGTCAGGTCATTCATTAGAAAAATATAATTAAGTATACTTACACCTATTTCAAGTAAAAAAAACATTAATAAGGTCTTAAACCTGATCAGGTTACTATAAAAACCTTTAGTTTAGTTGCATACCTGCTTAAACGACAAATAATTGTTTATTGTTTTACAAATAAGCTGAATTTAATTCTTCGAAAATATACAATATTCCCAGATAATATGTACAATTTATCTCTGGGGCCCAAATTAGTAAAGTGAAAAGAAAACTACTCCATATTAAGCGTAGTGTCAGTTAAAGAAACATTACTTGAATTAATAAGGTTATCCTCCTTTCAATCCAGTTGGCATAATTCCTGTGCTCAAATAGGTACATAGTTTAAGTAGTCTAACAGTCTAGACATCCTTAGTTCGTGCCTCTCTCTATTGTTATTTTTCTTTTGCAGTCTTATCTTATAAGTTGGTAGGTACTTACGTCCTTGTAATTTGGAAAAATACAGATGTCATGTAACGTCACATTTTTTTGCCAAAACAGTTCTAATTTCCTGTACTAAATCTTCATGTATGCGGATGCCATCGGTGTTTGTATGATTTGTTCAATTGCTAATTAAATTAATTAACTAGGTTACTAGGAAAAAAGTTGTTTTATGTTATGAGACCCAAAGTTTTTAGTTATTTTGACAAATTAAACTATAATGTAACTACTTAACACCCAAAGTCCTATAGTAATGAGATTTCAAGTTAGGTGGCGTTTTATATGACGAGCAGAAAGGCCACCTAATCTCAGGGTTTGAGACCAATGGAGTCTTAGGATTGCAATCTCTAGACTGATCCTAAGACTCCAAATACGTAGCCAACCCTGAGGACTAACATGGAATGCCTTTATACTCGTAGCGTAGTAGGTGGTAGTGATCCAGATGGACCATGCAGAATATAGATTTACAATGGTTCGTAAGCAATTAGGTAGATCTTACATTCTTCATATCAAAGTGTAGTTTCTATATTCCATTGGATTCAAGCATGGAAATAACGTCATCATCACGATTCAGGATTCTAATAGGATACTTACCTACGTTTATAATAATAACATAATATGAATGGAACGTGTGTTACATTGATATTTACCTACTTACTTATAATAATTATACTTACGAGAAGTATAAGTATCATATTGTTTTTAAAATTCTTAAAGATATCACTACATAGTATAAAACAAAGTCGCTTGCGCTGTCTGTCCCTATGTATGCTTAAATCTTTAAAACTACGCAACGGATTTTGATGCGGTTTTTTTTAATAGATAGAGTGATTCTTAAGGAAGGTTTATATGTATAATACATTCCACGCGGGCGAAGCCGCGGGCGGGTCGCTAGTTTATAATAATTGAACTAATTTATTGAGGTCATGGTTAAGTAGGTAATTCTTTTACGACATCTGAATAGGTTATTATTGCTGTAAATCTTAGGCTTTAGAAATGTAAATTAGACAAGTTAATATACGTATAAGTGAAATCTTAAATTATAAACGGTAGGCATAAAAGCAATGTTTGCTTTGCATAACTTATTTGGCGGTGGCGTGATGTGAAAAATCAATAATTATAGATATCGTACGACCGGTGCGTGGTTAAACAATCGCTCGTCCTTTCAACAACAATTTTAAATTAAAAAGTCAACTCATCAACTTTAGTGTTCGCCTAAATACATGACAAGTAACCTCTCCCTTGTCTCCCCTCTTAAACATAGTGACAATAAGTCGCACACGCACACTGGGCCGTTGTTTGTACACGCACACATCCAGCAAACCGGCTAGGTATTCGGTTTCCCGCCACCGGCACCGCGAACACTCACACAAAACACGAAGAACAAACAATACAAACACCAACACAAGTAAATTTAAACTCACCTCAAAATAAATCCATTAGAAAACACTTGTTCAAACAACTAGCGCTTAGCCTCGAAAACGCGTTGAAAAAACACTCGCCAGCATCCGATGTGTACTCAACACTTTTCCAAACTTTCTGTGCAGCCTACTTCTCCGCTAGCACCTCGCCTTCCCGCCAAAACGAACCTTCGATTTTCAAAACTTTGGAATCCCGCGCCAAAGACAGCTTCAAATTTGGAACACAATCGCTGGGTTTATTGTTCAAAACTAGAACCGGTTTTTATAAACGTGATTTTTATTTGCGAATTTTATGTCTTCTATTTTTTCATTCACTTCCCGTAAACTATTAGGAACAGTTCTAAAAAGAAACAAGTCCAAACACAATTATTAACACACGTTGCCACGGTAAAAATAAACTATGATTAACGACTATTAAAATTCGCGGAGACAACTTGAACCGGCACCGTCAAACGACATGCGAATAGGTTATAAAAAATATAGTAAATAAAAACGAACGATCTATTTTACAAAGTGGTCCAGCCGATAAAAAATCGCGAATTATTTACCGCGTTGTTATTTCGGTCGCTAGAAGCGTTGCCGATATTAATAATTATTCTTAGCGAGCGAACATCGACGCATAGTTGTCGTTTCATAAAACGTGCGCGTTAAAACTGAGTCGAAAGGCTCGCCGTGTCGGAGCATAGCGCCGAATAAAATAAACAACAATATACCTAAATAAGCGACTCGACGGGCGCGGCGGTGTGTGCGCCGGCGGCGATGTGTGCGTGTGTAAACAAGGGGCACCGCGGCTGGCTTGACACCTCGCAATCACTAGCTCATAGTTAAAGTTCCAGCGAAATGTTAACAGTCTATTGACAATTTATGTTACATCGATACCGACGGCCAAAAGCGCTTTCTGTGTGAGCTAGGTCTTTATAAATATGTGAGCTATGTTCCTGCATTCCACGTAAATTTGAGAGATTATTGTTTTAAGTTCTAAGTTAAACGAAATCTGGTTCGTTTATACAGTGTAGGATTTTAGTTAGTTTGTAATATTCGAATGCTATTACACTAAACCAGTTTAAAAGACTTTCCTAATCTTATCGAACTTTGACGGAAGTAGATACCAAATTTACTTATATAGGCCACTTTTGCCATTTAATACGCAATAAATAAATAAATATTCGGTGGACAATCTCTAACAAATTTACCTTGACCCAAATTAAGCTCTAGGCTTGTACTCTAGGTACCAGGCAATATTCGAGTAAAACTCAAGAAATGACTATTAATTATTCATATTCATAATTTTATACACCTCACCTACTGGGCGATCTTCAACACTTTATTAAATTAAGTATCGGCGACCTGTAAAGATAAACACGAAAACCATACGAAATAGCAAACATCAGTATGGTGTTATGGTTTTAATACTTTTTATCAACAGATTTCTTTAACTCCGAATTCATTGAATAATTTACATACCCATCTAAAACACCTCCGTTGCGATACAAATTCAAGTAGTATCTTCAGTTGAATAGCGGATAACAAAATCTGATTAAAAATCAATTTATTTCTCAGTACACCGACTCGCCCTCGTCTCCCCGCGAGAATAAACATATGACGTCACCGGCGGGTAAACAAACAAACAAACACATGCGCCGCGCTCATGTTTCCTTAATACAATTATTATTTCGAATGTGGAACGCGAGCGGAACAGTCGCGTCGGCCATAGATTTTGCGATGTATTTTTATTTAGAGGATATAGCGTGCTGTTACTTGTCGCGGTTACAGTGTCACTCTAACAAACTATGTCCATGGCACTTGTTAGAGTGAGATAGATGTTCTTACCCGATAAACTTAATATGCTGCCTTATATCAAAGTCAAGGCTCATTGTTTATGCGAATTAATTAAGCTGGAGTAGTTTAGAACAAACATGAAACATGAATGTAACTAATAATTAAAACGGCGCGTCTGTATTTTTTTATTACGCTGATTAAATCGTATGCCTTCCTTTTTATTATGAATACAGTAGGAAATATTTTAACTAGTTATTTTATTTTATACTACTTGCGGCAAGTTTGACAGCTAACGGTACTCAGAGGCGATTAATGAGGGTTTAAGTCGTTCCATAGTGACCATTTTTCAATAGGTTCATGTTTGAAAAAGGAACGAGTCAAGTGTTATTATAACGGGTCTGATTTTGGCGGTAAATATTGAAAAGTATTTAACTGTCTAAAAACTAATAGAAAAGAATTATTGGCTTGTACCTGAATATTTATTGCAAATTAAAATTAATATTGTGATAACAGGTGAAACACACTAAAAATCAACATAATATATTCTAATATCATGTATCATTGTAAAGATCAAGCAATATATTATTATTTTCAAGCCTAACAGTTAATTATTATGCAGACGAATAAACTCAAGTGCCAAAATAAATCTGGTTTTCTATTTTTGCACACTCGGAAGCATCTCACTGGTTTATTGGAGTTGTTTGTTTACAAGGAAGGTTAAGTTGTTAATAAATTTTGAATCGATGTATTTTAGACAACGTTAAATGCTAAAAGAAACAGCGAAGTCAGTCAAACCTAATGACAATGAAGAAAATAGTTTTTTTTTAAACTTCCCAAACTAAAAATGACGATCGCACTGATTGGACAAAACAATATCAACTCAAAATAGCACTGCATTTTAAAATCAATTTTAATACAACTTCTATGGACTTGAAACAAAACTACTTACCTACTAAGTTTTTGAGTTGATACGTTTTAATCTAGCAGTGCATAATATAATATAATAAATTTATCTAGCAATAAAAAAATCTTAAAGTTAGGTAGGTACCAACTTTAATATAAAATACCATGTTTTGTGATCATGGGACCTTTAACATTGTCACTCTTAACTCTAGTTTCGTTTTAGTTTTAGTTTTAAATCAGATACATAGTGAGCCAAGTCATAGATACCTATAATAAGGAATAATTACTTATTATTGAAAATATATTGATTGTATTTATATTTCTTATATTATATTCGTTAAATTTAATTAATACACAGGATGATGGCAAATTAAATTTAATTACTTTCTTGCTTCCTATTTGGTCCTGTTAAGGTTAGATTTTCTAAATATCCTTTCTTATTGCACCCCTAGGGTACCTAAGGAATATCCCCGTCAGATGCTAAGGCCCTAGGTTTAGCAGTTAGGGCTATGCATTTTCCGTGAGTCCAGTCACGGTTTTTCGTTGCGTTTCACGTTAATTACCAAACCATCTCGAAAATGGTCCATTTAAATCATACCTAAAAATATCCTTTTAATGACTCTTACTAGGCATGCCGGGAAATATACATATAATTAATAAAAAATAAAAAACTTGAGATTAAATCGATTTTCATAACTCTTTAATGACTACTGTTTTGTAGACCGATCTTTTTTATTCTAACAAAATCGAGTTTGTTTTATTCCGTAACTAAAAGCAATAATCAGAGGCCCTCTTTGAAAATTGAAGTTCGAAGTTACGTTAGCTCCATCTCTTTCTCTCAATTTAGATACGAATGATGAGTGACAGGGATTCGATTTTCAAAGTAGAGCCTCTGGTCTCGTCCACTGCTAAACATTTGCCTCTTCCATGAAAAATAAAACAATAATAAAATGAATAAAAGCAATAATAGTTTCAACTAAAAACCAGTACTGAGGCTCTTCTCTCCTTTTCAGCATTAATTATATATAGGCACTCGTCCACAGCTGAACACATGCGTGTTACATGGAAAAAAGCAATAAAATAAATGAAAGGATTAATAGTTCCAGCTAAAATACCGTTTAACCAGCGCTGAGGCTCTGCTACTTGTTTAAACTTACTATTAACTTATTATTCTGTGCCTCTGCCCAGCTACCAGCTGGACTGGTTGGTCTTTTCTGAATAGAATAGACTCATTTATTTGGCTATTAAATAAACACAAAAAAATACACATACATTTGAGAAAATAAAAATAAAATTACAAAATCTATTTAACTAATTAAAAATAAAATAGCCGAAACGGAGTACCAGCTCAGCGTGGTGCTGTGGCACGGAGCCGCGGCGCTGATTTTCAGCTGGACCCGCATGAGAAAGATGGCAAAAACAAGAAAATAAATAGAACATTTAAAAGAAACACAGCATAAAGTTAGTCTACAATTAATAAAAATACAATACAATACAATACAAAACACTTTATTGTACACCAAACAAAAACATAACAGATATGGAACACAATTAAAAATAATACAGGTAAACAACAGGCGGTCTTATCGCTGATTAGCGATCTCTTCCAGACAACAATTTAAAAATAAAATATTAAACATAACAACAAAGTGAGATCTAGCGTCCTAAGCGCATTAATTTAATTACTTACACATATTATAATCTAAGTTAAAACCACACATTACCAAAAAAAAAAAAAACAACCAAAATATTACAAAAAGTGATCTGCGGCTTTTTAACCCTTAATTTGGCAAAAATAAAAAAAGTCGGGAATTCAAACCCTTTTTGATTTTGAATCAGCAAAAAAATAAAAAAACATTCCAAACATTAAAAGTGAACATTATAGTAGGTATGTTCACTGTGACGTACACTGCCAAATTAAGGGTTAACCCCCGACGCAAAAAAGAAGGGTGTTATAAGTTTGAAATTTAAGTGTGTGTGTGTGTGTGTGTCTGTCTGTAGCACCGTAGCTCATATACGGATGAACCGATTTGGATGCAGGTTTTTGTATATGAAAGCAGATTTTCTAGCGGTGGTTCTAAGACCTATTTTATCAAAATCTGTGCAGCCGTTTTTGAGATATTGAGCTTTGAGAGGGATAATTAAAGTAGTGGATATCATTTTGTTTTTTGTGTTGATGGTTGTTTTTTATTAAATTACGTTTTTGTTTCTTATAGTTTTTTCTTTCTTTCTTTCTCTCTAATCATAATACTTGATATTCAACTAGAAGCATCGCCGTATCTCCTAAAGGCGCGTCCAGATTATGAGCGGCAAACACTCGAACATTGGCTCGCGCGGCGGCCGCGCATAATATAGACGGGGTTTCCGCGCGCGGCAGCTCGAACGTTGCCGCGCTCGAACGTGCCGCGGGGCGATCCGAGCGCTGTCGGTTTTTTAGCCCGCATCAAAGGAGCTTCAGTCGCTGCCGCGCGCGCAATTTGGACGGTTTTTTGTGCACGACGAATGAACGTTTGCCATGGACAACGACAAGGTGTCGCGAGTTAATACAATTGTATGGGAATTATTATAGCAAATCGCCTTTACACCACAACAAGGCACGAAGTCGAGTTGGATCGCTTGCCGCGGTCTACCTAAACTCCGTCGAACATTTGCCGCGCGAGCCAATGTTCACGCGAACACTGGCTCGCGCGGCAGCCGCGCATTACGCGCATAATAAATTTGTACGCGCCTTAACATTTTAAATATTATGTTATTTGGTTAAGATTATTGTGTTGTACATATTATTTTCAATTTACCTTAAGATAAAATTTTGTAATTAATTTGTTATTCACTGTTTTGGCGTAAACAAATTAATCAACCACCTAATTTATAAAGTTGTTGCTAAGTCGTTATATTATAAATTGTAACAAGAGGAAATGTCACGTAGGTACCTACATGGTTGTATGATATGATAAGGTAATGGAATTAGCTCAAGTATTAGCTAAATGATTATGTAATTCACGATACTATTAGTACAGGTCAAGGTTTAAGTAGTTTTTGTTTTTTACTAGTTGACGCCTGCGTCTTTTAATGCGTAGAAAATTAGTTTCCAGCTACTGCACCCCTATTTGTAACAAGCTTCTATTTAACTTGCAATGTATGTATGTATGTATGTAAGGGTCAAATATTGCAATTTAAATTTGACACATTTCCCGTTATCGGAACGGCTGAAATTTGGACCAAATAATGTAAACCCGATGACAATGCAATATTATGGTAGCTAATAGCAGATCTGATGATGGAGTCAGAAGGTGGCCATAGGATATCCACTATTCTTACCGTAGACCCACCGTGTTAGGACTCAATAGTTTGGTCTTGATAAGCAGATAAAGATTTTGCAAAAAAAAGTACGGTTGGCAACAAAGGAATGTCCCTAAATTGAATTTTTTGACAGAAACTTATTCCTATTGGTGTTTGATTATACCAAAAATATTTCTTCGTGCACCCCTAGGGTAGGTACCTACTTAGGTGTATTTTGTGATAAAAGACATTATTTGAATATTAAGTAGATATTGTACCTGCTTAAATTTTTTATATGATAATTATTGAAGAAAGACTTAATTTTATGTTAAAAAGATTTTATTATTTGATTAAAAAGACCTAAATAATATTTATTCACTGAGTTTTACTACCTATATTAATTTATTAGTTTTTTGTTCATTTACTGGGTTAAACTATGTTCATTCATTAGATTTTTTGTTCATTCACTGGGTTTTTGGGTACTTTTTCATAAACTCTCCTATAACTCAAATACTATTAACGTAATAAAAAATCACAGAAATTACTTTCTAGTTTATTAAATGAAGATTGATTAAATCCCTTAAAACCATTACAATTATTGATAAATACAGAGTAATAAATTTTCAAAGTTGAAAAAATGCTTAAGTGTTCATTTACTGGAGGGTTTACCCTAGGTACCCAAGACCCACCCTAGAACTGTGTCACAGTAACGTTATAATTCAAGTCGTAAGAAGTGTCAAACAAATTATTTTATAATGTCACTGTGACACCCTCAATTTCTCATGGCGATTTTAGGTAAGTAAGTAAGTTATTTTTAGGAATTTGAAACTAAGCAAATTGTGTCATTCACGGCTTTGCGCGTGAGTGGATTAATATATTTCTACTTCACACAAAACCCAAATAAAAATGCCACCCGGTTATGCAAAACAAGCCTCATTGCCAACGTGTTAAGGGCTTCAACGCAGGTCTTATTGTACTGGATGTTATGTGGGATCGATCCGCGACTGCTAAATACGAGGGATTTATGAATCGACGCTTACGCAGGTACATTACGAGGTAATATAGTCCCGCAGCCATAGTGATACTATGCTAATACGATGTATATCATTTATAAAACGTCTGTTCTAAAGGTTTTTGTACGGTTCGGAGAAGGCAAACGAGCATAAACGCGATTTGAGAGTAAGGGGGCTGAAATGTTTACATTTGCAATCTCAAGACTGTAGTCCTGAGACTGCAAGTCTCGGAAATTTGAAACCTGTGTTGGGTTTCGTCTATGCTAGCCATGCATACCTACCGACCTATTATATCTTTGTACCGACTTAAAGATAAGTTCCGGTAAATTTACTAGTTTAGGGAAAAAAGAGGGGGTAGACCATCAATTTTGATACGAGTTTTTTCTAAAGTAGTAACGATATGATATCCGACGAATATTTTCTCCAAATTTTAAGCCCTTAGGTTCAGTGGTTTCGGCTGTGCGTTGTTCGATCGATCAGTTAGGGTCTCCCCAAACCTATCGACGCCGAATCGGCTTGAGCCGGTAAGAAAAAGTGCAATAAGAGCGAAAACGACGTCGATCCGATCGCAACGCCGAATCGAGCCGAGCCGAGCCGAGCTTTACCCAGTCAGTTCCTTCTTTCATATTATATAGATAGATTACTAAGCCAAGCATATATTAAGAAGCGTTGACATGTGCTAAAAAAACGTAACGTAAAAAATACAACACACAAAATCAAATTTAAAAAAATAACGGCGTAATCATTTCGTATGCAGTGGATGGAGGGCTAGAGCCACCAAATTTATTTACTGTAGAATACATTAGTATCTAATGAACATACCTATCGATAAAACGTACGTGTAAATATGTATAGCATATAATTATTTATCAATACTGTGTTTGTACGTTGTGCATTTTTATTATTTGCCAATTTTAGCACGTTCTTGAGTTAGATCGAGAAACGTTTATTTATTGGTAGATACTTAAATACCAAGGTCGATTTAGGAAGATCCCTTAAAAAAAACCTATACTACCTTCTTAAAACAAAATAGGGGCCACGGTATATTCTGCATACAAAAGAACTGTTTTCGGAGAAGGATTATTATAACAAATTTTAACCTGTACTTTGTGAATTTAGTATCATTCGAAAGCTGCAATGTTCAACTTACAAGCTAGGTTTTTAAATTTTTTGTCATATGTTTTGTATTTACCGTGCGTGTGGTTTTTAAAAAAGTTGCAATTTTTTGCTCATTTTGTATGAAATTTGAAAATTGATTTACAAAACCACACGCATGGTAAAAACAAAACAATTAACAAAAAATTTAAAAACACAACTTGTAAGTTGAACATTGCAGCTTTCGAATGATACTAAATTCAAAACTTACAGGTTAAAATTTGTTATATATAATAACCCTTCTCCGAAAACAGTTCTTTTGTATGCAGAATATACCGTGGCCCCTATTTTGTTTTGAGTAGTATAGATTGGTACTCTTTGGTACTCTTCACTAATATTACAGGTTAAATGCCAAAGTTCACTTAGATATTTATTATTATTAATACTCAACGAGTTTAAAGGTAGGTCATTTTCTTTCAAAAATATTGCGGGTTTGTGGTAACAATTTATCGATTAAGGGATCCGTTTATGAAATATTAAGTTTTAAAGCGGTAATTTTTGTTTGGGCATTTCTATTTTTCCTTGTACTCAATTAAAAAATTGTTAACGCAGCGTTAAATTAGTCCATTTGGTAACGCATTTTTTTAATGCTTAAATTTAAAAATATACTTCTTGTTAAAAACTTTAAGATCAATCAGAAAAATCTATTAAAAAGTTTTTAACAAGAAGTATATAAGTATCTTTAAATTTAAGCATTAAAAAAACTTTGAATAGAGAATTAGACAACACCAAGTCGTTATTTTTTTAAAAGCCTTACATCTTCATGTCCTTGTTTTTGATACTCAACATGGTAGGGCTGGTTGTATGGTAGTTAAGGAGTTTGATAATCGGCCGGGCTATTTTCGTTGATGCATAGAATTATGAGATCATTCACTAGGTACAGCAATTACCTACGTGGTAAGTAGGTAATTACAATTAATGTAAAAGAAATCGAATTGTTTCCAAAACACGTAGGTATATTTTTTGCACGATAGGAAACTCATTAAAATGAAGGAATCGGAAGGACAACACATACACCTACCTACTTACAGTTCAGTACAGTACAGTCCCCTTTGTTTTGCGCATGCAGGTTAAATTAAAATACCTCCTGCGCTCGATACTGATAGCGACATCTATATTGTTTTCGTTAAAGCATTACATTGCAAACTCTTGTACTCTGAACATTCTATAGATAGTACAAATAATCGCTGATAGACGTCGCTTTGCCCTGCCAACTAATTATTTATAGTTTTCAGTTCTGTTTTAAAAATGGCATTATTTATCCAATTTATTTTGATAGTGAGGCCTTTTGGTATATTGGTCAGTATGAAAAATGTATTTTTGTTTATTTTTTTAACTTTTGGCTGTATGGTGTAATACTAGTGCCTCAAACGGTATACGACATTTTGTACGTGTTGAAAAACTCCACAAAAAAGTGTGAGTTAGCAGTAAATGGCGTCGCAGGTTGTTTTTTTATCCTAAATCAATGTGTTTCTCGCTGTTCTGTGTGATTGTTAACTTTATCCACGTCGCCAGTATGTCATTTGTTAGTAGAATGGTTATTTAAGTGACGAAAGAAGCGTATGTTTTGTTGATAGCAGCGTTTGGTCCTAAACAATGGCGTCCAATGGCCCGCTGGATTCCCATGTAAAAGTTGGTGAAAACTGCGATTTTGCTGAAGATTACTGTAGTGCTGACAGTGAATCGGACGCCGGCGAAGCCAGTAAGCGTCGTCGGATGACGCACGACCATCGAAAACTTTCGAAATTGGGATATGATCCAACTATGTCAACCAGTCCGAGTCATGGCCCGCCGTCAGAACCTAAAGGTAATCTACGCTGCACTTGCCAATTACTCTGTTAAACCCCTCTAAAAAAAGTCATAGCATCTCTACTTTGATACAGTTACACGGTTTAGTAGAACATTTTGGTGGGAATACTGGTAACCTATCAGTTTGTTAAGTTACATCACGAATAGAGGTCATTACTGTTTATAAACATTTCAGCGTATTTAGAAGTATTTTTTTTACGATATTTCGCATATTTCAAGGTTAGGCGAAACGTATTTGTTCCTTGTTTGTGCATTTACTATAGAATTCGCAGTGTTGCATCAATTGCTTGACCTTGTGTTGAGCAAAGACTTTCTACTTGCTTGCCATATCATGGTTCACAATAAATAATTCAGCAGTTTTAATTGAAAAAAAAACAGCTCATTCAAAATTACCTGACTGTTTATTTATTTATATTATTTAATTCTAATGCACAAGCAGATTAAAACTTGCATAGGTATGCCTAGTTGTATCATTGTCTAGTTGTGTCTTTGATATTTCCTTGCCAACCTTTCTCTTGGGATGAATATTTTTTTTTTATATATTCTATATCTGTCTGGAATAATGTACAGCAGTTCTGGAGATTACCCTGCACATTCACACAAACTCACAAACTTCAGACTTTCTCTTTACATAATAGTACATAACCGGCACAAAACTGTGTAACTCTATTTGCAACAAGTATAACTGCACCATCTATATTTCTCTATAAGGGCCTGTTGTAAGATCAGTAGTTTATACAACTATTTGTTAAAATTCGAAGCAGGAATTGAAAATTTTACACATTTCCTTGAGATTTAACCATTAGTTATGGTTAGGGTAAGTTTTTAACGATTAGTTAGTTTAACTACTCATCAAACAACAGGCCCTTAGTTTTAATATTTAATAATTGATTAATGATAATTGACTAACTTTCGATTAGATAAATAACTGTTATGTATGGACTAAGTTTCTCATCTTAATAGTCCTCACCTATAAGTACCCGGTGCCTATTTTTCCCTTAAATTGATACCTTACATTTCAATTTGCGTAAAGCATCATAATGTTAATTACACAAATTGAAATTTAAAGTATCTAGATATGAGTCGGGTTTGGAAAGTTTCTTTTTAATTAGTGATCTATTACAAGAATAAATTTAAAATTAAATACCACCGCTAGAGCACAGGATTTGTCTTGATGCCTCAGCCAATTATGTTAAATAAGTGACAAATACTTATTAAATCCTTAAACTTAGTTACAAAGTTACGGTTCAACACATTCACTGCCAAGCACTCCAATTAGCATACTAAATCGAACCCGATTAGCAGGTAGTCGGTGCTGAGTTTGTTTCGAGTGTAACTTATACTCAAAACTGGCAAATCCTCTTAAGCCAGCCTTATCTCAAATTCAATAGCCAAAGCAAAGTCTATTCTCTCCTGTTAGTAATGAGATTGCTTTTGCCACAGAAGTTTTGTTTTAGATACCTACCGCCATTTATTTCAGCAGGGTTTGCCAAATTTAATTTGAGATAAGGCCTAGTGGCTTATAAGGGCAGTATGGATGTCAGATAAGTGAATTTTGAATATATATGTATATGTAATGAAAATTAATTAATCTTGGTATTTATACTTACATACTTTCACGCCTGTAATCCCAGGGTGGGCTAGGCAGAGCTACAGAATTACAACTTTAAAAAGTTGTTAATACAGTAACCACAATTTGCACAAATAGGCTAAGATCTTGGTATTTTTAAAGCAAATAATATTTATTTATACCATCTTTCCTCTATACAAAATTAAAACAGTGTAGGTGTAATAATGAGGAGTATAGCAAAGAACTAGCAAATTGCCAATCTAATTTTTGACATAATAAAATTAATGATATACTTACTTAGTTATAATGTTATATCTCCATTGAAATAAATTATTACTTTCCATTTCCTGTACCAACTTGCTTCATTCATCAAAAGTCATTCTTTTTATATTGCTCAAACTTTTTAACTTCTTAAAAATCTTCACAAAAGAAGTCTATTCATTAGTTTTCTCAGACGTGTCTCTTCAACAGAAAGGAGCAGAATGAACTTAACAAATTCTGAAAAACTAATGAACAAGTGTAGTATGTGTTTAGTGTTTAAATTTTGTTTGCGACACATCACATGGATTTTTTGTTTTGGGTATAATTCAAGAGGGTCTCTCTCTTCTCAGTTATCTTCCAATTGTTTTATTTAAAAAAATACCTAAGTTAAAAACTAGTACAAAATGAAAGGTATCAAATCTATAATAATGGCTGTCTCTAAAGGATATAGGGGTTTAAGTTAACATCTCACATAGCCGCATTAACAAAAAAAAACTTAATTGTCTAAACAGTAATTTTAATACAATATTTACGGGTTCGGTCCCGTTGGCCTTACTTGCATTTAGCCTTGGCGAGCAAAACGGCTCAGTAGTACACTGACCAAGTATGCAAAATGACTTGGTTATAAAATATAATGCCATGGTTACAAAATTGTCTTAGTTTCTGGAAGACTTACTTTGCAAAACGTCTAGGTCGTGAAATGCACAAGTAGGCAGAATTACTTAATATGGTATAAGGTCTTGATTGGTATTAAAGACTATGTAATCAAAATATCTTGTTTGTTTTAATGTCTTAATTAAAAAATGAGCAAGTGGATGTAACGTCATAATTGCTAAACGACCATGTTGTATGAAAAATGAGTATAAGGTGCTTTTGGGGTAAATTCGAACAAACTAAACTGGGAACAGTTTCTACGCTGGCAAAACAAGGCAAGACGCCATTTTTAACTGCCCCTGCTTCGGTTTCAAAGAAGAAATAAATATAAGAGCGTAAGGACACAAATTATACTTTACCCAACAAAACATGATATGATAAAATAATGTATTGTCATTATACAACCTGGACAAAATTGCTACTTAAACATTTTTTATACTTTACGATTTAACTACATAAGTGTTTATACTTTAAAGGCATTTAACTATATTGGCCATGAAGATTATCCAGACCATTTACCCATTAAAACATTATGACATTAAGTCGTTTTACAGCCAAGTCATTCCGTCTATACTATGCCCTATAGCAATGAGGGCGTTTTACAGACCAAGGCATTTTGCTACCCGGACAAAATACAACTAAGGTGCTCTGCTCGCCAAGGCAAAATGCAAGTAAGGCCAACGGGACCGAACCCATATTTACGGAGTACCTATATTGTCACTTGGGTAACAATTGAAGTGGTACTATTTACTCTAGTGATGCCATTGATTATTGTGATCTAACAATTGTTAAAGTATACCATGATACGCGACTGGCGGGAGTATGCAATCAGTAAGGAAGAATGGCGAAATAGAGGGGAGACCTTTGCCCTGCATTGAGACACCAAAATAGGCTAAAAAAGAAATAAAAAAAAAACTGCGAATCCTGTAACCATCCCGTTATCCCATCAGCTCCGCCACAAAACATTATATCGTCGGTGACACTGCAAAACCGCGTAAGTAAGATTTTAAATAAAGAGCAAAATTCACTTTTTTAATAATACAGTAAGGTTTATTTTGCTCTATAATATTTTTTTTAGTTACGCGGTATCGCAGTATTAAAAAAATATTAAAAAATTAAAACAATACCTATTTAATTGATACTTGAAATTTTGTAATATAATCCTAGGTGTGTTATCAGAACCCTACGATTAAAATTGTTTTTATTCACAATTATTATTTATTAGCACAACCCCTACCAGAATGGGTTAATGATTTGTTATATTTAAGAGGCCGTACACGATTTTTTGACGGTTTTTTTATTATTTTTTTTTATTGGGGAAACAAAAAGAGACACAGACATTAGAAAAAGAATATACAAAATAGAACATAGAATTATATAGTAGCCTGTATCCTGGGGCAATTCCCACTGAGACTTATACAATAATAAAATAGTGGCGATGCCGTAGGAGCGAAGCATACAACCACCTCATGCTTTAATATAAAAATAGACAAAAAAATAAAAAACAAATTGACAAATTGACAGGCCATGCTAATGAGTTGAACTATTATATAACAACTTATAAATTATAAAATGTGTTACTTATATACATTTTCACAGTCTCATTTACTTTGTTAAGAGTCTAATTTTATCTTTGAATTTGGCGCGGGTGTTACTAAATATGTCAACCGAGACCAGGCTTTTATTGTATGACTGGCATATTCTACGCAACGGTGCGCGGGTTCCCGCCTTTGATGAGCTCGTAGGGACCGCGAACAGGGACATGGAACGCGTCCGAAGCGCTGGCGCACGGAAGCCAATACTCTCGAGGAGTTCTGGACAGTTGTAGAATCCTGTGCATATTTTATGTAACACTGTCGCGTCCTGGACCGTCCGCCTGCCAACCAATGACAGGAGCCCGTAGCGGACCAGTAATTTTTCGTACGACATGGTGGTATGGGTGAGTCTAAAGTGGAGTGCTCGCAGAAACTTTTTTTGCACCGCCTCCACCGCATCAACGTAAACTGCATAATAGGGGTTCCAGACTTCAGAAGCATATTCCAAATAAGGGCGGACTAGTGACTTATAGAGCAGCAGGTAAGAATCGCATTTTTTCAGAGGTTTAGCCGATCGAAGGATGAAACCAAGCATTTGGTAAGATTTTTTCGTTACTTTGTCAATATGCTGGTCTAGGGTTAATTTTTCGTCTAAAGTCACTCCGAGGTCCCTAACAGATGAAACTTTTTGTAACTCTTTTCCGCCTATTTCGTACCTATTCATTATTTTGTTTTTATTTTTGGTAAAGGAGATGTGGACACATTTATCGTACGCTAGATATAATTTATTTGATTGGCAGTATATGTGGAATCTATCGAGATCATCTTGGATAAGTTTGCAATCATTTTCTGTCTTAACTGTTTTGTATATTTTTAGGTCGTCAGCAAACATAGCTATCTTGCAATTCCAGAAGCAGTCACTGATGTCGTTAACAAATAATGTGTATAGGAGCGGGCCTAGAATAGATCCTTGAATTACGCCGGAAGATACGTGTGACAGACGCGATTCGTAGCCATTTATTACGACTATTTGAGTGCGATTTTCTAAATACGAGGCAAACCATCTCAACAAGGAACCTTTAATTCCATTGAATGCCAGTTTCTGCAGCAACATTATATGGTCAACTTTGTCAAAGGCCTTTCGAAAATCCGTGTATACCACATCGATTTGAGTGCGCTTATCCATCGATGTAAATAGGAAATTTGAGTAAACCAAAAGATTCGTAGAGGTTGATTTATGCTTCATAAAACCGTGTTGTTGGTGTATTATCTTGTTTTGAAGAAGTGCGTAAATTATATCGTGGACAAGTGACTCAAGTAGTTTGGAGATGCAGGATTGAATTGAAATTGGCCTGTAGTGACTGATTTGGGTCTTAGATCCGGATTTATGTATGGCAGTGACTAGAGACAGCTTCCAGCAGTCTGGAAATGTGCCCTCTTGGAGGCATTTGTTGAATAATATTTTAAGCGGGGTTATTATTGCTGGAGAGGTATTCTTGAAAAAGATAGGGCCTATTTTGTCAGGCCCAGGGCCCTTATTAGGATCCAACGTACGGAGTTTTCGTTTTATATCAATTTCACGAATAAAAACATTTGAAATAATATCAGCGGTAGACGAACACGGCAAATTATCAATATCGCTTTTATGGTGGTTACTTTGAGTCTCGAATACTGAACTAAAAAAGGTCGAGAAAAGCTCGGTAATATCGTTCGGTGTGTTGGCAGCCTTATCACCGAGAAACATTGTGACTTCTACTTCGACTTGTTCTTTCTCAATGACGAGATGTACGCCCAGAAAGATTTAATATTTGACCTCATCGCATCCTCGGTATTTTCTGTATACTTACGAAAACAATGTAGCATAAGCGATTTGCACCGTGATCGCAATAGTGAGAATTCGCCGTAGTCACGAAGAGATTGATAGTTTTTCCATTTGAGCCAAACCTTTTCCTTGCGTTTTAACGTTTTTATAAGTGTATATGAAAACCATTTCGGGTAAGCTGGGTTCTTCTTTTTACAAAGTGGTACGTGACCTTCGAGTATTGTATAGATTATGTCGTAAAATTTGTTAACAGCATCACTTGCCTGCAGGGCTCTCAATTCTGCGTGCCAATCAATACCATTGAGTTTATTTATAATTTCTGAATAGTTTGCTTTGTAGAAATTATATTTAGGTACATATTTAGTAGGCAAAGGGTTATCAAGTATTACATTAACGTTAAATTGGAGTTTTGCTTATTTTTGTGATTTAACAGTTAAAATACTGCTTTTCTATAAGTTTTAATGCTCAACATTAAATATCATTTAATTTATGATCGAATAAATGAGCTACGAATAAATGAGCCACTTTTTTATTTTTGTCGAGTATCAAAATGCGAGATTTAGGTTGTTTTAAAACATTATTTATTGCCAATTCTTTTGAACTTTTTGGATATTTTTTTTTAGGTAATTGATTGATTATGAACTAAAGTTTATTTCTATTGTTTTAATTTCATAAACGAGAGTTCTGAGTAGCCGAAATAAAAAATATTTTTTGCACGTTTTCTATAAAAAATTACCAAGTTTATTTATTTTTTTACTCGAAAAATTTATTTGAAAGTGGTAAAAAGTAATTCATACATTCTTTAGACGACTTTCGCAGCAATACATTGTAATTTTTTCATACCGTTTAGACGTCAAAACGGTTCTTGAATATGTGACATTCTAATCCTCTTCCAGCAAAATTCACATAACAGTCGCCAGTGTCACGTCGATTAATCAAAATAAAATAATGAAAACAGAAAAGTAGTTCATACATTCGATAAAATTAGAATTTATCTTTCGTTTTATGTATCAAAACTTGTAGAAATACAGTATTTCAACTGTAAAATCATGTCTGGAAAATCACGTAAATCAGCGATATCGGCAAAATTTCGTGTACGGCCTCTTAAGAGCTAGACCTATTACGCTAACCAAAGCCAAAAGGCATTAGCACGCATTGTTGCTTATGATGAAAACAGCATTTAAATCCGTTCCATAGTTTCAGAGATCTAAGCGTACATACAGAGGCACAGACGGTGGGAAGTCTTGTTTTATTCTATGTCATTCATCATTCATTATCAGCCGCAAGACGTCCACTGCTGGACAAAGGCCTTCCCCAAGGTTTTCCACAACGACCGGTCCTCTGCTGCTGTCATCCAGCGCCCGCCCGGACCGGCCCGACCGGGCCGGTAAAGATTCTCTATCCATTACATTTTACACTACAATAAAACTATCAAAGAGGAAAATCGAAAAAATATAGAATACAGAATACATTATGATTCATCATTTCATTGAAACATTTAAATGGGTTTACGTACATTGGAAAATCCCATGTCGTCGATGTCATCTGTTTCGCTCGTCGCTCAATGCGTATTCTTTGTATGAATGAGAGAATTAATAACTACTAGCGAGCGACCCGCCCTCGCTTCGCTTCGCGTTATGTGAGTTTTGGTACAATAGCCTCATTGGCCACATGAGGGCTCTTTTACACGTCGGTAATACACAGCAAAACTTAATCAAAATCTGTTCATTCCTTTGAGTGCTACGATGCAACAAACATACACGCGTTACACTTATAAACTATAAAATATTGTTTCAATTACCTAGGTACCTATAAGCTTTTGCGCGCGACTCCATTGCGTAGAGTAGTCGTTTATCGCAATTCCCTTGGGAACTGTCCGGTTATTTCGTGATATTTGCTATTCTGGCTAGTTTGTTTGTTTGTTTGTTTGCTATTTTGTCTACAGTGCGACACAAAAGAGTAGAAACCGAACATTTTTGTTAGGCAGCTTATATTAGCTTTCAAAGAAGATATCGTTGTTAAAGTGAGTTTTTATCTTTTAATAGTTGTTCCAAATGCTGTCGCATTAACTGTGCCCCCCAGAGGAAGCGCGCTCATTGGTTGGGATGTCCTGTCCTGCATTGGGGTCGACGTAGTCCCCGTAACAGCTCATTTTAAACATGTATATCTATACACTCTTGATAAATATTACATTGATTTGATGTAAGGGTTACCCGTCTTTCCTGTAGACATACCCAAAGTTAACGTTTTCAAGGCCTAATTTTCTGGCTTAACCCACACCCGCATAAACGGCGTCAGGTCTACTTTAGTCCTATCGAATAAAAACAAATTATACGAACACAAGCCTTTTACAAGATGGAGTGACGACCTTGTAAAGATCGCGGGAACGCGGTGGATGCGAAAAACACCAAGACCGGTCTGAGTGGAGATCCTTGGGTGAGGCCTATGCCCAGCAGTGGACGTCTTTCGGCTGACATGATGATGATGATGAATCCTTGTACAATTGACCACAGGAGAGACAACTTTTGTTTTTTCAAATGTGTATAAAAATCAAATATCAAGGCGAAATTTCACACTAATTGAACTAGTCCCAAACTAAGCTGTAGGTTTGTACAATGGCTACTAGACAACAATATAAATAATTACATAGAAAACATCCATGACTCAGGAACAAATATTCGCGTTCATCACACAAATATCTGCCCTTATCGGGTTTTGAACCCAGGACCGCTAGCTTCGCAGGCAGGGTCACTACCTACTAGGCCAGCGCGTCGTCCTATAAACCCTTATACCTTACGACGTTCAGTAATTTGAATTAGACACTTCTTTTTAACCGACATCGCAAACATACCTACGGGTGTCTCAGGAATCGTCCTGGATTTACCAAATTATAGTAATATAATAATTAAGGGATATTTTTGTGACCACCAATCTTTCAAACGATGTTGAATAATATATCTAATATCCGAAACTCCCATCTTCTTCATATTTTATATTCAATATAATAATGTTTTTTATATTCAATAAACTTTTTCATTTTTTGATTTGATTTTGTTATAGCAAATGGGGTGTCATATTAAAGGGTTCAATCTGCACATTTCTAAACGATTTTTTTTAATACTTTTTAAAACCTGATTTATATCTAATTATTTATATTAGCGAAAATTAAAATGAAATTTTACAGTTTTGGATAAAAATATCAAAAAACTTTAAAAATCTGTATATTAAAATTTAGGCTACTCAAAATGGACCTTATTGCATAGAAAACGAAATTCATAACAAAATGAGTATTTTCTTTTGCGTTTTCAAACCATATTATATTCGCGGTGCGCGACTCCGACTCGCACTTGACCGGTTTTTTTTTCATTCAACAACTTTGACTCCTCGTATTGGAATAAATTCTCTAACTCTAGACCTAGGTGGCATGGTGTCTTAAAAGTAGACGCAGTTAATCAAGATTACGAAATCATACATCTCGTGCTACTTTATAAAGTAAAGCAAAAAAATCAAGTTACACCTGCTTTTCCTCCAAGCGATCTAATTAAGGTGAAATTTCGTAACCATCCCAAAATGCTCAGTTTAAATCAACAGTTCTGATTGAAGCCATTTAACCTAGGTACAAGCAAAACATTGCAATAAACGGTCCAAACTACCTCAAATACCTCTGGTACTTCAGGTATCTACGGTTAGGTTTAGGCTTGGGACTTTTGGATGCTCGCTATGGTTTTAGATTCCACGGAGTCGCCATTATGTTAAAATATTATTTTTCGAAGTCAAAGTCAATGTGTAAAAATAAAACATGTTAGATTTACGCTGTTATATCGATCGGTAATAACCACGTTATTATGACTGCAATTAATTTTATCATAAATTTATTAGTTATTACTAGGCTTGGGACTTTTGGATGCTCGCTATGGTTTTAGATTCCACGGAGTCGCCATTATGTTAAAATATTATTTTTCGAAGTCAAAGTCAATGTGTAAAAATAAAACATGTTAGATTTACGCTGTTATATCGATCGGTAATAACCACGTTATTATGACTGCAATTAATTTTATCATAAATTTATTAGTTATTAGTGTTATTTATTACACACACATGTCACAGTTCACAGGTGACGCGATATGCATATATAGGTACGATTTACTTAATTATGCATCCTCTTTGATACTTGCGTTGTGACAGACTACTGACTGACATCTATTTTACCAATTAAAAAAACACTTATTAATAAATTGACAGTTTTGTTTAAACACGGTTTAAGCAATTTCTGATAAAATTTAAAATGAATAGTTTTACTACTTGCGAAATTAAGTCCTGGTTAGAGCCGTATAAGGAATTAAAATATGTTAAAGAAAAGTCTTGTATATTTTGTTCTTTATGTGATGTATATTTCAAAGCCGGAAAAAAGTGTTTATTGTTAACTGGCGACTAATATTAAATTGAAAAAGACATTTTTGTTATTGTTACTTAAAGTATTTGTTTTAGTTTATTTTGTTTACTAGCAATAGAGTATTTTATTATTGGTAATTATATACATACAAGTTGTATGTACTTATCCACTTTGACTTTGACTTCTAAAAAAATATTTTAACATAATGGCGACTCCGTGGATTCTAGAACCATAGCGAGCATTCAAAAGTCCCAAGCCTAGTTATTACACACACGTGTCACAGTTCACAGGTGACGCGATATGCATATATAGGTACGATTTACTTAATTATGCATCCTCTTTGATACTTGCGTTGTGACAGACTACTGACTGACATCTATTTTACCAATTAAAAAAACACTTGATTAATAAATTGACAGTTTTGATTAAACACGGTTTAAGCAATTTCTGATAAAATTTTAAATTA
This sequence comes from Acleris emargana, assembly GCA_927399475.2. Taxonomy (NCBI): domain Eukaryota; kingdom Metazoa; phylum Arthropoda; class Insecta; order Lepidoptera; family Tortricidae; genus Acleris; species Acleris emargana. Next base: position 5,635,791 of record OV656860.1, read on the forward strand.
ATAGTTTTACTACTTGCGAAATTAAGTCCTGCTGAGCCGTATAAGGAATTAAAATATGTTGAAGAAAAGTCTTGTATATTTTGTTCTTTATGTGATGTATATTTCAAAGCCGGAAAAAAAGTGTTTATTGTTAACTGGCGACTAATATTAAATTGAAAAAGACATTTTTGTTATTGTTACTTAAAGTATTTGTTTTAGTTTATTTTGTTTACTAGCAATAGAGTATTTTATTATTGGTGATTAAATTATATACATACAAGTTGTATGTACTTATCCACTTTGACTTTGACTTCTAAAAAATATTTTAACATAATGGCGACTCCGTGGATTCTAGAACCATAGCGAGCATCCAAAAGTCCCAAGCCTAGTTAGGTTAGACAAAAACGCGAAAAAAAAAATTGGCCATAAAAAAAAAACTTCCTTAGTTTTTTTTTTAAATTCATACTTCATACATAATTTGGGGGTTTTATCCACTACGATCCTTGCATAGATCTGTTAGATTATTTTCAAAAAAGGTTTTTTTTTACAGTAGCGTATTTTCACATCTCGTTCTTTGATGATCGCAAATTTAGTAGCGTTTTTTAAAATCGCTGATGTGTATTATTTTATGTCTCTTTTTTTCCTTTTCAAAAATCTAATTTGACAGAGTCGATGGAGCACCGCAGAGCCGAGCGGAGCTCATACTACCCGGTTTTTTTGGCTCTCCGGGCCTGATATAAAAACGAACCTAACCTATCCTACCTACGTATTACGATGTTATTACTATTGTAAAATTTACGAAGGTACAATTTAGGAACGGATAAAATGCCAATAGTAAAAATCATGAACATTAGAAAACGCTATATAAAAAATCGCTTCATGAAGAAAAGCAATTAAGAAAATAAACGATTATGAAAGAATGCAATGTGAAAATTCGTTACTATGAAAAAAGGTTTTGTGAAAATAATCTTAAACCAAGCCCCTAACCCCTGCATAATATAATATTGTACCGCGACTTTTCGTATAGTACACAAGGAAATCCTAGTTTTATCAATAACCGGAAAATTGTTTTATTTTCTTACTCTAGAATGTAATTGCGGTCTTATCAGCAAAATAATATCGGCATTATGCATAGCTAGTTTTTCCAATAAAAGCGATGGTAAGCGCTTGAAAGCATGACTGATGCTGTGGTAGCTGTAGACCAGCGAATTGCAGGGAATTCTCGTTATTTTCCTAACAAGCGCTTGAAAGCGGTTTTCCTATGAAACACTTTCAAATGTAAACAGAAAGATTGAACCTTATCTTGGTATTATACATTTGAAGCGGAAATGTAAACTTAAAACGTTATTTATACATGGAGGTTCTATGTTTACGGGCATAGGCCTAAGGCAGTGTTCTTGCTTGTTGAGAGTATGTATTAATCGTTACCTGTTTGGTAAAGTTATATTTTTGACTTGACGAAGTCGGCTGACATGTCATAGGTAGGTATATTTTAATTGTAAAATGTTTACTGGTGTCATGTAATAAATGTATTAGCAGGATTATACAAAAACATACCTTTGTCACATAACCACAAAACTTTTAGCAATTTACGCATAACACAGCAAATTTTCGTACCTGAGACTAAGAATAACTCTAGTCCTCAAGACGCTATTCTAGAACATCGTAAGCAGTACAATCCTATATCAAACAAATAGAGTTAAGAGAGTTTGGCTACCAAAAAACACTTTATAACTATGCCCTATGCTTTCCAGGTACAAAGCGCAAACGCAGCATAGACTCCAAAGAACTCTGCCTGTGGGGCGAAGGCATCAAACCTCCCAAACTAACCAAGTTTTGGCCAGTCTTCGACTCGGGAGGGTACGGGGACTCGACCAGCTTCACCCTCGAGGTCGTCCAGAAACCCCCACCAGCCAAGAACCCCCTCCTCTTCAACCCCACCAACACAGACTTTAGCCTGTCATCCCTGCACCAAAACCACCCGGAAAGCATTGGAGGCCTTAACTCTTCATGGAGGCAAACGCAGCTAAACAAACCGCTCCCAACCGATGACGTTACGAGGAAAGTCTTTGGATCGGTTTCCCGGCAACTCAGGATCATAAATGCGCACTTCCGACAGTCCATGTTCAAGTATAAGTATCCAAGGGTGACGCAGCAGAACGTTCTTCTGGAATCTTCTGTAAGACGGCCAGCGCAGCATTACAGTTTGACTATGAAGGCTATTAGGTTCCAGCCTACCCCAAGAAGGGTCTTGCCCTGCTATGGTAATCTAGAGCTGCCGTTTAAGGTGAAGGAGGAGAGAGCATCGTCTCCGCAGATATTTGCGACCCTCGGTAGGAGTGTGATGGACAAAGTGGATGTTAAAGTTAAAGTGGAAAGTGAAAGGGTTAAAGTTGAGAAGGTGAAGGAAAAAGAGAAGGAGAAGGAGGGGGAAAAGGAGAAGTGAGTACTGATAGTTATTTAAATAAATAAATATCATGGGACAATGTCACACCAATTGACCTAGTCCCAAACTAAGCTCTAGGCTTGTACTATGGGTACTAGACAACGATATAAATACTTATATAGAGAAATATATACTTAAATACATAGTAAACATCCATGAACACACACTCAGGAACAAATATTCGCGCTCATCACACAAATATCTGCCCTTACCGGGATTTGAACCCAGGACAGCTAGCTTCGTAGGCAGGGTCACTACCAACTAGGCGAGCGCGTCGTCAATTTATTATGCATTTATTCATTTAATATGGGACTAACAGAGTATATTATTGACGTTAAAGTGAGCTAATTAATTAAAGTTAACTTGGATTAAGGTGTACCCCAATTACACGTGGACACATTTTCAGAAAAGACATTATTTTGTTAAGGCCAGCACACAATCAGATTTCAGGTTTTATAATAATAATTACAGAGAAACGTCGCATTTTGTATGGAAATTTTAGCTTCACAAAGAAAATATGAACAAAACCTTTCACATTCATAGTATTAGTACATCTGTATTCTCGATCGATATTCAACCCATTATGATGTACTGGCCAGATCGTCCAACCCCCGGCACGCGTCGTCGTCGTGCCAGACGTGCCGGCGGCGCGCGCGCGTGCGGCGCTGCTCCATCGGCGTGCAGTGCCGCCGCGACCGCGCCGCGCCGCCGCCGCCGCACTGGGGGCCGCTGGCCGAGAGCCCCACCGTCAAGGACCTCAAGTACCACAGGTATGGACACATTTTAAACAATAGGTATAGTCTTTATTATTTCTACTGAGCCGATCTTCTACACAAAGGCCATTGTTTGTAAACAATACCATTGTCTTTCTTTGTGTCCGTAACACCAAGCCGATTACATAAAAAAAAGTTAGAACTACATTGAATGTACATTGAATTATCAACCCTACTCTCTTAGTCAGTAGGTTTAAAATGTAAAGTGTCAGGATACAGATTATTGTCTTTATTATTTGAACTGTGCTTATTCTTTACACAATACTATCATCTACACAAAACTTATATCTGTATCCTGACACTTTACATTTTAAACCTACTGACTAAGAGGGTAGGGTTGATAATTCAATGTACATTCAATGTAGTTCTAACTTTTTTGTATGTAATCGGCTTGGTGTTACGGACACAAAGAAAGACAATGGTATTGTTTACAAACAATGGCCTTTGTGTAGAAGATCAGCTCAGTTCAAATAGTAAAGACTATACCAGTTTTTATTCAACTAACAATATATACATCGTACACATACATACATAACCTCACGTGTGTCTCTCAATAGGGTAGGCAGAGACTATGGAACGCCAGGCGTCTTTACATTCATCAACCCCTTCATGATAATGTTAGTTTCGGGTGCTTTTGATGTGGCTCTTACTCAGTATATCTTGAATTCATTGTGTATATACATTGAATTTGAAACGTAACAATTTCTGCCAATATGATATAAAAAATATTCAATACTTTACTAAGTTTATCTTCGAAAATAATACATCATCATCATCATGTCAGCCGAAAGACGCCCACTGCTGGACATAGGCCTTCCCCAAGGCTCTCCACTCAGACCGGTCTTGTGCTTATTGCATCCACCGCGTTCCCGCGATCCTTACAAGGTCGTCACTCCATCTTGTTGGAGGCCTACTAATAATAATGAATAAAAATAAATGTAATTAATAAATTTTAATAAAAATAAATTATACACATGGATTATATATTTTTTGGTTATTTGATTTATATAGAAACAATTTCCATGTCATTAAAAAAAAACACTAAAGACAAAATCAAGCACCGTAGGACACGTCACTTTGGTGGTAGAATCTCTTGCACCTAACCTTCTCGACTAGAGGTTGCCGGACGGCAAATGGGTGAATCAACTTCTAAGGTACTCCCCATTTTTCGACATGTTTCACAAATTATATGTTTTTAGAAAAACTATATATTTGCCAACGACGTAGCTTACACGTTTATTAAATCAGACAATAAGGCTAGCATTTGAAATTATTTGATTTAAAAATAGTACAGTTTAAAATAATAATATAGTTGGTAACGCAGCGGACGATGTTGTCCCTAGGTTTTGTATGGAAAATGTGCATTTTCCCCTGAGTTACCAGGTTTTTTCGAAGATTAAATAATATTTGAGGTGTTTAACGTGTAAGGTCTGTGGTGGTCTGATATTAATATTCATACATTATTATTAATGATAAGTCACCAGGAAAGTTTTGATACCGCAAAAGAAAAGGAGTACCTTAAAAGTTGATTCACCCAAATGACAGCGTATCGTTCGCCAAACGCAACCCGGGACAAATCAAGTGTGTATAGTTATGTCCCTCCTTGCACGCTGTCTTCTCATCTCTTCCGCCAACAACTGACACCTAAAAAAAACTATATGGTTTATGATGATTCCAGGCTAATGCGGGTGGAGACACACCCGAACGGTGGCGCCAGCGTAGTCTACCTGCACCAGCGCGACGTGGACATGCTCAGCGCCGGCCAGCAGGAGTCGCTGGCCAAAGAGTTCCTCAAGGTCAGTGCTGCAGTCCTAAGAGTTCCTTAAGGTCGGTACTACCGTCCTAAGCAAACAGGAGCAGGATGGATCCTTTGCCCTTAGACCAGCTAGTGTGGTGGATGGACCTCCACCAAGGAGACGTGGACATGCTCAGTGCCGGCCAGCAAGTCGCTGGCCAAGGAGTTTCTCAAGATTACTTCTGCCGTCCAAATAAAACGGGTAGTAGACTTCTATGAACGCATTCAGAGTGGGACATGCCTGCCTTTAGACCAGAATCATCATTTTCATCTAGAACTCTAATTATCAAGCTATGATGATGATGATGATGATGATGACGACGACGACGACGACGACGACGACGACGACGACGATGATGGGTGGTGGCCCGGCCGGATAAGACGTGCTGGCGATCGGTCTCCCGGTCATCCGCGGCTGTGCTCTCATCCAGCATGAATCCCATCTTCTTGGGACATAAGTGCGTCCTGTACGTTATTGCTTCTAAATATCGATCTAACTATGTGTATTTATTTATTTACAGCTAGTATTCTCTGAGGACAGTGATGGCTGGGCGCACTTCGTGTGCGGAGTGGTCCGCGGCGCGGCGGCGGCGTTCCCCTGCCTGCTGCAGTACCTGGCCGACACGCATCCCAGCCTCACCGTCAAGGCCGGCGTGCTGGCGCGCGCGTCCGACATCGAGACCACCACCATCAGCCGGTACCACCAGCAGGTCAGTCCACCTAGTTCTATCTACAGCTAGTATCTATCTTCTATAGCACTAGGCGGGGAAATGATAGCCGTTGTGGCGTGAAGGTTGTAGAGTAGCGTCCCCAGATCGGGAAACAGTATTGACATGCTTCTCACGAGGTCCGACGGTCTGATGAAGGTCTCCAGAAACCAAATTTGGGGGGGGATCCCTGGGGAAGACCCATGTGGATATCTTTCGGCAGAAAAGGCTGCCTAAAAGGTTGAGGCCTGATGTTTGCAAATTATGACATTGAATGTCAGGATGCACTATGTTAGGATACGTTTCGGCATTTGGGTTGCTTACAATTCGTTTCTCTGTCTGACTGTTATAGCGTCCTAAGGCCTAAGGTCCTATCCATAGTACTTATTAACTTTGTCATTCTGACCCAGCTCCTGCGACAGTAGTCATAGAGTGCCACGGTCCTACCAGTAGGACTAAATATAAAAACCCGTTATTTTGTCTTTTAAGTACTTGGGTCTGAATGAGTATAAATAAAGCAATAGTACTACTGGTAGCAGTAGCGGTACTGCCATATAAGCCCAAAAGCCGGGCTTGCCTTGCCTTACAAAAATAACTATTCATTAAATCCACGTAATGTATTAGATAGGTATTTCACCTTCGCGCGCCGCGCGCTCTCACTAAATAGTCGGGTAATTAGTGACATAATTGTATGGGGAACCTTGCAAATCTTCAACGAAGGAAGCCGCTTGGCACAGGTATACCTAGTGGTCATCTGAGCTGATTTAGCCCGGTAGCCACGTGGTTCCACCCTGCAGGTGGGAGGGGGAGGGGGGGGTAAATCCCATCTACTGCGCCGCACTCTTACGTCCATATCTCCATAAGTTTAGCAAATAGGTCGTGTTTGATATCGTTTTCGTATAATTCGAGGACGAGGAATTCATTTCAGGAAACGCATTTTCATTCGTTCATAGAAAAAAATGAGATCCGTAATAAAGTAGAAAAATAGGAGTTTTTTTTTTTACAAAATCTATGCCTACCATTAAACCATGAGATTATGCTTTATAAAAAAAAATGAGTAAATAGCCCTATTTATATAGAATATGTAAACATTAACTTTCCTCATACATTTAACTTATAAATGTGCCGAAAAAAAACATTTGCTCCGCGCGGCGGGGCTGAGAACGAGAGAAGTTCGTATTTTGGATAAGATTTGTCACTTATTGTGTAATAATTACTATGATTAGTATAGGTGTTTTTATATCTAGAGATAGTTTTCTTAAAGCAATATCGAGAGATAAGTCATAATATTTAAATAAATGACAAAATTACTGAGTTAACCACAATATTCTAGTATAAAATGTTCACTCCTATTTATATTCCTAGATTTTTTCTTTAAAAGAGAGTTTTGGTTAGGTTAGTTAACTTTTGTAGAGGTATTATAATAATAACGAAGTAAACAACAAAATTTATGAACATTTTCCGCTGCAGCCACATAGTTCGGAGCACTTTATCTCTCTTTTCAAGCAATTGCACCTCCCTGCGCATTTTTGCTTGCATCTAGGTACACCTAATTAACTCCATGCAAGCAGCGGTTGCTGGCGGTAGGGTGGTCCACACAGGCTCCAATATGCCATTATTTTTTGCCCAACCCCAGTCAGCGGGACATGGCAGGTTTTGTAGTGGTTTTAAAAGCTGACCCCATACATGTCCTTCCTGAAAGGCCGCTCGTAGAATATGGTTGCTAAGGGCGTCTTTGGTTGGTGGTAAATTCTCCAGCCGTCTGTCCTTTTTTGTAAATAGCACTTTTCTACACTGGTTGATATCAGTGCATGTGCAAGATCTAAAATGAAATGAATGTTACACGATATGCATGCCCAAGATAACCTAAATCACTTCAAATCACAAACAAAAAAGCCAACCACCACCTTAACTTACTTGTCGTATAAAGCAATGACAATTCATTCCAATATTGGAAATGCCTGCTCTACATTTCCTTCTTTAGCCTGCTTAAATCCCTCTGTTGCAGTTGGATAAGCGCGCCAAGCTTCGAAAGCACTTTTTTCCCCTTACCAGCAAAAGACGAAACGGTATCCCACGCGGTGAAGGCGTGGAACAGTGGCAATGCTTCCGCCTTTTCTGGTCCTACGTAAATGAAAATAAACTTATATGTACCGGAGTTACTTTCAATTTTTAAAGTGCAAATAGTATTTATTTGGGTTACCTAACGAAGCTGCAATAGCATGATATGGCAGGACTTGGTGATTTTTTCCCGTGCCAATATGAACCCACAGTTCCTCAAGCTGTGGCAATTGTGAAATCGCAAGGACAACAACATCGGTATCCACAGTACGCACGATGATTTTTGTGTGTCCTTGGGCGGCAGCATCACCAATGTGGACCATTATGCGCGTGTCTGCCTCCTCATGGTTGCATGGTTGTCTCTGGCGCTGTTGCTATCAACTGCTAAAAGTTGCTAAAAAAAGAGACTTGAGAGAAACGTGGTACCGGACAAAGAACACGTGTCACCTCCAGTACTAAAATTCCGAAAGGTTGGGCAAATTTTCTGAGGGATAACTCCAATAAAGAGGTTTTTTTTTCCATTTTCTAGCTCTCAAGTGCCAAGCTACTGAATTTACAACAGGCAAAAAGTTTTATGTGACAGATGGACCCACAGTTCTTAGCTTTATTGGAGTTATCCCTCAGAAAATTTGCCCAACCTTTCGGAATTTTAGTACTGGAGGTGACACGTGTTCTTTGTCCGGTACCACGTTTCTCTCTAGTCTCTTTTTTTAGCAACTTTTAGCAGTGGTGGTGGTTGGCTTTTTTATTTGTGATTTGAAGTGATTTAGGTTATCTTGGGCATGCATATCGTGTAACATTCATTTCATTTTAGATCTTGCACATGCACTGATATCAATCAGTGTAGAAAAGTGCTATTTACAAAAAAGGACTGCTGAAAGGAAGGCTGGAGAATTTACCAGCAACCAAAGACGCCCTTCGCAACCATATTCTACTAGCGGCCTTTCAGGAAGAACATGTATGGGGTCAGATTTTAAAACCACTACAAAACCTGCCATGTCCCGCTGACTGGAGTTGGGCAAAAAATAATGGCATATTGGAGCCTGTGTGGACCACCCTACCGCCAGCAGCCGCTGCTTACATGGAGTTAATTAGGTGTACCTATATGCAAGCAAAAATGCGCAGGGAGGTGCAATTGTTTGAAAAGAGAGATAAAGTGCTCCGAACTATGTGGCTGCAGCGGAAAATGTTCATAAATTTTGTTGTTTACTTCGTTATTATTATAATACCTCTACAAAAGTTAACTAACCTAACCAAAACTCTCTTTTAAAGGAAAATTCTAGGAATATAAATTGGAGTGAACATTTTATACTAGAATATTGTGGTTAACTCAGTAATTTTGTCATTTATTTAAATATTATGACTTATCTCTCGATATTGCTTTAAGAAAACTATCTCTAGATATAAAAACACCTATACTAATCATAGTAATTATTACACAATAAGTGACAAATCTATTTTTCTACTTTATTACGGATCTCATTTTTTTTCTATGAACGAATGAAAATGCGTTTCCTGAAATGAATTCCTCGTCCTCGAATTATACGAAAACGATATCAAACACGACCTATTTGCTAAACTTATGGAGATATGGACCTAAGAGTGCGGCGCAGTAGATGGGATTTACCCCCCCCCCCCCCCTCCCCCTCCCACCTGCAGGGTGGAACCACGTGGCTACCGGGCTAAATCAGCTCAGATGACCACTAGGTATACCTGTGCCAAGCGGCTTCCTTCGTTGAAGATTTGCAAGGTTGATGTCACTAATTACCCGACTAAAATTCTTCAAATCAAATTACATGCAACAGTAGTACCTACTAAATTTTACCGCGCACCGCCGGCCGCCACCTACGCAGCACAGCGCTCAGCGCCGCGTTAGCGGCCAACTTCACTTCATTGCTATTTGTTGACAAATGCTTTTATTCACGTGTTGAATAGTTTGTTTTGTTTTGTTTAGGCGTTGAGAAGCGCGGCGCGGTCAGTGCAATAATACGTTTTTTTTTGTGGTGTTGTGAGTTGTGATTCAATTAGATTGACAATGGAGGAAGTCCCGTGTGACTGTGATATTTTAAAGTGTGCACAAACTTTGCTTGTCGACGGAAAGGTAAAATGTTTGGACTTTGCAGAGAAAAAGGTACTTATTTCTTCGGCAAAACCTACGCCTGACTTGTGTATTTCTCAGAGTAGTAAATCGCACAAAAGGCAGTTTAACAGGTCAGTGTACAAAACTCATTGGATTGTTGGTTGTTCGCACTCTAATAAGTTATATTGCTGGTGTTGTATTTTCTTTTCTAACGACAAAAACGTGTGGAATACATCTGGTTATGACGATTTAAATAATTTAGCTGGCGCCATTAAAAGACACATGAATTCTCGAAAACACATGAACGCGGTAATTTCTTTTAGTGATTTTGGTAAACAGCGAATTGAGACATCTTTATCGCGCCAATTATCAAAGGAAATTACAAAACAACATGCGTGTTGATAACAATAGTAGCGTTTTTCAAAGATTAGTCGATGTTGTTTGTCATTTAGCACAACAAGAACTTCCCTTCAGAGGTCACGATGAGTCTAAAACTTCATTGAATAAGGGTAATTTTTTAGAGCTTGTGTCGCTACTTTCAAAATAGGTACGATGGCGTTTTAGAAAAACACATTCGATGTATACAAATAATAATTTAATTTAACTTTGTTGTGTAATATGTATGTACTTAATTTTTAGATAGGTAATTGAAATAAAAGTAAGTACTTATTGCTTTCTCCCTAGGCAAGCAAAGTTAAAATAAGAAGTTGGACCTTTATTTTATTCTCTCATACAAACCAAGCGGCTTTTTTCAAGGCCACCGAAAGTATGCAATTGCTGATATGTCTGTAAAATTATATCTAGTGGTAACATGCCTTCAGGGTGCTTTGGTGAGCTCGTCCACGTAAGCAAATGCCTATACAACTGCAGAGTGAAGTGAAGATTGATCAGTAATGTGGTAACAAGATAAATTTATCCATAATAACCGTAAAAACTACAAAACATATCTCTCGGCTTGCCCTATTATGAAACCCTAGGCACGCCACTGACTGGTAGGACTACGGGCCGTAGTGACTACCTGCTGAATTGACAACAATTCATTTTGTGCTAAGGTAGTAAAATTAAATACCGTTTCTAGATTTTACACTGCTGATTACAGTAAAAATATCTTTGGATTTTTTTATGCAGTAGTTTTTTTATATTTAGGAAAAACAGTAAAAGAAGTTGGATTGTGAATGTTAGGAATACACTTATAGTGCCCTTAGTCCATTTATTACCAAAGGAATTCAAAAAAATATACAACTGTCATGTTCATTGTTTATCTGTCTGACGGATTACTTGATTCTGACGACACGCTTTCAATTCTACGCAAAATAGATTATTTATTTTAATGGCGTCTACAAATTACGTAATTCATTAAATTACGCAAAATAGCAAATTTGTGAACGAACGGCAGCGAATGATTGACATGACATGACAGTCAGTTTTGTTTACTGTTTAAAGTTACTTTTTTAAATTTTATATCAGGCTAAGATCACGACATCAGTATTCCTAACTTTGTATATACGGTCTTTTTAATGACTATTTCTTTAATAAATTATTAACGACGAATTTAAGTTAAATAAAGAAAAACCAAGAAATACGGGTAGTCTAATTTTTAACCAGCTATTATAAACGCGAAAAAACAATAATGCTTTTTTTTTTGAAATGTTGTCAATTGTTCGTTGGGACTTAGGACGATATAACCAGATAATAGACACGTTTTCCGTATCCAATTATACATGGGGCTCTAGGATACAGAGAGGATACAATCAGTCACTGAAATTATACTGTTTTGATGATTTTGATGATGATGCTGACGACGACTACGATGATGATGATGATGATGGTGGTTGTTCACAGGTGCAACAGTCGTACGCGGCGGGCACGTTCCGCTGCGGGCCGCTACATCAGATCTCCCTGGTGGGCACCGTCCACGAGGAGGTGGGCGGCTACTTCCCGGACATGCTTGACATGTTGTCTCAGAACCCCTTCCTCAACCTGGTGAGTACACTTCACCGTTTTCAGACAGACACCAACAACGAAAGCTTTGAGCACCCCTGCAGCATCAGGATTTAGGAGTTCGAACTTGATATTTTGGAGAAACTTTTACGCAACATTTAAATTAACAATTTTTTAAACTCCGCATCTACCTTCACCGTTACGGTAACAGAATCTAACGATGGATGAACCATCACTAATCCAGTGATTGACAGAGGTGACAGTAATCACCATGATTAATCCAGCGGTACTTCGCAAATCCGCCAGAGATGAATCCAGCAGCACTCTCCCTCGAGTTAAGAGACCCTTGAGCAGTCGATTCAACTGGGCTCCGTACCAAAATTGTGTGTCTATCTGGATGTACATTTTGTTCGTTCGAATTGCTACAACCGCACGAAGCGGTGTCGGCCACTTCAAAGGGTTGTACTGCGCACTATTTGAACGAACGAATGAACTGCATCTCACAGTTTTTCTCTGAAACTATTTGACTAAAATGGACCTTATTGCATAGAAAATAAAGTAGCATAATGAAATGAGTATTTTCTTGAACCTATTATGATTAATCCAGGAATAGGTATTTAGTAAAAAAACGCGTTAAGAAGTAACGTTAGATTTGCGTTTTCCAACCATTTTATCATACGGAACCCACACTGGACAGCTTGTTTTGTATTTTTTTATATTTTACATGCGTCTTCATTGATTGTGGGTCGATTTTTGTTTTTGTGTAAATAATTCGTTATTTGCGTAGACGATGCCTTGGGGCCCGATGTCGGCGGTGGACATGGAGCCCCAGGAGTCCAACGACGGGCCCATCCTGTGGATCCGGCCCGGCGAGCAGCTGGTGCCCACCGCTGAACTCGGCAAGAGTCCCATCAAGAAACGACGGTGAGTGACCAATCACTCATTATTTACTAACGACTGCCCTCGCTTCGCGTCGGTTTATGAGAGTTTTCCATAACGTCCGTACATAAACCAGAATTTATTATACATGCTAATGTTAAAAATGTGAAAGTGTGTATGTTTGTCCGTCTTTCACGCTTCAACCACTGAACGGATCGAGATGAAACTTCTCACACATTGGTTAGGTCCTGGAATAGGACATAGAATAGTTTTTATCCTGAAAAATTTAACAGTTCCCGAGGGAGCAGCAATAAACGACTTCTACGCGGACGGAGTCGCAGGCTAAAGCTAGTACTTACATATAAATCCTTTGGTGGAAAATTATTCAACTGATGGTGAAAACCGCATGAAAATACGTTCAGATTATAGCGAACATACAGAGAGACGCGACGGGGGAATTTTGAACTAGCCGTATCCCGCGACTCCGTCCGCGCAGAAAAATAAAACATGTTCATCAGAGATAATGTAGGATTCTAATGGTGAAATAATTTTTCAAATTGGGCCAGTAGATTCGGGGCATATTCAATGCAAACAAACGTTTAAATATTTCCTCTTTCTAATATTAGTGTAGATTTACTAAGGAAAAAATCGAGTCCCTTCCCTTCGTCCCGTCCTTCAAAGTATGTGTTTTGAGGCATGTTTAAGGTTATATTTTGTACTGTGTTTACAACTGTCAAATCGGGGCCTCTTTTCAGCCTTTGTCTTGGCTAACTCGACACGAAGCTATGGCATAGATGTTGTGATGATGATACGAAAGGGCTGTTATAAAAGGGGCTTGGGAACCCCAGCCAAAGCGCATTGCGATCTTTGAGCTTTCTAAATAAACGATAAATAAACAAGCGTTGATTGTGTTCCAGGACGGGCATCAACGAGCTGCGCAACCTGCAGTACCTGCCGCGCTACACCGAGGCGCGCGAGTTCCTGTTCGAGGACCGCACGCGCGCGCACGCCGACCACGTGGGCCACGGGCTCGACCGCATCACCACCGCCGCCGCCGGTCAGTGCACGCACACGACACACACACAACCTGCAGTACCTGCACACACACACACATAAATACGAACACACGCACACACAATCGAGTTGGTATGGAGATGGAAACGGATGCCACTGAAACTCAATAATGGCTAATGGCTTACAGTTGACCCTCGGAATTACTTCTTTTTATAATTAGGTTTTGCACAGTCGGCAACAGAGTGTGTTATTAAAAATGTAAACTCGTCTATTTGAGCGCCTCCTTTAACTTTTATTCAATTAAAAAATATTGTTTTTAACTTACTGACTATGAACATAAACGGCATCTAAAAAAATAATTCCCACAGGCGTGCTGAAAGCGATCCAGTGCAACGGCGACGAGGGGCGCGGCCGCATCACCAAAGACGTGGTCGCGTTCCACGCCGCGGACTTCAGCAAGCTGGTGCAGCTGCTGCAGCTCGACTTGTACGAGCCGCCCATCTCGCAGTGCGTCACCTGGTGAGTAAGCTGGACATTGCACCATTTTACATACATACATACATACCTTCACGCCTTCATTCCCAGTGGGGTAGGCAGAGCTACAGAATTACCAACAACTCAAAACTGCACCAATTTAATTGATCATTATTAGCTTCCGCGTGGAAATCGTTTAGCGCTGTTCAATTCCAATTTTCCGGGATGAAAAGTAGCTTATGTACTATCCTAGTCCTAGACTATAGTCTATCTCTGTGCCAACTTTCGTCCAGATCCTGGCGTGATTGAGTAACAAACATGCAAACTTTGGCATTATTTCTTCCCGCGACTTCGAGCTCGTAGATTACGATTATCGTTATTACTAGACCCCGCTATCGGAGGTGCAAAATGGTAGCTGTCAAGTTCTTAGGGATTCTAGTATCTATTAAACGTCGACTCGGTATATTTTAAGTAAAGTGTCGTACGCCGTTTTGATGTCGAATGACATTAGAATAGGGACTTTGTTAGTTTGTCTATGATTTAAAAAAAAAAACATATTCGTGACACAGGTTAGCTTTGCCGCCATTTGTTTGTTTGTTAATTAAACATTTCAAATTGCACTAATGTTAATGTTTACAATTATTATAATAAAAAAAATACTTATTTTCTCTGATTTGATTTATTTCTTACTTCAGTTCATACATTAGCTTAACACCTATAGATATATTTCAGGTAGCAGTAGCACTGGTCGCTGTGAAGGTTATTTGCCTTCGGCTACTGAACGCATCTTAGAGTACTTATAATATGTGTGTAGATAAAGTAATGTATGCAACTGTACATAATTAGGCCTTAAAAAACTCGTGTGATGTTATTATGAAACTCGCCTTCGGCTCGTTTCACAAAACCACACTCGTGTTTTAAGGACCCTCTTTATGTACCAGTTACATAAAATACTATTATTCCCTTGATTGTAGATTCAAAGTCCCAGTTACAAAAAACTCCCATTTTGCAGTATGGGGGGCCTTACGGGGTTAAACATATTCTACGCTACTCTACTTTCCAGCCGTTGCAGCGTGAAGGATTAACAAACTAACACACCAACGTTCGCATTTATAAGCCGTTTATTTCCACAAAAACAGATTTATTGGGATGAAATATAGCCGTGTTGTTGCCGGGTTAGAATAGTGCCCCTCCATGTCTTCCCGTGGATGTCGTAAGAGGCGACTAAGGGAATATATTAGGCTTGTAGTAATGTTAGGCGATGGGCTTGCAACCTGTCACTAATATGCTGGTAAACATCTTAGCCTATTTGTGCAAATTGTGGTTACTGAATTATCAACAACTTTTTAAAGTTGTAATTCTGTAGCTCTGCCTAGCCCACTGGGATTACAGGCGTGAAGGTATGAATGAATGAATGAAATATAGCCATACAAATTTAGATCCGGGTGATAACGTTTCTCACCCCCTAAATCAAGTCCTATTTCCACGTCTTCTTATACGTTGCAGTTATGAAAAACTAGGATTGCACGTTTCCGTTTTTTTATATTTGTTTTTCTCCAAAAAATATCGCGGGAAAGGAAAACGTTCAGATCTTGTTTTTAGATATTAATCTACAAAATAATCAAAAATCGTACAAATATTACTATGTTTCAGGGGAGACAAATGTTATCGCGTTTTGCATGGTTTTTAAAAAAGAAAAAAAAACATGGGACAATGTCACACCAATTGACCTAGCTTATATTATAACCCAAACTAAGCTCTAGGCTTTTATATTGGGTACTAGACAACGATATAAATACTTATATAGAGTAATATATACTTAAATACATAGAGAACACCCATGACTCAGAAACAAATATTCGCGCTCATCACACAAATATCTGCCCTCACCGGGATTCGAACCGAGAGCCGCTGGCTTCGTAGGCAAGGTCACTACCAACTAGGCCAGCTAGCTAGCTAGGTATTAGCTAGATGTATTAAATGTTTTGCCGTGTGGTTTTCGGGTTAGAATAGTGCCACTCCATGTCTTCCCGTGGATGTCGTAAGAGGCGACTAAGGGAATAAAGGCTTGTAGTACTGTTAGGCGATGGGCTTGCCACCTGTCACTAATATACTGGGAAACATGTTAGCCTACTTGTGCAAAATGTGGTTATAGAATTATCAAGAAGTTTTAAGACTTGTTGGTAATTCTTTAGCTTTGCCTACCCCACTCTGGGAATGAAGGCGTCAGTTTATGTATGGTGTGTTAGTTTGTTAATCCTGACTAGCTTTGTTTTGCCTTGGAGCCGTTTATTTCCACGAAAACAGATTTATTGGAATGAAATATAGCTATACAAATTTAGATCTGGGTGATAACGATTCTCATCCCCTAAATCAAGACATTGTAGTTGTTATGAAAAAGGACAGCACGTTTCCGTTTAAAAAAAAAAAAAACTCCATAAAATTATTATTCTTTGGGAAGGAAAACGTACAGGTCTGGTTTTTCATATTATCACATACATACATACATACCTTCACGCCTTCATTCCCAGAGTGGGGTAGGCAGAGCTACAGAATTACCAACAACTCTAAAAACTTGTTGATAACTCTGTAACCACAATTTGCACAATTAGGCTAAGATGTTTAACAGTGTGTATTAGTGACAGGTAGCAAGCCCATCGCCTAACAGTACTACAAGCCTTTATTCCCTTAGTCGCCTCTTACGACTTCCACGGGAAGACATGGAGTGGCACAATTCTAAGCCGGCAACCACACGGCAAATCATATTATCAAAAATCGTAAAAACAATATATTTAAGGGGAGAGAAATGTTATCGCGTTTCGTATGGAAATTTTAGCTTTACATTCCTCCTAATTAAATCGTATTGAATTTCTCGAAATGTAAACTTGACTCCTGCAAATCTTTTTAATAGAAATAAAACGTGTCTTCCAGGCTGGAGGAAGCGAAGCTGAACCAGCTGCGGCGCGAGGGCGTGCGCTACTCGCGGCTGCCGCTGTGCTCCGACGACGTGTACTTCCTGCCGCGCAACATCATCCACCAGTTCCGCACCGTGGCCGCCGTCACCTCTGTCGGTCAGTCGCCGCTCCACTCTCCATCATCATCATCATCATCATCATCGGCCTGAATCAGTCCGCTGCTGGACATACGCCCCTCCCAATATGCGCCAATTTACCGTCTTCGGCTTGTGTTCAGCATCTGCCAACGACCTTTCGCAGATCGTCACTCCACCTATACTACATTTGTTTAGGTACTTAACTTAATGAAAAAAAAAAACACTTCAAAGCTCGAGGAATAAGTTCTGATTAGCTGTTTAACAGAGCCACGTGGTTTGGTCTGTTGACATTTATTCAAGTACCTAAATTTGCAGAGTCGCGGTCTCGGATCGTACAGGCTTAGAGCATCTCCTGAGGTTCCTTGTACTAAAAATAGTACATAATACGGCCATTGAAATAAAGACCTAGTGCAAAGGAAGTAAAGTGGAATTCCTTTTGTTTTTGTTACTACTGATCAAATTAAAAAATTGACTTTATTTCATTCACAATAGATTCATATTTCATTGACAAATTTCGTAGTATGATAAATAAATAAATAAATATCAGGGGACAAATCACACCAATTGACCAAATTTAAGCTCTAGGCTCGCATTATGGGTACTAGACAACGATATAAATACTTATATAGAGAAATGTATACTTAAATACATAGTAAACATCCATGACTCGGGACTAAAATATTCGCGCTTCCGAGGCAGGGTCACTACCAACTACAACTTAGGAGGTTAATCTGAGACTAAGTCAATTTGTATAAGTTTGTCTACCGCTATTATTATAATCTCCGCTTCTGTAACGATGACATGTTGTCCCCCCAGCGTGGCACCTGCGGCTGAAGCAGTACTACCCGTCGTCGGAGGCGTCGTCGCCCGCCGAGGAGCGCGCCGCGCCCGAGCCGCCGCCAGGTACCGCCCGAGGGGTGCTGCGGCCGACTACTTTAACCTTTTGAACGCCGTACGTCACATACAAAATGCGTCACTCACGCGCCAAACATGTTTGCTATGCTAAGCAAATTACAACTTAATCCATACGAAACAAAGTCTAGGCTGTGGCCGTCGGTGGCGTCAGTGGCACGACTTTCAGTTGTCGGCCAGAGCCGACTGTGGCGTTCAAAAGGTTAAGAATAAGGATAAGACATACATACATACATACATACACTCCCGCCTTCATTCCCAGAGTGGGTTAGGCAGAGCTCCAGGATTACCGACACCTCTTAAAGACTTGTTGGTAATTCTGTAACCACATGTTGCACAAACAGGCTAAGATGTTTACCATGTGTATATTAGTGACAGGTTGCAAGCCCATCGCCTAACAATACTACGAGCCTTTTTTCCCTCAGTCGCCTCTTACGACTTCCACAGGAAGACATGGAGTGGTGCAATTCTAAGCCGGCAACCACTCGGAAATAAGAATAAGAATATATTTATTGTATAACCATGTAACTTAAGTTGGACAAATTAGGTACATAATAGTTCCAACGGTGACCCGCTCAGGGTGTACAATATGAACTTGAAAGTATAAAATTAACTAATGCACTATGTTTGCTTGTCTTTAAAGTCAAAACATTCTAAAATTCTTTAGAAAGAACAACATTCATGTTCCTGTATTTGATTCATATATCCTAACTCTATGAAGTAGAGATGATGTTTTGGTCAGCGATTTCGTGGCCGCCATAGTAATGTTAATTTTTAGTTATTTATTTTAGTCTGTTAGGTATTTGCATATATGGGTTTTGGTGCTGAAATAAAGTTATTCTTTATAACCTATTCTATTTGATACATACTATATCGTCTATTGTTAAGCCTCTGACGGTATAGGGGAAATATCGCTGAGACGTTTTGTGTCGAAGATAAAAGAATCACTGCTTGAAGTATAAAGAATATATTTTATAATTTATAATAACCAAATACCAAATAAAATAATTAATTAATGAGAGTACAATATTGGTGAGACACGCGTACGCGTGTCTTGTTCTTTTAGAAAATATCTGGAGAATGATCCAAGGATCGATATCGGAATAGAATCTAATGAATTTGAATTTGGAAGATTTAGATCGAAATGTAATAGTGGCCAGGAACTCAAACAAAAGAGGTTGTAACAACCTCGTTACAAGCCAGTCTTGTTTCCACGATCCATTCAGTCTTACATGTATTATTGAGAACACTTTTATAGCCCCAAAATGCACCTCTTTTTGGCTGAAATTACATACATACATACATACATACATAACCTCACGCCTTCGGTCCCAGAGAGGGGTAGGCAGAGCTACAGAATTAACTACAACTCTAAAAACTTGTTGATAATGCTGTAACCACATTTTGCTGGGAAATAAAGTAACTTTCTGCACATCATTTTCTCGATTTTACATCATGGATTGATTTTTTTAAAAGGAAATTGTTATTTTACACGGAAAAAGCACTTTGAGGTTAAATAGGTCCGTAGTGGGATAGAATCGACTTTATTTTCAGTATACACTAACCAAATAAGTCCATATTAAGCAGTACATATCGTTTTTGTAAGTATTCAGCATCTGATATTTATGTTTTTTTGCAGAACCCAAAAAGTCATCAACAACAAAACACAAAGTGGGCGTTATCGAAATGCGAGCGCTCAGCGCGAAGTTCCAAGAACAGCCCGCGCTGAAGATAGCCGCCGGCAGGAAGAGCGTGGACTCGCAGACCAAGTCTGACAAACCAGAAGAGAAAAAGGAGAAGAAAGAACGAGCGGAACGGATGGAAAGGACAGACGGTACAGGTAAACAAGGAAAACCTGAAACTGCTACAGTAGAGAAAGAGGCAGCACCTAAGGTAGACAGAACGGAAGCAACATCGAAATTAGACAGAATAGAAGCAACGCCTAAACTCGAAAAGACAGATGGAACACCAAAAGTAGAAAGAACAGGTGGTACTACACCTAAAAAAAATGACAGAACCGACGTAACACCTAAAGTGGAACGACCAGATGGAACACCTAAAGTAGAAAGATCAGATTCAACAGACAAAAATCACGCCCACAGACACAAAGATGACAAACACAGAGACAAGTCTGATAAGGAGAAGCACGACCATCACAGACGACACTCTTCGTCTAGTAAACACAAGTCGAGCCACCACAAGTCGGAAAGACCTCGCGACCACAAGGACTCCAAGGAGCACAGGAAAGACCACAGAAGAGATGAAAATAAATACGAACATAAACATAAAGAAAAGAAAGAAGGGAAAGTGGAGGCGAAGAAAGAGATAGTGAATCGGCCACCCGATTAGTGCGAGTGAGTGGACAGTGTGAGCGACGCGAGACTAAGGGGAACTGAGGTAAGCTGTCTTGTATTGAGGATAGTTCATTCTTGTTTGCTTGAACTAAATTCTGGTGCATTTTTGTAGTTCATCGTAGTTCAAGTTATGAACAAACTAATTGTAAAAGATTATTAAGAAGAATTACAAAAACTTATCTACCAGTGTCTTCTAACATCGAAATGCAATCGAAGATGGTTGTTCCATGTTTCTAAAGCAGCTATTTAATTAAACTGTTGATTTAGATTGTGAATTGAAAATGTTTAGTCATTGTTATTGTACTAGTATTATATCTTTTGTTCACGAACATCATGGACATGATGAAGTTCTGAAGGAAGGGTTTGGTCACGAAATGTTTGATCATATTATAATTGTTAATTTAGAAAATAATGTTGAAATATCTGCAATTTTTTTAACGACACCAGCACTGTTACTAACATTTCTTTTTCAACCTCGGCCTTCAGAAAGCCTTCTCTTATGATAACTTAGTACTAGAATTACCATAGCAGTAAACAATGACAATATCCCTAACTCCTTGCAGTAAGGTGCATTTCCCCTTGTCTTGTGTGGTTAACACCCAGTCCTCTTCCAGTCATAGGGTATTCTGTATATAGACTAGACTAAGGAGTCTCGTAGAGGCTAAGAGAAAGGGATGAGTGAAACGCAGTTTTTTTTTTTTAATAAACCCAGTGATTTTTTTACTTTCTGGTTCATAGCGGTCCAAATATGGACCTGATACAACTGTCCATTGTAAAAACATCCCAGTGAATACAATCTTTGGCCCTATTCCAACTCGTTTTAGTTCGTCTTACTTCTATTTTGTAATTTGTTGACGTTATGGTAGCTCCGACGGCAAAATTTAGGTGATATTTTCCTAAAAAAACTCCATGACGGACGCATACAACACACCAGTGATTATAAGGCTTCCGTTTTTCTTTTTAGGTACGGAACCATGAAAACACTTCGATACAGCATTGTCAAGGTTGTAGATACCTTATACCGCATATTGCCTGTGAGCGCACGGTCATTTCACGTTTTCTAGTGACGATAACAGTCTTGGCCTGTCACTTGTGATCGAATTCTCTTGAAACAGTTAAAAGTTAATCAATATTCTAGCTTGTCTAGATTTGTTGGATTTCAGTCGAAAGTGTGGCAGCATATCGTTTTTCATTTTGAAATTGTAATGTATATTCAAACTTGTTTATTTTTACCATGGACGTAATAAGTATACTTGAACCACAAAGGTTTTTTTTATGTTACTTGGTAATTTTTTTTACTATGTTAACCAAATCACGAAAAGTTTTGTTTCGTTGTGTGTGAACAGAAATATGGCTTACATTTGGCCTTGTTTTTTTCTTCGTTTCTTTAGCTGCGTCGCGATTGTGATTTGAAAGAATTTTAAATGAAAATGAAAATTATAATAATACATTTTAACGAGATAAAAATATTCACACGTATTTCTAAAAGTGCACTAAGAGTAAAGATATATTCTGATAGAGTAAGGGTAGGTAACGTTTTGTGATTTTTTTTAAATAGTTTTTTAAGTTGGCTTTTTCTATAGTTTTTGAGACCACCATGAGAAATCCCTAAAAGGACTAAAATACCAGAATGATGAAACTTGAAAAATACATTCATATTTCACCCAAATTTTTGGTGATTAAAGATAGATCTACCTTATTTTTTGTTTTTCGAGCGTATGTATGTATGTATGTATTTTATTAGTTCTCCTGAGAAATTAGATTGATTGGTATATAGAAATTACACCAATTATAAATTTGGCCAAAAATTATCAACATGATAGTGGTCAAGATTTTCGTAAGTATGACATGAAATTTTCCAGATTTAATTCACCCATTTTGAATGATCTGTGGAACTGATTTTTGACATAATATTATTTGGAATAATTTAGTCACTGCTCAACTTTTGGTTGCGTCGTGGTTGTCTCAAATGAAACCTTTTTCTTGTAAAATCCGTGTGCAAGCTTCCTAAGGGTGTTATTTGAATCGCTTTCATAAAAAAAATGGTTTATCATTGGAATAATATTAAGCCTTTTTCTATTTAGGTATTTTATATATTGCTGAGCCTAACTGGAATCGGTTCTTGAACGTTATGTCATTTAAATTGTCTTGAGATTATTTCTATAGATATTTTACTACTCTTTTAGAGAAATGTCCACCCCTTCGAAAGCGACGTGACGTCACATTAATTAAAAAAAAAAAAAATAGTTTTATAAAGAAGAAAAAAGAATTGCGTTAGTATCTATCACACATCATATAAAACGTATAATTTTGTTGTTAAGTCCCGAAGCTTGCACCCGGGCGTTACGTTTTCTTATACGTCATTGTACTTTAATTAACGATACAGTATTATTAACGAATAGAGAATGATAGTAACCGACCGTACCCACACTCGCCTCTCACAGTCCAGTATCGTAAGAAACCTGTAATTAGAAGAGAAACATTTATGCGGAAGATTTTAATTGGTATTTTTTGCGTGTATCCATGTTGCAGGAACGGTAATTTTTAACATTTCATTGCCGCTTGGCAAAAAATCCATAGACATGCTTTCACACTTTCACTGCCACTAAGCCGCGAGGCGGGTCTATTTTGTATGAAAATCCATTGGCAGTAAAAGTGTTAAAAAAGTTTGTACGTCAATAAAAAAAAACCCATTTTGTTACCACGTTTTTCTATAATTTAATAAGGTGGTAACAAAACGAAAAAATGTGTTAATTTATGTACAAACTTTTTTAGAAATGTTGAGCCGTGGGTTTGTCTGTGGCAGTGATCGTGTGAATTTTCTTTTTTATAATATTCAAATAAGTAATACGATTAGCGTTCTTGTAATTAAGAGTTATTTGTCATTTTGGCGAGATGTAAATTTTGTATATTTTTATTGTATAGGTTAAGTCAACGAATGAATCGTGAGTGATTTGGCTACGATTGCTTATGGAAATCGGAAATCGAAAGATGTTTCAGTATCAATCTAATTTGTAGAAGAGATTCGTAACATAAGTAATCGGAATTGGAGTTGGAAATTCACATACTTCGTGTAATACTTCTCAATAGGGAAAGGTGAAATTAAAATGGCCACCAGAAACGTTTAAAATGAATTATTATAATTGATTTTTAAAAATAGCTTTTTTTATTGTTCAAAGATAATTTTGAACCTAAAACTGCTACCTGCCACATTGAAACTTGTTTTTTTTGTCAAGCTGTGTAGTTCCATCTAATTTAGTATTTTTTTCTCTATCTATACCAATGTCGAATAGAAACACTTGCAAAGCACGAATTGTGTGAATTTTACTTATTTTGGGTGTTGGTTGTTATGTTTATTTGGAGACAAACTTTAATGATTCATTAAAATGGTTATCTTGGTCTTAAATAAATGTAACAACCGCGGGTACATTAAGAATGACAAGGATAAATTATAATATTTCGGGCTTCGTCCTCGTAAGGCAATAAGATGTACATAATCAAGGCAATTTACTTTGAACTCTGTTGCAATAACTATAAGGTTTATTTTACTATGTTTATAAACTGAAGATGTCATTTTCGAACAATCGCAATTGAACTTTATTCCCTTGATTGTAGATTCAAAGTCCCAGTTACGAAAAACTCCCATTTTGCAGTATGGTGGGCCTTACTAGGTAAAACTTGAAAAGCTCGTGGTCTTCAGAACGGAGGAGTACAGTTAAGGTCATTCCCGAAATTCTCCTATATATTTTTCAACGTTTCAAGTTTCATTAACCAGCCAACTTGACTTGTCAGAGCGTGTCTAACACATTTTAGTACGTTTAATTTGGCTCATAGTCAAGTCATAGGTACCTACATGCCTAACGTGCCTTTGAACGCGTACACAAGATGACATGACTAATGACTTGGCTAATGAGTCGTCGAGCACGCCTGACGTGATATTAATGGGGAGTAGCAGAAGGAACTGTGACAACATAAATAATAATTTACCATTGTTTTATTCTTGCTCGGCCAGAGGCGATAAAATATGTCAATGTTTGCGTTAATTAAAATAAAAGAATCTTCGGAAGAGTTAAATTATTGTAGAGTGGATGTTGGTCCGTGGCCGCGTCGGGCCGGACGCTATTGTGATCGATATATTTATCTTATTTATGTTTAGGCGGTTAATTTATTGTTTCACGTTTCCTATATTTTTTGAAAATAATAATTAGATTATAATAGATATTTGGTTGTTGTTTTATTCACTCTTTCCTTCTAATTTTCACCCCGAGAAAACTGTTGTAACTTTATTGCGAGTATCGGTGTTTGTCTGTTACTGTTACTGGCGTCCTACCAAAGAACGCGTCTGTAGTAATTAGTCAAAGTGCGTAGTAATATAAGCATTTTAGTAAAGTAAGGACACAAGCAAGAAATGGAATAGAGCCACGAATTCGTAACTTCCTGAAGGATACTGATCCAAGAGGTCATATTTCAGGAAAGTTCAATTAAATTTGTGTCATAAAATGTAGGTAGTTAAGTTCAATTTTGAGCGACATGAATGTGGTCGATGAAATGTACTATGCCTGGAAAAGGGTTAATGTGGTTGCCAATATAGTATAGAATGCTTTGACTACATTGCAGTTAGCCGCCTTCTTTGGTAGGACGCCAGTGTAGCTCAGCTCCCGAGCGGTTTGACCTACTTGGCGCGTTTTATGAAGAAAGCTAGTTTAATTGCTCGGTTTCATTAAAATCGGTTGAGCTGCACGACTAGCACGGATCTCCCTTTCTATCTAGTCAATAACGATAGAGATGCACTGAGCGACAAGCGAGAACAGCAACCGATCCGTAGTCACACCGACTTGATACACTGGTGTGACTATGGTTCATTTTATTTACCCGTAGTCACACCAAGTAGGAGGTAGGTTTAGGTTATGTTAGTTCTTTAGCAGGCCCGGAGGGCCAAACTAACCAGAAATAGGTGCTATCGCAGAGCTCCGTCGACTCTGTGGATTTTGATTTTGAAAGAGAAATAGACGCAAATTCGGTCTTGGTGTGACTACGGGTAAATAAAATGAACCATAGTCACACCAGTGTGGCAAGTCACATCGGTTGTGGCGAGAACATTTAACTTGTGCTGCCTGTGCTGTTTAACCTTTTCGCCGCCATTGACAGTGCCCCACACTACAATGACTTCATATCAAGTCGAGGATTACAGTGCAAAATAAACCTAAATATTTGTAACGGTTGAAATTAGCTGTGGTTTTCAACTGTCATTGTTGTCACGTGTGAGGACGACTTTTATATGAAGTCAATGGCGGCGAAAAGGTTAAAGAGATATAAAGCTCTGACAGGTATCGTCATTACATCAGGGGGTTTTTGTCTACATAGTTACATTTCGTCGGAACAAGTAGTATACACTACTTCAAACCTAAGTTCCAAGTGTGAATAAGTTATAATACTGACTGACTTTGTGTGTCCTTCAATTTAAATTAATTAAATTAATTAAATATTAGACACAATTCTGAACTAGCTAGTCGTTGATCGTAGTCATATCCATATAACGGAGTCTTCGACATTTTGAGGTAATTTGCATACGTCAGCCCCGTATTAATAATTAGTGCTTATTATTTACATAACTCACTTGGTGGTTTAAAGGTTGTCACCAATCGTAAAGGTTAAAATGAAACAAAAATACATTTTTACATCATTTATTTACCTAATGAAGTGTCTAAATATAATTGAAAAACATCGAAAAACGTAAGTACAAACGATAAATACAGATTCGGTAATCAGTCGGATCGTAAAATTACCTAAGTAAATGACGTGAAACTGAGTCAACATGCGAAAATTATTAAAATAAATGAAATTACTGATTGAGAATGGCACGGATTGCGATGCGAATTATAAATAACACTTAACGATTAAAAATGATATTGAATAAATAATATGGCAAGATGAAAAACTTTGAATATCAAGAAAATACTTCAACTAAAGCGTTACGTGTTATTCCCACCTGTTACCACCAATTTGTTACCACAGGTAACATTTGGGAATTTTTATTCCAAAATGTTTTAAGTGTAGCTATCACCAAATATTTTAGTGGTAACAAATGGGAAAAATATTCCCACTTGTTACCACCGAGTAGATTAACAGGTGGGAATATTTTTCCCACCTGTTACCAGTGGTAACAAATTGGTGGTAACAGGTGAGAATAACCCAAGCGTTAATGCCTTGGAATACTAATAATTTTAATATTTTGATTCGAAGAGTCAGATACGATATAATCTTATATCATATTGACTTCTTATCTCTAGAAATAAGAGAATTATACTAATTGAGTAACAAATATAAACGTATAAAATTAAGTCACTAGATTTCAGATCAATAGAATTCTACGCTAATTTCGTTGATTTCAGTACCCTGAACGATTTTCATTCTTATTAAATCGTCTCGTTTATTCAAACAATCATTAGTTAACCAATTTTAGATTTACCATAATTACTTTTAATTTGTCACATTTAAAATAATAGTCATATTTATAAAAAAAAAAACAACTCGAACGTAAATAATCAGTATCGACAATTAATCTCTTTATCTTTAATAATGTAAATAATCTTGCGTTTTTATAAAATACCTACGTTTTTTTACGGTATAAATAAATGAGACGGTTCAAATCTGGAGAATATTATCCTCATAATGATATAATTAGTTAAAATAGAGCTATAAGTTATTGACACGTTGGTACTCCACATCTTGAGCCGAGACCATATTGCACGCTCCAAGGCACTTCGAAATGCAAACTATCAGTCCTTAATATAAAACGTATAAATATATTTATTATCTAAATTCAATATTAGGTTACAACCATAACTTAAAATACCTACAATTGGCAATAAGAGACTTTACAACTTTAAAAGAGGGTTAAAAACGTAGGGCTTTGGTAATCGAACGTAGCTAAGGTGTCACTCGATGGTTACTGGAAAGAAAGTTAATTGATATTAGAATATATAACTAATTACTAGCGGGTGGTATGACCTTGTGCAGGGTCCGTCCGGATCGCTACAATACAATACAAATACAGTACAATAAGGATTAAACACCAAAAAAACGAAACACGGAACAGTACATTTAACCGATAGGTATACAACAGGCGGGTCTTACCTAGTGATGGGCGGCTTGTAAAATTCAAAAGTGAAACTTTCACTAAAATTTCTGCAAAATTGTGAAAGTTTCAAAACTTAAACTTTCACTTATAATTTCATGCAAAATTCTAAAAGTTAACAACGTAATATCGTCTAATATCTAAAAATTACTAAATCTTTGTAATGTAACGTAAGTAATGGAAACTTTCCATGAAATTTAAATGAAATTTACTTGTGTCAGAATCATTTCCATCTAGTTATGTAACTTTCAGAAGCTGTAATTTTCGCAGTTGAGAAAAGTTTTGTAATGTTTCAGAAATCGCCCATCACTATAGTCTTACCCCTAAATAGCGATCCGAAATACATGGCAGGCGGTGTAAACTAAATTCTTCAGAACTCAAACTAAACTACAAGAAACACTACCACCATCTTATCCATTAACCAACCGCCAAAGAGCAGTGTTCGCATTGTTGTGTTTCGGTTTGGGCATAAGACAGCCGGTGAAATGACTAGCATAGAGGCATTCCATCTTAGTCCTCAGGGGTGGCAACGCATTTGCTGTTTTGTGAATGCGAATGTCTATGGGTCACAGTTTCCACTTACCATCAGGTGGCCTGTGTGCTGGTGAAATGACTAGCATAGAGGCATTCCATCTTAGTCCTCAGGGTTGGTAGAGCATTTGCAGTCGTAGGATTGCAGTTTTGTCTATGGGTCACAGTTTCCAATCAGGTGGCCTGTGTGCTCGTTTGCCTTCTCTATGCCATAAAAAAAGGCATTCCACATCTTAGTCCCCAGGGTTGGCAAAGGGCTTGCAATCTTTAGATTGTAGCTTGTGCAAATATCTGTGGCCCGTATGCCAGTTTGACTTCTCCATGACATAAAAATAAATAGGTACAGCCCTTACCAATAATATAAATTAATAAATAAATATCAGGGGACAATGTCACACCAATTGACCTCTTCCCAAACTAAGCTCTAGGCGTGTACTATGGGTGGGTCAACGATATGAATACTTACATACATACATATATACTTAAATTCATAGAAAACATTAACGATTTAGAAACAAATATTCGCGCTCAACACACATTCACCGGGATTTGAATCCAGGACCGCTAGCTTCGTAGGCAGGGTCACTACAGGGTCAAATAATGTTCAATACATAAAACATTAAAGGACAATTAGACAATATTTTTAAATGATAGTATACTTTTCAATTTGCAGCCTTGTTCGTAATTTATCCTTGATTGAATCAGGATTGACCGAAAACAATCGCATCATGAATACATCGCACTGCCAGATCAAAAGTGTAGTGACTCAAAATACAACTGTATTCTAAAATCAACTTTAATGCAACGTCTATGAGCTTGAAACAAAACTAACAATGATTTCGAGTTGATCGACACATAACACGTTAATGATTATCTCCAAAGGTCATTTTAGCGAGGCGGAAGAAGTATTTTTCTCTTCTGAACATACCCATCTTGATTCTCCACCCAGTTAAAACCAGCCTTCATAGGATGGTTTTGGGTTACACTAGTTTATTTTTGTCGAAGTATAAAATTAAGAGCTTACCACAAATCTATTAACTTTCGGGACGCAGGTTTTCGACACGTTCGCTTGTCCCTTCATGGCTTCGAACTTTTCTCGCAAACTGCAAATAAGATCAACTTGTCAAGATTCGTTTTGTTATATAGAAAATAGTGCTCTTGACTAATTAACCCTATGAGGACGAAGATTCTTATATCTATAAGAATACATACACATATACATAAAATCACGCCTGTTTCCAGAGGGGTAGGCAGATACCACTTCTTTCCACTTGGTACGATCTTGACAAATTTATTTCGCTTCTCCCACATTCATACATCGTGTCATGCACGCACGTCAGTTTCGGGTACTTAAGATTCGGCCCTTTTACGGTATTTCTCCGATTTGATCCGTGTTGGATAGCAGGCGCTTAATTTGCGTAATAATTGTAGGAAATTGCGAAAGGATGATTAAATAAAAATAAAAATCTTAATGTGCGTGCAGCTTGCAGTAGTGATGTAGCGTGTGACGATGTGTGGCTGCTTCACGTAGGTTGCTCACATGTGTCGCTAGGTGTCCGAACAATTCGAAAAAGTACGCCCAGGGCAGCCCCTTATTAGATGTATGTCGTCGTCGTCACTCGGCCGTTACCTCTTGGCGGTCTCGAGCTGCGACTCCCCGTAGTCGTCCCGCGCGATGACGACGGCGGCGCGCGGCGGCTCGCTGCCCGGCCAGTGCTCGAAGCGGTCGCGGAAGCTCTTCGTGCGCGCCAGCTGCTGCGCCTGGTGGAACGAGACACATCGTTACAGATGTAGCGCATAATTATTTTTTCTCAAAAATGACCGGAAAAGTTGACATTACTAACTCCATACTGAGACGCGAAGTACATAATTTACAGACAGTTCTCAAATAAAAAAAAAATTACATTGCGTGCTCGCTACACAAGCCCGCAATGTTGCATACAAATTTCATTGTTATCTAGTTTGTAACTTTTTAAAAAGTGAAAACGGCCATTGTAAAATGAGGGCACAAGTCTTATACATCCATATTTTATTCGAAACGTAACTTTTTAATCTGTGTCTTGAATAGCTTGAGTTTTTTTTTCTAAAAAAAGCTTGTGTTTCTCCTTGTCATAAACAAAGGCGGTCAGAGTGATGTTATTTCACGTGAAGTTTCTGTTTATATGCGACTTGTATCTTGCGATTTTTGAGAAAAGCACTATATATGCCTCGGCAGGAACGGCAATTGCCTGCTTTACTGCCTAGGCAATAATGTACTATTCCATCGTATTTTCTCGGAAACGTTCGTATTTGTCACGCTACTTCAGTCAACCTCAGCACTTTTTGTACTGTGACCGACTGAAATAGCAAGACACGTTCGTACGTTTCCGTGAAAATACGACGGAAATCAATTATGCACTACATCTGTACACAACACAAACAAGTACTCGTTTTTGATCATAACACTGCTGGAATATCCTCACATTAATTGGTAAACCCCCACATTAGGGTGTTTCAATTTTTTCATCCTCTTTTGATCAATTTGTGCAATTTTCTTTGTTTAAATTATGAGGACGTTAGGGCGTAAGCGAAGTCTGCAAAAATTATGCAATATTTTCTATACAAATGTGAAAAACGCTCTGCCCCACATTTAGACCGTATTAAAACAATACCAATACATCAAATTAAAAGTGTAACATAAAACTGCTATTTATAAGATAACTTATCATAAATTATCGTCTTTACAATTTTGTCCAGACGGCTCAACAGGGATTTGAACTTATATTTTCATTGGCAGAGTACACAAGTTATCACTACATAGTATAAAACAAAGTCGCTTGCGCTGTCTGTCCCTATGTATGCTTAAATCTTTAAAACTACGCAACGGATTTTGATGCGGTTTTTTTTAATAGATAGAGTGATTCTTAAGGAAGGTTTATATGTATAATACATTCCACGCGGGCGAAGCCGCGGGCGGGTCGCTAGTTATGAATATAAAAAAGCAAAGCGAGAGCGGGTCGCTAGTTTCATGTTTTTCTGCCAAAGATAGAAATGCAAGCAAGCAAGTTACACAACCATGCCATAAATAGATGATTATAGCTTCTGTAGATGCTGACGAAAGCTGCTATGATGCGAACAGACATCTAAGTGTCACCAAAAGGGTTTGTTTTACCATTTCGGTACGGGACTAAAAATATACACACAGAATAGGGAATATGCATGGATTTTAAAAATCGCATTTCTCATCAAAATATGAAAATACCGTAAAAGAGATCACCAAAACGGAAATTAAAATTAAAATCGGTCAAGAAATACGGAAGTTATAAGCATTTCAAACTTCTAATTAGACAGAGAGATCCGATGTGCACCGTGACGTCATTGTGCACTGCGGCCATATAAACTCCATGTAAAATTCCGTTTTTCTAGAAAGAGATAGGAACAAATCTTTGTTGGCTTATATCTTGGTTATTTTTATAGTTATTCAAAAAATGATTTTTGTGATCTGTTTGTTACATGAATCAGCTTCAATTGAAGCTGTAAAAAAAAAACATGCATATTCCCTATTAAGTCGCAGGAAAAAACTAAAAGACATATCCGCAACTACCCACGAAGCTGTACTTTCTCCTGTGAAGTAGTCACAGTAAGAAAGAGACAACAAAACATAATTTAAAAAGGTTAACTACCTGTTTGAGTGCTTCATCGGACTCTCTCGCCTCGAGGTAGTACCTCTGGCGCTCGTCCTCGCTGTCCTCCTCATCCTCCTCATCTTCCTCGCTGTACTCGTCCCCGGAGGAGTCCCCTTGGTGCGCGTGCTCGCCCGGCGGAGGGGGGGTGAAGCACTTAAGGGGCTTAGGACCTGGAATGGACAGACCTAGTCAACTTCGCCCTGGTGGTAGATGAGGTTAAGGTTGAGATTTGCTTGAGAGTTAAGTGATGATCGACCGTATTCGTGCTTTGCTTGGCTTTTCGAACTGTTCTGATGAAAAGCTTTCCGTCTTGGAGGCGGCGAGAGCAATTTTTGGTTTAAGTGTTTTTGTTAGATTCATTATAACTGTTTTCTATCTGGTCGAAGCTAATAAAGTCGTAACTTTGATATTAAAAAACGGTCTGCTTTGTACCTTATGGTTGTCACCTGACATCATTAACGTGTATAAAAAACAACAAAGGACCTAGGACACTACCCTGCGGCACTCCTGAAATAACATAACGAAGAGGTGATCTATGTGTACGGTACCTTGCGTGTCGGGCTGGCGCCGCTGCTCCTCCATCTGCCGGAAGACGCCGATCATGCGGCGCGCCGTGTGCCGCTCGGCCGCCAGCCCCGTGTCGGGCGCGGCCGGCGCGCTGCGCACCACCGACGGCTCGTGGTACAGCTCGGGCGACGGGGACTTCGGCCGCTAAACACAAATACCAGTGAACTAACATAAACCGATGATGATGACAATAATGATGATGATATAGATGCTGTAAATATTAATAGTAGTGATAATTATACCTATTGACGCTGATGATAACAGTGAAGACGATGAATTAAATGATAATGAAAATTACAATACCATTGCTGATAATAATAACATAGTGATAATTAAAATGATCATGGCACTGATAAAAAAATATAAATTAGATTGTACCAATGATACTTCTAGTACTACTAATAAAAATAAGATTGTGATGATAATTAAGTTTAAGAAAATGACAATAACCACGATGCTGATTATGCTGTTAATAATGTTAACATAAATGCCGATGACAGTGATAAGATTATTATCATATAATAATAATAAGTATAATTACGCTAAAGATATAACGCTAGAGATAATTATAATAACCATAATGATGAGGACAAAATTAATGATAACAACCAAAATCCTGATGGCCATGTTTTTTTTTTTTTTCATGGGACAAAAAACAACTGAACAAGGTATGTTACAGAATAAGAATTGCTATAAATACAGGTCAAGTACAGTCTACTACATTATCCACATATTACTAATACAAGTCATCTTGTAAGGAACGTGCTTTTGAAATGCTATGCTAAGGTACAATTTAATTTTTAAAGCACCTACTAAGGTACACAACATACATAGATCATTATATAAGCAAAAATTTGTGGTATAAATCAAATACAAAGCTAACCTAAGGCCTTTCTATAACGACAAGCTGATAAATTAAATATATCTATGTCGGTAAAAAGCTCATTATACTGAGCGAGCAGCTGACGCAGAGGCGCGCGCAGTCCGGCCTTGGTGCGGCACTGGGACGGCACGAACAGTCGGCGTGCGCGCGTCTCCCTCATGTTAACACTTCTTGGAACAACGTAACAAATTTTATTTACTATTACGGTACAGTCGAACTTATTGTGGCATAGACCATGAAGTAAAATAGCTTGGAGGAAGGATCGTCTTTTATGTAGCGTAAGTAATCCGAACCTTTTTAGCGAGTCATCGTATGTTAAATGTCTATGTTTAAGCAGTCTAAAGTTAATAAGTTTGAGGTATTTTACTTGTATTTTCTCGATTGCATCTATGATGATAACACTACTGATGATAATAACCCTAAAGCTGTACCTGTATCTGCCGGGGCGGCGTCATGCGGAACTCCTTGCGCTTGTCCTCGGGCTTGTAGCTCTCGAAGAACTTGAACCGGTCGGAGATGTCGGCCGTCTGGATGTGCACCTCCTCCACCTTGTCCGCCGCGCGGACCACGTCTTTGGGCACGAAGGGCTGGGGATTGGAAAATCAATATAATACCAGTTGTAAAAAATATATTCAGTTAACTACAGTGCTAAAGGTTTCAAAGTCTTAAGGGATTGGGAAACGTCGTAAGCCCGTGAGAGCAAGTGAGAGAGAAGAACGAGCCTGAAGGGACTTGTAAGACGTCGGTTAAATTCGCAACCCTCGTAAGTCCATTTGACTCAAGTTTACAGGAGACACAAAAAACAAAATTACGGCATATGGCGGCTTAAACTTACGAGGTTTTCTATTTGTAGATTTTTTAAATAACGGTTTATCTGACGTTTGAATGTAATATGTAGATCGATGCGTTTGGTGATTGGCTACACGATTCAATAAAAAAACGATTTTCGCAAAAAATGGACTTACGAGGTTTGCTAATTTAACCGACGAAGAGCTGTCGCACTGTACTATAGTCGAACCTATATTTATAATGTTACTTGTGTATAGAGTTTTACATAGATAGGTTGAGATGAAAAAACCGTGTAGAAAAAACCAACTGGGAAGGAATCAAGTTAGTTACTCAGCACTGACACCGCTAGTTTTTACTGAATAATTCAACACCGCAATTATTTACTAATTTATGGGCGTAGTTGCATTGTTTCGACATTAATTTATTAAAGAGGGCAAGTTTTATTTTGCTGTGGGTTGACATTAAACAAGATAGTCAAACAATTTGTCCATCTAATGATTATCTAAATGACTTATTACTCTAAACATGATCTAGTATTGGCATAAGATGTTGTAGAAAATTAAACTTACGATTTCCTTCCGCTTGGGTGCGTCTTGCGGCGGAGGCGAGGTGGGCGACAGGGTCTTAGCATTCGCATCGAGTTCCAAGAATATGGAACGGGACTTCTTGCCGATACCTGCAGACAAATTCAAATTGTTAAGCATGTCATCACTTTTATAATACATACGTACATAAAAACAACCAAAACATATTACTGTTCCATTAGAGCAAACGAGTAAAGCAAAATAGCGCACGATCTAGTCCAATAGGTACGGCTATCATTTAATGTGACGACAACGATAATAATGATGATGGTAAAATTCTAATAATGATAATAATGATTCTGTTGATCATGATGATGATAGCGGCAAAGCTGCCGGCGATTGAGACGATGTTACTACTGACCAGGATGATATGCTGATGACCACAATAATAAGAATCACACTGATAATTTCGATGACGACACCGACGAAGGCAACGAACATGTTAATATTGAATATGTCGACCACGACGATTATGATAATGGTAATGATGATGATGCTGATATAATTTACGAGCGATGATTATGCATCTATGATTATGATGTTGATGATGATAATGATCAACACCGTATGTTGAATACGACGAGTACGGTAATGATGAAGATGGATGATGTTAATAATGATGACAACAATCCTGACGATGATAATAACGCCGGTACCTACGTTGAAGACGGTGTGTTCGTCGAGTCACGGGCGATCCCGTCCACTGATTTTACCACTGACAGTGATGATGATGACGATGTTAATTATGAAACCGACATCATAGAATATGACGTCAACGACGATTATGGTAATCATAATGATGCTCATGGTGATAATAATGATATAGATAACGGAAGTACCTTCGTTGAAGACGGCGTGGTCGTTGAGTCACGAGCAATCGTGCCCGCTGATGTTACCACTGACAGTGATGATGATGACGATGTTAATGACAAAACTGACAATCTTGAATATAGAGACAACGACGATTATGAAAATGATGATGATGATGATGCTAATGATATAGATGACGCTGGTACCTTCGTTGAAGACGGCGTGATCGTCGAGGTCGCGGCGCGGCGGCAGGTTCTCGTCGTTGAACACGTCACCGCTCTCGAAGCGCTGCTTGATGGCGCGCGACTTCTCCGTGTCCAGGTCCAGCTCGCGAGCGATCTTGTCCGCTGATGTTACCGCTGGAAGAAAATAACCATAAAGATGAGGGAATACTCTAGAAGGAAAGCATTTTAAATGCCTTGATAGCGTCCTTGTCATGTCTTAATTGTTATAAAAAGCTTAGAAAACTATTTCACGTAACAAGACCCATAATTACAAATACCTTGAACTAGCAATGAGGTGGTCCAGATTTTAGGCATCTCGAAATCTTCTATAAGTATAGGCATGTGACAGTGCTTCAAGCAACGCGTATTCGTAACATTTGATAGTTCCATAAAAATATAGGTAGCCTTACTAAGGAGTAATAATGAATTATGTATTGGGATTAGGACTTGTCTTAATATATTTAATGATAATGACATTATAAGAGTCATAATTATGTTAAGAACTAGCTTATGGTCCTTCCTGATAAACAGATTAGTGTAATCCAGATTAGTGTTGGAATTGTACACATTTTTTATTTTTTATTTTTAACATTACATCATGAAAAAATAGATTACCTTGTTCACTCTGCATTACTGACTGTTCGTACATCTCTTTGATTTTGGCCTGCTTGCCCTGAAACACAATGTCTGAGGTAAATCCAATGACTGTCATGCACAGGTTTAGGTTCAACATTGTCCCTTCTGTTCCTAGCGTCATGGGCGTGACCGATTTATACAACTTTGATGCAGGCCACAACTAATACCGGCTCACATTACGAAAATATATTACTAAAAGAATAATACTGTATGAAATTTATTAATTTGACACCTTATCCCTACTAAGGTTGTCTGGAAGAGATCGCTAATCAGCGATAAGACTGCCTGTTGTTTACCTGTATTATTTTTAATTGTGTTCCATCTCTGTTATGTTTTTGTTTGGTGTACAATAAAGTGTTTTGTATTGTATTGTATTGTATTGTATGCTTTAGAGTTCGTAACTTATGGGAACAGGAGAGACATCTTTTGTTTCTCTGGCTGTGTATGACCCGACTATTTTCCAAAGCACATTTTATACAATAAAGCTCAATAATGATAGAAAATATTGCACGGACAAGGTAAACTAGTACTCATGCCACCTGATGGCAAGAAATATTTAAGACCTATGAATCTTTGCCATCTCATTTATGGAAATAAAAGTCGCATACAATACATTGTATAGACATTGGTAAATAACTAAGTATTGATTAATACAGTGTGTTACCGGCATGCGGGCATTTATTAAAACTGCCGATAGTATGTTGTTTTAGTAATTGTTTGCAAGTATTATCAATTAAAAAATAATTAAAATAACTTCACACTTAATTTTCTTAGATACTGTCCATTTTTAATGTAGTGCATGTGCTGCGTGTTCATCGTTATCAGTAACGCTGTTGCTTGGTACAAGGCATGTCGTGGTACGGGGGCAAAAACTGTGACAACTGGCACAAAATGTACACTTGTCAAATTGCTGTACTTTACATTGCTGGCAAATAAAATTTTGTTAGAAAGTTAACAAAGCCTAAAAATTTGTTTATTAATTAAATTAATGTCATGGTTACGTTACTGATAAACGTTATTTTAACCTCCTTTAAAAAAAGCCAGGGTGCTGGTAACACACTGTATAATGAAAAAGAAATCATTTGCAAAATATGTTACTCGTTTATAAACAAGAATAATTCATTAATATAGAGACAAAGTGACTATATCCTCGTTCAGGAAGGCAATTATTGAATCTCACTGATGATCTTGAAATTACTGGTGAAAATATTCTCACTGTTTTAAGTCTTAGTTGTATTGTGCCAACATGCAGCTAAGCTAACCTGGCGTTCCTGTCATAGACAAGCGTCTAGTTGAGTCCTACGTCCTACGCAGTTTTTTCCAAATTACCTTTTTTTTTCGTTATAAGCAATCCCTAATTATTAGTAGTCACTGGAGTTGACCGTAGAACGAAACGTATCTATCAATGTTATGTTACGACGGTTTGTTATTGAAACTGTCAGCTGTCAGTGGCAAATAATTCTTTAAATATTCACGGGTGATTTCGTTCACGGGTGAGTACGATACGCACTCGTATTCGATATCATAGGTGTGAGAGTTTTTGTATTCAAAAATACGATTTTTTGGGAATCCCGAGGTCATGTAACTGTCCTACTCACTCACCATGAACAGCCTGCTGCGGATGTTCTGTATCTCCTGCTTCCTCTCGCGCGTCCTCTCGGAGGCGCTGTGCTGTCCCGTTTCAAACTTCCCAACTATCTCGCTCATGTTGCAGAAGGAGACCGGGGCCTCGCGGTTGGTGGTGTGTTTGTAGGAATTCTTGAGGACAGAGTCGTCGTCTGTAAAAAAGTAATAATATATATATACAGGTCAAGGGGGAGTCGGGCTCGTGCACCGAGGGTTCCGTATTTAATATAAAATGTTTGTTAAATGCAATTTACACTAGCCTTTATTTTCATTTAAAAAAAAAGTTTTTGTTATTTTTTCCAAAAAACTGAACAATTTCCGATTTTTTTTATTTTTCGCGTTAAATATGAATGGGTGGTTCTTCTTTTTTACCGACAATAAACCGTCAATTTTCGGTTTTTTAGATTTTTGAACTATCAATAACTATGGTTTCAGTGCATGATTTAAAAAAAAATGCATTTATTCTTTATTAAAACTAATTAATGCTTCCGGTCCTGCATTAATATTTTATTCTTTTTAATATGGTTTACCAGAAACACTGACAGAGTGGCCGTTTTCAGACTAGACCAAGTATTAGATGACCACTCTGTCACGGCATTCTACGGAAAACCATATTATTAAAAAAATCGTGGGTTAAAGAAAGAGCACAATTATTTGGTACTCTTACATAAATAAAAGTATGGACGTATATTAAACACGAAAAACATAATGATCCATACTCTAATGAGACGCTTAATAAGATGAGAGACAGGCTATTGTCGGTAAAAAAGAAGAATGACCCGAATAACTATGCTCAAATCTAGAATGTTCAGACTTTTTGGTCCATAAACTTCGGCGAGGGGCGGTCATTTTTTGTAATTTCTTGGCTATAAATCAAAAAGTACGTCACGGAAAATTATAAAATAAATAGTTTTGAATTTGCAGATTAAACCCTTTCATATGACACCATAATGACACTAATCAAATAGCTATCATTTTTCAACCCCCGATTCAAACAGAGGTTAGGTTAGATATGATACTACCAAAAAATATGTACTCATGCGGCAACAAATGCCTTTCGTTAAAATGAAAATTCTGCTTAACGTAACGTTGAAAGATATTTCGATAAAATAATAGATACCACTTTCATACAAAATGTCATGATTCACAGAATCCATCCAAAACAATAGCCATACATCAAAGAATTTATATCCAACTGTTGGTAAACTCAACCAGATAAGGGTTGATTCTCCTACCGTCATCCTCAGGTTCGCTGGAGCTCGCTTCCACGGGCACCCCATTCAGGAACTCGTCAGACACCCCCACATCCATCCCCTTGGCCTTGAACCTGAAACAACACATCCACATGTGACGTCACAGGCTCCGGAGTCAGATCCTGGGTATGAGGAACAGGGCGTTGTTTACGGAGGTCACTAAACGTAATAACTAATCTCGGGGTTAATATATCTTAGAGTATAAGTACATTTTAGTATAGATACAAATTCTAACTGTAAATGTTGTCAAATGTATTTGAAGTCAGGCAGACAGACGTCAAATTAAAAGAAAAACGCATACTCGGTAAAAAGAGTTTTCAATCACAAGTAATTTGTATTCATGCCGCGAGCGGATCTGCTAGAGGGGGTGTTCTTTTTATAGTGGTGATTATTATTTACATCTTTAATATTTGAGTAGCTTAGTTTGATTTTAATGTAAATAAGTTTAGTTTTTACTTTTAATTGTTAACATCATATTTTTTTTTTTAAAGTAATTTATTAACAAAAATCAAAATCACTTTTTAAAGTTTTGATGGTTTATGATTGATTACAAGCAGCAATACTTAGCAAAACGACAAAAATACTATTGCCACATAACATAAACATATTATGGGTGTACTATTACATTATTTTTTATCTAAGCACCATAAGAATATAGGAAAAATATCTTTATTACATAGTAGTTAAACAGTAGTCCACCAAACACGATCTTAATATCTAAATTTAACCACTTCTAAGATCAAATTTTAACTACAAACGGAAAAACGAACACAGGTGAAACCTCTCAAAAATACACACTTAATCCATTATCACAGTCATAAAAAAGAAATATCACCTTTTTTCCAGCACCATTGCCAAAGCTAATATTTAAAAAAGAAAAAACACCAAAACGACCGACTGCCGTGATGCTAAACTATAAATGACAACAAATTTAAACTTTAACACGACAAAGGTTTTAATATAACTGATATAATTAAATTACTATCGTATAACAAGGAAACAGGGTCTAAATTACAATCGATTATTTTAAATCAACCGCAAAACTGATCAGTA
This sequence comes from Acleris emargana, assembly GCA_927399475.2. Lineage (NCBI taxonomy): Eukaryota > Metazoa > Arthropoda > Insecta > Lepidoptera > Tortricidae > Acleris > Acleris emargana. Next base: position 5,676,017 of record OV656860.1, read on the forward strand.
GAGTATCTGTTATAAAAAGTAACTCGTACTCCTACACAAAATAAAACTGGGAGAAAACATATATAGGAATACATTGCTTTTGGTTTAATTATAAAAGGTTCCAGAAACTACTTATAGGTAATAAACAACATTTGTTATCTGTTGAGTATAAACCTCGTTAACGTTAATATATTGCGCGTTAAACTTAACCTTAGCGGTTCGGGATATTTTATGTCTCAATGAATAAATTCAAGGTTAGCGAGCAATGTACATCGTCCACCGCGTTCGAACCGCGTTGTATTCCAGTAGCAATGTTCCCAGGGGGTTCAAAAATAGAATGTTTGAAATCGACGCCTCTTATGACGCAAGTTGCCGTTGGGGGACTAAACGAGTTTGATACTTGGCTTCGGAAATTAAGGAACAATCCGTATGAATTGTTGTCACTTGAAGACACCAGGATAAAAAAAAAAAAAACTGTATGTTGGTATTGTTTATAGAAATGAAATTTAAATAATTTCGTTGAAACTTGCATGTTTAATGAATATTAATTATTATAAACTCTCATATCTACATTGAATTTTTAATCAACAACCACATGAAATGATCAATTAATCAATATAATAAGATAAAAATAATGTATTTAAACGAAAATAAAACGAACGAAAATCTAAAATAAGACTTAACAATATGGTTACTCAGAAGAAAGCTCTATTCACTGTCAAGATCGATCCAATGAACTATAGAAACACGTGTGCGTTGCCGCAGGAATTTAAACCGCATTTCAACCTAATCCCTAAAACAGTAAAGTCGAAATTTAAAGTAAACTTTTTGAGCATAAAAAAGATTCTTAAGAGATGAAGTAATAAGAAAGCCGAAGTTTTTTCCGTAAGATGTTTTTTTGGTCGACAAGAATATTATTGTTCCGTGGATGAGTGAAAAGGGGAGCGCAGGCGTCGTTTCAAGGTTAATCTTGGGAACTTGGACGTCTTGCTATATAAGTGTTTTGTCACTAAATATTGTAACTCTCTTATTAATTATTATGTCTTATATGATGTATGAATGTTGAAGAAGCGAAAGAAATTTGTCAAGATCGTAGCAAGTGGAAAGAAGTGGTCTCTGCCTACCCCTCTGGGAAACAGGCGTGATTTAATGTATGTATGTATGTATGTCTTATATGGCTAAGGAATCCTTAGGCTGGAAATAACCGCTAGCTTAATATAATTTGAAGAAGCGTTGGCCTAGTTGGTAGTGACCCTGCCTACAACGCTAGCGGTCCCGGGCTCGATTCCAAAATATTGGACAAATATTTTCCTATGTATATAAGTAAAGGGTTCCAATAAGGGTTCCGTTTTAATTTGTTTTGTACGGAACCCTAAAAATGACATTTTCGCTAGAGTTGCGTAAAATAGACAAGTGTCTGCCACGCCTAGTGTCGACATTAGCTCTCTGGACAAGAGCTAATATTTTCAGATCATTGATGAAATACATTTTGCCGGTAATAAAATTATCTTGCGAACAAAAGAGAGTAGAAGTAGTCGCCCACTATAAGGGTGCGGCTCCACTGAGGCGGAGACGAGAGGAGCGGAGCGGAGCTGTGCCAATATTAGGCGCGCTCGACGTGACCGCATGCGCCTTTTATTGGTTAATATTGGCACAGCTCCGCTCCGCTCCTCTCGTCTCCGCCTCAGTGGAGCCGCACCCTAAGGATCCTAATAGTCAGTGGCGGTACTGCCATATAAGCCCAAAAGCCGGGCTTGCCTTGCCTTACAAAAATAACTATTCATTAAATCCACGTAATGTATTAGATAGGTATTTCACCTTCGCGCGCCGCGCGCTCTCACTAAATTCTTCAAATCAAATTACATGCAACAGTAGTACCTACTAAATTTTACCGCGCACCGCCGGCCGCCACCTACGCAGCACAGCGCTCAGCGCTGTGCGGCAACCAGTCGAACTATTCATGACGCGGCTAGCTCGTATCTCGCTCGCACGTATTGGCTTGCAATGGGGCTTTCATATTCTCTGTCTTACCCACCGAAACGGCATATGCCCAAATACGACTGTTCGTAAGTTAATATGGCAAATAGTATGAGAGTAAAAAGCCTTGATTGCGTATGAAGTTGTATACGAGTTCATAGTAAATGCGAAATTCGCTTCGCGCAGGCGCGGAGCGCGCGTTGAGCCGCGTTAGCGGCCAACTTCACTTCATTGCTATTTGTTGACAAATGCTTTTAATGCTTTTATTCACTTGTTGAATAGTTTGTTTAGGCGTTGAGCGGCGCGGCGCGGTCAGTGCAATAATAAGTTTTTTTTGTGGTGTTGTGAGTTGTGATTCAATTAGATTGACAATGGAGGAAGTCCCGTGTGACTGTGATATTTTAAAGTGTGCACAAACTTTGCTTGTCGACGGAAAGGTAAAATGTTTGGACTTTGCAGAGAAAAAGGTACTTATTTCTTCGGCAAAACCTACGCCTGACTTGTGTATTTCTCAGAGTAGTAAATCGCACAAAAGACAGTTTAACAGGTCAGTGTACAAAACTCATTGGATTGTTGGTTGTTCGCACTCTAATAAGTTATATTGCTGGTGTTGTATTTTCTTTTCTAACGACAAAAACGTGTGGAATACATCTGGTTATGATGATTTAAATAATTTAGCTGGCGCCATTAAAATACACATGAATTCTCGAAAACACATGAACGCGGTAATTTCTTTTAGTGATTTTGGTAAACTGCGAATTGAGACATCTTTATCGCGCCAATTATCAAAGGAAATTACAAAACAACATGCGTGTTGATAACAATAGTAGCGTTTTTCAAAGATTAGTCGATGTTGTTTGTCATTTAGCACAACAAGAACTTCCCTTCAGAGGTCACGATGAGTCTAAAACATCATTGAATAAGGGTAATTTTTTAGAGCTTGTGTCGCTACTTTCAAAATAGGTACGATGGCATTTTAGAAAAACACATTCGATGTATACAAATAATAATTTAATTTAACTATGTTGTGTAATATGTATGTAATTTTTAGATAGGTAATTGAAATAAAAGTAAGTACTTATTGCTTTCTCCCTAGGCAAGCAAAGTTAAAATAAGAAGTTGAACCTTTATTTTATTCTCTCATACAAACCAAGCGGCTTTTTTCAAGGCCACCGAAAGTATGCAATTGCTGATATGTCTGTAAAATTATATCTAGTGGTAACATGCCTTCAGGGTGCTTTGGTGAGCTCGTCCACGTAAGCAAATGCCTATACAACTGCAGAGTGAAGTGAAGATTGATCAGTAATGTGGTAACAAGATAAATTTATCCATAATAACCGTAAAAACTACAAAACATATCTCTCGGCTTGCCCTATTCTGAAACCCTAGGCACGCCACTGCTAATAGTGGAAATAATGGAAAATAACTAGTGACCGACCGAAACATGTTATTTTGCCGAAACCGAAACCGAAGGTTCGGTTTCATTGTAGTTTCGGCCGAAACCGAAACCGAACCTTTTATAAAATAAAATAAAAAGTCCTTAAAAAGTCGAAAAAATGTTAGTAAGCCCGTTTTTTTCTAAAATTAATATCTCGCCGACCTATAATTACAGGTTTCTACTTTCAAAGATTTATCACAATGAAATTTCAGCACAGTTACAGAGGTTCTGTTTGAAAATTTAACTACCCTATAAAGTCAGGCGAGCGACGCCATATTGCCAGCCGTGCCGAGCGCGCCCGACGTTAGCCGAGCGCGACCCGAAGGTACGATGTTGTAAGTTTCGGCGCGGCCGAGGGGTTCGGCCGTTTTTGGCCGAAACCGAAACTCGGGCCCAAACTTGATTTTTTGGCCGAAACTGGCCGAAACCGAAACCGAAACCGAAATTTCGGTCGGACACTAAAAATAACTGACAATAGACATACAGTACTAGGCACATGTTTGCACAACCACAAAGTTTCAGAATACCTAGTGATATTAATGACCGCAGTAAAACAATGCACCATTTGCTGCGTGTGAAGGAATAGCAATAACATTTGTTTTACTGCTGTCAACACTATCAATATGCAGAAGAATGAATCGGACTATAACCGGCCGCCGAGTTCCACCATCGAACCCATCGTGAAGCCAGATTCTATCAACATCACTTTTATGAATGGTGTTCTTCCACCTTGCGTTTCATTAGACACCTTTTGCCTGGTAGCCCGCATGCTCTTTGCCTCGTTTTATTATTTAAAAAAAAATCGTTATAAATTGACGTCTAATGTGCCGCAAAACTATCCGCAAAATTAAGTGGCAAGTCGGGCCATAAATCATCGGAATCATGCTATCTCTTTCGCATCTGCATGGCCCGTGCAACAATAGTGCGTTGTTTTTTGAATTCAAAGTGCAGGGGGCCGATTTTTGAAATGGACGAGTGGTCCACACCATTCGTTTTCAATTCTACCGCTCGTATTTAAAAAATACGGTTTCACAGATTTTGCTCAAATGAGTGAGAAGTGTTTTGGGAAGTCCGAGTGAAACTTTCGAGCGCTCGAATACCAAAAATCGCCCCCCTGAGTCGCAAATTTGCCATGGATGTGACGATTCCCTCTTTTTTTACAGTCTTTTAATTATGTATTTGTATAATTTCTTCGCATTGTTAAAGAAACTGCCTCGGAGCAAATGGGATTGCCTGACTCTTATTTAAGCAGGCCTATCCAATGTCACCTTGTCAGGCACTCCTCTCCTCCCATAGCTAAGCAGTAATGTACTAATGCCACTTGTCGCGTGCCGACGCAATGAGTAAGACATATGAACTACGTCGCTCCTCAATCCCGCAAATCCCATGGGATCACGCTCAATTTACGAATAAGATTAGTCCCGCATATTGCATGCGATATCCCGGTATTCATTCCCTAGTGGCTGGCGATTGCCATCTTCCCCGTACATCGTAAGTTAGAGCCAGACGCCCATAGTTGCTGGCCACACAATGCCGTGAAGACTTTGCTGGTCTAGCTAAGAGGGGGTGGCCGTCTGGTCGCATAACAACTATTGTCATAATTTCGATTGTTATAACACTTTACGCATAAAGTTGATGCTCATTTTTTATTTCGGTATAAATTTTACTATGGCATAATTGTTCCCCGTCATAATTATACGGAGTCATAATTGGTTTATACATTTATTAAGTCATAAAATTAATATTTAGCATTTATTCTACATCTAGTAGTGAGATCCTGTAATTGGCTAACGGTTTCCTACTCGGTCTATTGTTGTAATTGTATAGCTGTTGGATTTCCTTAACATAAATAAATAAATAATATAATAAATATAATATAAAGTTAGTGACAAAACCGACTAGGATCGCGGATAGTTTAAGGTTATTTTTTTTATTAAAAGAGAGGAAAACTTTATGATAAGTATCGTTAAATGATTTTATGCGCATCAAATTTATGCGCGTTACACAATATGTTCTTAAACATTATGCGCATAAATGTATGACTATTTACTACAATTATGCGTAACGATGAGTATGACGAATCCACGTATGCCTATCAAAAATATGACTTCAAACTTTATGCAACACGATATGGACCCGCTAAGAGGAAGTAGCTGAACTCACTTGGCAAGCTTGGAGAGTAGGGCGGTGCTCTTCTCCCGCGGGGCGCGCGGCTCGAGCGGCGCGAGCTCCTCCGCTCTGTTCTTGTTTTCGAACACCTCGAAACGAGACTTCACGTCCAGCTGGGACAGCTCTTCTAGACCAAGGTCTGGCTTATCTGATGCTGAGGACAAAATATATCAATTACAATACCTTGTGAAGATTGCGGGAACGCGATGGATGCGAAAAGCTCAAGACCGATCTGAGTGGAGAGCCTTGGGGGAGGCCTATGTCCAGCAGTGGACGTCTTTCGGCTGTCATGATGATGATGATGATGATGATGAATAATTTCAGCCCACATCCACCCACTGCAGGGTAAAAGCCTTTTCATTTTCACGCCTTTTTGCCCGGTATCATACAGACGCCATCTATATTTTCCCAACTGCCAAATATCATCAGAGCTGATGGTCTACCCATCGACCTATGACCTAATCTCTGCCACCACTCTGTAACCGCCCTCGACCACCTGACATCGTCTGGCTTAGCCAAGTTTCCTGCCCATCTCCACTTCAGTTGCAATTACAAATTCAAATAGTTTATTTCCAAAAATAAAATAATCCAATTACAGTTAGGACTGACACACTAGGCTTTGAATGTCCCGTGGGGAGATAGTACGTTTAACATCAACGACAGTTAAATGGCGCAGGTGGCAAAAATAATCCATACAAATATGGAGAAAACAAAGAAGGAGAAGAAGAAAAGCATTTATGTACCTAATATATAACATTTTCGTGTCACGGTGTTTGTAATTAAACTCATCCGAAATGGCTCGACCAATTTTCGTGAAATTTTGTGTGCATATCGCTTAGGTCTGCGAATCGGACAACATCTATTTTCCATCCCCCTAAATGTTAAGGGTGGTCCACCCCTAAATTTTACATACATGGCAAAACAACGTTTGCCGGGTCACCTAGTATAACATAAAAAAGGAAAAAAGCGACGACGACATATAGTGATAATTTTTGCCAAACGTTATAGTTATATTATGAATTTATGATTTATGAAAACTAGATTTATACTCTTCCTGTTTTTTTTATTATGTGTATCTTCCCAAGACATGTTTAAATTTAAAACGTATAGACTTAGTTATTCATAATATTTACGACGTCGTTCATTCGTAAAAATCGACGTTATTGCATTTTGTATGGAAAATTTCAGCCAAACAATTCTTTTAACGGCTGACATCAATAATTTTTATGAGTCACAGAGTTCACTCACTATTAGCTATTAGTATATGGTTGTATTATATGTATGTATAAGCAACAAGAACTCTATAGAGTTAGACACAGCTTTTTTCATATTTTTAATAATTATAGTAGTAAGTAATTTAGAGAAACTAAATTAATTCCACATTAACCAAAATAAGTACAAAACATGATAATAAATGAACTTAAATAATGTTTAAGTAAACAGATAGGTATTTATTTAGTATTTCCTTAACATGCATGCAGTGCCTATAATATGTTTTCATTCGTATTATTTTTATCCCGGAAAAAAACACAGAAAATATTTCTTAGTAAATAAATAAATAAATAGTATTTTTGTTTAAAACCAAAGAATTTCCGTAACAAAATGTCCGTCTCCGGGCACTAACTGTCTCTGTATCAAATTTCACCTATTTCTTACAAAAACACATTAAGCGAAAAATACAAACAAGGAAATCTAGTATCTTTCCTTCAACGTAGAAATGTTGTAGCCTATGTAACCAAAGTCCTAATAAACCTTGAGTGTATTTAAATACAGTACACTATTGAGTGCTTTCTGTGGTAACCGATGCTCCAATGCCTTTGAAAACTTGCCCTACCTAAGTGTATAAGAAGGGTGTGCCCAAAAATAAATAAATATTTTGTATAATTTTATCCAGCATACATTCGAATAACATAATTTTCTTGTTATAATGCATTTTAAGTCAATTTGTTCTAACTAGGTTAGGTTAGGTTAGAACTGTGACCACATTCATGGCAATGAAAGCCGCTAGAAATATTTATTTTTAAATTATAAAAGTGATCGTTTTTGAAATTATGCATTTCGTTTCTCATCATGACTATTATATATCGATGGTTTATTATAATCGAAATTATGCAATTCGTGTTACCTATGTAAAATTAACATTAGACCATTTGTTTTTATGCTAAACATTATACCCCCGTATAAAAAGGGTAATCACAAACAATTACACACACACACAATTAATTTCCAAAAAACATTTCTTAACTCTTAGGATATCCAAGGAAGAGTCCCTACAAACTTTAATGGTAGCAAAAAAAATACCTCTAGCGACATCTGGCGGTAGTTCGATGGGGTTGCTCTCGCAAATTATCATCTGGTGCTTCTTGGGGGCCACCGCTGCAATCAAAAGGAAAACGTACATTTTTCATGATGGTAAAATTTAGTTGCCGCGAATACTCGCTATTATTCGGTATTCGGCATTACTCGTAATTTTTTTAATATTCGTCAAATACCGAATAATAGCTAGTATTATTCGGCATTCGGAGAATAGTCGTCTAAAATGAACTTTTATCGAACAAAAAAAACTAATGAGTTAAAAATAATATATTTTTTAATTATTTTCCCTAATAAAACAATACACAATATCAATTATTATCTGTAATATGTGCCTGTGCTGATAGGCACATGAAATTAAATTAGTTAGGCCTTTTAATTAATATTTAAAATCCAACAGGCAGATTGTGGTGCAAAAAAACATTTATTTCTGCACGTTCGGGAGCAAGTCGGTTTCGTGTTTCCTCGTAAATTAAACCTGCCTCGGAAAATAGTCTTTCTGAATAAACAGAGCTTGCTGGTGTGATTAAGTATCGTTTAGCAAGCTTACTTAATTTTCAAATAAGTATAGAAATAAAAAATAAAAAAACGTCAACTGATGTCGAAAATCAAATAACAAATGCATGCCGCCTATCCTAAACACAAGCGTATTGATTGAGCGGGAAATCCCCTACAATAATAAACGCTGGGTTACAAAACGGGGTATTTCCCGTAAACTAACAAGAAAAGGGTTGCCACTTGCCAGCATTTAAAAATTGAAAATTAAATTTACTACATATATGCAGGTATGTATAACATGAAACAGATTTCTTTAACTTTATTGTTTTCTTTTGCTCACAACCTTAGAAGAAATTAGAAATATTTTTAATGTGTAAATTATACTTTAGTCGTCGGCGGCGTTATTTTTAAGTTTACGCCCGAGTGTCTTTAAAAAATGTTCTTTGTTCTCCTGTGACTTTGAGTACAATAACATATACACCTAATTTTTTGTGGTTATGAAGTATTATTTCCTTTCGTTTAGCAATTAAAATACATAAAGTAAATTTTATTAATGGCCTTATTCATATTCCAGTTAAAAGTTACTTTTTCTACAGAGGTTAAGATATATTAGTTATAAAAACAACCCATAGTTGAGAATTCAAAGTAGAGTTAGAGGAGAGTAGAAGCAGTCGGGTATAAAACTCACTTGACCTTCTTTTGTCATTAAGTTTCAGGGAAACTTTTAAATTTTTTCAATATTAAGGCTATTACAAATCCAATGAAATGAAAACTCAAGAAAATAGACTATAAAACTATTAAAAATTAATTTATTTAAAAAAAGAAATATTATTAACATACCATAGTCCTCCATATTAAAAAAATATGCTGTTACAAATCACTGCCTCTCCCAATGAATATTAAGGATAAACTAAATATAACATCCAATAACGAGCAGCGAAACAATAATTAATTTAAACTAATGATTCATTTGCGTAAATTTGTCAACATGGTAACTAATTAGTTGTTGACGAATTCATTATTTATCGTGTGTATGGAAAACAAGCAGAATAAATTAAGCTGGAATCTTTGTACATACATGAAATAATTGGCAATTATTGTATTCAATTTTGAACTTTACACACTTCTTCAAATAGTTCCTATTGTATCAGTAAATAATTTCGAAACTTATGTTTATTTTCTTCATTAGAAAGAAAGAAAGAAAGAAAGAAAGAAAGAAAATCATTTATTCGTGACATACATAAGAATGAACAGATTAACAAATACAAGAAAAAAGTAGCCACGAAATGGTCCCAACTCAGCGTAATGCTTATGTCCCATCTGCCTGCATTGCCATAGATATTTGATAAGTAGAAGCAGCTGTTTACTTTTACTTTAGTTTTAATTAGGGATGCATCGATACGCCTTTTCGCCGATACGATACCGATACCGATACTCTTATAAAAATATCGGCGATACCGATACCGATACCGATACGCTTTTTGTGAATTCAAAAATGAAGGCATAATAAATAAATCACAAGACAGATTTATTTTTATTAATATAAGAAGTAGATACATTGGTTAATATTAGACAATTAAAAAAATTAGTAATTAAAATTAACATTGATAACATTTTTGTTTAAAAAACAAAGTAATCTTAAATTTTTCGGAGAAAGGCGATTTCGCAAGTCTGTTTGAATAAGACCTGCTGCTGTTTACACTACATTTTTTAATTAAAAAGTATCGTTGAATCGGTCATAAAAATATCGTCGATACCGATATATCGGCTAACCCGAAGTATCGCCGATATATCGGTATCGGTATCGGATGCATCGCTAGTTTTAATTTTATTTTTCCCCGACGAAAACGGTCGTGTTCCGCATTAGTTGCACCTCAGCTCGCCACAATTTGTTTGTATATAATTTCCTGTTCCCTGTTTTAAACATTTTGCACTTTCAAATCTTCTAGGAAACGAAATTGCTAAGATAATAGTTTCTGTTATTGCGCGCAGCATGCATTATTATCAACCACCATAGATAGGCGCTGCCATAGATAGGATAGGTCATGTCGGTTTTCTTTGCTTGCTCCATGTCATTTAAGTAAGGCTAAGGGACTGTTGCTCTTTCAGCCATCTAAGGACGGGCATGTTTTTGCGAAACTCAGAGCTTTGTTTTTATTTTGTTTATTTATTTGTCATCTCGTTTTGTGTTCATTTAATTATGTGTGTGTAATCTTCCGTGGTTTCACCTGATGGTTCCAACGGAAGACCAGCGCTGACTTTAATGCCAGCATTACGCTGAGTTGGGACCATTTCGTGGCATTAAATACAACCAGAAGAAAAGTATCAGTAAATATTTATGATAGGATATGAATGCTAGGGATAATAATCAAACTAACCATAATAAACACCATGCATGCAATGCTAATTGTGAAAATAAATAAATTATGTCGAAGACGATTATGCCATTGAAAAGGGTAATGAATAATGATATAAATAATAAAGAGCTGTCAATAATGGTAGAGACAATCAATCATAATGGTAATAGATAATTTTTTAGAGATATTGAAGTTAGTAAAGACTACCTTGTCGTCAATGACGATGATGAACAAGTCAATGAAGGTAATAATGACAATAATGATGATAGAGAAGTACATACCGTCAGGCTGATCGTCCCCGTCTACGGGCTTGGGCTCGAAGAGCTGCTTGAAGTGTGGCTTACAGTAGAGCGTGGTGTGGTCGCTCTGGTACGTCTCCACGCTACGAGGAAACATCAACTCGATTAATGACTGCACCCAAAGAAAGAAAGTCGTGTCGTATCGTGACGTCAAGAACCTAGCGGATAATAGAAAATAACTTCGGTCACTGCATTGACAAGAGCGAGTTCTAATGTTACGATGGTAATGATGATGATAATGATCCATCAGCCTTCGTTTTAGTATCGAGGAAGGGATACAAAGATAAGGTGCAGATAACTTATCCAAATGTCATTATTGCTTGACATATTCTCACAAGCAATTAGATAATAAGTGATGGATAAACTGAAACCCTTCGCGCAGAACATAATTAAGAGAAGGCTGCTGATGATGCATGAGAAACATATTATAATTTAAATTATTTTCTGTAGATGAGAATGAGATAATTGTAGTGTAGAAGGATCAGAAAGAGTGTTAGTATAGAGGACAAAATGATACATACATACATACATTAAATCACGCATGTTTCCCAGAGGGGTAGGCAGAGACCACTTCTTTTCACTTACTACGATCATGTCAAATTTCTTTCGCACCAAATGATAATCACAATTTAATGACGATGATATCAAAACAGCCCCTATCCATTAAACGAAGTAGGCTTAAAACTTTGATCGCTCAAAATATTCGAAGATAACCGAACATTTCCGACGTGCATTATATCCAGCGAAATTCAACTTACGTAAGCTGCTTGTTGCATTGCACACAGCGGAAGCACTCCTTGTGCCACGCTCGTTTTTCTGCCTTCACACGCTCCATAGCATACACTGGTCGAGAGCACTTCTCGCACTGAGGGTTTTCATCGGCAGCTTGCATCTTTTTGTGCAGTTTAGAGGAGCTTTTTGACTGGAAGAAGAAGAAGAAACTCATACGTTTAAAACTCTTCCACGACTTACTGACAACCAGCCTAAACCGGTGGACCTAGGGACTTGCAATAGAGGGAATATTCCTCAGGTACCCCATAGCACTAATGACATGAGCCCCTTTTTTAAGGATCTTTTTGACCTATTGATTCTTCTTGAAACTGCAGGGTGAATGTGAGCCAACTCACCCAGAAGCGAGAGAAATAGCTATTCCTCACTACACAAAGTCACCTCCGTGCCGTGCAAGGGCTAAAAGGGATACAATCTTGCTCATTTGCATTCATTTAGTAAAAACACCTTTTGATTTCACTTTGATTTTACTCATAATGCAGATAAAACCAAGTATTTTGAGAATTTTAAGTTTTATACAGCTGAACACGTCTATCTATGTATAATAACGCGGGAAACTACATCGTTATTGACTTCAATCACACAGTGTATAAATACGGTTTAAATTCACTAATTAATCAACAGTCGCAATCGCGTGCATTTCTGGAGGAATTTTCTCGCTCGACTGCCCACGTCAGATTTAGCTAGCGACATGTTACTTTCCTAATCGTATGTTACCCAATTGCGCCGTGGCAAAAGCATGCCTTACTCATACTAATAGGGTTTAAAATTGAATTAAGTGAGGAGCGATATAAGTGATTTAGAAACTATGATTATATTTTGATTGGAGACGTTAATTGGTTTTAGACTTAAGTGATATGGAGATACGTCCTGAGATCGAAAGTATTGTAGCTATCTTTTTATAAGTTAATCAAATATCTTGCTGACAGCTCATAATATAATTAATGCGTTGAAAACTCAATTTAAATTCTAATATGCATACCAAAACAGCATGTCTGTAGTGACCAATAGTGGGCCTTATTGTAAGGTGGCAAGACTCACAAATGGTGAGTTAACTGTGTTTTTAAGTAAATTAAAGAGACATTAAATTTACATAAATCGTTTGACCACTTTCACTTCTTATCTCGTTGGAAAAACTACATAAAATAAGTCGTTTAGACCGTCACATCTGGATCCTACAGGATGTAAGATTCGAGAGGGTTCATACGGTTTTGAAAAGTCATCCACATCCAATATCATCGTATTAAACAAAACATGTCCACTACCGAACCGTATACGAGGGCCGGTCCAAAAAAAGTTTGTCAACGGTATTGAGCCTATTGATTTCATTTTATTGCAGTTTAAAGGCAAATTTCATTACTCTCCTTTGTGTAATTTCACTGGCCAGTAACATTCAGATATTTTTTTTTCAATTAGAAAAAAAAAACACGTCTGTCACTTTTTATTCGCAACAATGGAGGTAATGCGGAAGGCATTTCGTGCTAAGATATATAACGATTATAAACGAAAGCTAACTTTCCGAAATAACTATTATTTTCCTGTTTTGAAAGTTGATTTAGTCGAATGCATAAGTGCATAGATTTAGCAGGGGAATACTTTGAAAAGTTTTAAATGAAGTTTTATAATATTCCTTTTATTTTTTGTTTAACTAATTTTTTTTCGGATCGGTCCTCTTAGATCTTTCTCAAAGATCGCCTTCATATCTAGCGGATATTCTGGCTACCCCATTGTCATCTTTACCAGCTCATGGTTCCTTGGAGAAACATAATCACGTCTAACATAGGTATACAACATCCAACTCACCACGGAAATCGTCCCCTCATCCTTGTGTCTCCGCATGGACTTCTTCTTCTTGACCTGCCGTTGCTCAGACACCTGCACCTCCTGGTAGGTCCTCTGAACCCTGGACTCCGACTGGATCAGGGTCTGGGAAGACTCCATCGTGGCCGTGACCGTCGCTGTAGCCATTGCCATCTTGTGCTCTAGAAAAAATAAAGTTCATAAAAAAAAATTGGCCAAACTTCCATCGATAGGTCCTATAGTATAAAGGCCAAAGTACCGGAAGTCGGTTATAGTCCATTTGTTTCGGTATTTAACAAAATGTAAATAAACAATATCACGTGACACTGTTTGTTAGTCAATAAAAGCAGAACATAAACGACAAAACAGTTTTGATTTGCTGCTATCGATTTAACCCCCATGTATGAAAAATGGCAAAAATTCCGATTTAATCATTTAAATCGGAATTTTTGCCATTTTTCCTTATGTCCGTGATATGACAAAAATTCCGATTTAAATGATCAATATCTCGGAAACTAATAAAAATTGCTGAACATACATGGGGGTTAAATCGATAGCTTATCAGCTGCTCTATCAGCCCTAGGCAGGTTAACGTCGGTTTCTGGGACACCCTGTATACGAGTAAATATTTTAAAATTACACCGATTTTAAAGTTTGGAAATCTTCGGTTGCCTAATATGACGCAGTACGTGTCCACTCACCTGACCACATCTCGGAAGAGAATACCAGGCGAAGTATATTATTGTACCATGCATAATATTGTTTTTCTTTTTTTTATTATTATTTACTGAGAAAAAATAATACATGTGATTTCTACGCGCCCGCTTTGGACTCGTGGTAGAATGACATCTTTTTGTTTTGTTACCACGTTTTGTTTTTTAAGTCTACCACTAGCTGTGACGTATAAAAGACCATGTAGCATTTAAGTTCTATGGCCATTAGCAGGAATTTGTTTATTTATTTTCTCAGTATATAATGAACTTAAAATAATAATATGTTTTTGAGACCAGCCTCTATAAGCATGATTTATTTCAAAACACCTTTTATAATAAATCCTACTGTCAATTATTTATGTACCTAAACTAATAGACCATAGACTAGACACTATGGCGCTAAAACCTTGACTCAAAATTTCACCTTTCAAACTTCAAGTCATAAATTTATTATTCTCTATAATAATAAATCGAAAAATATCTGAATTAATTCACTATTGTTCTGAAAGTGCGAAATGTCGATGCAAACATAGAACGCGTCAGTACGTTGACGACGTTAATTCCAAGGTTCCGCCTCGGTTCATTTTGTGATAATTCAAATATGCAATTTTTGGCGGTGTCGTTTAAAAGAACAAAATGGCGTTCACCATTGAGTCCTCGGTATTACTACATATAAGATGGCATTATAACCGAGTGTTCTTCAAAAAGAACAAAAACAATATTGTCACTGAGTCCTGAACTTTTAACACCGATTTTTACTGTTTTATACTTGTCTATGGAATTTTTGCTAGAACAAACATTATAAACTTAATAAAATATATTTATTTGCACTTAATGAATGTTATAAAACTTTTGTTCTTTTTAAAGAACACTCGGTCTTAGTATACATACATACATAAACTCACGCCTTCATTCCCAGAGTGGGGTAGGCAGAGCTACAGAATTACCAAGCACTCTTAAATAAGTTGTTGATAATTCTGTAACCACGTTTTGCACAAACACGTTTTGTGTTTTGTCTTAGTATAACGGTAACTTAGTATGCCGGTAGAACGATGATCAGCCTCATCTTAAGAGGAAGAAGAATTATCATTTTCTAAGCTAGACGAGTCGCCATCAACATCTTCATCGCTACGCTGACTCGAAGGTACTATTTCAGGATCTTGATACGTCGGGTCCTCATCATCCTCGGTATCATCAATTTCAGATTCATTGAGAACTTGATAAATATCCACGTCACGTAACGCTAAGTATAAAAAAATATATTGTATTACTTACGGTTTTACCAGTAGTTAAATATTTATTACTCGTAAACATCTTAGCCTGTTTGTGCAAAATGTGGTTACAGAATTATCAAGAAGTCTTTTTAGAGTTGTTGGTATTTCCGTAGCTCTGCCTACCCCACTCTGGGAATGAAGGCGTGATGTTATATATGTATGTTAAATATTTATATTTTAAAACATGTATTTATTATATTATGTAGATAGTGAATCATAATTCATAACGTTTGATTGATCACTGTTTGATAACAGAAGGACATACAGATATACACAAGTATTTAGGGTACAAATGAAATTTTCACACATCAAACGAAGTTGTTAAATTAAAACGGAAGGTGATTATAAAAGAACAAAAGATTTTGCCAAATTACAATGTACAATGACCGAACGCACTTTATAAAGAACAAATTAAAATTCCTCCAAATAAAATCGTGTACGCCGCGTGCGTGTCAAAAATAATCATTTACTGATCAATATTACATATTCAATAACAAAATAAAACAGTTTTATTCAAACAAATACTAATATTTTTACGAAATATTTAGGGATCTACTTACGTTGTTTTCTACGTGCCGCCATTGTCACCTGTTGCTGGCTACTAAGAATAAATATGGCGTCTTTCTTTCGCTTGATTCGACGCGTGGGATAGACACAAATATATGACGATGGAGATAATGCTGTTTCTTCTAAGAATTCGGGGCAAATTTGAAATACTCGATTTTGTTCTTTTAATAGGTAGTTCGGTCATAATGATATAATTTATTTTTGAATTGTCAGGACTTAATGATGGTTGCCATTTTGTTCTATAGATAGTAAGTTAGGTCTTTATGACAAGTAATATTTTAGGGACCCGGGTCTCAGGAGGCTAAACATCTAGAAAATAAGGGAGAAGGGACTGATTTAGGTACGAATATGACGTTAGCTTTACCATTTTACATATATAACCCTGTTAATATAAAAATAATATAAGGACGCATGCGGAATTTGATAGTCAAAGTAAATTTAACCCTTCACCTTAAGAAATAGGGTCACTAATACATTCGCGGTTCTATGAGACATGCGCCCTTTTTTTCTAAGGACAGTGTATCACTGTTTATTTCTTCGAAAGATCGGTTTTGCACTGTGACGCACACGTTTCTATAACAAACACCTCTGCATTACTCACATCATAACAAAACACATATAAATACCACACAGTGCTATATTTGCAGGGATACACAAGCACGATTGTAATAAGGAAAAGACTGCCCTCAGAACAGGACAGAACTATATAACTGCTATAGCTCTGTCCTTTACGCTGGCAGTAAAATGATCTGCATAGCCATGTCATAATAAACCCCCGGAACTAAATCCTCACAACTAAATTTGAGATCATAACGGCATCAGCGACGGTAGGAAAAGGTTCTGGCAGTGCTGCATAACCAAGGTCGTTAGGTACCACCGCATAAATGCTCACGGTAAGGTAGTCAACTATGTGTTTAAAAAAAATGCTCACAGATATATACCAATAAAATAAAGACAATATAAAAAAAATAAAAATTACCGTAAGAAGCTGGTAAAACGACCAACATTTTCGAAAATTCCTTAAGACTTCACTTGTTCGCCACTCGCCAGCACCATGTGAATGTTTACACATCCCAAATAACGCATCTTTTATACACAGAACATGAGCAAACTTTATTTATTCTGCATTGAATCATTTTGCAGATTTTGTGAAATGACTGTGCGTTATGTGTGGGTGGGTACCCCACACATACACATACACGACCATCCAAAATAAAAGAGACCATACGTCGACAGGTGGTTACGCTGTTCTTGTCCCCGTAACTATTCAAATAACATGTCAAAACTTTTCAAAACAGCGTAAACGCCAACTGCCTTAAGGATTTTTTCGATTTGGTCAGCCACGAGTTATATATAGATTTACGATCGTAATAGTGTTAGGTGGGCAAAGTTTATGAGGACTGGGTAAACATAGAAATGGGATAACGAATTGAGCCAGCGACGTTGGCCGGTACAAGTCAAACATATCTCACCTTTGCGACAAAACTGTGACATCTGGGCAAATCACAACTTTGGAGATGTCACAGTTTTGTCGCAAAGGTGCGAATCATAACAAAAAAAAGCGTCCGATGAATTCACCCGAGTCGAATGAAAATAGCTACATTTTGAATGAAACTCCGATCTTTGAACCATTTCAAACATTTCGGTTGTAATAAAAATGGATATGAAGACATTCAATATATCTCTCGTTCTCCCTAGTTCTGGAAAACTAGGGTACAGTCATATAGGTATATAGTCAAGAGCTCCGAGCAGGGAGAAAACGATTTATTTGAGTAAAATAATAAGACAATTCTTTTGCCAAATGAAAAAAAAACACGGTCGAATGGTACACGAAAACAACATGTCTAAGCCACCTTAAATGTAATTTGAATCATTTTTTTCGTGTAGGTACAGGTTTTGAAAAGTGAAAAAAAAATACTCTTATCAAATTTATATCAAGATTTATATCAGTAACTGTGTAAGTAATAGTTCATTGCGAACTCTACATTTTGAGATAAAAATATATTTAAAAAAGTTAGTTTACATTTTCGTCCCGTGTACCTACATTTCAAATGTTTTTGAGCAAGATCTCAACAAGATTAGATTATCAATATGAACCTACGCCGCCTTCCTTAATAGTTTCAGTGAAGCTCCAGTAATCCATAATAGGTCCCTCAAGGTTACTAAAGGTCACGATAATGGTCCTTCGAGCCGTATTTCAACGTCAGCCAGAAGTCATCGTAAACAAACGTTAAGAAGCAGCTAACATAAAATAGTAATAAAAATCAAATGTAAATCCAATCTGTCGGTTCGACAGGAAATAGTCGATCTTCTGTTTGATCTGCTGGATAATAAATAGAGTTACATTTTACTGCAAGTAATTTGTTAATGTCTATTTTATAATACACTCAGTAGCAATAATCGATAGTACGAAGTGGTTAAAAATATTCACTCACACTAACTAAAGTTTGTATGTAATTTTAACAGTTCAGGTATATCACTTCTTTTTCATTTTACTTGTGGGAGGACCTTGTGCAGGGTCCGAGACAGCCGGTGAAATGACTAGCATAGAGGCATTCCATCTTGGTCCTCAGGGTTGGCAGTGCATTTGCAGTCTTGTAAATGCGAATGTCTATGGGTCACAGATTCCACTTACCATCAGGTGGCCTGTGTGCTCGTTTGCCTTCCTACGCCATAAAAAAAACACCGGCACTGAATGTCAAGTTTTTCTTGATCTGGAGAAGAGGGTCATGTACAGGTGTTTTAGCCACTATGTTCGCTCAATGTCTCCTTAGTTGCTTTTGCCCATTTTATTCCTGAACATTCTTTCTCAATATCGCTCATTAAAAAATCCGACTATTCCAGCGGGAACTAAAAATAGGAACAACTGGAATATTCAAATATCAGGTCAATTTTGTAGTAACCAGACCACCCATGCCACGATTGCCGAAATAAATGGTTATTTGTTCAAGTCAGTTAATAGCCTGTCGAAACGTCCCAACAAGAGCAAGGCAGAGGAAAAAGTCAATTTTCTATATATACGCGTCCCAATTAATAAGAAGTAACACGACACTCTGTTTTCCTTCCATTAAACCCCGTTGGGCAACGTTTGTTACATCAAAGTCTGTTTCCATGGAAGAATTCAGGAATTGAGGTATTATGTAATCGGAAAGTTGCTACGGTATTGTTCAGTTATTTTGTTAATAAGTTCGTCGTGTTGTGAAGTTAATTTGGTAATTACTGGCGACGCGCGGAATGAAGTTCAGTTTTAGGAAACACTCGGAATATTTTAAGTAATTTGGTAAACAAAAGAAGTAAATAGGTATGATAGGTAGTCGAACGATGACAGATTTTCAACAACATGGCAAGATATATAGATATAATATACTCATAATACTCGTATGAGGATAAGAAATCTTCGATCAAAAATATTACCATCGTCTATATAGAGGAAAAAGAAAGAAAGAAAGTACCCACAGATGCTGGCAGCATTTCCTAGTTGAATAGCAATGCTAACGCGCTGCCCGAGGAAGCTGCCAGCTATGTGGTCTCCGGTTGCTTCTATTAACCTTTTTGAAATTTCCCTAAAAAGGTTATTAGCACCGGGTCCCCACGGACCAAGGGTCTCAACGCAGAAAGCTACGAAGTTATATTCGGCGCCGCCGAGACCCTTGTATTTATTCTTCTTCATAGTTTCGGCCGCCTCAGTTGCTGCGCCTGGGTTATTTACTGTTCCGCGGAGATGTTACAAGGCTAGGGTGTCTACACAAGTAGCGTCCCACACCAGCATCGGGGCGACCCATACTCCAGGGAATTAAAGACATACCATCAGGTCTCTTGCCGTCGTCCCTAGCGATACCGGTTGGCTCCAGTAAAGCGGGAACGTTGACGGAGGCAAAAGACCGGCGGATAATGTCATTGAGCGCAGCGTGTCTATAGAGTAAGTTATATGTACTTAGTGAGTTTTTCCCGTATATAGACGACCGACAGAAGTCCCATCACAGATCCTTGTGGTACTTCATACTCAATGTCTCGAATAGAAATGAATACCTCGTTAGTTCCCCTTTGATCATGACTAAAAATGTTAACATTGAAAGAACAATTGTATTGTTTCCTGTAACTCACTCACATATTTACTTAAGCAGTCAAATTACCTGTGAATTACCTTTATCAATGGAAGAAATCTTCTCAATCTGTGCCGTACAATGTTAAAAAGAACATTACAAAGATACGCGCAGGTCGTTCGAATTTCAGGGTGTATTTATAGTAAGATATATGTTTGTTATAAACGAGCGTCCCGTACGATTTAGGCCAGTCGGTCTTCCGCGAAATTATTGAAACACCATGATCTCTATGTTGTGTATGTAGGTTACTGACATCGCCACTCGGGTCAAGATTTGACGGGTAACATCAACCTCGACTTAGTTTACAAGGTATGCGTTAAAATTAAAATTGATATGAGTAGTTAATTATGCTACGAGAGGACGCTAGCGACTTCGTACTCTTAGAGCACCCTTAGGATATCCAAAGAATACTTCATCCAAATTTTAAGTCCCTAGGTCCAGTGGGACTTTGCTTCGGCTGTGCGTAGATCTATCAGCCAGTAATTTTTTTACTTCACATAATTATATAGATTGAACACTTCATCATAACCACCATTATTATTCTTAACCTTTTAAATTATTCGCAAAACAGTAATTTAAAGACCTATTTATACAATAATTTATAACTAGTGGCCCGTCCAGGCTTCGCACAAGTAGCAATAAAAAAACAAAAAAAAAACATCCGATCGCTACAGTACTAACCATCGCAAGACCGATCCGACGATTACCACAAAATTTGGAATTGGTCCAGCCGTTTTGCAGTCCATAGGGAAAATACGCTCATACCCACATCACACACATCGATTTTCAAATATTTATACTTAAATTCGAACATACATACATACATTAAATCACGCCTGTTTCCCAGAGGGGTAGGCAGAGACCACTTATTTCCACTAAATTCGAACAGGTAAATTTAAATTACAAAAAGACAGAAAAAAATGAAACATAATAATCCGATATGAAAGGCTTTGTCATCCCGGCTCATAGACACCTCCGGAGATCCTAGAGCTGGTGCTTACCTCTCCCAAAGGATTGGGCTAGCTATCCAGAGAGGTAATGCAGCCAGTGTCATAGGGACCATGCCGCGAGAGGACCTGCTAGAGGGGTCTTCTTTTTATAGTGGTGATTATTATTTACATGTTTAATATCTGAGTAGCTTAGTTTTATTTTAATATAAATAAGTTTAGGTTTAACTTTTAATTGTTAATATATTTATAATTATGAAAAATTACAAAATATCTAACCCCTTACTATATCTTAGTTTACATCTGCAGTTACAAAGTATGAATAGAATTGTGTTATTAGCTAGCGATTGAAAGGAGGAGGAGTATTATGATGATCTTCTTGTTAAAACAATGATGTTGAGACGTGCATGTATTCTTAGTATTTAGATACAATGAATGTTCCATCTTACCGAGTCATGGATCTGTGACCTACTCCACAATTATATTTTTGATTTTTTAAAGTCTTTTACTAACTTACAATACAACTCCTGTGTTACCTCTAATTTTACAAATACCAAAAATGCCGAAGCCCGATTTTTGTTAATAGATTTCAATGTTACAAAATTTAATATTGTGACAGCTATTAATTATTTAATAAATAAAGTTTTGATGACATAGAATGGTGAGGTCAATTAGGTTTTGAACAGTCAGGTCAGAGTCAATTTTAATTAGTTATTAAAGAATAACTACCCCACTCTGGGAATGAAGGCGTGAAGGTATGTATGTATGTATTAAAGAATAGACCGACTTTAC
The DNA here is from genome assembly GCA_927399475.2 of Acleris emargana. Lineage (NCBI taxonomy): Eukaryota > Metazoa > Arthropoda > Insecta > Lepidoptera > Tortricidae > Acleris > Acleris emargana. The sequence goes on from OV656860.1 coordinate 5,698,032, forward strand.
TAAACCTAATGTATTAAGGTTTTAACCAAGTGAGTACAATTTCAAATAACCTACAGGGAACTTATTTGGAAAAGTGTTATTTAATGTAGGTTTAGAGATATTTAAAAATACATAAAATGGTGTCCGTTCGAAACCTACTATCACAGAAACGTTTCACGTTTAACGTTTCACGTTTTTCAGAGGCCTTTACTTTATCTCCTTATCTTTCTTCATATCCTTCTCCAGGGTCCGGAGTCAAACTAGGAACTCTTATAGTTTCGCCATGTCCGTCCGTCGTCCGTCCGTCCGTACGCAGCCTAGCTCAGAGACTCTTAGTACTAGAAAGCTGTAATTTGGCATGAATATACATAGTAATCACGCCAACAAAGTGGTAAAACAAAACTTCGATTTTTTATGTTTCTTCCCTACACACGTAACGTGGGAATGTACTTTTTTTCTCGTCTACCCAATAGTGTGGGGTGTCGTTGGATGTGTCTTTCAAAAATATTGCGGGTATGTGAAATGGATTAACGGATCCGTTTAGGAAATATTTAAAGCGCTAATTTTTTTAGAGTCGAGTACAGCCAAAACTACGATTCCAAAAAATCTGAACAATATCTTAAGTGAAAGCACATAATATAAAGATTTTTAAAGGAAAACTATCACTACTAAGAAGGCTTGATTGATTCCTGAGATACGGGCGACTAAAGTGTTTATACCTACTAAAATTACCTAAAACAGCACCAAATAACTTTAATTTGAGAATTAGTTCATACTTGTTGTTTTTTTCAAATAGTTTTTGTGTAGTAACGGCTTCGGAACTCTACACTTAGCATGGTCAGTCATGCTCTTGCCCGGTATTTTTCTGATTTAATAACAAATAACAATTTAAAGACCGATGGAGTAAGATCAATACTGACTGAAAACCAAGGAATGGCCGCAGACCAAAAAGAAAATGGAGGGACGATTTGCATAAATTCAAACCTGACTGGCAAGGAAGACAGGACAAGACATGGCTGGAGAAATTAGGGGAATGGTTAACATCCGAAGTTTAAGATTAAGTGCTTGGTAGTAACCGTCCAGTGAAAAACATTCGATACCGCGTTCGTATCATAGAAACTTGGAAACCTGGCTCATATCAGAACGTATGTTTACAAAAGCGCAATCCCCGACCGTGAACATTATCGTCTTAATCCCGTTGCGTGGTTTCGGGTAGACGTCCCACTTTTCCGTGTCATTGCCGGCCGATCGAAATAGATCTATTCTGTTGTTCTTGTAGCTCAGAATTCTAAAAAATGTCACACTTCTCTGTTATTGATTAACTGGTTGTATATGCACAAGCCAATCTTCTGGAGATACCTTTTTGGAATGTCATGTTTCTTGTAGGTTCTGTAGGTAGATACCGATATTTTTAAAAGAAAACTTTCACGTAATAATATAGTCCTCGTAGGAAGAAATGTGGAATAGAAATAGTGTTTTTCTACCTACTAAACTAAACTTAATTTAAAAGAGTAAGGCGACTTTATGCCAGTGGTATTAGAGATGTTTTCATTGTCTTTATATTGTAGTCAGAAATTAAGGTAAATTAGTATACTCGTATTATATTCTGAAACCTTTATACTTGTTGATGTTGTTTGTGGCTTTTAGAGTTCTCAATTATTATCTACGACTCAAGATGTTCTTCCTATGGCATTGAAAAGACGATCGAGCACACAGGCCACCTGAACGTAAGTGGGATCTGTGACCCATAGACATGCATTCTCAAGACAATAATCCAAGACTGCACTCCTAAGACCTCAAATGAGTTGTCAAAATGGAATACCTGTATGCTGTTACTACTTTACTACTCTTCTGAACTTTGATCCAGAAGTGGGATGTTTACAGGGTGTTTAAGAAATATCGTGCATGTTCAACGTGTTTCTGCAACATTTTAGCAGAAGACTAGTTTATCCTGCGAATTCCGTACAAGGGTCCATCGCCCAGCTATTTACAATCCCGATACGCTCGCGGCTCGTATACATTTCAAAATACATTCGCGATGTTTACCGGAGCGCACTACACAGAATGTGAACAGTATGGAAAGTACAGTAATTGAAACAGAATTCTATAAGGATTAGTTAGACGTTTAGTGAAGGTCACATGTTGAAAGAAAGAGAGAAAGAAGTAAGAGAACAAAGTTTTTTAAACAATTTAGCCCAATGGTTGACTAACAGAAAAATAATACGACTAATGAAGGTGCATGGGCATCTATATGTCCCACTGAAAAGGATTGCCACTCAGCATAAAGTTGCACCACCGACATGGTAGGTACTGCAACTGGTTTTCTGTGGTGACCGCTGTGTGCTGTTACGATTTTTCAGAAGGTTATGGACATAGCATTTATGCATACTCAATTTAGTTGAGATTTTCAGTGGACTAAATTTAAAGGCATCAATAACAAAACAATCTTAGGTATCAACGCTGACTATACCAAAGACCAAAGATATAGGTACTCGACGCATTTTCAATGTACTCCGAACACTAACCAATCACCTGCCATTGTTCGCTTTATTAATTCGACTACTGTAGATAAATAGTCAATGACCAAGTATAGAGCCCTGAGGCAGAGCCATTACTTCAGTCCTATATTCGGAATCTGTGCACTGTGCCAATGTTTCTTTGGAGCCGAGTGGGTGTGAGAGTAGTCAGAAGATTCCAGAGCGAAATTTTCACGATTCGCCGTCACGTGGGATCTTAATACGAAAGTCTTCAAAGTTGTTTTTCGCAGCGAATGTTCCGAAATAATCCAGTCGGATTTTTCACGGCTCATATTTTGAAGCAATTAATGATTAATTAGGAAATGATTAGACAAGACAAAACAAGACATGGTAAGACATGGGAAATGGGTGTTGCCTTTGCCTAGCAGTAGGACACTAAATAGACTATTGAGATAGATAGCTAATGAAAGTTGTCGATGATGTGTTATTTGAGATCATTAATAATATTAAATTACACATACATCATCAAAATTACGCGTAGTTGTTTTTTTTGGCTACACGCTAGTCGCCACGGTCTGTGCGTGTGCGAATTCTTTATAAGAGTTATAGAAAACTTACAGCAAATAAGGAAACATTGCCGGTTTTGTATTTCATTTCATTCTTAATTATATATTAGATATTTGAAGAGACAAAAAACGAAGTAGGTTTCTTTTTTACCCGGTAAAATTAAACCATTCCACGGTACCAGCGAAAAATTCATTTTACACAAACTTTACTGCGCGCGCAGGCAATACTTAAAAAATATTCTGGAAGCATATGCAAACATTCCAGAAACCTGCCCAAAACCTTTTATTTTCCCAAAATGTTACCCAACAAACCGCTGTACATTGCGAAAACGACCAACACGTATAAACTACCGGCGGATTCTTGGCACGTGGAGACATTTCAACAACAAACCTATATCTCCTTCAAAATAGAGGATATAAAAATCACCGATTTCTTCGAGATATGTAGTTAAAGTCGGTCACAGAACTAACAGAACCAAGTAAAAACCTTCCGAAGAGTTTTATTGGGAGGCCTAGGTTTACATTGAACGTGCAATTTTTTTTTCCAAGTTCATAGTGATTCTTATCATCAGTGATGGGAAATAGGTGAGCTAAAATACCTATTCTTTGCGAGAGGACATAATATGGAGTGGTTACAACCGGATAAAAGTATATATTTTTTGGATTCCGGGTATTTGATATTTATCCGGGCACTGCGAATACTAGCCGTAATGTTGAACATACATTCTTTTCCTTATAGAATGTTTGTAAAGTTTGTAGTAAAAATGGTAACATTCCTGCCATAAAGTTAAAATTATAAGTAATCCGAAAATGTGAACGCCCATTTGCAAGTCATAAACAAACAATGCGTGGGAAAACCCATATTATTAGTCCTGCTACTACTTTTTAGAAATCTTGTACATTCCTTCTTTTCTCTAGCCCTTTTTACTAAAAACTAACATTAAACATGCCGTACTTTAAACAAAACATGTCATGTTTTACATTACGATAATTACCCGAATAAATATCGAATACCCGGAACAGAAAAAAATATAATTTTTATCCGGTTGTAACCACTCTATATTATGTCCTCTCGCGAAGAATAGGTATTTTAGCTCACCTATTTCCCATCACTGCTTATCATGCAAGAAAACACCGTTTTTTTAAAGTTAACATATTTATCAATTTAGTTTTTCGCAACACGGACGTAATGAAAGATGACAAAAATACCGATTAAAATGATCAATATCTCGGAAACTAATAACAATTGCTGAACATATGGGGTTTAAATCGATAGCTTATGAGCTGTTCTATCATCCCCTTAAAGCTTTGCACCTATCTACAAAACACCCTGTACAATTATATATGTAACTAAACTCAAAAGTATACATCGGTATCAACGTTCAAATTTCATGGCAAAGTATGGTAGGCAGAAAAACAAATACAAACATATACACTTAGTATTTTTAACCATTATTTTGTATAGATAAAAAGGTCTCTAAAAATATTTTTAAGGGTTAGAATAGATAACTAAAATTTGTTCCATAGATTTTGCAGTCAACCTTTGACGTCCGTTATAATATATCCATTTTAAATGACTGACAATCTTTCCACACTAACTAATATTTATTTGGTGTGACAGTTACATGGACCTTTGTTATCTTTTTAGCACACAATTATTTCGTCATTGATTTGAAAAAACCTCGTACCTCATATTTCATGACGTACAATTTTAAACTTAAACGTGAAGAGAATTAAGTTCAAACTCATACATCTCAAAATATCAGATACGAGTTTTTTTCAAAGTAGTATCGATTTCTCGAATGCAAAATGAGTATTAAGGTTCTATGAAATTATTTAGAATATAAACCTCTTTAAGTATTAACACAGTATAAATATAGGTACAGTTAGCTGCAACAAAATTAAATTAAGAAAAGTAACAGAAAATAAAAGTTATTATTGATTAAATATTGAAATGTATTTATTTTTTTGCTGCCCTTACTGAGTGCCATGAAAGTTAAACGTTGATACCGATGTTTACTCAAAAGCAATCAAGTTAATTTGACTAAAAAATGTCCCCAAATATTTAGATGAAGTAAGAGTACGCCTAAGTATATAATATTATGACATTATGAATCAACACCGTGCGTAGCATCGCGTGCCTGATGACGCATGCCATCTATGGCCAACATGTCACTTCTGACCTAGATTAACCACTCCCATTCCAAATGTTTCCCGGAAACTAAACTATGTTCAAATCATTATTATTAAAGTATACGAAGTCTTTCGTACATTGAATACTTTTGTAATTTCTTGCAGCGTTTAGAAAAATGGAAAAATAGTTAATTTCGTTCTTAACACCGATTTTGTGAGTAAGGAACTATGGAATGTTAATGTCAGTTACAAGATATTTTTAACTTTCGTTATAACAATATTTATTATTTCCGACGAGTAATTGTGTCTTACAGTTTTTTTTTAACTACATTGTTCTTCCATTGAGATTTGTAGCAAGCTATTAAGCCTTATATTTCCGACCAAGCAATTTATAGTAGAAGATAACATCTCCGCTCGGACACAGACAAATTAAGACACTTTAAATTAAAAGATTTATCACGACAATGTATGCTATGATTCCAATTAACAATCCTAGATGATTGTCTTGCACAGAACTGTACAATTAGTAACGTAACACAAATTCTGCTGCATCGTCTTCAACGTCAGTTTAAGACTAACACTATTGCTGACATTGCTATCGAAACAGCGTTGCAACGCTAAATTTAAAATCAGATAGGTACTTTAAAGTGGGTCACATCTTGCGACATTTCGTCAGTACAGCAAGATGGGTCAAGTTAATATCAACAGAATAGATACCTGGTCATAACTAGATGTCATCTAGTTAACAACAAAGTAAGATCAATCCGAGCGTGTATTACAACCCACTTACAGGATTAACATCAAAGAATTTACATAACTAATAATTTAAGTCAAAACAGTGCCGGAAAGGTATTCCGTAATTGACATCACACTTCCCACCTGAGTACTTGGCAACCATCCCGGTCCAAAATACAACTGCAAGCATACCAGTGTGTGTCATAATTCAAATCGGAGTTCAATACCCGAAAATCGGGGTGCATTTTCGCGTGTGGCAACACTTACCTGCACCGATGCGCCCGGCTGTGATTGGCTAATTTTAGCCCGCCTGGTTATGTCATAGCGGACAATGCTGTACCACTTCTCGGTGAGAATATACGTATGTCGTTTTAGCCCGTTTCCTGGTGTTGGGTTAGTTAACAGCGAAGGGCTATTTTGGCCAATTGAGACAGTTACAGGCTGGCAGGTGACGTGGTTATGACTAGCTATTTCTGTAGACATTTCGTATGATCTTTAGAAGTCTCTTAACCCTTTAGGAAATATTATTAGGTCGGTGACAGTTAATGTTTTAATTTAGACATACGATCATAAGAGAATCGTAAATACTGAATTTTATTTGATTTTTAGATAATATTTGTAGACACAAAATCTATGAGAGTCAGCCACCAATTCCGTTGAATCCTCGGTCACGAGAATTCGAGAAAGAAAAAAGAGAGACGTAAATTAACTTCAGGCTAGTATTGGACTGTGACTGAATAAGAATACGGCACTATTGTGTTACATTTAAAGCACGTCTCATCTCGATAGCCTTTACCGACTTTAGGCTATCTCAACGCTCTACACGCAACGCTCGTTACACTGTGATGTGCTGCGATCAAAAGATTCAAGCAATTTACTGAGATTGTGCTAAAGATCATGGTGTGAAGATGTATATTTAGGAGTGGTATAATTGGAAGAATACGAAGCTTATGTGTTGTTTTCTGGATCCTGTTGGAAACCCTAACCCTAACTTTAGGTAAAATCCGTTATTTTAGCCAAGCGGCGTGGACATGGTCATTCGGATTCATAACGCTATCAATATTGATAGTTCTTTGCCGTATAAACCAAAAAAAACTCAAGATGGGTTATTTTAATTTTTATTACTTTTCTCGTTGTGTCGTTTCAGAGGGTGGAAACGCTGGCAGAGAACAGAGAAAAGTGGCAATTAGGTACTCCACCGGCATGAGCCCAGCTCTTAAGTGAAAAAAAAAATGAAGGTGATGTTTTTACTTATGTTACAATATTTGCAATGACACTCCTCACTAATATAATAAATAATTACTAAGTAAATTGTTTGTTAATAACATCATAACCCATTTTTACCTATCTATCTATCAGAATATATATTTTTACGCTTTTTTTTTAATTTCTATATTTTATATTTCAATTTGTCATTCTATCGTCCTCAATATAATTTATGATAATTTGACATACTGCCAATAATTTGTGGTTGCCGGGTTAGAATAGTGCCACTCCATGTCTTCCCGTGGAAGTCGTAAGAGGCGACTAAGGGAATAAAGGCTTGTAGTACTGTTAGGCGATGGGCTTGCTACCTGTCACTAATATACACTGTTAAACATCTTAGCCTAATTGTGCAAATTTTGGTTAAGTACAGAATTATCAGCACGTTTTTAGAGTTGTTGGTAATTCTGTAGCTCTGCCTACCCCACTCTGGGAATGAAGGCGTGAGTTTATGTATGTATGACATACTGTGCAAGTTATCCTGTACCTGGTATCACCTGTTACACCTGTGCAACAAGTAATCTAAATCTGTTCCAACTAGACTCTTTAACGCCCTTAATCATCTAATATGACCTACGAGGACTTCCTAATTTTCTTATCAGTGCCAATATTTTTTTCATGACTGGTTTTCGTATCGTGCATTCTGTCAGACCTTGGCACGTTAGTGGATAAAGATCCTGGAAAATTGCACTATATTAAACACACTTTGCACACTGCACTAAACTGCGCTTCCGCTTCGAGTGAGGAAAGCTCAGAGCAATTTTCTTGCGTTTGCTGCGCAAGCACCACTTCGATAACCTCCAGGATTAAGGATCTGCATAATGTTTTATAAGCAGGAACGATTATATATGTATGTATGTTATGTTTATTCATTCTTTATGTACATAGATATATGTATTTTATTGTTTATATGTATTTTTATCCCGCGTGGTTGGCGGGATAGAATACTGCCACTCCATATCTTCCCGTGGATGTCGTAAGACGCGACTAAGGGAATAAAGGCTTTTAGTACTATTAGGCGATAGGTTTGCATTGCAACCTATCACTAATGCACTGGGAAACATCTTAGCCTGATTGTGCAAAATGTGGTTACAGAATTATCAACAAGTTATTAGAGTTGGTAATTCTGTAGCTCTGCCTACCCCACTCTGGGAACGAAGGCGTGAGTTTTTTTTAAATGTATTTTTATATATGTATTATTTGATTGCTAATTTTGAAAACAAGTGAAGGCTCTTGCTGAAATGCTCCCACTGACCTCAACTGTTCTCTATTTGGCCTAGTGGTTGACTGCTAGAGAATGACTTAAGGCATTGAGTCCACCATTTGTACTTAGGTACTTTTTGTCTTGTGCAATAAAGTTTAAATAAATAAATAAATAATATATCCACGCAGGCGATGTCACTGATTAAATCTATATAAATATAGTCGAGGCATGCGAGCTGCATAATCGAACGTAACATTGTGCCACCCGACACCGCTCACCGTGGCATTGACCACACACGACTACGTATTACTTGTAAGACTCCCCCGATTTTCACATGCAAATATGACAACTTGTTCGGATACTCAAAAACGGTCATTCACAAATCAGTACGTTAGTGACAGATCAGGGTCTCTATTCTAGGCGGTAAGAATCATATCGTCTTTGACCTGTTCTGTTATGGTATTGTTTTTGACTCGCCCGCTATTACTGTCAAGTAAATACACTCGCGGTCAAATAATACGGGTCAGAGTGCGTTTTTCATACTAAAGAGGCTATTTCGAAGCCTTGGTTCCTCGCCAGGGGATGCTTTTAGTGAAATCTGATGATGGGTACCCCGAGCATCAATACAGGACTTCCAGAGTGCCTAGGATACCCAACTCATTGAATCTGCGGTTAATGCGGTCTGCCGGAATTGTACATGTTCAGAAAAACATCTAAAATGGCAATAAAATGTAAGGAAATCCAATTGCTAACCCAAACTCTCTCGCTGTGGTGTTAACTGATTGTGCGATAAGTTAGGTATCTTAAGAACATTTGACCTCCTCTATTGAACCTTGGAGAATCCACCATTAAACTTCTCTCAAAACAACCCCTGGCAAGGAACCAAGGCCTCAAAATAGCCTCGTTTGTATGAAAAACGCACTCTGACCCGTATTATTTGACCGAGAGTGTAAGAGCTATCGAAACGTTGACTATACGATAACAGGTCAAAGACGATGTGGATTTAACCGCCTAGAATCCCGTCTAGACTCAAACCTAAACAATAGCGTAATATTATTATTAAACTGCTGTGTGTCATACTCCGGTCAAAGGTCTCCTTTCTGGAATTACACGTCTTTTACTAAACCAAAGCAATATCGAGCAGTTCCATCGTACCGTACACTAGAAATGACATCTGCAGAATTGCTTAATTTGTTAAGTGATTTAAATTTAACGTTTTATACGCACTGCTAGATCAAGACAGTATCAATCAACTAAAATTCATTGTTAGTTTTGTTTGCAAGCTCATAGACGTTGGATTAAAGTTGATTTTAAAATACAGTATTAGTATTTGTTACTACTCTTTTGATCTGGCAGTGCGATATGCAGAGAGCTGAGTCACAAAACATAAAAAAAAACACCTGTCTAGGTTAAAATCGCTACATTTGAAAAAGGACGCTATTAGCGTCGTAAATCACAACATGATTGACAGATTGCGAAAACACGTTTCATATTAACAAAAAAAAAACTAGTATTTCAGTAATTACGTCTCACGACTACTCACGAGCAATTGTCATGCGACCTTGTAAAAAAAGCTGTCACCGCCGAAAAGTAGGTCGGGATGCTAATAGACTGAAGTTTCGCAAGTGTGGAGGAATGTGTAAAATGTTTCGAGTTGTTTACATATACTTTAAGGTGGAAATCCAGTTGGAGGAAAAGCTTACGATAACTGTCAAACGGGGACTCATTTAAATAACAATATAAGAGCACTTTACATACGATTTTAATCATTGGTACGAGGCACAAGCAAAATGAATGGTCCTAAAATGAAACCCTGAGGCACTCCTGAGTTTGACTGCCGCTCGAATGGGACTGGGTTCCAATTTCAACTACTGCTTGTGTTCTATTCGTGTCTAAGGTGATTAATATTGATAATAAATTCCTTATGTCATATGGTTCATTACATTATTTAATTCTAACTTATTATTGTATAATCTTAGCTAATACAATCTTAAAAGTAAAGATTATAGCTAAGACTGTTTTAGATTTTAAGGCTCATGGAAATAAACAGTTTTTTTTTTTTTACATTATTCATGAGGCTAACTCTGTGGGCTAACTCGTCAACATTTTGGTTTTATTTTTGCTTTGCATGCAACCTGCGTTAATTATCAGTGAAGGAACACCGGGAGGAAACTCAAAATCACATACGAGGAAAAACAAAGGTTTCCTTAGCTATGGTTCAAAGACACAAACAAGTCTGATTCATTCGACCGCTATACATTCCTAAGCCAAAAAGGTTCATAATGCCACATGCAATTTAAAAGCTACGCAAATACGACACCGTAATTGTTTTAAGGCCAGTGCGTACGTTGAAACTACAAAATTTGCTGCATTGTTTACAGTTTACGAAATACAATTAATGTCAAGTCCCGAAATAACTAAGATGATCGTACTACTGAATACAGTCTAAGTGGGTTGTGTGTGTAATTGCCTAAAAGACCCCACTAGGTCGAAGTAGACACACAGCTCGACAGGACCCCAAATAGATAAGATAGGGGTGATAATTAGTGACTATCAGTAGTTAGCGCATTCGCCGCCTATGACGAACACTGTTTGTCAAAAGAGCATACGAGTAAGATAATTGACGATCAGAAACACAACACGAACGTTTTACTTAGCTAAGTAAAACGTTACAGCACAAAATCCACTTAGACTGTATTCAGTAGTACGATCATCTCACTTATTTCGGGACTTGACATCATCATGTCAGCCGAAAGACGTCCATTGCTGGACATAGGCCTCCCCCAAAGGCTCTCCACTCAGATCGGTCTTGTTCTTTTCGCATCCACCGCTTTCCCGCGAAAATTACAAGGTCGTGACTCCATCTTGTTGGAGGCCTACCCACAGCTCGTCTCCCGGTCCGCCTTGACATGAATGCCAAAAATTTGATATATTTATGTTTTTATCAAGTTAAAACGTGGTTATCCTAATTGATAGGCTTTATTTACAAATCTAGCGGCTCCGGGTTTTCTATGTATTTATTTCTAAACAAGTACCTTTAACGTTATCTAGTACTCTGCCCTACTACGGAGAAATAGGCACAAGTGCAATTAATTTAAAGAAGCATATTGAACTCTCAGCGATTATAATAAGGTTGGAAGTGCAATACAATTATTATAGTAGATGTGCCTTTTTTCCGTAGGAGGGCAGTACTAGCACCCCTAGAAAAAGCCTTTGAGACTGTCATTACGTGTAAGGTTCTCCCCTGATATTTATTATTTTTAAATAATTGGGTAAACGTAACATGGATGAATTGCACCTTTGTTAAGTCGGCCAGTCTCCGCGATGACGTTATGCAACCAGAATTCACTCTTGCACTTTAAGGATGAAGTCACTTTCTTTTTTATTGCATAAACGCTTGAGCGGCTTTTAATGTCTGCAGGGCATGAAAGCCCTAAAACGGAACTTGAATACAGCCACGTAACTTTTATTCACATGAGATTAATACTTTTTGCAGGCTTTTATTTAACTTATGTATGTAAGGGTCAAATCTTGCAAGGTACCTTTGACCCACTTCCCGTCAACGGATGGGCTGAAATTTGGATCACATATGTAAACTCGAGGACAATGCAATATTATGATATCTAAGAGCTGATCTGATGATGGAGTCGGAAGGTGGCGCAAGATCTCCGCTATTCTTACCGTAGACCGACTGTGTTACGACTCAATAGTTTGGTCTTGTTGATAACCAGATAAAGATTTTGCAAAAAAAAGTACAGTCGGCAACAAAAGCTTGAAACTTATTTTATACTCGCAGCATTGCAAAGGCCCACGAGCACACAGACCAGCTGATGGTAAGTGTGTCCTGTACTGAGATCTATAGACATTTGAATAATCGAGACTGAGAACTAAGACGTTATGCTACGCTAGTAATTTTACCCGCTGTCTTATCTCCACACCGGAACACAAGGTAAGGGATAAAATTATGTAAGCGATCCAGGCGAACCCTGCAGAAGGGCCTGTCACCTCTTACTTATCAAAATCTGTCAGGAACCAAAAAGTCAGTAGTTTCATGGCAAGATTTTACTTTAAAAAATAATTGTCATCCTAAAAAACTAAATAGACAGTAGGTAGTTCAGATACATTAGAGAATTCAATTCAGAAATGGAGTGAGCTAGAAGAAATTACCTAAGCACAAAAAATGTGGCAAAGTGCAAAAAAATTGCTTCGAGCAAAACATAACGGTACACTTAAACTCTTCGTTTTTGCAACTCTCCGAAATAAAATAAAAACACGCGACCGTGTCTATCCCTCTGTTAACATTGATCAAATACCAATACTGCGTCGGGGTATATCCGAGAAGCATGTCCCACGCAGGTAAAAACCTCGATAATCCGAAGATGTCTGGTTAGCTCAGACTCGGGGTTATCCGTTTAACCCCGGTAGTAAAAAACGTCGTCATTGATAAGACACGTGTTGTCGACAAAAAGTTTAGAACGGTCGACGTTACTAAGGTGACGTCATGAGGAAAGCATTCGTCATCAGACTGCGAGCTGGAGATTCATTCTTAAACAATGCAGTTAATACTTCTCTTATATTTATACAGGGTGTTACAAAAATACCCGTAAAGCCGAAAGGGGGTTAAATGGTGCCTTATAACAAGTCCATTTACAATATTTGAGAACCGTAGGTACTATCACTGTATGACTTACCGCCAAAAAAAAAACCATTCTTTTTTTCATTGATGTGCAAACCCTATTTCAGTAAAATTAAAGAATAAACTACGCAGAATGTTTATGTACATTTTTACCTAATTCGCGAAACGGTAAAGAGATATAAACAAAATGAACAAAAATTCGATTAGATACATATGACAAGTCGAGTTTTGGAAGATTTTAAACGAAGATACCTAAACTAACACTTACTTTTTCGTAATAAAAAAATAAAATAATGAATAACGTCAAATTTACAGAAACGGCTCAAGTAAGCTACCTTGCTCAATGCACAACCTCCGATACAGTTCGCGAGCACGACTTAAATTGATATCTTCATGGCCTACGCATAACATCATATCGTAATATCCAGAGTTAGAAAACATCGTCATTTTGGAAAAAAATATGTAAAAACACGGAACAATTGTAGAATATCGATAAGAAGATTATAAATTGACAACATATTTTTTTTTCCGTCTTGAAGTTTTTTGAAGCCAGTACTTTAAGCATAATGACATCGTAGTATTGAACCTTTGTGGATGAAAAACAGAAAAAACCATTAAAGTTGACAATTAATAATTGTCAACTTTAATGGCTAAAATTGGTAGGTAGGCCTCTCTGTTAAATAATCTATGCTAACTCCGGTTCCCTGACATGACAGCTTACTAGGGTTGACAATATTTTTGACTTTGATAATTTATTATATTTTTTACGGGGTATTTTGTAACACGTTGTATATATTACCTATATTTATATTTTATACATATAATTCTTCTGTCCGTGTGTTGACAGTGAACTCCTCCTAAACGGCTGAACCGATTTGAATGTTTTTTTTTTGTGTGTGTTCAAGTGGATTCGAGGATGGTTTAGATTCACAAATAAACCCGGCAGATGACGTTGTCCTGCATGGCAGATACTCGTATCATGCAGGACAACGTCTGTCGGGTCCGCTAGTATATTAATATATTTGTATAGCGTACTCAGTAGTGACACAGATTTACATGATATTTGGTATTGTTTGTCGGTTGTTAAAAAATCATGTTTTTGTGTTGCTGATTTAGAAAAAAATACTACATTAGCATTATTAATGACGAAGTCCTTAGCCTAGTTGGTTTGGTAGTGACCCTGCCTGACGAAGCTATCCCGGGTTCGTTTCCCGGTATGGGCAAATATTTGTGTGATGAGCACGAGTATTTGTTCCTGTGTTTAAGTATTTATTTCTCTTAAGTATTTTCATCATTGTCTAGTACCCATAGTACAAGCCTTGAGCTTTATTTGGTACTAGACAGGTTAATTTATGAGAGATTGTCGTTTAATATACTTAATATGTTTCCCCGGCGCAAAAAAGGCGAAGTTTGGCGTAAGTTAAATGCTTTAAATCTTTGCACGCTGCTAATTTGTTCTTTTGAACACCAGAAGATATTATTCTCGAGTGGGTGAGATGTTTCGTACAGTAAAATACCTCCCTAACGTGTCCATAAGTATTTCACAATTCGAGACAATTTAACGACTTGGCTAGCACCACAACCGTACCAACCGAATCGCTCCCCATATAAATCATATAAACTACCAGTCTTTAGCAGTTTTAGCACCGCTAAATATAAATACGCACTATTTGACACCTTGCCATAGCGGAAAACAACAGTTTATAGCTGGAACACATCAAACGCCGGTGACACGCTTGGGTGTTTAAAATACATACTATGGCTGGTTTGTGGCATGGAACGTATATACATTTGGTTCCAGGCACCAGTTTTCCATAAGACACTGATATGTTCAAACAGGATAATCTTGAATTTTATGGTGTTCTCGTTTTCTTTACGATTCTAACTAGGTTTGTAGTTTAGGTAGATATTTGCTATATGAAAATTAACACGGTGTATCTAATAAATAATCGGTGTAAATAATCTACGGTCACCTATTTTTTTTTAATTTGTATTAGGTATTTTTCGTTATTATATTGTCGGATTACAAGATAGTGATTTAATACGTTTTTTTTAAGTAGAGCATTTTTTTAATACATTTTTTATCTCATGTTAAGTCAGAACTTAACATGAGATAAAAAATGTATTAAAAAAATGCTCTACTAATGTAATAAAATATATTCTCAGAGATTTTGAAAACTTGAACTGTATTAAGATATGAATAGTTTGGCAAATAATGTGTCATTAATAGCATTTATTCGACATTCATTTACTTATTGTACGACAATACTACTTTACTTTTTACGTTTTGCAGGTGGTAGTTATTCATTAACCTACTGTCAAACAGCAGTTTTCGCATTGTTGTGTTCCGGTTTGGGTATAAGACAGCCGGTGAAATGACTAGCATAGAGGCATTCCATCTTAGTCCTCAGGGTTAGCAGCGCATTTGCAGTCTTGTGAATGCGAATGTCTATGGGTCACAGTTTCCACTTGCCTGTGTGCTCGTCTATAAACTATGATTAATTGGTTATGAGGTAAAACAATCAAGTAGGTAAATGCACATGTATTATTAAAACACTGTTAGTATTTAATAATAAATAAGAGTGCTTATTGTCTTGAGTTCTCTAAACCTAGTTAAAACAATGCTATTGGTAATGTAAAATGTTTGAGTTGCAGAAATTATAGAAACAGGAGGCTGTCGGTACTGTCATAAACAGCTTTCAATTTAAGAAAATAAATATGACACAAATGCAGATATTTAACCGGCCTCATGTTAGAGATCATATCGTCGGTGAAGCTGCAAAACCGCGTAGTAACATTTTAAATTAGGAGCAAAATGCACCTTTTTATTAAAAATGTAAGGTTTCTTTTGCTCTATCACAATTTTTTTAGTTACGCGGTTTTTCAGTATCACCGACGATATGAAAAATTCTTGTGACATATCGCAATTGTCTTCTGAAGATGACACTTTTCACCAAATAGTCCGGAGCTTGTATCCTGACCTGATAATAAACTTTACACCTATCAATATAAACATGGTTGTTTATAAAACAACATTAACGGCCATGGCGGCCGATTTGGCCGTATAATGAATGTTTACAGAGCTAACTCAATCGCCGACCAATCAAACCAATTGTCTTGCGTCTTGACCAGCTTATACGCAGCTGCAGTTTGAGTAAGCTATAAATTTACATCTACTTTAATTTAATCCTGTCCCAAATATTTACACCCTATACCTATTTGACTAGTAGGCTAAGATATTAGTGACAGGTGGCAAGCCCATCGCCTAGCAGTACTACAAGCCTTTATTCCATTAGTCGCCTCTTACGCAGGGACCGGAAAACCCCTTTATTTGACTAAGTGTATCGATCGGGTAACTACATCATATGCTCTCCCAAACGTTAGCGTATCCCTATCGATAGGCTTACCCTAATGAATGATCAACCATTGAGGTTACCAGTTTCGTAAGGGTTTCGGATTTAAGCACTTAGCATTACGTTAGTGTTACCCTATCGATTCTCCCTCTCCGTTGACTCTGTGTTGCAGATTCGTGTGATTGGTTGGTTTCAAGCCTGTGTGTGGATAGCCAATCAATTGCTAAGTAGTGCAAAAGTATTTTGTATGGACTGCGCGTAAAGATTAAAATAGCTTGAAGCCGTTCAATTAACACTTCATAGGGAAAGTCTAACGATGGTTTTAAGGAATTGGTAAGCGCTTAGTCGAATTAATTGTGTCGTATGGGATAGCTTTTCATTGGGGTAAGTCGAAGATATGCTTATCGAATCGTTAGGGTTTATAAAAACCAGTCAATTATATACCCTAACGAAAACCCTTTAAAGGGTAAGCGGTTCCGGTCCCTGCTCTTACGACATCCACGGGAAGACATGTAGTGACACTATTCTAACCCGGTAACCACACGGCTTCCTACCCCATACTGGGTACCCATTTATTACTCTCAGTAGGTAAATACCAATACAATATACAAATAGATAGAAACGCGCCACACTGCGTAATTTTACAAACATTTTTACCTTATCCAGGTTGATTACTTAGTTAAATGGGTTACCTTTGCAAATAGGTACTCTTACTGGGTGAGTATAATGGGTACAACTAGTGTTGCCAGTCGTCCCGATTTTAAGGGATCTATGGACACTTCCCGATTTACCCTTTACCGGGACGCAAATTGTCCCGATAAAGGGTAAATCGGGACGCCAATTGTCCCGATTTTCAGCACATCGCCAGTGTTCATATATAAGATACTAATTTATAACAACCGAGATGGTTAAAAAACGGTTTGTCATAATTGGCATTGCATGAGAGCTGAAATTCGTGCAGTTTCTTGTACTGTCCCGATTTAAAAACCAAAGTTCCGATTTATTTCTAGCTCATTCCCGATTTATGATAGACTAACTGTTGCCCGCGAATCTGTTCACGCAGAAAAAAAAACATAGCCTATGTTACTCAGGGTGAATGTAGCTTTCTAATGGTGAAAGAATTTTTGAAATCGGCACAGTAGTTTTTAGTTACACACACACAAAAAGACTAGACTTGGCAACACTAGGTACCACCTTCCGTACAGCTCTACTTGCCAAAGGTCGCAACGAGGAACTGAAGGAACCGCTACCAGCTTTCAGCGGTCTAAACGATACTGCAAAAGTTCAGAGGCTTACTAGCGTTTCTATTCGATTCGTTTTTAAACCAATCGCGTCACTGGTGTGGTGGATCACGTGACTCTTCGTATGACATCATCACCACGGTTTGTCCTGCACTAAAAATGAACGATTTTCCTGCTACTCTAGGCTAGACCAGGGGTCGGCAACCTTTTGAGTCGGAAGAGCCAAAAATTACTATAAGTTTTTAAAGAGCCACAAATTTTTTCTTGCCAACAATAAATAGCCTCTATACTTTCATAAAGTTTGTTGATATTTGTTGTTTTATTTTATAAAATAAATAATATTTGCGAATGGAACTAAAGAGCCGCAGCCTCACATCCAAAGAGCCGCATGTGGCTCGCGAGCCGCGGGTTGCCGACCCCTGGGCTAGACTATGTTCCCTATTACCACATTACTTTTGCAAGTGTAGGTATAATTTGTCAATATTCTATGTTTTTTGTCAATAATATTGATATAAATGTTAGCAATAGTGTAGCAATACTCGATAATGTACAGATGTAAAGTTATATGGGGTAGATTCCGCAATAATCGAAGTTCAAATGAATTAAAACTATATCGTCGGTGTACTGCTAAACCGCACAAATTTATAATACAGCAAAATAAACCTTTCTATCTTATAAAAAAGGTGCATTTTGCTCCTTATTAACTATGTTACTTACGCGGTTTTGCAGTTTCACCGACGATATGTGGATAAAAAGTATTCTAATAAGGTAGATAGGTACTGATTCGGAATGCACCTGGGGCTCTACTTTGAAATCCGTAATTCAAACTTCGGATCGCCCTGTCACTTTCTTGCGAATTAGTTACGCATCGAGAGCAAAAGGGTTAGCAATACTACAATAATACTACTAAATACACAGGTGTTCCGACGACGGGGACGGAAAAGGCAGTGCTTATTAACCTAAACTTGACGCATTTTCATTCATGCGTGAGTGAGATGGGAATAGGTAGGTACCAGGGATGTAACGGAGGTAGTTTTATCGGAACTGAAGGCGGAGTCGGAGTTTTTAAATTTGCTTTATCGGAGTCGGAATCGGAGTCGGAGTCAGTGCACGTAGGTAGTGGGAGTCGGGGGGATTCCCCGCGCGACATGTATGAACCTGTTCATAACAGTCGACTCAGGCCGCCGCCACAGAACAGATAAGTACAGAAGTAAATCACATGTATGTACTTCACTTTTCATACCTACGCTCGGCGGTCGCTCTAGGGTTGTCAACTATGGCTTATGCACAAAAAACTATCGCGGTAGTGGCACTCGTATCTAGTCGTTTGATTTATTGTTGTGAGATGCTTTGTGACAGACAGACGGACAGACGGACAGCGGAGTCTTAGCAATAGGGTCCAGTTTTAACCCTTTGGGTACGAAACCCTAAAAATACCGTAGGTAACTTCAAAAATAACCGACCAGACGAATTAATATTAAAGTTAAAGTGGAGGGGGTGACTGGAGGGGCTAATCCAAACCCGCAGTACCTACCGCAGTACTACAGTAATAGCAAAAAACTTATCCTACAACACAAAACCATAAACCTACCTACTAGGTATTACAATACAAAAAGTTTACAGAGCAGAAACATACAAAATTTTACGTTTGTCAATTTTCATTATCGAAAATTCC
Organism: Acleris emargana; assembly: GCA_927399475.2. Taxonomy (NCBI): domain Eukaryota; kingdom Metazoa; phylum Arthropoda; class Insecta; order Lepidoptera; family Tortricidae; genus Acleris; species Acleris emargana. The sequence continues at coordinate 5,717,294 of OV656860.1, forward strand.
TTATAACTTCTAAACGGATTACCCTAGTTACACAATTTCCATTACCATATACGTTTTAGACCTAAACCTATCAAAAGACACTAAAAACATACACAATATCTACACAAACAAAAAAACATGTTTTCAACTTACGTAAGGTGGCGTGAATTTACCTTACAATAATATAGTTAAGTAGGTACTTCGTTTATACTGATTCAAAATAGGAAACTATTATTTAAATCGAAAAAAAATCGAGGGGCCGGGGCGGGGCGCTTACCTACCTAACTCTTCTGTGTAAGTTTAAAACGATCCATTGAAATACAAGCAGATACCTACTTACCTCTCTGAAGCCACTGGTAGCTTGAAAAAGGAAAGTTCACCGTTTAAAGTGGAATTTAAGCAACCGTCCACTGAACAGTTATAATAACTTCTTTTTTGTTGCTCCATTATACCTAATTATCGCACAAAAAAGTCCACAGAAGCGACGCGTGTCAAGCGGACGGCACTCGCGCTCGCACGCGTCTCAACTCGTCTGAGATATTGCGTCCGTGAGCGGTGTCTATGTGTGCGTTGCTCGAGCGCACTTTGTATGTAGATTGCTTTCTGTACCTATCTGTTCTGTGCCGCCGCGCCGCCGCTATGTTATGCTTCGACCTCCGATTAAAACCTTCGATTTAAAAGTGTCGGAGCTTCGGTAGTTTCTACTCAACGGAACCGGAGTCGAAGCTCCGTAACATAACATCCCTGGTAGGTATGTTATTGAATGAAGATGCATCAAGTGTGTTAATAAGCACTATAATATTCCGACCCCTGCACCCTGGTTCCGACCCGCTTCTACATTTATTAAAACACCTGCCAAGTTATGTGGGTCACACATGGAGTTAAATTTAATTTTACGATTTAATTCAAATCCTGTTTTTCACGATGTAGATATTTTTAACTCGTGAGGTCATTCGTCTTGGCACTGTACCTAAACAGGTCATTCGCACCAAAAAATCAAGTCCTTTGTTTTGAACTAATTTAAAATTTATGAATTTGCGGGATTTGAGGTCGGGCGTTTATTTATTATACTAATCTGCGTTTGTTTATTATACTAATCTTATCATAAATATGAATGTTTGAAAATATATTCTGGAAAGTTATAAAATTTCTTAGGCTATAGGTATTTTTGCGGTGAATTCTGGAACACCCTGTGCAGTTATCATAACAAAACCAATTCAAATCGTCCCAAATGTTATAATACAATATGAATAATAATGATATTAATGATAGTTAAAAGCAATATGGTTTTACCGAGTACAATAGTCCCTGAGGTAGGTAGGTATGGGTCGATGAAGGAGCGTAATGTATTTCACCTGTATGTAGATACACTTGAGCACTTCAAATCAAATGTTACCTTATACATAGGTAGGTATATGACGCTGACTGTAAGTACTAGCTGTTGCCCGCGATTCCGTCCGCGTAGACTTTCGCATTCATAATAATAGGTAGGTACCTACCTAGTAACAAAAGTTGATTAATATACCTAGTAAGAAGTAAAGCGGATATTAAGTACATTACACAAATTGCAGAGCACTAGACCGAATGTAAGAAAGAAGAAACAACGAAAGGAAGAAAATAAATTTACTAACACAAAACCGACATGGTTTGCAATGAATAAAGAATTAAGACAAATAACCTGTTTTCATCTGTGCCGTTGCGTCGAAAAGGGTTAGTAAGCGCACTAATTTTGTTGTAACGACAGCCAGTCAGTTAGTGACCCAAACTAGTGCGATCGTCTGTGCTCGAGCAACTAGCACTAGCACTAGGTACCTACCTACCTAGCGGACTAGAATTAGCGCCCTAAAACCGCTTATGGTTCTTTGTTTATTTCCTTGTTAATTCTACAACTCTACAATCAGAGTTGTAGAATTAACAAGGAAATAAACGAGGCTAAACGGATGGCCCGAATCCAACCAAGGAGGTGTAGTTTGGTTTTCAGCATGTGTTACTGAATAGTTTATTATCATTTATCATAAATGTAGTATTTGTACATAGTATATATAGTAGTAGTAGTAGTATATATATAGTATAGTAGGTATATAACGACGATATCAAAAGACGCAGTTTTTTATATCAAATATCAGGGGACTATGTCACACCACTTGACCTAGTCCCAAACTAAGCTCTATACTTATATAGAGAAAGAGATAATTAAATACATAGAAAACATCCATGACTCTGAAACAAATATTCGCACTCACACACAAATATCCGTCCTTACCGGGATTTGAACCGAGGACCGCTAGCTTCGTAGGCAGGGTCCACCAACACCAACTAGGCCAAAGCGTCGTCACTTTAACGCTAGCTTTTTGTTAGACTTCTAAGTTTTAACTTATAAGCCTAGTTCAATTCAACATTAAATAACTATACTTACTGTCTTGTACCAGCCTGAGGTTAATGTTAATCTTATTGTTATTAATTGAACGTATTTCTACATGATGTAAGTTTCACAAAAATGTTCCTGTTTTGAAATATTGCAATAAGATATTTCCCATAACAATTATGAGAATTCTGCGATTCGCAGACTGATGAAATAACAAAATACGGCCAACGGCTACCAATAGGTGTCCAACGAGGAAATGCAGCCAGCATTATGGGGACCATTCTCGGTGGCAGTGGCCTAGGGGGCATTTGTACATATTATAGCTACTTAGGAGAAGTTAATTTATTTTAGTATTTAGTTTCAGTTATGCTTTTTTTTTGTTGTTGTTTGTATCTTAGTAAGAAGATTAAAACTATTCAGGCAATCTGTATATAAAAAAAAACATCTTGAATAATAATTTAATTACAATGAGCAATTCTCAAAAATAAGACTTCTACTTATTACATAATGTTTTTATTATTTTTCCAAATGCAGTGACATAGGTAATTAGAGTTTATAGAGAGCGAGATAAACTGAATGAAACAACTAGCTTTTGATGGCAGGCCCAGTTCAAGACTGGCAAATTAATGTAAATAAATAAAATAAATATAAGGAAGGGCATAATCCAATACAAATTGAACTAGCCCCAATCTAAGCTCAAGGCTTGTACTATGCTGGTACTAGACAACAATAAACATACTTATATGTATAGATATACATTATATACTTATATGTATATGTTATCAACGGGTTTTGGAAGTTGTTGGTAATTCTTTAGCTCTGCCTACCCCACTTTGGGAATGAAGGCGTGAGTTTATGTATGTATGTCTGTATGTACGTATATGTTTAGATAAATACTTAATTAAATACATATAAATCATCCTACTCAGGAACAAATACTCGCTCTCATCACACAATTTGTTGATACCGGGAATCTCCAGGACTGCTAGCTTTGTAGACAGGGTCACTACCAACTAGGCAAAACAATTTATTGTTGTTTAAACATACACACACCTTCATTCCTAGAGTGGGGTAGGCAGATCTACAGAATTACCAACAAACTCTAAATACTTGTCATTAATTCTGTAACCACAGTTGCTATTGTATTTAAAAATATTTATTTTAAACTAACAAGAAATGGTTAATAGTGTTACTATAATTAGTAAAATATCTTATCAAGAGGGAATTTAAACCTGGAGAACGTTTGACAGCCTAATGGCATGATTTGAGCCTTATCTCTGAAGATTAAAAAAAAAAGAGTCTATGGTTTATCATTCTACCAACACTAATAAAACAGTCTGGATGTCATTTTCAAATTATTGCAGTTGGAAAGTTGATAGTTTTTTTATATATTCCAGAACTAATAGGAATTTAACCAGCATAGGTACACATAGTCAGACATGAATAAAATAAAATAGGGATATTACAAAGATGGCCTCACTAACCCAATCTCCGTAAAACACCTAAAAGTAATAAATGAAATGACAAATAAATTCTCGCGCTCGTAAACGTCCTCAAAAATATGCCAGATCTGCTCCCCACTAAAAAAGTTCTAGAATGACTCATAAATATTGAACTTGAAAAAATAATTTGAGAAGAAACCTCTCTAATTACCAACAGTACTAGGCTAAGGTGAACATTCTATATCCAGGTAACCCTCACCTACTGACACATTTCTACTCATTTCAACTTTGCCAATTATCCCAGTACACCTATTTTAAGATTCACAAATACTGTATTTATTTCGTCTTTCACAATTCCCGCCAAAATGCGCCGCGAAAGCACCACACACGGCACGCCGACGTAATAACATCGGAATGCCCATGATACCTTTTATTTCAACTTTTTTCTTTTTAAAAATAAAGCCCTAAGTAACAAGCATTTCCGGGAACGATTCGTGTTAACGCAATAAATTCACAAACACAACTTAATTAGGTCTGTATTTATCTAACTACGTATTAAAAAGACAACGTTTAAGTGAAAAACTTACCCTTTTCCCGTAATAACACTACATAAAATAATTTATTTACTAAAAACTACACGCACGTTCACTGTCCACACCACTTCACTGCGAAATGTCAAACTTTTTTGAACTGGTGTTGCTGTGTTCTGAAACTTTTTTCCCTACGCCTAAATTTTAAATTCACATTTCATTGCGAAATAAAAAGGAACATGTTATTATCATGATAAATACAATTATACACGACTTGGGTTTTATATCAGTTCGTCACTGTTTCTTAATAGCTACATTTAATATTAAAAGCGTTCGGATAAAAGGACAGTGCTGCCAACGTATTCATATTAAACTCCCTACAACTCAACACTTCACACGAAATTCTTTGCCAGCTGAGAGGTTCACGTTACCTTTTCTAATTATTATTAGCGGTGACTAAAAATAGGTCAAATATTTAAAAATCCTCGTTGGCACGTATTGCGGTCCAGAGCGGTCGTAATCACATTCGCGGACCGGTGACTGGGAACCAATGCACTGATTACATTGTACATTGCGTTATTTTTACATTCAATTAGTCACTATTTCGATGAGGCGTGGATATCCTAAGTAAAGGTAATAAATAGACTTCGAATATTTCGAGCTTTCAAATGTTAGAAGATTCAGTATTTGGAGACAGAGCGCAGTTTGGTTTGAATTGGGTGTTTTTATACTTTTCGTGCAAGTAAGTAGCGGCTCGTTATACCTACCTACTTAATGGTTTTAGATATTATTTTTGTTTAAGTGATTTTGCTCATTTAAGTACCTACATACGACTGAATATTTGTGCTCTATATCCTGTAATATGGGATTGTGTGAACGGTTTGCTAATATTATTAGTGATATGTCGTATGTTACTCTTATTAAACAAACGTAAATATTCCTTTTTTCTTGTACGAATTAAACTATTAAAAGTATACAAAGTGTTTTCAGTGTACAATAGGCTTTGTAGTCGGTAAAATAGGTTCAACGCACCCGTGTCTGTGCCCGTGTCATGAGTAGCCTACAGTAAAAAAACACAAATAGGTACATCCATTAACTGGCGGCACTGAACATTTATAGGTTCATAATTTTAGAGCGATAAAACTTTTTTGTTGACTTACGAGTTACGACACCAGGTTTACGTACAATAATCTGACTTTTTTTTACTTTTAGCGATCTATAATTTTGATAGTTTTTTTAAGCTTCCTTTTTGTTATATTTTTATGAGCCTAGTTCCAATCAATATATAGTTACGGACGTTACGGTCAATGTAACTGAGGTTTACATTCTCGGTAAGATTATGCAATCTCAGTTTTATAAATGATGCGGCTGTAAACTTGTAAAATATAGTAAAACCTAGTTACAGTTTCGAGTCATAATATTATGACACTGCTAATCTTAAAACGGTTCTCTATTGGATCACATATTTTTTTACGCATAATTTAATTTTACGCATAAATTCGTTTGGCCGAAAACGGATTTTACAATAGAAATGGTTTTATTTTAATATTTATAATTACTAGAAAAAACTAAACTACCCTAACCTAACCTAATCTACACAATAGACGTTTATTAAATTCTGAAATGTCATCATAAAGGGTGTTATGCGTAAAAACATTATGCGAAAAGATACATTACGCGTAAAAAGTTTATGGGTTTCAAAGGGATCCCTCTTAAGTCGTCACGACGACACTACCGCAGAAGTCTGAAAAAAAACTGAAAAAGAAAACACTGTAAGTACTTACAATTCACTTGGTACTTAACTTACTTCGTAACAGGGAAATAATTTATTCTCTATTCTTAGGATTCGGTATTTTTTCATACAAAAAGACAATGTAAACAGTAAACATTTTTATTGTAAATATTTTTTATTGTATCCCCCTTACATCGCGATACACTCGGTGGCATTCGAAGCGTCAGACCCAATATGGCGTAGATAAAATGACTCACTTTAAATGGTTTAAGTCTGAGTTTTCATAAGTAAGTTTAAACCTGACAGCATTGTTTTCAAAACTACACATGCATTTATATAAATGCATGCATCTAACTTCCAGAAATACCAAACGTTTCAATAAACGTCAGAAAATACGATGTACGCATTCTGTTCTTTTAGCCTCTCGTAAAACCCAGTGGGTAGGTATGTTACAAACAAGAGTGACCAAAAGAAGTGGTGTTTACGAGTTTACCGCCATTTTAATAGAAGATTTAACGATCATAACAGTGTTGCCAGGTTCAATAGTATTCTTAAGATTCATAGGCACAAATTTTACAGTTTTACGTTAAAACGCCATATTGTGTCTTGACCATATCGTGGCGAAATTATACATTAAAAGCAAGTTTCTACTTATATCTTCAGTCAGCACATTATTATTATGCACTTAGATACTACAAGTATCTTTTTGATTGAGCTCGTTCCGTTTATCTTAGATAATTAATTTGGTATGTGCAAAGAACGCATGAAAACAATTTTATCAAGAAATTGGATTTGACTGAGCGCTTACTTTAGGCTTAAATGTTTCATTAATAATTAAAAGTCCCATCATTGCTGCTACTTGCTGCTATTTCTAACACTAAAGTCAATTGTTTTCCTGCCTATCCTTTCTAAATTTCATGCAAGAGGTACCTGTTTAGCGTTACAATCACCTGTGGCCCGTTTCACGAAGCTACAAGTTACAATTTTACAAGTGTAAACTGGCAACATTGGTCAAAAAAGGTACTACAAGCGTTTCACGAAGCTACTTTTCTACAATTTGTAAAATTCAAGTTACAAGTGTAAAATTTGAACCATAGACATTTTTTTTTATTTTATTGTTAGAAATTGCTTCAATCGAATTAACGTTTCTCGAAAATTTTGTTACATTGTCAACTTGTACTTGTCAATTAGTAAAAAAAACTACCTAGCTTCCGAGCTAAGTAAACTTGTAATTTGTTAGAGTCGCTGTCAAATCATTCATACTATAGTACCTACCTCGCTTGTTTTTAAACGTCACTCTCATGTCGTACCGTCGTTGAGTTTAATTTTCTGTTAAAAAAGTTTGTTGTTATTGTTATTGTATATTTTGTTATTGTTATTTGTTGAGTTTAATTCTCTGCTAAATTTTGTTGTTATTGTTATTTTGTCTGTAAATATTAAGTGAAGTTTCATAAGCTTGTGGAATGTGGAAGTAAGTACATCACGGGTAACATATGAAAAATCTCTTGAATTTGGCACAAGTCCTAAAGCCTGTGCCTTTGCGTGTATGACTTTCCACGCATCGGTCTTGGTTGCCGAAAATGCTCCAAAAAATTTTTTTCTTAAGCATCACTTCTTTTAGAAGTGTTGCCTTCAAAATTTTCCGGTTGCTTTACATAACTAAAATAACTCCCGTACCTACTTTCAAATTTTAACGATAACGAGAGACAACTCCGAAGACTCCGCGAGACTGGAGTGGAGACATCATCGGATTTACAGATTATAAATATAAATATTTCAAGATTTGACATTTAGAAACGTCAAAACATCAACTAACTTTTTTTTTTTAATAGGGACTTGTTAAATCGAGATGTCATTCACTTGTAATCGAGATTACCATACGACCTATTATTCTACCATGGAAGGCCGCGTTCGAGAAACACTTGTACTTGTAAATTGTAACTTTTTGCTCTTGTTACTTGTGAACTTGTAATTTGTAACTTGTAGCTTCGTGAAACGGGCCACTGTTGTAAAACGTTGTCACTAATGTGAACTTTATTGTTTTGTTTTGTTATTATTCTTTATGTTATGTCTCGTACTGTTATTGGATAGGCCTTTATGGAAGAAATTTCATACTAATCGTACTTCTTGCTCGAATTCTTGGTGAATGAAAGTGTTTAATATTAAATTCAATGACCAATGATGAGTCAGTGGTTCGCGAAAGTAAGCCAACCTCAATTTCCTTTACCGAGTTATCGAGCTGTCGGAACATAAACGATCACAAAGACACATTGTTCTGTTAAACGTAAGGACGATAAGCAAGTAAACATTTCGGACATTGTGAAGCGCCGATACGGATTTATCATAATACAGCCCAAATATCTTAAACAATATTATTGAAATGAAATGGAAACATAAATTTTACACGATTTTATGTGCAACGTGGTTTATATAATGTCTACTTTCACTAAAATCTACGTTACCGGGCGTGTTAAAAAGGTAAAAATAACCTAATAGCATACACTCTAAAAAATCCTGTATGCTATAAATCATTACAAACGGGAAAATATCAAACAAAAAAAATCTGAAAAACACAAAAGGTATGTGCACCTTTGGCGATTCGGATTGTGTATGTAGAGAATAACTTCCGGAACCAAAACACCATTTTGTAAAATTCTTTAACTTTTTGAAAGATACCTACATTATTTTAGATACATATATAAATACATACATATGTATGCTATGTATTATGTATAGTAATTACCCCTGACAACGTTGGGACTAGTAATTAATAATTTGGAGAGGTACCTAAGCCGCGCCGCGCGTTTTGTAATCAAATTTTATCTTTTCCTGTGCTTTTAATTACTTATTATTTAAGAACTTATTTCATCTGAAAAGTTTTAGATCTTTAAGTAGTTTTTGTATTCTTTCCACTCTTTCCTATTTATTTAAAGGCACTGCAAGTACGTGATAAATTGTAGTCATGCATTCTAAACACTGAAGAGACAAGGTGAAGTCATCAAATATGCAGAGAATATAACAAATCAATTAAAAATCAAATATCCTGAATAGATACGTTATTAATAGCCATCTACGTTTCATACTTTTGATTATGATCTCTACATCATCTAGTTTCGAATATTTACCGTGCTATTATAGTTCTAATACATAATAGTACTGTCATTCCTCAAAAGTATTAAGTACCTTGTTGTTTTACTTTACACTTCATTATCGCGAGAAAACTCATAAGTACTTAAGCTTTTCCTTAAGATTCAAATGCGATCGACCCATAACTTTGCAATTTCATGAATGACAGTACTTTTCGCTATGTTACTAGTTAAAATGGTCGTTATAATTTCGATAATTTATTTTGGAGTGTATGCCTTTGGTCAATCCCGAAACTAATTAAATTTAATAAAAAACATGAAGGAAGTGGACAGTTGGAACAAAATGTAGCAACAAGACAATTTAACTTAACTAAAGTTTTATTTTCCTCTACGCCGCTATAGTTTCAGATGGTTTAACTAAGGCATTATATCCCTTCCTAAGGCAGTACATTCAATACGTTGCAAAATTATCCGAACTCCCTTACTTTAGCGCCATAATAATAAACCGACCTTGGGCGAGCTGCACGTTAATAGACACAACAAAATTGGCGTAGCTACCGGAGGGCTTGACGGTGCCGTGCATGAGCTTGAGGATCTTTGGTTACCTAGCTACGCCTTAACACGACACATCATAGCAAATGTTAAGTCATAGAGAACTGCCAGCATCTTGAGACGAGCATTATACTCAAGATCAGTTTATTAATACTATTCAAGCTAGTGATTGCGTAAACTAGCGTCCGCTCTTACAATATTTGATGCGTTCTTAATTTCTGTAACCACAGATACATTTTCATCAAATCCTCTAGCCCTAAACAATTGCGTTTCAAGGAGCCTAGTGATAGATATGATGATTTACTAAGTCACGAGCGGCAAATAATCTGAAATAATCAAATACAAGAAACAGGACTCAAACAGTACTTTTCGCGGTCCATCTCTAGTCGTCCCAAATGTTAATAAGGCTCTGTTTAGCGACTACTCGCTATGCATTAAGTTAAATTTTATCTAAGAGCTTTAAATTTTCACCTAGATTAAAATTTGTAAGGTGTTTAGCGTAGAAGAATATTATTTGTCAACAAATACCTTTAATGTTATACATATTCATTTATAAATAGTTATTTTGATGACTAAGACAAGGTAAAGTGTAGTCACTAGATATTAAATAGATTAGAGTATTAAACTATAGAGAAATAGTACTATAGCAAACAGTGACTAACTTTCAATTTAATTATGCATTTTTATAAAAACATTTTTACCCAGAAATGGGATAATAATGGAATAACTGGCAACATTATGTAAGTTTAGCAAAAATACGATTCTCGCGCCTTTATATTTTTATAAGAATGCATTTCAAAAGTTTTATTTGAGGTAAACTTTAGATTAGAGCTAGAATAAATAAATGACGTAAAAAGTGAATTACGAAGTCTATTAGAAAAATATGTTTTCTTGATGTAGGTATAGAAAGAGTTGCATTGAAAACTTCACACTGCTTGAATTGTGCGATTTCACTCGGGAGGAAGAAGGTAGAGAAAACCAAGTTAATGTGGCAAGATTTGAAACAAAATAATAAATAGAAAAATAATAGTGGGTAGGTAAATATTATTAAATGATAAGTAATTAGCATCTTTCGTGCACTTGCATTCCTTATTTCCAATTAAATCATTACGTTTTTACCTTTACGATAATATATATTTTATAAATATCGGATTATAACGCCGCCATAATAATCGTAATTTACAACACATAAAATATATTTTGCCAAAGCGATATGTTTTCTTATTGTAGCATAATTATGTGTATGCATTCGTATTTTCTCATTATTGTTATCAATCGTGTTATCAAATACTACTCTTAATATACACACCTATTACATGGTATAGAATAAATGGTGATCATAACTGTACACGATAAAGCTTTTTTATAAAATAATTTCTATACCTACTAAATCACACTAAGCTATACGACTGGCCACTTATAATTATAATCCTAGCGCGTAAGATGCCATTTCTTTTGCTTCATTTTTGAAATGACGAAAGTTCTAAATTCAAAAGTTGAAAGCAAAAAGAAGATTTTTTTCATCATCACAGAACAGTTTTAAGCTTTCAATAACTGCTATCAGGAAAAGCTACTCGAAACCATCCAGATGTTATTGGCGAAGCAACCACAGAAGTTTCCGGAAAGTATAGTTGCCGGAATATACAATGACGGGGTGAGTAGCAAATCCTTACAAAAATTGTACTGATTTTAAATTCCATTTTTGACTGGAGTTAAAAATGCATTTAAATTTTTTAAGCTATAATTAACTCCTTGTCGCGTCACTGCAGCCTCAAGAAATGTTAACACCTTTATTTTTACAAAATCAATCTACCTAATAATTTAATTTGATCTTGATCCGGGTTTTTTAGGTATGCAAGTGTTACCAGCCCAAAAATATTACTCCCTGCGAAAAGTGCAAAGGCGGGGAAAAATGGAATTTATTATCAGTAATTTGCATTAACTAATAGCAGCATGGAATCTCATCTTACTACATCGAAATAGGCAAATTATAAAATACGTGTAGGGCGCTAGAACCAATTCGAAGCGCCACCCAATTTCGTTGACAGCTCGCCGATTCCGCGCCCGAAAATGTTGCCAACCTAAAAATACATCTGTTTAGTAGAATCTGGTATTGTTTTTTTCTGGAACTGGTCACATTACATGTGAAAGTACGGACAATCGGGGAAATCCCAGATTATAAAACCTACAATTCCTACAAACGATTCAAACCTACGTTGCTATGTAAGAAGATTCAAAATAAAATGCTGGTAGGCACGCACAGGGCATTGGAACGGATCCGTGCCTACGCAGTAGCGTCCAAGTTTATATTTATTGCTATTTATTTATTTATTTAAGTATACGAGGGGTGATGTAGTCGAACAGATTGAGGTATATTTAATAGACCTCAATGGTCGACCATCGGCTGTGTTTACAATATGGAGGGTTTTGTTAACTCGCATATAAATTAAAGGGTTAAGATTACTGAGAAAGCAATATAAGAACTTTATGATTATAATACTTATATTAACTTGATAGTAATGGGGCTGAGTTAAAAATCAATATGGTTTTATACAGTATAATCCCCTTGAGGTCTTATTGTCTTTTCCCATAAGCATTGTTATTGTATGTCTTTGGTCATCGTTGTGACAGTTATCTGGGTTCCGTACCCAAAGGGTCCAAACGTACCCCTTTGGCTGTCAGTCACGTGTCCGTCTGTCCTTTCGTCGTCTGTCTATTCAAAATTAAATTTTACAAGTTATGTAATGAATACGTATGAACTTAGCCAAATTATAGCTTTGTAGTACCGATATAGTCTATGAGCTAAACCGACAGACGGATAGACGGACATACAGACATGGCGATACTACAAGGGTGCCTTGTTGACTCACATCGCGTATAACATAAGGCAGGTTTAAAAAAAAGTAGGTGTAATTCAACGGAAAAGTTACCTAGTAAGTTTCTAACTTTTTATTCGGCCTTTGCTATATACTTTTTTTTAAACTACCCGCCCCTAAACTTGTCAACTGCTTACCTTTCCAACAACAGCAGTGACGTTTCCAAGTTTGGCGTCTTCAGTGAGAGACTCCAGTTTGGACTTGCCGCTCCTCGAGCCTTCTTCGGAGCCCTCGTCTCCCCTGGACAAAGAACAAGATAAGCTGGAACCGTTAGACACAGTTCAGTCGATAGCCCGCATGCTTGGAGCAATCCATTGACGAGTTGTATTAACATTTTTGATCCGGGAGCTATTGCAGCGATGCAATGTATCACGAAAAGCATGCTATCGACCGAATAAACTAAGCCTTTAAGTCAGTTATAGGTACCTAGGCCTCTATTCCCAGCAGTTCAAAACCGGTATCCTATCATTTTATCGACAATCAATTGGCAAATATTCATTTCAAAACCAACGATCGACAAAAGTGTGATATGGGTCAATGTTATGCATCTACAGGTACAAATGATTTATTTGACATATTTTTATTTTACAACGTTTAAATTCTCAATTATACTTATTATATATGAATTAACAATTTTTCATTTCATCGGCCATTCTACTTTTCGATGCCTAATAAAACGTCCCTTAACGTGAACGTAAATTCGGAGTCATAATTTTCAACAAAACCTTAAATCATAAAAATGCACACAATATTCGGATTCTGATCGACATACTTGAATATTTTTTATTTCTAAATTGGGTTGGGTTGTGTAAAAAAAGGCAATAATAGTAACGCAGTGGTCGTTATTCGTAAAGGGACGCTGAGACTGGTAACGAAGTGGTAATTTGAGCTGCAAATTCGTGTTTTATATACAAAAATGACAAAAATAGTGGATAAATTTACAATATAACGTGAGATCTGGTTGAAAATTAATGTGGGACTGCTGTGAAATTATCTCAAGATATCTACGATTTTTTATAATGGATTTTAAATTATGATTTCTATTTTAGGTATCGAAAAGTAGAATGACCCTCATATCGCATCATTTGTCAAAATTAGGTACATACATTTTCCCAAATTGGAGCCTAAAAAAAGTCAAAATTGGCTGAAATGCTCAAATAGGTTAGGTTAGTTTTTATATACACCCGAAGGGCAAACCGCTCAAATATAGGGTCCCCGCGTAGCGTGGACCCAACGATTCAAACGCAAAAGGTAGATGTAATGTATGTTACTTTGTAATAACAGTATTTAAAGTTAACAAAACGTTTTTGCTATAATTATGATTACTTGTTAAACGGCGTATTTTTATCTGTTACATTTGTGAAATAAAAAGTACTTATATGAAACGTTATTTGTGAAATGAACATTTGTGAAACAGTTTCGGTAACATTAGTGAACCCACCCATTGTCTTGTTGCGTCAGCAGCATACTGCACGTGGCCTCCTCTGTGTGCATCCTGGACGCGACGCTCTGGTATACCTTCGAGTTCAGTTTGTCGTCGATGACGCCTTGCAGCTCGAAGTCGCTGTACAGTTTCTGGGGAAAGCCGGTAGGGTTACAGCCACATTCAGGACTACTATTATAATTATTTTTAATGTTGAAGGGACGTTACACGCTATAGCGTACCTATAGCTCCGTCCCGTTTTGACACGGACTGATAATACGTGATTCAACGGTCGTGTACTGGGGGCCGATTTTTGACTTTCGAACGCTCGAAAGTTTCACTCAAAAGTGTGCAAAATTGCGGGGGTTTCCGCGCATCCGTTTTTTCACTAGATGGCGCCTGTGAAGTGCGGTCTTTTTGACAGTTGATGTTAAAATATATGCCTAGAAGAAGACCAAACTAGTGACAATTTACTTTTTCACGTTATATATACACATTTCAAATATTTAGGTACATAATTATTTCAATTTATATTTTTACGTATTATCAACTCTCAAAAAGACCTTACTTCTCAGAGGCGCCATCTAGTGGAAAAACTGATGCGCGGAAACCACCCTCGTCTTTTAATATTCTATCACTCGTTATTTCAAATAAGTATACGGTTTCACAGATTTTGCTCACTTCCGAGTGAAAATTTCCAGCGCTCGAGAGTCAAAAATAGGCCCCCTGGAGGGAGCTAACCTCGATTAGACGTGCTAATAATGGAATGGAGGATATCTACTCAATTCTGTCTATGTACTAAATAATGATATTCTATAATTTGCACCCAAAAATAAGCGGCACTGTGTGTTCAAAAAGTGGATTAGGTACTAATGTATGGGCAAAACACTTTTCCCAAAGTATCACTTCCCAAATACTCAAATTATCATTTGGCGAACAAACATAAATCAAAACAACTTTTCGCAATTTATACGAGTACTTAGTAAGCGAATTTTTTATGGAAAATTATTATTTAATAAATAATTACTTGGTCATGTTTCCTATTACTTACCAAATTACATGTAGTCAAATGTTTCAGTTGGTATAACAAATTTTAAGCAAAATAAAAAAAACAAGAACGCCCGTGGCACGTGGAATGCTTTGCATCGTCTCTAAACAAACAACGTTAATAAACTAACTTGGTATTTGTTTTTACTGAAATTAGATGTGATGGAGTTATTTCCGTGATACAGCCGACGAAGCCCCGCTGGGCGGGGCATTTATTGTGTGTAGATTGTCCCTTCGGGCCTGATGATATCTAACCTAACCTACTTACCTAATTTTAACCTAAACTAACCTAACTGGGCATTCTATATGAGTATGAATTGAGTGTGCGAAGTGACATTTTGAACAATCTTTTTTTAGAATATAGGAAACCGTTTGCTTAATTTGTCTTAATAAAACTTGACAAAATAAAATTAGGCCAAAAGACCATTTGACCACATCAATAGAAAGCAAAATGTAAATGTGCTAAACATTCGTTTGAGAAATGATACTATCGCGATAAGTTTTTTGGGAAGTTATATTTGGCGAAAAAAATATCTATTTTTTAATTGTTATTACAATGTATGGGGCATGGGCAATCCTAAGATTACAATCCAAGAATGCAAATGCGTTAACTAAGATGCACTAAGATGCAATAAGATGCCTGGGTGAACGCGGCATAGCTGATAAGACGCAGCAGAGTAGGCTGCGATGGGGGGTGATCGAGGGCCACCAGACTTGGTTGGAAACTTGGCAACTACGTTCCATCTCTGATCACCTTAAGAACGTTGGAGAGGCAGGCGACCTGCTGCGGGTGCAGCGCGGGCCGCTCGGCGAGCCAGGCGCTCACCAGCCCCACCTGGATGCCGTACCACTGCTCAAACAGCTGCAGGATCCACAGCTCGTCTGTCACCTGGAGGAAAAAACTTGGTAGGTGTCAATAGAATAGGATAATTTGATTTCAGGCAACAATTCCATATTTACAAATACCTTACAGTCAAATAAACAATTAATATTATATGTATAAGTAGGAACAATAAAAAGGAAATCCAGTTCTAGTAAAATGTTACCTTCGATCTGATTTGGTCCATGGAGTTCCTCATGAAGTTGACGTATCCCTGGCCGATGTCCTTGCCCGAGCCCGACACGTTGGCTATTGTTAGGATGGAGCCAATTAAGCTGGAAATAAAGATAATAATAAAAGGAGCAGAAACACTTGAGATACTATAATTTTTAACGATGGTTATTCTGGGGTCTTAGTGAAAAAGGGTCAAGTCCAGTTAACTCGTAATAAAAATATATGTGTACATGAACGGAGTAGGGTAAGATGGGGGAATAGCGGTCACTTAAGCAATTATTAATTAATTTTTTTATTTTTATGTTTTACGGTATCGGAAATTAACTTTTTACATAGCTTATATAGTAGTTTATTGATATATATGAAATACATTATCAATATATTACGGGTTTCTTATTTATTGATAATTTTGTGAAACCCTTCGTTGACCGGTATCACCCGCAAATGCGGGTAATACCGGTCTACTGTTGGGGTATTACCGGTATTTTTTTGCTAAGTCACGAAAAATGTAAATAACTTTCATAAAATCCAACAAGTTCATACAATACACTTGCAAACGTACAGTAATTAACGTTAAGAAAGATATTAATTGGTATAAATCACTTTAAGCTTACCTTTCATCAAATTTTCGATTTTATTACAACAAAACACGTCTGAACCTGTACACAGCTGTCACACTCACTGCGCGCGAAAGACAATGGCGCCGCTCGGTAAATTAGTTTACTCGGCCGCATACTAGATGGCGACACTAGTAGCGATTGCATAATGTTGTTGGAAGTTTTATATTTTGACGTGACCGGCATTGCCCGCTGACCGCCATTCCCCCATCTTACCCTACACTAGACTTAAACATCTTCAGAAGTCTTATACCTTTTTTCATAAACATAAATATCAGTGGAAAAACTCACACTAAATTGGCCTACAATGATCACGGGAGTGATAGTACTATAGTCGTTATCTAAATATCTAAAGCACGCCTACAAGTGAAATTTTCGAGCACCTTATTATTTACGGATCTACTTTGTAGATAGACGACGCCCGCGACTTCTTACGAGTAAAATTACCTAGTTTCCCACTACTCCCTCTATTCCCGGTTGAGGGTAGTTTTAAAAAAAAAATTGGATGCACCTAAGGGTTTAGCCGTTTAGGGTGTGCGTTGTGGTCAGCCAGTAACGGAATAGTTATATAGATGGCGTGGCTACCATAACATAACGTCGATGAAACTGCAAAACCGCGTAAGTAACATTTTAAATAAGGAGCAAAATGCACCTTTTTAATAAGGCAGTAAGGTTTATTTTGCTCTATCATAAATTTGTTGGTTACGCGGTTTTGCAGTAACACCGACGATAATACATAGCAAAAGTACAGTAAGGCCAGTGAAATTTAAGATTACTAGCTCAGCTAAGCAAAACATCATTGCTATCCTCTGCAGTTTGAAAATTTGTACAACCTATGAATTGTTTACCTCCCCTCGTCGAACCGCGCGATCTTGGCCAGCGTGGCCTCCAGCACGGCGGACAGCCGCGTGGTCATGCCGGTGGCCATCGCCAGCATGCACGCGTCTATCTGCGCGTCCATCTTCGCGTGGTACTGGTACTGTGGAGCACGCGGGTCTTAAATTGGGATTGACCAAATAAAATAACTCACGGTTTTTACATTATAATTCGAAAGAATGGATAATTTTAAGAGACCTAGGTATTTCATGAATTTTGTATTTGACCCAATAGTTTTGTTTCAATATCATTAATTATTTAGCAGACATTTTATGGATGACATGATTATTTTAAATTTGGGATGGCATTTTCTAATAAATTACAACAATTAAATGATATCTAATGATAATAAGTGATTGTTATAGAGCATTAAAATATACTATTTCAAGCGGATTTCGCCTAACCCGTAAGATACACCTAGGGGCTTCAAGCCAAAAACGAAAGTCAAACAAAGGTCAAATATACTTTTATCGAAATTTCCGAAGTAGATAAATATTTCTAAAACTTAATGATGCAGAACGGCTTTAAAACTCTATTCCTCGAAATAGATTTCAAATAAGAGTAATTTAAAAAATATCAACAATCCCAATTGAACTGTCAACTGGTACTAATTTCAGTAATACCGGTACTAAATTCAGCATGGCATACAAATAAATCCAGAGATCCCATGCGCTGTGACTTACAATGTCGACGCCCTCGACGGCGCAGAGCTTGAGAGCCTGATTTTTGGCGTCGAGCGCCACGTTGACCATGGCGCACGTCTCCGCCGGCAGGATGTAGTCCGTCGACATGAACGTGATGCTCTTCTTCAGCCAGGACTGTAACAAGCGGTTCATTATTCATTTTACTACTGAATGAGGCTGGCTATATTGTCTTTGTCTTTGACTGTTGAGTTAGATGACGTGTGGCTGTGTAGGGTATGCGCAAGAAAGCCTGGGCGTACGAGTACGGACCCTTTTTACCAAGCTATTGTGCTCCGATGCATTGCGCTGCATGAAAGAAATTATGCATTTTAAACCACAAATTGTAAACTTTCTAGTATTATAAGTGAGGTCCTAGACGTTTAGGTAATATACCTGTCAGTGCAGGTTGTGGATGAAGCGCTAGATAGCATTAAGCTTCCAAAACCACTTGCTCATTTAAAAGCCGTAGCTGGAGCACCTTATATTTACTGTGCCTGGAAGGAAAGCTAGGAAAACAATATCACTGAAGGTGCAAACAAAACTACGGCTATATAGCCAGAGCACAGTGCATCCAACTTCCAAAACAACTGGCTCGCTAAATAGCAGTTGTGTTTATTGCACCTGGTAGGAGGTCTCGGTACGTTGAATGCAGGTCACAACACTGCAGGCAAAAGGGGGGCTGCGGCTCTTGTCAGTGCAGTTCACGGAAATAGCACTCAGGACCAGCCAGCTACTCAGCATCCAGCTTCCAAAACTACTTGCTTGTTGAAAAGCTATAGCTAGAGGCCATATTTACCCAGAAGGAGCTCCGGCTCTGGCCTGTGCAGGTCACAGATGAAGCACTGGAGAGCGTCCAGCTTCCAAAACAGCTTGCATGTTAAAAACCGTAGCTGGAGCACCTTATGTTTATTGTACCTGGAAAGAAGACCCGGTGTGCTGTTCCCTGAAAAAGCACTGGAGCGCATCCAGCTTCCAAAGCCAAGCCGTAGCCAGAGACCATGTTGACTGTACCTGGAAGGAGGTCTCAGTGCGCTGAATGCAGGTCTCCATCATATCACTGGCCATCAGCTTGAGCCGCTGCTCCAGGTGCGAGCGGAACTCCGGCTCTGGCCAGTGCAGGTCGCGGATGAAGCACTGGAGAGCATCCAGCTTCCAGAACAGCTCTTCACTCGTTGAACAGCCGTTGCTGAGGAAAGATGACAAAACTTAAGGTAATTTTTTATGTTATACAGGCTCACATGGTAAGCATGAAATATGGTATGTCTTGCAAATAAGTAACTTCTCCGCACCGGACGCTTAACATTACGCGAAATAGTAAACCCGTTCGGTATGATGCGGAAGTAAAGAAGAAAGAGGAAGAAAGAAGAGGCGTACGTACATATATCCAACACTGGGTGGATAGTAAAATAAAGGTAAATTTGAATGGATACGGTATCGTGCGAACCAAAGGATGCTTGCCTTTAGGCTACCTTTAGGTTTTGAGTTTGGACTCCAAACTTTGGAGGACTAACGTTTAGCCATCATCAACATTATTGATAGATAATAGTTATACAATACAACGTATGTTTTGTTTTTATTTGTTTATTTATAATTTTGCTCATCAACTCCTGATAAAAAAGAAAATGATTCTTACGGCGAGTAAGTATTTAAAAAATACACCGGCCAAGTGATATTGGGGACTAGTTATGATGATAAAGGCCTAAATTAGTGATTTTCTAAAATCGTCAAAATGTATAGGATTGAGAGCCATACATTTCAAGTCGATAGAAATCATAAACGTTCGCAAAGTTTACATTTTGGCTAGCCCAATCTGCCTAAGAAGGAGGAATTCTGCGTAATATTACTAGTGATTTGTAATGATCTTACCCTTTGATTTCCCATCGCTCCTTTTCAAAGCCCTTGTGCAAGCTCTGCGCTATAGAGGACTCCATGAGGTCCACATATCGCACGACAAGAGGTGCGAAAGTGTCTCGAAGGTGCTCATGGAACCTGCCACCTTTTAGGTTTTCTGTTGAAATATATTTATGGGTCAAAAAAGGGTATTTATTGTTTTCAATCCTAAAAACTTTTTCACTTTACCCATCTTCGTGGACTTGTAAAAAACGTTCGCCTAGGTATATTACAGATGGAACTAGTTAACTAAGCAACAGTATTCGGGTAACAAATTGACTATCAGGGCAAATTCACTTCAAACAGCGCCTTTATTATTTTTAAACTCACTTTGTCCAAGAAGCCAAAAAATATTTTGTTCGCCCATTATTTTTACTATTAATATGATTTCGAAATTACCATCAGTTCTCAAGTAGTCGTTCAAGATCTGGAAGAGTGGGAAGGAATCCCAGGTGTCAGGAGGCTGTTCCGCCAACACGCGATCCATATCAACTCCGAACAGGGCCCAGAAGATCTCAGCATGCTCCACTAGTAATTCGGAGAACCACGCAAACGCCTGGATGGGAAAAAGGTAGAGCTAATGTTGGTGGAGATCAAGCAGATGAAACAGGAATGAGTTGTAAAGGTTTAAAAATCCCGTAGATCCAAAAGAAGTTCAAAATATTGTGTTCGATAGGAACAGCGTAATAGGGGAATTGACAAATTGTAATGTAGCATTGGCAGATAGAAAACCATGCTTCTGAAATTGTGCATGGATTGGAATATCGTCATCTGATATGTTGTTTCGAAAATGGCAAAATGGCAAAGTGAGATCTATAGCTTGACCGTTATAAAAGCGGCCTTACCGATAGTCTGTGCGACGCCCGATTTATAGTAGACGACCGATTAAATAGTCTGCTGTTGAATTCCGATGGTGACAGACGTTACTGTCAAAGGCCGTGCAGTTTGATTGAAATCGCGTCCCACAATACCATAGGTTAGCCGTATCTATAGCGGTCGGTCAAGCTACGAGAAAGTGCCATAGTTAAAATTCCGTATTCATAAAATTGACTTTTGTATCATATTATATTATAAATTACTTACCAAAACTGTGTTTCGACAAAATATTTGCGTTTATATAATGAATAAAATCTTTAAATAATGATACAATACGCAAGTATTTTGAAATTCTAGACTTATGCGAGCTAGAAATAAACCATGCACAAAACATCATACATATATAACATAATGTAATAAATAAGGCGGTCTATCTACATTTTGATTTCGATGCTAAAAAAGCCGTAAATCCAAAGTGTTTTTAACCTAATGTTTTAGTTGATGATCAATGTGCATCATACATTGCTGTTGATGTTCTAATTATATCGATGATTTATTTTACCACGAGTAATGTACTTCGAGCTGGTGCAAGCGTTGTTTCTAGAGAACAGCGTTCTACTAAAGCAAGAATTTTCTGTAAATGTGCTTAATGTACTGTACGCCCTACAATGTTCTGTATCGAAGCTGTCTAATGTTGTGTCAAGTAATATTTGGAGTAATGGAGTAGACTGTTCAGAATTATGTGAAACACTTTTCATTTCAGACGTAGGTAATTTCGTTAAACCCTGCCAATGTTTATTTCTGGTGATTAATTATAACAATAAATTTTGATACTTTAGGCCCAGAATGAAAAGTTATTAAGTGTTGCACTATTTTTTCCATTCCCGTTCGATACATGCAACTTTTTTTTATAGTAACTATTAACATCTATGATTGCTCAAGCGTGTTTCAACTATAAAAGATTTAAAGTCTACTCCTTTTAAAATTTGTGATCAAACCAATCAAGTGAAGTATGACCAAGAAGATCGAGTGAACAAACTGACAAGTGATTTGATCAGCGTCGAGCATTCAATCATATTATGAGTAGTTACATTTGGTTGACCGCTAGAGTCCGGTTTTGTGTTATAAACCTGCGGAGAAATAAAGACAAGATAGAAGTGGGATATAAAAAGTTAAATAGAATACTTAGCTTACATCCAACATCGCAAAGTGAAGTAATGAGTACTCACTGAACGACTAAGCCACATAAAATAATTGAGGAAAATAAAGAACCTCTGTGGGATTAAAACTAAAACAATACCTAGTACACAACGACGACGGAAATATTTGGGACAATTTGGCGACATCTGGAAGAATCACAAAATCAAGTCTTCGTTCTTGCCAAGACTCCGCCGCCCCCGAAAACAAAAATGGCGTCATGTACTGCTTAAACTGAAGATATCCGAAAACCATTGACATATAATACTGCCCTCCTAAGGAGAAAAGGCGTATCTTACTATATGAAGTGTATTGAAAATCCAACCTTATTATAACCCTTGAGAGTTTAATATGCTTCTATGAATTAATTGCACATGCGCCTTTTCTCCGTAGTAGGGCAGAATAGTTGTCGATATTTTCAGTTTATTAATAAAAATACAAATAATATTGCCGTCATTCTCCACACTAATAGCGACAGGAGAGTAGGGTGCTATTTTTCAGTGAACACTGATCTTGGTAAGATAAAACTTCCTAAGCAGAAATTCATTTCAGAAATTCACTGTTCTCATGTATTTCAACATCTTAAAAAGTTTTACCGAAATAGAAATCACGACATTTAGGATAGACATAGACACTGTTACATAGCAAATATTTTGGAGCAAAATAATGTAAGTACTCGTTTAATCATGTGAAACCAAAAATTGTCTCTTCATCATTTCCAGTCTGGGTTTATATAACATTATTTTACTCCAAAAACTGCATCTCACGGCTTTCTATAAGTTACAATATGTATCAAATTTTCTATATTACCTCCGCGTAGTGTTCTTCGTTCTGTTGCAGTAGGTCTACGCAAAGCTCCGCTAAATGAATCAGGTCTTCCAGTTTCTTCGCCGGCGTCACCATCGTTTCACCTCTCAAGTCCTCTGAATAGAGGAGTTAATTTTCAACTCAGATAATAGAGTAGGTATTTAATACTAAATTATAACATTAGTCGGATAAAGATTGAATAGGTACGTAGTAGTCGGAAGTTCCAATGGGCATCCATGACCTCTAATCATTTTTATAATCATTACCTAATTTCAAGCTACTTCAAATAAATTACATTGACCACATGCTTACCTTCGATGTTGGCTTTCTGGCTTAGTTGCGTGTAGTTCAGCAGTGCTGCGTTCTCCAAACTGGTCTGGATCATGGCCCTGACTTCTTCCGGGGCCACTGGCGTCACCACATCCTTCATCAGTACTCGCTCTAAAAGCGATAGCGTTGCCTGAAACATGTCCACAATTTAAAGAGCTGCAATCGAATCGGTAGGTATTCAAGTATGTATGATAATATAATGTCAAGAACACCGTACATTTTACTTGACTAAATTCTTCTCTGATAATGAAAACTACTAGCCCAAGTTACACCTTTAGCATTTAACTGATTTAACATACCTACTGATGATTGCGTTGCACACATTCGCTATTGGTGCTATGCACCGTAACATCTTCACAGGGTGCTGTGGTCATGATTTATCCTTCATTCCGTTTTATAGTACGTTCATATATTTTCTACATCTTTTACTTCATCAATAAATATGTCACATATTTCTTACGTACCTTCAGCGCTCCTTCGGGCCTTCCAAACGGGAACGCGTATCTGAAGTTGGTGATCTGATGCTGCAGCAATGCTTTCAGCCGATCCTTGATCTCCGCGAACTTCTCCTTCTCCTGCACCGTGATGCTGCCCACGCCGTCGGGCCTGCCAGGCAACGTGGCCGTACTGTGAACCACTTGCGTGTGGGGCTTACTCTAGTAGGGCTCAAGCAGGATAGGAGGACTGGTTGACCTGGCAGCTATTAATATCAGGCAGGCGGTAAACTTATAAACACCTGTATAATCATATTTAAAAAAAGAGAACTGCTTACTGTATATACTTCATTTTTCGAAGTTTCATAAGGATAGTTAATATGAGAATTAATTTAAATATTGATATTATGAAAACGATGAGTTAAAACTGTATTAAAACAAATCACTGTGAAGAACTATCTCCACAATCATGGTACTGCCAACTCCACGAGTCCGGAAATAGAAAATATTAGTAAGGGAAAGCAGGTCACATTTAGTATTAAGCACACATATAGTATATTACAATAGATGAAAATTCACGGGACCATCTAATAGTTCAGTACACAGAAAGCGAGATTGGTGTAAAGGCACATTTATGTGTTGACTATAAGGGACCACGCTGTCTTCGATTATTTTTCAATGCTTGTTATATTTTATTAAATTAAATACATCTTTACCTTCATTAAAATCTATCTACGTTCGAAATCATCTAATAATAAAAGATAATCGATCACAGCTCTAATTCTAACCATTTAATATACTGATTAGTATAGGGGACCAAGTATAGAACCCTGGGGAACACCAATCTAAAACATCTAAATCTAAAGCACTAACAGGCAACTTTTATTCCTTTTATGCAAAGATATGTGAAATACTTCAGATACTTTCGCAAAAAAGGAATAAAAGTTGTGTATACACACTGCACATTTATTTTAACTGCAAATTATTATCAGCATTTTTGACAAAGTTTAATAATTATCATCGTTATGATTAAACCCTTCGGACACTAAAGTAATTTAAAGATCGTTATGAAGTTGAAAAGTGGGCCTGGAAAAAATGCATTCTGCAAATGTTATCGTTATTGAAAATGTAAAGGATTGATGTACGCGTCGAACGTTTATGTCAATTCCATATATTTTACCAGATTTTGATAACCGTTTAAGTTAACATTTTCAGTCTAGGCCCCTAGATACCTTCGTGAATTTAATTTATTACTGTTGTTGTTCGTTTCAAAGTCGAATTTGTACAATTTAAGTATCAGAGAGTTTATATTCGAAAGTACGATCATTTTTTTAAATGATCTTCACTCACCTGTTGCCATGGACGTGGCTGGCGCAGAAGGCAAATGAGTAATGCATGAGGGTCGGGTCCACGGTCTGCGAGGCACTCTCGGCGACGTCCAGGAGGTCAGAGAGGTAACAGAGATGGCGGAAGCAGCCGCGGACTCCATACCGAGCACAGTACTCATCCAGAACAAATACTTGGCCGGGGGAAAACCAACCCTGGAAGGTTTGAGGAAGATTGCTGTTAAAGAATACAACGTTCAAAAGCAAAGTGAGATGTAAACGACGATAGAAGTTTTATTTAAAACGAGACTGGGGAAGAACTGTTTGGGTACAGTTGGACATTTTAACATGGTTTTACGTTAGCATTAAAGACTGCTAAATTAATAAAGACAGAAGATTTTAAGAAGTAGACAAAAGTAGATAAGGCCAAGATCTAAAGAGGCTTTTAAGTATTGGCTCAGATTTTATTACTTATATTTTTTACAGCCATACAATAGTATTATAGTATCCATTTTAGTTCGAATATCAGCCAGAAGTAGACTCCTTGCACGTACCAGAGAACAATACGGGTCTTGGAGCCGGTACTTGAGGGTGAGAGACTGCAGCGTGCAGAACAGCTGGTGATGGTCGTACTGGCAGGGGTCCGCCTGGATGTAGTCTTCCATACCGTGCTTGCGCGCCTTGTCTGCATCTGGCACACACGTCCAGTTATCTTTGATTCGACACCAGCACGGGGATATTGGAGGAATAAGGATGGAGAAAGTATCAACGAAATAATTATGAGGGTTTTTTACAAATGATCAGATTGATCTAAATGAACAAACGGTCAGATATACTTATTACAAAACAATATGAACTTGGATCTCTTTGGCTCTTAGATTTAGGTAAAGGATAAAGAGTGACTTTTGTATAAGCTTTAGAAGCATAGCAGGATTATTTTGCATGGAGAAGACAAACAAGCACATATGCATGCCATCTGATAGTAAGTCAGATCTGAGACCCATAGACATTTCTGAAGAACGTTACACTGTGTTACCAACTCTTAGAACTAAAATGGAATGCCTCTACGCTAGTCATTTTACCGCTTGTAGGTATTATTCCCATTCCGGAATACGGAAACACTGCTGCTTACTGTTTTTTTTTAGATGGATATCTATCCATCTAAGCGTTATCAAGAATTGAAGCTTCCAAGGTTTAGCTCATGGTACCGTACCTCCCATGATCTTGTGGTGCGTGTCGGAGGTGGTGGGGGGAGTGGGCTTGTGGCTCTGGCCGGTGGCGCGGTACAGCGCCATGACCCACAGGTGGCACTCGTTCTCGTCGCCAACGCCCATTAGCACCGACTCGCCGTCGCGGACGGCGTTCATGAAGTTCTTGGCACCTTCCAGTTCTGGAATATTCCAAAAGTATGTTGGGTTATTCACCAACGCCACATAGGAGTGAATGATATCACCAAGACTGTAAGGACGAGGTTGTTGACGCTGTTCAAGGACAGGGAAAACTGGAGACATACTCAGATTTACTCAGTGTGGGGTGATTATTTATAGGTTTTAAAAGAAAAAGCATTTTTTTTATAACATTTATAAGCTTTTTGGAAAAAGCACAACCAAAATTTCGATAGTCTATTATTGCCGAGAATGATTAATAGAATTAACAGTTGACCTAGAATCAGGAACGTTTCGGTTCAAACTTACCTTGTCCAACCATCAGCTGGGCTGCAAAAGATATTATATTTTAGTCATAGAGATGTAATAATACTCGTATTTTAAAATACGAACTAAACCAAGAATCTTTATTCTTAATTATTAATCTGAAGCGTGAAAGAGAAAAGATTGATCTTGAAAATGTTTTTGCAATATTATTTGTTTGCAATGTTAAGCAATTAATTCAGATTCAGATTCAGATTCTTTATTTGCAATAAACGTGGTACAAATGGTCTTAATTTAAAACATAATCCGACACATTTAACCGTCGGTGACAGCATGCAAAACATGACTATTAAAACTAACAATTTACAAAAGTTCTATAACATATATATTAAAAATTAAATCATTAAAATGGGAAATAAATTAAATTAAGTACATGTTAATGTTTCGTTATTAAATATTCATTTACGGAGTAGAAGCCTTTCTCAACCAACCAGTGGAAAAGTATGGTTTTAAATCGATAGTATTTGAGATTTTTTATTTTTTTTAAATTTCACAGCATGTGAAATAATCATAAGAATACCACTACATTACCACTAGCGAGCTCAATGTAGTCGACGGTGAACCCATCCAGCTGCATCATCTCGGCCGGCTCGGACTTCTTGTCCTTGTAGGAGCAGAGTGCGAAGGTGTACTGGCTGACCTGCACCAGCACCATATAGCGGCGCTTCCACTTACGCCATACGTTCTTGCCGATCACGTGAAGGTATCTGGAACGTAGAATTCGTGAGGTTAATCTTTTGACCAAACATCGGAAAGTCCTGCCACTAACGCCACGCCAGCTACAGGCCGCCGTCAGAAGTTCAAGATTTTAAAAGTTTCGTATCAATAAGGTGTAATTTGCATAGCATAGCAAACATTTTTGAGTGACACACTCTGAATTCGATGTAACGCGTTCAAAAGGTTCAAGATGTTTTCTGCGAGACACTTAAAATGTTCCTAAGTAGGTTATTGGAGATACGCTCACGGCATGGTCCCTATGACACTGACTGCATTACAAGCTGATCATTGAAAATTAAAAGGGAGATTGCGTAAGGAGATTATCAGGTGGTTTTACTCGAGGGTTAAAATGATTAAAACTTCATTATTGAAGTGTGACCAAGAATCGATTGCGATCAGTCTCTCTCTCTCTGCGGTGATAAAGCTCAAAGTCGTCTCTTAGGGATAATCACTAAGTATGCACATTAAAGTCGTTTTGTTTTATCCTCTATTGCTCGTCATTAAGTGTTATTCTTTTAGAGCTGATTTCATACTGGCAAAACATCTACTATTTCTGTACCACATTCGATTCCACAATCCTGATGCTATCAGGTTGGATTAACATCTTACCCGCAATGCTTCATATTCAGCGGCTTGTCCATTCGACACGCGATCTTGATCCTCAGATCCTGGTCTGGTAGGTTCTTGGGCACTGTCATGCGATGCCATTCCGGTACCTACAAAAAAAAACAAATTACTAACGTCTGTAGGCAGTCAGGTAAACTAACATTGGCTCAATCTTACTTCACAGATTTGTGCAAGCTCAGGATTAACAATGTCAATAGATGGAGTTCTCGGAAATCATAATACCTACACCTATAGGAAATTCTCTATTTTCAAGACACTATGGAACTTTACGCATGATTAAAATACTAATAAATAAGGCGTCTTAACTGAGACATATCTGTGGACATAGCTAAAATGCAAACACATGTAACGTTTCTATTTTCTATCGACTCGAAATTTATGGAGGTCAAATAAGCGATCGACGCAATCCGTCATCAGCTTACGTCAATCCTATCCCATTTTGTGGATTTTCGAAAAGCACTAACTTAGTGTTTTCCATCTTGACTACTTCCTCTGACGTAAAACCAGAGTCTACCTTACCTTGCTAGATAACGGAGTGGGCCGGAGCGTGACCTTGCCCAGCTCCTTGTCTTCCAACGCCAGCACCCCAGGGTTTTCGGTGTAAAGCTTCACTTTGACTGCTGGAAGGGGCTGCGTGGTGCTGAAGTCTCCTTGGGTGTCCCACCTGGATGCCGAAATAACAGTAGTTTCTGGCTTAAAACTTACTTAATCTAATATCGTCGGGTTAATCAGAATAGTGTCAACTCGGATATGAATTTTAGTAAAAAATCTTAACTTATGGCAAAATATTTCTAGTTTTACAAATGATACGTGTCATCTCAACAATAACTTTCAAACCGACTTAGTTACAATTTTTCTCTCAATGGTTCATTCTCAATACACTTATTCTTCTTTAATTACAATATGATCACATATCATCAGTATCCTCAGCTCAATACTCATGTCAACCAAAATTAATGTCATTTGAAAGCATTCAAAACCATGTTTATCTATACAACCAGTGATAAAAAAAAAACTTACATCGGCTTGGAGGCCTCTGCTTGATCGGTCTGCAGTTTGTCGCCCCCCTCCACTTCCATAGTACAATACACTATTCTGTTCGGCGCTAACGACTTTAGACCCTTTACCTCCATTACTACCACCTAAAATATATTTAAATACAAACACCTTCACTTCATCACAATCATTATAGTCATGACAACATTGTGCTGAAATATGATTAGGTAAAAAAAGTTACATTAAGTATATTAACACGGGTATAAAAATAAAATAAGAATATGAATTGTATTGTCATTCATATTATTAATTTTTATATCATGTCCAGTCAAAGGAAATCATTGAATCAAAATTCAGACGCCTTCGTGATAGACTTTAACTTTTCCATATCTTCTTCTGCCACCTTTTTACCTCAATTTGGAAAGTAAGGACAACATCCATTTTGGTGAGCTGCGCATCGACATCGCCGCCGTCCCCCTCGCCTGTCAACTTGTTGGCCAGAGAGCCTTGCGATCTGAAACACAGCTGCTTACTCAACCTTGGACTCGGATCGGGCCCAGCGTTTGATCTGATCATCATAAACCAACCAGCATCACCATCCAAGTATATCAATGTTAACGGACAACCAGGAGTTCATGAGGATATTAATGATATATACAATATAGTAATGGAATCCCAATCACCAAGTGACAAAGTTACAGGTTTGGACAAACATTCACATGTAAGTTAGGACGGATGCATGGTGGCATACAATGGAACCATCACCGATACCAAGAATGATTAAGCACAACAGAAGGGACCATTAATTTCTATATAGATAACGATATTTGAACTACGTGAAATACTGAATACGGGTGACATTTACTGATAATATGCAAAGACACAAGGAAAATTTAGAATTTTACGACTTTTCTCATGCAAATAATAATTGTTGTCATTTTCATTATAAAGTGATAAAGAACTTCGACAATTTAGTTGAATTGATCGAGAATGAGATCATTTTGATAAATACATTTTGCATATTAACAATAATAAAAGCGATATGAATTAAAATAATGGTGAAAAAAGCGAAGCCTATTGGCATAGGTAAAGCAAGTATTTTCGTAGTCCT
Organism: Acleris emargana; assembly: GCA_927399475.2. NCBI lineage: Eukaryota > Metazoa > Arthropoda > Insecta > Lepidoptera > Tortricidae > Acleris > Acleris emargana. The sequence goes on from OV656860.1 coordinate 5,747,515, forward strand.
AGGGCAAGCGATTGCTATTTTTAATACCGCCTAACTTGTGGGTTAATTTATTCCTAACAAATATTATTTTGTTAAAGTAGAAAAAGACGTAAGGTGAAGTAAAATAAAAAGGAAAGCTGTGGTTATTATAGGGAGAAAGCAAAAGAATAAAATATTCGATAGTGTAGAAGACAGTAAATGTGTTAGATTTTGTTATTATAGAAATGTTCATGGTATTTTTTTTATGAATTATATGACTTTAATCCAGATTCAGAATCTGGAAACTAGGTGGACTGAAACCGATTATCTCACTGTGTTTGATGTTTCTAATACTTTGGGTAGCTATTCTATTTTGTAAATATATCTTGGTAAGCTGTTAATTGAATCATTAAATCTCAAATGTAAGCGATGTGTTTTAGCAAAAATTAGTTTGACTTCTACATTAACTCTAAATCTATCTTCGTGACCGTAGCTGCTATATAAAAAATCGGGACTACTGTATAAAAAACTATAAGCTTAAAATCTTCTGGCTGTGTAGTGGAAGCTTTTATATTATCCTCTGTTGTCATTTTATCAGACAGACCACGTTAGCTTCTATGGGAGGCTCTATCTAGTCTATGAGGTACTTCTATTACTACTGTGGCCCAATGACAACAAAAGGATCATTTTGAGGCCGGGCGGGTGTAGGGTGTCTACACAAGACACGTGCTCAAAATTAACAATTCTGTACTCATTACTTGTACTTCCTTCATTATTATCCAGTTTTGTGCCAGGGAACAGAAAATTAGAAGAAAAAATGAACAAGTAGATAATGTAAGACTGGATGAACGTCTACCAAATAAACAAGTCTAAGTATTTAGTGAAGAGAAATGTAATGACGTTGCATCCAGGTACGAGGAAACATTGAGTGCAAAGGGGTATCGAAAGGGTGTGGTAGGTTTACCTACAACAAGGTTGTTAATGTTTCTGTTCTTATCAGTTTTAAGAAAGTGACCTAGTTAACATAAAGAGTAGACGAAGTAACGAATTGATTTGATTTATTTAATCAATTTGTTACTTCTGGTGACGAAACAACACACAAATGTAATGAAAATAGAGGCCACAACATTTATATTGGAGTAAAATTTCAACCAAAGTTTACTTATGAATTTAATTAAGAAATCAAAAACGCTTCCGAGTTCTGATGCTATCATAACCATAATTTAATAATAGAGAATGATCTTAAACTCGATACAGTTACAGGTTAAAATCTTACTCCTCAATCGGAAGCTTATCACAATCAGCGTTATGAAATCAGTTAAGCCTAGACGAGTTGCAGTCTTTTTATCAAAATGAAAGTATTTGTGGAAAATATATATTATATGATTATTTTTTCAACATTTCTGCAACTCGTCTGCCGTATCTTCCACGCTAGTTTTTGTTTCATATATATTATTATCAACAATAACATCATAGACAAAGATAAATAGTTTAATAACAGCAATATTATCGTTGCCACCTTTCATTTGGTTTCTGGAAGTAAGTATTTAATATTTTCAAAACCCAAAAACGATCGTGGAAATTCTTCAAGAGATATAATTCGTGATATTCCCAAATTCCCATGAAACTGACCTGTGATTATACCGCTTGATTTTATGGAGGCCGTATTTGGAGTCAGCCCCACCCTTGGAGACAGGCAGGGATTCCAAGTTGGCCATCAAAAGATTGATGGAAGACTTGAGCTCCTCAATGTAGAGAGACTCCATCTCTTTCAGGACGAACTTTGGCATGAGCTTGCGATTCTGTAAAATAATTATGGATTTTTTGTATTAGGAACACATTATCAAAACAAAGATAAAAAAGCTTTTCCAGTATACTTAGTTTGTTAACCCTCTAAGTAACTTACATCAAGAACGCTAGTATATAAAGTGGTTTCTTTTTCAGTTAGTGATAATGCAGTTTTCAAACGATTAGAATGTACATATATTAAAAAATCTTCGTCCTCCGAGGGCAACATTTAGTCAAGAGCAAATCCATTATTAATAAAAAAAAACCTACTTAAGAAATACGCTTGTAAAATATAACGTTTTGATAATAAAACCAACATATGAATATTTAGCTTGCTGAGTTAATAAAAACTTGACGAAAATAACGATGTTTGAATCTAGAATCAAGGGGAATGAGGTACTAAAGAGATAAACAGTGAAACAGCTACGCTATTCAATCTTCGCCAATAGAAAACGTTTTAAAACCCACTAAATGAAATGCTCTTACCCTTTCCATCTCGTTGACTTTCTGCATTCTTCCATCCAGCTCTCTTCTGATCGCAGCTGCTTGTTCATCCGCCGAGTCCAACTATAAAAGAAGAGTGAAGATTTTGGAAACTTCATAAAGTATGAGGAATTGTTGCTATTTTTTCTAGATTTTCCCATTAACAAATACGTATACTCTGCTGTCGAAAGCAAAAAAACATTATCTTAGTTTCGATTGCTAAAGTAGATTCAATCCTCTCGTGTTAGTAATGAGGTTTTGAATGCTAAAGCTGGAGTCCTATTTGAGATGCTGCTGTTTGGTTTAGCAGGATAATCTGATAATAATCGGATAAAACTGTAGAGCTGAAGAAAATTCGAATCCTAGCAAAACTCACATCACAATTATGTGATATAAAGTGTATCACAGGCTTATTAAAAGACAAGCAAAGCTTATACAGGTGGACTAAAGACTTGAAAATTAAAATATACTTATTATCGTGAAGAATTTTTTTGGACCTTTTTCTTTTAGTATCAAGCAGCACTCTTCATGTTATTGTAAAAACGCTACGGATACCTAATCCCACCTGTCCCTAAAGAGGTGATTTACTTACAAGTAGTGCGTTGAACAGCAACTGGTGTTCAAACTTCTTGACGCCCAGGATCTGCTGAAACATGTCGTAGAGCTGTTCTTTGCTGAGGATGCACTCAGCATTCAGGCTCTGCTGCTGCGCTCGTGACGGTCGCTTGGATTCATCATCGCCGAGGACCCCTGAGTCAAAGTCAAACGTGGAAATCAGTTGTGTGTATAGACAGTTCTATCCTAGAAGTGAAGAAAGAGAAAGGTTTCCTTTTTAAGGTCTCATTTTCGATGAGTATATCAAAAACGCATGTAATAATACTAATAATATTATTGGAATTGAACTTCTATACATGAGTTGAGTCCACATGATTTCGATCGTTAATTTTATTTTTGAGAAGTGAGTACTTAGTACAGTTCACAATTTTTTACTTACCCAAAATCCTAAATTTTGAAAAGGTGTTTTTATAGTAAGCCCCAAAATAACAAATCTTGTTAAAAATGCTTATGAAAAGTCAAATTTATAAGTATGAAAAAGCAATCTAGAAATAATTATACCAATGAAAAGTGATATTCAAATTTTGTAGAATGTGTGAGTATTTCAATAAAGTGGGTAAAGTGTTATTGCGAAGTGTACTGTGATAATGATAGTGGTAAGTAATGTTATTAAACGTATAGAATAAGGGATAAAAAATAGTATTCATCGTGAGGCAACGGTTCTATTTCATGAAAGAAAATTATGGTATATGTAGTTATAATTGTCATATTTAAATTCATTTCATATTCGAATTGTATAAGTTTTCAAAAGATATTTTGAATGATTTAAGGCCAAGATTTAGATCATCCATGTAAATGTTGATAATCAATACCAAAGCGCAGCCTGAGGCCCTTGACAAGATGCATTACGCTGACTATCGTTTCTATTCGTTTCGTTTTTAAACCAATCGCGTCACTCGTAAATGACGTAATACGAAGAGTCACGTGATCTACCAGTGACACGATTGGTTAAAAACGAATCGAATAAAAACGTTAGCGTAGTAATGCATCTTGGCAAGGTCCCTGTACAATAGGTATTTGAAAAGATTGTAAGAACGTCTTTACGTGTTTGTGTTTTATAATGAGGTATAAAGTGCTGTGTTTAAAGTTAGTAATATCTTATGTTATGTTTTAAGCTTGCGACCCAAGCTCAAGCAAAAGCTTGAGGCTTAAGATAAAGGAAAATGTCATGGCTGTTTCCAGAGAATACATTATTCAAACATGCAAATACGAGTAAAGTATCTGAGATACCTACTGTACAAAGTTGTACTGAACGTATGGCAAAAGTCCGCTTTAAAGTCAGTAACGAAGAGAAAGATACTAAGAATGAATAAAATATCGCACTTAATAATTAAACTGAGAACCTTTTATAGAGATCGTTTCGTTAATATAGACGGAATTATTAATAACGATATTAAAACGGACTTTGATCATCTACTAACATTAAACACCAAAATAACAAGCAATCGCACGTGACACAAGCCAGAAAGAGCAGAAAACAATGAACAGTCGAGTGATACCTGTTATTCCTGGGATTGTGAGAGAGACATGTCGTGAGAGAAAGGGAGAGAAACACAAAGAGTGAGACAGACGCAGGCGACACACAGGTTTAGGTACGTCGAGTTCAGTCACATAATATTCAGCATTTTTAACAAGTCTTGAATGGAGGATAATAAATAATTTAACGATCTGTTATCATTATATTTTTAACGTATATTTTGCTGAAATATCGTGACTGAGTTTGATTTACACATAATATCTACGGTACAAACACAATGATGGGAATTATTTACCTGTAATACGTTTGATGATTAAAGTTTTAAAAGTATCAGTGTTGTTTTTCCTGAGCTATGTTTAATTTTGAAATACTATTTAATACTTACCTTGAATGATACCAATAAAGTCAACATAGGTTATAAGTACAAATCATCATACTTTATCGTAGGTAGAAATGAAATTGGGACACTTACAGCACAAAACGATTTTTAATAGGTTAACAGTATAGTATATTTGATTGTTGAAAGGATTAAAGTAACTATCCCAATTCCATTTAAAAACCCTTTACAATCGGTTGGTTGCATCATACACTGATCTGATGACGACACTGATGCAATCAGGCAGTAGGTTCATGACTTTATAGTTTTAGTCAATATTGAGGAGTCAATTTGTTCAGTAATGGCGTCAATAACAATGATAACAATGTTCCTCATGTAATGAAATGTCATTGTAAAGAATGTTATGTCAAGTCAGTACTGATTTCAGTTTAATTTGTACTGACTAATGATGCTAAGGACATACACCTGCTACCAATGAGAGCACACTGTTTCTTACAACAACCAAAGGCTTTGCATACAGAAGCGTTTTATCAACCACTGATGCAAACACTCATGCTTTTCAATCCGTTTCAAGTTCATTCACATCGCTGTGGCTACACTGAAAAGTCAATAATAATAACGTAGCAACATTGTTAAACAAGAAATTAGCCAACGTTATTTTCATTGAAGTTGGAAGTTTATTAGAAAGTGTATAACTAGCACGGTCAACTTAAATTGTTGAGCTTATTAAAACAATGTTTCTGGTTTAATTACTATTAGTAACGAAAGCAACCAGTTTTTCACGAACGATAAGTATTTGGGATAGATGTTATCGACTGTTATGTTGGTACCATTGACCCTTTAGTGAGCCACAGCGTTACGATTGTAATTAAGATAAAGAAATACACTTACCCGTTCCTTTCATGATACAGTCGAATTTGGCTAGCCAAGATGTTAGAACTGTTTCTTTACTTAATCCATCAATTTCTGGCAAAGACCTAGGACAAGATGTCATTGAAATTTGACGATATTTTTCAAGATTCAAATAAATATACAAGGAAATAATATTATCATGATTGCTTTCACGAAAAATGTGCGGATAGATAAAAAGCAAAAAGTAAACTAAAGTAAACTTGAAGTTAATGACACAAGTATAAGTTATTATACAAAAGTTACAAGGGATGCAAGTCTTTTCAAACCTGACTCTTTTCTCAATGTTGTTTCTGAAGACCTCACGGAAGTCATGGTGGCTGCAGGCACCGGATCTGACCATCTGTTCCACTCGCTCCGACTTGAGAAATACGTCGTGGTATGATTGCACTGCATTCTGGAATGCTTCGTCAGCCAAGATCTGGGTCTCGCCTTTTAGGAATGCCTGGAGATTGAAATTGTTTTATATTATTGTAATTCGCTTATATACACTCTTCTACGAGTTAAGTTTACTTTATATTAATAAAATAAATTGATTATACGAGTATATCCTAAAACAGCACTAATTGAAACGAATGGAAACATAATGTAGATGAAGCTTTGTAAGAACTTGACTACTGTCGACAGACACCAGAATGTGACATCATCATCTACACATAATTCCTCCGTGACTAGTGATGGGCGATTTCTGAAACATTACAAAACTTTCCTTTACTGCGAAAATTACAACATCTGAAAGTTACATAATTAGATGGAAATGATTCTGACACAAGTACATTTCATTTAAATTTCATGAAAAGTTTCCGTTACTTACGTTGCATTACAAAACTTAAGTAATTTTCAGAAATTAAACGGTTTCACTTTGGTAACTTTCAGAAGAATACTTGAAACTTTAGGTGAAAGTTTCACTTATGAAACTTACAAGCCGCCCATCACTATCCGTGACAGCCTGACTGACTAACAGACAATAATGCACAGGGAGTTGAAACTTGGAAGCAATATTCGTTGGGTACCTCACACTAGAAAGGAAGGAGCCTCAATGGGAAGAAATAGGTAGCAGACGTCCAATAGTCTTTAACAAATTGTAAAAGCCTACACAAAAGGGCCTTAATCATCACGAGGAGTGGTGCTGACCTGAAACCGCGCCTGTATGGTCTCGAGCTGGTGTGGCGTCAGCTTGGTGTGACGCCGCGTCATGTCGGTGGGTTGTTTCGCGTTGAAGGGGTGCGCGATGCACCGTGACACAAACACGTAAAGTTGCAACCGGCGTTTCTTGTCTTCCTCTAACTTTTCGATCTTTTCCTGAAAGAAAATGTAGATAATTTTCGACTTTATTCCTCAGATATTAAGCATGTCGGATCTAGAGATCTGAAATCTGAAAGTTCCGAAACATTTGCATTGCTTGTACAATGCTAAGTATAATGATCATGACAGGGTTATGTGGATCGGGGAAATGAGGATCTAAACGAGAACAACCATGAACTATATTGCGCAGAAATATTTTTATTGTAACGCGCACAAGACAAGACTTTATTGAATTGTGATATAACTTATTTTAATTCATAAGGGGTATTTATTTATGTGATAAAGAATTCACATACACGGTTCTCTATCGTTGGCCCGAATTTCAATTGCCATAATATTTACTAATTTACCATTAAGGCATTTTTTTGTAAAACCATGATGAACGTGAACCATTATAATTATGTTATAAAACTAACCTAACCTAACCTATGGGCTCTATACGACGGCATGAAAAAAATACCTGAAAGGTTAACTGTTTCAGAAAAAATGCCTTTTATGACAAATTAATATTATGGCAAGTGATACAATAATGGCGAATGAAATTCGGGCAAACGAAGTGATACGAACATACACTCATACTTACTTAGAGAAAGAGAGTACTTACCTACAAAGTCATTTAGATAGGACATGTGTCATCATTTTAAGGTAATAATTTTTTTGCAATTAATTATCATACAATCAATCAAGACTCATGAGCTAAAAAATCCCACAATAGCTAAAGTGTGCTTGAATCACGCTGTGTCCTTATCTGTCATTGTGACATTTCCATTTACAGAAAGGGACAATGCGTACTTCAACTAAAAAAAAAAAATTTACACCTAAGTAAATCTAATGGTAACCAGAAAATATCGAGCTGTTCCTACCTGAGGATCAGGGTCCTTGTCCGAGTGGCTGGCGCCGGACGGGCTCGGCGATGGCGCTGGCGCCTCTCCCGAGCTGGCGCTCCCCGTCGAGGTCCTGCGCAGAAACGATCTACACGATCTATAGTATTAAGTCGTCAATGTAAATGCCAAATGTTTGCTCACATTAAGAATTTTCACGAAGTTTAATATGAATCCATTGTGAATGAAAAAAAGTCTATTTTCTAATTTGATCATTAGTCATGAAAACAAAAGAAATTCCACCTTATTTCCTTTATTTCAATGGCCGCATTGTGTTGTAATTTTAGCACAAATTGACCTCAGGAGGTTGAGTGATTCGAAGATTTCATCGTACCTATACTTTATCGATTTTCATGGTAGGCTTTCAGCATGATCTTGGTATTGGCTGTTCGGTTATTACAGTGGATCGATTGATATCTATATAAGTAGCTAGACGAATTGGAATATAACTTTTTAAAGATTTGGGACTGTTCATCCAAAATCAACAGACAACGTTTTGTCAGTTCCGCATCTTTCGCGCCATTGAGTTTTGGTTAAAAGGCTGGGCACTTTAGTGCTTTTGAGTGAAACCTCCATTTTATACTAAGCCTCGTAAGGCAACATTTTTTTGCATAATATGGTCTTTGAAAATCATCACATGAAATCACATCACAGAATTTCCCTTGTCACGACTGACAATCAAACGAGAATATTGACTATTCGTCGGTGATATTGCAAAACCGCGTAACTAACAAATTTATGATAGAGAAAAATAAACCTTACTGTCTTATTAAAAAGGTGCATTTTGCTCCTTATTTAAAATGTTACTTACGAGGTTTTGCAGTTTCACAGACGTATTGCATCCGTACTAGGTTCATATTCCAGGAGGTTCAAGGATACATATTAGATAGTTTTTTTATAAAGTTAGGTACAGTTGAGTTCATAAACATGTGTAAATTTTAGTACCTTGTCTATTTAATGTCCTGTTTAAACTGCCATACATGAATTGTCACAGCGATTAACTTGACAAGGTATTAAAGTGTATACTGTACAATTTACGAACTCCATTGTACTTGGTACTTTTCAAATCTGTTTTTTTTAGGCGGATTCCCATTATGCGCAAACATATATGTCAATGTGTGATCTACTTACTTATCTAAGCACTACAATAGCTACTTAACCCTACTTTAGCAATATTCAATTTAGGATTTCATTTATTCTTCTTACTTAGTTAAAAATAACGTCATTATTAAGCTGATTAAGCGTCATTATTAGCAAGTACTTCTATAATGTTTCGTGACACGGAATGTTTGTGAGTGATATTTATTTCTTAGCTTTTAATGTATGGTGTTACTTACGCGTGTGGGGGGGGTGCCAACGCCGCAGCCTCCCGCTGGCGGGTGGCGGGGTGGAGGGGGGCGGCATGGGGCGCTGTTGTTAGGGGACTTGGACCTACGTGGACATTGAAAGGGTTAAATCATCTTAAAAACAAAATTTAAAAAAATAATTATAGAAGTATATAAATCCTAATTATTATTACTTAACCACCAACGCAAAAACGGGGTGCTCAACGAGTGTGTGTGTATCTATATTTTTGTGTCTCTATGTACCTGTGTTTGTGTCTGTTTGTGCCATATAGTAGCACCCAAACGGATTAAAGAGCTTCAGACTTTTTTTTTTAGAAAGCTTGTTTATTCGGGATGATTTTGAGCTGTGTTTCATGATCAGTTGAGTCGTTTAATTGATATCAGCTCTGAAAATTTTTGAGATTTTTTTTTAATAGTCTTTGTCAACTGTGACAAATTTAATTTGTAATCCGTTGAGGTGAAGCATTATTGAGACTGTGTATATCCTAACATCTTCTCATGACATTCGCGCTGGACAAAACATCCGCACTCTAGCTCTTACATTATGGTACGAAAGTGACAGATGTTTTGTCCACGTTTATCGACATCGATAAACGCGACCATAATAGGCCTTATGATCAGGGATCGGAAATTCGGATCGATATTTACCTATACTTTCGCGCCGGCTTCGTTGTTCAGTTGTATGGAGGTGGACTCAATCATATAATTCATAATAAAATTTCCGGGATTTCAAAATAAATAAATTACACCGGCATTAATTCATAATTATTTATTTATATTAACTGTTTCAAGTTATTTTCCATGTATATGTTTAACCAAATGTTATTTAATTTACCTGTAACTTATTAACCTAACGAATTTATAGGAGCAAAACAGAATGTTTCTGGGAATCCCAGAATCCCAGAACTTGAATTATTAAAATAATATTTTTAAGAAGCCGACGCTATGTTTGCCTATCTTTTACCGGGATTTTGCCAACTTTAGGTAAATATCGATCCGAATTTCCGATCCCTATATGATCGCCTTTATCGCAGTGGATAAAGCATCCCGTCACCCTCTCACTTACATTGGTCAGAGAGAAACAGATGTAGGTACCAATTATCTACAATGTATATACTGCACTCCTACGGAGAATAGGCGCATGTGCAATTAATTCATAGAAGCATATTAAACTCTCAAGGGTTACATAAGGTTGGATTTGCAATACAGTTCATATAGTAGATACGCCTTTTCTCCTTAAGAGGGCAGAATAAATGTAGATTGAGATTCTAGTTACATCAATAAACTGGATCATAATAGGCCCGCTAGGTACTACTAATATTTCTAATTAGGACACGATAAAAGCTTTCACCATCGTTTATCGTCAATTTAACGGGTAAAGAGGTTGGCACATTTTCCGATAATTCCGTGGTTCCGTCAATCCAACAGAAACGGATCTAAACCGCGGAACTCCGTCCGGCAAATTGAAAAAGTTTGCAAACTGAACTAGCTGAGACTGTACCTTCTTACAGATGTTGGATAAGTCTTATTTATCATGCTTTCTCAATTAGCCTTAGTACCCATCGATAAGCCAACTGAGAAAGCAAGATAAATACGAACATATCCGACCAAAAACGATGGGAAAGGAATTATTCACTACATAATTCGCGCCTTCAGAAACAATAGTGTAAATTTTAAATTTCGAGTTAGGACTCTATCTTAATTAATTTATGACTTAAAGTTTGATAGCTGAAATTTTGAATTAGGTCACTATCGTTCTGAATATGCGTTGTTTTAATTGTAGTTCGTAAAATAACTATGTTAATTAAACTATTAGAATTGTTGAGCTCGCAAATTAAGGGGTAAACAACATCAATTATAATCTAAATACGAATGTATAAAATGTATGCAATCGACAGCAGACGAACGATACATAAAATGTAATAGTAGATTTTTAAACAGGGGTTTTAAAGTAAGCCATTATGATACGAGATATTTATCTACCCAAGCAAAGCGAGGGTGGATGAAATTCGAGTGTCATTATGGCTTTTAGTCTCCAGTTAAACACTACTTTCACTTCGATTGCGAGAAAATATATTAGATTGTTTATCAAGGGACACGACTCATTTAGCCACGCGAACTCAATAGTTCGGTAGGGAGAAAATATATCTTAAATTATAAATAAATTATCTTATATATAAAATTTCCATGTCACAATGTTAGTTACCGTACTCCTCCGAAACGGCTTGACCGATTCTTATGAAGTTTTATATGCATATTCAGTAGATCTGAGAATCAGCTACTATCTATTTTTCATTTCTAATTTATAAGGCAAAACAACGTTTGCCGGGTCAGCTAGTAATAGTTATAACATAGACACGTAAATTACAACTTAATAGAGCTTTCATTTTTACTCTCAACTTGTCACTGTTATGCAGAAAAAGACAACAACAAGGGGGTTTTTTGAGGTTAGAACATAACAAATAGTCCATAGACAACATTTCCTATACGAAGACTGAGGCGGTGCGGTGGAGTGGAGGTTGTATTTGTATGTATGCCCAGTCTGCCCAAATGGCAACACGTATCTGGGTCTTTGTGGTTTTCCAAGGCTTTTAATTATAAGGAAATTAAAAATAAAAAGTACCTTAGTGCTTAGGAAGTAAAGTGTCACTTTAGTCCCTAGGGATGAAATGTTGAAAGGTCTTTTTGATCAAATTATAGGTGCCTGACCACTCCATACACTTCTAGTCGATAGAAAAGAGAACCTTTTGTAGTGTTTTTGCTAGGCCTACCGTTTAATTTACAGTCTAGATATTTAGTTACCTGGAAGACCCGCCGTGGACCCGCGAGGCAGCTCCGGCTTGCCGCGCACTGAGGGTCGCCCTCCAGCCAGCGACCCCGGAGGAGCTACTGCGGAATAATGGAGTCTGTGAGCACTTAGGTTATTCGGATTTCTACTTCTCTCTCACTCACTCTTAATAAGAGCGTATCAGAGCGAGTGAGAGACAAGTACAAACTCGAAGCACCTTAAGAGCTCCACTTTGCGTATAATTTTTCAGAATAAGTTTTTAATGGAATGCCGCCAGAGTGCAATTGAAGCCATGGATAAACGTGACGCGCCTATACTCAATCTGTTTAGGTACTTAAATAAATGTAAACAAAAAAATCACGTGACATAGTTGGTCAGCCAATAGGAGGTGAACATTGATACGTCAACGCTCGACGGAACAGTTTTGATTGGCTAATATCCAGAACCACGTGGTTTGGTTTGTTTACATTTATTTAAGTATATAAACAGATTGAGTATAGTGTCGGTAAGCCAAGAGAACTCGTTTCGATTGACATATCTGGCGAAAACGCACGACATGTAGTGCGAAGTTTCACGAAGTTGCTCGACTTTACGACGTCGCTGTATGGAGCGTGACAAAATATGGGTAATTAAAGCATCCGTCACTCTCTTACTTATTATTATTACAGTGTCAGAAAGTGACGGATGTCTTATCTACATTTTAACACTGTAGTGAGACATTTTCATTTTTTACTTATGGGAGGACCTTGTACAGGGTCCGTCCGGGTTGGTACCACCATCTTATCCATTAACCTACCGCCAAGCAGCAGTGTTCGCATTGTTGTGTTCCGGTTTGGGGATAAGACAGCCGGTGAAATGACTAGCATGGAGGCATTCCATCTTAATCCTCAGGGTTGGCAGTGCATTTGCAGTCTTGTGAATGCGAATGTGTATGGGTCACAGTTTCCACTAACCATCAGGTGGCCTGTGTGTTCGTTTGCCTTCCTATGCCAAAAAAAAAAACCGTAACGTTGCGCCGCTTCACTTGACGTCGCCGGCACGGGTCGCGGGACATTTGTCCCCTAGTGAATGGCATTATGAGCCATGGTGGAGATGCGAGGAGCTCACCAGGTTGTAGTTTGTTGGAGGGCTGCTTCTTGTGGTCGTCATCGGTGTCCTCCTCTGATGAACTGGGGTCAATCATGTCGGCTTAGCTTCTGCAACAACCAAGGTCCTACTTTAGTGCAGTGCGATGAGCGATCGGAGACGGACGTATCACATTGCACAGTTGGAATTACGTAATTCGCGAATAGCGCGGCTTTAGCCGCTGCCCGGACTTTTGCTATGGGTACTCAACAACTCGTAGTGAACGAACTGTTGGCGTTTGTTCAAAATGCCGTCAACCAAGGAGCAATGACTGACGTTAGCATCGTGCAGATCTGCAAAACCAGCTTCACAGAGGATGAGATTTGCAGTGGCAAGGTGCTACTTTACCAGTCTGCGGGCAAGGCCGAGCAGATGCCGTCCCGACGGAGGGATGGGGGAGCGAAAAGTCTGCAGGATATTATCTCGGTGTTCAGGGTGGCCCTACCGGATGATATGCCTGCGTTTGTGGCGATGCAGCTGGATAAGCTGCCTCCTGTCAGTTTCGACCACGTCGACGTTACCAGGCTGTTGAAGGATATTGTAGCCCTAAAAGCGAGCCTGGCTGAGATTGCAGAAAAATTTGATGCGTCGCAGATAACTATTACCGAGATGCGCAATGAAATTACCTGCTTGCGCAAGTCTGTCCCGGTAATTAGGTCATCGGCTGATGCATCAATTTCAAATGACAATGAACAAACTTGTGTCGATACGTCGGTCTCAAGTTTCGCGCCCGCGCTGACTCAGCTTGAGAAGCCACCGCCTCGCTCGCCGCGTGCTGCCCCGCGCGCCGCCGCCCCGCGCCCCGCGCGCCTCCCGCGCGAGTCGAGCCCCCCCGCCCCCGCCACCCCGCCGGCTGCCCGCAGCTACGCTGACGCAGCCGGCAAGGCCGCTGAACTTAGGCGGCCTGGAGCGCCTGTTAAGGCGTCGAAGAAGAGAGCTCCAGCTTCCGTGAAGGAGCTCCCTCGTACCGGTGTGGATAAGGAGGGATTCACATTGGTGCAGCACAGCAAACCACGCAGGAAGCCTCATAAGACTCGGTGTGGTACTGCAGTAACGGACCCGAGTTCCGAGCTGCGGGCAGCTATACCGAACACGGCGCTCTACGTGTCTCGCCTGCACCACTCTACCACGCGAGACGACGTGGTGGAGTACGTCCGTCAGAAGGTTGGATGCAGTCTGACGGTGTTCCAGCTGCGGTCGCTTCGCTACGTGCACTTCAGTTCGTTTGTAGTGCGCGTGCCGCGGTTTATGCTGGGAACCGTCGAGTGTCCTGACTTCTGGCCGAATGGTGTCGTGTTTCGGCGGTTTCGGGGCAACCTACCGACAGCCGCGACCATCACGCCAAGTTTGGCAAAACAGAACCACGTTGTTTTGTCACCTCGGTGTTAGTTTTAAGTTTTATATTTTTTATGTATGTTAGTCTATAAGGTATTTGTAACTATGGGCCTCGTTGCCTGAAATAAAATTTATTATTATTATTATTATTATTATTAAACATAACTCCAGAGGTCTTTGAGTAATTACATACATACATAAACTCACGCCTTCATTCCCAGAGTGGGGTAGGCAGAGCTGAATTACCAACAAGTCTTAAATTAAAACTTCTTGATAATTCTGTAACCACATTTTGCACAAGTAGGCTAAGATGTTTCCCAGTGTATTAGTGACAGATAGCAAGCTCATCGCCTAACAGTACTACAAGCCTATATTCCCTTAGTCGCCTCTTACGACATCCACGGGAAGACATGGAGTGGCACTATTCTAACCCGGCAACCACACGGCTTTGCAAAGCTCATGAGTAATAAGCATACATCGGGGTTTTCGGTGCGGGAATGTTTGACATAAGCCAAAGATTAAAAAACAGAATTTTACTCTAGGTTTCTACCTAATGAAAAATTAATTGAACAAAAAAAAGTATTTTATAAAAGAAATGTCAAAAAACTATGAACGAATTTTTACAATGAAATAGAAATGCGATCGAAAAAAATTAAATATGCTCCTATTACAACTGACGACTTAGAGAGATCGTTCAGTTCATTGAAATGGATAATATTTACAGCAAGACGTCGCAGATGAACTGTTCCAAATATTTAAAAAAACATTTATAGTTTATTTTGAAAATCGTGTCAACTACTAAATTTACCTACTGCAGGTAATTAATTAACGTTAATTTTATTATTATCTCATATCATTATAGCCTTGGTAGTAAAGCTAAAGTACTACTGTATCATAGTGTAAGCAATTCGCAGAGAGGTATTTAGTCATTAGGCATAATATGATATTTTCTCAGATTACCTATCGGTTGATATCTACTCTTTCTTAAATCATTCCCGCACCGAAAACCCCGATGTATGGTAATAAGAAACACAAATAAATAGATCCCGATTAACTGACAACTTCCTCCTTTTCACATACATATATAGGCTGATAAACACATTAACCTCCTCCTTCGGCTGTCGGGTAATGTGTTTATCAGCCTATATGTATGTTTGCTCCTTTGTGTCGCTCTAGAAACTATGCATGGACCGATTTTGATGATTCTTATGGCAATGGATTTGTCTTAATCTTGTGAGTGTCACTGAAGATATGACAGTAATTAAAATTCAATATGGCGGCAACCAGACGCTATGTATAGACGAAAAAAAAAAGTCGATGAACTATGACAAGTATAGAGTATCATTGAATAGGTATTTAAAAATCATCTTTAGATTTATTTCATTATTTTAAATTTTGAATGATCATTTAGGATTGAGAACGATTTAAAGTTGGTTAGCAACAGTCGGGTTTTTAAAAGGTTGCTTATTATTATTATTTTAAAGTACCCGGAGGCATGTGGCAGCAAATAAACGGTTATAAGTAGCTTTAGTTTATGATATAAAGACATACTGCCGCACTCAGAGACGTCAATTAAATTTAATGCTTGATTAAAGTTGCTGCCATCCGTTTCTTTGCTATAGCAATAGAATAAGACAACACGTCACTAAACAAGCAATAAATTTAAGTGACGTCTCTGAGTGCGGCAGTTAATGCGCTTTTTTAATTTATGTACTTATTTATTTGTCTTATTTGTTTGTATAGTACAAGCCTAGAGCTTCGGATACCAAAATATAGTTTTGCAGTTGATATAACTAATACCTATGCAATAAAATAAATCTATTCCACTCACTTTCGATCTGTAGGTAGGTACTTATAGCTCTTTCGCCAATCTTCTTTCATCCATCCTTTCCAAATGACAGAACCATCGAAGCATGCCCTTTCCAATCTTAGTCACTACATCTTCTTTTATTCCACATTTCTCACTGTTTTTTTCATTTCTTACTCTATCAATCAGTTTCACAGCACACATAATACGCAAAGAGCGCATTTCAACTGCATTTACACGACTTACATGCTTGTTCTGCCACACCCAACATTCACTACCATACATCAGGGTAGGGGCCAGCACTCCATTGTGAACAGCCAGTCGGGCTTTTTGTGAAACGCCCTGTCTGCTCACAAAGGAGTACAGGGCCCAATTAATTTGATTCCCCGCATTCATAATTCACCGCACTATTATTAATAATGCGAGAGTTTGTGTGTTTGTTCCTCACTCCTTCAATTTTGATGGAATTTGGAATGAAGATAGCTTATACCCTGAATTAACACATAGCGTCGGTGAAACTGCAAAACCGCGTAAGTAACATTTGAAATAAGGAGCAAAATGCACCTTTTTAATTATTCAGTAAAGTTTATTTTGCTGTATCATCAATTTGGTAGTTACGCGGTTTTGCAGTATAACCGACGATAGGCTATTATTCATCGCGCAAAATTAAAAAGTTTTCGACAGAATAACAATACTTAATTGAAATTGATGCGGACAATGTCGCGGGTAGGGTTTGCAATATCCGCCCAGTTTTTTAATATTCGGATAATTGAATACTTCAATATTTATTATCCGAATATTCGGATATTTGAATAATTTCGGATAATTTTGGTATTTTATAAAATAAAACAAAATTCGCGTATTTAAAGGTGTGTAATGCATAAAATCAACCAGTCAAGTAACAAAAAACCTGAAAATTAAAAATACGACATGCTTTTATAATCATTATATGAGTTGTCATTATCGCACCATCGTATATACGTAATAGATACAGACTGACTGACTGACTGAGCGAATGGGTTCGGTGTTCGGTCGGTTCAGAGTAGGTAGGTAATACCAAGAATTATTTTAGTGACAGGTAGAAAATCCGCCTTATCTGCAAGTGTTTTCGTTGCTCATTTAGTAACAATTCGTGTCTGCTAGATTTAATCAATATATTATGTAATTTATGTAAGTTATTATTCAGGTACTTATTTAATAAAATATAATATAATACTTACTATGGAACATTTGTCTGTTACAGTGAACAGGCTATGTATGAGGATATTTCCAGAGCCAAGCATAGCTCCCAAACTCACTTCACGGTTGTTATGGGGGACTTCAACGCAAAGCTGGGCAAACGAGACGGTGAAGAGCAGAGAGTGGGGAAGTTTGGAGTGGGGCATAGGAATCACCGGGGCCACCTACTGGCCAGTTTTATGGAGAAGGAGGGACTCTATATGATGAACTCCTTCTTCAGAAAATGTGAGCATAGGAAGTGGACCTGGATTAGCCCTGATGGTGTAACGAGGAATGAGATAGACTTTATCATGACGACGAAAAAGCACATATTCAATGATGTCTCCGTGATCAGTGCTGTTAAAACCGGGAGTGATCACCGTATGATACGAGGCTCATTGAATATTCAGTTCAAGCTTGAAAGCTCTCGACTGATGAAGTCTACGCTCCGCCCGGCGGCACCCGCTCAGCTCCAAAACCCCGAGAGCTTTCAGCTCGAACTTCAAAACCGTTTCGAGTGCCTTGGTAGCGACGTGGACGATTACAACGACGGGTTTGTGGAAGCTGTCCAAACGGTCGGGTCTAAGTTCTTCAAGATCCGCCGTACAAAAACCAGGAAGCTCTCGGACTCCACCCTTAGGCTCATGGAGGTGAGGCGCGAAATGATTCTGCAGTCCTCTGATGACGCTAGTCGCTATCTGCAGCTCAACAGACAGATCTCGAAGTCTCTGAAGCGTGATATACGCCGATCCGATTCAATACTAAAAGTATTGAAGAGGCTATTGAGCGCAACAGAGGCTCTAAGGTGTTTGCCAGGGATCTGTCTGTTGGCCAAAGCCAATTGATGAAGCTGAAGACCGACGACGGCAGAGTCATTTCATCCAAACCTGAGCTATTGGCGGAAGTTGAGAAGTTTTATGGACAGCTGTACACGACAACCCGAACACCCGTCGAAAATCTAGCTAAAGATCCGAGGGCTAGATTAACCCGACACTATACCGAAGATCTCCCCGACGTCAGCCTGTACGAGATTAGTATGGCCCTCAAACAGCTTAAGAATGTCAAAGCCCCAGGTGAGGATGGAATTACAGCCGAACTCCTGAAGGCGGGTGGTAAACCCATCCTTAGGGGCATTCAGACGCTGTTCAGCTCCGTCCTCCACGAAGGGAGAACGCCGAGAGCATGGAACAGAGGTGTGGTGGTTCTCTTCTTCAAGAAAGGTGACAAATCTTTGTTGAAGAACTATAGACCCATCTCACTTCTGAGCCATGTTTACAAGCTGTTTTCGAGGGTCATCACAAATCGTCTCGCGCGCAGGTTTGACGATTTCCAGCCTCCCGAACAAGCCGGTTTCCGAAAAGGCTATAGTACCGTAGACCACATACATGCGTTGCGGCAGGTTATACAGAAGACCGAAGAGTATAACCTCCCCCTTTGCCTTGCATTTGTGGACTACGAGAAAGCCTTTGATTCGATCGAGACATGGGCTGTGCTGCAGTCTCTCCAGCGGTGCCAAGTTGACTACCGATATATCGAAGTGTTGAAGTGTCTGTACGAAAACGCCACTATGTCCGTCTAGGGAGTGCAATCCGGATTCCTTTTTGTATGGCGAAATCCGGATTAAATCCGGATTTCCATACAAAATAAATCCGGATTTGCAATCCCTATGTCCGTCCGACTACAGGACCGGAGCACGAAGCCTATTCCCCTGCAGCGGGGAGTCAGACAAGGAGATGTGATCTCTCCGAAGCTGTTCACCGCTGCATTGGAGGATGCTTTTAAGGTTCTGGACTGGAAAGGACGAGGCATCAACATAAATGGTGAGTACATCACTCACCTTCGATTCGCTGACGATATCGTAGTCATGGCTGAGACCATGGAGGACCTCAGTGCAATGCTCGCTGACCTCAGTAGAGTTTCCGACCGAGTTAGCTTGAGAATGAACTGGACAAGACGAAAGTCATGTCCAACGTCCATGTCGCGCCAACTCCCGTGATAGTCGGAGGCTCTGCGCTCGAAGTTGTTGACGACTATATTTACCTGGGACAAACGGTCCAGTTAGATAGGTCCAACTTTGAGAGAGAGGTCACTCGTCGAATCCGAATCGGCTGGGCAGCGTTCGGGAAGCTTCGCAGCACCTTTTCGTCCAAATTACCGCAGTGTTTGAAGTCAAAAGTCTTTGACCAGTGTGTGTTGCCAGTGATGACTTACGGATCCGAGACGTGGGCGCTAACGATGGGCCTCATAAGAAAGCTCAAGGTCACTCAGGGTGCTATGGAGAGGGCTATGCTCGGGGTTGCTCTGCGTGATAGAATCAGAAATGATGATATCCGCAGGAGAACTAAGGTTACCGACATAGCCCGAAGAATAGCTAAACTGAAGTGGCAGTGGGCGGGGCACATCGCACGCAGGACTGATGGCCGATGGGGTCAGAAGGTTCTTGAGTGGCGTCCGCGGACCGGGACACGAGCTGTGGGTAGGCCTCCAACAAGATGGAGTGACGACCTTGTAAGGATCGCGGGAAAGCGGTGGATGCGAAAAGCACAAGACCGGTCTGAGTGGAGAGCTTTGGGGGAGGCCTATGTCCAGCAGTGGACGTCTTTCGGCTGACATGATGATGAACATTTGTCTAAACACCTTATTTGGGCAATACATATGGACATAAAACGTCATTAGTCATTAGTGTTATTTCTCGTAATTTTTTTGAATTTTTCCTGCTTATAATAAATGATTTTATTAGTGTTTTCAAAATATCCGATTATTCGGATATATTCGCGGTTTAATATTCGGATAATTTTGAATATTATTTTCGGCGGATATTCGGATAATTGAATATTCGGATTATTCGGATTGCAAACCCTAGTCGCGGGCAGAAGCTAGTTAAAAATAAAATTAAAGTAGTCCAAATACAATAATAGTATGTACGGAAACCTTCGTGTGAGAAACGAAACTGTTTTTTTATTGTATGATTTGTATTTTCGTCTGTTACCAATAGACTTAAAAACTACAGAGGGGTTATTAATTATTATGACATAACTATGCAGTTCACTTTACGCTGAGAGAAAAGGACAGAGCTATATAACTGCTATAGCTCTGTCCTTTACACTCACCGTAAAATGAACTGCATAGCTATGTCATAGTAACCCCAGGACTGATTTTAAAAATTATTTCACCAGTAGAATGCTATATTATCACAAAGACATAATCTATGTTTTATTTCTCTATGCGGACGAAGTCACGAGCAATAACTAGCGGGCTAATAAAAGCTCTATCTACAAATGAACGCGCACTTTCACCCGATAGAGCCTGTACGCTGGGAGGAAGCGCCTGAAGGGTTGGACATGAGTGACACGGGCCTCTGCCTTGCCGGTTGTACGTCGTTCCTCGCGAAGATACTGATAAACTATAACTCTATCTATAGTCGGGGTCAATAAAAATGACAAAAGTCGTCAACCAAACCAAACGGCTTTCTGTAAAAAATTACGCAGCAAACCGCGAACTTAAAATAACTACTTCTTATATGATTTCCAAACTGGTCGGATTATAGTGACTTCGCTTAAGCTCACAGAAAATAACAGACTGTCCTTTTCAGATATTATTACATGATTAGCTCTATTTTCACCCGCTAGGGAGCGCCCTTTTCGTTCTCGTCTCGTTTGCGAGACCGTTTGATACCGGAGCCTCTGGGTCGGGGTAAAGCCTCCGAAATTATGGTGTCACCTGCTTAATGAGGAGGAATGCGTTTACATCTCACATAGAATAAGGAATAAAATAAATGTGACTCCACTTCAAAAAGGAAATTAGGTTAGGGGTGTCAAACATTGTCCACTGTTTATTAGGGTTATGTAGCCAAAATGGGAAACCTACCCACAAAATGTATATTGATGATATTTGGAGTATTAGGGGACTTATTGTTGCTTGGTAGGTAGTTAAATAACAAAAATCAATATCTCCATACATTTAGATCAGGAAATATGATATGTTCTTCTGTAAACTTCACTAAGATCTTTTTGTTAATATCAAACAAAAGATAATCGTGAAACGGCCCTCGTTCAAACTGCATAGTGTGTTGAAAGGTCAAAGTTAAGGTTAAGGTTAGTTCCGGTAAGTCAACACAGAAAAAAAGATCGCAAAGTAGATAACAGACGGCCAAATCATATTTCTTGAACAATAACAGAAGCCGTTTTTTTTTCAACAACCTACAACGTGTGGCACATATTTGGACAGTTCTTTTAAAAAAAAAACTGGGTTTTAAAAATTTTTTTTTATTAAGTTAATATTTTCGGACGTAATTACTATCTATAACCAAGCGGGTGCGTACGAACGTTATTTATAATTTAAATGGAATAATCCCAATCCCAGAATCTTACACGGCTAAGGTACGATGGGTAGGTACTTTTTAAAAGGTACTTTCTTGAAAACTAGATACTTGCCTATCAGGAACTGAAGTAATTCTCTCATTCACAAATGTACCTACACCTTTCATCTACATTTTGTATACTTATAAACGTACGTGTAAACTAGACTTAAGAGTAGTTATAAGCGAAAACGTTGAAACCCACTTGAGCTAAAATTCAACAGCTCATAAAATGATTATTTTCTTAATATAATTAGCTTCGTGCGCAAATGGCGGTCGAGCTTGGAGCCCAATTAAATTATGAAGGGAACGACTAAACGCGGAACAGAGGGTTCGGTCTTTAATAATATATCGTTTTAACTCCCTACACAAAAATATAGGTGTTTGTGATAGACTCTACAATCAGAAACATGATGGTTAACACGAAGTACGAAGTGCTGATAATATCAAAACTTCAAATCCAAATTAAAGCAAATGCTTTAAAATATGGTACAATTAGGTGTTGCTGGTTTATTATTCGGTTCGGATTCCCATTGCCTTTCATTCCTAATTCGTGACTAAGTCGTGGGAAAGGGATAAAGTACCTTAGCACTTTGATTTGCAAAGAAGGGCGCATGGATTGAAAACTAAATTCGAAACTTCGAGTTTGGTGTCCCTGTCGCTCCTCACTCGAGACTTAATCAAGAGAAAGGGATGAAGCTAACGTAACTTCGATCATCGATTTACAAATTAGGGCCCCTGATCTTGGTTGAGATGCCCGACATAGTCACAAGACTCGTCAAAGTAAACGTCAAGTCATTGAGCACTGACATTTCTGACGTGTTTTCAAACATTTCAGACGGGTAGATAGGTACACAGGTCAACTAAGACCTCTAAGGACCGTATTAATGAATTAAACTTGGTTAAGGGCCACTTGCAGCAAAAATTTAAATCGAGATTAAGCTTAAATCTATATTTATGACTGACAGTTCCATACATTTTGACATAGCTAAACTGAACTTTAGCATTAATCTCGATTTAAATTTTTGCTGCAAGTGGCCCTAAGATGTGGTCGAGATGTCTAAACATACGTCACAGTAAACGTCAAGTCATTGAACACTGACATTTCTGACGTGCCTTGTGACGGAATATTATAGACAAAATCATTTAGATTTCAATGCGTATTTTTTTATACAAAGCGCATTTGCATTCCAATGTAACGTGAAACCGATGTTAATCTACTTTACGATGTAATTTTACGGAAACCTTAACTTAATTCTACGGTGCCCTTTTTAAAAAGTGAACCTTCTGTATCTGACAGTTCTGTGTCCTACCTGCAAAGGGCTTAATGCTGAAACATTTTTGTTTATGGTTCTGGTTATTCTTCGTAATGGACGCCATGTTTTGGTAATAGGGGAACACTCTTGGGGGTTTCTGTATCATAGACATTATGTTTTTGTTTTTTACGGGCTTAATTGACACGGATAAGTGTCATACTTCCAAATCTATATAATTAAAATGAATCGCTAAATGTGTTGCTAAGCGCAGAACTCGAGAACGGCTGAACCGATGTGGCTGATTTCTTTTTGTTGTGTTCGTCATTGTCAGGAAAAGGTTTGTATGAAAGAAAATAATTGAAAAATCCACTTGAAATCTGCAGCGGGGCGAAACCGCTGGCGGGCCGCTAGTATTTTAATGATTTCGATTTTAGTTTACGTAAAAATGACTGTTTATTTTAAAGAAGGTAGGTACTCGTAAGTTAGTTGTTGTCAGTCATTATTATATGACAATAAAAGAAGAAAAGAACTAGAGTACCTCTCTTAAATGTAGTAAATACTTAATTCTTATCCTTAATTCCTTGTACTAATATTGAAAAAGTGTGTTTGTTTGTTTGTTCCGATTCCACGATTGAACACACCAACCGATTGGCGTGAAATAAAAACACATTTATAAGTGAATTTGTTATTTTCCACATTCCTACTTACCTTCCCTACTATTCATACCCCTGACTACGCAAACGTATAGTTTCAACAATCTCAAGGGTAAATGTCAACAGTCGTAAATACACTCGTATTGCCCCCGAGGGACTTAAAAGGATAGTTTCGTATTCTCTGCACAATGTATGATTTACTTTTGGGAAATCCGTTGCGACATGGTTGAGACTAAGGGCCTGTTGTTTGATCAGTAGTTAAACTATCTACATACATACATACATACATTAAATCACGCCTGTTTCCCAGAGGGTTTAGGCAGAGACCACTTCTTTCCACTTGCTACGATCTTGACCAATTTCTTTCGCTTCTTCCACATTCATACATCGAGTCATGCACGCACGTCGGTTAACGGGCGAACCCTATATTCAAACCGAGGATAGATAAGGCTTACCTCGGGCACAGATAACAGAATACAAGTACAGATACCCAATCTCATACAGCAAAAGCGTGCCGTCCTAAGGTAGACAATTCGGTAGGCAATTTTTGTCCCGTAGTTACACCAGTAGATGCCGTATCTGAGCCACCACTGGATGCTGGCAGCCTACCTAATAGTTTTAGTAACGTATCACCAGATGGCATTGACTTCAAGAATGAGACGTCAAGAAAATTGTTGACTTAAAATTAATATGTAATGGCTATAATCCTACCGGTGACATTGTGTTAGCTTTTATTAATTCATAGGAACATCTGCCCTGATTAATGATGTCCAGGACAAATAGGAATGTTTTAATGACATGTTTGGGAAGTTTTTTGCTGACAATAAATAAAAGCAATAGGTAAAAATAACTGGTTTATTAGGTTTAAAGAATTTATTTTCTCATAAGAATTTTACAATTCACTTACAATGAGAATTAAGAATAAGTTAAAAATAGTTTGGTGAGCGTATTTAAGCGTGCGTATTTACATAAAAAGGAAATATCGCCTTCAACTTCAACTTTATCCGAATCCAACGAAACAAAGTTATACACTCGGCCTCAAAAAAATCGCACCTTTTGGTAGGTATGTTGACTTCAAGCAGCTATAAACCCTATTTAATCTAAGATAAGGTATGAGTGTGGGGCCTCATTTTAAAGGTTATTGAATCCTTTAATTAATAAAAATGTGATAAACTTAAAAAAATCGTTTTACATGAAAAGAGGAAAAACATTTATTCACGCCAAAATTACACAATCTAAAAACATAACAAAATTAAAAAATACAGTAAAACAAATTCTTAAAACTAAACTTAAAACCTAGGGTTACCTCCCCTAGCCCTAATTACAGCCTCCATGCGATCCTTCATTGACCTCACCAACGTCACGATGCGTTCTTGAGAAATGTCACTCCACTCCTCGACGACGGCGTCCCGAAGCTGTTCAAGGGTGGCAGGGGCAGTATCACGAGACCGCACCCGGCGTTTCAGATCATCCCAAATGTGCTCTATGGGGTTCAGGTCAGGACTTCTCGCTGGCCACTGCATCACGGGGATCCCAACCTGATCCAGATAGTCCCGAACAATCAACGCCGTATGAGAGCGGGCGTTGTCGTGCATGAATGTGAATTCAGGCCCGACAAAACCAGCATACGGGACCGCGTGGTCCTCCAGGATCTCTGTGATGTACCGATGAGCAGTCAGGGACCCCTGGCCACGTCCACCTCCAGTGCGGGAGACGCACACAAGGTCGGTTTTGCCCGATTTTAAAGCTTATTAACTGTGCTTTCAAATGATACTAATATTGGTAGGTACAATAAATAAGTTAAGAGCTTTATTCGCTTGAAGTCAAAATTTCAAAAGGTGCGATTTTTTTGACGCCGAGTGTAGTTTAAATGTTTGTACACAAACTGTCAGCGCGTTTTGATACTTCAATGGTTAAAGATAGCACGTTGTTCGTTCCGTGTTTGTACTAACATTTTAATACACCGAAACCGCCAAAACAGTATTTTGTAATATTCATTTATATTCGTTAAGACATTATTTTCTCTCACATGTTTTTTTGTTTTTAATATAAAAGAAGTATTTTGAGTATTGATTTTACGCATCAAACAAGAGTTTGTAAAAACGAAACGCTTGGGGTCTGTGAGTGCATAGTAGCACAGTATATAAATAAACCAGTAAAGAAGCTACGAAAAAATGCTCGAAACGACACACTCACACAGACGCACGCCTCTACGAGACCGCTAAGAGGATTTGGCGGTGCTGTCAGTCGCGTGTGTCGCGTCTAGACGAATGGGCTCCTTCGCATTTTACGTTCGTTCTTGAGAAAGATGCCACAAAAGTATTGCGTGGTATATACGGTTGTTTGAATTCAGCTTCTTCAAACCCGGAACTGTCATTTTTTAAACTGGTGTTGAAAGGTAAGAATAAATAAAATATTTTTAAATAAAATGCTTTTTATAATACTATGACGTGTTGCAAAAGTAAAAATATAAAAATCGTTTAATTTCCCAGCGAAAATTCGAGAGAACTCGGGAGATTTTAGTCGAAATAAAACAACTCTATTTTACACTAATTACTTTAATTTACAAACTATTAAATTATTAAACGATATAAAATAATAAACATCTCTGCAATATTTGAACATTGAGTGTTTTTTTTAAAATATTTTTCTCGACCGTGGTCTTTGAGTGTCTACCTTTGGTGTTGTCGTCTTAAAAATACTGTTTAAATTTGTTACTTTGGTTCGAAATGTAGAAATTCGGGAAACGGGGTCGCTAAATCGTGATATCGGGAGGGAAGAGCCGAAATCGGTAGATCTCCCGATGAATCGGGAACTTTTGCAACACGTCTGACATTTTGTTTATTAGGTTATGAAATATGTCAAATAAGCATACTTCCTCTCGAATTTAGAAAAAGAAGAAACCGCCGCCATGTTACACTTTGTGTTGTTCTACCTATTCCTTCCAAAATCGAAATCTGGGGATCTGTGTGGTCTCTAACAGTGATTTCGTTGGCAGCATGAGAAAAAGTAGCCGCCATCTTGAACTCTTTAGTTAATCAACCGATTGCTTCCAAAATCGATATCTGGGGATGTGTATGGTCTCCATCTGTTCTGCTACACTAATCTGTTGGCGGAATGAGAAAAAGTAGCCGCCATCTTGATTTTTTTTATTATTCGACATCTGGAGATCTGTGTGGTCCTAACTCTCGAAATCGACACTTGAATTAGCCTGTCGAATAATAAAAAAGTTCAAGATGGCGGCTACTTTTTCTCATTCTGCCAACAAATTCGTTGTCGGAGACCACGCACATCCCCAGATATCGATTTTGGAAGCAATCGGTTGAATAACTAAAAAGTTCAAGATGGCGGCTACTTTTTCTCAATCTGCAACGGATTTGTTGTCGCAGATCACACGTATCGATTTTGCACTAACTAGCTGAGATACAATAAACAAGTTTTTTTTTCAATTTTACAAAATGTCAGTGGACAACCCTTACGCTCAATTGGAGCGTAGGTATTTATCTTGAAAAGTAGGCCTAGTTTCTTTACTGGTTTATTTATATACT
The DNA here is from genome assembly GCA_927399475.2 of Acleris emargana. Lineage (NCBI taxonomy): Eukaryota > Metazoa > Arthropoda > Insecta > Lepidoptera > Tortricidae > Acleris > Acleris emargana. The sequence goes on from OV656860.1 coordinate 5,774,701, forward strand.
GTGATAGTAGTTTCGCGATCCGTGATTTCACCATCTAGTGACAGTACCTAATAAGGCGTAGCAAGCTTGAAAACTTATAAGATTTTTATGAGTTAGATGGAGTTAATATAAAATTTATTGCATTTATTAAACTTGTAAAATATACCCTACTTTATTGTTGAGAAGGATGTTTTTGATGTAATTAAGGTACGTTGAATTTATTAAGGTGCAAATATCATTCAATCTTCACGATTACTGATTCAAATGTTTCGCTCGATACCTGTGGCGCCATCTATGAGTTTATTAAAGTAATAATTATACGTTGTTCGAGTTGGGAGGCCATGCCTCGGGTTAAAATTTGACATTTGCCCATACAAAATGTGTCAAATTTTAATCCGAAGTAAGCCTATCTGTCCGCGGATTGAATATAGGGTTTGGCCGTTAGGGTACTTAAGATTCTGCCCTTTTCCACTATTTCTCCGATTAGACTGTAAACTATTTAATCGTTAAAAACCGTTAGGTACTAATGGTTAAATCTCAAGGAAATGTGTCAAATTTTCGACTCCTTTTTTGAATTGTAACAATTAGTTGAGTTAACTACTGATCAAACAATGGGCCTTAATAGTAAAAAAAATACTTTGTGAATTTTGTCAACACTCGTCTGCACTCATCAACAGGTATAATGAATGACAGTGGCAGACATGTGCAAACAGATATTGTAATATATTTAGTGTAGTCAGAGTCTTCGTCATATTATGGCCAGAGATCGGAATAGGCAGAGATAATTTGCCTAAACTTGACGCATATTCATTCATGAGTGAGTGAAATAGGAACACATTTTTGAATGAACGAACATGCATCAAGTTTAGGCAAATTAGCTCTACCTATTCCGATCTCTGATTATGGCCCTTCAAGATGGCCATGGGCAGCGTAAGAGACGCATTTATACCTTAGAGCGAGCATTGCGAGCAACATATTCTTGTATCAAACTAATGCGATTAAAACAATTATAGAATGGCTTGAAGTTAACAACTTGAACGTAAATCTAGATAAAACTAAATTGGTTCAGTTCTGTAATGTTAATAATAAATGTATCCCGTTAAATGTAGGTTATGATAATTATACAATAATGGAAATTGATAAAATGCCATTTTTAGGCTTAGTTTTAGACAGACACTGCAATTGGAAAGCACACGTTGAACAAGTTTGTTGCAAAGTGAATCGGTTTGTGTATGTTATTAGCAGACTGCGCCGGACTTCCAACATTGACACGGTCCTGTTAGCCTATCACGGTTACGTGGCATCGGTATTGCGATACGGTTTGTTGATATGGGGTAACTCCACAGATATAAACAGAGCATTTGTTAGCCAAAAAAAATGCATAAGAGCTATCTGTGGTATACCCAGATTCGAATCATGTAGACCTTTATTCAGTAAATTTAAACTGTTACCTTTGCCCTGCATATACATTTTCGAAGTAACAGTATTTGTGCGGAAACACCCAGACTTATTCAAAAAAGCGAAAGAAGCATGTAGTATAAAGACAAGACACGGGAATAGGCTTGTATATAACACATTGCCAAAAACAACATTAGCTATGAAAAATTGTTACTGCATGTGTGTCAAAATTTACAACCTTATCCCTAAAGAGATTACTGAGCTTCAGTTTAAGCCATTTAGAGTTAAACTGTACAGTTGGCTAAATGAAAAAATGTTTTACAATGTAAATGAATTATGTCAAAGGTAATTTAATAAACAAAAAATGTAATTATTTCTGTATAAGTACATAATAATTAAAATTTGCATGCTAGTATTTAGCGAAAAATGTTTGTTCGGGTCCAAATATGTAACACCTTATTGTACCATTTTTGAAGCAAATAAAGATTATGATTATGATTATGATTATGCATTAGGTACTCCGTCCTTACACTAGCCCGTGATGGGCCATTGTGTACAGTGCGAAGTGAGATAGGTAGCTCTTAAAACAACCTTCAGGTTCTTCTTTCTCATATGCACTTATACGAGTCTAACCGACTTCACCCGAATCCAAGCTATCGGACTGTACCTTTCTTCTTGGTCGAGGTAGACGGGTAGTAAAAAGTGCGTCGGGTTCAGTTTAAATCGGTTATATTTGAATCTCAAGCACATGGGAGCGGACAAGGAAGCGCTATCTAATAAAGAGTCAATCAACCTTTAAAGTTGTAACTGAATTGAAATTACTTACTAACTGCCGCACTCAGAGACGTCAATTTAATTGACGCTTAATGCTTGTACTTAAAAAAGAAAGTGACAGCAGCAACTTTAATCAAGCATCAATTTTAATAGACGTCTCTGAGTGCGGCAGTAAAACCTAATAAAGTTTATGTAAGTATTACAATTAAAGAGCGAATTAAAGAATTCAAGGATTTAGAAGGGAGTGAAAAACAAATCGCAGCTATTTTTATAACCCAATTAATAAACCACCAGAAAACATTCAAACATCATTCATCATTTATAAAGTGATAGCATCTGCGTTTTTATTTTTACACACTCAAAATGCGTGCTAACGTAATGTTAAAAGTTTTTAAAAACCATTAGCTTTTACAACCGCTGACGAACAAGGTCATAACATTTTAAGTGCTGAAAACATTACACATTAACATGAACTCCGTTAATTTGAGGCTCGCTTTTGCAAGTTTATTTTTACTCAGCTCGGAGTAACTCGAGCCACTTTTACTAATTCAGGTTACGGTCCAGCTCTTAATTGTGTACCAAACCAGCAACAAAATGTATCAATAGTTAAAATCAAGGCAGAAAGTATAATAGGTATGTGAAAAGCATGTACAGTCAACAGCATAAATAAGTGATCATTTATGTAACTTGTCACTTTAACGTTGTGTTTGAAACGTTATACAAAATTGTGAAACGATTGAAAGCGACAAGGTACATAAATGATCACTTATTTATGCTGTTGACTGTACAAGTGCAGCTAAGTTTGTTTTAAAATTGTTGAAGAAGCACACTGAAGATAATTGGATAAAAAGTTGGCTTTTTAATATGTAACCGAAACAAACCAAAAGCAAGTCAGAATAATATGTTATCTGTGAGTGGGTTGCCAAATGTGATAAAATTACTGGAAATTGGAGTTTGTTTAAACATTTATGTCTCATGTTTTAGTATTCCTCGTTAACACAAATAATTATTAAACTACAAATAACTTTAAACAAGATAAAATTCAAATGTCACGTAATCGTAATCGTGTTCGTGAAGGATAATAACGTTTCTAAAATACTTATGCTGTTTGTGTATTCACAAATCTTTATCAATTAATTATTAATGATATTTGCTTCATGTTACAATAAAGTATTTACATGAAATTATTTGTTGTAGGAATGTTGTAAATTAAAAAAATATCTCTTGTAACATTTTGGGGTATAGGGTCTTCACATATTTTTCAAGCTATAAACTTAATAACTTTATTGTTCTATGGAATGGATACTAGTCCCGGATCCGCTGATTTTGAAATCAAATGTTGCTGGCAGTTGTCATTATTTTCGTCAATATATTTAAGACAAAAATGATGGCGGTTGAAACTCCCGAATATTCACCCGTTACCGCTAGCAACACTTTATCGCTAATGTCAAAGTCAAACTTCGTTCAAGAATTCAAGCATCAACGAACGTTTTTCGATTCTAAATATTGAGAATTTATTCGGTAATTAATCAAAATATGAATACTCTAACTGATATTAACGCGGATAATTGTAACGAGGAAAATTCCGCGGAGTCACCGCCGCAACGGCGGCGTCGTTCGAGTTTTTTTGAACGCAGAAGCATAGGTATTGTTTAGAGCATAATTTATGTTATATTGTTAGTTATAAACGATTTAAAACATAAGTGTTAACGCGAAGTGGCGTTATCGAGTAAATATTGTAGGTAAAGATAATGCTCATCGGTTTTAAATGCTTTGTAATTATCATTTAAAACACAAAACCTTATAAGCCATTTTTTTTGTATAGTGCCTGAACCTACGATGGACATTGAAGATAATGACTCCCAGGATGACGACAGAGATGATGGACACCTCAATCAGTATGTATTATTTGTACATACTATATTTATAAGGCGATAAAACATATACACACAGAGTAACATGTAACAGAGTAGTGAAAGCATGGAACAAACTGCCAGAACAAGTAGTCTCAGCACTGAACGTCAACCAGTTTAAAAACCGACTAGACCAACACATAAGCAGTACAATGAACACTTGATAAAGGAACAGCTGGATACAGGCATCTATCAGTTTTCGCAACTGCCGCCTGATAAATAAATAATAAATAATAATAATTAACTCACGCCTTTATTCCCAGAGTGGGGTAGGCAAAGCTACAGAATTACCAACAACTCTGATAAGTTGTTGATAATTCTGTAACCATATGTTGCACAATCAGGCCAAGATGTTTACAAGTGTATTAGTGACAGGTTGTGAGCCAATTGCCTAACAGTACTACAAGCCTTTATTCCCTTAGTTGCCTCTTTCGTTATCCACGGGAAGACATGGAGTGGCACTATTCTATCCCGGTAACCACACGGACTACCCCACTTTGGGAATGAAGGCGTGAGTTTATGTGTTATGTAAAACATATAGAATAACATTTTAAAGCTGCAGTCAGGAGATCTGAAACTGTTCCAATGTTAAGTTAAGCTGTGAAGCTTCATAAGCATACATCGGGGTTTTCGGTGCGGGAATGTTTGACATAAGCCAAAGATTAAAAAACAGAATTTTACTCTATGTTCTACCTAATGAAAAATTAATTGAACAAAAAAAAGTATTTTTTAAAAGAAATGTGGAAAAACTATAAACAAATTTTTACAAGGAAATAGAACAGCGATCGAAAAAAATTAAATATGCTCCTATTACAACTGCCGACTTAGAGAGATCGTTCAGTTCATTGAAATGGATAATATTTACAGCAAGACGTCGCAGATGAACTGTTCCAAATATTGAAAAAACATTAATAGTTTATTTTGAAAATCGTGTCAACTACTAAATTTACCTACTGCAGGTAATTAATTAACATTAATTTTATTATTATTTCATATCATTATTATAGCCTTGGTAGTAAAGCTAGAGTACTACATGAGTTAAAATAAACTTGTATCATAGTGTAAGCAATTCGCAGAGAGGTAGTTAGTCATTAGGCATAATATGATATTTTCTCAGATTACCTATCTGTTGATATCTACTCTGTCTTAAATCATTCCCGCACTGAAAACCCTGATGTATGTTCATAAATAGACAGATGAACTATTTCACTTTTGCGTTAAACCACTCAGACATCAGTGGCAATGGCTTCGTTGCCGCACATTCCAAACCAAATATATGGACGCTCACCCCAAAATAAAAAATTATGGTATTTTGGGAATGAGCATAATATGTGGAAGCTGCTGAGGTTAAACATTTTTTTCTGTGTTGCAGATATTACGCACAACTGCTTAGCGAGAAGGAGCAATGGAAAAAAGAAGTTCAGAACCGCAGAGGTATTCTGCATGATGCTGAATTGTAAGTGTTATAATTAAATATTATTTTACCAGAGCAATAAGTTTGAAAATAGAAACACATGTAACCTAGTTAATAATTTAGTACTTGGTCTCTGGGTTCTTTGGCTTATGAGCACAAGTACCAGACAATGCTAAATATACAATGCAGAAACAAACACCCGAACCAGGGACTGCTAGCTTTGTAGGCAGGATCAGTACCAGTTAGGCCAACACGTCATCAAACATAATACCTAGTTTCAAATCATAACATTAAACAATGTTTTTTACAGACAACTGAACATGGCAAAGAAATCTGATAAGATCCGAATCAATTACAGCATCCTGTCAAATGAAGACATTGACTTTATCAGAGGCAAGCCTAACTTGACAGACCTCGTTGACAATGTCACAAAGCTACAGAAATCAACTACGGTGACCTACGCCTTGTTCAAGAGACTGTGCGAATTGGATGATGTCATATTGGATCATGCAGAGGACAAAGTTCAGAGAATTACAAGTGCTCTGTTAGAAAATAGTGCTGGGATTAGTTAAATAAATGTATTGGTAAGAAACATTTATTGTTTGACTCACAAATGCCTTGTAGTAAATTACAAAATAATGCCCTGTAAATAATATTTGGAAATCAATATTAGAAAGACAAACACAAACACGTGGAAAGAAATGCCAACATTTAAGAAAGAAATAGAAAACCCCCAGCTGTGGACTTGTGGGCATACTAACATCGTTTTTTTTAATATCAGGTTGAGGTAATCTAGCATGTAGGTTACGTGATGGGAAGTAACCACTGCCCATAAACACCAACAACCATATAATGAACCCCACTCACTGCCGTTAACTCAACAACTTAAATCATTGCCACTTCATATTTTAGCTGTGTGTTGTAAATCTGGTTTAACCGAACATACTCATATATCCAGTATGTATTACTCTGCAAAATTATGAAGAGTAGGGAGTGACTTAACATTCCTGTGTTGTGACTACAATATCTAATCCCTAGCCTTGGCTGGCGGCCCTGAATATTCTAATAAGAAGTATTTACATAATCATAACATATTCGGGCTATATCTACGTATTGTATATGTATGTTTGAGTAATATGGCCGCAGTCCGGGATAGTCTGGATGTTTATAATGTATATATTTGTTTTAGAGACAGTTCCACTTTGTTTTAACGCATATTGTTTTTCTGTTTTGGGATCCATGGTCAAACTGAACCTCTGTAGTCGTTATTATAGGCGGTAAAATCCATTATCGTCTTTGACCTACGTCACTGTTGCCTAACAACTAACGAAAAAGGAACAATTGAACTAATGGGACATATCCGAACAATTGTTTTCATTTTGTATGCTGACAAGCCTTCGATTTTCAAAATGAAAACGATTGCGAGTGCGTAACACAATACTGCCCTCCTGAGAAAAGGCGCATGTGCAAATAATTCATAGCAGTATATTAAACTCTCAAGGGATATAATAAGGTTGGATTTTCAGTACAGTTTATATAGTAGATACGCCTTTTCTCATAAGGAGGGCAGAATAGCCCCTCTGTTATTGTCTTTAACTCTGCCGCCATTACTGACGACAAAATAAGAGCTATGAAAATGTTAACAATTTGAAAACAGGTTAAAAACTATTTGGTCTTTACCGTGTTGAATTAGAGGCCGTGATGTAGTTAAAAATCATACGATGTTCGTTGTCTTGCTGTCTGAATTGGCGTATCAATGGATACTGAAGTCAATTGACAAAGCAAGATAAAAACGAGCTTTTCCGACCTATTACTATGTCGTATGTTTAACTACATGTTAGGCGAGGGGTTATACTAGTGCTCCCCTGCCCAAAGGCAAGTTCAGGGCGCCTAGCCACGCCACTGGGGTGCTACGTTTTGGCACTATAGCTCTTGTAGCCCCCTGTTGAGACAGCGACAGGCGGTATGCCGAGGTTTTACCGGTCAAGTCAAACATAACCCGCCCTGCCTCCCACTGGGGCCCCCCCGGTATGAATGGTATTTCTCCCAGGTCAAAATAGTTACGGAGTACCTACCTACTGACTAGAAAATTAGATAACACAAGGCGTACTCTATTCCCGGTAAAACCGTATTGCTTATCGTCGGTGAAACTGCAAAACCGCGTAAGTAACATTTTTAATAAGGAGTAAAATGCACCTTGTCAATAAGAAGGTAAGGTTTATTTTGCTCTATCATAAATTTGTTTGTATGTCATGATAACTATACACCGTGCCCGGGACGTACCCGAAGGATTTAAACAGCGTTAATTTGAAGTTAAAAATGTTATATCAACATGGGTCCAATTCAGCATTTTTTTTTTTTTCGTATAAGTATATGGAATGTTTGCTTCTCGAGGAAACAAATCCTAAGGACCCTTTTCCAGTATTTCTCCGAAAGAGGAATTAATATCTGAATCTGCTCTTTTTGTACTGACTGACTGACTCTCATCAAAACCTATTTCCCGTTAGACCTTATAACGTTAAACATAAGACCTTTTATTTGATCTCAGTAAACGTTTCCACTTGATTTGATTTAGTGCTAACCTAGTTTTACACGGGCAAGCCAGGAACAAAATTATAATCAGATTTCAGCGTAAAATTCCACACTACCTTTTACTTAACCTACATTAATTACACATAAGTTCCATAAAAACCACCGATTTCATCGTCACGCCATTCTTACTTATAGTAATAAGAAACGCAGTAAAGTGGGTCACATATTGATTAATATAGTCATGGTTTCATTAGAAGGAAGTGGAAAAATGCAGCCGATCAAGGCCTCGCGTGCCACATTACTGCTGTTAGCATCTAGATGCCTACCGGTCATACCTGATCGATGAAGTTTTAGTAAATTCACTCCATATTACCGACGTGTAAAAGCCTTTGTGTGGCTGATTTTACTGAATAAATATTTTTCATCTCTCCTGTTCGGAAAGTTTAATTTGAATGGGTAGATAGCCGGGTGGAAAATTGCGTTTTCCCCTCTAGGGTGGAAAGTAATTTTTTTTAATAGTTACGATTGGCCATGGAGTCTAAGATAATTGAGCTACGTCATATTAAAATCGACGTATTTATTACGATCTATAGGTTCATATTAAAATCATTTTACGACTGGTCTCTTTTATTCGCAATTACAAAAAAATCAACATTTAAAATTATTCCTCTTATATTCTGCTGCCCGCCATAAAGCCATGATAGCATAGCATGACTATTTTTTTTTCACGGTTTGGCATGGCCATCTTGGAAATACACATACTGCCAACATTAGAAAATATAATCGAGTTGGTCACGACCAAGGAGCAATATAACACAACACGGAGGTTGAACGCCGAACATCCGTCCGAAACAAGAAATTTGACATTTATTACGTCACGAATATATTCCATCTCTTTCTTTAGTTAGGGTAAGAATGAGGTGGAAGTCATTTGTGAAATATGAAAGAAAGAGATGGAATATTTAAATACGTAATAAAAGTAAAACTTTTTCGTTCGGCGCGGCGTTCAACCTCCTTGCTGGCTCCTTGGTCGTGACCTCGATTAAACTTTTCTAATGTTGGCAGTATGAGTATTTTAACTTTTTTCTGAATAATAGAAAAAAAAGTTTGCAATAGAAAAAGCGGGAAACAAGATTAAATATATTTTCCTCACAGTCGAAATGAAAAGTAGAGTGTCTAACTCGGGTGAAATTGCCCATTTCCCCTCGAACTATTATCTCGGGTGAAATGGGTCACTTTCCACCCTTGGTTATCAATCTACTATTGAATTTCGTCATGCTAGTAACACCTTTGAACAACTTTTTGCGGTATTTTATGGCCGGCAACCATTTAGTTTACTAATAGGATGAATGATACGTCCGTACTTACCGTGCACGACTTGTTAGATAAATATCACATAAGTAATCATTATTTCTATGAAGCGATATTTCTTTCCGCCTTTTTTCCCTTTCTTAATTTTACCAAATTTTGTTTTTCCCCAGTCGATTTTACTACCGTCGCTTTTGTTCGCGGTCGACTTATTTCCCAGTCGCATTTTTTCCTGATCAATTTCTATACCAGTCTCTCTCTTTCCCAAAAGTAATTACATCGTTATGTAGGTCGGTTTAGGTTATGTTAGTTTTGCAGCAGGCCCGGAGGGCCAAATAATATATAAATAGGAGCTCCGCGATAGCGGTTTCGTGTTTCAACACAAACAACGCATACAAATATATTACCGGAAATAACAGCAAGTGCATCTAACCGAACGAAACGTTTTTGAATTTTGAATAATTCACCAACTTCAATACCTACCATTCTATTCGATAACAACCTTTACAACAACCGGAGCGACTTAAACGTCCGAGACGTTGCGTATGCAACATTTATTATGTTTTAAAATGTATTAATTGTTCCAAAAAAGTTCATTTAATTATTGTACTCTCATATAACCTTTCAGATCTTAACGCAACAAGATGTAATAACAAAACTCAGATTCGGGCTTCTCCCTACCACTAAATTTAACGTTTTTGACTTCCAAATTATGCAAATCACTCTCCTTACCACCTCCGCTTAGGCACTATTTCTGTTCAGCCAGTACCTATTAAAATACAGTACATTCAAATCGAATCTCATTTCAAAGCTGTTATAACGGAAATCCTCTCGTGACCAGTATGGGTTCCGGCAGCTACATAATAATATGGTCCTTCGCACCGGATATGAACCAGTGAGCTATGGATACAGTCCACTTAGTGCCAGTACACTGAGTCCTTTGACGTTACTAGCTAACTGCTGTTGTGGAAACCTATTCGGTTAAGTTAAAGATTTATTGCGTCTTGCAGAAGACAAGGGTCACCATTTGGTGGTTCCGGTGCATACATACTTACTTAATTCTAATTCTAAATTTAATTTAGTGTATAGTAATTATTAGTATTATCATCTGTTATTGATATTTTTTGTGCAAACTTGTATGTGTCCAACCCTATGCATTGTCCTTACTCATTAACTTCAGGGTTAGCTGGAAGAGATCCCATTTAGGGATAAGTTCGCCTCTGTACATTACTTTAATATTTATATTGTAATATTTATATTTTTGTGCAATAAAGAGTTTACATACATACATACATACATTAGTTAATAGCTTACACTCCTATTAAGGTCCTTAGGCCCAACGTCCTAAATTTAGGACATTTGTCAAAACTTTTGACTTTAGTTGACGGACACAAGATTATTTTTCGAGCTAACAAAATTTGACATAGGCCTAACGAGGTTAAGGTGTATTCCATGGATAAGGTGTATCGCACACACATTTTTCTAATAAGAACTGAATATAAAATAAATAAATTAAATTAAGTACCAAGACACGAAATCCCGTGACTTGTTCTTATTGAAATTTTCTGGAGAAATGAGCCCAAGCATCGTTATCCGAATAGAACGTAATAAATTTTGATTTTTGAAAGTTTTAGATCGAATTGTAAGAGTGGCCAGGAACGCAAACAAAGGAGGTTGTAACAACCTCGTTACAAAGTAACGGTAATTTATATACACCGTGTTTTTTTTGATTTACGATAACTTCGGCATATTACTAGGTACCTACATCCAAAAAAAATTTTTTTTTGCATTATAAAAAAAACGAATCTACCACTTAGTTTCTATGGATGTACCTAGTAATATGCCGAAGTTATCGTAAATCAAAAAAAACACGGTGTATATAAGTAACTAGCTTCTGCCGTACCATGATTGTATGAGAGTCTCCATTAATTTTAAATTTTAAATATTTTTTATTATGTGTTATTATAGCAACTATAGTAATTCACACTCGAAAAATGAAAGTGCCGTCATTACGGTTTCTAAGATACAGCCCGCCGACGGACAGACAGACAGACCGACGGACAGTGGAGACTTAGTAATAGGGTACCGACGGGACCCTTTTGGGTACGGAACCCTAATAACCATTAAGGAACTGGAAGTTAGTACCTACTGACCCTACTGTATCAACTAAAGCAGTCAACCGTGTAAATTGAGCCACTAAATTACCCACTCGATAAAAGATAAAAGATAAAAGATGTTTATTCAGTAAGTAGGCCGCACGGGCACTTTTACACGTCAAAAAAATCTACCAGCGCTTCACAAGAGACCATTGCTGAGAAGAAGCGCCGCAAGAAACTCAACAGTAAGTCGTTTTTTAAATATTGCTAATGATATTAAACAATAATAAACTTAACCTAGCATTATATAAAACAATGAATCTCATATAAAACCAAAAATTAATATATTCATGCGTAGTTGAGCAGGAAAATGTGTCAAAACTCAGAATTGTCACAAAACTAATAAGCAACAGTAATAAAAAAAAATTGAAAGTATACAAGTTATACTTACCTGTGACGGTGCAAAACAACCTGCATAAAAGTTTCGATACATTCTCCTACAGAAACCGTGTCCCCTAGACAATATACAAATGTTTACATATTTTTATGACTAAGTTATTATTAAATTATTTAGGTGTTGGCCAAGCATTTTTATCTGTTAGATAGTCTTCGACCCTATAGTAAGCTTTAGACATCAACGACTTTTTCAAGTAAGTTTTAAGTACTGGAAATGGTAACTTTAAAACAGCGTCAGGTAATTTATTAAAGAAAAGGATGCATTGACCTACAAATGATTTATAAACCTGGTGGATAGTGAAACGTAATAGCATTCAATTAGGGGCACTTTTTCTGCGACAAATTGGATGGTTCCTAATGGAGATAATTGAGCAATACTCAAGTTGCAAGTTACAAGCAAAAAGCGATTTTTTATAGAACATCCCAAAACGGTTATAATTTTGACCAGGACCTCTATTCTACTGGTAGAGAATGCCATTAGGCGTTAAGTTTACCTTTTGTACTCTCTAATTCATAAACGCGTAATTACTAAAGTTTGCTTAAAATATGCTCTGTCATGATATTTGAGTTTGACAGAAAGGGACAAACACAAAGGAAAAAGGAAAAAAAAAAAAGAAAGGAAAGGAAGGGGAAAGGGATACATTAACTTTGAGGTAGGTTAACATAAATACCTTCACGCCTGTAATCCCAGAGTGGGCTAGGCAGAGCTTCAGAATTACAACTTAAAAAGTTGTTGATAATTCAGTAACCACAATTTGCACAAATAGGCTAAGATGTTTACCATTGCAGCATATTAGTGATAGGTTGCAAGCCCATCGCCTAACAGTACTACAAGGCTATATTCCCTTAGTCGCCTCTTACGACATCCACGGGAAGACATGGAGTGGCACTATTCTAAACCCGGCAACCACACAGAAAAAGGTAGGCTTATAATTAAATAAATAATACCATATTGCCTTCGACCTGTTATTGTATTGCTTTTAACTCGGCCGCCCAGGCGCCGACGCTCGGCTCGGTTTCATGGTGAAGCCACACCAGCGACGTTATATATTACGCGACTCGCAACTCACAAAATTACGCTCGTGTGGCTTCACCTTTACTGTTAAAAAAATATCTATTAGCTATCATAAAGATGCTATGATAACATGTCTAAGGCAATATTGTTTGACCCAGTAGCATAGAGGCCCTGTATACAGGGTTATTGGTAAGTCGACCTATTCCCCTCTAGGGGTTATGTATGTGGTCCCATATTACCCTCAAAAAAATTGATTTAAAGTGTTTTTTTTTGTAAATTTATGAAGATGCGTTCCTGACTTTTTTTTAGCAAAAACTTAAATTTAAATTATCTCAGAAATGGTTCACTTTTGCATAGGGTATTATGGGACCAAACTGATTGCAAATGACCTCTCCCATAACCCCTAGAGGGGAATAGCTCGAGTCAGCTCGACTTACCAATAAACCTGTATATGTATGTAGGTACGATTATTTTTTCTTTTTAGATTTAAGAAAATGTCTAACAATACAAAAGATAAAGAATGTAAACAATATTTCAGGAGTTAAAAACGTTTTTAACTATTTCAAATCGTGTCGAACGCAATCCAAACAGGAATGAACTTCACAAAATGGCGGCCCGTACGTTGACAACTTCTGTACTGACAGATTTCCTGTGCCACGAACCACAGAACGACAGCCGTCATCGACCAACTGAAGATATTATTGCGCACGAGAAATAAGGACAGAAAATACTCGCTCACTATCGCAATACTACAAGTACTACAACCCATATTAATACATACATACATACATAAACTCACGCCTTCATTCCCAGAGTGGGGTAGGCAGAGCTAAAGAATTACCTACAACTTTAAAAACTTGTTGATAATTCAGTAACCACATTTTGCAAAAATTCAAAATTCAAAATTCAAAATATTTATTCAGTAAATTCGCCACATGAGGGCTCTTTTACACGTCGGTAACATGGAGTGAATCTACTAGCGCTTCGGACAAGACCATCATTGCGGAGAAGAAGCGCCGCAAGAAACTCCAGCAGAAGGTCATTTTTTTCAATTATTAAATACAATAATACTTAAAAGTATCTAAATTACATTACAAGGTAATAAAGTAATAAATAATTATTATAAAACTAACACAAATAAAATCATTACAAATGTAAGGTCAATAAAATACCTAATGTCTAGGAGAACAACATTACGAGGTCTCTACGTCAGGACTAGAAGTGCACAAATAGACTTACCCTTATCCATATTAATATAAGTATAATATTAATATCTACATCTCGTCTCTTATACGCCGTCGGACCCACTCGGCTAGCACGCGACACGTCAATTATTACAAAATACTTGGCTAATTTAACTAATTCCTATTATTTAAGCGCAATTATATGGCTATGGGGCAGCCGGAAATACAAGACTTACCAGGGGAAATCTTTAGGGGATTGTTTGCAATTTAATGATCTGCAATTTGACTTAAACGGTACCCCGCAGTTAAAGACGTTACTTGGAGAATTTTGTTACGAAGCCTAGTTGGTCTTAACCCTTAAAGCCCAGTGCAGCCAGTGTAACCTCATTATTCCAGCGTTTAAAGTACTTAAGTGTCGAGAAAAACTTAAAATATCTCTGTACCCTTACCATGAGTTACATTTACCGTACCTACTCGCTAGCGATTCGAATGCTCTGTCCCTCGCAGTATTCTTATAGATAGTGCGAGGTAGGGCGTGAATGGATTTTTTTCCCGATATTACAATTCCGGAATTGATGCACATTTAATATCAGATTGATTTATTTTTTATTTGTGCAAAATGTGGTTACAGAATTATCAAGAAGTTTTAAGACTTGTTGGTAATTCTTTAGCTCTGCCTACCCCAATCTGGGAATGAAGGCGTGAGTTTATGTATGTAATATCAGAAAATCCGGAATTGAACAAATACAGTTTTAAACTGCGAGGGACAGTACACTTACCATGAGTTAGAATTACCGTGCTCGCTAGCGAGCCGAATTCTCTGTCCCTCGCACTCTATAAGAATACTTGCGAGGTCTGATAGGGCTTCCAGTCGCTAGAAAATACGTTAATTGAAACTCATGTTAAGGGTACAGAGCATTCGACTCGCTAGCGAGTAAGGTAAATGTAACTCATGGTAGGGCACTTACTCTGTCTTACTACTTACGACCGTACAAGTCAGTTAATGATCTAAACGATTAAGTCGTTCCAATTGTCGTCGTTCCGATTTTTCCCTTCGGAGCAAAATGCACAAAACGCAAAATGTGCACAACGCATAATGTGAAATACGCAGAACACAAACAAAACGCAAAACGTACATACGCAAAATAAACATTACGCAAAATGTACACTACACGCAAAATTAACGTAAGCGTAACATTTTAAATAAGGAGCAATTTGCACCTTTTTAATAAGAAGGTAAGGTTTTTTTTGCTCTATCATACATTTGTTAGTTACGCGTATTTGCAGTTTCACCGACGATTTGACGTCGTTATACTCAAAGAGAGTTCCTGCGGTTTTGAATTATCACGGCATTAATGATTAAAAATAATAGTTTTATCGATTGGAGTTTTAAACACGCCACCTCACTAGCCTCGCATATCATTAGCACCATGCTATGTTTTATTCACTGTAATTCTTCGATTATTTGTACGAAAGAGATATACAGATTGAAAGTGAGTGGAAGGGTCGGAAGGGGACGCCCTAGGCGTACTTTTTCGTATCAAATCGGAGAAATACTGGAAAAGGGCCGAATCTTAAGTACCCGAAACCGACGTGCGTGCATGACTCGATGTAGGTATGAATGTTGAAGAAGCGAAAGAAATTTGTCAAGATCGTAGCAAGTGGAAAGAAGTGGTCTCTGCCTACCCCTCTGGGAACAGGCGTGATTTAATGTATGTATTCTTCGATTAATTGAGAGTATCGCTGTGAAAGTAATAACCAAGTGTAGGTGTCCCAATCTCTCTTTTCATAACAAGCACAATTTCCCAAGGTAGGTATTTTCTTTTTCACCGCCTACGTTAGATCATTCCGCCATGATGGAAGTTTCTGTGTGGGACTTCAACCTTGACCTTTACTGAGCGTTGCCAAGAGGGTTCATTAGGCATTGACGTCGCTGATTTTGAATGCATTTCAAGTAGTAGGTACTTCTGGGATGAATAGATACAGGGGCGGATCTTGAATTTGTCGGGCCCTGGGCTAATACTGCTTAGGGGCCCTACCTTATTACTCAACCAATTGCCATTTTGACAAAAAACCATTTACTGTAGTGATGTAGGTATATACCTATAATATACGAGGGGTGATCCAAAAGTTTTGATAATCGGTATTAAAAATGGGAGATATGTAAATCGTTATATTTTAATTGAAATAAGCACACTTTCTATATTTCCAAACACTTATTAACGTCACTCAATTGTTTTATTTTACCACTATAAAAATAATTTTACTTTAGGAGGTCAAAATGGTCAAATTTTGTACGTTCACTAAATCATCATAAGCTCGTGATTTTTATGTAGCTGTTTTTTAACATTAGTGAATGAGAAGTAGTAGTCGAAAGTTAGGGCTTAATAACGGGGAGAGCGGTTCTCAGTTCTGATCTTTGGTCGATGAGCAGCACCCTTGTGAATTAGAAGCCTCTGAAGCACATTTCCTGCCACAAATTCGTTTTTTTTTTCTTGAGCTTGTTTTTAATATTTTCCCATAACTATGATAGAATAATGTTATATAACTCTCCTAGATTATTTAAACACAATTGCTAAAAACGAATGTCAAAGTATTTATTTGTAGGCCTCAATAATCCTGGGCGAGGCCGAAAAAACCACCCTAAGTTTTGGTGACAGAGCTGGAGATAAAAAATCCACTGCAATGATAACTTATTTATCATTTAAATCATAATGATAAATCAAGGTTTCATTTTCAAAAACAATATTTTTTATTAGTGTACCAGAAGTTTCTCCACACCGCTCCAAATTATTACAAAACTAACTCTTATTTTACCGTCTTGTAAAATTATTCATACAGATGTTTTTTGTTTAACTATCACAGAAAAACAAATGAACAATATAGTTTTTTTTTTTCTCTAATTTAAGTTTGATTAGTGCCATGGTATATTCCACATTAAAAAAATATCATTATGTGCATGGTTCATACTGATTCTCAAAACTTATGGATCACCCCTCGTATGTTAAGTACAGGAATAAAATATGACAACAAAATATTTAATTTATTACATTATATACATTTAATACATTATTTATTGCAAAATAAAACTTATGGTTATGAATGGTTATGTTATATAAATTATAAAGCAACCTTTCTGCATTTTTGTGCTGCAGATTATTTTATTTGGTCATCGCACTTTAAGTCCTTTGTTAAATCGCAATTTATGGAAAGTACTGATAAATGATATAGACGATAGTTCGACATTGTTGTCCTGTATTTGTTTTCTATATACGACATCCTGGAGAAAGAGCGCTCCGCTTCGAAGAAAAATATTTAAGATGGTATAGCAGTTTCGGAAAATGTCAACAAGTTTATTTTTATAAATTAGCCATAAATTTCACTGCCAGGGTTGTAAGACTGTGTCTTAGACTGCAGTAAGTAAGATTTTAACTGAATGCACTCATTCACTAAATGTTTGTCTACGTCATTTGGAAAAAAAATGTATTATTGGCATTATCGTCTATTGTTTTCAGTTCAGGTTGGGGGCCCTCTGTATCCACGGGGCCCTGGGCTGCAGCGATATTGTTTTTCTTTGTAAAATACAGGCATTAATGGCCGCCTATTGTTGAAAAGAAAGGGAATTAGTTATTCGTGACAAACATTAATTAACACATCAATAATTTTGAAAACATGCACAGTTTGTCAGTTTGTTGGTATATAAAAAATACATTTTATGTGTGTCTCATACTGCCCTCCTATGGAAAAAAGGCACATCTACTTTATGAGTTGTATTGCACTTTCAACCTCATTGTAAAATTTGAGAGTTTAATATGCTTCTATGAATTAATTGCAATTGTGCCTTGATGGCAAAAACAGGGTCGCGGCACCAAGTACCATGTTGCTTCCGGTGTGGGAAACCTAGATCTGAAGGGTCCAAGTGTTCACCAGCTTTTTATGGACCATTCTAAACACCTGGTCGATGACACGGATGACCAAAGAGCTGTTAGGTGATGTGACTCTCTTGAACAACTCGTTCTTAAACTCGACGCACCAAATATTAACCGACGAGTTGTAGTGGTCCCGTTGTTAGAGCGTAGAAACTAAATTTAAGAGGCCACATATGCTGCCACCTACACAAGAATCAAAAGGGATGGCTTTAATATGCCTTTGCGCGAAGAGCGAGAGAGAGATAGTTAGCGCTTTTCGTATTCATATCATTGTGGTTTGTTATAAAACTAAAACCTTTATTAAAAAAATGGTATACCAAAAATCATCTTTAATAGGTTTCGAAGATTCAAGCCAAAACATGCGAAAAAGGTGTCATGTTTGAAAAATAAAACTATCGAAGTTTTTGTTGCCAATTGTGTTTTCACGTTTCAGTGTCAAGGAAATATGATCAAGTATACCATGTTTAAGGAACATTCACATATGCGTTATGGTTACTGAGATCCAGATTTAGGAAAACTAAAGACTGTAGTATATGAGGCCTTATAAAGACATGCATTTTTAACTTACCCGGTTTACCCGTCGAGGGAACGAGTTCGTATGATTTCGCTCTCTCTATTGACCGTTCGACAGAGAGCCGCATTTAAGAGAATAACCTGGCAGCTTCCTCACTTAAAGTATTAGCTGGCTTTTCAGCGAGGAAATGCTGCCAGCATCTTTGGCACTATGCCACTCGGCTATACATAGATTTAATTTAGGTTTTATTTAATGTACTTACAGTAAAAAGTTTTTATTTAATTTTACGGTGTATTAATTTGGTAACAGTTTTTAATTTGAAAGAAATATTTTACCTCCTCATTTTGTTAGTGCTATGTACATATTGACGACTCGTTTAGCGGGGTTACTCTTAAAATTCCCTTTTCGCCGAATGACAATACAGCTCAAACGTCTGGATTGTGTTACGTCTTTGTTGTTATATAGACATGAACGCTAAATGTATCTTTAGCAAAACGTCTGGATTTTAGAATGTTACAATTTAAAATACACTAGTAGCGAAACGTCTTTATCTTAGAATGTCTTTATTACTTAATAGACATAAACGCTAAATGGCCCGGTAGCGAAACGTTTGTATCTCAAAACGTCTTAATTACTAAATAGACATGAACGCCAAATAGCCCGTTAGCAAAACGTCTGGATCTTAAAATGGCAAGTGTTGATATGACACTTGATAATTCAAACTCCTTTTCATGCAATCAATTATTATCTATTGTTTAAATCCTGGCCACTTAAACATTGTAGTTCTTACATATTATCATAATTCAATGTCAGTGATTGTTTAGTTCAGCCTGCGTTTCGAATTTTCGTGCTTAAAAACTATAGATATATCTGATTTAGCGAATTATACTCGTATTGTGAGCTATGGATGATGATATGGATGCTGATGATTCTTCATTGGTGTTTATTGAGAGTCAGAAAGGAAAGTCGGTATTAATACGAAATGGCTATCGCTACAATTGTGCTTCTTTGAACGCCGGTGGGACTTCTCTATGGAGATGTAGTAAAAGAGGAGAGTGCCATGCTTCCGTTACTCTCAATGTTGCAAAAACCGAAATCATAAAGAAAAGTAAGCTGGGCCATTCCTGTAACTCTCACTCCGTGAAGAACCAAGTTGATTGTGTGAGGGATAAATGTAAAAAAATGGTCCGTACAGAATTTACTCCCGTTAAAAAAAATATGGAAGAAGCTTTCAACGACTCTAATCTTGATATGATACCTAGTTTTCATTCAAAGAAGGATGCATTATACCGTGCCAGGAGAAGATTCTTAAAAATGCACAAAACAGAATTTTCTTCTATAAATGAAATAGAGTTGCCTGAAATTCTTTCAGAAGATTTTTTAGTCGATATCGATGGCTATGAAAATAATAAAATTTTCTTGTTCGCCACAAAAAGATGCCGAGAGATTTTGAAATCTATGGTTAACGAGAATACACAATACTTTGGCGACGGTACTTTTAAGGTACCCAATCTATTTCGTCAATTATACGCAATGCATGTAGACATTGACAGCTGTACTAAAAGTACCCACGTTGTACCATTTGCGTTTGCGTTGCTGCCCAATAAATTCCAGGATACCTATGAACGCCTCTTTAAAATGATAAAAGACCATTTTGAAATTGATATCAAGCATTTCAAGTGCGATTTTGAAATAGCACAACAAAACGCGATTCAAGTGGTGTTTCCTGATTCTTTAATATCAGGTTGTTATTACCACTTTAATGCTGCGGTGTGGAGAAAATCCAAGAAATTAGAAGTATGTGAGACTACGGAGGGTGAAGAAATAACAAGACTCTCTAGCAACCTGCCGCTATTACCAGCAGCGGACATACCCAATGCTTGGATATGTATTTGTGAGCAAGCACGACGCATGACATGTGATAAAATGAATCTATTCATTGACTATTTTAATAGACAGTGGATTTTAAGGACAACCCCAAACACACTAAGTTGTTTTGGTCAACGGCACCGCACCAACAACGCTACTGAGGGATGGCACAGACGATATAATACTCGTGTGGGGCCAAAAAAGACCTTGATCTCATATGTACACGCACTGAAACTTGAAGCCTGTTGGCAAGAAAAGAGAATTACGAGTGTCCTTTTTGAAGTGACAAAAAGAAAAAAAAATGATATTATTTTTGATAAAAAATATAAAAGAGAAATCACAAAATATATTGAAAAAAAAATCACTGCATTCCGTTTTTTAAAAAACATCAGTCATATCAAACGAATTATATTTGGGGACAATTGTTAAGTAAACAGTTCCCTTTTTTAAAATAACTTAGATACGGTTTCAATTTAAGTATGTATAAGGAGTAGGTAGTTGTTTTTGCTTTATTTTTTAAACAAGGAGTAATTTTGTTTGTTTTCCCACGTTAATGTTCTTTTTTACCAATAAAATATATTGAAGACAAAACACATACATTTTATTTATCCATAGTACCTACTAATATTATAAATTTTACTTTTTCACGGGTAAATTATGTACTGAACCGATTTTAATGAAATTTGTATGTAGCTTAAGCCCTGGGGATGGATATGGAGACATAGGACTAGTATGTATACCAGCAGTGTAACTCATTAGCTCATTACATTTCCAGACGTTTTGCTACTAACTCGTTCTGTGGTCATGAGCATGACAATCGACTAATTTTGCTTTCGACGAATTAAGTACCTATTCTAATTATACGGACTATTTTAATTTCCAGACGTTTTGCTAATAACTCCTTCTATGTTCATGTCAATCAACTAATTTTACTTTCGGTTAATTAGGTATTCTAATCACAAGGACTATTTATATTTCCAGACGTTTGGCTACTTGCTCATTTCGATTCTGTGACGTCCTGCTAAATTGACACTTTGCTGACTGAGTATTCAACTTTCATGTCATTCAGCTGAATTGACTCTCTGCTGACTGTGTATTTTACTGTTATGTCATCTAGCTGAAATGGTCCTTTGGCGAAAAGGGAATTTTAAGAGTAACCCGTTTAGCGTACGTAACTCTAGGGTTGAAAATTGCGAAAGATGTAAGTATGTATGTAAAACTCTTTATTGCACATAAACAATTACGAGACATGTTTGCATAAATAATGTACATAGGCGAACTTATCCCATATGGGATCTCTTCTAGTTAATCTTGGAGTAGAATGAGCAAGGACAATGCCGTAGGATAGACAAATTAACAAAATTTCAGGAAATAACAAATAGTACAAACAACAGAGTAGATAATAGTATTTTTCACAATCGTGTTATAATAGAGAGCTTTTTAGTCGAGTACCGTGTTTAGGCCACGAAGCTTGCTGAGTGGCCTAAGTAAGGTACGAGATTAAAAAGCTTAATTATGACACTATTGTGAACAATACTTTTTGTACGAGTTCATTAAAATTAATAATTTAAGTCATTAATACGAGTATATAAGAAAACTAAATATTGTAAGTGTTCTACTATCCGACTTTTTTGACACAAGATAATTGAAAAGTAGATTTTTGACAGATGACGCGACGCTGCTACGTTCCTAAACGCCACAGATTGGCAATTTTGTATCGGATCGAGTCTCCTTAAACAAGGACACACATGGAAATCCGAAGTTCTATTTTCAAATTTTTTTCGGTTGTCTAGAGCGTATCGAAATAGTTATTTCGGTTGTTTCGGAAGGAACATCGATGAAAAGAGTGACGTTACAGTATTCTCTATGAAATCTTAATACACAGATTTTAATCGACGAGTATAAAAAATATCTTCCCTAATAAGATACATACCTAAACATATAAATAATATAATATACAATATAATACTACCACACATACGTAACCAGCAGTTAACACCTACAACAGAAGGATCAACACTCAGGCTCATCCTGTTTATTTAGCCACAACTTCTTTAATCTTTCCTTCAATGAACCGACAGATTTAGATTGCCTCAAGCAAGATACATTTTGTTATTATATAAACTTCGTGTCTTTCCTATATGCTAGCGCCCCAAAGTACCTACAAACAGGCTGATTATTTTTGTATTTAGGTTAAATAAATTCTAGCATAACCTTGCTGTTACTGCTGTGACCTTTTGTTGTGTTTATGTATATCTGTGGGACGGAAGCCGTGGGCGCTCTCATTCGTGAGGATAAAGTGCGAGTATCTATACAACGACAATTCGACGGTGGTACTGCAAAACCGCGTAAGTAATAAATGTATGATAGAGCAAAATAAACCTTACACTCTCATTAATAAGGTGCATTTTGCTCCGTATTTCAAAGGTTACTTACGCGATTTTGCAGTTGAAGAGGCAAAATTGAAGAATTAGTATGTTTTCTGAGTATGTATTCGCTTTTTAAGACAACTTTTGTGTTTTAGTTTCTTAAGAGTATTTCACATTAATGATATATTTGTATTTTTTATAGAGAGTGATAAAAAAACAAAATACATAATCACTGTAATGTTTCTATTGTCGTTGGTTCGCATGAGCTTATGCTTGTAACTTATTTGGTTAAATAAATAAATAAAAATGTCACACCAATTGACCTAATCACCAACTAAGCTCTCGGCTTGTACTATGGGTACTAGACAACGATATAAATACTTGATTAAATAAATATATACCTACTTAGATACATAGAAAACATTCATGACTCACAAACAAATATTCGCGCACATAACATTTTTTTATATGGTATAGTATAGGCAAACGAGCACACAGGCCACCTGATGGTAATTGGAAACTGTGACCCATAGACATTCACATTCACAAGACTGCAATCCTAAGACTGCAAATGCACTGCCAACCCTGAGGACTAAGTTGGAATGAAATAAATCACTCAAATATCGAGGACCGCTAGTTTTATAGGCAGGGTCACTACCAAGTAGGCCAACGCGTCTTCAAAAATCAAATCGAACTTGCGATGGAAGCCAGACTTTTTATGAAGATGGCGTTTTGCCACAAAAATAAGAATGGGAGCGAATTGCCCATTTATCAGACAAACAAGTATTCTTCAGGCTTTTGTTAGTATACTTACGTGTAAGATTGCATAATCCCTTTATTTCTTTTAAATTCAAGAATTGTTTAACTTTTCTCCATAGAAAGTAGCGTATGTCTCACTCTCAAGGTACGAACTATAGCTGCGTTTTGTTCGAGAAAGGACTAACAAAGACACTTGCGTAACTTGGTACAGTCACAGACTTATTGATGAACCACTATAGAACCTTGTCGCATAGAACCAACGATTTATTCCTATGTATTTTCTATCTCGTCAATTGACGCAGTCATTATGTCAAGGTTCTATGGTGGATCAACATTTACACTCGTTGAAGGTACGTATATATTATTAATAAAATGGCGCGTTAAAATATCATTCATTATCTACTTGCTCGTATCGTAACGAAGGTGTAACTTTCTACTAATTAGTAACAAACTTCGTTGTATAGATAAGCAGCCCTATCGGTGTCTGTGGTTGGACGAATAACGAGTTTTTTAGGGTTCCGTAGCTCAAAACGTCTTTGGCGTCCGTCCGTCCGTCTGTGTGTCTGTCAAAACCCTGTATCACGGGAACGCGTGGAGGTATCAAGTTGAAATTAGAACCATATACTCAAGTCTACAGTCTTTTGAAGCAGTGAAAAAATCAAATTCTTAGTTAATATAAAAAAAAGATACGACCGTTTTTACTGCAAAAAACTTATATTTTACTACACTCAAGGCAGTCAAAATGTATAGGGTATTTTCCGTTGACCTAGAACTATGAAATTTGGCTAGTAATACCTACCGTACCGAAAAATGTGAAAACTATACTTACATTTTTTATTAAATCACAATGCCTTTATCCATATTTATCCATATTTATATGTATTATTATATTTATATTATGTATTTACGTATATTTATCTTATATACTCGTATCTTGTATATATTTTATTTTAACAGTTTTTTTTTAACGCTTTTTTTCTTCGCACCGATCTTCTTTTTCTGTTTCGCCTACTGGTTGACTGGTAGAGAATGCCATTGGACATTAAGTCCGCCATTTGTACTTTATTGTATTTAGTGCAAAGAAGTTTAAATAAATAAATAAAATAAATATCCTCGTAAGGCCCAGTGTGCAATAGGGCGTACATAATCAAGCCAATTTACTTTGAACCGTGTTTCAATAAGAATAAGGTTTATTTTCGTATGTTCATAAACCGAAAATGGCATTCCCGTGTGGTTGCCGGGGTAGAATAGTGCCACTCCATGTCTTCCCGTGGATGTCGTAAGAGGCGACTAAGGGAATAAAGGCTTGTAGTACTGTTAGGCGATGGGCTTGCAACCTGTCACTAATACACTGGGAAACATCTTAGCCTACTTGTGCAAAATGTGGTTACAGAATTGTCAAGGAGTTTTAAGACTTGTTGGTAATTCTTTAGCTCTGCCTACCCCACTCTGGGAATGAAGGCGTGAGTTTATGTATGTATGCAATTGAACTTTATTCCCTTGAACACACACAGAGACACACACACACACACACACACACACACACACACACACACACACACACACACACACACACACACACACACACACACACACACACACACACACCCACGCACACACATCACATGCACACCACATAGTGCTAAGTTTTGTTGTTTTGAATTTTTGCCTCAAATAAATAAATAAAATAAAATAAAATAAAATATTAAAAAATCGTAAAAATCGGACTAGGTTTTCGAATTTTGTATGGAAATTTTCAGCTTCACAATCCTCTTAAGAACTGATATTTCCGCGAAGTGCGTTCATGTAATGTAAAATAAGGTACGGTGTCAGTCAGCGACTCGCACTTGACCGGGTTTCTAACGCATTTCATTTCTACAGAGTTTAAAGAAAATTTCTACTTAGTATACTTAAACTTAAATTTAAATAGAGTAGGTATATCTTCTAGTTACGTACCCTTTCGTAGATAAATAGTAAATAAAACATACTCCTCCTGCGTCTCTAGGTTCTCGCTTGAAGACATTACCAAATATAAATGGCACCCTATAGTTAAGACGAAGAGGTTGCAATTATAATGTTACTAAAATATATATAGAGAAATAGCGTGATGAGAATAACATTTCAGGTTTTTATGAGGCTATAACTATACCATACGAGTATCTTAGCCCGCTATCTCTTCGCATACTTCCCGATAACATGTACCTATTAGGATGGTGGTAATTTTTCTATAAAATTAAAAGGTTCAATGCTGGAACTATAAATCTTTTCCAAGTCATCCTGTATATAAACTACCAGATGGATCTTGTAAGGTGAGGCAACTTTTACGTGACTTATAATAATCCCAAGCTTTAAAGTCCCGATAAACTTTTATCTACTTAATTCAATACTAACATTTAGCTTTCCATATTTAAACAGTGTCTTTCTCTAACTGTCTCAAATACTTGCAAAAATAAGGTTATAAATAATCTTCAACCAACTGAAGGTAAATCGTAAGGAAGATCGCGTTTCATGTCTGTTTTCCAGTCTATAAATAATTCAAATGCTTTCAGATCCGAGCTCAGTATATTTGCCCATTTTCAGTTTATAACTCCAGCGACAGAGCTATTTTTAGAGTCATTGCTAGGCCAATAACATAGAGTATCAAATAACTAGCTGATTGATTACAGAAAATCATTTAAAACCCAAAAGGTTAACTAACACGCTTACTTAGACCTTGTATTCCCGCATTTTATTACCATGAAAACCTTGGTATCGAACTAATTAAGTTTTTATCAGCACCCTATATCACAAACCGTGAAAGTCAAGTGGTTACTAAAACAAATACCAACCTAAAAACTCTAATATATCCATAACATGATACAGACATAGCACACCATTATATAAATGCATGTAGAAAAGTTCAAACTAGTCTATTTCTAAGACAAAGCCAGATAAATCCAATTTTAACCGTTACGTAAACAGAAAAAGAATAATTCAATTAAAAATTGCGCTAGTAAAACTTGAAAAAACTACTTACCCTTTTTCGCGCCTTTGTTAACGACCAATCACGGGCCTGGAGTCATTTGAATTGGTTACAAACTATTCGAATCACAGTTGTGTAGCACTATTTTAAATTTGGAATATTTACAGTATTATTTACAGTCTCGTAGGATTTTTGCTGTGTTACTGGCTGGCAGAAACGTCAGTTGTTCCGCATATTTTTGCGCATGCGTGCAAATGGCGGCTGGCGGGTCGATATTGTGATAAGGTATGGAGGCGAAGGTTGCGCCCTCATGCCGTACGACATTGGGAACATAGGGTACGGAAGAATCGAGGTCACCGTTCGTATTGGCCCGCGCTTCCGCTCGGTGTTGCTATGGTAGATACTGATGTTGCCAGTGCGGAAATTGTGTACGTTTTACGCAAAATTGGTTCAATATTTACTTCAACATTAATGTTTAACTTCGCGATCGCGACCAATCACGGGGCTGAATTTAATTATCCTTTATTTCTTTCAATATTATCTAGAATAAAAACATGGTCCTTCATATCGGATTAGTTGGTTCTACGAACAACTCGCACTCGTCTCAATTCGTACTCTTATAAAATCGATAGTTTCAACAAGACAACGGCCAGGTATAAGTCCAGGTAGACAGGGCCTTTATTCTACTGGGTAAAACCATATTGCCTTCGACATGATATCGTATTTTCAACGTTATTATTATCAAACACGAAACTTATTCAATATATTTTTTTTTAATTCAAAAGCTTTATCTTGGCTAGGGGACACCGTTGATGTAGGAGAACATATCAATCTTATGTGGTCGTCTTGCACCGTCTTATAAACACATAAGTAGGTGTTATTTTTTCCTTTTCTCAGATTTTGGTGTGTTTTCCTGCAGAAACTACGCAGGTTATTTGTTTTTTTTTAATTTACTATTAATAGATTTATATAATGCTAGACTAAGTAGTACCATTGTAATATTAAATACATTAAAAAAATGACTGACTGCTGAGTGTCTTTCGGCGTTTCTTCTCAGCAGTGATCTCCTCTTGCGAAGCGCTGGTAGATTCTTGACGTGTAAAAGTGCCCGTGCGGCCTACTTACTGAATAAATGTCTTTATCTTTATTATTATTGGGGGCTGAGATGGGCCTTGTTTGCCGCTGCGACTATTGCTACTTGTAAAGTACGTCCAATGCGAAGAGGTAAAGAATGTAAACAAACTTACCGATACTGAGTTATATGGCGATAACGAGCGATTATTATATATATCCTTATTTCTTGTACGAAATAATATCTTCAGTTGGTCGATGACGGCTGTCGTTGCGTGACGTGGTACAGTCAACGTCAAAAGAAACTGATCACTTAAATACCTTGTCGCTTTACTGTCACATAAGCAATCTCAAACAAGATTGTCCAATGTGTTAATGCGATAAAGTACAAAAGTAACTTGAAGTGACCAGTTCCTTTTGACGCTGACTGTACAGGAAAGCTGCCAGACCAGAAGTTGTCAACATTAGGGCCGCGAATTTGTGAAGTTCATTCCTGTTTGTATTATCTACTCTGTGCCATTGCTGTTCTTTTGTGGCCGTCTTTAGTCTAGAGCTCACTGCGAAGGCCCGTTGCGTCCAGAGGCCATGAGCAAATGAGCAGTGAGGAGTTGTATCTATTGTGGGTCCATGATATGTCGCCCTATGTATGTTATATTGAGTATTGGTGGTCCTCTGTCTCCTGACAGATCCTGCATGTCGCGTCTTGTTTCATACCTATTACCAAAAGCTGTCTGTTCAGTTTTACAGTGGCTAGTTAGGATTAGTGATGGGCGTTTTGTAAGTTTCAAAAGTGAAACTTTCACTTAAATTTCTGCAATATTCTGAAATTTACAAAAGTGAAACTTTCACCTAAAATTTCATGCAATATTCTGAAAGTTACCGAAGTGAAATCATTTAATTTCTGAAAATTACTAAAGCTTTGTAATGTAACGTAAGTAACGGACACTCTTCATGAAATTTAAAAGAAAGGATCATGGGCATTTTTGTATGGAAATTGGGTGTGGCACCAACAGAATTGAAACCTTTATATTTAAAATGAACTTAGTGAAAACATCATTTCTTATTATCGCCGCGAATACCTAGCTCACCGGAGAACAAAAATATGATCACTTGAAAACAAGACAGTCCATATAAACTTTAGGTAATATACATTAACAAACTGAAGTATTTTCTTGAAATTGAGAGTTTATTTGTCGTACAGAGAAATACAACATTTATAAGATACATTAAATACCTACATGAAAAAATAATTCGTGTATTTTTTTTCAGTTAAGTATCTTAATCGAAGGTTATGTTGATGATAGAGTTCTACGAGCTACTTTGTAATCTTGCGAGTAACGTGTTGTTACGAATATTTTTAAATATACTTTTTTAGACAAGTTCTGGAGAAGCACGAACACTACAGTTTACATATTTTTGTACATCAAATACCCGACACACAGTTCTATAACAAACTGTAACATATACATTAATTAGCCGAAGTTTCTACGGACAATATATCTTGTTTTCAAGTGCCCATATTTTTGTTCTCCGGTGAGCTAGATATTTGCGGCACCATTAAGAAATGATGCTTTAACTAAAACCTTTTTAATGATATAGGTTTCAATTCTGTTGGTGGCACACCCAATTTGCCCATGATCCTTTGTTTGTGTCAGAATAATTTCCATCTAATTATGTAACTTTCAGAAGCTGTAATTTACGCAGTTAAGGAAAGTTTTGTAATGTTTCAGAAATCGCCCAACAATAGTTAGGATCCTAGTCACTGTACAAGTCTTTTCTCTTTTGAGTTGTAGAATCTATCTGGAGAGCTCGCTTTTGAACCCTTTAATTAGTTATTTCAAGCGGTTTTGTCCTTCTGCGAGCTTCCACAGCTCGATAGCCGTTACGATAGCTCTTATTTCCTTGTCAATAATGGCGGCTGATTTTTAATAACACGATAACATGTCAAAGGCGATATGGTTTTAGCGAGTAGAATAGAATAGAGGCCCGGGTTCAAAGATAAGGTCCCACCGCCGACGACGAGCGAGAAGCGACTAGAGTCAGTGATCATCTATTAATATTAGTGTGTCTTCACATAAACTAATAAACTAGGTATTCATTCATTCATACTTGTGGGAGTACCTTGTGCAGTGTCCGTCCGGGTTGGTACCACAATCTTATCCATTAACCTACCGCCAAGCAGCAGTGTTCGCATTGTTGTGTTCCGGTTTGGGGATAAGACAGCCGGTGAAATGACTAGCATAGAGGCATTCCATCTTAGTCCTTAGGGTTGGCAGTACATTTGCAGTCTTGTGAATGCGAATGTCTATGGGTCACAGTTTCCACTTACCATCAGGTGGCCTGTGTGCTCGTTTGCCTTCCTATGTCATAAAAAAAACATTCTTCTAATGACACGGGGTCTATACTCCAGTAAAATTGGTGATTCAAAGTACGGCGTAGTTTGAGTCAAATCCGGTAGTTCTGAAGTTTTGCAGACTAGACATCAGAACTGCCGGATTTGACATTTGAATTCTGAGATAAAACTTTTCAAAATTCATTATTTTTCGAACCTCGGATTTTTTTTGCAATTGAGATTGTTCATATTTTTTAAATTAAGTACTCTTATTTGAAAACCATTTCGAGGAATAGAGTTTTAAAGCCGTTCTGCATTATTAAGTTTTAAAAATATTTATCTATTTCGGAAATTTCGATAAAAGTAGGTATATTTGACCTTTGTTTGACTCGTTTTTGGCTTGAAGCCATCCTAGGTGTATCTTACGGGTTAGGCGAAATTCGCTTGAAATAGTATATTTTAATGCACTATTACAATCACTTTATTATCATTAGATATCATTTAATTGTTGTAATTTATTAGAAAATGCCAACGGAAATTAAAAATAATCATGTCATGCATAAAATGTCTGCTAAATAAATAAAGATATTAAAACAAAACTATTGGGTCAAATACAAAGTAAATGAATTGGGTCTCTTAAAATTACCCATTCTCTCGAGTTAGAATGTAAAAACCTTGAGTTGTTTTTTTTTTGGGCTACACCAAAAAATAAACTAGTGCGTTCTGTTAGGGTTAATATTCAATAGTTCACTTTGTGATACCAGCACCAAATTTTAGTAGGTACAGGTTTGATGGGTCTACAAAGACAAATTTAGTCTCATATGGTAGCAAATTTAGTTTGCTTTAAAAACGTCCTGAAAAGGTACTTTCAGAAATCAGTCCTTTAGTGTTATATTCGCTAAAATGTGAAAACAGGCTGAATTTTTCAAATTTTCATTTTTATTTTGGCAAAGTTGCGTTCGGTGCTCGTTGTCATAAACTTGGGTTATTCATTGGGCCAACATCATAAACCAGTCAGCAAAAAATCAGAACTCCCGGATTCGACGCAAAGACACGTTACTGGAGAACTATATTCTTTGTCCTTTTCTTAAGCGAGAAAATTGTCGATAGCTAATCCTTATCCTAATAATCGCTAACAAACAAACAAACTGTCAAGTTATTTTTTTTAATTAGGACCGTAATTTTAGCGGACGGGAGGTTAGTTAGAAAGTTATTCTGCTTCGGTAATTAACTGGTTTCTATTTAAGAGATATAGAGCATAGCATAGAGACGATGGCAAGTGACCAGACGGAGCTACTTTGGTGCCGTGGAAACTGGGCAGGGCACTGGTATGGGACGCGACGTGTGTTGCATATTCGCCCTTTCCCACGTCCAGTCAACCCGTAATCGGGTCGGTGCAGCAGCTGATCCGGCCCAAACCATCAAGCGCCACAAATATTCATCATTATTAAATAATTACGAATTTGTGGCACTTGCAGTGGAGACCATGGGTCCTTGGTCAGCTGATATGAAAAGCTTTATTAAGGGTCTGTCATTCCGGCTCATAGACACCTCCGGAGATCCTAGAGCTGGTGCTTACCTCTCCCAAAGGATTGGGCTAGCTATCCAGAGAGGTAATCAAATCAAATCAAAATCATTTATTTCAGCCATCTTTGGACCATAATATTATAATAAAGTGAAATGCAGCCAGTGTCATAGGGACCATGCCGCGAGCGGACCTGCTAGAGGGTGTTTTTTTATATTCGTGATTATTATCTACATCTTTAATATTTGAGTAGCGTGGTTTTATTTTAATTTGAGTAGCTTAGTTTAATTTTTATTTAAATAGGTTTAGTTTTAACTTTTAATTGTGACACAAATAAAATCATCACAAATGTAAAAATATAGAGATTTTGATTTACTTAATCTTAAAAAATATTTATTTATGTGTTAAGCAGCTGTTAAGGTGGCTTAATTAAGGAGTGGTTAGGGATTCAAGAATAAACAAAATTGGTTGATATATTTATTTCTTAAAAACATCCAATATATCCAATCGGTGTCAAACATTTCATACTACATCAAACTACACAAACAGTTTGTGGATAATTAATAATTAGACATCAATAAATACAAATAAATTAACTAAAATTAAAATTTAATTCACTGACATCGGTGGGCAATGGCTTTTAAAATATTCGATAAATGGTATTTCTCATGAAAAGGACAATGGTTTTTTTAAATGATAGTACATGCCATCAGGCCACCACGTACATTTCTGTTGATTTTTAAGATAGGTAGGATAATAGCAATTCTCGAGTAATTTGACACGAGCGTCCGATTTAGTTTTACAATTTAATTGTAAACATCAACCTTTCTCTTATAAACTTAATTACTATTCATTGTAAATACGTTATACAAAAATACATTATCCATAGCAGGGATGTTACGGAGCTTGGATTCCGGTTCCGTTAAGTCGGGTCGGGACTTCTGATTATTACTAAACCTTCGGTTCCGACTTCGGCTCCGACACTTTTAAATCGAAGGTTTTAATCGGAGGTCGAAGCATAACATAGCGGCGGCGCGGCGGCCTGAGTCGACTGTTATGAACAGGTTCATACATATCGCGCGGGGAATCCCCCCGACTCCCACTACGTGCAGTGACTCCGACTCTAATTCCGACTCCGATAAAGCAAATTTAAAAACTCCGACTCCCACGACATCCCTGATCCATAGTAACACCCACATTCAATTCAGTGGCTTAGTTTAGAAAAACGAAGCGGACAAATAGACGGACAGACTCTTATTTTTATAACACTTATTTATTTTAGTTAGGTAGAGGACCTTTTTGTAAACTGAAGTACTTATATAAAACTGTAAACCCCCCCCCAGACCACCAAGCGATCAGCCTACGGCGGGTGGGGGACTCCCATACCTAACCTAACCTTTAACAATCAAAATGGTCTTTATTAATATCATGTTAATTTAATCACATTTTGGTAAGCTCCAACTCGATCTTAAATTCGTATTCATAAGACAATAGGAAATTTCTAATCGTAAGACAATTGGTAGAATTAAAATCAACCACAACCTCAAATAACATATAGAAAATCTTGCTCCTCCGTTTTGGTATTGACTTACTTCGCGTGTGAAGTTAAATTTCTGCGATATGGAGCTTATTTTAATGTGCGACAGGGACTTGTTTTTTAGTTTGTGTACTTTTGTATTATAGTTATTGCTGATACAATAATAATTACATATCCTTTTAAATGCCCAAAACATAAAGATGATTTAAAAAATGTATTTCTAAGTGTTACATTAAATGTAATAATTTACAGCTGGTGTCAATCGGTTAATCGGATTTTGTCCGGTAAGTTAATCTATGATGGGGATGACGAAGTAAAAATAGCTGCACAAAAATATTACCTACAACAAACGTAAACATTATAAAAATAGAAAATAAAGCTATAAAATAATACTTGTTGTCATTTCATTTCATTATACCCTCCCGCCCAATTAGTTAGGTATTTCCCAGTAACAAACTATTTTGTTCTCGTCTCGTCGTAATTCTTAGATTCAGATTAATATTAATCGAATCTAATTACGACAAGATGAGAGCAATATATTTTTTACCAGGTGTATTCCAGCCACCTTCATTTAGAGATCCTTCTCTTTTAATTCTGTTCAAAGTCCTAACATACACCTGAAAAGAGGAAAACAAATTATGGGGATATTATTATACTATATTATATAAAAGAAAGAGAGAAATAAAGATAGATTCATATATTATATGGATAATGCAACCAGACAAGCTATGATCTGCAATTTACCTGTAAATATCACGATAAAAGTAGTTTAGTATTGGAGCTGATATGCTGATGTAATATTTAAGTTAATCAATAACAACACGAACCTGTCATGGATGAAATTGTTTCCATATTATGTATATCGACGACTTAAAGATGGTCTTATTTGCAGCTACATTAAATTGGTTAGAGAATTAATTCTGAAACTGGTTTCCTGATGGTTTTTTGTGGAACGAAATACTGCGTTCTCCTGCCACGTATTGCCACGTATCCAACCCGATTCAGGACATCCTTTATCAATTTCTTACCATTTTGGTACTTGGTGTTCAAATTTCAAGAGAATGATAGTGTGCAGATTCTTGAGTTGGTGGTAATCTTGCTAGATTTTAACTAATTTTTTTATCCGTCTACCAGTGGTGTGACAGACAATATTTCACCAAGGAAAAGATACATTATAGTACATGCCGGTTCTGAAAATGGCTTTGTGCCCAATGGACTCAGACATCCGGTAATCTGTACATCTATCACAATGATATGAATTCAGAAAATTTCACAAAATGCCTGAGAGATTGTAATGGACAATGCAAGTTACCATGTGAAACAAGTAAATAAAGCACCTACAATGCAAAATTTAAAAGCCACATTACAGGAATGGCTTAGAAGCAAAAATATACCATTTGAGGAATGTTTCAAAAATGCAGAACTATTATGCCTAATTAATAATAATAAACCAGTACCAGTATATGAAACTGAAGAAATTTTGAAACAACATGGTCATGAAGTCCTCAAGCTTCCTCCATATCACTTTGACCAAAATCCTATTGAGATGATATGGAGTTTAGCTAAAAGAAGAGTAGCTAGTAGAAAAATGGGAGTTCCTGTTTCAGAAATGGAACACTTAATGAAATAATGTTTTCACAGCGTTAAGACAGAGGATTGGAAGAAATTCACAGACCATGTTCTGAAAGTTGAAGAGCAATATACCTAGTCGGTTACTAAGTTCTGTTACTGAGATTAATTACAATTTAAAAAAAAATTAAAGCAGTTTTGCATAAACCTGTATATTAATCAAAACTTTGATTTATATAGAATAATAATAAAAATAATGTATTCTAAACTATTGCAATTATTTGATGTACGAGCTTGAAGTATTCCCATTTCGGACGATAAAATCATAGTTAAGATCACGCACGACGATGATACTGATAACGGCCCCAACTTTTGTAAGAGTTCCTGTAGAGAGTTCAAATTTGCGTGACATATTGAACAGACTTCTTTAGAGACTTTAAATTCTGATACGAATGTATTCAAAGCAACTAAAGATCCGCTTGGACACCGGTCAATCTTGATGACTCATTAAATCGACTTTAAGATTTCACATGATTTTGCAGAAATACGAAAACACACCAAATCTCTTGCTTCATAAGTTGGAATTAAGTCATGTTGAGAAATATAATTTTGGTCTCTAAACATATAAAGAGATAGGATTTTTTATAATATTATACAAAAAAGTTCTTTGGTAAACAAAGACTAACTTTTAAGCGATTTCAAAAAATGAAATTTACAGAAAAGTCATGCGTAATTTCATCGATGCCGGCTGTGAATGTTAAAAGATCGTATAGGGAATTGCGGAAACTAAGAAAAATGATTAATTGTTTTTCAAAATGTATATTAATTAAGGTTTTAATTTTTATACATATTGAAATTAAAAAATAAACATAAGTTAGTTTTATTTGCATCAACCTTAGTAACAGAACTTAGTAACCAACTAGGTAGAGTAAAAGCCAATATATTGGACAATGAGTTAGAGCCAGTCATTATTAACCTTTAACCTTTTCAACGCCACCGACGGCTCTGGCCGTCATCGTAAAGTCGTGGCACTGATACCACGTGGGCTACAGCCGTCACAAGTTCAAGATCGAAAGAGACTTTATTTCGTATTAATAAGGTGTTATTTGCATGGCATAGCTAGGTTGTGGGAGTGACATAGGCAATATTTCAATCAGTCATGAGAGGGGAGGGTTTATGTTTTGTTATATATAGACGACATTATCCAAAAACACAGTCAGGTTTTTAAAGCTTGCTTATTAGACTTGTTAATAAGTTTAATAGAAACTTACTACAACACGGACCGTTCTCCCGAGTCATTTTTTTTATTATTACCAACCAATCAACTAAAGTCGAGTCCAGAATTAGGCGAACTAACTTGACAGCCGAAAATGTTGCCAGACATAGGAAAAAATAAATAGTGATAGGTTTATGTCGACACAAATATGTCGATATAACCTTGTGCCTTCTATAAATCTGATTATATTTATATTTTATCAAGTAATTGTCGTCGAAACTTTCACACTCATACATACTTGCCCAATAGGGAAAAACTACAGCAATTTTTACGATATAATATGATCTGAAGGATGTACTGTTTAAAGAAGATATTTACGATACTTACTCCTCAAATTAGGAATAAAATACAAAAATAATGCTGACATTACAACAGGCCATTGTGATCCTTTTAGGTGGCTTCCAAATTATTAGTTAGATTCCAAACACAATAATAATGATAAACTAGACTTTTTAAATATCGATATTAACAGCACTAGCCAAACTGTAGCAACATTAGTGTACAATGAACTGTCAAGTTAGTTCGCCTAATTCCGGACTCGACTATAAATAGTAAATACGTGTGACCAGTGGGGTTATTGTGACGTAACTATGTAGTTCAGTTTACGCTGAGAGAAAAGGACAGAGCTGTATAACTGACATAGCTCCGTCCTTTACGCTCACCGTAAAATGAACTGCATAGCTATGTCATAGTAACCCCTCTGGGGGCCTATTACGTGAGCTTTTAGGAAAACTTATTTTGTTCTGACATTTCATTTTTCCGCCCCCGTGTGGTTGCCGGGTTTGAATAGTGCCACTCCATGTCTTCCCGTGGATGTCGTAAGAGGCGACTAAGGGAATAAAGGCTTGTAGTACTGTTAGGCGATGGGCTTGCACCGTCACTAATACACTGGTAAACATCTTAGCCTATTTGTGCAAATTGTGGTTACTGAATTATCAGCAACTTTTTAAAGTTGTAATTCTGTAGCTCTGCCTAGCCCAATCTGGGATTACAGGCGTGAAGGTATGTATGTAAGTATGTGTAATTTTTCCGGCGTTTTATCAACCAGTGAAACATTAGGTAAATGTGACATAAAGCTCTTGAAGCTGATAAAAAATATTAATAATACAATCAACAAATCCCCGAAATCAAATCATCAAAAGCTACCCGGTACCAGTTTCTTCAAAATTGCAAATGTTGACAGTTTAGGCCGTAAAATGATGTCAATTAACCCCTCATAATACGATTAACTACGCCAGGCAGCGTGCTGCCCGGCTAAAACCAAGTGTTCTGAAACAGAATATCTTTTAATGAGCTCGTAATACGAATTGAACAGGCAATTCTGTTTTTGCCGAGAACAGGCTGGATATAAGGAGCTCATAATAAGCCCCCAGTATTTCCAGAGGAATAGACCAAAAAAATTAACTTACGGTTTTTATATTCTAGTTCGAAAGAATTAGTAATTTTAAGAGGCCAATTTCATTAATTTTGTATTTGATCGAATAGTTTTGTTTTAATATCTTTATTTATTTAGCAGACATTTTATGAATGACATGATTAGGTATTTTAAAATTGGGCTGGCATTTTCTAATAAATTACAACAATTAAATGATATCTAATGATAAAAAGTGATTGTAATAGTGGAATAAAACATACTTTTTCAAGCGGTGTTCGCCTAATCCTTAAGATACATTGAGGAGGGCTTTAATCCAAAAACGAAAGTCAAACAAAGGTCAAATATACAACATACGTACATAAACTCACGCCTTTATTCCCAGAGTGGGGAAGGCAGAGCTACAGAATTACCAACCACTCTAAGAACTTGTTGACAATTATGTAACCACATTTGCACAATTACAATTACAATTTTATTAGGCTAAGAGGTTTACGAGTGTATTAGTGACAGGTTGCAAGCCCATCGCCTAACTAACCGTACTACAAGCCTTTATTCCCTTAGTCGCATGGAGTGGCACTATTCTAACCCGACAACCACACTGTCAAATATACTTTTGTCGAAATGTTATTTTTTTCAAATTAGAGAATTTAAAAAATATGAAAAATCCCAATTGGGGTTGTTCATATTTTTCCAATTATTAGATAAGTACTCTCATTCGGAAACCATTTCCGAATAGGGTTTGTATGGGATATGTCTATATAACTCGGCCCGCACCCCCTACTTCCCGGCCTCTGTATTAATGTACTTACTAATATTGTGGTTTCTGTATGTGTGTAACAGAAAACATACACCGAAGTTAAGAGAGGGCGGGTCGCTATCGTATAACGGAAGAAAAACTACAAATATGTAAATTCCTAAATATTATCAACCAGTAATTCTAAGTAGATACAATGATTCACGATGATCCGTGGAGTAAAAACCATATTGATAGCCCAACCAGTAGTCTAAGCTCCCGACGCACGAAACCCTACCTCACAAGGTGGCAGATCATAAATGAAATATAGTGATAGATACTTAGGAACACTGGATTGTAGTTGGTTGCCATGGCATATCCTAGAAGAACTTTTATTTCTTTTCGACATCGTATCGCTATTTTGATCGAAAATTACATTATAAGGTGGCAGATCGAAACGACTCATCGAAAGAGACGCATTTGGATATATAATAGAATAGAATAGAATATAATCATTTATTCGGCTATTAAATAAAGACAAAAGACATACTTACATATGAGAAAACAAAAACAAAAAGTAAATTTTACCTATTTTACTAATTAAAATGAAATAGCCGACACGGAGTACCAGCTCAGCGTGGTGCTGAGGCACGGAGCCGCAGCGCTGATTTACAGCTGGACCCGCATGAGATAGATGGCAAAAACAAGAAAAGATATACAACATTTAAAAAAACACAGCATAAAAGTTATTCTACAAATCGTCGGTGAAACTACAAAATTGCGTAAGTAACATTTTAAATAAGGGGCAAAATGCACCTTTTTAATAAGTTAGTAAGGTTTATTTTGCTCTATCATAAATTTGTTAGTTATGCGGTTTTGCAGTATCACCGACAAAATAATTAAAACACTACAATTCAAATAAACAATAATAAAAAAATTAAAAATGTTAAACATCACAACAAAATGAGATCTAGCGTCCTTAGCGCATTCTTTTTAGCTTACATAATTACACATATTATAATCGAAGTTGAAACTGAACATTTAAATATTCAGCAACACAAAATTGTTAATGTTATTAATTGAACATTAATAACAAAAACAACCACATTATTACAAAAAGTGATCTGTGCAGCCGTCCATTTGTAGCGTCAAAGCTAGCTCTTTCAATTTGTTCTTGAAAATACTTATTTATGTTTGTGATGTTACGAATAGGCGGAGGCAGGTAGTATCTATCACTATATATATTACATAGATCACTTGCTATAGTCGCTTCTCGCTCATCGTCGGCGGTGGGACCTTATCTTTGAACCCCGTCCTCTATTCTATTCTATTCGCTAAAACCATATCGCCTTTGACATAACGGCTATCGAGCTGTGGAAGCCCGCTGAAGGACAAAAACGCTTCAAATCACTAATTAAAGGGTTCAAAAGCGAGCTCTCCAGAGATATTCTACAACTCAAAAGAGGAAAGACTTGTGCAGTGACTAGGATCCTAACTAGCCAGTGTAAAACTGAACAGACAGCTTTTTGTAATAGGTATGAAACAAGACGCGACCTGGGGACCGATTTTTGACTTTCGACCGCTCGAAAGTTTCACTCGAAAGTGACAATAAACAATGAAATGGTATTTTTGACTTGCGAGCGATAGAAAATATGAACACGAGCGGTCCGTGGCATTCGTTTTGAATTCTATCAATAGAAATTCTCATTTGACATCTTCCAAACCTGTTGGGTTACCAACTTGAGTATGTATGCCGGGAAGTACACGAAGCATAAACAAACCTAGCACAATCCATAGACATCCACAGACGAGAAAGCGTTTCATTTTTCCTACATTTATAACCAGTCAAGAATTTGTAAAATAAGCGTAAAAAAATCTTATGGGCACTGAAATATTAAATTGCTTGTTATGATTTCATCTTTTGTTAGCTTCACACATTTATTCGCAATTAAAATATGAATTAAAAAAACCGGTAAAACATCGACTTTCTGCGTATAATGAAATAAGTTCCAACTTAACAATATTATTTAGTCAATCCCTCACTTTCGAATGAAAATCTCAAAAATATGGAATTTGGGACAATTCGAAAATAAATTGTGAAAGATTTTCGCATTAGAATATTTTCTACCGCTCGGTTTTGAAATCGAGCGCTCGAAAGTCAAAAATCGGTCCCCTGCAGGATCTGTCAGGAGACAGAGGACCACTAATACTCAATAGAACATACATAGGGCGACATATCATGGACCCACAATAGATACAACTCCTCACTGCTCTACTAATTTATATTACATTTCTGATCTGCCACCTTGTGAGGTAAGGTTTAGTGCAACGGGGGCTTAGATTACTGGGGAATATCGGCTTCCGCGCGAAAGATGCGTAGGAGAAGAATAGATAGAGTATGCATACCTAGAGTGGACACGAGGCCGGTAGCTGTCGTAAGTGCCTACGAGGATAAATAAATAGTCTCGAGAAGCAAATGTCTATGGGTCTCAGATCCCACTTACCCATGTAGCGTGTGTGCTCGTTTGCCTTTTCTACACCAAATAAAAATACTTGAATGCTTTGCTTGCTACGCACTGCACTTAACACGCGCATTATGAGGAGTAAGCCCTCTTTGACTTCGTCGGTGGAATAAGACCAAGTTCGAGAAACGCCCGAGCGTGCATTTTATAGACAAAGCCACTAAAACCTCGAATCAGGGTCCGAACCGGGTCATCCCCTCAAACTTATAACACTCCTCATTGCGTTTGGGGTTAAAAATACGTTATAAGCTAGGAATTGAACCTTGTTCATTTCATACTATTAAATTAAGCACGTGACAAAAAGGCGGGGTCTTTTTAATTCAGCATTTTTTCTTTCTTTCCATAGGGCATCTAGTAAGTAACAGTAACGTATCGTCATCATTGTCATCAACAAAACATGTAAGAAAATTGGTGTCCGTATTTACTTTAACTTTCGTATCTTCATCGAGTAGTAACTTATCTAAAGGTGAAATATACGTAAAATAGTATATGAAAAATTAAGTCTAACTAAGTCTGTCTGTTATGCTACAGATATGTTCAGAAAACGTTTTTGTATTGTTAAGGCGATTCGAAAACGTGGTGTATGATTAAAATTTGTGCTCGAGCTTAGTTAGTTAGTTTTAAGCGTATCATGCCTACGTGTCCCCTCTGAAAAAATTTACTCATTGTACTCGTTTTGGTTTATCAAATAACGTAATAATTTTATAATAGACGTTTCAATATGACTTTACTCAGTCAGTCGGGGTTGATCTGAGTGTGAACTCGTTAGCATTTTTTTATTTTTTATTTTATGTGTTTAAAAAAAATGAATGTATTACTTTTATTGTTGTTATGTTTCGTCCCTATGTCTATGGAAGCTAGAAGAAGAGGTGAGTAAACTTAAACATACTACTAATTTACCTTAATTTATTAACCTTAATGCGAAATAAAAGTTTGTAAAGTGACATTGTTGCCAAATGATGATTTGGTAAAAAGTCAGGATACCATAAAAATACCCTCCTTTTTGGCAGTTTGTTAAAAAATACCGTTAGTACTCCATTTAAGTAGCTAAGAGGACTAAACCATTTCTTGAAATAGACAAAACTAAATTAAAGGTGGATTTAAATGAGAAAGCATTCGCTCTCCCTCTTTCCTCCTGCCTCCTCTTTTAGTAAAAAATACCATTAGCACTCCGTACATTGTAGCTATGGAGGAGAAACACATTAAATTGATATGAGGTGAGGTGTATCCCATGCTCTTTGGATATGCTTAACTGGCATATCCACTCCGGGACACGAACCATCCAAGGCGCTTGCGGTGGTGACCATGGGACCTTGGACAGCTGATACGAAAAGCTTTATTAAGGCCCTGTCATCCCGGCTCAAGTTCTTGAGTGGCGTCCGCGGACCGGGAGACGAGCTGTAGGTAGGTCTCCAACAAGATGGAGTGACGACCTTGTAAGGATCGCGGGAACGCGGTGGATGCGAAAAGCACAA
This sequence comes from Acleris emargana, assembly GCA_927399475.2. Classification (NCBI taxonomy): domain Eukaryota; kingdom Metazoa; phylum Arthropoda; class Insecta; order Lepidoptera; family Tortricidae; genus Acleris; species Acleris emargana. The sequence goes on from OV656860.1 coordinate 5,816,587, forward strand.
GACCGGTCTGAGTGGAGAGCCTTGGGGGAGGCCTATGTCCAGCAGTGGACGTCTTTCGGCTGACATGAAGATGATGATCCCGGCTCATAGACTCCTCCGGAGATCCTAGAGCTGGTGCTTACCTCTCCTAAAGGATTGGGCTAGCTATCCAGAGAGGTAATGCGGCCAGTGTCATAGGGACCATGCTGCGAGCGGACCTGCTTGCAAAATGTCCTATTTTCGTGTGTAACATCATCATGAACATATTTAATGTCATGATTCATGAACTAAATAATAATAAAGTGTTTTTTTTTTAAATTAGATGTAGGCGATTTGTATGTACAACTAAAAAGGGACGTTGATTTGTGGTAGGACTGTTGACCGTGTACGGGGTCCATCCGGATCTTTTGCACCGTATTATATATCTTTTTATCTGCTGCAGCAGTGTTCGCATTGTTGTGTTCCGGTGTGGGGATAAGGCAACCTGTGAAATTACTAGCATAAAGCTATACCAGTTATCAGGGTTGGCGATCCATTACCAGTCTTAGGATTGCAGTCCTGAGGTTGTAGTATTGATAATGCAAGTTTCTATGGGTCCCAGATCCCGCTTGCCATCAGGGGACCTGTGTGTTAGTATGTCTTCGCGTTGCCATTAAATAAAAAAAAATACAATTTATGGGATGTACCTACATTACTCAGCTTGGTAGCTGACCTTCGTGTAATCAACCGGAAAGAGGCGTATTTGACAAAATGACGTGTTATAAATTCAATTATTACAGCTCATGACAGTAGAAATCCTTAATTTCTGGGGTCGTGATAAGAATTGATGAGGACTATGTACTTATTAGCTTTTAATTTGATACAAAATATATAAGATGATCGTATATTACTCACTAATCGCTAAGTTACATAGATCTTAATTAATTAATAGCTATACTATTTCAACAGTTCATTATGAACCCTGAGGGGCACTGCGGTATCAGGGAGAGCAGGATCCACTGTAGGTACCTTTGAAAATTTTGAAAATCGTTTTTAAGGTATTAATTGAACCGTGTGGTTGCCGGGTTAGAATAGTGCCACTCCATGTCTTCCCGTGAAGGGAATAAGGCTTGTAGTACTGTTAGGCGATGGGCTTGCCACCTGTCACTAATACACTGGGATACATCTTAGCCTACTTGTGCAAAATGTGGCTACAGAATTATCTAGAAGTTTTAAGACTTGTTGGTAACTCTTTAGCTCTGCCTACCCCACTCCGGGAATGAAGGCGTGAGTTTATGTATGTATGTAATTGAACGATAAAGACATTTATTCAGTAGGTAGGCCAAACGGGCACTTTTACACGTCAAGAATCTACCATCGCTTCACAAGAGGAGACCACTGCTGAAAAAAAGCGCTGCAAGAAACTCGGCAGTCAGTCATTTTTTTAAATATATTTAATATTACAATGGTACTACTTAGTCTAGCATTATATAAATCTATTAATATTAAAATCCAAAATATATCAAACAACCTGCGTAGTTTCCGCAGGAAAACGCACCAAAATCTAACGAGAGAGATAGAGGGAGAAAAGTTTAGGTTAGGTTAGGTTACTTATGTTATAAGACGATGCAAGACGACCACATAGGATTGATATGTTTGCCTACATCAACGGTGCATCAGTAGACAATGTCACACCAATTGACCTAGTCCCAAACTAAGCTCTAGGTTTGTACTATGGGTACTAGACAGCGATAAACTTACTTATATAGAGAAATACATACTTAAATACATACATAGAAAACCTCAAAACCTTACTCTACTTTTAATTTCGATTGAGAGGAAAGTGAGCAAAAATGTTGTTGGTTATTATCACAAACTTGTCAATAGTCTAGAAAAAACTATGAGTGTTTTGATTACATTTCAAAATGAGTTAGAAAAAAACAGGGCAAGAGCAAGTCGGGTCATGCTCAGTGTATAGGTAGGGTACTTGCACGTGCGGGAAGGAAGTGAGTGAGCTGGGAAGACATGGCCTTTCATGTTTTAGAAGTGCCGGCCGTTTGTACCGTCTTTTTTAGCCCGCCATGAGATATGGAAGTCATTACTTTGTCTCTCCGTCGATGAAAAATATCTTTGACGACGCGCTGGCCTAGTTGGTAGTGACCCTGCCTACGAAGCTAGCGGTCCTGGGTTCAAATCCCGGTAAGGGCAGATATTTGTGTGATGAGCGCGAATATTTGTTCCTGAGTCATGGATATTTACTATGTATTTAAGTATATATTTAGACAACGATATAAATACTTATAAATATTTATATCGTTGTCTAGTACCCATAATACAAGCCTAGAGCTTAAATTGGGACTAGGTCAATTGGTGTGACATTGTCATCTGGTGGTCCCCTGATATTTATTTATTTATTTATTTTTAACACTGTTGCTCAAAAAGTGGTATTTTCTGTAGCTGTATATCTTGCGAAATGTTGGATTTTTCAAAGTAGTGAGTTTTTACTTTTTGTAGCTGCATATCCTGCGGAAACTTTGATTTTTCACAATGCTGTTTTTTACTTTTCAATTTTTTTTACCTTTAATTGTTTAAATTGCCCCTGTGAATTTTCCCTCGTCCCGGGTGTTGTCTCTCGCTTTCAGCACGGGCCAAGGTATCTCGGGACTCGTGTATTTATACATTTTATACATTATAATGACATACTTCCCGCGGTGTCCTGCCGTTTGACCAAAAGTCATGTGGCAAAATTACACTTGACAAACAATGTTTTGCAAAAAAACGTTAAGTCAATTGATCATTTTACTACTAGTCATTTTACAAATGACTTACTTTTCCAAATGATCAACAGTTAAATTTACATTTTACTAGGAAGACGAATCAGGGCATAACCGACTCGGATAGGTTAGGTTAGAAGGCAAAGGAGGGAGCTTGGTTGTTTTTTTTTCTACCCAGAAATAGGTAAACTAATTGTTAAATGATCAATTGCTAAGTGTTTTTGTAAGATGATACTTTTGTCAAATGTCTCGTTTGCCAAATGATCATTTGGTGAAACGTTGTTTGTCAAATGACCATTTGTCAATAATTTTTTGGTCAAACATTAGTGAACCACTTCCCGCATGTATATTAATATGTAGGTAATGTACTTTTCAGCAACTCGGGCGCCGCCGGCGACGTGCCCCCGTTTCCCTCGGCTCGCGCACGGGTCAGCGCTACAAACTGTTCGCGTCGCCCGCTTTTACTGCCACTTCGGGTTTCACTTGGTGGGCTATCGATACTCCGTGTGTGGCTTAAATGGCTGGGACCACCCTGCCCCAATCTGTGTCTGTAAGTATTTGATCTTTGCCGAGGCGGGCCGACCTGGGGCCCCAGACAAGATGCATTACGCCAACTCGCTTTTCTATTCGTTTCGTTTTTAAACCAATCGCTTCACTTGTAGATGACGTGATACGAAAAGTCACGTGATCTAGCAGTGACGCGATTGGTTTAAAAACGAAACGAATAGAAAAGCGAGTTGGCGTAATGCATCTTGTTTGGGACCCCTGTTCAGGGTCACAAACGTACCAAAAGCAGAGTGGTCAAAGAGCTTTTCTCAGTGGTTCCGAAGGATGCAGCGATGTATTGATGTAAATGGACGCCATTTTGAAAATATATAATAAAGCCTTGCTAGTTTGCTCAGTTTTTGATTTTATAACAACTCTCAGTTCGACCCTCGTATTTGAGTAAAACATTTTTGGATAGTTTATTTATGCGGTCTTCTGCTAAAGCTGATTCTTCTTTCATTCCAGCCCCCAGCTTGAGCTGTCCTGTGCCTATGATAGCCAACGGGTCGGTGTTGCCCCGTCTAAACAATGCATGGCTCGACTTCTTTTGTCAGCCAGGTTTCCAGCTGGTCGGATCTCCAGCTCTATACTGCGACGGGAGGTCTTGGAACGGAACGGCACCGACTTGCGTTGCTGGTAAGTCTACCTTGCATAAAATGCAAACATGCTCGGAAAGAATGGTTTTCCTATTGAAAGACAAGGACGGAAAGTACCTCATTTTACTCCTAAGAGTAAAAAAAACCATATGAAACACTTTCCGTCCGTGGCCATATAGTTTTTCAAAAGTGCTCTCTGCGGCGTATAAAATCGAAAGGACCATGAAAAAAGTCCCATACACCCAACTTGTGGGTGGGGGCGTGTAGTACAGCGGCGGGGCTCCGCGGTGCTGGCGGGGGCTCGTCGTGCGTGGAACTACATACTCGTACATACATACCTTCACGCCTGTCATCCCAGAGTGGGGTAGACAGAGCTACAAAATTACCTACAACTTTAAAAACTTGTTGATAATTCAGTAACCACATTTTGCACAATTAGGCTAAGATGTTTATCAGCGTATTAGTGACAGGTTGCAAGTCCATCGCCTAACAGTACTACAAGCCTATATTCCCTTAGTCGCCTCGTACGACATCCACGGGAAGACATGGAGTGGCACTATTCTAACCCGGCAACCACACGGACTAAAAGTGCGTGAAACTATCTTAACTAATAATCGTAGTTGTCAAATAGACATCCTCTCCGAATTGGTCAAAGGTTTTTTAGCGGTGTCAAATGCACACTATTTGAACGAACGAACTATATCGTCGGTGATACTGCAAAACCGCGTAACTAACAAATGTATGATAGAGCAAAATAAACCTTACCATCCTATTAAAAAGGTGCATATTGGCTCCTTATTTAAAATGTTGCTTACGTAGTTTAGTAGTTTCATTGACGATATATCGCACTGCTAGATCAAGACAGTATCAACTCAAAATCATTGTTAGTTTTGTTTCAAGCTCATAGACGTTGAATTAAAGTTGATTTTAGCATACAGTTGTATTTTGAGTTAGTACACTTTTCATCTGGCAGTGCGATATGTACTGAGATTACTTAGTTACTTGTGTTGCTGACTGCATTGAATAACGAGGGTCTTTGCTATATCTGTAACAGAAACCATCGAACTGCAGTTGAGCTGTGACTTCGAGCGAGACCTGTGCGGCTGGCGGCAGGATGAGAGACATGACTTTGACTGGACGAGGCACAGCAACTTGACTCCTAGCTCTTACGCAGGAGCAGGAACAGGACCTTCGTACGACCACACATTTGGAAATTCTGGCGCAGGTATAGGATAAATAAACATCAGGGGACAATGTCACTCCAATTGACCTAGTCCCAAATTAAGCTCTAGGCTTGTACTATGGGTACTAGACAACGATATAAATACTTATACAGTGTGTGACATCCATAAGAACATATATTTTACGTAAAGATAGCTTTAAGTGTTGTTAGCCGTTTAAAGAAGGAGTTAAGTATTAGCTAAATTACATTTAGTGTAATTCATTTTTAAAGGATACAACGAGCAGCAATGTATAACATTAAGTCTAAGTTAAATGCAAGTTAATTGAGGGATAATTGAGCTATGTCTGATACATTGCGTGGCAAATTAGTTAGTATGAAAAAAAAAGTACAACTTATGTTAACAAAACACTTGTTTTTATGATAATTATGATGCATATTAACTGTTGTCAAAATATATGTTCGTATGGATGTCACACACTGTATAGAGACCCTTATACTTAAATACATAGAAATCCATGACTCAGGAACAAATATTCGAGCTCATCACACTAATATGTGCCACTACACTATACGCTACTACTAATATATATATAAGATCCCAATAGGAGACGACCTTCACCCAGCTGTTTATTCGATAAAAAATAGGTAACTAAATGAACTTAGCTCCATAGAATTTTTTTTTTTTTTTTTGCAATATAAAAAAAAAGAATCTACCACTTAGTTTCTATGGATGTACCTAGTAATATGCCGAAGTTATCGTAAATCAATAAAAACACGGTGTATACTGGACTGATTTTTTTCAGCCAATCTATTCGCCATATACCTACTCGTATTACTTACTATATTAAATTTGATGTAAAATACTTTTCATCCAATAAACACCCGGGTGAAGGTCGTCACCTGTTCAGATCCACTACTAATAGAACTTTATGTCACTTTCGCGTAATTATAATGAGACTCTCGTAATGAGAGGGATTAATACACGTGGTTTTATACATTAAGAAACTGAAGTATTTTCTTGAAATCGAGAGTTTATTTGTCGTACAGATAAATACACCATTTATAAGATACATTAAATACCTAAATAAAAAAAAATCGTGTAATTTTTATCAGTTAAGTAACTTAATCGAAGGTTATGTTGATGATAGAGTTCTACGAGATACTTTGTAATCTTGCGAGTAACGTGTTGTTACGAATATTTATAAATATACTTTTTTAGACAAGTTCTGGAGTAGCACGAACACTTTAGTTTACATATTTTTGTACATCAAATACCCTACACGCAGTTCTATAATAAACTGTAACAATTATACATTCATTAGCCTAAGTTTCTACGAACGATATATCTTGTTTTCAAGTGCCCATATTTTGGTTCTCCAGTGAATTAGATATTTGCGGCAATATTAAGAAATGATGCTTTTACTAAAACCTTATTAATGATATAGGTTTCAATTCTGTGGGTGGGCACATCCAATTTGCCCATGATCCTTTATTCGCTGTTGATATCGCTTCGCATGTTTGCAACTGTACTGGCAGGAAACATTGTTTAATTCTCAACACAGTTCACGTATTTAATCTATGCTATTTTTAACATCTACATCCCGAAATATCTTTTTATATACCTCAACTAATCATCTCCAGGTTACTACATGTACATAGAGAGCTCGGCGAGAACAAACAACGACTCAGCTCGGCTCTTGTCACCCATATTCAGCAGCGACCTGGCCCAAGATGGCTGTTTCTCTCTCTTCTACCACATGTATGGCGGGTAAGTTGACAATAGTTCTTTCTTAATAACGTATAATAATATATTATATACTTTGAAAATCGAAGTTTGTCTCGAAACTCGTCATTTGAGACTAAATCATGAGAAAAGGATGAAGCCAGCGTAACTTCGAACTTCGGGTATATGTAAGTTGCCAGCCGGAACTGCGAACCCATGCAGTAGAAAAAAAATAATCCTAGAAAGGCCCCCTACACGATGGTCATCATGAGTCAGCTTAAGAGACGCATTTATACATCTTCGAGCAAGCAACATTTTATTATATCCTTCTGAGGCCCAACGTACAATTCAGCATGTAATCACCATACACCGGATTGACGGGGGCAAAAATGTACCAGTGCTAGTGATTCATTAAATATCGACAAAGTTTATCGACAACTTTTGTCGTGACATATGGATCTTACATTTCTTGCAAAAGTAAGTCGTACCTTTATCTTCTATATGTGAACGATCAGCTTTCCATGAAGATAAACAATCTTTTTTCTTTCGATGCATTTTTAACCGACTTAAAAAACAAAACGGTTCTCAATTCGCCGGAATGCTAAAGAATATTGTTGTAGCGAATGAATTGGTTATTCAACGTAATTTCAATGGTCGTCAAAAGTGACTCGAGTGCAGGGTCACTATCAGATACCAGTTGTTTAAAGTTGCGATAAGTATGAATAAAAGAGGTTTGCACATAATTAAAAGGTAAGTAAGGGCATTACTTATTATAATGATGGATGATTAAAAATTGTTTTTTATCGATGTCGATAAACTAAGTCAACATTTAATGAATCACTAGAACAGGTACATTTTTGCCCTTGTCAATCCGGTGTATGGTAATCACTACGGCCCGTAGTCTTACCAGTAGTACTATTGTTTTATACTCATTCAGACCCAAGTACTTAAAATACAAAATGGCGGTTTAGTCCTACTGGTAGGACCGTGGCACGCTATGACTACACAACTGTCGAAGGAGCTGGGTCTGAATGACAATGTTAATAAGTACTATGGGTAGGACCTTGGGTCTTATGAGGATATCCCACTATTAAGCATTACTCCGTAGCTTTAGCGGTAGTTTGAATGTTGGTGGCAACCAAATGCTTCTTCCTATTGAAGAAATAAGGTACCTATATAATTTTACGTAGTATCCCTTTGAAACGCATAAAATTGTTTGTCCTAGCATTGTTTGGTCTTAAATCTTTTCGCTTTACGTCTTTTTCGGCCGAACACACACAGAATAGAATATACACGTATTGTGTAGCATAGTTCAAATCCACTTCACTTGTAAAAACTCCTTTCGAGCAAACGATTTTCGACCAACAATACATTAGGACAAACAATGATTATGCATCTTGATAAATATATCTCTATATTCCTATCTTTTTCTAGCTCTATCGGTGGTTTAAGAGTTTACCAAATACCGATCTCGCAAATTATACAGCTGAGCGAGGTTGAGAGGCAGGATCACCTCCTGTTCGAGAAGTGGGGGAATCAGGGAAACACTTGGTTTAGAAACGTCTCCAGGCTGCGAAATACAAACAGCAATTTCCAAGTAAGTTTGAGTTTTAATACGGCATGTGCTCGTTTGCCTTCCTGTCTAAATAACTAAACTATAAACAATATGTTATCAATATGTTGTCTAGTACCCATAGTACAAGCCTAGAGCTTAGTTTGGGACTAGGTCAATTGGTGTGAGATTGTCCCCTGATATTTATTTATTTATTTAATGAAGATGTGTAGGCTCTTACGGCTCGTTACAGAGTTTGACATTTCCTTCTAAATAAATGATAAAAATATCTTATACCTAACGAAAATAAGATCGTGGTGGAATATACATTGATTGGTTATGTTAGAACGGTCATTAATGTATAAAAGTAATTAAAGTAACGGACCCAAAATGCTTCCTTTGGGCACACCTCGGTTAAACAGTTATTTACTTTATTAATCAGCTAATCGATGATCACTGAATCTGGGTTATAAAAACAAGATGAATACGATCTTATCCGACAAAATACGACATCGTATGGTTATTTACTGCGTCTACCCGAGTACACTACTTTATTCCGAATTGATCAAAATTACGAATTTTCATAATTCCAAATGCAATGTTATGATATAAGACTATTTTCTAATATCGTTTATAATCAAACGTAATCTAACCTACGTTTAGCAATTAAATTATGCTCTAGCATCGGAAAAAATACAATTCGGACAAATGAATATTCGGAAAAAATAACTGCATTTTTCTAAGAGTTCAGGGTATCGACCAGGTCAAAAGCTTTGGTCACATCCAAAAATCGAGCCACCACTAAACGAGATGTCGCGATCCGTATTTCAGATAGTAATTGAGGGCATTCGAGGATCTAGCTTCACCAGCGACGTGGCCATTGATGACGTGGCTATCCTTCAGGGTGACCAGTGCAACAATGCTTCTATTACAGCTGTTACACCACCCGACCTTAAATGTGAGTGTTTTTAAAACTGTTCTTCTTCAGTTCTTCGCATTTATACCTATATTTTTATTATGTCCACTTTTATTGATACCGATATTATTCATGAAAGGGAACTATTGGCTGTGATGATGGAAACAGTAACTTTGGTTATTTCTGATAACTATTTTTAACGCAGATTACGGCACATTACGGTGCATCTGGCTTAATTAAATGTGTAATGCAATATATGTATATGTATGTAGTATTTGTATTGTATTGTATTGTATGCAATATCTTGTCTTGATAGAAGTTCTCTTCGAATAATTTGAAACTTCTGTATCTATTTATATTATTGATGTAGAAAATATTACAGGTCACAATCTCTCATCAGTCTAATCACGACAAGATGATGCATTACACGTATAAATTCGCTTGATGCACGCATTTAAAAGGATATTGAGAAGCCCACTAACTCTTTGCTGAACCAGTGTCCGATTCACTACCGCGAGGACACATCCCGTGCCCCCTTAATTGTTTTCTTTTATTTTTGTGTATTTGTGTCTTATGGGTGGTGAATAGGTAAATGTCCTTTCTTTCTTCTACTATCTTCTTCATTTCAATACTATAAAAGCAGCTTTTGAAAGAGGCTTCTTAAATCTGTAACTAAAATAATGTTACTTACCATCTACGGACTGTTATTCAAATTAAATAAACAAATGAAGGAGGATCTTGACCAATTTCTTTCGCTTCTTCAACATTCACATCGAGTCATGCACGCACGTCGGTTTCGGGTACTTAAGATTCGGCCCTTTTCCAGTATTTCTCCGATTTGATTCGAAAAAGTACGCCTAGGGCGGCCCCTTCCGACCCTTCCACTCACTTTCGATCTGTATATCTCTTTTGTCAATCTTATCTCAGATCGTAGCAAGTGGAAAGAAGTGGTCTCTGCCTACCCCTCTGGGAAACAGGCGTGATTTAATGTATGTATGAAGGAGGAATGGAGGCCTATGTCCAGCAGTGGAGGAAAGTGGGCTGATGATGATAATGATAATGAAATAAATGAAATTAAATGAAATCTCCGTGTTTTAAAGCGGAGACGTGCCTCGGTCGGTGCGAAGTGTACCTGCCCCCGCCCCGGGCAGGTTGCAAGTGCACCATTGACTGCGTCAGTGACGCGGACGCGACCTGCTGCCCCGATTACTACGAACAGTGCATATTTAGTGAGTAGAGACGCAAATTTCTTATTACCTTAGACTATAATTAGGGTTAGGATTTTGGTGGCAAAACGTGGTCATAGAATCTATGGAGTTGCTTTTACCTAATTATTATTACACATCACTTTGATTTTGGCCTTTAGTTTTGTCATATTTCTAAATAAACTAAATACATTATTAGTTCAGTTTACCCATACCAACTAATATTTGTTTGTTTGTTACGCTTTCACAGTGGAGATATCCTCCGTACCAAATTCTATTTAAACTTGTTTAGCGATTTAATGAAAAATTGAATTTTTAAATATGACAATACTGAAGGTCAAAATCAAAGTGGTATGTATTATGAATATTATGATAATCAAAAAACAGCGACTCCATGGATCCTAAAACCACGGTTTGCCGCCAAAAGTCCTAACCCTAACTATAATATTGTAGGTATAGACCATAGTTACTAACTTCTGTAAGCTCGCAGCAGACTGTACTTTCAACGTTGTGATTTACCTGCAGCCCTGCTTTGTTGCTTTGATTGCTGTGTTGGCATAGAAAAAGCGAACGCTAGGCTAACTGATGGTACTGTGAGGATCTGAAGGAGGGTCCTCGTCGACAATAGCGTAGAGGAAGAATCGCAGAGTCGCTGGGTTTTTAGTGGGTGATCCGGTCACTCTCGGTCGGTTGTTATTTCAACGGCTAAATATTCTCAACACCGAAACAATACGGCTTGGCGGAAGATTCGCTATTGACTTGAGACCACTTTAATTATTTTGATTATTTTGACACTATACAGGGCGTCCCAGGACTATGCGACATGAAGGGAAAGTACCTTAAATATCGTAGATAGGATATTTTGCTGAAAGAAGACTTTTTAAAAGTTAATAATACAATAATCAATTTTTTTCTAAAAATTCCTTTCTTCGTCTGTCAATAATGTTATTTCGTTTAAGAAACTTTGTTAATTAAAAATAATTATAATTGTTTCTCCATTCTTTCGATTGGAATTATAAAAGTAACAATATTTTTGTAATATTAAAGTCATATTAAAGACGAAGCAAGTAATTTTTAGAAAATCTTTGAATGCAGTATTACTAACTTTAAAAATAAAATAAAGTTTTCTGTCAGCAAAATATCCTATCTACGATATTTAAAGTATTTTCCCTTCATGTCGCATAGTCTTGGGACGCCCTGTAGATAAATGAAAAAAGTGGTTTAGCCCTGTCTTTTTATCATAAGGAGTAGGTAGATCTGTTCTGCAAACTCGATAATTCCGCAAAACAATGTTTCCAGTTTCGTTTTTCCCCATTCGTTATTTTACTCAGTTGGATTTTTCCCCAGCCATAAATTTTACCCAAACGCATTTATTACATTGTACTTACTCGTATTTTCTTTTTTCGAGACTTTCAAAGTACTAATTTTACAGAGTCGAAAGAGCTCCTATTACTAGGTACTTCGGCTCGTGTCGGTCGGGTCTGCTGCAAAACTATCCCAGCAAAAACCTACCGACATCTTCCATTGTAATAACAATAGCTAAATAAGAGATCAAGAAAAATTTAAAGCGGAAAATTTGTAACTGGGTAAATATAATCTTAACTGGGGAAAAATGCGATTGGGTAAAATTGTAAATGGAGAAAAATGCGACTATTAATCCTGCTACGAGAAAACTCGAGTTTGGGAAACAGATTGATATACACTTATTTATGTCTGTTCTGAGTATTGAATACACATCGATCTTTCTTTTTTGATCCACCAATTGAATTCAAACCAGCGTCTACAAAGTTTAAAATATTTTTATGATAACATAATAATTTTCTTTTTTTCTTTTCATGATAGCGATTACAACCATCTCTACAAATACATCCAATCCATACAATCCAACTATAACCACCTCTTTGACTACAACCACCCCTTCGGCTAAAATCACCTCTTCCACTACAACCACCCCTCCGACTACAACCTCCTCTTTGACTACAACCACCCCTTCGACTAAAATCACCTCTTCTACTACAACCACCCCTCCGACTACAACCTCCTCTTTGACTACAACCACCCCTTCGGCTGAAATCACCTCTTCCACTACAACCACCCCTCCGACTACAACCTCCTCTTTGACTACAACCACCCCTTCGGCTGAAATCACCTCTTCCACTACAACCACCCCTCCGACTACAACCTCCTCTTTGACTACAAACACCCCTTCGACTACAACCACAACGACGACGCCAACTCTGCGCACGACCACGTATGAAAATATAAATTGGAATGGGGGTTCAACGCTTGCAAACGAAACAACTGAATGTAAGAATTTATCCAATTACATACTAACTCTTTTATGAGCATTTAAAACTCAAATTAAGAGTAAGAAAATAAAACAATTTCAACTAACTGTCAATTAATTACCTAGCCAAATTAAAATACAAAATAATATTTTTTAAGACACACAAACACTTGCCTCTACGTCAGTCAACTTACTAGTAAAATTGATGATTTTTAAGTGTTATTTAGTCTTTATTCAAGAGAAGTAAAAATTCGATTTATTTTCTGTTTCAGTATGGACAATGTACGATGAAACAGATCCATCATCGTCCTCCCCTGTGGCTGCAACCGGCACCGCGAGCTCCCCGCCGGCGCGCCCCGCCCCGCGCCCCGCCGCGGCCGGCGACCCCGCCCCAACTACTAAACCACCGACCACCACCGACCCTGTGTCGACTACTATAACTAGTACCAGTACAATTAGCAGAACGACGATGGAACAGGGAACTTGGTCGGACTATGATAACATTAATAACACGGCCACACAAACGACCCCGGGAAATCCAGTCTCGCCCAACGGTACGGAGCATGAAAATCGCCTTAAAGAAAATGGTAAGTAGTTATTTAATCAAATTAAACTTTAATTTATCAGTTATGATTACGGAAATTTAGAGTCATGAAGGGTTCGGAGTTTTCATAGCACGGTAAGACGAAACAGAGCTGTGGAGTCGACATAACCATAAAAATTCAACTCTTACTCATACTCATTCAATTTAATTTAATTTTAAATAGGGATGATAACTTTCACTTTTAATATTCATAACATTATGAAATTAATACTAAATAATGTGCACATGAAAATATTTAGTTTATAACTGTAGTATTTCATTACTTAGCTTAGCAGCTTTACTCAGGGGCTCAGGGCGAATATAAAAGCATGTTGGAATTAAATATACAAATGAGTATGAGTATGAGTAAGGATTGAATTTTAATGTTAATGTCGACTCCACAGCTCTCATTAGTCTTTACGTGCTACGAAAACTCCGAACCCTGGTGTCTGTCAGGTCTGGTGGAGTGTCAATTTCTATAAAATTGTATTTTTTGTCTTTCGCAAAACATTATGTCATGCCCCCCTCAGTACTTAACTATCAGGTCACAAACTATCAGCCCAATGGAGCCCTGACCCACCTTAGCACTGTCACAGTGACGTTATGATTCAATTCGTATGAAGTGTCAAACAAATGGTTTTATAAGTAATGTCTCTTTTAATATTGCATAAGAACAGCAATTTTACCTTGTACAAAAGCTATAAAAAAAAAATGATTTAAAGTGCTTTTATTGTAAATTTTCGAAGATGCGTTCTTGACTATTTTAGCAAAAAACTTAAATTTTAATTATCTCAGAAATGGTTCACTTTTGCATAGGGTATTACGGGACGAAAATGATTTCAAATGACCTCTTCCATAACCCCTAGAGGGGAATAGGTCGACTTACCAATAGCCCTGTATACAAGAATTGCTCGTTTAAAGGTAATTTACTGTCAAGACGGTAAAATTAAGCCGCAACAATTATTATTAATTAGCCCAATATAGTGTCCCACTGCTGGGCAAAGGCCTCCTCCCTTGATTTCCACACCTCTCTCGCCGCAACATGTTTTTTTTTACCAGTACCTAACGATTATACAGGGTGACTGGAAATTTGCCGTATTCCTTGAAAGGGGTTATTCTACAGCTTATTTGTAACGATTTAAGTCCAGTCAACCAGGGCTCAAAACTCATTGGTTACCGAGTTATTCAAGTTTTTAGATTTTATTTAAAAATACTCTCCTTTCGACCTAAAACCAGTCATTGCGTAAAAACTTCGTCATTTAGACTTAAAAAAATGCATTTTTCAAATAGCCAATGAACTACTGCTTACGAAACATGATAAAAAATGCCAAAGAAATGCAAAGTTTTGCAAATAAAAGGATTTGAAGTTAAAAGTTCTAGTAATTACTTTCCAAATTTTGTAACATTTTAAAGCATAACTAAAAAAAAAATGACAACACTTCGCGTACAAATGAACGGAATAGTGTGCTCAATTCATAAGCTTTCTAAAAAGGTACAATTTATGACATTTTAAAATTAATTTTCATTTAAAAATGTACAATTAATAATAATAGCAGTAATTATCGCGGTTAAGCTCCATCATTTCAACCAAAAAACGCGGGATCATTCTCGTTTTTAAATTCAGCTAATCGTGTTTTTTTAAATTTGCTTTTTAAAAACATAAAGTGCGCCCCAAGGTCAGAGGCACCCTGTATAAAGCTGATCGAAACGGGAATCGTTAGGTAAATATTGGGGGGGTTGAGATGGCGTTGTGTTGTGAGCCTCTTCGACCATTGCTGATCTTTTGTGGCAGCCGTCGTTATGTACATTACATACATGGATCGTTTCAACTCCTGAAACTGAACCTCTTTTGTTTTGTAAGTTGTTAAAAATATGTCAAACATAAATTTTATTTTTTTCATACAATTATGTTAAATCTTCAATGTACGCTTAAAGGATCATGGGCAGTTTTGTATAGAAATTGGGTGTGGCACCAACAGAATTGAAACCTTTATATTTAAAATGAACCTAGTGAAAACATCATTTATTATTATTGTCGCAAATACCTAGCTCACCGGAGAACAAAAATATGATCACTTGAAAACAAGACAGTCCATATAAACTTTAAGTAATATACATTAACAAACTGAAGTATTTTCTTGAAATCGAGAGTTTATTTGTCGTACAGAGAAATACACCATTTATAAGATACATTAAATACCTACATAAAAAAATTATTCGTGTAATTTTTTTCAGTTCAGTAACTTAATCGAAGGTTTTGTTGATGATAGAATTCTACGAGATACTTTGTAATCTTACGAGTAACGTGTTGTTACGAATATTTTTAAATATACTTTATTAGACAAGTTCTTGAAAAGCACGAACACTACAGTTTACATATTTTTGTTCATCAAATACCCTATACGCGGTTCTATAATAAACTGTAACAATTATACATTAATTAGCCGAAGTTTCTACGGACGATGTATCTTGTTTTGAAGTCCCCATATTTTTGTTCTCCGGTGAGCTAGATATTTGCGGCAATATTAAGAAATTATGCTTTAACTAAAAACTTTTTAATGATATAGGTTTCAATTCTGTTGGTGGCACACCCAATTTGCCCATGATCCTTTTCCATACAATTCTCCATTTTCCTTTTGCCCTCGTACCAAGGAAACATAGCCCCCGTACCATGAGATAGTGATAATACGGCCATGATTGAATACACTGATTTTACAATTAGACGTTAAAATCAATTATTTATCTAAACTTAAGTTATTTTTTAATGTTGCAAAACAAAAGTAGTTCAGGGTATTATGACGTAGCTGGGTGAATCAACTTTTAAGGTACTCCCCATTTTTTGACATGTTTCACCAATTATATACATACATACATACATACCTTCACGCCTTCATTCCCAGAGTGGGGTAGGCAGAGCTACAGAATTACCAACAACTCCGAAAACTTGTTGATAACTCTGTAACCACAATTTGCACAATTAGGCTAAGATGTTTAACAGCGCATTAGTGACAGGTTGCAAGCCCATCGCCTAACAGTACTACAAGCCCTTATTCCCTTAGTCGCCTCGTACGACATCCACGGGAAGACATGGAGTGGCACTATTCTACCCCGGCAACCATACGGAAAAAAAAAGAAGTTTAAGTGTGTATAAGTCACTATTTATGATTTCAGCGTCAGGCTCCTCAGCGATACTGGTGACGGTGCTCGTCCCGGTCATATGTTTAGTGATAGTGTTACTGGTGGTACTACTGACACTGCGCAGCTACAAAACGATTTATTCAAAAGTTCGGCGGCTCCATCCCTTTCACTTTCGCGCAACGTTCACACCTAACGCGAGAGAAAGAGGTAACGCTAGCGAAATTCCGATTTACGAATTCGGACATAGAAGCCCTGGAGAGAATGCGTGCACGCTGCGAGAAAATAGCCTTAAAGATCACTAATAATAACTAATAAATTCTTCATTCTTAAAGAGATCTATATCGTGTTTTATTTTAATACAAAGACTGCCCTGCTAAACCAAATAGCAGTATGTCAAATAAAATTCTTGTAGCAATCACGACCGAATTACTAAGGAGAGATGATTGAATCTACTTTGACAACTGAATCTCAGATACTGTTTATTGGCTTAGGAGGGCAGAATACCAAACCTTGTATGATTATAATAAGTTAACGATTCGAATTTTCTCGGCTATTGTCAGCTAAACCCGGAGCCGAAAATGACACAAAATACATTGCTGCGGTTTCTGTTAGGTAGGACTCAACTGAAAGTATCGTCAACGCAGTGTATATCACCTGCCATGATGACGCTCTTACGATTTACACGATCGTTAACTTCAATTTCATATCACCACGCTAATCTATGGATTTCTCACTCTCATATAATTAAGTATTACGCACCCAAGTAAGATAGAGAGTTTGTCCGGTGCTTGAGTAATGGCACTGCGTATTTTTAGATTTTTTTTTTTTTTAGATTTGTCCAATTACCGTACTCGCTAGCCAGTCGAATGCTCTGTCCCTCGCACTCTACAAGAATACTGGAGGGCCTGCAAGGGACAAAGCATTCGACGCGCTAGCAACTACGGTAATTTTAACTCATGGTAAGGGTACAGCATTGTTTTTCCGCTGTCAACATACATACATAAACTCACGCCTTCATTCCCAAAGTGGGGTAGGCAGAACTATGGAATTACCAGCAACTCTAAAACCTTGTTGATAATTCTGTAACCACATTTTGCATAATTAGGCTAAGATGTTTACCAGCGCATTAGTGACAGGTTGCAAGCCCATCGCCTAACAGTACTACAAGCCCTTCCCTTATTCCCTTAGTCGCCTCTTACGACATCCACGGGAAGACATGGAGTGGCACTATTCAAACCCGGCAACCACACCCCGTGTTCCGCTGTCAAAGTTATCAATATTCAGAGACTATAGTTTTGCAATGTGTCAGGACTGACTAGTCATCGAACGGTCAGTGCTGTAAGTAGTCGTAATGAAACCTACTCATAAAATCTACCCTAAGTATCACAATAAAATAAAAAACAAAGCATAGATCGCATGTAATTTAATCGTGGTCCCGTGTGAGGAACCTAACTTCGGTGTCGCCGGCCCGGCGCGCGCGCAGCCGCGCCAGCGCCGCCCGCCCGCGCGCGCTGCGCGCCGCCAGCAGCGCCGCCGCCGCCAGGCACGCCGCCAGCACGAACAGCGTCACCAGAGCAGCTTTGGAGCCTGATGCTGAAACAATACAGATTGGGACCTTTTCAATCCGCCACTTATTTAAACAAATCAATTTACTATAATTATGTAAACATTGTATATTGTCTAGAGTACCTACACGGTTTCTGTAGGAGAATTTATCGAAACTTAATATACAGGGTGTAAAAAATCTATGGGCCCTGGAGGGGAACTACCTTAAATCCTTTAGTTAGCTCATTTTACTGAAAGGAAACATTCCTTTATTTTTAAAAAGAAACAAAACAGCATTTAACGATTTTTTAAATTTTTCTTGTCCCATCCGGGAATCGAACCAACTAAAAATAAAAATTAAACCCTCGCTATTTTATTATACGAATCGGTAGGATTATTGTTCAGGATAAAATTTGTCTAATAAACATTTGGACTTACACTCATCTGTTGTACGAGATGGCCCATGAATAATATTTATTACAAGTTCTTTATTAACAATACCTACCTAGTACTGTTCAATTGTAACAAGTAAATGACACGTTATAATTTTCTTATCTCTTCAACATCTAAAGACATCGTGTGAAGTACAAGCTTGCTAATGTTATTTATCTCTAAGTACCTTTTTTTAAGTAAGTATTGGATAACAAAATCGGTAAATGGTAATAATAAATCTATGCACAGCACGATTTCTTCTTACACTAGACGTTCGTTCTGACGAAAAGTTTAATAATGGAACGTACTTTTTTGCAATGCGGGGCAACAAATTTGCAATTCGAACGATAACATTTTAAAAACTATAAAAAATAAGTATTCGTTCGAATTTCAAATTTTATCCTGAACAATAATCCTACCGATTCGTATAATAAAATAGCAAGGGTTTATTTTTTTATTTTTAGTTGGTTCGATTTCCGGGTGGGACAAGCAAAATTAAAAAAATCGTTAATGTAGTTTTGTTTCTTTATAAAAATAAAGGAATGTTTCCTTTCAGTAAAATGAGCTAACTAAAGGATTTAAGGTAGTTCCCCTCCAGGGCCCATAGATTTTTTACACCCTGTATATCCTATGACTATGACACACACAAATAACATGGGTTTCTGTAGGTAAAACATTTTTCAAAGCCGGTTAAGTAAATCCCGAGATTGCCCCTTACAAAGTCACATTTTTTTATAAATAACAAGTTTTTGTGCTGTTTTGTAAATGCTTGTTATAATAATTGTAATTACTGTTGTTTTTTGGTCACTACCAACTAGGCTAACTGGGAGCGATTTTTGACTTTCGAGCGCTCGAAAGTTCCACTCTGAAGTGAGCAAAATCTGTGAAACCGGTTTTTAAAATTCGAGCGGTAGAATTGAAATCTAATGGTGTGGACCACTCGTCTTAAAATTTTCTATCGCTCGTAATTTCGAAAATACGGTTTTACAGATTTTGGTCACTATCAAGTGAAACTTTCGAGCGCTCGAAAGTCAAAAATTGGCCCCCTGAGTCGTCAAATGACTATAACTTGACATTTGTAATTTATATATATATTTATAAGAACCCTCATGTGGCCAATTTTCTAGATAAATTATAAAAATTTACTTTGACTTGTCTTGAAACGGGCATCTTAGCCAAAATCGTTATTTTTTTTATAAAAACTAGTTTACTAGGTTTCGTGACAATCTGTTTGAACCGTTTAAAAGGGTTTTGTTGTGAAGCGACGCCTCAATCGCGTAGTTGTCAAAATAAACCATATAAATTTGGCTCCGGGCGATAATGTTTCTCACCCAAATCAAGTCCGCTTTCTACGATTTTTGAATATGTTGTAGATTTATTATGAAAAAAATGGTTTACTTAGTAGTTTTATTTTGCTTTTTTCTAAGATATATTTTGTTGGAATAGACAACGTTTGTAGTTTTTCATAAAATCTACACATCGCACCTTTGCGACAAAACTGTGACATCTGGGAAAATCACTTTTTTTTATTATTGGATAATCAAAACCGCCATTTCAAACTGTATTATCTACAAATGCTCTCCTGTAAAATCGCAACTTTGGAGATAGCACAGTTTTGTCGCAAAGGTGCGACATATTAAAAAATCGTAGAAAACGGACTTTACGTAGGTACCATTGTAAAAGTTGGACTAGGTTTTAAGGGGAGAGAAACTTAATCGCATTTCGTGTGGAAATTGTCAATTACACAATCCGCTTAAATGATACGAGTATCTAATCCACCAATTGACTTGTCTTATTTAGTAAACCCTTTTATAACCTCAAAATACCCCCTTTATAAATAAATAATAAAATAATAAATATCAGGGGACAATGTCACACCAATTGACCTAGTCCCAAACTAAGCTCTAGGCTTGTGCTATGGGTACTAGACAACGATATAAATACTTATATAGAGAAATATATACTTAAATACATAGTAAACATCCATGACTCAGGAACAAATATTCGCGCTCATTACACAAAGATCTGCCCTTACCGGGTTTTGAACCCAGGACCGCTAGCTTCGTAGGCAGGGTCACTACCGACTAGGCCAGCGCGTCGTCATAAAATGTTGTCTCTAGTTGCCTTATTCACCAGAAAACAGCCGTTTTAGCCAAAAACTATGCATTTTCAGGTTACAAAAGTGTTTACTAAATAAAACAAGTCAGGTGGTATAGTCAGTCTTTATATCGGATTTTTTAATCTATAGAATATTTATTTTAACTTTGTTTTTAATGAAAATTGGATTACCTCGATTCAATTGCGAAGTTTTTCCTTCTAAATCGTCGATTTTCTTGCTAGTGGTCGTCTGTAGAGGCGCTTTTGTTGTGAACTTAGTCGTCGTAGTCGATTTTCTAGTCGTCATCGTTGTCGGTTTCGTTGTCGGTTTAAAAGTAGCGGCGGAAGTTCCATTAGTTGTCGGAGGCTTGGTGGGGACCGGTGGTGTAGTTCGTGGAGTAGTTCGTGGAGTAGTTCGTGGAGTAGTTCGTGGAGTAGTTCGTGGAGTAGTTCGTGGAGTAGTTCGTGGAGTAGTTCGTGGAGTAGGTGCGGTGGTGGCGTTAGTGGCCTTGGTGGCGGGCGGGGTGGAGCGCACGGGGCGCGCCGTCGTCGTCGTGGTCACGAGCGTGCTCGACACTGTGGAGTCATCGTCGTCGTCGTCCGTTGATGTCGCTAAACAGATTACCATTATTAGTAGATTGTTAACCAAGGGATGAAAATGAAAATGATTATCATAATAATTACCAATACCAGAACCAAAATGATTGCAAATGATCTCCCCCATAACCCCTAGAGGGGAATAGGTCGACTTACCAATACAATAACCCTGTATATCCATTACGGAATAACACGGTTTTCTTTTTTTAACTCATTTTGAAATTGTGTCAAAATAAATATAATTTTGCATGACAACACCTACAAATAAACTATGATAGAAAATATTATCACAATCTGGTAACACGAAATGCATAACGACTGGATAGGTACGCACAATGTGACAGCTTGTTTCATAGCTAAAATTGTTACCATGTGAAGGTTCGTTCGTTCGAAAATTTATTTGTAAGAAAATCATTTTTCCCTGGAAACATTAACTTTTTAAAATGTTTAAAGAGATACGAGTATACATACAGTCGCCATCAGATATATTGTGGCGGGCGAGGTACTCAAATATTTCGGAGCAGCATTACTTTTCAATAAATTCGTTACACTAGTTATGGTCAGTAACATCAGAACATGCACTTTGTCATAAATATAAGAGCAGCGACTTTTCAATAAATTCGGAACATATATATACATATAATATAACGAGGTAAAAATATCAGAAAGCACAGAACGTCAAAGGTATAGCGACTGACTCGGGGACCCACTACTTTTGTCCCACAAGCGCTGGTAGATTTTTGACGTGTGAAAGTGCCCGTGCGGCCTACTTACTGAATACACATATTTTATCTTTTATCTTTTTTATCATCAGGTGGTCTGTGTGATCATTTGCTTTCTCTATGACGACAAAAAAAAACATACAAAACATACAAATCTTTCCGCTTTATAGTTTTGGTGTAGATGCGTCACTTACGCATGCTGAAGATGCATAGTTCGATGAAGTCGGGGCAGCAGCTGCCGTCGCCTGCGCAGGCCAGGGAGCAGCCGCAGCCCGGGTCGGGCGAGCTGGGCCCGGACACGTCGCAGCGGCCGCTGCACGACTCGGCTGTAACACGCGGATGGTGGCTTGGTGGTTGGTGGCTGGTGGTGGATGGTGGATGGCGGAGAGCGACCTCATAGGGCCATAATACAAAAAGGGAGTTTTTTGGGACTTTGAATCTACCACGAGTCCCGTGTGGTTGTCGGGTTAGAATAGTACCACTCCATGTCTTCCCGTGGATGTCGTAAGAGGCGACTATGAGAATAAAGGCTTGTAGTACTGTTAGGCGATGGGCTTGCAACCTGTCACTAACTCAAACATCTTAGCCTATCTGTGCAAAATGTGGTTACAGAATTATCAAGAAGTTTTAAGACTTGTTGGTAATTCTTTAGCTCTGCCTACCCCACTCTGGGAATGAAGGCGTGAGTTTATGTATGTATGTATGTACGTATGTAATGCTATTTGTTCTGTAATGCCATTTTCAGGATATGACCAGCAATAATATATTATCCAACATTGAACTCGAAATATACTACTATACTACATATTACTAGAGGCATAAGACTGTGTTTAGGATTCGTGGCATTGAGAAACTCAATTTAGGTAATTCAAATATTGGACCCGATTCTACGTGCACATCGCTTAAATAGCCTAAAACTAACTAAAACTAAATTGTCTAATTTTAAGACATAGTTTAGACGGCAGATTTAAACAGTGCTATTTCAGAATGTCAAGCTGACAATGTATAAGACCGCCTAAAATAAGAAGCGTCAGATTCAAATTAGCGCTGTCATGGCGCTGTCATTTGATTATGACACTGCTCATAGTTAATAGCAAAGTGTTTTAGCGAAACCTAAATAAAATTAGGAAGTTTAGATGCCACTGTAGAATCGGGTCCATTATATCACTTAAAAGGATTTCAACTCACATCTAAATACAGGTGGCGTAACGGCCATACTGTTGGCATTCACGCACTGTTCTCCCTGGAGGATTGCTACGTCATCAATAGCGATGTCACTGGTGAAGCTTGTGCCGCGTATGCCTTCGATCACTATCTGAAGAAGGACCAGGATATAGTGGTATACTTGATACTCGCACATCAACCAACCAGTCAATAGAAGCAGAACAACCAATACGTTAAAGCTTGAAAAGCTTTGATTGATTGTTTGGCAGAGCCACGGGCTAGGTTGCTAACATTCCTTGCAATACTATCAGCCCAATGGAACCTTAACCCCCATAGAACTGTGTCACAGTTACGTTATTACCACCAAACTTTGGAGGTTTCATAGCACGGTAAGACGAAAGAAAACTGTGGAGTCGACGTTAGCATAAAAAGTCAACTCTTATTCATACTCATACTCATTCATTTATTTAATTCCAAAATGCTGTAAAGCTGCTAAGCTAAGTAAGTAATAAAAGATTTCAATTTTATTATAAACACAATAAAAGTTTTATTATATTACAAACAAACCAAAGTACGTAAGTTTGAAATAGTTATACCATTTTATGAATTAAACAATAAAAAATAGTATGAGTATGAGTAAGAGTTGACTTTTAACGTTAATGTCTACTCCACAGCTCTCTTTCGTCTTACCGTGCTATGAAAACTCCGAACCCTGGTTATTACTCAAGTTGTAGGAAGCGTCAAATCAATTGTTTGCTCTCAAAGTTTCAGAAATCAGTAAATAAATTTTTAAAGATTAACTTCATAGTGAATTTAAAAAAATATATATGTGATTACAACTCTTCCAATTTCCTAAAAAGATCTCCAGTTTATGCCGATTCTAATGGTGTGCCACATGCATTACAAAACTCTTAATAGTTTGAGTTATTCGCTAATAACTTCCACCCGGCCGTGAAGGTGGCGATTTTTGGGAGAATTAACTTCTCTATTCACTTACCAGTTACCACGTCTTACGCAGTTAGATGTTTTCTCGTTGTAATTCACCTTTCTAAGATGAGAATTAATTCATTAGAATTTTGGAAAGGGAAGGCCGGGTGGAAGTTATTACCAAATAACTCAAATTATTAAGAGTTTTGTAATGCATGTGGCACACCATTAGAATCGGCATAAACTGGAGATCTTTTTAGGACATTGGAAGAGTTGTAATCACATTCGTTTTTTTTTAAATTCACTATGAAGTTAATCTTTAAAAAAATATTTACTGATTTCTGAAACTTTGAGAGCCCCCATTTTTTTTAAATGTTGCTATACGCTTCCAATAAATAACACTTTTATTCGAACACCACAACATTTAACTTTCTAACAAAATGATAATTTTGTGGATACACCAAATACTTTCTTTTTTTTCGGGGTTTCAAGGTCGAATTTTTGTAACTTTTAATAAAATAAAAAATAAATCGGTATTAAATAGCCCCTAGACAAATTAAGGGTTAAAGTACCTGAAATGGATAGCTAATGGCCTCTTCTATTCGCCGGTTGCTTTTAGACAACGCTCTGCCAAACACCCTGTATAATGGCAATCCACAAAATGATCCACAATGTACAGGCTACATAATTATGATAAAGTCGGTAGTGTTCCGTAATCTGGGGGGTTATTATGACATAGCTGTGCGTGCAATTCAGTTTACGCTGAAAGAAAAGGACAGAGCTATATAACTGATATAGCTCCGTCCTTCACGCTCGCCGTAAAATAAACTGCATAGCTGTCATAATTGTTATAATAACCCCCCTAGATCACAATAACCGTTACGCCATGGGTCTATTATTTACTGTTAAATGTGAAAACTAGATTAGAAACAACATGCTCGACTTTTATTTTTCAAATATGACACCTTTTTCTCATATTTCGATCTTTATTTGACGAATTTGACGCTGCTATCAAGGCGCGCGCACTATCTCCATCTCACGTTCTTTGCGCGGAAGTACATAAATCCATCTCTTTATTTTTTTATGTGGGTGTGGCAGCATTATGGCCTCTTAAGGATTGCTATTTTATTGCACCGTATACCCCAACTTACTTGGAAACTGCTGTTTATGTTTCTCAGAGTGGACACGTTCCTAAACCACGTGTCTCCTAGATTACCCCATTTCTCGAACAGGAGGTGATCCTGCTTCTCAAGTTCGCTCAACTGCACGATTTGCTGTGATGTCTCAGGAATTTGGTACACTCTTAAACCACCGATGGACCTGGAAAAAAGTGTGAGGAAAATAACCAGATTTGTTAAGCGTTACGGGTTTTGAGGGTCAGTTTTTCCCGGATTTCTTCTACTTAGGGTCTCCTCAGACCTATCGACGCCGAATCGGCTTGAGCCGGTAAGAAAATGTTTTATGTCCATGCAATAAGAGCGAAAACGACATCGTTCCGTTCGCAACGCCGAATCGAGCCGAGCCGAGCCGAGCGACGTCGTTTTCGCTCTTATTACATGGACAAAAACTTTTTCTTACCGGCTCAAGCCGATTCGGCGTCGATAGGTCTGGGGAGACCCTTAGTAACCCTTCCATAATGCACCCATTCGGCAGCTCTGGATCAAGATGTCAGTCAGAATACCGGACGCTAGTAAAGTGCGCAGAAAGTGGATATAACTAGCCAGACAATAAAGAGCATCTTTGACCAAAACTGACCGTTTGGTCCACACGGTTGACATGCAACAGTGCTGGAAGCAAGGTTAGGTAGAATACCGCCGGAGTCCACCGTTCTCCACCGGAGTTGTGGGAGGCCGCTGAGCGGTGTGCAAGGGAAAAATCCACAAATAGGAGTACCTAATTTTCCTAAGCTTGCTCAGCGCAGTTTCTCATGGGTGGATTTTTTCCTCACTCACTCATGAATATATATCAACTAACGGGGGAAGTAAATATCAGTAATGCGATGCAGCGCTCTGTCAGATTTAGTGGCGCTGTCTGACGCTGGTGGCGATGTCATAGCTGGGTTACATGGTGGTATGGGTGTATATCGGTTGGTCTAAAATTGTTTGGCTTATTTTTGTTTCCCCACATATTTTTTGGATACACTTTTTGTCTAATGATTTAAATGTCGAAAATTGTTTGTTCGAAATCGTTGTTAATATTGTTTGGTCGAAAAATTGTTTAGTACTTATAACATTTGTTTGGAATAACTTTGTTGTGTCGACCGTTTTTTTGGTATAACGTTGACCGTGAGGCGATATTTGTGGCGCTCCGCGCCTTGACACGATTCTATATTAGTTGAGACCTAGGTGTTTTATACTAGGGGAGGCTTCGACCAAAGAATATTATGGATTTAGCCTTTTAGTAATTAAAATTTTAGACAAAACAATTTTGGACCAAAAGTACTTTGGAACAAAAAATATGTATGCATAAAAATCTTTATGCTAATAAAGAAGTATGCCATTCAATATTATAGGAAACATTTTCGACCAAAAAAAATTAGCACATAAAATTTTAGGTCAGTCGAAGGTAGGGTTGCAATCTGTCCTGGTTTCCCCGGATTTGTCCTAGTTTAGAGGGCGTCCGGGGAGCGTCCGGGCGGGGTTTCATTAGTAGTCCGGGTTTAAATATTAAAACTCTTGGGCGACTCGCGCGCCGCGGTGTGGACAACAGACGAACCTTCACTTGCACTGGCATTGACATGCCCGGGTTCTGGACTCCAAAATCCGGGGTTTTCACACGTCATGTCCTGTATGCCAAACTTTAAAGATGGCAGCCCTAGTCGAAGGGCACCCTGGTATGTATGTGCCACATATGTGCGGTTGTGAACTTACTTGCCATACATGTGGTAGAAGAGGGAGAAGCAGCCGTCTTGGGTCAGGTTGCCACTAAACATGGGTGACACGAGCCGAGCTGTATTGTTGTTACTTCTCGAAGAGCTCTCTATGTACATGTAGTAACCTGGGGATAAGTAAGTAGTTGAGATATAAAACAAGATTTTATGGGCTGTACACTGAGTAGGGGTCGGGTTGCATAAAGTTTGAAGTCATATTTTTGATAGGCATACGTGGATTCGTCATATTCATCATTACGCATAACTGTAAATAGTTTTTTTTTATGGCATAGGAAGGCAAACGAGCACACAGGCCACCTGATGGTAAGTGGAAACTGTGACCCATAGACATTCGCATTCACAAGAACGCAATCCTAAGACTGCAAATGCGTTGCCAACCCTAAGGACTAAGATGGAATGCCTCTATGCTAGTCATTTCACCGGCTGTCTTATCCCCAAACCGGAACACAACAATGCAATCACTGCTTCTTGGCGGTAGGTTAATGGATAAGATGGTGGTACCAACCCGGACGGATACTGCACAAGGTCCTCCCACAAGTAAGTCATACATTTATGCGCATAACGTTTTTAATCATAATGTTTAAGAACATATTATGTAACGCGCATAAAATTATTTAACCATACCTACTTTATAATGGTCATAAAGCTTTTCCTTTCTTTTATTTAAAAAAACCCGTACCCGTGTGGTTGCCGGGTTAGAATAGTGCCACTCCATGTCTTCCCGTGGGTGTCGTAAGAGGCGACTAAGGGAATAAAGGCTTGCAGTATTGTTAGGCGATTGGCTTGCCACCTGTCACTAATACGCTGGTAAACATCTTAGCCTAATTGTGCAAAATGTGGTTACAGAATTATCAACAAGTTTTTAGAGTTGTTGTTAATTCTGTAGCTCTGCCTACCCCACTCTGGGAGTAAAGGCGTGAGTTTATGTATGTATATGTACCGTAAAATGTGCCTACTTTGCTCCCCCACGGGTAATGTTGCTCCATCGTTATATTGAGGTATTCTGTATTGTAAATCATTCTAGTGCTTTCATTCACTGCGCAGCTGGATGTATACATCAATTATTTTTAGAAAATTTGTCATCGGCCTTGTCTTATAAGTAACTTACAAAAAAGTCACTATGGAGCATAGTTACCCATGGGGGAGCAAAGTAGGCACATTTTACGGTATGTATATGTATGTATTTAAAAAAAAAACCCTAACCTATCCGCGATCCGAGTAGCTTTTGCCACTAACTTTATATTATTATAATATTATGACGAAATAAATGTGTGACATTCTACATTATAGTTAAACCAATTATGACTCCGTATAATTATGTCAGGGAGCAATTATGCCATAGTACAATTTATGCCAAAAAAATAATATGAGCATCAACTTTATGCGTAATGTGTTATGATATGACAATCGAGATAATGACAATAGTTGTTATGTGAACAGACGGCCACCCCTGTAGACTTTAGAAATAACATTGTTACTGCCAGTTGCAAGCATGCGAAGCGACTGAACAGCGAATTACATTATTGAACAAAGGAAGTTTATTATAAAGGAGCCCATCTAGAGGCACCCAGATTCCAGATTTCAGATTTCAGATTTTAATACTCAATATAACACAGTATAAATTACATGGCATGTCAAATTATATGCAGTTACATTGAGGTCGTCAGAAATAGAATTAAATGATAATAATAGAAAGTCAACACAAATACAGAGTACATTAAAAATATAAAAGTCAATCCTATTTATAAGTCAAGTTCCATATAAGTACTCATTCACGGAATAGACTGGGTTATCCAACAAAAGATTCTTAAGCCGGCGCCTAAACATGTCGTCAGATGGTTCGCGTTTGAATTCGGCGGGTAGACGCTCGTAGTAGGTGGGCGTAGTAGGCTCAGTATATAGGTAAGTTCAAATAGACTATACCTGTACTAGTGTTTCCAAAAGTGTGATCGTAGGAAGGTCCCGTGAATGCGAAAGAGCTTGGAGTCTTCATGTTGTGCCGCCTCCAGTCGAAATCATGAGTGTCATCCTGCCGCCAGCCGCACAGGTTTTCTTCCTCAAAGTTACAGCTTAGCTGGGCTTCGCTGGTTTCTGTTTGAGGTAGCAAAGACCATCGTCATTTAAGTCAGTCTGCAGCACAAATATCTAAGACTACAAGACTAGACATGCATAGCGCTAAATAGCGAAAGTTATTGGTAAGGCGACCTATTCCCCTCTAGGGGTTATGGGGAGATCATTTGCAATCATTTTGGTCCCATAATACCCTACGCAAAAGTTAGTAAATTTTTCTGTTTTTGTGTCATTTATTGTTGGATAAACCTATAAAAAGGGATCCTGCTGTTTTGACAAAATTATTTTGGTAAAATTTCATTACCCAAACAAATTTTCGCAACTGTTTTTTTGCCAATGCTATCTTTGGCATAACTATAATACGCTAATTTTCATTTCGTCAAATTTTCATTAAGCAGAGTTTAACTTCGGATACAGACATTTAGGCATTTGGTCTTTTAGCAAATTCTACCAGTAAACTAGGTTAAGTTAGGTTAGAACGACCCCCAAAATAAATTCACCATTTTTATACCATACAAATCATTTGCCTTATTTTGTTTTGCGTAAAATATGTTATGCCAACTAAAACATTTGACTAAATGAAATTTAGTCAAATGTCCAGTTGGTAAGCCAGTCAATGACTAAACATTCATGTGCCAAACATTAGGTTTGCGTAACTATTATTTGTGAATAGTTAATTTGGAAAACAATTATTTGGCAAATGAAATTTTACGAAAAAAATATTGGGAAGTGATAATTTGTCAAACATAATTTGATAAAACAAAGGGGATCCCTATAAAAAACATCATTTTTTTTACTTTTTGGTCTCGCATTCTTAAACGTGTACAGATAATTATACATTTAAATTGCATAAGAACAGCAATTTTACCTTGTACATACATACATTAAATCACGCCTGTGTACAAACGCTATTAAAAAAAATTGAATGATGCGTTCCTGACGTTTTTAGCAAAAAACTTAAATTTAAATAATCTCAGAAATGGTTCACTTTTGCATAGGGTATTATGGGACCAAAATGATTGCAAATGACCTCTCCCATAACCCCTAGAGGGAATAGGTCGCCTTACCAATAACCCTATATAGAAAGAGAGAACAATAGAGAGATCTCGAGAGGTGTTATGCCTGGGGACTGAAATCCATTGGGATGAAGTTGAAAGTGGTATATATTTCAACCGACTGGAGTAGCTTCGTTAGCGCAGTGTAGAGCACTTTAGTTGCGCTGTCTGACGCTGGCGAGTTGGCTGATACATGAATGGTGAATGATGACATGGCGAAACTATAAGGGTTCCTAGTTTGACTACGGAACCCTAAAAACTACACTAAATATACGTTTTATGAGACTTAGGTACCTACTAATTAAATTATAGCTGAAAATTACAAAAATGTGGTTACAGAATTATCAGGAAGTTTTAAGACTTGTTGGTAATTCTTTAGCTCTGCCTATCCCACTCTGGGAATGAAGGCGTGAGTTTATGTATGTATGTAATTACAAAAAAAGCAAAATAAAAAACTAGCAATGTCTGCTCAAAAAAAAAAAAAAAACAGTAAATTGGCCACATGCGGGCTCTTTTACACGTCGGAAATGTACAGTACCAGTACTTCGGACAAGACTATCGTTGCGGAGAAGAAGCGCCGCAAGAAACTCCAGCAGAAGGTCATTTTTTCAATCATAAAACTAGCAAAAATGTAGGTCAATAAACCTTAAAATAAAATAATGACTATGAGAACAACACGACTAGGAATATTAATCTAAGACATTCGAAATAAATTAATTTGAATTTCAGTCAGTACTCTAACGGATTAAGAGCAGGGCCGGAGGAGGAATCTTGATGCCTTATCAGTTCGATATTTTGGCGCTCGAACCACTCCTGGGTCGTTTTGGCCTTGTGAGCCGGTGCGGGGTCCTGCTGAAATACAAATGGCCGCCCTCTAAATGGATTCAGAGGTAGAGGTTTTACGATCTGATCCAAAACAGTGATTTGGTATTTCATTCGGGCCGTAGTAATTCACGCCCAACCAAATCATAATTGAGGATGCATCATGGGATCCCTGCTATCGGGGAATGACATTCCCGGCTGCCACAGAACTTGTTGGCTACACCCTCTCGTTTTACTTGGTGTTCTTCTTCGATATAAAAAAAAAACTCATCTGTAAACAAGATCACGGTGTCTGTTTTTTTCAATAAGCTCTTAGTCCCAGGTCTTCATTGAGTACGTTTATCAGGGTACGTCAGCTTAAGCGCATCTCTAAAGCCATCAATTTATGTTTGCAGACGGGATTTCTTGCATGTACGCCTTGATTGCTTCGATGACTCTTGGAGTTCTAACAGAACGAGGTCTGCCCTTTCTTTTCTTGTCACTGACAGTAATAAAGAACCAACCAGGTACCGTAAAATGTGCCTACTTTGCTCTCCCGTGTGTAACTATGCTCCATAGTGACTTTTTTGTATGTTACTTATAAGACAAGGCCGATGACAAATTTTCTAAAAATAATTGATGTATACATCCAGCTGCGCAGTGAATGAAAGCACTAGAATGATTTACAATACAGAATACCTCAATATAACGAAGGAGCAAGATTACCCGTGGGGGAGCAAAGTAGGCACATTTTACGGTACCTATAGTCGAGTCCGGAATTAGGCGAACTAACTTGACAGTTCATTGTACACTAATGTTGCCACAGTTTGGCTAGTGCTGTTAATATCGATATTTAAAAAGTCTAGTTTATCATTATTATTGTGTTTGGAATCTAACTAATAATTTTACTAAGCAAAATAATAATAATAAAAATTGGTTGGATTTAAAAATACATCGAACATCGTTTTAGACATCGTTAACGACGCAGTCCGCCATTTTGTTTTGTTGACAGTTCGGACCATGCCTAACAAACAAAGCAAGCAAGCCATTCGGCTTTCTGTCACCTTATGATTGATTTTTTTGGTCAGATTGTAACCTAGCAACAATACTTATTAGCGTATAAAATTAATTAAATCGAACACATAACGGATTTGGAATTATCATCGACGATATATAGCGTTTGTCTCTATCGCACTTTCATATTTGCCAGCAAGAAAGGAATGAATGCTACATGTATGGTACGGTACATGAAATGTACCGTACTAGCCCGACGGAACCCACCTAAAAGGATCACAATGGCCTGTTGTTATTTTTGTATTTTATTCCTAATTTGAGGAGTAAGTATCGTAAATATCCGCTTTAAACCGTACATCCTTCAGATCATATTATATAGTAAAAATTGCTGTAGTTTTTCCCTATTTGGCAAGTATGTATGAGTGAGAAAGTTTCGACGACAATTACTTGATAAAATATAAATATAATCAGATTTATAGAAGGCACAAGGTTATATCGACATATTTGTGTCGACATAAACCTATCACTATTTATTTTTTCCTATGTCTGGCAACATTTTCGGCTGTCAAGTTAGTTCGCCTAATTCCGGACTCGACTTTACAGTACTTCACAGTGTTTGAATTTGGAATTTTTACTGGCTAGAATTTAAATGTCTGTATTATGCAATACATATCAAAATTTAAGAAACAAAGGTGTAACGCAGTTAGTTTTTTATGCTTTTGCTAGGTTTTATTGGGACAGCCCATAACCTACGAGTCTCGATGAATTATGAATACATATCCTCATTTTAAGTTAGTCAGCTAAAATTAGAGTAAGGCCCGATTTAAACCAAGCGAACGAACAAGAATTCTATGCATTATCTCTTACGTTTTCTTTGTAAAAACAAAGACAAAACATATTCTAGAGCACTCCTTTGTTGGGTCTAAACTAGGGAATGCAAATAGCCGGTTATAACCGATTTCAACCGGTTATAACCGGTTATTTTTATACAAAAACGGCTAATAGCCGGATAAATTGCATTATCTAGTCTAAACGCACCTTAGATAAACGTACCACGAATGCAAGTTGGTGCTGTCCCGTTCCAAGACGCCCCATCGCAGTATAGAGCGGGGGATCCGACCAGCTTATACTGTGGCAAGCAGAAGAACATGAGCCACGCGTCACTTCGTGTGGGAATCACCACCCCGTTGTCTATCAGTGGCTCGTGACAGTTAGAACTGGGACCTGGAAGGAAAAAACCATCAATGTATGTTGTCTATCTGGTAGGGGTCGTATGAATATGCTGGATGGAAACCATATCGATGGTTCTGTTTAGCTACGGCAAAAAGAACAATCGTCACTCAGGAACGAATTAATCGTCACTAACGACTTCGAGTGCGGCGTTAAGACTTAGATCAAAGAAGTGGTTCACTAATGTTTGACCAAAAAAATATTGACAAATGGTCATTTGACAAACAACGTTTCACCAAATGATCATTTGGCAAACGAGACATTTGACAAAAGTATCATCTTACAAAAACTCACTTAGCAATTGATCATTTAGCAATTCTGGGCAGAAAAAACAACAACCTCGAAGGCCAAGGCGGGAGCCAAGCTCCCACCTTTGCCTTCTAACCTAACCTATCCGAGTCGGTTATGCCCTGATTCGTCTTCCTCGTAAAATGTAAATTTAACTGTTGATCATTTGGAAAAGTAAGTCATTTGTAAAATGACTAGTAGTAAAATGATCAATTGACTTAACATTTTTTTGCAAAACTTTGTTTGTCAAGTGTAATTTTGCCAAATGACTTTTGGTCAAACGGCAGGACACCCAAAGAAGTACTTTTTTAAATTAAATTAAAATGATGCGTGTGTGTGCGTGTCTGTGTGCGTATATAATTATTACTATTTTAGGAACTTTTCAATATCACTGTAGCTTAAGTTTTTTAGCCAATTAAACACTATTTTCCTACACCCTTAATAGTCCGTCGGGTAGATGTCAAGATCATCGTTAATTTTATTACTTATATAAGTTTGCTGACATGAGTACTTACTAATACAAATAGGCGTGGGCTCGTCCCAGCCGTCCTCCCGGCACGTGGCGAACCGACGCCCCACCAGCTCGTAGTAGAGGTCGCAGACGAAGCGGACTGTGCGCCCGTGCTGCCGCAGCCGCGCGCGCCCGTGCGCCAGCCGGGGGTAGGGGCAGCGCGACGAGAACACCGGGGCGGAAGACCCTGGAACGAGAAACACCCCTTCTTACAAAGTCAAAGTCAAATATATTTATCCCTCTTCACCCGTGGTACGGTTGTCTGTGTCCGGTTGACTAAAATTTCTATTTCAAAATCAAATTTAACAGTTGACGGAGCTCCGCTCTCGCGGAGCTCCTACTTCTGAGTATTTTGGCCCTTCAGGCCGGCTGAAAAACTAACATAACCTAAACCTACCTCATATTTATTGGTCAACCGGACATAGCCAACAGTACCACGGGTGAAGACGCATATTTATTTGCTTAAAATGTGGTAGATACAGATGATGGTTGTTAGTGCTTATATGGTCACACACATTTTACCAATAGATGGCATGCAAAAAATAATAACAATAGAAATAAAAGTTTTTTCACAAAATCTAAACACACTAAGAAACATGTCAGTGATTCCCTGTTAAACAATGTCGATAAAATACGATTGAACTTTGAATTATTTAAAAGTCAGCATCATAACAAAAAAGTTGCATTAACTTAATCTAACTAGCAAATTTTAAATCATGCATGTCACGTTCTATATTTAAAATAGTCAAAATATTCATCAATAAAATAAAAACACTCCTGTAATAAACATTTTTTCAGATTCTTTTTAAACAAACTGACTGGCAACTCCTTGATATCATTATACAGACCTACAAGCGATTAAAAATATTGATAGACATACAATAAGTGTTCTTGCCGTACAATTGGGATTGTTCATATTTTTAAAATTATTCTAATTTTAAGACCATTTCGATGAATAGGGTTTTAACCCTTAATTTGGCAAAAATAAAAAAAGTCGGGAATTCAAACCCTTTTTGATTTTGAATCAGCAAAAAAATAAAAAAACATTCCAATCATTAAAAGTGTACATTATAGTATGGTCACTGTGATGTACACTGCCAAATTAAGGGTTAAAGCCGTTCTGCATTATTAACTTTTTGAAATATTTATCTATTTCGGAAATTTCAACAAAAGTATATTTGACCTTTGTTTGACTTTAGTTTTTGGCTTGAAGCCCTCCTAGGTGTATTTTACGGGTTAGGCGAAAACCGCTTGAAATAGTGAGTTTTATTTCACTATTACAACAATGACTTTTTATCATTGGATATCATTTAATTAATGTAATTTATTAGAAAATGTAAACCCAAATTTAAATTAATCATGTCATCCATAAAATGTCTGCTAAATAAATAAAGCTATTAAACCAAAACTATTGGGACAAATACAAAATAAGTAAAATTGGTCTCTTAAAATTCCCTAGATATTCTTCCGAATAAGAATGTAAAAAACCGTAAGTATTTTTTTTTGGTCTATCCCAATTTAGTCTTTTTGGCAGGATTGACAAGACGATTTGGGTACCTAGTATTAAATCGGTCATTCTCCAGAATTGTGTTCTCAGTCTAATTAACACGGCCCTTTTTCCCTACTTGCCTTTTGATAAATTTTATACTAAATGTAGTAACATATCGGGGTGTCTATCATTTTATCGAAATTCCTGTCATCGAATTTCATATCGCCGAACACTATTCCACGATTATCATTTCATTTTTTTTTCTAATCACATAATTATCAATTCATTGCTTATCGAGTCATAGATCAACTATTCATCGTAAATAATTTCGAATTTGTCTCAAGTCGTAGCTTAACTATTCATCGAATTTACCTTTCATAGAATAATTAGTTGGTCGATGTATTAATTCATCGAAACATGATTCACAGATGGTACGTTCCATATATTATTATTGAAACAAATGAAGTCGGTTCTGGCTGTTTCTCGCTGTTTTGGTCGCAGTTAAACCTGACACTCCTCCTCGCTGCGCTCGTCGTTGTACCTAACTTTCTAGTTTTATAATAATACGTCGCAGATGCGAAATAGGGCGTTAAAATGTACTGTTGTTGAAACGTATTATCAAATATAGTAACACAGGTGAAACGATTTTCTATGTAATAAGAATTTTGAGTACTGAAACTTACGTTAGACCAAAATTATAGTAAAAGCCATTTGATGAACGACTATATCGTTGAACAAATAAAATAATGAAGTAGAATTCGATAAATTGATTCTTCCGTAAAAGGCAATTCGAGGAAACGTATGAGCGATTTAACGGAGTTCGATAAATGATTCTTATGTTGTAATACAATTCTGCGAATAGTGTTATGGGAAACGATAATCGATGAAATGATTTTCGATAAAATGATTGATTATCAACATATCGACTATTCAAACTTTAATATTTATTGGGCACTTAATTATTATTAGCGGGTAATTAACTAGAAGGGTTTTAGTATTTGCGTGGCGCGCGAATTAGAAAAGCTACGCGTTAATTAGAATTACTTGCTTGCGATTTAGAAAAACTACGCGTTTATTAGATAAATGTGCTTGCCAAATATATATATTTTTTTGGAAAAATCATATAAGGAAAAGCGAAGATTTCACTGAAATAAACGTTCTAAAATCAACAAACTTTTACCTGTAGAATTAAAAACTTTGTACTTTAGTTATTTGCACGTACGTTAACAAATAAATTGCTGTATCTGCTAGAAAAAAAATAATGCTTCTTCCAATATGGCATTAATACTAACATATAATCAACAAAAAACGTGTATCTTTTGACTCTTTAAAACACCTCTACACGAAAATGACGTACTAAATAATATGGTTCCTAACTTTCAAATCGCGATAGAGTCTGTCTAATGAAAGCTGAACCTGGATTTTTCTTGGCTGACGAGTCTGGCAACACTATTTAATATGTCGTTTGGACTTTGTTGTTGTTAGAAACTTGTCAATTCGAGATCTAAATTGATAAAAATACGGAGTAATCATGCCGTCGACGATAAGAGGCGGTGTCCGGAGGATTCTGTATACTATTATACAGAAGTACAAAGAAAAACAAGAAGAAAGAAAAGCATTATTGATGCAAAAAATTAATTGTTTAGTTACGGTGACCAAATTTATAGGTTAGTACGACTTTAGTACGGCATGTTCATTTTGATACTTCTTATTTCTCTATGTGCAATCCTAAGTTTAATTTACCTTTTTCTGTCTATTATACGATGAGATTAAGAAATTAAACGAAATTAAATTCGTTTCAGAAAACCTGGACGTGCACGTTGACAAAAGTGTGCTGGAAAACGTAAAGCAGCTGAAAGAGGTTGAGGAAACTGAGTTAGCCTGCCAGACTCAGACGAAATATTTGGAAGAAGTATCTTCAATGACCGGTAATTACTAAAATTATCATTGTCTTTCCCTATATAATAGGTGTAGGTACCTATTGTCTGTCCCTATATCATGTTGAATCTCTTAGCATTCACAATTTTATTAAATTAATTTAATAGACAGATGATTAATGTAACTGACACTCATAGTTTCAATAAAACAATAAGGAGGTGTTTAGTTAAAAGATATCATAAACATATTATTTGATATGTATTTTCTGTGTGCGGAGCAAACAGCATTTTGTTGTTTATGAACCAAATGTACACTGTACAGTCGATTTCATAAATATGTGTACACTTTAGTACCTTATCTATTTATTTAATG
This sequence comes from Acleris emargana, assembly GCA_927399475.2. Taxonomy (NCBI): domain Eukaryota; kingdom Metazoa; phylum Arthropoda; class Insecta; order Lepidoptera; family Tortricidae; genus Acleris; species Acleris emargana. The sequence continues at coordinate 5,854,130 of OV656860.1, forward strand.
TCATTTTTGATCGGCCAGATATAAAAGATGTTCGGGTTATATGAGTCTTCCTTGTTCTTAAACCGTTGCGATTAGAACCTCACCGATGCAATTTCATTTCACCTAAACCCAAATGTTTTTAGGGCTGTCGGACTGTACAATGGGGCTGTACTGCGCAACCACACAATGTATTTCTAAATGGTGTTCTGTTTATTTAACACTTTCTTTCTTCTTACAGATATCAGTGTTTCATCTTTAAAAAGAATAAGTAATGAGGGAAAATTAAACAACGGTGTCTTTAGTACTCCCGGAAAAAAGCGACCTCACAAGGCCACGGTGTCTAATTTGGATAGCTTTGACATCCAAGCTATTCGAAATAAAATAAATGAATTTTATATTGTAAAAAAACAAGTGCCTACACTCAGATGCTTATTGGCAGAGTTGAGAGAAAGCATCGGTTTTACCGGATGCCTTGAGACTTTACGCCGAATACTAATGGCAAATGGATACGAATTTAAACAAAATACTGAACAACGTTCGATACTTATTGAGCGTTTTGACATAGCAGCTTGGCGACACCGCTACCTAAGGACTATTGCATCAAAACGTGCTGAAGGTAAAAAAATAATATACCTGGATGAGGCTTACGTTCACCAGAACTACAAAACAAAAAAGTCGTGGCAGGGGCCTTCCACCCAAGGTGTAGTTGGCAATATCTCAGCTGGAAAACGATTTATTATTGTTCACGCTGGATCAGAAGATGGTTTTGTGCCTAATGCTTTATTAACGTTTAGCACAAAATCAATCAAAGCAGACTATCACCATGACATGAACGCCACAAATTTCAATAAGTGGTTACGTGAGAAGCTTATTCCCAACTTGAGTGAACCAAGTGTCATTGTCATGGACAATGCTAGCTATCACACGGTGCAAATTAATAAGGTACCAAATACCAACACCCGCAAAGCCGAAATAAAAGAGTGGCTGCGTTCTAAACAAATTGATTTTGAAGAATATTATACTGTACCAGAACTTCTTGTCTTGGCACATAAACACAAAGCAGACCCAATCTATGAAGCCGATGAAATTCTAAGGGAGCACGGTCATGAGGTTTTAAGACTTCCGCCCTACCATTGCGACCTTAACCCCATTGAGCTAATCTGGAGTTCGGCGAAGAGAAAAGTCGCGAGTAGAAATGTTGGCGTATCAGCAGCTGAAATTGAAAAAAATATTAAAGAGTCTTTTGACAGCATAACACCGGAGCATTGGAAGAAAATGACTAATCATGTGCTTAATATTGAAGCTCAGTACAAAACCAGGGATGGAATAACTAAAGAACTAGAATCATTCATTATAAGTGTCCGTGATGATGACAGCACTAGTTCAGATGAATCATTAGAAATAGAGTATTTAGAATCTGATTTTAATTACAGTTCCTAGAGTCTTAGGGTATCATCTGAACTGGAACTACTGGAAGGTTCACCATCACATACACTTATTATGAAGCTTTCCAATTGATTAGTAATTCCATCCTTTTCCAAGTTAGAAACCGTGGCTGGATGAGGTCGCTTCATACCAGGAGTGCTAAAGATTCCGTTGTTTTATTAGCCCTCATTAATTATTCTTTTCAAACACATGGTTGAGGAGGCGATGGCTGAGATCAGCGTCATACTCGTGAACGGGTGTTGTCAGTGGGGTCCTGTCTGTTCACGCTTGCAAGAACCTGTTTTCCAGTTAGTTATTTTAGTTATCGTTCCTGACGTAGAGACCTCGTCATGTTGTTCTCCTAGTCACTATTTTTAATTTACTCAATGTTATTGAGCGTACATTTGTAACGACTAAGTTTGTGTTGTTAGAAATAATTATTAATTACTTTACTACCTTGTAATGTTACTTTTAAGAATAATTGTATTTTATGATTGGAAAAAATGATCTGCTGGAGTTTCTTGCGGCGCTTCTTCTCCAAGATATAATTGTCGTTAGATAGAGGTGTAAGGGTGATGAGAATAATGTTACCTCTAATTACTTTATTAAAAAGGTTGAATATAATATTCCTCATCATCATTGTTTTATTATGCTGTGTGCGACACAGACGAAAACCTCTCGTATCAATGAAATCTATCAACAGCACGACTAGCACAAGTTGCTCGTGACTTGTTTGTCGCTCGGATCTCCCTTACTATCTAGTCTGTTACGATAGAGACGCACAGAGCGACAAGCGAGAAAATACAACTTGTGCTACACGTGCAGATCACTATATTTTCATGTCAAATATATTTCGAAAAACCAAATGTGCTCCAGTCACTGTCATCGTATTTTACCTAAAGTGCTTTTCATCAAAATATAGCGCTCGTAATAATATATATGAAAATATAGTACGCGTTTCCTCTTCCTTTGTGCCCACCAAAATAAATAAAATAATAAAAGTATCAATATCGTTTATTCCTTCATTGATCGGTAATACCATATCAAGATTTTTTGAATTTGCCGCTTTTTCCCAGGTTCAGCTTTCATTAGACAGACTCTATCTCTAAAAGTTACTAATGTGACTAGACATGTTCTTTCCGTGGACCCTCCATAATGTTTGTGTTACCGTGACGTAGCCTTTACAAACTAGTTAACCGCTTCTATAGCGCTCACCAAGTTCATTAAGCTTTGGTTAATTTTACCCATAGCTTACAGCTTAGTGTAGGACGAAGTATATTTGTGTAAGATTGTCCTATTTCCCTTATTTTTTTAACGTTAAGTTAAGGTGTCACACAGACATGACAAGTCTTTCGACATCCCGCAAACATGCCGACCAGTTTAGCAATAAAATCAAAAATCACAGAATCTGTTAAATGTTTAGGTCCGCGAATTACCACAATTTGCGTTGTTTCGCTTGTTTTTGTATGATTAAATATTTTTTGATTACGATAATACATTTTTCCAGTGTCACTCGCTTCCTGGGTCGACGGAAGTTGGACAGAGGACAGCCCGTCCGGCCGATAAACGGTTTTTTTTATTTACCTACGCCATCTGACGATTGGAATTTTTAATAGGAAAGAAGGACCTTGCTAACCGACTTCCTAGTACAGAATTCATAATGTGACGGGTGTCGTTTCATTTTCATAATTTCATTAATGTTTAATTTTATCAGGCATAAGGTCAAATATACATAACACTCATATCATATTTTTAACCTTAAGGTATTATGTTCGCAACACTATTTACACGAGGCCTAAGTTATTTCTTTCTCTTGTCTTTGAATCTCCTGTTTCGCTCAGGATTCCAACTTGGAATTCTATTTACCGCTTCAAATTAGCGCTGTCATGGCGCTGTCATTTGATTATGACAGCTGCTTGTAGAATAGCAAAGTGTTTTAGCGACACCTAAATAAAATTAGGAAGTTTAGAGGCCACTGTAGAATCGGGTCCATTGTCGAAATACAGGAATGAAAGTCATTAATTAAAATTAGGTGAGAAGACATACCCTGAGTTCAACATTCCAATAAGTAGTTTAATATATGTAACCAATAGCTTTTTACAGTGCCATCGCAGAGCCAGAGCAGAACCTAGCGAAGATGCAAAAGCTACTAAGTACAGATGTAGTGCATAATTGTTTTCTATAGTATTTTCACGGAAACGTACGAACGTGTCTTGCTATTTCAGTCGGTCACAGTACAAAAAGTACAGAGGTTGACAGAAGCAGCATGACAAAATACGAACGTTGCCGAGAAAATACAATAGAAAACAAATTATGCACTACATCTGTACAGTGTACCGATATTCTTTTCTATCGCTCAATATGCATAGGGATGACAGGTTGCCCACGTGTTTTATCGTAACGAGGAAGTCATTCCAATTTTGAGGGATAGAAAACAAAACGTTTGTAGCGTTTGTATTTTGGCATGGGCCCCTTATCATCAGGATATTTTCTTAAAAACGGCGTTCGGTCGGTCGAAGCATATAAACCGGCAAGTATAAGAGGGTTGTGAAGCTAAACTTTTACATACAAAATGCGAAAACGTTTTTCTCCCCTTTAACCTGGTCCGATTGTTACGATTTTTGCATATGTTGTAGATATCATGAAAAACTATGTCTGTATGTTTCCCTTTCCACGAAAATACTTCTTAGAATGAAACAAAAAAAAAAAAAAAACAGAAACGTACAGACCTACATACATACCATCACGCCTTCATCCCAGAGTGGGGTAGGCAGAGTTACAGAATTACTAACAACTCTAATAATTTGTTGTTAATTATATAACCACATTTTGCAAAAACAGGCTAAGATGTTTACGATGTGTATATTAGTGACAGGTTGCAAGCCCATCGCCTAACAATACTACAAGCCTTTAATCCCTTAGCCGCCTCTTACGACTTCCACAGGAAGACATGGAGTGGCACTATTCTAGGCGGCCGGCAACCACACAGCTTAAACGTACACGCACGTACAGACCTACTTCTTTATAATAACAACATACATAACATACATAAACTCACGCCTTCATTCCCAGAGTGGGGTAGGCAGAGCTAAAGAATAACCAACAAGTCTTAAAACTTCTAGATAACTCTGTAACTACATTTTGCACAAGTAGGCTAAGATGTTTCCCAGTGTATTGGTGACAGTTGGCAAGCCCATCGCCTTTTTTTTTATCCATAATGGGCGTTTGCGTTTGACTTCAGTCTCAGTGATGTTAAGTTACGACGAGGTCAAAGGTTACACGCTTACCCAGAAAATGCCTATTCACTCTTGCTTTGAAAACACCAAGGTTATATGATTCCGGGAATACAGCCTAACAGTACTACAAGCCTTTATTCCCTTAGTCGCCTCTTACGACATCCACGGGAAGACATGGAGTGGCACTTTTCTAACCCGGCAACCACTCGGCAAAGGCACGGCAATATATAGGTATTCAAAAATCTTGTAAATCGGACTTGATTTAAGGGGTGAGAAAGGTTGACGGCCGGAGCTAAATTTATATGGAATTTTTAGCGGCGGTTCACGATCCTCATAAGTACTCCCGTCAGTAGGTACACAAAATACATTTTGTCAAACATGCTCGGAAAAAACGGTTTTCCGATTGAAACACAAGGACGGAAAGAGCCTTATTTTACTCCTAGGAGTAAAAAAACCATATGAAAACACTTTCCGTCCATGTCCATATTTTCTTAAAAATGCTGTCAATTTGCATACAAAATCAAAAGGACCAAGACAAAAATTCCAAACAGCCAAGGTAACTGCTCGCTTTTTTAGCACAGTGCGTGTGTTTCTTTTTGAATTTGCATTCCAATGTCTATGGTTAGTATTTAAAAACAATTGACAGTCGGTAACATTCGTTCATTCTGCATAATATAATTGTGAAACCGAATATTAAACTATTTGTTGTGTGAAATACTTACTATAAAAAATGAGCTTAAGCGACGAAATAGGTACCACACCGCCTATATTAAAATCTGAAGCTGCCTCGGTTAGGCAAAACCTGCTTCCCGCTAAATCTAAGGAAATTAAATTACTTGCTTTTTAGAAATGTATTTGTATTATTTCCTCATATGTTTGAGAAAAGCATTATGTATGCCTCGGCGGAAACGAGGATTTCCTGACTCGTATTTTAGCAGGCCTCGCTGTTGCTCGGCCTGCTAACCACCTCGTCAGGAAAACCCTTACTTTCCGCGCCTAGGCAACAATGTACTATTTCTCAAAAATGATCGGAAAAGTTGACATTACTAACTCCATACTGAGAGGCTACACAAGCCCGCAATGTTGCATACAAATTTCATTGTTGTCTAGTTTGTAACTTTTGTGAAGTGAAAACGGCCATAATAAAATGAGGGCACAAGTCTTATCTTCTTCTTTCTTCTATCTTCTATAAATATATAAAAGGAGAAACTGACTGACTGACTGACTGACATATCAACGCACAGCCTAAACGGCTAAACGTAGGCACTTGAAATTTGGAAGGGACGTACTCGTAGCTTAGGTACCGTAGAGGTGCACTAAGAAAGGATTTTGATAAATTCTACCCCCAAGGGGATAAAATAGGGGATGAAAGTTTGAATGAAACTTTGCCAATTTTAAACCGATCGGGCTGAGACTTTGCATGCATATAGCTACTATGATATAGGCATACTTTAAGAAAGGATTTTGATAAATTCTACCCCCAAGGGGATAAAATAGGGGATGAAAGTTTGTATGAAATCTATCTAAATATATGAAAGGAGAAACTGACTGACGCACTGAGTCATGGATGTTTTCTTATTTAAGTATATATTTCTCTTTATAAGTTTTTAAATCGTTGTTTAGCACCCATAGTACAAGCCTAGAGCTTAGTTTCGTTTCGGACTAGGTCAATTGGTGTGACATTGTCCCCTGATATTTATTTGATATGATGGTGATGAAAAATGAACCTGTATTTTCAAGCATTCAAAACTACGCCAATATCACTTCTAGTTGACGTACGCTTTGTTTCAGCAGCAGACTTTAGCCATAATCTTATTAGGTATGCTATGTCCGTCTATTACATAACTATGTATTAGGTAAGTGACTCACCTAATAATTACGTTTTATGGCGATTATACGTTTAGCAACGTTTATTAGTGCTGTGTTAGATAAATAATATTCGACTTTGTTACACCACCAAATAAAAATTGTATGTTGTTAAACATGCTATTTTATCTTAAAAACCGTCGGGAAACAGGTGGGGACCTGTAAAGAGTCTGGATCCGGAGATATAACGTCATCAAGATGGCGGCCACTGTTTTTTGGAAATTTCGAACATCAGACAGAGAGAGTCAAACAAAAGGCTTATCTTATAGGTAATTAGTGATCTCTTCCAGTCAACCTTAATAGTTCGAGGGTTACTTTCAAACTACATGTAAAACACTTAACATTTTTTTCTACAATTTATTTCGAAATTTAATGTCCCATATAAAATATGTATACTTTTAGTACGCACAGCCCGCTTAAATAGGATTTTGATAAATTCAACCCCCATGGGGATAAAATAAGGGATGATGGAGGATGTAAATGTATTAATTTAAACCTATCAGTACCCAATGGAACGAAAAGGAAGAGAGGAGTGAATGTTGAAGGATGGTCAGGGGTCAAAAAAGAACACGTTCTAGGTAGGGTTTATACTGTTCATCCAAAGAATACAGAATGCTACCACCTTCGAATGCTTCTACATGAGATCAGAGGCCCAATTTCATTTGAAGCGTTGATAGCTGTAGATGGTCACTTACATCCCACTTTCCAATCCGCGTGCAAAGCTCTAGGTCTACTCGAAGATGATCGTCATTTGGAGTCAGCTCTTGAATAGGCAGCACTTTGTCAAACACCGCATATCATTCGAGAGCTTTTTGCTATAATTTTATTGTTCTGCCAGGTTTCCGACCCGTATGTCTTTGGGAAAAATACAAAGAATACCTTTCTGAGGACTTTAAAAAACAACTGGAAAGGCAAGGTGACTTAGATGTAGAGCACTCATCGGACCTGATATTTAACAAATGCCTGTCGGTATTAGAGGATGCCGTATTATCATTAGGCGGGCGTCCTCTTAAAGAGTATGGATTACCTCAGCCAATTCCATCAATACAATTTGGAAATAGAGAGTACATGAAGGAGACCAGTTACGATACAGTGGCCTTAGAAGACGCAGTAAGACAAAATGAAGTATCCTTGAATGACGAGCAACAGGAAGTTTACAGTAAAATTATCACGAGTGTAGACGCAAATGACGGTCGAATATTCTTCTTAGACGCACCAGGTGGAACTGGTAAAACCTTCCTTATTAATTTACTTTGGCGAAAGTAAGAAGTACTCACGGCATTGCTCTGGCTGTGGCGTCGTCCGGCATAGCTGCTATATTACTCGAAGGTGATCGAACTGCTCATGCTACTTTTAAGTTACCACTCAATTTAATCACTGCCGAGACTCCCATTTGCAACATCTCCTAACAAAGTAATTTTGCTGAAGTGAGAGTACAAAAATAATCGTGTGGGACGAAATAATGATGGCTCATAAAGGTGGTATTGAAGCCTTAAACAGATCACTAAGAGATAAGTACAAGGGGTGATACAAAATTAATGGGTGGAGTAACAGTTTTGCTGGCCGGAGACTTTCGGCAGACTCTACCAGTGGTGCCAAAAGGAACCCGAGCTGACGAAGTAAAGTCGTGCATTAACTAATTTGTGGCCCCAGGTTAATATTCTTAAGCTCTCTAAAAATATGAGAGCATATTTGGGCGGGGATGAGTCTGCTGGTAGATTTTTAGATCTCCTTCTTAACATCGGTAATGGTGATTTTCCATCGTTTGATGGAATGATAACCATCCCGGAAGAATTGTGCACAGTTGTTACTACGATTCAAGAATTACTGTCTAAAGTTTATCCAGACATTATTCATATACATGACAAGCCTATTGAATGGTTATGTGAGCGTAACATTCGTACTCCAAAGAACGATCAAGCAGCAGCTATCAACGAGCTCATGTCGTTTGAGGGCGAAGAAAAGGTCTATACTTCGATTGATACTGTGGTTAATACAGATGACGCTACTAATTACCCTGTAGAATTTTTAAATTCATTGAAACCGCCAGGTTTGCCTTATCATAAGCTTATTCTGCGTGTGGGCTCTCCAATTATGTTGTTGAGAAATTTAAAACCACCAAAACTTTGTAACGGTACGAGACTGCCAGTGAAAGCGTTACATCGCAATATAGTGGAAGCCACTATATTAACTGGGTGAATTTAAACGATTACAGTTTCCCCTAAAAGTCTGCTTTGCCATGACAATAAACAAGTCTCAGGGGCAAACTCTCAAATTTGCGGGTATTAACTTGAGAGAACATTGCTTCTCTCATGGACAGTTTTATGTTGCTTGCTCTCGAGTAAGTTCACCCAGTAGCTTGATTGTTTTAGCGCCTAATGACAGATTAGTTAAGAATATTGTGTAAAAAGAAGATTTGAAGGAACTATTTTTTTACACACGCTAAAAAAAGTAAAGCCGCAATAACTATACATAATTAATAATAATACTTCTTAACGCGAGCGAAGCCGCGGGCAAAAGCTATGTCGATATAATTCTGGCCAGGGAGGACGTCTAACTATTGAATTACTTTAAACTATGAATGTAATTAACTGCGATAAACGAGTTCTACGCGGACGAAGTCGCGGGCAAAAGCTAGTACATCCATATTTTATTCGAAACGTAACTTTTTTATCTGTGTCTGGAATAGCTTGAGTTTTTTTTTCTAAAAAAGCTTGCGTTTCTCCTTGTCATAAACATAAAGGAGGTAAAGAGTAATAGTTTTTTCAGGTGAAGATTTTGTTTGTTTGCAATTTTTTTCTTGCGATTTTTGTGAAAAGCACTATATATGCCTCGGCAGGAACGGCAATTGCGGGCCTCGTATTTTTAAACGGACTCGCAAGTTCTTCCGTTTAAACCAATACTCAGCCCGCAATTGACAACAATTCATTTTGTGCTAAGGTAGTAAAATAAAATACCGTTTCTAGATTTTCCACTGCTGATTACAGTAAAAATATCTTTCGATTTTTTTATGCAGTAGTTGGGTGAATATTTGAAGATGTACATATTACGCGGCGATTGGTAAAGACCTATTTAAAATTGTATTAATCAATACAATTTCGGGTTTTATACAAAATATGACATTTGTTTTACATAATATTTTACATAATATACTTAAATTTCAAATAGAAATATTATTAATTTACACAAATATATGTCAAATCTCATTACCAGCCGTGTCCCAAATCCCAAATTTGAACAGTCTACGTTAAAAATAATACGTTTTTATGCTGAAGATCGTATTTTTATGCAGTAATTTCTATAATATATTAGTGGTTTTAGTGAACTTCATAATTACACAGCTTAAAGAACACTTTCAAATAATTTGTTAACGCTTAGAAAAATGTCCCAGACCCTAACACTCATTACCGTTTGTTACAATGAACGCAGCTAAAAAAATTATTTCGCGCCATTAGTTGGTCGTACGATCAAAGTGCCGATCGATAGCAGTCCGATGGCAGTCCGCGTTGGCGAATGAAGTGAGTTGCACGCGTTTCGAGTGATTTGGCGCCGAGTTACATCGATATTTCACCGGGCAGCACTCGTTTGGTACGATTTTTTTCTCCACACCATTCGAGATTTCCAAGATACGTTTTTAAGATTTTATTATTAAATGTATATGCTAAGATATGTGCGATTGGGTCGTATTTGCCTTGATATGCGCCTAATGTTGTTAATTTTATTTGATTATCCTCAACGACGACAAATGAACTAATATCTCATTACCATTTTCATAATTACCGTTTTTTACCATTTAGTTTTGACAAACGGTAATGAGAATATTGAAATGGTAATGAGAATCAACATGATATTTTATTTAACTATTTGTGAAAAACCCAAAAAGTACTTAATTTATAAAGTCATACTGGATCTAAATATTAAAATGTATTATTTGCTTATTTTCGATAGGTACGACGGCACGTAATATGATCGAGTATTAATTCATAGGTTTTAGTTTCAGTTTATTTATTTCTCAACATAATGCCATGTATAAATTGCATAGTATGTCAAATTATAATTAGTTACATTGAGATCATCGAAAAAAAAGAAAATAGAAATAAGTTATGGATGTCATCTATAAATTTGAAATTAATTTTACAAAAATACATCTCCACACGGGATCGTCATATACATCATAACAATAATAAATAAAATAAAATATATTGTCAACACTGAAATAAATAAATTAAAAGTCAACACAAAAGATACATTATAGGTCAATATTATTTAAATGACAATAAATATATCTCCACACAGGATCGTCATACATATAACAATAATAAATGAAAATGAAATAGGAGGTAGTTTCAAAATTTTAATTAAATTTCTACTACTTAACTGAACTTCTTTTAGATGCCGCAGAAAATAAAAGAAAAGAAGAAATAATTATGGATTATTAAATTATAGATTGTTATACTATTTTTTTTAAAGTAAATCATGGAACCCTGTATTCTTTTTAAAGACGATTCAAGAAAATATTATTGATTTTTTTGGAATATTACTTCGCCGTTGTTCTAATTACCATTTTTGATATTCCCTTGGAAATATTGTTATTTCTCACTACCAACCACCATTTTTTCCATAATTATCCTTACCATTCATACGTACTAATTACCATTCACAAAATTCTCATTACCGTACGTATTATTTCTCACTACCGTTCGCAGAAAAATTTAAAACTGAAAAATATAGATATATATTGGTGTAAGTACTGTCCCTTTTGCTTTTTTTTCATATTAATATGTTAACTGACAAGTTAAACCAATAAATATTCACATCTGAGTCGATATTTCGTTTTTTTTCTTACACCCCCAATATGTTCATCTTCAAATATTCACCCAGTTCTTTTATATTTAGGAAATACAGTAAAAAATGTTGGATTGTGAATGTTAGGAATACACTTATAGTGCCCTTAGTCCATTTATTACCAAAGGAATTCAAACAAATATACAACTGTCATGTTCATTTTTTATCTGTCTGACGGATTAATTGATTCTAACGACACGCTTTCGATTCTACGCAAAATAGTTTATTTATTTTAATGGCGTCTACAAATTACGTAACTAATTAAATTACGCAAAATAACAAATTTGTGAACGAACGGCAGCGAATGATTGACAAGTGAGTGACATGACATGACAGTCAGTTTTGTTTCTGATTAAAGTTACTTTTTTTATTTTATATCAGGCTAAGATCACGACATCATTATTCCTAACTTTGTATATACGGTCTTTTTAATGACTATTACTTTAATAAATTATTAACGACGAATTTAAGTTAAATAAAGAAAAACCAAGAAATACGGGTAGTCTAATTTTTAACCAGCTATTATAAACGCGAAAAAACAATAATGCTTTTTTTTTTGAAATGGTGTCAATTGCCTGCTTCACTGCCTAGGCAATAATGTACTATTTAGCGCGTGCATTCTCAATTAGGTAGCCTTTTTGGGTGAATTTCAACAAGCGTCAAATTATCCTAATTTAGGTGGTATTTTTTATTTTGTCAGTAGGGTTCACAATTTTCAGTGTAAGGGACGTCATTAGTCATAATTAAAACAGTGTTAAAATGGCCCTTCATTAAACCAAGTCGTTTTAAGATATATCGAATTTACTAATTATATACCACCAAAATTGCTATTATCCACCAAAATTACTTTTCTAAGAAAAACACACGATCAATAATGACATATCGGGATAGTTAAAATAGTAATCGTTAGGGAATCATTCTTGTTATTTTTTAAAACCAACAACGTATTTTATTTAATATAATAAATAGTGATTGTTTGGTGTTTATATAATTTTGGTGGAACAAGGAATTTTGTCAATTTTGGTGTCTTAGGAAAAGCCACCAAAATCGTATCACCAAAATTAGAACTTGTAGTTTTATATTTTATTTAACGTGAATATTTTAGTTTTATACAAATTTAACTTCATATAGTTACAAAAAACACCATTAACATACTCAAAATAATTTAAACACAATTTTTTTTTTGCAAAATAACATGTTATCAAAATTATAAAAATGTATTTCGTACCACCAAAATTAGATACTTATGTACTTAGAGAGAAGATACAGCAAGACGGTATAAATCTTTCACCATCTAATCTATCCCTGGAACTGAACGAACGACTGACGCCATATTTGTTTGTTTAATCACTTTTCGTTCGATCATAAAATCAATTTTAATATTCACCACCAAAATTGACTATTTCGCAAGGACAGTGTCATTTAGACTGTTCCCAGTTTCTTTTTATTTGCAAATGCAATAATTGTAATATTTTATAATTCCTTAACTAATAGGGAATAGAGGTAACTAAAATATCAATCTAGTTGAGGCTTAATAACTTTGTACCACGGTATATCAGTGTATGCGACAAGTACTGGACACGACACCAAAATTGATTTTGGACTGTTTTTTTTTTTTTACGATAAACATGATAAGTTATTAACAATTTTAACTTTAGCTCAACATGGTACTTTGTGTAAGATTCTCTAGAAAATAAATAGTTTTCCAATAAATGTACTTTACACCCCAATAGGGAATATGCGTGTTTTTTTTACAGCTTCAATTGAAGCTGATTCATGTAACAAACAGATCACAAAAATATTTTTTTGAATAACTATAAAAATAACCAAGATATAAGCCAACAAAGATTTGTTCCTATCTCTTTCTAGAAAAACGGAATTTTACATGGAGTTTATATGGCCGCAGTGCACAATGACGTCACGGTGCACATCGGATCTCTCTGTCTAATTAGAAGTTTGAAATGCTTATAACTTCCGTATTTCTTAACCGATTTTAATTTTAATTTTCGTATTCTCTTTTACGGTATTTTCATATTTTGATGAGAAATGCGATTTTTAAAATCCATGCATATTCCCTATTATCACGTCCGCCGCTATAAAATGTGGTTGGGATAATTACCCTTTTACGTTCGATCGTTCGACAGAAGCCCTAATTGGGAATGTATGAGGTAAAATGTGTTTTGTAGGTACTCTCTGAAAAATGTGTAGTAGCTTTTACCTTATTAAGGTTTCAAAAGAGGATACCTACTCATGTTATTATTCATCAAAATGTACAACTCGTGACATATTTCCAACACACTAATACTATACTAGGAAAAGAAAGAGGAAAATAATAGTAAAATGGCGCTAATTACCTTCCCTGTAGATAGGGAGTTGGTAGCTCTATCTACTTTTATGGCATGGGGTTAGGGCATGCTCCCGGGAATTCCCGGTACTAAAAGGACCGGGAAATCCCGGGAATTATCATTTCAACTGGTACCGGTACTGGCGAAAAAAAATCCCGGTTCTTCGGTTCGTTCGGTATTTACTGAGTTTGTGACTAGACTATTTGTCATTTTTTCATTTCAAAACTACGTGGTGGCCTGGTGACGCTTTACCCCGGCCGATTCGCACAAGTTCGGTTTTATTCGGATGCGATATGAGATCGGCATCGCTCGGCCCGCCCCAGTCGCCCCACGCTTCGACCCGACGCCTCGACCCAATCCAAGGCCAACCGGTCGGGCCGACCGACAGGTAGTCAGGTAGTCAGAAAGATAGCTGTTCTGATTTGGTAAACTCGTGTTCTGGATTAAATAATTAATAATTATCACTTAACTGGTGTCTTATTTAAAAAATAACCATTAAACAAAAAAAAATACAAATAATTTACTCAGTACCGAAAAGTACCGAAATCCCGGGAATTCCCGGTTCTGACTTAGTACCGGAAATCTTAGTCCCGGTTTCGGGAATGGTACCGGTACCGCATGCCCTACATGGGGTAAATACGAGCACTCTAGCCATCTGTGGGGGTTATTAGATAGCTATGCATTTCAGTTTACGCTGAGAGAAAAAGACAGAGCTATAGCAGTTGTAAAGCTCGGTCCTATTCTCTCAGCGTAAACTGAACTGCATAGCTATCTCATAATAACCCTGGGGTATGATTCTCTCAAAAAAGCGGTCGAACAAACGAACGAGTGAATATCGCAGCGGCGAGTTTAAGAAATCGCGTCAGTGAAAACATGACTAAAAACACAGAATTGGATATAACTTTTTTATGTTGGCGTCAATTGATATGGCAATTAGAGTCTGGCAAACGAAAGCGTGGCCTGAAAGAATGGCAACACTGTAGTGTCGTCCCTTTTTTCTTAGATTGATTTGAAAGGGATGACACTACAGTGTTGCCATTTTTTCAGGTCACGCTTTCGTTTGCCAGACTCTAAATATTCTTCATTAATTGCGGTTTTATCTTTCTTTTTCTTTTGTTTATGTTTATGTTTATGTTAGTATTAGTGTAGTGTGTGTGTGTAATCTTCAGTGGTCTCACTGGATGGTTCCAACGGAAGCCCAGCTCTGGTTTTAACGCCAGCATTATGTACGCTGAGTTGGAACCATTTCGTGACAATACGTATTTTTGTCTATGTCAGTATTTTTGTGGAGTTTTTGTCTGTTTGTCACGATTAAATGTGTTTTCATTCCTTATTTCATTAATAAATCTAATAAATCACCGAAGGTTTTTTTTCTTTAGTGAAAATTATGGAAATAAAGGCCATCATACTAATTTTTTGGAGTAAAATTGTCAAAGTTTGATAGCAAAAATATCGATATCAGTGACTTGTAAAAGTAAAATTCAGATGGCAGCTAGTTTAGAACAGCAGTGATAAATGCAAATAGGTTTTAACAACAACTGAATGTTTAGAGCTACAGATCGAAGGCCCATGGTAGCCCCATAATTCGGGGTCGATTCGTTGTTTTTTTTAAAATATTTAATAATTTTAGTATTTATATGACGCAATGTTTTGTTTTGCGACCGCAAATCAAGCCACGTCTGATAATATTCATATTTTCACTCAATGTCGGAAAAAAACGTTGCGATAAAAAAATAAAAATTGCATCACGGAGAGGCATAAAGTACCTTGTCCCTTTAATCACTGTGGTAATTTGTATATGGCACTTTGAATACGAAATTAAATAGACAAGGTACTAAAGTGTATACATATTTATGTACACTACTCTACGAGGTAATATCACTTAGGGTCCCGTACTCAAAAGGCTGTCAGCGGGGTATCTCACGAACCGTACTAGCTAAACGAAACAAAAAATAGAATATGTAAGCCCCCTCCATCCCCCCACAGAAGAATGGTACGCGACCCTTCGTGTGCGAGTCCGTTTCTGACTACTTGCAAGAGTAGGATTAAATCCAGCTCTTTTTAGGGATCCGTGTAAAAATTAAAAAACGGACTCTTATAAGATCACTCGTGCTTCTGTCTGTCTGACACAGCCAAGCCAATTTGAAACTGCTGGACCGATTGAGTTGAAATTTGGTACACATACAAATGTGACCCAAACATAGAGGTGCAAAGTATTTTTTTTAAATAAGGGTCATTCCGGGGAACATATTAGGAAATTTAAAAAAACCTTTTACTGTGGCTCGTCAGGATCTCAAATGTAATTTTTTTATTATTGTAAAATATAATAGTTTCATTTTATTCATGAATAAAAACGCCAATAATTTTGAAAAAAATATAATATATACATCATATCGTTCATTGCTTGTAGATTACAGGAAAACCTATAAGAATTCTATTAAAAAAAACCGTATGTACCCAACCTTCTCCACGCGAGTTCAACTCGCACATGGCCGGTTTTTTTTTAAATTCACATTAGAAAGAATAAAAGACATAGAGGCGTGTAGATGTTATTGGCGTCTTGGGAACGATGACATTGACTTTTCATAATGAGTTGAACTACAATCCTTAAGGCCTCGTAGAAGTCTTATAACTATTTACCTCGGGAGCTATCCATGTACCAAATTTCACATCATCATCGCTAACTATGTAACGAACTGGGGCACTGTTGTACTCTGTGAGACCATATCGCTTTTGACATGTTCTCGTAATATGCATCATACTTCCTGTGACTTTTTTTTTTTTTTTTTAGCCCCCGCGGCGACTTGAACAGCTACTACCGCAGGGATATTATGGCGTTTCCACGTGAAGTGATTTCGCCAGTGTCAAGGTTTATATGAGTATAAATCAATATAGCAATAAAACACAATCCAATCTTCTCTAGGAAGATTGGGGGCAACGTTGTACGGTGATTTGTAGGTCAGAGGTCAAGATAGTTTTAACCTCTGCACCACTGCGAGTCCACTTGAAACGAGAAGAAAGATGCCAGATACACGAAATAAGTCCAAGTCTTCAATCACTGTGCGACACAAAGGCATAAAAAGTACAAATCACTATCAGAAAAGAACTTTGAACACCTAATTACCCAAAAATTAAAGTCTAAAACAAATTACACGTCCGCCATCTTTTAACGTTGCAAATGGCCTCCCCCTGTGACTTTTAAGCACAAATATCTTTTGGCAATTAATATACCATGACAGTTGCCAGCATGACTTGCGCAGGATTGATCACAATCATGGCCTAGAGTTAACAATGGCTCCATATTGGCTCACCTAAATTCAGGTTTCAGGGTAACCTAACCTAACCTTATTTAACAGTTAGATACTTTAAAAATCCTGAAAAAATAACGGATTCTGTAAAAAACTCTTTAGGAGTTGCGATGATTAGGACTAAAATTACATTCGGACTAAAACTAATTAGTTCAACTTTGACGCACCCGTTAACAACTAGGTATCACGGAGACAGAACTTTAAAAACTGGGCAAGAGCAAGTCTGACCATGCTCAGTGTAGGGTTCCGGAGACGTTACTACACAAAAGCTATCTCAAAAAAAACAAGTACGAACTAATTCTCTATTTAAAGTTATTTGGTGCTGTCTTATGTGATTTTAGTACATTCTGTGAGCACTTAGAAGAGGCTTCGGTTTAGTACTTCTATCTCACTCGCTCTTAATAAGATCGTATGAGAGCGAGTGAGAGAGAAGTACTAAACCGAAGCCTCTTCTTCTTATTAAGAGCGAGTGAGAGAGAAGTACTAAAGCGAAGCCTCTCTCACACTAAGGGTGGACGAGTAAAAAAAAAACATCCCCACGTTACGTGCAGGGTAGGTACAGTAAAAAAAAACAGATTTTATTTTACCACTTTGTTCGCATGACTAATTTGTTTATTTATGCCAATTACAGCTTTCTAGTATTAAGTCTCTGAGCTAGGCTGCGCAAGGTCGGACGGATAGACGGACATGGCGAAACTATAAAGCGGGCTACAGACCATCAGTTTTAACTGCACAGTTTCAACTGCACGGTTGAACTGTTCGGTTAAAACGTATGTGTGTAGGAAAAACTGTGAACTGGGCAGTTAAACTGACGATCTAATCGAAATGTCATTAGATAAAACTTTACAGTTGAAACTGTGCAGTTAAAACTGACGGTATGTAGCAAAAATTGTGCTGTTGTCAGTTGGCCATCTACCCACTGCAGTGAGCACGTTTTCTGTTACGTTCTACGAGTATAGAAGTAACCATGCCAAATCTACGAGAATGGTTAGAAGAATTTATCGAAATATGTCATTCAGAACCTTCCTTGTGGAAAGTTAAAGCTAAAGAGTACCACGACCGTGGAAAAAAAGAAGCAGCGTACGGGAAGTTATTGGTTAAACTTAGAGAGGTTGACCCTACATGCGACAAAGCAGCGGTAATTAAAAAAATAAATTACGTTGTCAGAGTCATCCGATGAAGCCATTGTGATTCCAAACGTCTTACAAGCGAGAAGTATTATTAACAACTAATAAAACTTAGCGTGTGTAGACACTAGGGGGGCCATTCTACTTTTCGTTGTACATAAATTTTTAGTCACATTTGCACTAAACAATTTTTTTTCAAAAACGGTGAATTGCACCGTTTTCTAACTTGAAACTCGAAGAGAGACGTAAATAAGCTTGTATTTAGAATTATCCTAATACATAAAAAGTTATTTGTAATAACTATAATGTCAGTAACGCAGTGGATGTTGATGTCCCCGCCTTTTCTATGGAAAGAGTGCAATTTACCACTGAGTTACCAAGATTTTTTAACGATAATTGAGTAATTTAAGAGTTGTTTTTTTGGAAACCGTCAAACTTAAACATTCTAAGTTTATGTTATTTATTTAGACGCGGATTCATAATTTGGTATACTTTTTATCGGACTATAACCAAAAATGTACACTGAAAAGTAGAATGACCCAGGGATGTCAGTTTTATCTAAACAGTTCGAATGTGCAGTTAAAACTGTGCAGTAATAACTGATGGTCTGTAGCCTGCCTAAGGGTTCCTAGTTTGACTAGGGAACCCTAAAAAGCGCCTGTCACATAGTCTCAACAGTTTACTTGAGGACACCCGTCTCGAGCAAAATAAACGTATAGGTATTATAATTTAAGAGAAATATTATAACTCAAGAAACTAAGAAATTAGATATACCTGTCTTAGAATTATTGTGTCGAACTAAACATTATATAATACTTAGATTATAGTACTGTTCTTTTAAAGTCTTCCTGCAGTCAAACTGTCCTATAACAGTTTGGCAGGGCTTTTGTATAACTATTTGTAATTTTTCTTGTTATTAACAAATAAATAAATAAACGTTTTTAACGCGGCCACCATACTGTCAAGTTAATAAGAGCTATCATAACGTTGACGACACGATAACATGTCAAAATCAATATGGTTTTACCGAGTAAAATACAGCCCCTGGCCATTGTGGTACAAATTTTTGGGGTCAAATTGGAAAACAGTTAAATATTGCCTAGTTTCATGCATTCTACCTACCTAATAAATATGCAAAAAACAAAAGAAAACCAAGATAATTTACTATAGACAAACGCTGATAAAAAAATATAGAAATAAATTTAAAAATACTCACGTGCTATAGAAGGTGAAGGCATAGGCACTAAACAAAACAACAACATAAACAATATTTTCGACATTTTCAAAACACTAATAAACTTAAACTATAATTAAACTATTTAATGAATCCTAACGAGTTCACATTCGGGACTAGAATGACTGACTGAGTAAAGCGACATTGCAACGACAAGTTATAAATCATGCAATTTGTTAAACCAAATAATGAGTGACAAAGAGAAATAAAGCTAGAGAGTACACGTAGGCATGAAACATTGGTTTATAACCAGTTGTGTTATTTACTCTCCGTTCAATGAAAAACTTGACCTTGTTCAAGAGAGGTAGAGTGATACTGCGTGGAACTTGCCGATTTTGACCGTTTATCATAAATTCATAATAGTCAAACAACACTAAAATTAAAACTTTATTTGAAAGACGTTATCCGAATCTAATGTTAAGAAACGCTATTTAATTAGTTAAAGTCGTCGCGTGTTTTTATTGAAAATAACGTATAATGAATAGTTATTCATCTTATACTTATTATGAAAACAATGATCCAAGGTATAATCATTGCAAAGTAGTCACTTGATCTTTAAAAGTACGTGATTATTGAGTAATCATGGTGAATTGGTTCGTTTGGTTTTCTTTACATCTTTTGCAAGTTCTATTGACGGCGCCTTTAGTTACAAAGGTACTATGTCAAACGTCTATACTTGGGACGGCGTGGGTATTTGACTATAGATGGGCCATAAACCAAAGAGCTGTACTGGCAGAGCAACTTCTAAATTCACACTCACACACTGTCGCAAGTATACACAATGTACCTACTAAGTATCCAAGGTGTCATGAAATGGGATGCATTGAGAGCTAACTTGAACTTGTGTCAGTTATATATTGAGGACGCAAAATCACGTCTTGCAATCCTTTCAATCCATCAATATTTTGTCCTTTAACGGGTGATAACAAAAAAATGAGAATTATTTGCAAGGGTGTAAAAAAATAATTGTGTAACATTTTATAATTTTTTTATAGTATATAATACACATTTAACTATTTTCAAAATTATCAATGCACGTTACGATAGGGCCCGTGATCAGCTGTTCGACGCAGTTTTGACATAATGCCCGAACAAGACCGTTGGACGGCATATTTGTCCATTTTTCGCACACAGATTTTGATTCTTTTTATCAGTTGGGCACAATTTTCAGCTTCCCAATTAATTTTGTAAACCAAACTCCTCAAAAAACCAGAAAAATCTTCGATCGGCCGACATTGTGGAAGGTTTTTGGGATTTCGGATTTTCGGTACAAATGGCACATTATGAGAGTCTAGGAATTGCAATGATTTTTGGCGTAATGCGAATGGCGAAGCATTCACTCTATGAGAGTTTAGGATTAACTGCTAAACCATTAGGTTTGAACCACAGTTTTGACACACCTTTATCGGAAAAAGCCACATAAAGCATAACTTTCTGCTCAAACTTGTGTTTTATATTGTCTGGTGATGTTGAAATGTTGCTGGTATAGTACCGATCATTTCCAGGTATATGGGTTTTGCTCAAAGGGAAATAACTTTCATCATCCAAAATAAACGATTTTTCTTTGTAATTTGTAACCATCCAGCGGCATTGTGACATAATGTTACATTTTTGCTGATCGGTGTATTACGGTGCCCTTATCTTCTTGCGGCACTCCAAACCCACCTTTTTTAAAGACCGGCAAATGTACGGTTGAAAACATTTAAATATTTTCGCGGCATCTCGTTGGCTCATGGAATCACTATCATTGAAAGTGATATGGAGTGTCTTCAGTCTTCCCTTGGTCATTATTTTAGCTGGTCGGCCGCTACCACGTTTGCGAGTTGTCGTCAAGGATGCAAGAATTCTATATATATATAGTAGAAACTGTTACATTTTCTTTGGTAAAATGATCTACTGTGTACTTTTCCCCATGTTTATATTTTTATTATAAAAATGTACAACGCGTTTTCGCAGAGCTTCTTGTTTCGGCGTCATTTTGACAATTATAAATGATTGAAAAAATTAAACAAATAAAAATCAAGAATATCAAAAGAGGTAAAAATAACATCTTGAACAATTTTTTGTCTATGGCAATAGATATTTTTTTTAAGACTACTGAAAATGATTCTCATTTTTTTGTTATCACCCGTTACAAACCTTGTAAGTTAATGCATATTTAAATCACTTCATCATTTACCAATACATCTAAGAGTGCCCGTTCCTGTAGGCATAGCCGGGCACCGTTAATGAAATAGTTAACTTCGTTAATCGTTAATCCGCTATAAAAAAAGTTAGCTTCGTTAAACGTTAAAGCGTTACATTTCGGAAGAATTAACGCAAGTTAACGTTAATCGTTAATAAATAATAAATAAATAAATAAATATCAGGGGACAATGTCACACCAATTGACCTAGTCCCAAACTAAGCTCTAGGCTAGTACTATGGGTACTAGACAACGATATAAATACTTATATAGAGAAATACATACTTAAATACATAGAAAACATCCATGACTCAGAAACAAATATCCGCGCTCATCACACAAATATCTGCCCGTACGGAATTTAGGTATTTATTTCAATTTTAACTTCCAAAATATTTTTAAATTTCATTAATACACTATGAAACAAAGGTTTTAGATACAAATAATATGGTTCAATTTCTTACTTAATGTTTAAAATTAAAGTGTGAACTTAACTCTTTTTAAGTGCTGCAAGTTCAAGTGTTTCAATTACGCAGAGTTTTATGAAGCGAACTATTTTTAAGTAACTAAGATATGTATAATATAGCTTAGAAGTGTCCAATATTCCTGACAGAATTTTGCTTGGTTTGCATTTGACGTTACTAAGTAAATAATCCGCAAAATTAAATGTATGAAAACCACCGTTTTCATAAAATTCTCCATATAAAACGCCAATTTTATAGGTAAGTACCTAATATGTGTAAAAAAAATGCATTTCTATAACGTTGCGTTAGTGAACTTATAAAACCTGTTGGTTTAGGTTCTGGAAGTTAACAGGATAGGAACAAAACAAAATACAAAAAGGCATAAGGTGCATATTCCCTTTCATGAACATTAACATGTTGAAGTTCTCGTCTGAAAGCGAGGCTCGTTTTGGAGTTAAAATGTCTGTACCCGTGGAAAACAGACGTTTAATTGCAGCGCTTGAGGGTATAGCAGTATTGTATTTAATGAATAGATTTATGAATATCTGTTCCCCGAGGAATGCAGCATCTTTGAACGAGTCTTTTGATTTTATGTCCAGCCACATTTTAACGAGACTGCGCTTTACTCTTTAAAGAGTTGGAGCTCTTTGGTTTTTCTATAGACTGAGTGACAGAATTGAAAAAGTCTTCCTTGTCATCATCGTTGTTTCACACTCGCTGCTACGCGCCGCCCGGCACTTGTCGTTTCATACTTGTCTGAACCTGTTTTTCTTGCCGCGCCGCGGTGCCGTTCGGTAAATAGTAGGCATTGGATTAACGATTAACGGACTTCTGCATATTAACGGAAGTTAACGTGTCCGTTAACATTTTAAAAAGTTAACTTAAAAGTTAATCCGTTAATCAAAATGTTAATTTCGTTAATTAACGATTAACGCATTAACGAGTTAATGCCCAGCTATGCCTGTAGGCACTTACAATATAGCTACTACCCGAACAGTGTCCACTCTATTATTCTACTCTATGGCCAGGATGCGCATGCGCTGTTATCGTGCGGAAGCCGATATTCCCCTGAATGCTATCAGTACGGTATTTACGAAGCAGATTAAAAATAATTTTGATCATTAGCATTACTAATCGAAAGCCAACCCTTATGCGGTGATTCATTCAAATTAAAGTAGATAATATTTCGGAATTTATGTATTGTGTGCTTCGTTCTCAGTTTTTAAATATTTCATTCATTGAATACAAAACGGACACATTCCAAAATCAGTCAATGTTGCATTTTAAAATTAGAAGCTGTTCGTATAAGTTTTTCAATGCAAGAGTAAATTATTTTGGAATGTGTCCGTTTTGTATTCAATGAGCGATTTGTTCGAGCGGTTTGACACATTTGCCGCGCATTGATGCTTCTTTGACCGACTTCAAAAAAAGGAGGTTCTCAGTTTGACCTGTATGTATGATAAGATTGATAAAATAAGATTCATTTATTGTCGGAAACTGTGTAGGTACATCATAAAAAAGGTACAACAGTGTGCCCATTTTGGGCTTACAATAACAAGTAAATATATTATAATATAACAGTCTTAACCAGGTATACATCTAAAATATTCATTTAAATTGTAGAAATTATTAATTGAGAGCCATTTCTTGAACTTTGTTTTAAATCTAATCCCATCTAGCGATTTAATATGTTCAGGGAAATGGTTAATATTTTAATTCCAGATACAAATGCACTCTTACTAAGTATAAAGCTGGAAGGTCTAACTGTACATACGTCGTATTTACATTCCGATCGGATATTAGGTAGGTACCTATTTTGAGATTCGCTTTTTTTTTACAAAAATGTCATTACGCTCTTTAACAAAAAAACAAATTTGTAGAATATAGATACACGTCACAGTGAATATTTCGTTATCTTTAAAAATGTCTCTTAGGGATTGGACATTCCTGAGCTTAAATATAATTCGCATACATCTTTTTTGAAGAAGAAATATGTATTCAAAGTGTACGGAATTTTACCAAAAAATTATACCGTACCTAAGTACGGAGTAAACATTTCCATAGTACGCCTTCATCGCAACATCGACCGAAGCTATGTTCGTCAATATAGATAGTGCATAGCTGGATTTGCCTGTTTTTTATTTATCTTGTCTATGTGGGACTTCCAATTAAGGTTGCTATCAATTCTTACCTACTCCTAAAAAGTTTGTGTTATTCACTTGTTCAATTGGTTTACTGTTTACAACAACATTTAAACTTTTTTCTATCAGCTTATAGTTAATAAATTGTACAATTTTAGTCTCATCTATATTTACACTTAAATGTAACGTGGACAACCAATCAATAACAATTTTCAAAGTATTTTGTAACTCGTTAGCTATATCAGAGCCTTTTTCTTCAGACAAAAATACTGGCATCGTCAGCGAACATAACGCATGTCTGTCTAGATTTGCTGTAAATTTTTTAATAAAGCTAATGTTGAGTTTTTCCCTTATTGAAAACCAAACTGATATATATTGAGAATTTTAAATTTGCCAAAAACGATCCCTTCTCAAATATTTTTGAAAAATTAGACAACAGTGCAATGGGTCTATAGGTTTTATTAATGCCTTTTTTTAGGTCGTCGGGAAAAACTCCATTATCCAAACTTAAATTGATGATGTGAGTTAAGGGTCCGGCTGTGTGCTCAAAACTTGATTTAATCAATGTCATAGGTACGAGTATTAGATCATGGCCAGTGCTTTCTATTTTATTTTTTTTGATTAACTTTGTGGCCACTGGTCACAAATAGATGCTGGTTAAGATTGGTTGGGAAAGTGGTTTACGATTGGTGGTGGTACGATTATTATTTAAATTTATAAAGAAATTATTCATTGCTTCAGCAATGTCTCGACTCTCAAGAATTTTCTAATAAAATATTACTTATCTAATTTTATTGATTCTACTGTATCTTTCAATATTATGTTTGTTTGTCCGCGATTATCTCGCGATTGGCTGAACCGATTTAATGCAGTTTTCAGAAAAGTATTTGTTACACTTAAGAGAAGGTTTTGGCATTTTAACCGAATTAAAAAAGGAGGTGATGGCAGTTTTGACGTTTGCTCGCTCATGAAGTTCCGTAAATATTGACAGCAAGTATAAAGGAACAGATGTCAAACTTCATTGTTGCAGGTACCGGGGGGATAGTGATGTACTACTGGGGCTGTTATTTACCGAAACGCATTTCGTAACTAGCTTAACCTTCAGATTATTTTCATTTACTCGCACTTAATCATCGCACTTTAGTTTTCATCGTTTTAATCATAACTAACAAAAAACCCTCTCAAAAATACAATTCGCGTGATGATAGGTATCAGATGATAACAGTAACGATTGTTCTTTAAGTACTATTAGTGATTTAACCGAATCGGATTAAAATACGATAAAATAAATACGTTAATCACGTAAAATAACTTTTTATTATTATGCATTATTTCTTTAATTTTTCTTTTAAATGTACTTCTCGTTCTTGACTGATGTAAAATGGAGTTTTCACAACACAGTCAGGTGTCAAAAGTGCCATCACTCGGTGCCGCTACTTTTAATTACATTTGGCTAAACGGCAAGTATCCATACCTCAAATAAAATAAAAACAAAACTTGACGTTGACATTTGTTTTGGTTTGGTTTAGTTAGTGGGTTGATTGATGAGCAATGTTTATATTTTGTTAGTTTTATTTTTATTTCCTTGGTGAATATTTATTATGTTCTAAATTAAACATTACGATGACCGAAATTTGCAGACTTTGTTTATCATATTCTACGCAAAATATGACTCCTTTAAGTGATTGCGATCCTTCCATGACCATTGTTTTGAATTTTATTCGTGTAAGTTTAGACGGAATAAGTAAACTTTTATTTGATAACGATTTTAACATTATTATGTAACTTATTAGTAGGTAGGGAAATAAGCGTTATTTAAATTAGTTTTTATCTAAGTATCTCTTTTTATCTTATTTTTTTGCTTATGGTTCGATGTCTCTCGTCAGTATTATATTAAATCTCCCACAGAAACTTGACGTTGAGATACCGAACCTGGTGGAGGCCAGGGATGCCTGGTGTGAGTCATGCCCTGGAGTGGATTTGCCAACGCATAAACATATACAAAGAGCTTGGGATAACCCTCGTCTTATGGCAATTCATGCAGCCCTTTTAGCTAATAGTCCGGACGATTCAGATCGCGCCCGTCTTCTCGCTGGCACTGCTAGTGAGTCGGGCCATTGGCTCCACGCCCTTCCCTCTCGCAACATTGGTACAGTCCTGGACTCAAGCTGCTTGCGAATATCCATCTGCTTGCGGCTTGGAGCCAAGATCTGTGTGCCTCATTCTTGCACCTGCGGCAAGGAGGTGGATGAGCTTGGTAGACATGGTCTTTCTTGTTCAAGGAGCGCTGGCTGCTTGTACCGCCACGGCGCCATCAATGATTTGATCCGTCGTTTGCTTGCCACCGCCTCTGTACCTGCTTTTTTTAGAACCAGCCGGTATGATCAGAGACGATGGTAAACGCCCTGACGGAGCTACATTGGTGCCGTGGAAGCTTGGTAGGGCTCTGGTGTGGGACGCAACTTGTGTCGACACTTTTGCCCTATCTCACATACAAGCAACCCGAAATCAGGCCAGCGCAGCAGCTGATCAGGCCCAGACCCTCAAGCGTCGCAAATATTCATCATTAATTAATGATTACGAATTTGCGGCGCTTGCAGTGGAGACTCTGGGACCTTGGTCAGCTGACATGAAACGTTTCATAAAGACCCTGTCTGCCAAGCTCATCGACGCCTCCGGGGATCCCAGAGCTGGCGCTTACCTCTCCCAAAGGATAGGTTTGACTATCCAGAGAGGTAATGCAGCCAGCATCATGGGTACAATGCCGCGTGCCGATTTGCTAGAGGGAGTATTCTTTTTGTAGTTGTGCTAGTTTTAAGTAGATAATAGTTTACTTTCTTAATTATTATAATTAATATTGTATAGTGTATATTATGTTTATATTTAACAAAATTATTTAAATGTGTGTAATTATGTTATTTTTATAGATTTCTTCTAACAATCTATTCCCAACACAAATTTGCTCTAAATGCATGAATAAACTGACGGAGTTCAATGAATTTCGCTTACTAGTGCGAAAAAACGAAGAAATACTTCTGAGTCAGTTAACCCTTGATCCGGAGAGCTTAGAAACTTTTTATAATGAAATAAAAGAGATCAAAACTGGAACGGACACGCAACTTACTGAGCATGCTAAAGAAATCGTAGTTGATGAGGAAACAGCAAAAGAAATAAAAGCAGAAGATGATACAAGCATGGATAATGAGTATTCGCCAGAAACTGAACTTTTTTTGGAAATCAAACAAGAAGAAAAGGAAGAACATATACAATCTGAAAATGTTATACGTACAAGTGATTTTAGATTTAAATGCCTCACATGTTTTGAGAAGTTTGAGAAACAGAATATATTAGTAAACCATTATAACAATGTACATAAGAGTAAAAGGAACAAAGAAACTAGCTACGCACTAGTTACAGATGATGGGAAAATGCTGTTCAAATGTAATAAATGTGATAAAACATATGATAATAAGAGGAAAATGATTAGACATAATGAAGTGCATACTGATGAAAGATTTCATTGCAAAATTTGTAGTAAGTTAATTTTATTGTATTAATGCTTCTCTATTGATTTACTCCTAAAAGATTCTGTCCAATTATTACTCCCAATAAAATTAAATATTTTCCCTTCCAAAAGGTCATGACATGTATCCACTATTATACTTTAAAAAATCCAAGTATTCAACCTCAGGGTGCTCCCGCAGGCTCTGCCATTTCCATAAAACAAAACTTTTAGAACATATCCAGAAATAACTAAACAGCCCTTTCTGTCCGAGCCTTAATTTTGCATCAAATTTTGCAATATTTATTTTACTTCATGAAAATGAATGATTAATTTCTACTCACAAGGGCGTCGCCAGCTGATGCTCAAGGGGGGGGGGGGGTCTGGTAGAAGCATAGAGGATGGGAGAGTATGGCGGTACTTGTTTATTCTCTAGTCTTGAGAAGGTAGATTTTGCAAATGCAAATGTCTATGGGTCACAGATACCACTTACCATCAAGTGTTCTCTGTGCTTGTTTGTCCTTCAAAAAATACTCAAAAATAGTCATCCAAGATTCCTATACCATTTTCGGCGAATACCAAACAGGGCAGCTAACTGCATAATATTATTATAAACATTTTAAATGTACTGTTTTTACTAATAGAGTATAAAATGCTTTGAAAACCACATTGCAGTTAGCCCTCTTCTTTGATACTACGGCAGCTATCTCAATGTGATTTTGTAAGCCAAAGCATAAGTTTCTTACGTTTTCGTTGACATTATGTTTTAGTTAGTCCATAGTGGCAGAGAAATCAAAATAGTTGAATGTACGAACACCATTAGGTACGTAAGTTTCTGTTTTGTTACTTACAGGTAGAACATACAAGACTGTCTCAGAAATCATCAGACATGCCAGAGCCCACAATGGCACCAAACTGGCATGCTCCTTTGGCTGCGGGTTCACTACAGTGTATTCAGGAGCCCTAAAGAACCATGAGAGTCGGCATAAAAAAGACTACAAGGTAAACTAATAATATGTATGTATGTATCTAAACACTATTGTACAAACCAAAGAGATCAAAATTATAGAATAGACAAAATAGTACAGTAGTAGAGAAATTTATCCACTTTTGGACCTTATTACAATGCAATAAAGTGAAAAGTGGATACATCTCTTTGTAGTTGACTGTACCATATGTAGAAAGTACCATATGATGCAAATCTTTGTTCAAATATGTAATAATTATATGCCAAACCTGGCCTGAAAATATCTTTCAGATTTTGAGAGATATTTGGTGGTTCCTTGTTTGTAATCTGTAGTGATGAAAAATCGTGAAAAAGCAGTATTACTTAAGTTTTCTTTCATGTGTATAGCACATCCTGTCAATAAAATTGACACTGCATAGATGCGTTAATGTACGGAAAATTAAGTGGTAGGGCAGTATACCTATTTTTTTATTTATTTTTTCAATTCCGCTGATGCATGATCAAATTAAATGTGAAGTTCCGCTTGCAGTCTGCTTTCAGAATAATTACAGGCTAATTGAAATATTAAAATATGAACGTAGTAAAACATTTTTTTTAAGAAATGTATTTGTGTTGTTTTCAGTATAAATGTGAAACCTGCGACAAAAGCTTCCAAGTGAAGACGTGGTACGAACAGCACCAGAACATTCACAAAGGAACCAAACCTTACGCCTGCGATGTTTGTGGCATGGCGTTTCATATGGACAGGTGGGTTTATTTATTTAGTCATGTTGATGGTGATGATGGTGAAGATGATGATTGTGATGATGATGATTATGATGATGATGATGGTGATGATGATGATGAAAATGATGATGATCTTTCGACCGTTTTCGGCCATGGCGACCACTTTGACTCCTGGTCGGCCGGGCGCTGGTGCATCCGCAGATGGCTTATGTAGCCGATCTTTGCAGCGAACTCCCGTGCACACTGAGGGCACGTGAGTACGCCGCTAACATAATTGTAATTGTTGGCAGCGGGTGGACGTGCCTTTAGCTCATCGTGCTTAGCGTCGAGATCAGCTTTACGCTGCTCCTCGAATTCGCGGACTTGCCTCTTCATAATCCCGCGCCATTCCGGACGCTGTGCCGCCAAACCTTCCCATTGAGAGGGCTCAATGTTGCATCTTTTCATATGCCACTTCTTCTTTAGTCATGTTACAAGACTATCATATAAATAATGCATATAACAGCAACAACTTTCACAATGGGCCCTGTTGGACACAGTAATTTTGGGGGAGAGGGCCCAAATTATATTACATACAATCGTCAAGGTTTTGACTTAATAATTACAATAGCATTTATCTATTAAAAACAATAATATCTACTGACACTTTCATATACTTGAAATATCTATGGGTCTGTAAACATTACACAATCAAAAGCTATAATTATGCAGACACTATCAAGCTGCAATTTTTGACTTTGTATATCATCTGTGTGACTATTGGGCCACTATTGGGCCTACTGAGGCCGTGTTATGACAGATAAAATATATAATTACTTCTATTACTCATGATATAGATTTTATTACTCTATCCCTTGCATTGACTGGAACGTGGCAGGTTTTGACATTTCCCAATATTGCATCTATCCATTCCATTCAGCTGTTTTACTTTTCACATCGCATTTTTTACAACTAAAATAAATTCCTACCTTGACAATTCGTTATAAACAGTTAACTAAAAGTTTTTTTTTAGATATTTAACATCCCACCGAAGTGCAGTGCATCCTGACGCATCGTCGGTAGACCGCTACGTTTGCGTGCAGTGCGCAAAGCCCTGCGGAACGATGAATGCCCTCACCATACATTTGAAGGTACTGTGAACTGTACAAATATCCACCAGCATTAATAAAATAAATATCAGTGGACGTTCGCACGTTTGGGACTCTCTATTATATCAGCCGAAAGACGTCCACTGCTGGACATAGGCCTCCCCCAAGGTTCTCCACTAAGACCTGTCTTGTGCTTTTCGCATCCACCGCGTTCCCGCGATCTTCACAAGGTCGTCACTCCATCTTGTTGGAGGCCTACCTACAGCTCGTCTCCCGGTCCGCTGACGCCACTCAAGAATCTTCTGACCCCATCGGTCATCAGTCCACTGCCACTTTAGTTTAGCTATTCTTCGGGCTATGTCGTAACCTTAGTTCTACTGCGGATATCATCATTTCTGATTCTATCACGCAGAGAAAACCTGAGCATAGCCCTCCGAGTGACTTTGGCGCTCTCAATTGGTGTAAAAAAAAAGTCGTTTATTCAGTAAGTAGGCCAGACGGGCACTTTTAGAAGTCAAAAATCTTCAGCAAAAGCCGCTAGTAACATTGTCCCCTGTTATCTATTTAGTCATCCTTGTAGGACTACTAGCTTCTGCCCGCGAGTTCCTCCGCGTAGAATTAGGTATTCGCAACACCTCCCATTTCGTCCACCATCCAACGGGAACACTGAGTTCTTTCGGGATTATATTCTTTCCAAATTTTATCCGAAATACGTTCAGCGAAGCGCGAAGTAGTAACAAAGATACTATGCGGAAGTTTGTGCGTGTGAGAGAAAGAGAGAGAGAGAGAGAGAGAGACAAACTTCCGCAATTATAATATTGTGATGTTCTAGGAGCACGGAATAACGTCCAATTTGCTCTGCGATCTGTGCGGGAAGACTTTGGCGAGCGCTGAGCAGCTGAAAACGCACCGGTGGATGCATCTGGGCATCAGACCTTTTAAGTGCACGTAAGTTTTTTTTGACATATGCAGGCAAACGAGCAAACACACAGGGCACGTGGTGGTAAGTGAGATATGACTACAATCTTAATACTGTTGAATGATTGCTATCTTGAGGACTAGGGACCGTATTAATAAATTGATCTTGCTCAAGATGTCCGTCGTCGGTGTCCTGTCATCTCAATAATGACACCGTTCTATGGGTTGGCGTTTACTTTGACGTGACTTGATATGGGCATCTCGGTCAAGACGAAATTTATAGACGAATATATTATTTGAAAAAAAAACTTTGCCATGCTTATATGTATATCTTCGAAAGTTGTGTTTTTGTGAAATGTAATCCTACAATGTTCAAAAGTAAAGATCCAGCACAAGGCCATTATCTTCGCCCTCGGATCCCTACATTGTGTATTGATCGCTGTAAAACTGCACTGATGCAGAAGAATGTGAGTGACATGACTCGTAGGTTATATAATAAATAAACAACCCGCAACAGTAAAAAACGTTTTTATAGCATTAAAGAGTATTTAGACGATTAGACTTATTATTTTTATTTATTATTGTGATTGTGTGGTCACCGGGTTAGAATAGTGCCACTCCATGTCTTCTCGTGGATGTCGTAAGAGGTGACTAAGGGAATATTAAAGGTTTCTAGTACTCTTAGGCGATGGGCTTGCAACCTGTCACTAATACACTGGTAAACATCTTATCTTAGCCTGACTGTGCAAATCGTGGTTACAGAATTATCAACAACTTATTTAAGAGTGCTTGGTAATTCTGTAGCTCTGCCTACCCCACTCTGGGAATGAAGGGGTGCGTTTATGTATGTATGTATGTAGGAGAAAGCAAGCAAATTTGGAAGAAGAGGAAAAAAAAGAACACAAAAACAAAAACACTAATTACTAGCTACTGTTTTGACTGTTTTCACTGCGGAAATAAATTGCCCAAGGCGTATTTGATGTTGTTGTTTTTTGGACATAGGTTTATTTTGCTGTTGTTGATCACGTTCCAATCCTATTTCTGATCACACGATTGGAGTTATAGGATATAAACATTCGCGCTTATCATACTAATTCCTCTAAAAAGTTTTGAACTTACTAAGTCACTATGTAGGCAGTTAGGGCGATTCCCACTTGTAAACGAATGGGATTATTTCTCCCAGCTATTCACAGTGGGAACAGATGGAAAAATAAATGTTCACTAGTCTGCACCTTTAACATTGAGCGGTCTGCGGTCAGGTCAAGTATCTTGTATCTCTGATACAGGCAAACGATGCTTGATCGGAGCGCAGACCGCGGACCGCATCCATTGTGCCAAATCCCTGAGAAAGCTAGTTGAACTTTAAGGGTGCGGACTAATGGAAATTTATTTTCCAATCCCATTTCCCTAAACAGCTCGGCAGATTTTCCTATTATTGGACTATTGATTCGGACAACCGGTGTAGTCTTTTGTAATTGGTGCCATTTATAATGTTATTAAATATGAAGGCCATTCACTTTACACATTCGAAATTATTATGCTTGTCCGATCAAATATTTCCTCGTTTGCAATAGTAAACGTCGTCGGCAAACAACTCCGCCACACAGGGCGTTTGAGAACTGTTCCTCGTCGCATGGCACTTGCATGTAAGAACCCGCGCGTCATCGGTCCCACCTACCACGAGCGTCTACCCGCCGAACTCGAACCATCTGACGAAATGTTTAGGCGCCGGCTTAGGAATCTTTTGTTGGGTAACCCAGTCTATTCGGTGAATGAGTATATGGAACTTGACTTATAAAATTTTAATGTACCTACTCTGTATTTGTGTTGACTTTTCCTATTATCATTTAATTATATTTCTGACAACCTCAATGTAACTGCATTTAATGTGACATGCCATGTAATTTATACTGTCTTATATTGAGTAATAAAATCAGAATCATGTTCCAACCATTCGTCTCATAAAAAAATCTTATTCCAAGGTCGTGCGACAAAAGCTTCTCGAAGAAGTGCAATCTCAAACTGCATCTGATCACGCACACAGGGGAGCGCGCGCACGCGTGCGAGGAGTGCGGCAAACAGTACACACAGAGGAGCGCCTTGCTCCGGCATGCCGCTAGGTATGTCTCATGTGCTTCTTTACGATTGTCATCATTCACTTTAGAGGATTTTAAAGCTGAGCGAATCATTTTGTTTCAGACATCACAGTGGAAATTTCAAAAATAGCGTGACATGTGAAAAAGCATTTACGACCGTCACTCTTACGGAGGCGCATCAGAAACCATGTTCTTGATATTATATAATCTGTATTAAACTTCCAAATATATTAAAGTGTTTCAATGTCTTGTGTCCACTTGTCAGTACAGTCACCAGCATAAATATATTACTATGGACAGCCGTGCAAAAACAAATGATGCTCCATTGGGCTCATAAGTATGTGACGACATTACCTCGGTAAAAATATGTAATGCTTTTAGTACGGCATAAACATCGTTACACCGTAACAGCATAAATATCGGATCGGGTCGCTCAAAAATAAATGAAGTTCCATTGGGCTCATAAGTAAGTGATGATATTACTTTGGTAAAAATATGTGATGCTTTTTGGACGGCATAAACATCGTTACACTGTATCAGCATAAATATCGGATCGGGTCGATCAAAACTATTTGATTACCTATAAAAATCAAAATTATGTGATCATCTCTCACCGGCATAAATATCTATCCCTCTGTGAAAGCATAGGCATCGGACGACAGGTGGACCGCCGCACCGTTAATACTACTGATACCGTTGACTTTTTTGAAAGTTATAAATTAAATCTTACCTAACCTACTGTACCTATTCTACAAGGATTACACAAAAAAAAACATTTTACCTTTAAGCTGGAGAAAAATTATGCGAAAACAAAATTCGGCGTACCCATAATAATATCTGAGAGGTTCAAAAATATGTAATCGATCTGCAAAAACGATTCTTACCTTCCTGGCTGGCATAGAGACGTAAATTGTGTAAAGTGATTTGACAATTCACGAAAACGGTGCAGACTTGTCATTGCATATGTCTATCTCACGTTTTTCTCTTCAATCATTTGACAGGTGCCTCTCGGTCAACTGTAACTTATTTTCTTTTCAACAGAATCGTCGAAGCGCCTGACACGTCATAGCGAAAGCTAAGTGAAGCCAAATTTAGAGCCATTTGTCAGGGGTTGGTTGTGGTCTCAGTAGCATTCGTAGGTTTTCTAAGCAGAGGTTACGGGTTCAAATCTCAGTCGAATACATAGAGATAACACTTTTTATTTTCTTTTCGGGTTTAATTTTTATTTTTATTTTGTGCCTTATTATTTGTTTTAAGTTAATAATAATTTTAGATCAGCATCTATCCCCCGGTCCTCACTCGAGGACATAGTACTAAACATAAAAGGCACCCTATGGTTATTCGACAAGGTTGCAATTACAATGTTACCGTGAGGACCCCCAGATAGATGTTACCGGTGTGGCGACTTGGAGATATTTATGCCGGTGAGAGATGGTCACATAATTTTGATTTTTATAGGTAATCAAATAGTTTTGATCGAGCCGATCCGATATTTATACTGATGCAGTGTAACGATGTTTATGCCGTCCAAAAAGCATCACATATTTTTACCAAAGTAATATCATCACTTACTTATGAGCCCAATGGAACATCATTTATTTTTGAGCGACCCGATCCGATATTTATGCTGTTACGGTGTAACGATGTTTATGCCGTACTAAAAGCATCACATATTTTTACCGAGGTAACGTCGTCACATACTTATGAGCCCAATGAAGCATCATTTGTTTTTGCACGGCTGTCCATAGTAATATATTTATGCTGGTGACTGTACAGATCACCTTTTTAACCCTTTGAACGCCTCCGACTTGATACAAACATCGTCCTCACACGCCAATGACAGCTGAAAACCACAGCTAATGTCAACCTTACGTCACAAATACTCGGGGCTATTTTGCATTGTATCTGTGACCACTATATGGGTCGATGGCGTCGTAGGCACGGCAGTACACAACCACTTTAGTGGTTCTTTGCATTCAAATGGTTAACCTGGTAAGTTCTGCCCTCCTAAGCAGTATCCCAAAATCAATAACCAAAGCAGTTTTACTTCTCTGGTCTTAGTAATAAGGTTGATATTGCTACAGGAATTTTATCTAACATACTGCGTATTAGCTTAGGAGGGCAGAGTTAATTAGTTAACTTTAAGACTGTAATCCTAAGACCGTAAATGCAATACCAACCTTGAGGACTAAGCAGTAATGCCTCTATGCTAGTTACTTCACCGGCTGTCTTATCTCCCCACACCAGAACACAAAGCGAGCACTGCTGCTTAGGGATAGGGTAAAGGATAAGATAGTGGTAGCGATGCTGACGGACCCTGCACAAATATCCGCAAGCTTTCCGATTTGCCCTCCTACCAAAGGCGACTAACTGCATAGTAATATTACAAGCAATTTAAATTGAATGTGATTACCAATAGAGTATAAAATGCTTTGACTACAGTAAAATGTGCCTACTTTGCTCCCCCATGGGTAACTATGCTCCATAGTGACTTTTTTATATGTTACTTATGTAGGCTTGGGACTTTTGGATGCTCGCTATGGTTTTAGATTCCACGGAGTCGCCATTATGTTAAAATATTATTTTTCGAAGTCAAAGTCAAAGTGTAAAAATAAAACATGTTAGATTTACGCTGTTATATCGATCGGTAATAACCACGTTATTATGACTGCAATTAATTTTATCATAAATTTATTAGTTATTACACACACATGTCACAGTTCACAGGTGACGCGATATGCATAATATAGGTACGATTTACTTAATTATGCATCCACTTTGATACTTGCGTTGTGACAGACTACTGACTGACATCTATTTAACCAATTAAAAAAATTATTGATTAATAAATTGACAGTTTTGATTAAACACGGTTTAAGCAATTTCTGATAAAATTTAAAATGAATAGTTTTACTACTTGCGAAATTAAGTCCTGGTTAGAGCCGTATAAGGAATTAAAATATGTTGAAGAAAAGTCTTGTTTATTTTGTTCTTTATGTGATGTATATTTCAAAGTCGGAAAAAAATATTTATTGTTAACCATGTTAAAAGTTTTTGATAGGTCCAGAAATCGTTTAACCCCGCAAAATATAGAAAAAATAATAGTGATCCATTCTTACTACCATTTTAATGATGAACATGAAATAGTAATAGATGATGATTATGATGCACTGATTCAAAAAGCCTGTACCTCATCAAAAATTTAGAAGTGGCGACTAATATTAGATTGAAAAAGACATTTTTGTTATTGTTACTTAAAGTATTTGTTTTAGTTTATTTTGTTTACTAGCAATAGAGTATTTTATTATTGGTAATTACTAATTATATACATACAAGTTGTATGTACTTATCCACTTTGACTTTGACTTCTAAAAAAATATTTTAACATAATGGTGACTCCGTGGATTCTAGAACCATAGCGAGCATCCAAAAGTCCCAAGCCTACTTATAAGACAAGGCCGATGACAAAGTTTCTAAAAATAATTGATGTATACATCCAGCTGCGCAGTGAATGAAAGCACTAGAATGATTTACAATACAGAATACCTCAATATAACGATGGAGCAAGATTACCCGTGGGGGAGCAAAGTAGGCACATTTTACGGTACTACATTGCAGTTAGCCGCTTTCTTAGATAGGACGGCAGCTATGCAAATTGACGGTCCATTTGCAGTCTTAGGATTGAAGGCTTGTGAATGCGAATGTCCATGAGTCACAGTTTCCACTTACCATCAGGTGGCCTGTGTGCTCGTTTGCCTTCTATATACAATAAAAAATACATCGTAAACATTACTCACGAAGGTTCTCATGCAGCGAGAAATGCCTTTCGACGAAATGAAAATTATGCGTAATGATAACGATCGAAAGGTGTTTCGATAAAATAAAAGGTGAGGTATATAAGTATAAGGTTTCCTCTTCATTTTTTTTATGTCATAGGAAGGCAAACGAGCACACAGGCCACCTGATGGTAAGTGGAAACTGTGACCCATAGACATTCGCATTCACAAGACTGCAAATGCACTGCCAACCCTGAGGACTAAGATGGAATGCCTCTATGCTAGTCATTTCACCGGCTGTCTTATCCCCAAACCGGAACACAACAATGCGATCACTGTTTCTTGGCGGTAGGTTAATGGATAAGATGGTGGTACCAACCCGGACGGACCCTGCACATGGTCCTCCCACAAGTCTTCATATTGGCCAAGTTAGAAAGTTAAATGTACAGTCACCACCTTAGGTCCAAAGTCAATCTGACATTCTGCAACAATAAGGTTGAGTTTCCTATAAGTTACAAATGACTTGACATCTTCAAGCATATTTTTCTTGAAATGGGTCACAAATTAACGGTCGTGACCGTGATCTACGTTTGTATGGAGACACGACTCGACCAACTTGGCTAGTTTTAAATCCCGTAGCTGTTTTATTAGGGGCAGTTTTGAAATTCTACTTGCTGCATTTTTTGTATTTTGGTTGCAAGTATTTAAACAACATAATATTATTAAAAATATATATTATTAAATAATACACCTATAGTCTATATTAAACATATGAACTAGTGCGTAGTTTATAAGTACAAAAGCGTAGATTACGTTATTATTAATCGAAAATAAATTAAATTGAAAGTTATCAACAAATTAACCATTACAGTCAAATAAATAAAAGCTATCATAACGTTGACAATACGCTTTTACCTAATGGAATAGAGCTTTAGAAGCTCAATTCCACATCGATCTAGTCTAGTAAGACCATGTTCACTCGTCAAAAAGATATCTGTCATCTATCTATCATTACATTATTCATTACGTCTTCTACCTCTCTATGGTATTGGATTTATTTATTTTTAACCGACTAGGAGGATTATTAACAACTTTTATGAGCTTCACTTGTACATAAATCTTGTAACATTTGTTCATTTTAACCAAGTTCTGGTCATCGAATTTACTTGTTTTTTTTTTGTATAGTATAGCCTTAACCAACGTCGAAAGAGCTTATTGCATTTTGCCCTCTAACATTAAAGAGTAAATAGGCATTTTCTGGGTAAGCGTGTACCACCTTCGACCTCGTCGTCACTTAACATCAGGTGAGACTGAGGTTAAACGCCAACCAATTTTGGATAAAATAAATAAATAAAATCATTCACAGTTTCCTGGCAACAAGGCACACATTCTCCAGTGAAACATCCCTCGGCACATAATAGCACAGGCGGGCTTCAAATCCGCGCTCACGCAGCCACAGCACTCTTCCCCAGTCCAACAAAGCCTTCGCTTTCCTCCCAACTGCCTCCCGTTCTTCCTGGTTGACTGGGTACTTCGGCTGGGTCCCTAGTGCCCCTTGGGTCTCTTGGGTCCCCTGGGTCTGGTCAGGTTCCGGAGACAGCTCGGCCTGCTGCCGACGCTCGCGGCTACGCCCGTCGCCACAAGTCGCCCAGGACACAATGCCTAGAAGTATGTTGAATTCCTCAGCGTCTATTCCTTGTTCCTGTAAAGTATCCATAAAATAACCACCGATAGGGAAAATAATTTTGGGAATAAGCACACGAGTACAGTCAGCTGCAGAGAAAAAGATACCCACTGGTAAGTATCCGCTCAGTTTAGAATTTAGATATGGCAACATTCAACAAAAATGTCAGTTGAACTGTCATGTAATAGAATCTCTTCCCTTTTGGATCGCGCGCGAGCTGCCACGTAAAAAGTGTCGGTTACTACAATTTAAATGTTTGGTGGTTAATTCGTGTCGGTACCACCTCCAATACCTTGGACAATCGGAAGGACGCCTGCTGATGCTGCTAATCAAGCTGCAGGTAGAACAGGAGCCTCGGTAAGTCTTTAGTACTTAAGCTCGGGGCCTGGAAGGCCTGCACTTGAAAGCAGTGAGGATTCACCGCTGCACCGCATGAGGTGAGTGTTCTCTTGATTATTCAAGGTATTCGGCATATAATATTTGTAGTAGTTTCGTTATCGTTTGCGTCTATCGTGTCGTGTCGTATTAACAAAATAAATAAAAATATTACAATACAGTCCACTCTTAACATTTTTGGTCCTTCGAGCCGGATCCTTGGAAGCGCGAACTGTGGATATTTCGCTTTATTTCGACTGTTTTTAAGTAAAGTTCCTTGCATTTTGGTGTATAATTTGTCGTTTCGTAGTTATTATTTTCG
This sequence comes from Acleris emargana, assembly GCA_927399475.2. Taxonomy (NCBI): domain Eukaryota; kingdom Metazoa; phylum Arthropoda; class Insecta; order Lepidoptera; family Tortricidae; genus Acleris; species Acleris emargana. The sequence goes on from OV656860.1 coordinate 5,893,739, forward strand.
TCCACCAAATTGTAGGGTATGCTTATATTATTGCGTTCGGAAATATCATCGTTAGGAAATATCGTTTTGGGAATTTGTTGTTTCGGATTAATTATTATTAAATTAATAATTAATTTAATTTTCGTAGTTCTAAATATTTAAAAGTAATATAAATAAACGAAAATTAAATTAATTGTTTCTAGTAACTTGGTTTAGTTAACAGTTAGTGTGTAACGGAACGCAACCGTGTCGCTCATTGCTCAGACTTATTGTTGCATCTGTGCCAACTTAAACGTCATATGCTTATGTTCTGACATTTGATTGATACTGAATTTTTATTTTCGTGATTTTGTATGATATTATTGTTTTTCAGCTTGCGTTCTGTACAAACCGAGTAAAATGAGTGATAGTGAGGTCGAACCCGCGACGGTTGATGTGTATCGTGTCGCGCGAGACTATTGTATTACGAGATTAGAGTATATAGAAAGTTCAGATTTAGTTGGTTATAATGAACAAGATTTTAAAGACTTGGAGAAGGATTTTCATGATGCACAAATTCGAGTTTTACGTCCTCTTACTCCGCAACAACGTTCCGAGGAATATAAAGTAACTAATGATTTTGAGACACTGATGAAGTCTTTGAAATTTAGATTAAGGCAAAGTGCTGAAAGAGAACACAAACCTGTCGTTTCTAATGACAATTCTTTGGCTAAGCTACCTAAAATATCGATTAAACCTTTTGATGGAAAGCTGGAGAATTGGGTGTCTTTTAAGGAGCTCTTTGATTCATTGATTCATACTCGGAACATAAGAAATGTTGAAAAGTTACACTATCTGGTATCGAGTGTACAAAATTCCGCATATGAATTGATCAAGAGTTTTCCTCTATCGGATGACAATTATTTAAGTGCTTATCAGACTTTGTCTAAGTACTATGACAGGAAAAGACAAATTGCACTTATTTATTATGAAAGGTTGTTAAATTGCGAGTGTGTTAAAAATAAAAATGATCTGGATAGGGTGTTCAGGACATTTAATGAAAATTTAAATATTTTGTCGAAATTTCAGTTACCTGATGAGAATTTCATGCTTTATTATTTATTGTGGTCAAAGTTAGATATCGCTACTCGGGAAGCTTTCGAATTGCAACTTGACTCTAATATTGACATTCCAAGGTTTGAGGATTTAAGAAATTTTATTGAAAAGAGGAGTAAAGCATTAGAAAATTCAAATATAAAACTGAATGTTACTAGTATTAAACCAACTTTTAGAAATAAATCTTCGCTTATCGTACCATCAGTTCCTAGTTGTAGTTGTCCAATGTGCTCAGATGTTGGTCATGAGTTGGGAAAGTGCCCTAGTTTCTTGAAGCTAACACCTGCGGAGAGGTTTTCAAAGGTGAAGGAGGAAAGACTTTGCATCTTATGTTTAAAGCCATCGCACACTATGAAATATTGCAAGTCAATTACACGCTGTGAAAAATGTACATATCGTCACCATACACTGCTTCATTTTAATAAAGGCGTTGAGACCGCTAATGAGTCAAAATCAAATTCCCATTTTACCTCTTTATTGGTCCCAACTTATAACTCTCAGGTTTTGTTTTCAACTGCTGTTGTTTTGATAAATGACTGTCACGGAAAGTTAGTGTCAATCCGTGCCCTTTTAGATTCAGGTAGCGCCTGCAACTTTATAACAAAGGCTGCTGTAGATCGGCTCGGGTTGCATATAGACGACTGTCAACAGTCAGTACATGGTATCGGTCAAACAACAGCAGCAACTTTAGGTTCTGTTAAATGTGAAATATTTCCTTTAAATGGAAATTATAAAAATAGATTTTCGTTCGAAGCTTTCGTTTTGTCGCAAATTTGTTCAGATATGCCATCTGGTCAAATTGATATTTCGACCTGGAATCATATTAGGAATTTGGACCTTGCTGATCCACATTTCTATGAACCAGGACCTATCGATATGTTGGTCAATGTCAATTTTCTCGCGTCAGCGCTTCAACCTGGTCTTGTTAAGGGCAAGGCAGGTCAGCCTGTTGCCGTCCGCACTGTTTTCGGCTGGATAGTGATGGGTGAATGTGCTATTGGCATTGACTTTTCTCGTTGTCGTTTTCGTGACGATTCTGGTGTCGCAACCCAGGACTGTCTTTTCGTGTCGAATTTGTCTTTAGACAATAATATTAAGCGGTTTTGGGAGATAGAAAATGTCGAAGCTCCTAAATCGGTTATTTTGTCGAAAAATGATTTGTCGTGTGAAAACCATATGGAGGCTAATTATTGTCGTAATCCTACAGGAAGGATGGTCGTGCCATTAACTTTTGTTGATCCTCAGGATAAGCCCCGGTTTTCCAATTCTCGTGATATCGCTCTAAAGCGACTTTTAAATTTGGAAAGGAAGTTTGTTTTGAATCCTCAATTTCGTACAGCTTATGTCAGCTTTATGGAAGACTATTTGAATTATGGTCATATGGAAGTGGTTGAAGCCCCTTCGTCAAATGAAGGCAACTTTTATTATATTCCTCATCATGGAGTGCTAAGGCCTGATTCCGTTTCTACCCCTTTACGTACAGTTTTTGATGCCAGTGCTAAGGATGCCCAAGGAAGGTCATTAAATGAGGTTTTATTGCCAGGCCCAAAATTACAAAAGAATATTTTCGATTTGCTGATTCGATTTCGCTGGCATGCCGTAGTTTTCACAGGAGATATAAAACAAATGTACCGTCAGTTTCTCGTCGACACTCTGGATTGCGATTACCAACGGATCTTGTGGCGGTCGTCTCCAGATCAACCTGTGCAGGATTTTCGTTTACTTACTGTGACATATGGTGTCTCCTGCGCACCTTATCAAGCACTATGGTGCATCTTAAAGTTGGCAAAGAAGTTCTCCTCTACTGCCCCTCTTGGTGCTGCAGTTCTCGACAGAGACTGTTACGTTGATGACATCGTGTCTGGTGCGGACTCGGTCGAGAGTGCTGTGCATATTCGGGATGAGTTGTTAAAGATTTTGTCGTCGGCACACCTTCATTTGAGGAAGTGGACGTCGAATTGTCGAGAGTTTCTTGAAGATTTGTCGGATTCCGATCTTTATTCGGAACAATTTCGTAATTTCGAGGACGCTCATGACGTCTCGTTAAAGATTTTAGGGCTTTTGTGGTTGCCTAAAGCGGATACTTTCTCGTTTAAAACCACTGCCCTGGATGGTCGTTGCACTAAACGATCCATCCTCTCTGATATCGCTCGGATTTATGATCCGTTAGGCTTCCTTTCGCCTGTCGTCTTTCTCGCTAAGTATCTTATGCAGCTCTTGTGGTTATCGGGTGTGCATTGGGATGATGATGTTCCTGAATTAATCGCTATAGAGTGGCTCAAATTAAAATCTCAATTTTCGTCCTTGAGTTCGCTCTCCATCCCTCGGAGAATGATAGTTTCGTTTCGGGATCTCCAGTTCCATGGTTTCAGTGATGCCTCGGAGCGCGGGATGTGCGCTGTAATCTTTTGTCGCGTAGTTAACGATAACGGGGAGATCATTGTGCGCCTTTGTAGCGCTAAATCAAAGGTCGCACCGCTTCGTAAACTCTCGATACCACGCTTAGAATTGTTAGCTGCAGTGCTTCTGTCTGACCTGATGTCAGCGGTTTCACACGCTCTCAAAGATATTTACCAGGACACCGTTACGTATGCTTGGTCTGACTCGACTGTCGCTCTGACATGGATAAAATCCTGTCCCTCGCGATGGAAGACCTTTGTCGCCAATAGGACTGCTTCAATTCAGGACAAGATAGCCCCCGATTCTTGGCACCATGTGCCCACTGCTGATAACCCAGCAGACCACGGTTCTCGTGGCTTACTTCCAGCTGATTTAGTGCAGTGTGATTCATGGTGGGCGGGGCCACCCTGGCTGTCGCGTCCAAAAGAGAATTGGCCAAGTCACGTACCTCTCGTTGATCGATCGGCTTTCGAAGAAGAAAAGGTTTTGACTTTGTTTAGTGCCCTTAACTCTGACTTTATCGATAAAATTTTGTCGCGTTTTTCGTCTTTTCGTCGTGTCGTTAATGTCTTATCGTATTGTTTTCGTTATCTTCATAATTTGAAAAATCCTAGCCGGAAATTAATCGGAAAGGCTCTGTCGTCCCTTGAAACTCATTATACCATTCGGTTTCTCGTTAGACACGTTCAAGAGCGTGTCTTCTCGACTGAAATCCGAGTTTTACAAAAGGAATCAACGAATTCACTTCCCAAACCTCTTCGTAAACTATGTCCTTTCTTGGACAAAGAGGGTTTGCTGAGGGTGGGCGGTCGCCTCTCTCATAGTCATAACATGGACTATGAGAAGAGGCACCCTTTGTTGCTACCTCGGGACCACAGAGTCACTTCGCTCATTATCGAAGAGTATCACCGTAAGTTCCTGCACCCTGGTTTGCAAACCTTGCAAAATCTTATCGCCCAGGAATTCTGGATCTTGTCAGCCAAGCGGGCTATTCGCTCTGTTATAACGTCTTGTGTTAAATGTTTTCGTGTGTGTCCACGGGTGGCGCCATCCCCACTCATGGGAGATTTGCCGTCGTTTCGTGTCAGCCAACTTAAACCATTTTCGTCGGCCGCTGTCGATTATGCCGGTCCGTTCACCATTTCTCTTGGCCGAGCCCGGGGCAGTAAATCGTATAAATCATATATTTGTGTTTTCGTGTGTACTGCCACAAAGGCAGTACACCTAGAGCTCGTGTCGGAGCTAACGTCTGAAGCTTATCTAGCCGCTCTCAGGCGCTTTATAGCGCGAAGAGGCCGCTGTTCAAAATTGATATCGGATCAAGGAACAAATTTCGTTGGCGCGAGTAATATAATTCGGGACCTAACGTCTACTGCTTCTGAACAAGAGCATATAGAGTTCGTGTTTAACCCTCCTGGTAGCCCTCACTTCTCTGGCTTAGCCGAAGCAGGAGTAAAGTCGGTTAAAACTCATTTGTCGCGAATAATCGGTTCGCAACGCCTCACCTTTGAAGAGTTTTACACTTTGTTGACCCAAATTGAAGCTCTCCTCAACTCGCGCCCTTTATCGCCTTTAAGTTCAGATCCTAACGATTTTTCTGTGTTGACACCGGGTCACTTCCTAACTTTGGAACCGTTGACCATTCTTCCTGAACCAATTTTAACTGAAGTTAAAGTTAGTCCCCTTCAACGTTGGAAGCTACTACAACAAATGCACCAAGATTTCTGGCGTAAGTGGCATTTAGAGTATACGCTTCAGCAACGTCACAAATGGTCTAACAAAGAACTTAATCTTGTCGAAGGAACCATGGTTCTCGTAATAAATGAACAATGTAGCCCTTTAAAATGGAATTTAGGAAGAGTGGTGCAGCTTCATCCGGGTGCTGATGGTACTTGTAGAGTCGTAACTATCCGCACTGCATCAGGGGAGTATAAACGTCCTGTAGTAAAGCTGTGCCCACTACCTCTCCAAAATTAGTTAAGTTAATAATTAGATACCTAAGTAGTTTGTCGGGTTCTTAGCTTGAACTTGAAACTGGTATTCTCGTGATCGTTGGAAGTTCAAACTATTTACCTCCTTTTCGTTGCATTTTAGCTAGTAAGTTTCGTATATCGATGGTAATTTCGAAAATACCTTGTATTTTGGTGGGCGGAATGTTAAGTATCCGCTCAGTTTAGAATTTAGATATGGCAACATTCAACAAAAATGTCAGTTGAACTGTCATGTAATAGAATCTCTTCCCTTTTGGATCGCGCGCGAGCTGCCACGTAAAAAGTGTCGGTTACTACAATTTAAATGTTTGGTGGTTAATTCGTGTCGGTACCACCTCCAATACCTTGGACAATCGGAAGGACGCCTGCTGATGCTGCTAATCAAGCTGCAGGTAGAACAGGAGCCTCGGTAAGTCTTTAGTACTTAAGCTCGGGGCCTGGAAGGCCTGCACTTGAAAGCAGTGAGGATTCACCGCTGCACCGCATGAGGTGAGTGTTCTCTTGATTATTCAAGGTATTCGGCATATAATATTTGTAGTAGTTTCGTTCAGTGGCGTGCCTAGGGTTTCAGAATAGGGCAAGCCGAGAGATATGTTTTGTAGTTTTTACGGTTATTATGGATAAATTTATCTTGTTACCACATTACTGATCAATCTTCACTTCACTCTGCAGTTGTAGGTATAGGCATTTGCTTACGTGGACGAGCTCACCAAAGCACCCTGAAGGCATGTTACCACTAGATATAATTTTACAGACATATCAGCAATTGCATACTTTCGGTGGCCTTGAAAAAAGCCGCTTGGTTTGTATGAGAGAATAAAATAAAGGTTCAACTTCTTATTTTAACTTTGCTTGCCTAGGGAGAAAGCAATAAGTACTTACTTTTATTTCAATTACCTATCTAAAAATTACATACATATTACACAACATAGTTAAATTAAATTATTATTTGTATACATCGAATGTGTTTTTCTAAAACGCCATCGTACCTATTTTGAAAGTAGCGACACAAGATCTAAAAAATTACCCTTATTCAATGAAGTTTTAGACTCATCGTGACCTCTGAAGGGAAGTTCTTGTTGTGCTAAATGACAAACAACATCGACTAATCTTTGAAAAACGCTACTATTGTTATCAACACGCATGTTGTTTTGTAATTTCCTTTGATAATTGGCGCGATAAAGATGTCTCAATTAGCTGTTTACCAAAATCACTAAAATAAATTACCGCGTTCATGTGTTTTCGAGAATTCATGTGTCTTTTAATGGCGCCAGCTAAATTATTTAAATCGTCATAACCAGACCAGATGTATTCCACACGTTTTTGTAGTTAGAAAAGAAAATACAACACCAGCAATGTAACTTATTAGAGTGCGAACAACCAACAATCCAATGAGTTTTGTACACTGACCTGTTAAACTGTCTTTTGTGCGATTTACTACTCTGAGAAATACACAAGTCAGGCGTAGGTTTTGCCGAAGAAATAAGTACCTTTTTCTCTGCAAAGTCCAAACATTTTACCTTTCCGTCGACAAGCAAAGTTTGTGCACACTTTAAAATATCACAGTCACACAGGACTTCCTCCATTGTCAATCTAATTGAATCACAACTCACAACACCACAAAAAAAAACTTATTATTGCACTGACCGCGCCGCGCCGCTCAACGCCTAAACAAACTATTCAACACGTGAATAAAAGCATTTGTCAACAAATAGCAATAAAGTGAAGTTGGCCGCTAACGCGGCTCAACGCGCGCTCCGCGCCTGCGCGAAGCGAATTTCGCATTTACTATGGACTCGTGTACAACTTCATACGCAATCAGGGCTTTTTACTCTCATACTATTTGCCATATTAATACACGACCAGTCGTGTTTGGGCATATGCCGTTTCGGTGGGTAAGACAGAGAATATGAAAGCCCGATTGCAAGCCAATACGTGCGAGCGAGATACGAGCTAGCCGCGTCATGAATAGTTCGACTGGTTGCCGCACAGCGCTGAGCGCTGTGCTGCGTAGGTGGCGGCCGGCGGTGCGCGGTAAAATTTAGTAGTTACTACTGTTGCATGTAATTTGATTTGAAGAATTTAGTGAGAGCGCGCGGCGCGCGAAGGTGAAATACCTATCTAATACATTACGTGCATTTAATGAATAGTTATTTTTGTAAGGCAAGGCAAGCCCGGCTTTTGGGCTTATATGGCAGTACCGCCACTGGTTTCGTTATCGTTTGCGTCTATCGTGTCGTGTCGTATTAACAAAATAAATAAAAATATTACAATACAGTCCACTCTTAACACCCACCCTACTGGTAAGGATCGATTTTTTTCAAAAACCTGTAGTTACATTTATATGATTTTTCGGTGGATTGAAGATTTTACTATTGTCTACACATAAACTCAAAATCATTTAAATCTAACCACAGGTTTTCGAAAAAAAATCGTTTCCTTTTCTCTGCAGCTGACTGTACCTTCTGCTTGTTACTAATTAGCAAAATGCAAATTAAGTCCCCAAGCCTTGCCCGCGGGACAGACATGTTGCTACGCACATACAGGAACAACGAGTACTTGGAGTTATTGACGGACAGACCACGCACAACCTAAACCCACGGACTTCAAATTTTGCGGAAATATTCTTTGAGTACCATTTTTTCAAAATCGCCCCTTGACGAAATGAGATAGGGGATAGTATCAAGTCGCGGGTTTCCTCTAGTAATCTATATGAGATGATGTTACCTCCAGTTGCGTGGTGGCCACGTAGAGCGCGCGCTCGCAGCGGTGGTGGCAGCACGTGGCCAGCACCACGCCGTGCGTCTTCTCCACCACGCCCGGGGCCGCCACGCACCGCAGGGCGTAGTCTGCAGGACATACGGCTCTTAGGGTGACTATCCAGAGCTATGTGAGGTAGCGGAGCGGGGCGCGAGAAAAAAACACCCATAGGATTGCTTAATACTCCTGCACTGCTGTGTGGTAGCTTTCTTAGGCTGCCAATTCAAAATCCATTGGAGAGCTGCGCTGAGCGAAGCTAGGAAAATAAAGTATTCTTATTGGTGAATCTTTTCCTCGCTCACCGCTCCCCTATACCTCGCATAGCTCTGGTGGATGCTCACCCTAGGGCCTTATTACTATGTTTTACACAACTGCTTCAGAAGGAGGGAACGGTTATGTTTTTCAAGTGTATGCATGAATGCATGTCTATTTATTTCAGCACGTCTGCGTCGTATCACTTCGCAGCTTGACGTTCAAACGGTTAAAGACATCTTGTGATTGTGATATATTGTACCTACGAGAAATACCGAGAAATAACATACATACATACATCACATACAGATACCCGCGTGAACCGATATGGAGCTTTGTTTGTCGAAACATCGTCGTTCAATAGGAATGTAAGTTGTTTCGACAAAGAACAGATGACAGTCAAGTGAACATTGACTTCAAAGCATCTCTTTGAGTTGCATCAGGAAAAGTGCAACAAGCCTTAGTCTTGAGAACGAAATTCTCTCACCAAATCAGAAAGACATACTATCCCCCAGGCTGTTTAAGGGATATTAAAGACTATCCAATTAACCATATACGTACTAATATTGTAAATGTGAACGTAGCTCTTGCCTTGTCTCTCAATTACGCTTTCACTAATAAACCGCTTAACTGATTTCGATGAAATTTGATATGGAGATAGCTTAAACCTCGAGGAAGGACATAGGGTAATTTTTACCAGCGATCAACGACTTCTACGTGGACGGAGTCGTCGGCAACAGTTGTCTATAAATGGGAACAAGAATCTATGTAATGATGAACACTTACCAGTAGCAACCCCACACAGATGCTTCGCAATTCCAACGACACCAGCACTTTCAGCGACAGTTGGTGCTGCTTCCAGCGCTAAATGCGCCAAGTCAGCACGAAGACGTGACGCTACTGCAGCCCCAACTTCACTCACTGGATCCCCTTGACCTTCAGTCATTGTGGACTTAAGGTCTTTAGCATCAGATCCATTAACACCTTCAACAACATCATCAGTATTTAATTTACTATTATGAACAGTGGAGTCACCGTTTATATCACTGCTTTTATTAGTTTCACTATGTTTGTCTCTGTCTCCGGCTACGCTGTGTTCGCTAGCCGCCCGCTTGAGCTGCGAGGGCGGAGCGGAGCGCAGCTTGTTGTCTCGTTTGTGCCGCAGGGGGGCGCGGTCGATGGCGAGCACGCGGCCGGCGCCCGCGCCGCACCACGCGTGACACGCATAGTAGGACAGCTGACCTGTAAGTTAACAGTGAAACAAATCTATTTATTCGACGATGTGGTCTGATTCTCGATATAGGCAAATCATGGTGTGATGAGCTCTAGTATTTGTAAGTAAGTCTTTGATCTGTTGTTTATAATTTGAAGTATGTATTTTTTTCTTAATACATATTCATAAATATATGTGCATTCACAAGGCAGCAAAAATATCTATACTCCTTACCATCTTACTTGTCTTGTTTAGTAAACACTTTTATAACCTCAGAATACTCCCATTTCACCTTAAATTGCAATTGAATTAATAAAAAACACCATCCGTGATGTAAAATCATGAAAATAGTGCACAAAATGAGTTGTCTAGTTGCTTTATTCATCAGAAAACGGATATTTTAGCCAAAACAGATGCATTTTGAGGTTATGAAATTGTTTACCAAATAAGACAAGTCAGTTAGTATGGACTTTACATGCCTCTATACCACTAACAATAAGGTCTATATACCACGTGATAGCTGTATACATATTAATGCTTTCAACTGTGCAAACCTAGAGCTCGGTTTAGGACGAGTGTGAGATTATCCCCTGTATTTATTTATATTCATTTATACTATTTGATTAGTAGTTATATCACAGCGGCCTACACACAAGTAGATCTAGAATCTCGTTCTGCCCAACCAAAGAGACACAACGCGTAACAAGCGAACAAAACTTTGTATCTACTTACCCTTCCCCGCTCCTAGCTCAACATAGCATGTGTTGTGTCTTACGATCCCCTCACGCTCCACGATCCACAGCAGCGCTGACGTCTGCCGCAGGTGCCGTCGGGAACTCTCCGCGCGGTCCGGGGCCTCAAACTCAGGGACTACAGTGTGGTGGATTGGTTGTGGTGGTTCCGGCTTTATGTGGTCTTCGAGGTACTCTAGAAATGGCATGAAAATTATGTCCTTTTTGATTTTCGAGATCTACATAACAGCCATGTTGAGGGACACTTGGCCAGTTAACTTTTACTGTTTACACTATAATCCCACCAAATTTAATGTTTGTATTACCATTTAGAGGACACGAAAAAAAAAGAAACTGGTATGAGGACTCCCCTTATTAATTTACACTTTTTGACTATAATATTATTTGTTAGAAAATATGGTCAATATAATTTAACAGATCGATACAGTGGTTCAGGAAAACAACTCTATACATTTATATGGTCGGACAGGTGAACAAGAGACATTTAGTATTAGGGCCTCATTTGGGTACAGAGTCATAAAACGAAATCAAACTAAACAATGCTAGTTTTTTAATGCTAACATAATTGTTTATAAAATATATTGCTTACTGGCATAAAGATGGTTGACTTTATCAATAAGCTTGGCAATGTCCTCCCTCGGGATGGTACCGAGAGGCTTCCTTGGGCAGCTTTCTACGGCTTCAGGGGCGTTGATGTTATCCACAATATATGCTGGCTGTTTTGTGCGACGAGCGTTGCAAATCGTAAGGTGCTTCTCCAATTTACTGGCATAGCAGGTGCTGGTAGAAAAATTCAACATAAAAAGCTTTTTCTACTTAATTACTCATTCACATGTTTAGCAAAATACTTGCAAAACTATTACTTACTGTTTGGGATCATTTGGACAGGGTACTCTATTGTCGACCTAAAAAAAAGTTAAATTGAAACATGGATATTAAATACACAAGTTACGATAGTTTCCATATGGCACTCTTGTCTCCTTTAATACAACACTTTATCTCCTTCCGCCGGTACTGAAACACCGATCTCTGCACAGAAACACCGATGTCAGCACAGAAACACTGCTGAGAACCTAGCGATGGTTTTATTTTAAAGGTCCACTCCACTGGTGAACAGGGCTCATGAGTGATGACGTTAACGAACCTCTCCAGTTCCATCTTTAGGCTGTGGCTCGTGCTCCCCGCAGTACTGGCGCCCCGGCTTCACAGTCATACGGCATAGCCGCTTCTTCCGTTGCACGAAGAACTGGCATTGTGGCGACCCAACGCCAGATTCTGCTGATTTTCCTCCGCTAGACATGACTACCCCGGTTTGTTTACAATTATTTTAAGGTTATGATATTGACATTTGCGTTTCGGTAGTGCTAAAACATATCAATCTTATTTGGTCATCTTGCACCGTCTTATATACACAAGTAGGAGTTCTTTTTTCCTTTTTTCTCTAGCTCTCTTAAGATTTTGGTGTGTTTTCCTGCGGAAACTACGCAGGATATTTGAAATATTTTTTAATTTGCTATTTATAGATTTATATAATGCTAGACTATGTAGTACCATTGTGATATTAAATATATTTAAAAAAATGACTGACTGCTGAGTTTCTTGCGGCGTTTCTTCTCAGCAGTGGTCTCCTCTTGTGAAGCGCTGGTAGATTCTTGACATGTAAAAGTGCCCGTGCAATGTCTTTATCTTTATCTTTATCTTTAATGAAGTTACTGATCGTAAGATAAAAATAAAATGGTACTAAAAATAAAACGTTTTTTTTTTATGTAACCTCGGTTGATATTTTTTTTGCTTTGCGTAATCGGGAAAAAAGTTTTTGGTTTACATATTGTGTTAAATAGTTGTGGTTGTAGTTTTTATGGACTTTGAAGATCTTTTAGTTTATGTTAGCTAAAAAACGTCTCTAAATTTTGACAGAACTATGATTGTGGTCCATCTGTGGTCCGTGCCTGAGTCAATTCAATTAGACACCCTTATGACTGATTGCCAACTTAGGGGTTTTCCCCCTAAATTTAGGAGCAATTATTAATGTCTTTTCGGAGTTTTTAAAGACAATATCTCTAAACGTATTTTTAGGGGTATTAAAATAAAAAAACAAATTGTTTTTGACTCAGACTTCATTCCGATGTCTGCTATTTAACCTCGTAAGTCCTGTGTTTTCTTAATAGCGGTAGTGCTAAGTACCGTCGAGTTTCGTATCTTCGCCTGGATTTTGACACTTTTCCCAAAATATCTTTCAAATTTGAAAGTATTTCTGTCCGTTATGAAAAAAAAACGTTTTTTAGTACTCCTGACTATCAGTATATACCATTAAAGCTTTTAATTTCTTTGGTTAACTTGGTAATAAATGGCCCCAAAGGCAATAGGCGAAATATGGGTATTTTTCCCTATCTTCGCCTATGGCATGTTTTACCGCTAATAATAAACTTTTCTGTGACTTACACATGTTAAGTCGTATCTCCTTGGAATGTGTTAATATACTATGAACCTTGACTACACCAGACTAGGCACATTTAAAAAAATGTGTAGTAGGCGAAGTTTGGTAACACTCTGAAGTTGTTTTCATACATTTTCTATAATGAAGCTAGGGCTGCCAAAAATTAACCAACATGCCAAGTAATGGTTTATAATATAAGTAAAAAACAAAATATTTTTGATAAAATAGTTTAATATTTAACAAAAAAAAAACTAATATATTTTTGATTCAGAATATTATCATAATTGAGATCAAATTAAGTATAGTACGACATATAAAAGAACCTATTTTGTAGGTAAGAGTAAACATTTGCATATATCGCAAACTAAAATAGTGACAACCCTAGGGGTAGGCGAACTTTGGCAACAAGATGAACGCCAAGTACCCTCACCAAAGTTTAATCCAATTGTGACTTCTAAACGTAAGCTAGCCATTAAATAATAGTTTCATATGAAAAAGAAATAGTTATAGCATATAATCATGTAACAAGTTTAACCTTACCTGGTTTGTATCACCGTTTAAAAGCAAAGTTAAAACACTGGTTTGAAAAAATATGTGGTCGGTGTCGTGAAAAAACCTCACTCACTGAGCGTGAACTGTGTGAAGTTAGCCGCAGATTGTTTAAAAAATGTTGCAACCCATAAAAAATACTTTGTATTTAGCACTTTTATGTAAGGTTACACTACAAACCTTTTGTTAATGGCAACTTAAGTCAAACTAGGCGAAATAAGGTAGCACAGGCGAAGATACGAAACTCGACGGTACCGAATGTACTTTACCAAGTACATAATTATTAAGAATAATGCTTTAGAGTCTTTTAATTAGTGCTTTAGAGTTCAAAATATTTTATACGATAGTGAGTAGTCAGATCTGAACTACTGTCATTAATTTGTACTTGTACAAGTACGCGGGGACTTACGAGGATAAGTAAAAACAAATAGATATGGATGGGTACAAGGATTTACCGAATTACGTGATAAAGTATTTTAATGGGTTTTCTTTTGAATAATTATTATCTTCGTCTTTTTGGGGTTTTCAGGGCAAATAATCGGGCGCTTCAACCACCGTATGTATAATAAATGTATCGACGGAAATAATCATAACTACCAGCATCATCTGGGGTATATTTTACTATGCAACAATTGACAAGATTTCTTATTTTCAAGACTTTAATTTTATTCGTTTTATAGATACTGTTTAGAAGGAGGAAGACACTAATAGTTTTATTTTTTCCCTAGGATGTATAATTATTTTATTATTAATTTATTAAGATGTTCTTATTCTAAAAGGGCGTAACTTCATTTCTACGACACAATGGACATATTACGTTAGTCCAATCTGTATAAAAAAAAGTTTTTCTTTTTAATAATGGCGGTCAACCGATCTCAAGTATCAATGTCAAACTTGAAGTATGACAGCTTTTTTTCTCGTGAAAAAGGCAATGGTATTATATCTATTCAGGCATAGTATTGGTAAAACTCGATTTTTTTTTAACTTACTTGTAATTTTGTCAATAAAGAAAAATAAATCTAAATAAATATTTTGCCGTGTTCAGGAGGCAAAACCCTTTCGATTCGTATAGTAATTTGCAGGTGTCACCAAAATGAAATGTTGTCAATTTTACAGATCTAAACCGGCCACACTGCTCAAATGGCTGGTCGTCATTAGTCGAGGTTCTGTCAAATGGAAACTTGTAACCTGTAACTTGTAATTTGTAGCTATATAAAACAGGCCACTGGTATATCAAAAAGCAGAAGCGGGGATTTAATTAAATAAAAACTCGTTTATTTTATCTGAAATACTATAAAAACATAACAATGACAGCGGCTTATACGCCAAAGAATCAACTTTTAATAGGTCTTTCGACTTGTTTTTTGGGGAAAAACTTGTATCTAGAGCTGGCAACTCAAATACTCTGTGATTCGAACTGACCCATTTGTTTTTCGATGTTTTCGGCAATAATGAATAGGATATTTCTAAGTTTAATTGCGTAATTGAATTCGGCTATTGTTCTTTGTAAGCAAGTTCAATAAGGTGTTAAAAATGGATTTAGATCAGTATTGTTTTGGGTGTCTGACCAGAAAGGAAGAAAACAGTATTTACTGTGTTAACTTAGAGAATTCAGCACTTAAGATTGCAATACAGGTATCTCTTAACTATTAAGACATTGAAGGCCTATGACCTTTTACCGGTGGTCTAAATAATGTAGAACTAAATGTGCCAATGCCATAGGTACACAAATAAAAATATATATCAGACAAGACGTCCACTGTTGGACATAGGCCTTCCCAAAGACCTCTACGGCGGTCGGTTGTGCGCTATTAGTATATAAACGGTGTGGTAAAGATTGCGCGTATGCTTTGAATGCTAGTAGCACAAAATTATGTACTTATTATTTTTTTATTCATAAAGTTTAAAAAGTGGATAATCAAGAAGGATTAAATTTTTGTTAATCCCATAGTAAACAAGGAACTCTTATAATGTCGCCATTTCTGTTGTCTATTTCTGCTCTGATTCAGAGACTATATTCACTACAAAACTGTAATGCAAAACAAAAAATATTGTTTTTTTTTATACTCGTCAAACAAGACCCGTCACTTGCACATGGCCCAATACGCTTTCGGCTGCCTTTTTTTTAATGCCAGGCATCTTAAATATTCATACTTGCTTTTTCCAGGTTGACAAATTGTTCTTATGCTATCTGTGTAAACGGGCATCGCAACAAGCTGAGCTGTTCGTACAAAACGTCCAGAGCAATCAAATGCTATTAGAAAATTTAAATAGTGTAAGTAAAAATACTTTCAACAAAATGAACTCATGTACGGTTCATGTTTAGCCTCTTTTAATCCTTACACTTCAAGAGATCAATCCAAATGTCGCCATTACAAATAAAACTTGATTTTTATTTAAAACCCACAGCTAGCTAAGCCAGAGTCCTTATTACAATCCACCCGCACCCAACTACGACCTATTCATGAGTTAACCTTAGTATCGTTAGACAGTATAGAACTAGGATTTAATGATTTGAGTAAAGAGGAATCTCCTTCGGTCACCGTGAACAGTCGGGTGAAGGTTAAACAGGAGATGAAGGAGGAAGATAACGGTTTAGATGACGACTATGTTGATGATGATAATGGTAAGCAAATGTATTGATTATGAAATTATTTACAGATATACATTGTCTTATATTTTTCAGCGTCTGAATTTATACATATTCTTCCGAATAATTTTTAAATTATAACCAAATATGTTTTCTTAGATTTCCAAGGACCGTTTGTGAAAGAGGAAGACTTCCCTTTAAAAGCCTTACTAAAGAAAGAAGTTGAAGTGGAGGTAATTGACCTAAAACGACTAAAAAAAAGTTGGAAAAGGGGCAAATATAAGAAAACCAAAGGAAAACGTGTTCGGGACGAGGAGATTCAAGTCAAGACGGAACCAGAAGGTGTGTTACAGCCGAAAGACGTCCACTGGTGGTCATAGGCTTCCTCCACTCTTGGTCTCACTCACCAAG
The DNA here is from genome assembly GCA_927399475.2 of Acleris emargana. Classification (NCBI taxonomy): domain Eukaryota; kingdom Metazoa; phylum Arthropoda; class Insecta; order Lepidoptera; family Tortricidae; genus Acleris; species Acleris emargana. The sequence continues at coordinate 5,910,168 of OV656860.1, forward strand.
GGTCTTGTGCTTTTCACATCCACCGCGTTCCCGCGATCGTTACAAGGTCGTCACTCCATCTTATTGAAGGCTAATGATATTGCTTCCCACTATTTTAATTTAAACTTATCAGTGTGACCTCCAAGTTGCAAGAAAAAGGTCAGGGTTCCTTTACAAAGGTCCATGTCAGTTTTACAATGATATGATAACAAACAAACGTTACATTGAACTGACTGTAAATTATGAAAATTTATATAAACAATGTAATTTGACCTTGAACTTGACATTGTCATTTGACCTTCAACTTATGACTGACTTTTTATGATGGCGGTATGGCCTTGAACTTAATAGTGTAATTTGACCTTGAATTTATGACCGACAATGGCAACAATCCTAACAGTGACTTGACCTTGATCTCGAAAATGTAATTTGACCTTAAACTTATAGCTATAAGTCATCTTTATAGTAAAATTTGAGAATATATTATATTTTAAGGCACATGCAACATCGAAACGGTATACATAACGCGAGAGCAGTGTCTAGAAGAACGAGCGAGACAAGCGTTGGATCGGCGATACGCGGCATCCACGTACAAATGCGAGGATTGTCTAAAAGGGTTCAATTTTAAGGAGAGTTACGATAAACACATGGAAAAACACAATACGGTAAGGGTTATATTTAACTAAGTAATGTATCGTATGCATAGGTACGGTCAACCTTATAAGTAGTTGCCTGAACACTGTAGAGCTTTGTAGGCAATACAAATATCCGGTTATAACCGGTTTTAACTGGTTATGTGCATACAAGTTAAATTGCATTCCCTAGTGCTTTGTCACTTGAATATAATTTTTGAATCGCTGCATTAAATCTTAAAAGGCGTTAAGGTGACAAGGTACAAAACTGTGCAGTTACTTTTTCTCTGTCAACGTGGAATGATACCTACGACAGCGCAAAAAAAAAACGCGATTGTCTAATACAGATTGATAAAGCTTTAGGCTTCTTCTTTGGGCACTGGATAAGGTTTTTTTTATGTAATGGAGAAGCAAACAAGCGTTCATGCCACCTGATGGTAAGTGGGCTCTTTACCCATACACATGTGCATTCTCAGCACTAAAATCTTCGGACTGCGGTCCTAAGACCGCAAAAGCGTTGCCAACCCTGAGGACTATCATGGCATACCTCATGCTAGTCATTTCACCGGTGAGTCCAAATCGGTCAATCTGTTTGTTTGCTAGGACACGGTCCCATACGTTAAACTTACAAAACCCCTCTTTTTTGTCAGGGGGTAAAAGGTACTACTTTTCACAATTTCAGAGTAATGGGGACTATGAGTGCGATGTTTGTAAACAGCGGATGAGTTCAGAGGACAAGTTGATCGGCCACAAAAGATATCATGAAGTGTATGTATAACGTTTTAACCATAGTTTGTCAAATTGAATTCTGCCTGTGAAGCGCATTTTCAAACGTGTGCAGCAGATATGTGCTATATGTTGTGTATTCATTTGTACTACGAAAACTACTTTATAAGAAAACATAATATAATAGTAACGAGGACGCCAATGGACGCTCGGTGTAGTCTTAAAGAAAGAGTGTTTAAAAATTAAAGCAATTAAAGTTTAAAGGGTGATGGGCAATTTTGTATGGACCCTGTCTCCACCCTCCAACAGTCAAGGGATGCATGTCTATATGTTCATTAGGACCCAAAAAAAGACAAAATACCAATTTTAGTAGCTAAATCAATGGGAATTTTTCAATGAAAAAAAAACCATTTAAGAGCCAAGCAAGGCACACATGTGTTCATTTTTAAACAAATTCCATTCGATATGATTATGACTTTCCTAAAAAATTCATCATGTTGCCAAGATCTATAAACTGGGACATGTTTCATCTCCGTTGGTGGGTGGGGACATTTTTGCCCATCATCCTTTATAAATTACTAGCTTCTGCCAGCGACTTCGTCCCCGTAAAAATTATATTTAGGTCATCCCACGGGAACCATTCATTTTTCCGGGATAAAAAGCCTATGTTACTCAGGGATAATGTAGCATGCTAATGGTGAAAGAATTTTTGATATTGGTTTAGTAGTTTTTGAGTTTCTTCGTTACAAACAAACAAAAATACAAAATCATTCTTCTTTATAATATTACTAGCTCTTCCCGTGTCCACTTCGTCGGGCAATTTTTTTTGGGTTAATTAATACCCTATGACACTCACAAATAACGCATCTTTCTATTGATAAAATAAATTTCAAAATCGGTTCAGTAGATCCAGAGATTACCCCCTACAACGTCACAAACTTTACCTCTTTATAATATTAGTATAGATAGATTATTATTAATTTTACTTAAAGAGCCTATAATGTCCTGCTGGACAACGGCCTCCCTCCCTTCCTTTCACATAGCTGTCTTGGACAGTCTCCCATCATTCTTGACGACACGCTGGCCTAGTCGGTAGTGACCCTGCCTACGAAGCTAGCGGTCCTGGGTTCAAATCCCGGTAAGGGTAGATATTTGTGTGATGAGCGCGAATATTTGTTCCTGAGTCATGGATGTTTTCTGTGTATTTAAGTAAATATTTCTCTATGTAAGTATTTATAGCGTTGTCTAGTACCCATAGTACAAGCCTTGAGCTTAGTTTGGGACCAGGTCAATTGGTGTGACATAGTCCCCTGATATGTACTTACGTATGTATGTATTCTTGATTGAAGACATCATGCTCATCTCGCCAACGTCGCCTTGGTCTGCCGCGACGCCGAATTTTATCCCGTGGGACCGATTTGGTATAATATTAGTAAATTTTAAATATAGTGTTTTTGGTGTGTTTTCCTCCGGAAACTTCGCAGGATATTTGAAATATTTTTGAATTTGCTATTTATAGATTTATATAATGCTAGACTAAGTAGTACCATTGTAATATTAAATATATTTAAAAAAATTACTGACTGCTGAGTTTCTTGCGGCGTTTCTTCTCAGCAGTGGTCTCCTCTTGTGAAGCGCTGGTAGCGTCTTGACGTGTAAAAGTGCCCGTGCGGCCTACTTACAGAAAAAATTGGTTCTTTATCTTTTATCTTTAGTAAGCGTATTTCGGTTTGTTAGTGTTTTCTATTGTTTCTGTCTCGTATACCTAGTCGTTTGTCGCACAGCCGTTACCGCTGCACGGTCTGCGGGCTGACCCGCGTCAGCCGCGTGACTGTGCAGGACCACTACTACGCCTTCCACACGGTGTGCAAGCACAGCTGCCCGCACTGCGCCAAGAGCTTCAAGTGAGTCACGTGGCTTTTATCACTGCTCTACCTTAGCCTTAATATATACAATAGGCTTCGTCCACTGAAAAATGTATCGTACTAACAAATAATAGATCACTTTTCAATGTGTAAATTTGAGCTGATCCTGTGCGGTTATGTCTGCGTTAGTTAATGTTATAAGCCCTACGTCGTTGGATATCATATTCGCAAAACATGACATTCGCAAATCATCATAGTAGCAAAACATCACATTAGCAAAACATAACTATTATTAAGACATTAATTAGACAGTGTCGACGGAGCTCCGCTACTACGAAGCTCCTATTTTTGGGTGGTGGAGCCCTCCGGGCCAGCTGCAAAACTAACATAACCTAAACCTACCTGCGATTTTATAACAAAACCCGACTATTTGTAAATATCATGTTTTGCGAATATCGTGTTTTGCTAATATGATGTTATGCGTATATGATGTTTTGCAAGTATGATCTTTTGCGAATGTGATATTCACATATGAACGGGTTATAAGCCCGCTATCAACCTCAACTATCAGCTAACTACTCTTGATGCAACACTCGTATTAGTTGGCTGATATTTTTTAGTTTCAAGTTTTTAGTCATGAGTTTATCTCCTTTTCTCCTTCTGTTCTCGGGCTTTATCTGAAAAAACCGCTGCGTGGTGTCGCCCCTGCGCGGGCCGATCGGCATTTGCAGGCACCAAGACCTTATGCCATGCACAGTTTAATTGAAAGACAATAAATTTACTGACACGAAAACGACACGGTTTATAATAAATAAATATTAAAACTATAACATATTTTCATCTGTGCCGTACGTTGCGTCGATAAAGGACCCACTCGGTACTATGCTGAGGCAAGCCATGACGCTGAATTTGTCTGTATTTCAACGGTTATTTTATTCACTTATTTTTTTGTTATTTTTGTCACGTTTATATTTTTTTGTTCGTGTTGCAATAAACACATTTCATTTTTATTTTTCATTCATTTAAACTTTAATTTTCCACCTTTCTTCTTCTTCTCGCGTGTCGATAACCTTTAATTGCCGTTTTGTTTTAGACGGCGTGTGTCATGGCGGAAGCACATATCCAACGTGCACACACACAGGCGTGTGACGTGCTCATTCTGCAACAAGTCGTACGCAAACAAGGACGTGCTCAAAGCGCATATGATTGTGTGAGTTTTATTGGGATATTATCTTTTCTTTACGTAAACAAAGTCGCATACTTCCGTCCGTCCCGCTGTATGTATGCTTAGATCTCTCAAACTACGCAATAGATAGAGTTTCAAGAGGAAGGATTTTATGTATAATACTTTCTGGTTTATGTGATCTGTGGTAGTAATTCGGACGGACCCTGCACAAGATCAGATCCTCCACTAGTGTAATCCAAGTGAAAATGCAACGAAAGAGCTAGCTATGGGGTAGGAAAGACGAGAGAAGGATGGTGGTGGTGGGCGGTGCTAACAAATTAATGAGCGAAATTATCAAATTAAATCCATGATCAAAAGCGAATTATTGAATCTGTTCGAGCGGAATCGAAACCAAAATGCTCTATTTTGTACAAAACACATGTTTTCGAGCCTTGTACTTAGTTGGTCCCCAGGTATAACACCTGCCTGGAGATGAAGAGAGATTTTTGTGTTTTTTTTACTCTTCCCACACTATTCTATCGTACACTCGCCGGCAAAAATACCCGCCCACCTATCTTTTGTTCATACAATTGTTAACAAGTATTTCTTTCAAAAATACTGAACGAATTTCGATGTAGCTTGTAGTGTTTTGTTGCTAATTAATTAACCTAGATCCAGAAAGGCTAACAAATGTTTTTTAATAGTCTTATTGGCTTTTTCCAAAGGGATCCCGAAAGGACATTTGAAGGCCATCTAGGATCAAATTTAATAAGCAACAGATCACTACAATTATCAACAGAATTGCTTGAGTATCTTTAAAGCTCTATCTGGTTTAAGAAGTTATATTTGTGAGTAGTTGTATGAACAAAAGACGGGTGAGCGAGTATTTTCGCCGGTGAGTGTATGTTTGTTTGTATAGCCAGCACCCGGCGGAGGTCCCGGCGGGCGCGGTGCGCAAGGCCTGCGTGTGCGCGGAGTGCGGGAAGGCGTTCCGCGCGCCCTCGCAGCTGCGCATACACAGCACCAAGCACTCGCCCGCGAGGGACTACTACTGCGTCGAGTGCGACAAGTAAGGCCCGGCCGCCGCGAGGGGCGTTGGGCGTAGCGCATGCGGTACCGGTACCATTCCCAGAACCGGGACTAAGATTTCCGGTACTGAGTCACAACCGGGAATTCCCGGGATTTCGGTACTTTTCTGTACTGAGTTTTTTTTTATTTTTTTTTATTTTAATGGTTAATTTTTTAAATAAAACACCAGTTAAGTGATAATGATTAATTATTTAATCCAGAACACGAGTTTACCAAACCAGAACAGCTATCTTCCTGACTACCTGACTACCTGTCGGTCGGTCCGACCGGTTGGCCTTGGATTGTGTCAGGTCGAAGGGTGGGGCGACTGGGGCGGGTCGAGCGATGCCGATCTCATATCGCATCCGAATAAAACCGAGCTTGTGCGAATCGACTGGGTGAAAGTATCACCCGGCCCGTACGTCGTTTTGAATTGAAAAAATGACAATTATTCTAGTCACAAACTCGTTACCGAAGGAACCGTAGAACCGGTATTTTTTTTCGCCAGTACCTACCGGTACCAGTTGAAATGATAATTCCCGAGATTTCTCGGTCCTTTCAGTACCGGGAATTCCCGGGAGCATGCCCTAGTTGGCCAGCGCGGTCTGCACTGAAATCAAATATGACTACAAATAATTACGGCAGACAATATGAACCTAAATATAACATTACATAGTGTTCTCCATAATTGGACAAACCTTAAAACTGAAAATATTGAATACCTACTAAAATGTGTCCAGTCCGTGAGAACTTAGGATACTCACTCAATTTGTACTTCTCTCTCACTCGCTCTCAATAAGAGCGCATGAGAGCGAGGGAGAGACAAGTACAAACCAAATGTTTTTCTTAATGCTCACGGGCTGTAGTCCCGTTTGTATAGATAATACTGCTCTCCTAAGCCAATCAAAAAACAGTATCTCACATTAAATTGCCAAAGTAGATTCAACTCTCTCTTCTTAGTAATAAAGTTGTGATAGTGCTGCAAGAGTTTTATGCTGCCATTTGGTATAGCAGGGCAGAATAATTTTGGGGTTTTAGTGAAAAATGCTACAGTCATCAGCGTAAATAAGTGATCATTTCTGTACCTTGTCGCTTTCAATCGTTTCACAATTTTGTATAACATTTCAAACACAACGTTGAAGTGATAAGGTACATAAATTATCACTTATTTATGCTGTTGACTGTACAAGTCGACTTAACTCGTAATAAAAAAGGGTATATTCATGAACGGAGTATACTAGACTTAAGCCTTTTTTCACTTGATCTTTAAAAGATTTATACCTTTTTTCACTAGGAACCCAGAATTTTGCAGTATTAGACAATAATCGATATCAATAAACACTGCTATTGGTTTTTCAGGAGTTTCAAGTCGGCGTCGATACTGAAGCATCATTTGAAGACGGCCTCAACTCACGTCAGCTATATAGAACTACCGTAAGATATTTATTTAACTTCAGGGGGTCATTATCCGTCACTTTCTGACACGTATATAAGTAAGAGAGTGAGGGCTTTATCCACATTTTGTCACGCGGTAAACGCAACCATACTAGGCCCGCAGTAATGCTTATTTAACATAAAAATACGACAGTATCTAAACATGCACATAGCTTTTTAAGTAGATTGTGGAGCTAAAAATGCATTACTCCCATAATGTCCAATTCCTACTCCCATAATGTCCAATTCCCAGAAAGTACAATTTCCGGAATTTCAAACTCCTAAATCGTACAATTCCCAGATTTCCCAATAGTCAAAATGTCAAACTCCTAAAATGACAAATTGTCAGAGAGTACAATTCCCAAGATGCACAATACTCAGTGTCAAACTCCCAAAATGTCAAACTATTAAAGTGAGAGAAAAATGGAAGGTAATAGATTGTCATGGTATGGCCATGTCATGAGGAGGGTTGAAAAAGAGAATATGACTTTTACCCGGACGAAATCGCAGTCAGAGGCTAGTTAGTATTTCGAATTTGTCATAAAGGGTAATTGGACAATGTGGGATTAGGTAATATGAGAATTGGACTATGTGGGAATTTCTCATAAAGAGTAATTGGACAATGTGGGAATTGGTCATATAGGAAACTCGTCAATTTGGGAATTTGTCATATAAGGATTGGACATTGTGGGAATTGGACAATGTAAGAATCAGTCGATTTGGGAATTGGACGACCTGTCAAAAACGCCTAAAATTTCCATAGTAAATGCGATAGTGATAACATTTCCCTCCCCTTAAACATAGGTCCGATTTTTTCGATTTTTGAATATGTTTCCAAAAAATGTACACGCCTCTATGTGTCTAACAATAAGATTCACTCATGCCACAATATCGAATCAGCCGAAAGACGTCCAAACCAAGCATTCTCCATGAATCTTTACGACGGTGTCAGTTCATCATTTATTTACTCTTAATTGCTCCAGTTCTAAGTTTTAACTTATCCTCACCTAAGGTCGGATTTTTATTCCCACAGAAAAAATGTAAACAAACGTGTTGCCGTTAACGAAAAAACATTTGCAGTATTCAAAATATTTATCCTTTCCTTTTCCTTATTCCTTTCCTAAAAAGTTGACGGCAAACTTTATTTTTATATAAACTATTTTATTTAAAACGAGAAAACTGCGTAATTTATTTATTGCACTGGATCATTGGCTCGATACACCTGTATCACCAAGTTGAGGGCCGCTTGATTGATTTGAGACGTCACTTCACTCGCTTCACTTCACAATTCGTGCTCCCGTCGTCGTAATCGCTTTCCAGTGACTGATTTGTGCGATTTTAAGTTCCATTATTTCTCGAATTTATTTTTATATCACGGTTCGAGCGAAATGATAGCTTAATATTATATTTCTTGCTGGTCCTAACTTTGAGATCCCCTGAAATGTCACTTTGACAGTGACGTAACTTTGTTTATATTTTTTCTGTGGGAATAAAAATCCGGCCTTATGTATATGACATGTATACAGGGTGGAAAGTTGAGATGGGGCATTAAGGGCAGCTACCAGAACCCTTGCTGCCACGTGAAAATGATCTGAGGAGACCTCACCCAACTTTTTGAATGATGACAATCGACATTCACAGATTTTTGATAAAAGGCACAGTCAGCGAGAAAATCGACAGAAATGAGTTTTTTTTTTTTTAATGCCAATCGATCCCATTTCTCATAAGGATTAAAACATTCTTTGAGATCAACTGAGGTTAGAGTACTAGAAGACTCACAAATCAAAGAAAACGTTTTCCATACATTTAGTAGGGCAAAACCAAAGTAGAATTTTCTTTAGCTTAATGACTATTAATTTGTATGGAGACTACTTCAATTACATACATACATACCTTTCACGCCTGTATTCCCTCAAGGAGTAGGCAGAGCACATGAAATTTCATTGCCACTTTTAGCAATTACGGGGTGAAAGAAGCATAAAATGTGCCAAAAGGGTTAACTTGTTCGACAATGTGGCTACGATTTCGAACATTTACTGTCGTAAAAGTGTACGCTATGTTATCTTTCTTCACTTTTCATTATTGTAAATAAGTACATTTAAAAGTTAATGTTGTGTTTTATTGCTTGATCTAATTTTACCACTGTTTCATATGCTATAATTATTCGTCTTAAAGGTATCGTATTTTATCGAGAATTGTAGATTTATCACAATTGTAATAAAATAAATCTAACCTAACGGCTTCTGTGATAATCACAGTTTACGATGAAATTAACACATTATGGCCTATGAAATTCAGGCATAGGTACACGTACGTACCTATGTATGTTTCTTCATTATTAGTAATGTGGTTCTCAAGACTGTTCGATTTGTAGTTGTCTCCATACTTAACATTCTTTAAGTAAAAAGGACCGATATGCGTAAAAAAACAAATGCGAAAAGTGTTCAATTACCCTACTAAATGTATGGAAAACGTTTTCTTTGATTTGTGAGTGTTCTAGTACTCTAACCTCAGTTGGTCTCAAAGAATGTTTTAATCCTTATGAGAAAAGGGATCGATTGGCATTAAAAAAAAAATTACTCATTTCTGTCGATTTTCTCGCTGACTGTACCTTTTATCAAAAATCTGTGAATGTCGATTGTCATCACTCAAAAAGTTGGGTGAGGTCTCCTAAGATCATTTTCGCGTGGCAGCAAGGGTTCTGGTAGCTGCCCTTAATGCCCCATCTCAACTTTCCACCCTGTATATATTAGAATTGTTTTCACGTAAATTATTCTGTTTGTCCTTTCCAGTCTACCCTGCGAACACTGCGACAAAAGGTTCGCCATCCGTCGCGATTTAGACAGACATACAAACAGGGTGCATTTGAACATCAAGCCGTTCCAGTGTGACCAATGTGACAAGGTAAATAATGTTACGGTATTAGACTAAGGAAAATATAACAATTTAATACATAAAACCATATAGAATAACAAAATAATAGAACATATTATTTTTAACACACAGAAAAAAACAATAGAAATACATACTTACATACATAAACTCACGCCTTCATTCCCAGAGTGGGGTAGGCAGAGCTAAAGAATTACCAACAAGTCTTAAAACTTCTTGATAATTCTGTAACCACATTTTGCACAAGTAGGCTAAGATGTTTCCCAGCGTATTAGTGACAGGTGGCAAGCCCATCGCCTAACAGTACTACAAGCCTTTATTCCCTTAGTCGCCTCTTACGACATCCACGGGAAGACATGGAGTGGTACTATTCTAACCCGGCAACCACACGGGCACAATAGAAATATATACAGTAAAAAGAAGACATAATGAGACAATTCTAGTATATTGTAGCTAGTCTTCTTCAAAAACGTTTCCAGAAAGTTTTTTCAAAAACTAGTCCTTTAGGGTTATAATCGCCAACATTTGAAATAAAAACGTTTTTTTCGCGGTATTTTCGATTTTTGACAAAGTTGCGTTCGGCGCTCGAGGTCACAAACTTGGATTATTCATTAAGCCAACATCATAAACATACATACATACATACCTTCACGCCTTCATTCCCAGAGTGGGGTAGGCAGAGCTACAGAATTACCAACAACTCCAAAAACTTGTTGATAACTCTGTAACCACAATTTGCACAATTAGGCTAAGATGTTTAACAGTGTATATTAGTGACAGGTAGCAAGCCCATCGCCTAACAGTACTACAAGCCTTTATTCCCTTAGTCGCCTCTTACGACTTCCACGGGAAGACATGGAGTGGCACAATTCTAAGCCGGCAACTACACGGCAAACAAGTCTGCAAAAAATCAGAACTACCGGATTTGACGCATACTGCCCCATACTTTCAGGCGACAAAGTTACTGGATTAAAACACGAACAATAAGACGAGATAAAGAATGTAAACAAACTGACCGTTACTGAGTTATATTGCGATAGCGAGCGATTATTATATCTGGCCTTATTTCTCGTACGCAATAATATCTTCGGTTTGTCGATGACGGCTGTTGTTGTGTGATTCGTAGTACAGGAAAGCTGTCAGTACAGAAGTTGTCAACGTACGGGCCGCCATTTTGTGAAGTTCATTCCTGTTTGGATTGCGTTCGAAGTTACACGATTGATTTTGACTAATTCAAATAAAAATGTTTTGAACTCCTGAAAGCTTTTTTACATTCTTAATATCATTTTGCTGAGTGGAGACCATTTCGGCACACATCAACCTCACTGTACTTTTTAATTTAATGGTGTCGCTTATTAGGGGATAAGTGATTGTATTACGTTATTGTATCTTTTCTATGATGTACCCTTGTGTTGATGTGTTTGTTGAATAAACGTTTTTCTATTATATTCAATTCTTATAGGTTATGTAATACACTGGTTTTGTACGGTTCTGTCTGGTCTGTAGTTGTCATTTGTCCAGGCGTACGTGAACGGCTGGTCCCTCAACGAGCACAAGCGGCTGGTCCACGAGGGGTTCAAACGACCACTTAAATACCCGTGCCCCATGTGTGACAAAGTGTTTGACGTAAGTATCATATCACTCCTCAATACGAAAAGCATCTGGAGGGTTATTCCCACCTGTCACCACCAATTTGTTACCACTGGTAACAAGCTGGGATTTTTTTTCCCACCTGTTACCACTCGTAACTACTGGGAATAAAATTTCCCAGCTGTTACCACCAAATGTTTTAAGTATAGTTATCACCAAGTAGGATAAACTGACCTATAATTAGCCAACTACCAATTACTGGCCCCATGAACTTAAAAATAATGTAATAGAGACGATAATTAAACAATCACTAGGTGCCAGTAACTGGTATTTTAGAGGCCAGTTACTAGGTGTTTTACCCTATTTTAGTGGTGACAAATGGGAAAAATATTCTCTTTGTTACCACCGAGTAGTTTAGTGGTAACAGGTGGGAGAAAAATTCCCAGCTGTTACCAGTGGTAACAAATTGGTGGTAACAGGTGGGAGTAACCCGACGCAACGGGCCTTTCTGGTGAGTGAGGGGGTGAGGTGGTTGAAGTAGCCCACAAGGACCATCTCAACCCCCCAATAAATAAGTATTACTACAGGGCTGCGCTAGTACCTATATACCTTATTGCTTTTGACGTGTTTCTGTATTGTCAACGTGTTGATAGCTCTTATTTACTTGACGGTAATGGCGTCCCAGTTAAAAAGAGGTTCAGATGTTATTCCTTATCTTTAGGGGTCGGATATTTGCAGGCTGTGTTTGAGAGCTTGTAGGGAGACAGCACTTTTAATTTTTGTTGGGTTTTAACCATACTTTGAACTATTACTCTCTTATCTAAATCTAAATAAAATGTCATATAAGCAAATGTTACTCATTTAAATAAATCATTTTTCATCATTCATCATCATTGATCGTTCTAAATAGTTCGTAAATACATGTTTCTTGCATAGCAAACTAATATGGAATATACCTCAAATTTCAGATATAAAATGTCGAATGGAACTACTTAAGACTGCGCCGAGCGTACGCCGTATGTACAGTGGCGCCCCCATTACTGTTATTGAGTTTCCTAATAAACTAAAGTATTTTCTTGAAATCGGACGGTGCTTTTTTGTACTACAAATGAAAACACAACTTATAGGATAAATCGCATAGTTTACTAACAATTGACCTTCGAGTTATCAACTTAACGGAAAAACGTAGCCACCTTTTCCCGTTAAGCTGACTACTCAAAGGGTAACTGTTATCAAAGTTTGTTACGTATCCCATAAATTGTGACTTTACTTGCGCTACAAAAAAGCATCGTCCAATTCCATGGAAATTCTTTAGTTTATCAGAAAACACAATAATAGTAGAGGGCGCCACTGGACGCTCCACGTTTGCTCGGTACAGTCTTAAGTTTGTTACCTGTACCTATGATCGTTTATCTCTATCGCCTTTTCTCATCTTCCATCTGTCCGCAGCGCAACCAAGTCCTCAAAGGGCACATCCGCACCCACACTGGCGAGCGGCCTTACCAGTGTGCGCGCTGCCCGGCGCAGTTCAGCCAGGCCAGCATCCTGGGCACCCATGTGCGCCTGGTACATCTGCGGCTCACCCGCGACGGCCGACCCAAGCCGGTGCCCGCCAAATGAAAATCTAGAAGATTCCAAAGGACTAAACAGTTTAAGGACTTTGGACATGGAGTGGCACTATTCTAACCCGGCAACCACACGGGGAAATTAGTAAATCCGTTGTTGATAACAAGAAGACTCATGTGAGCCTAGTACATCTGCGGCTCCCCCGCTACGGCCGACCCAAGCCGGTGCCCGCCAAATGCATAAATCTAGAAGATTACAAAGGACTAAACAGTTTATATATAAGTACTGTCGTGAAATTGATAGGACAAAACTCGAGATCTGGCTTCCGGGGTTGTATGATTAGTAAATCCGTTGTTGATTATCAAGGGGACTCATGTGAGCCTAGTACATCTGCGATAGCCCGACGAAGCCAGTACCCGCTATATGAATAAATATCTAGAAGATTCCATAGGCCTGCTTTAAGATTTAATTTTAAGCGGGCCGGGAGACGAGCTGTAGGTAGGCCTCCAACAAGATGGAGTGACGACCTTGTGAAGATCGCGGGAACGCGGTGGATGCGAAAAGCACAAGATCGGTCTAAGTGGAGAGCCTTCTGGGCCTATGTCCAGCAGTGGACGTCTTTCGGCTGACATGATGATGATGATGCCGTAAGATTGATGCAAATAAAATCAATACATTTTACCTGCAACGGTGTTTAATAAACAGAATAAGGTAGCTGCAGAGCTTTAACCCACCTCTGGCAAAATTCGAAAATCTTTTGACGTTAAATTAGTTTTTTAATGTAATGAGTAGCAAAAAGAGCACACGTCTAGAAGTCTCACCTGATGGAAGGCGGGATCGGGCATCAGAAACCTGACATTCCACCGCCACTCAAGTTACTAGAGATGAAACTTCTAGGCGTAAAAGGGGGAGGGGTTTTGGCGAAGACAGCTGAGGGTGGGGGGGGGGGGGACATCGTTTTAAAACATTGCTAATTTTGAATCCTCCTCATTGCCTGAGGTAGTCAACAGTGACTTATTTTGTTTAATAAAGATTATTGCGTACAGAAAACTGCCGTAGACCATCGTGATAATGTGTGTTGTGTTATGACATGAAACAATTTACAAAGAAGTAAAGGTTTTGAGAAAGTAGTCTGTTGCCATGAATAAATAAGTGTTAATTTATTTAAATTGTTGTTTTATTACTTTACTTGACCCGTATTTTGAATTCCACGAACTTATGTCTTACGAAATATATAGCTTTTGTACAAGGTAAAATTGCTGTTCTTATTCAATATTAAAAGTAGAATTACCTGTACACGTTTAAGAATGCGAGACCAAAAAGTAAAAAAAAACATTTGTTTTTTTGTGAGTTTATCCATAATAAATTACAGTATGGATAAAACAGAAAAAAATACTAACTTTTGCGTAGGGTATTATGGGACCAAAATGATTGCAAATTATTTCCCCCATAACCCCTAGAGGGGAATAGGTCGACTTACCAATAACCCTGTGTAACTAGTATTGAACTGACGACAAGCGGCTCGTGAAGAATACCTAATACCGATCTGGGGGCCAAGTCAAGGTGCATAACGTTATCTTAGCGATGGTCGAAAATTTACTAAATTTATAGGTTAGACGTAAGCTAACGACAGATCACATCGATCACTTATACATTGTGAGTCGATAGAAAACAATTTATTATTAACAGTGTTTCCATCTTGGCTATTGGACGCCTAGGCAAAATGCTTATAGGACTGATTTAAGCTATTTTATAGAGTGATTAAACACTCATTTGAATGATTTATGGTTGCATTCATCTGCTGGAAGTAAAATTTACCTACTTCAGAATACTGCCCGTCCCTTACAGTACAGTATGTCTGATAAATGACCTGTAGCAATATCAACCTTATTACTAAGAGAAGAAAACTTCGGTTATTGATTTTGGCATACTACTTATTTGCCTAGGAGGGCAGCTTAGGTCCCCGGATAAGAAATAATAGGGAATATCCATGGATGTTTAAATCGCATTTCACAACAAAATATGAAAATACCTGAAAAGATATCACCAAGAGTGAAATTAAACTTAAAATCGGCCAAGAAATACGGATGATACTACAAGCATTTTAAACTGCTGATCAGGCTGCGATTAGACAGAGATCCATGCTCTGTGACGTGTCCATATTAAATTCTGTTTTGCTAGAAAGAGATAAGAACAAATATTTGTTGGCTTATATCTTGGTTATTGTTATAGCTATTCAAAAATATATTTTTGTTAACTGTTGGTTACATGAATTAGCTTTTATTGAAGCTGTAAAAAGAGAATCATGCATATTCCTTCACATTACGTAGCAAATACCTACCATGCTCGGGCTATGCTCGGGGTTTCTCTGCGTGATAGAATCAGAAATGATGATATCCGCAGTAGAACTAAGGTTACCGACAAAGCCCGAAGAATAGCTAAACTGAAGTGGCAGTGGGCGGGGCACAACGCTCGCAGGAGTGATGGCCGATGGGGCCAGAAGGTTCTTGAGTGGCGTCCGTGGACCGGGAGACGAGCTGTAGGTAAGTCTCCAACAAGATGGAGTGACGACCTTGTGAAGATCGCGGGAATGCGGTGGATGCAAAAAGCACAAGACAGGTCTGAGTGGAGAGCCTCGGTCTTTCGGCTGACATGATGATGATGATGATGATGAAATACCTTTCAAATATGTGACTGATGTTTTTGTGAGGTATTTGGTGAGTATTGAACGTCAATTCTATCATATTTTTAAACTTACTTTCACCCATTAAGTCCCTTTACCTTGTGGTGGATTGGTTAAGTGAATAATGTACCTAAAGACGGGGTTAATAGAAATTATAAAAGATGTAAACAAATCAGTACTGGTTGACACATAACCAGAGCCCGGAATTTTCGTGGCACTTGTCAATAACACTAATGAGTTCTCATTTATTTACTTCCGATATGCATAAATATATCGATACAATAAAATACTGAACACAAAATTCAAAAGAAGACTAAATGTAGCGGTGAACGGCATGCGTTCTTATCGCTAAAGAGCCATCTCTTCCAGATAACTTTTAGGAAGCTGAAAATTTGAAATTGACATATATGCCAATAAATAAAAAAGTTACTTGGAAAACAACACGTCTTATAAAATCTCATAGCAAATAGCCAATTACTACCTTTTAGATAGATAGTGCTATCCTCGACTATCAAAATCAATCCTAAAAGACAAGTTGATTGTATTAAAGTAGAAGAGTGAAAGTGACGTAGTTGGAACATCGGTCTCGGAGTAACCGAAGTAGCATTTTATTATGTTTTAATTCAGGATGAAGTCGTGGGTAAAGGTATTCACTAAAGAAAAATAGATGTTAAGAATCTACGTTAGATTTGCGTTTTCCAACCATATTATCTTAAATGCAGAACCCACGGTGCGCGAGTTTGACTCGTACTTGACAGATTTTTCATTTTGCGCTGGGAAAATGCTTTTATGCAGGTAGGCCAAGACCTTGGCCGTCTAAAACTAGCTGTACGTACCTGGCTCAGGTGATTTTGTATTAAAAATTTGTCCTGTTCAAATCGGTCGAACCCATTCTCTAGTTTTTGCAAGAGTAACGCACAGCATTTGATTTTTATATAGGTATTTAGACGATGATGATGAAGATTGCCGTTGGAGAGGGAAGGTTCTAGGGTGGTGTCTGCCAACCGGGAGATGAAGTATCGACAAGCTGATAAAGGTCGCGGGGAACCGCTGGATGACAGCAGCAGAGAACTGATCGTTGTGGAAAACCTTGGGGAAGGTCTGTGTGTAGTAGACATCTTGCGGCTGATGATGATGATGATTATAGGTATATAGACAGATTGTGTGTCATCCTACCCCAAAATATTTAAACCTTTTGTACCTATTTCGCCTAACGATAAAAGATATCAAGTTTTTCCTCAAAAACGATAACAGCAATAAAATTTCATAGCCAGTTAGCGTGTTTAAGAGTTGGGGGCTCTTTGAATGCTCTGGGGCTAAATGTGGCCATTCCCGACGTTGCCCCCCCCCCGTTATCACTAGGCGAGTAAATGACTGTTAAACTGAGACTTTGGTGACACAGAAACGAATCTTCGCCCAACCCATTAACATGTGGTCTCAGCTAAATTAAACCTTAGTAAGTATCGGAAAGAAGAGTAGGTATACGCAAAAATGATGGCAATAATCCAAAATATTTATTCAGAAAATTGGCCACATAAGGGCTCTTTTACACGTCGGTAACATGGAGTGAATCTACTAGCGCTTCGGACAAGATCATCATTGCGGAGAAGAAGCGCCGCAAGAAACTCCACGGAAATGATTGGCAAACTATTGGCAAATTCAGACGGGTGGAAAAAAACTGGAGGAGGCCTTCATCCGATGAAGGGTCACAAATAATCACTGACCAGTATACGCCAACGCGGCAAGATTAACACGAGACCGTTTAAAACAGCATCACTCGCTAAAAGCGTTTTTGGAATGGCACCTAAAATATTTAATAAAATTCCAACTCAAATATTGACGACTACATGTATAAATGATTTTAGAAAACTACTTTTTTTTTTAGCAGATAAGGCCTGTAATCCCAGAGTGGGCTAGGCAGAGCTACAGAATTACAACTTAAAAAGTTGTTGATAATTCAGTAACCAGAATTTGCACAATTTGTTCAAGCATGCCGCATGTTAAACATTATAAGATATTTGTAAGCTTCTGGGCGGGATGTACTGGTACATAATATTAAAATGTAACATCTGTTTTACCTACGTTTAACAAATAAATAATTTGAATTTGAATTTGAGTACTTACCTACTAACATCAAGTAGACGCGAATTATTAACAATGAACTACTAATAACATTTGAAACGTACAATACAATAGTACATTATTGCCTAGGCAGTGAAGCAGGCAATTGCCGTTCCTGCCGAGGCATAGGTATAAAGTGCTTTTCTCAAAAATCGCAAGAAAAAAATTGTGTTGGAGTAAAATCTTAATCACTAATTTTGTTAATTGCATACAAGCAGAAACTTCACGTGAAAAAACCATCACTCTTTACCGCCTTTATGTTTATGACAAAGAGAAACGCAAGCTTTTTAAGAAGAAAAAAACTCAAGCTATTCCAGACACAGATAAAAAAGTTACGTTTCGAATAAAATATGGATGTATAAGACTTGTGCCCTCATTTAATTATGGCCGCTTTCACTTTTTAAAAAATTACAAACTAGATAACAATGAAATTTGTATGCTGCAACATTGCGGGCTTGTGTAGCGAGCACGCAATGTATTTTTTTTTTATTGGCGAACTGTCTGTAACTATGTACTTCGCGTCTCAGTATGGAGTTAGTAATGTCAACTTTTACGGTCATGTTTGAGAAAAATACTTTATTGTAGGTACACCAAACTAAAATAATACAGACAGGTCAGGCATACATGATTAGCAATTTCTTCCAGATAACCTTATTAGGGACATGGTGTCAAATTGAAGTATTTTACACAGTAGGTGCCGCAGACGCCACGCCATTAATAAGAATAAACTAACTTCGTAAAATAATATAAATTGTGGATACGGAAAATAGGCTTTTTATCCAATATTTTAAAATTCAAAAATTAAAAATTCATTTATTTGTCAGAATACAGTAATACACGGTCTTAGTTATAAAATTAAAGCACTTGTATTCAGCATGCAAGCAAGCGTACAAATATTGTAAATATTCTATTTCCAAAATACTTTCCAATTAAGTAAGTATATAAATTCTAGTCAATAATACAAATTACATTACATTACATTAAATCACGCCTGTTCCCAGAGGGGTAGGCAGAGACCACTTCTTTCCACTTGCTACGATCTTGACAAATTTCTTTCGCTTCTTCAACATTCTACATCGAGTCATGCACGCACGTCGGTTTCGGGTACTTGAAATTCGGCCCTTTTCCAGTATTTCTCCGATTTAAGCGATTTCAGCGATACAAATTTAAGCATCTATATATTCCTTGACACTGTAAAAACATTTGTACACAGTAAAAAGTAGGTTATTCACAACAAAAATACATTCGTCATCATAGAAGTCGTTCATCGTTATTCCTTAAGGTACAGTTCAATCATCCGAGTTACAAAGCACTCTTTCTCCTGGTCTGGTGATAGTTGATTCTATACCAAATAGCATTAACATCGGTTCAGCAGTTTGGCCCATAAATTGTAACAAACAGAAATATTAGTTACTATCAAAATGTTAGGATTTTAACGGTTGCTTTTACGAAACGCAAACACGTTTTTTGCAAACGTTGAAAATAACCTAGCATTACCAAATCTATCGGCGTTGAATATTGGCAGCGAGTATTTGAAATAAGTGACGTTACTAGGGCGTATTCACACCTCTGCGCGAAGTCGCTCGTCTCTGCAGTTGCCCGTAGGAAGCGTTCACATGCCGCTTCCGACGTGTAATAGCTTCCCGCTAGGTGTGAACAGCGCGCGCGCGCGCTCGCACGGTCTGCCGCCTGGGGATATGTCGCAAGATATTCAAATAAATATAGGAGGAAAATTCCATACAATTTGACCTACTTTTGAATATAAGCTGTAAACTTGAACTATAAGTACGAGACCACGATAAATATATTTAATATTGAGTTATAAATACTAATAATATTGAATTAGAGATAACATTTAAAAATGATCACTCACACTTTGTAATAAAGTTATTTTGAAAGGCTTATTTATTTATTAACTACCTATTTATTCATAAAGCTTCGCAAGAAGACCTTTGCAAAAGCTAAAAGCACATTCCCTACTTTTCTTTAAAAAAAAACACTATTTATTATCCATAACAACTTGAGTCGAGTCATCCAACTATTGAATAAAAAAACCCTAGCTGAGATTAAATAGGGTACTGTTGTATAACTAATACCACCTAAACATACATAAATGAATAAATATTATGTAGATTATTATAGAGGCATCATTAGATAGGTAAGCATTATTAATGCTGGAGGGAGCATGCGATCCCGCACAGTGTGACATAATAGCACAATCAGGCTTATCACGTCATTCTTAGATTGGTATTGGGACTGTCCTGCACCCGGCGCACCGAGGATGCAGCGCGCCCACGCATGGCATCATAGCCATGGAAAACAAAATAGCAACTAAAAGCTTATCATCATCATCATGTCAGCCGAAAGACGTCCACTGCTGGACATAGGCCTCCCCCAAGGCTCTCCACTCAGACCGGTCTTGTGCTTTTCGCATCCACCGCGTTCCCGCGATCCTTACAAGGTCGTCACTCCATCTTGTTGAAGGCCTACCTACAGCTCGTCTCCCTGACCCCATCGGCCATCAGTCCTGCGTGCGATGTGCCCCGCCCACTGCCACTTCAGTTTAGCTATTCTTCGGGCTATGTCGGTAACCTTAGTTCTCCTGCGGATATCATCATTTTCTGATAAAAGCTTATGATTCCTTTGTTTTAAGACTGCGCGGAGCGTACGCCGTATGTACAGACAGTATGTTTTCTAATAAACTAAAGTATTTTCTTGAAATCGGACGGTGCTTTTTTGTACTACAAAAGAAAACACAACTTATAGGACATATCACGTAGTTTAATAACAATTGACCTTTGGGTTATCAACTTAACGGAAAACAGTGGCCACCGTATCCCGTTAAGCTGACTACTCAAAGGGTAATTGTTATCAAAGATCGTTACGTATCCCATAAATTGTGTTTTTACTTGCGCTACAAAAACACATCGTGCGATTCCAAGGAAATTCTTTAGTTAGTTAGAAAACTCAATAATAGTAATGGGGGCGCCACTGGACGCTCGACGTTTGCTCGGCGCAGTCTTAAATACCTACCTGATTCCCAAAAAGCCCCATTTTACGGTAATTAACGAGTTATAATGATTGGTTTGATATAATGTTGACAATACGGTTAGCCTAGTTAGTAGTGACCCTGCCTACGAAGCTAGCAGTCCCGGGTTCAAATCCCGGTAAGGGCAAATATTAATGGCATGAGCACGAGTATTTGTTCCTAAGTCTGGGATATTTTCTATGTATTTCTCTATATAGGTATGTTTATCGTTATTTACTACCCAAAAACCTAGAGCTTAGTTTGGGACTAAGTCAATTTGTGATAATTTGTGATCGCTAGCTTCGTAGGCAGGGTCACTAACTAGGATATCGTGTCGTCAACATAATTTGATTGATGAGATGTAAGATATCTCCGGATAAATCCCCGACGCTATATCATGTGCGAGCGCAGGAACCACGCCATCCGGCCGGACGCGCGCGCTCCCGTGGGAGAGCGTCCCCCCTGCGCGCTACCAGCACACTAGCACAAGCTTCTTTAACCTGTTCGATGCCAAACGCTCCAATTTACACGCAAAATAAACTCATAATTGAGTTCTCGGATTTCATCTCAGCTCTCGGCGTCTGTATTTCTTAACCAATACGACCTTCAAAAAACGGGCCTACTCCTATCTCAAAGGCCGGCAGATTCCTCAGGTGTTGCGGGTGTTTACGGGTCGCGATGATCACTTACCATCAGGTGACTCGCTTGCTCGTCTGCCTCCTATTTCACATTCAAAAAAATGCTCATAAGAAGGCAATTTACTTCTTGCTCGTTCCCTCACGAATAATTTCCTCGAGACAGCAATCAGTGGTTGCTTGGTTCACCAAGGCTTTCCAAAACGCTCTATCGTCGGCCCCTTGCATGTACCTACCTCTGCAAATTGATTTGGCAACTTTCACTGCGTCTGTCCATCGGGTAGGTGATCTACCATGGCATCCTTTTTCCTTTCAATTGTCCTATGACAATGAGCTTCCCGAGATCGAATTACGTCTGGCCACATGACTGGAGTACTGGAGGAGTCGTTGCATGCAGATAGCAGATAGACGAGTCTTCATGCCAAGTTCGTTCAAGATGGAATTCGTGCCTCCATCCATGAGATACCCAACATTCTTCGCCAGCACCAAATCTCAAAACCGTCGATCCTGCTCCGAGCGCATTCCTTCAGTGTGTAGGACTCCGAAGCGTAAAAGAAAAAAGAGAAGTTAAGCTATAGGTAAACATTAGCTTAGTTTTATTCTGGTTTATTTAGAACCTATACTCAGTTTTCCTGCCGAACTACGCATGATATTTGATATTATGTTTAACTTAATTTTTATTGCTATATAAAGTAATAAATGCTAAACTAAGTAGCATCGTTGTGATGATATATACAGGATGGAAAAAAATTATGGGCCCTGGAGGGGAACTACCCTTTATGATTATTTTTAGTTGGTTCAATTCCCGGGTGGGACAAGCAAAATTAAAAAAATCGTTAAATGTAGTTTTGTTTCTTTTTCAAAATAAAGGAATTTATCCTTTAAGTAAAATGAGCTAACTAAAGGATTTAAGGTAGTTCCCCTCCAGGGCCCATTGATTTTTTCCACCCTGTATGTTTAAAAAATTGACTGACTGCTGAGTTTCTTGCGGCGTTTCATCTCAGCAGAGGTCTCGTCTTGCGAAGCGCTATTAGAAAATGCCAACCCAAGTTTAAAATAATCATGTCATCCATAAATTGCCTGCTAAATAATTAAAGGGTAAGGACCAGACCTAGGAATATACCTACGGGGCAAAATTAAATGACGGCTAAGGATTGCCTATATCGATAAACTCAATTATCGATACTTTCCCCAAATACTAGTGATCGCTCCAAGTTTTGTTTGTAAAAATATATTTTTATTGAAAGTATGAAAATAAAACAAAATAGCAACATAATTTTTGAACCTTCACTCATAATCATCATATTTTTTTCCCTAATTGTATATTTCAAAATTACTGTCCCATTTACTGTTAAAATTGTAATAATAATAATATACATTTATTGTTAAGGCGTTAAATTTCTCCGTCTCGACTGATGAATCCATTTTAGATGGCTTAAAGTCATGTCATTTAATTTTGCCCCGCATATTCCTAGGTCTGGTAAGGACCAAAAAGTTGGCCGCGCTAACTGACTCAATTAAATTTCCTATTAAACTTTTCCGTTGTGACTCGAAAGTTAGCGTTACAATTGTAGGAATAATTTTCGTCGCAAAAAGTGCTCAAAAAGTTATTATAAAAAACTTGTCATGTAGCATTAAAAACTTCCTTAGTTCATATTGATTCTAATTATGAAAGAAAGCACCGTTTTTTTTTAAATTCATACATGAATTTAGGGGTTTTTCGTAACACATATAATAGACATAAGGAAAAATAAAAAATCCGATTAAAATTATCAATATCTCGGAAACTAATAACAATTGCTGAACATACACGGGGGTTAAATCGATAGTTTATGAGCTGCTCTATCATCCCCTTAAAGCTTTGCACCTATCTACCAAACACCCTGTATATGGATTCCGTGGTCTCAAATAAATGCATTCTTTTTATTTAAGTTATAATTTGACATCGGACGAGTGAACATTATTCGATATTTATTTGTTGTTGTTGTTGTATTAATTATTCTTGTATTTTTTGATTATTAGTATTTATGTTTTCGCGATCTCAATGTAATTTCGTATTTTTTGACATGCAATGCAATTTATATTTGTAAACTAAAACTAAACTATGAAAATACTACAAGAAAAAAAATGTTGAATTAGTAGTGCCAACAAGAAAATTAATGTTATTTTTACGCAAACTTCGCTATCTAGAGGGTGACCCAGTTTTTGGGACTCACATAATTAACGCAGCTTTCTGATATTAATTAACAAACTTGGCTGTGATTTTGGCAGCTGTGAGCGATTTCAAGGGTCCGTAGGAAATGTGTATGAATCATTGAGCCTATTGTAATTTTTATTGCAAGCTCATTTTATTTATTTAACATAAACTGTAACATTTATTTATGTACCATTAACCAACTTGAATGTTTTGCAGTTTGTCTTAAAACGTAAATTAGCCATGTTATAAATTTTCCGACGTGACACGATAATGACATGTGGAAAATGTACAACCCGGCCAACTTACGTAGATATGGTAACAACCTGCTAAACATTCAAATTCCTCGATGGTACATTTAGGAAAGTACTAGTAATATAGATTAAAATAGGCTAAACAAAGATGGAAAGAAATAAATATTTCTCTTATTCAGACATCTAAAAAACTACTAACTCAACAAAAGAGACTAAAGACACGTGGCTGACCTGAGTCCAGTTGACGTGAAATGATCCCAGCTCAGCATGTTGCTGGTTGTAAAACCAGCGCTAATCTTACGCTTAAACTAAAGACATAGGTTAGACTTACACTGCGATGGGATGAATAATTTTTGCGAAATGAAAAATGAGTGAATAATACCTTATCAAAAGATTTATGGAACAAAACAAAACCACGTCTCATAAAAACATTTACAACATCCTAATGAGGCACCGTAATTCCCGACTTTTAACAGTAAAACGCTATAAAGCCTAACGTCTAGCTTTACTACCGCTCCCGACGCCTTCCGGAGCCATGGGCAAGAAGCGCCCCACGGTGCAACAGGAACTGGGTCACTGGATCGATTCAGGTCGAACTTGAACGCATCTTCCCGGGAGCTACTGGGGTGGATGTTCTGTGAAGCACGTCGATGAAGAGTCGTTTACATAGATACCTAACGCTGTGTAGTGCTTATGGGCCTGAGGGTCACGGGTTGAGGTAGACTTTGCTGTGTTTCTTAAGATAATAATAGCTGTGCTCAAAAATCTATTAACTAAGACTTACCTGGCTGTTTACATAATATGACGACGATTTAAAAAAAAATAAGGCGTTTTTGTACTACTGAAGTATGTGAGAATAATGCATTTTATTATTTTTAGAAATCAGTTTCATAGAGCCATTTACTGCTTAAGACATACACAATCGATATCTAAATAAAAATTGTGTAAGTTTATTTTTTTCAAAATAACCTGGATCGATTCCCGAGCTGAGTACAGGTTTTGTTAAAATGCATGAATGCAGTTTTTCTTCTTATTAAAACCGATGACATGATTCATAAGAACAGATCTTCGTATGTCGTATAGTTTCAGACTTTCCCATACTGACCGATTTAAATGAGACACTTGTATATTGATCCTTTAAGTCCTAAGTTGTACTTAAATCATTTATGATTACATGATGGAGGAAATTGACAGTTGACATTGGTTTATTTCAATATTATCTGTTTTTATTGTATAATATAACAAATATGTAGAGTTGTGAGAAAATGTATATAACATTTATAGGTGCCTATGATTTAGTTTAGTTTTTTTGGTGTTAAATTATAGTAGATTGTTAACCAAGGGATGAAAGGCCCCGGTATTTCACACGAGAGGTTTTATACTTTTCGAGTGTGATGACAATGGTGACTTTCCCCCGAGTTAACCACTCTACTTTTCATGTCAATTATGAGGAAACTTGAAAGTAAGACAATACAGTTTTACTAAAGAGATAAGACTGTTTGTATAACATTTCAGCATGGCTCAATACTGGTAAAGGTTTTTTTTTCAAATTATCTTACTACAAAGAAGCTGCAGGTGTGTGTGTACCTATAGATTTCTACTACTGCACAGGTTCATTGCGAGAGTTTTCTTTTAAATTAATTTAAAAAAAATCTTACTACACAGAGGCTGTATAGGTTTCTGCTATTGGTCCATTGATAAAAGTTCTTTTTTCAAATTACTTTTCTTCCCTAGGGTTGACATTTATCACTTTCAGCCCGTTTCTAAGATCAACAATATTTTACTTTCAGAGTATGAGACATGAAAAGAGCATTTGTATTTTATTTTTAAGTAGGTATATCTATAATTCTATATTTTTGGTTTTCTTTATGACTAAGGCATTTTAAGGTTTTAAAATGGCGTTGAAACTGGTTTTGTTTTGGTTTTAGGAGACTTCTAGTTCGTATAATAATGAAATAATGGTTAAAACAAGAAAAAAATAAGACATTGCAAATATTGATTTGATGGAAAACCATATTTCCTCTTATGTTATTAAGCAGACAGAAAGCATATGGGTTTGTACGGACTAAATGTCTCAATGCCGCCCGCATAACCTCTTTTCTATTCAGAAGCTCTCTTACGAAAATCTTTTAAAGCTGCCAATATTCTGGCAATCAAAAGGCAAATCGGTGACAAATGCTGACAAACCTCTTCGTTTCAAAGACGACTAATGAACTTGAAATTGAGCTGCGAGAACTCACCATTGTTTTTTACAGTCTTTAGCGTTCGTATGCATATTAGCTAGCTTACTTTGCTGAAATTTACATTTTCGAGTCGATCGTCGACGTAGAAGTCGACTCCTTATACATAAACGAATTATAGAACTATTATAGTTAAATTATGCTTTATCTGTTTCTGTCAAATAAAAATTCCACAATGAAGGATAAGGACAAACCATATTTGAAGCATACTTTGTTATTGTGCGTTTATGAATAAAGATGATCTAACCGTTGTGATAATATATGTGATTGTAATTATATGTCATATGTATGAAAGAAACCCTGTTCCATTAGAACTGTGTCACAGTGACATTATAAAACCTTTTTTTTCTCACTTCCTACCATTTGAATTATAATGTCACGATTCTACATTACATCATAAATAAATAATAATTTCGCTCAAACAACGGGTACCTTCTTTCATTTAACTCCCCGAGTAGGTACATACGCACCCTGTATAGTATTTCTAATCTACATAAAAGCCTCGAAGCGTGGCTTTGCATTCAACAAATTGCACTTGCCAAAAACATTAGTCGTTTGAACTCTCCTTTACCCACATTTTAAACCTTATCACGACTCCCTAGGGTCCAAAAATATAACTGCAATGTCCGAAACCTTACGACAATGAGTGGTCGTCACACTCTTACCGAAATTTTACTCGTTTGATACAAGGTTTAGTTTCGTTTATTCCAAGCTGCCGGTTGTGCCGTTGTTGGAATTGATATCGGTTACTACGTACTCTGTTTTTGCAATGAGAAGTTGCTAACCAGAAAGGACACATCTTTGAAAACATATTAAGTATTTTTAATGAGAATATATGTTGACTGTGTTGTATTTATTATGCGAATCAAATATATAAAAAACCATTTATCAAGGTAAAAAAGTCTAATTCGGGACTGTGCTCTGTGCAGACTCATACACTCTTCTTAAATTCTAGTTTAGCCTATGTATGGCATAACTCATATTATGCTTTTATCGTCCATTTTTTGATAGAAAAGCTCAAATAAACTATGTGGTTTCTACGCACGACACGGTTGTTTAGTAATTTAAAAATGCCATGATCTGCCTAGACTGCCTATCAAGGCGTATTATTCTTTTAAATCCTACCTTGTTTCAGTCAGTGAATGGTAACTTTAGTAAAATAAGTCATAATTATTTGGGTCTTATTCACTACATGAATCTTGGCAGGTTTTGACACGTACTGCCAAGCGATATTGGCATCAAATGGGTGGTACTTATTTCGTCATAAAATAAACATTCATACATTATACACTCACGCCTTCATTCCCAGAGTGGGGTAAGCAGAGCTACAGAATTACCAAGAAGTTTAAAAAATTGTTGTTAATTTTGTAATTATTGTTGGTTCCAACAATAAACAACAATAGTATAAAGTATCGCTTCTGCAAATAGCAATGCTCTGTACTCTATGGCAAGGGCGGCACACGGCGCATGCGCGCAGGATCCCGTGCAACCCTTGAATCCTTTGTCCACAACCACCCTGGCTCTCCCAGCGCGGCAACGCTACAACGCCGCAGACTTCAAAAACCTAGTTAGGCTACAACGCCGTGGCGCGGGAAAAATGTAAGTCACTTACAACTTCAATGACTAATTTTTTGTAGGTTTCGTTATTTTGAATTGAGAAATACATATTTTTTTAGATTGAAGGACACTTCTATATAGATCATAACTGAGGCACTTAGCAATTAAGGTACTAAATAAAATATATTTGACTTTAGTCTACAGCTCTGGTTAATTGTGTCAAAATAATCTAAACTGTCACTTTAAAGCTAGGTTTTAGAGTTCCGTAGTAAACAAGGAACCCTATAATAGTTTTGCCATGTCTGTTAGTCTGTCTGTCCGCGGTCTAGCTCGGAGACTCTCAGTAAGTACTGCAACATCGTAATATGGCATAGCTATATTAAAATAAAAAGACAAAATTGACAAAAAAATCTTGAAAAAAAACAACGTCAAGTCAGTTATCATTGGATAGCTCCTTAAAATAATAATATAATAATGTTATCAATATTTTTATATCTGGAGCTGTTTAGGAAATATTGAACTGAAAAAGTGAAATTCAGTTTAAATAGAAAATTACTTAGTTCTCATGTTTTGATTTGCAGATATTTCTTGCGATTGTAATAATAGCTTCGGAACCCTACACTGGGCATGGTCCGAGGGTCCGACATGCTCTTGCCCGGTTTTTTTTTGTACAAGTGGCTCAAAGTATTTTCGTACGTAACAACGCAATAAGATATTAAGAGGATATATCTCTTTATTTTAGTCAATTGTACATATAGAAGCATTTTTAACTTACGCGATCACTCAAGCCTATTACTTAATACATTTGGTTGTCTATTTATTTTGATTTCTTATAGCTGCTAAACCTGTAGGTACTTTTTTTCAAAAGGGACTAACTTCCTATTTATGTTCTTGTTCTAATCCTAAATGCCGTGTGGTTGCCGGGTTAGAATAGTGCCACTCCATGTCTTCCCGTGGATGTCGTAAGAGGCGACTAAGGGAATAAAGGCTTAGGTATAGTACTGTTAGGCGATGGGCTTGCCACCTGTCACTAATACACTGGGAAACATCTTAGCCTACTTGTGCAAAATATGGTTACAGAATTATCAAGAAGTTTTAAGACTTGGTGGTAATTCTTTAGCTCTGCCTAGCCCACTCTGGGAATGAAGGCGTGAGTTTATGTATGTATGTATGTCTAATCCTAAACACAAACGGTTTCTATTTGAGATATTTAAGTGTAAATTCGCTTCGCTTCCATTTAAGTGTAAATTTAAACCAGAATTTATTATACCTCCGAAATAACACTGTATTTACATTATTATTTTTAATTCTGCCTTATTCGGAAATCGATATGGTCGAATAACAAAAACAATAAATTCGTGTTTTTTTTTTACTTAATAAGGATATTAAGTTTATAGGTGTATGTTTTCTAAAAGTAAATGATGATAACAACCAATGACTCTTTCGATCGATATAAACCACGAATTCATTGTTTTATCATATTCGACCATTTCGGTTCCCGGTTAAGGCAACGAATATTATTTAGATCATAGAGCTGGTGCTGACCTCTCCCAAAGGTTTGGGCTAGCTATCCAGAGAGGTAATGCAGCCAGTGTCATAGGGACCATGCCGCGAGCGGACCTGCTAGAGGAGGTGTTCTTTTTATAGTGGTGATTATTATTTACATCTTTAATATTTGAGTAGCAAGTTTTATTTTAATTTAAATATTTTTAGTTTTAACTTTATATGATTACTAGGCTTAGGACTTTTCATAGCATATCGTGGTTCTAGAATCCATGGAGTCGCTATTTCCCAATTATTATAAACATACCACCTTTATTTTGACCCTCAGTAATTGACAACATTTAAAAAAAAATGCATTATTGTTTTAGCTGGTTAAAAATTAGACTACCCGTATTTCTTGGTTTTTCTTTATTTAACTTAAATTCGTCGTTAATAATTTATTAAAGTAATAGTCATTAAAAAGGCCGTATATACAAAGTTAGGAATACTGATGACGTGATCTTAGCCTGATGTAAAATAAAAATAAAGTAACTTTAAACAGAAACAGAACTGACTGACTGTCATGTCATGTCACTCACTTGTCAATCATTCGCTGCTGTTCGTTCACAAATTTGTTATTTTGCGTAATTTAATTAATTACGTAATTTGTAGACGCCATAAAAATAAATAAACTATTTTGCGTAGAATCAAAAGCGTGTCGTTAGAATCAAGTAATCCGTCAGACAGATAAAAAATTAACATGACAGTTGTATATTTTTTTTAATTCCTTTGGTAATAAATGGACTAAGGGCACTATAAGTGTATTCCTAACATTCACAATCCAACTTTTTTACTGTTTTTCCTAAATATAAAAAAACTACTGCATAAAAAAATCCAAAGATATTTTTACTGTAATCAGCAGTGTAAAATTTAGAAACGGTATTTTATTTTACTACCTTAGCACAAAATGAATTGTTGTAAATTGTCGCAATAAGTAATACTTATTTCAAAATGCATTCATAAGTTAAATCGCTTAACCAGTTTACGAGTAATTGAATTTTGGTAAAGAGAGTGATTTTATTTCAAGCAAACAAATATTCAAATAGTAGGTATGGTTAAATCGAACAAAACATTTATTTAGTTTATTTTGTAATATGACAAACTGAAGACCAAAATCAAAGTGGTATATTTATAATAATTATAAAATAGCGACTCCATGGATTCCAGAACCACGTTATGCCACCAAAAGTCCTAACCTTAATGATTACATATAAACATATTATTTGATTTTGTATTTGCAATATAAAAAATAATAGTTAAAACTAAACTTATTTAAATTTAAATTGAACTAAGCTACTCAAGTTAAAATAAAACTAAGCTACTCAAATATTAAAGATGTAAATAATAATCACCACTATAAAAAGAACACCCCCTCTAGCAGGGCGCTCGCGGCATGGTCCCTATGACACTGGCTGCATTACCTCTCTGGATAGCTTGCCTTTGGGGGAGGTAAGCACTAGCTCTAGGATCTCCGGAGGTGTCTATGAGCCGGGATGACAGAGCCTTAATAAAGCTTTTCATATCATAGTAACTATATTATATTACTCGAAATAGTTAACAATGAGTAATGTATATAAATTATAAAATAAATTCAAAAATTTAGGTAGACTTAGTTACTTTTATTTAAAAAAATACTAAGTACTTAGTTACTGTATCTATAGTTGCGTTGAACAATGCTTATTCCAATAAGGTAGTTGCTGTCCATGTGTTCGTTTTATCCGGGTCACCTTGGTTTCGCCAAAAAGTTTTTGCCAAACTGATTCATTTCCCAAAAATATCATTTGGACAATATTTAATATCATTTTGGATTTTTATAAAACTAACCTAACCTAACCAGGACGATGGTCATGAAATAAATCCTGAAATATTTACAGTTTCGGAAAAATTGCAGTTTGGGCAAATTATATGTTTGGGAAATGGCTCAGTTTGGCAAAAAGTTTTTGACGAAACGTAAGGCTCCCGTTTTTTCCACCCTGTATATTACTTATTTGTTCGTATTTCTGTCACGAAATTTCAACTCGGCCAACTGAACTTCCATATGTGGGTCATGGTCTTGGATCTTTTCATCCCGGGAAAGTAAGGCTCCCAAGGGAAAAACAATAAGCCGTAACTTTATGTGTGTAGCAGGAAATAGCTACTAAGAGCGCGTTTCGTCCGGGCTGCAAGGGACATAATAATATGTGTCGTGACGAAATAAGTATATGTGCATACCAGCCTAAACGCGGCTAGCTTGGTAGTTAAATAACTATAGGGAATATTGAGGCATTTTTTCCACAGCTATGATGAAATCTGACAAATGTAACGAACAGTTTAGAAAAATAATAATAAAATAGTTATAAAAATATCCTATCTCTTTTTAGTAAGGAACAATTTAACATGGAGTTTATATGGCCGACCTGTTACATGACGTCATAGTGCATATCTCCCTGTCTAATCGCTCTCTATGTCGATTTAAATTTCAATTTCACTTTTAGTGATGTCTTTTATGTTATTTTCATATTTTTATAAATTTAGAGAAATGCGATTTTTAAAAATCCATGCGTAGGTAGTGTAAGCCTATAATTGTGGTTAGGTAGTTTATTTTATTCATTTAGTTTATTCATACATACATACCTTCACGCCTTCATTCCCAGAGTGGGGTAGGCAGGGCTACAGAATTACCAACAACTCCAAAAAATTGTTGATAACTCTGTAACCACAATTTGCATAATTAGGCTAAGATGTTTAACAGTGTATATTAGTGACAGGTAGCAAGCCCATCGCCTAACAGTACTACAAGCCTTTATTCCCTTAGTCGCCTCTTACGACTTCCACGGGAAGACATGGAGTGGCACAATTCTAAGCCAGCAACCACACGGCAAAGTTTATTCATCAAATGTAAATAATTACAAAATGAATTGCATTGCATGTCAAAACATATGAAAAAACATTGAGATCGTCAACATAAATACTAATAATCAAAGAATATGAAAATATCACTAGTATAATTAAAACAACAACAACACAAGTTTAGCCATTCGCCGAGGAAACGTTCCCCGCATTATTGGTACAATGCCGCAGAGGTCATTCTTAGATTTACATAATTTATTAAATCACAACTGTTTCCCAGGGGGATAGGCAGAGACCACTTCTTTCTACCTGCTATGATCCTGGCAAATCTTTTTCGTAGTTCTCAAAATTCAAATGTGTCAGGCCTACCATTAGGTGGCCGGTATGCTCGTTTTCCTACCCTATGCTATAATAAAGTTATTTTATATTTCTTATGACAGCGACGGTACCCTAAAGCAAGCTCCGACATGCTCTTGCCCAGAGTTTTTTCCCAAATGGTGGACCATTCATCATCTGTTCCACGTTTTCTTGATTAATGGAACACTGGTGACAAAAATGGCGTCCTATTTGCAGAATACACGTTTTAATAGGTAACATATACATACATACATACATACTTTCACGCCTTCGTTCCCAGAGAGGGGTAGGCAGAGCTACAAAATTACCAACAACTCTAAAAACTTGTTGATAATTCTGTAACCACATTTTGCACAATTAGGCCAAGATGTTTACCAGTGTATTAGTGACAGGTAGCAAGCCCATCGCCTAACAGGACTACAAGCCTTTATTCCCTTAGTCGCCTCTTACGACATCCACGGGAAGACATGGAGTGGCACTATTCTAACCCGGCAACCACACGGGTAAAATATGATTTACAATATGCCTTGACCTTATACTCGTAATATTATATTTACTTATAGTCTTTATTATTTCTAGCGAGCCGATCTTCTACACAAAGGCCATTGTTTGTAAACAATACCATTGTCTTTCTTTGTGTCCGTAACACCAAGCCGATTACATACAAAAAAGTTAGAACTACATTGAATGTACATTGAATTATCAACCCTACCCTCTTAGTCAGTAGGTTTAAAATGTAAAGTGTCAGGATACAGATATAAGTTTTGTGTAGATGATAGTATTGTGTAAAGAATAAGCACAGTTCAAATAATAAAGACTTATATCTGTATCCTGACACTTTACATTTTAAACCTACTGACTAAGAGAGTAGGGTTGATAATTCAATGTACATTCAATGTAGTTCTAACTTTTTTTTATGTAATCGGCTTGGTGTTACGGACACAAAGAAAGACAATGGTATTGTTTACAAACAATGGCCTTTGTGTAGAAGATCGGCTCGCTAGAAATAATAAAGACTAT
This sequence comes from Acleris emargana, assembly GCA_927399475.2. Classification (NCBI taxonomy): domain Eukaryota; kingdom Metazoa; phylum Arthropoda; class Insecta; order Lepidoptera; family Tortricidae; genus Acleris; species Acleris emargana. The sequence goes on from OV656860.1 coordinate 5,943,545, forward strand.
ACCATTCTATACAACATTATCTACTTATTTATACAACATTATCTATACGACATTAGCAAAAAACGGCAAAAAAAACACAAAGTAGCGGCAACAGAAATACCTCTTCTGTCAAAATTTCAACTGTCTAGCTATCGCGGTTCGTGAGATACAGCCCGGTGACAGACAGACGGACCGACGGACAGGGGAGTCTTAGTAATAGGGTCCCGTTTTTATCCTTTGGGTACGGAACCCTCAAAACCAATTCAACAGCTTCAACTACTGAACGTACAAGGGGCGGCTGAAAACTAATCTCCTTAGCCTATAGAAAAAGTAAAAATAATACTGGCCAGTACCTGTACTACTAATACTGGTATTGAGTCTTATTCATCATCATCAACAGAGGCCGGAATTCTCGTTGTCATAGGGACTTCTCGTTTATCGACTTCCGAAATTCATATTTTATCGATACATTATAGAACACAACATATTAAAGAAGATTAAAAGAAGAGGTAAACAACAGGCGGTATAATCGCTAAAGAGCGATTTCTTTCAGATAACTTTTGAATAATTGAAAATGTGAAATAGAGATTTGCAATGAAAACAATGGAAAGTTAATAGTTAACAATTTCAGTATTAAATCAGTTCAGTTCAGTGTTTTATACTTTATGAATTTCATGCTCCAATCTGTTTTAGTGCTCACAATCTTTATTTTTTGTACTTATAAAAGAAATAGATAGTCATTATCTGAAAGAAATCGCTCTTTAGCGATGAGACCGCCTGTTGTTTACCACCACTTTTACATACATACATACCTTCACGCCTTCATTCCCAGAGTGGGGTAGGCACAGCTACAGAATTACCAACAACTCTAAAAACTTGTAACTTGTAAAACTTACCACCACTTTTAATCTTCTTTAATACGAGTATGTTGTGTTCTATAATGTATCGATAAAATGTGTATATCCGAAGTCGATAAACGAGAAGTCTCTATGTCAGCTCGAATGTGCTACGAGAATTCCGGCCTCTGCTCATCGGTTATTTCTTTTTCAAAATCTCGAATTTTTGTTGTGTATTACGTTCTTATCTTAGATGTATCCAATATGTAAAAAAATTATAATATTGATATCGAGTTTCGTACAGTATAACATTTTCTCACTGAATAAAGAAATACTCTCTCGCTGATCAAAAAGCGTTTTGTTTTCTGTGTTTAAATCAAAACTTTTTTGGGTGTCTGTACAAAAAGCATTTGGTTAGATGTAATTTTTTATGCTGTCAATCGATGGGTTCTGATGAGGTCTCATGTCCATAAATTATTTTGATTCTTTTTATGTTTTCACTTTGTGAATTTCCTGATTTTCAATTCATTTTACTAGAGTGCAGTCGACGACAAAGAGATGTATCCACTTTTTCACTTTATTGCATTGTAATAAGGTCTAAAAGTGGATACATCTCTTTGTAGTCGAGTATAGTAAAGTATCATCCCAATCGACATTCTTATGTAAATACGCACCGTGTGTGAATGTTGTATGAATCATTTTGGTGTTGGCTCGCACCCACAAACACTGCAAACCTCAAAGGATATAGTTAAACAAAGTAATGCGTACCCACTTGTATTTTCCGGAAACTATTAAAACACAAAACATGTTTAGACAGCAAAGTTATTAAATAAATAGTGTATTTATACAAAACTCCTTATCGAGTCCTTGGTCTTCAATACAAGGCTAAATATATCACAAATGAAACCACCGAATTTTCCACGGAATATTTTTCCTTCGGAAATCTATTCTTCGTTGACGTAGACGTTACTTGACACGGAATTGACATGCGACATTTTTCGAGTAGGGTCAGATGGACAGTAAGTTGATTAAAAGAATAATAAATACCAAATGTAATGTATTTTTAAACTAGACTTAGATGTTTTTTTTCCAAGATAGCACAAATTTACTTTAAATATAGGTATTATGTTCTTAGCCAGCTTAGATAGATTTTTTTTTGTCATAAAACAGATTGTATTTAGTAATAGTTTTGGAATCGGAACGCTACACCAAGCATGGTCCGACACGGTCTTACCCGGTTTTATTTTTGTGTATTTTCATCCCGTGTGGTTGCCGGGTTAGAATAGTGCCACTCCATGTCTTCCCTAGGATGTCGTAAGAGGCGACTAAGGGAATAAAGGCTTGTAGTACTGTTAGGCGACGGGCTTGTAACCTATTACTTATACGCTTATCTTAGCGTCGATAATTGTTCAAAATGTAGTTAGGTACAGAATTATTAGAGTGGTTGGTAATTCTGTAGCTCTGCCTACCCCACTCTGGGAATGAAGGCGTGAAGGTGGATTGGGTGGAAGGAGGATGTGTATTTTTGTGTTATTTCGGTCGCGAGTAAACTTATACGAGCTTTGTCCGTTGATTTGAGTTGAGAATATTTAACAGTCCCGTAGCCAAAACAGAAAAGCTTTTTCTTTTGTCACGTCTATTTTGTGGTATAGTCATTCTGTGGAACGACTTTTAGGTCGATGATGACAACCGATTCATTTATCTACGATTGATCAATTGGTATAGTAACACCCTTATCATGTTTTCAATACAGTAAGTTCCACTCGGTGTAATGCTAATTTGAACGACTGGGCGCGTCTTCGAGGATGATAACACTATCCGGGACTCGAGACCAAGTGAAACTCACTTCAAAACATCTCTGTACTGTACTTGTAATCTAATATCAAAGTAACAACCAAGTTTAGTTAGCAATTATAGGTTCATCATCATGATCATCATCATCATTATCAGCCCATATTAGTCCACTGCTTGACAAAGGCCTCTGCCAAAGCACGCCACTGCTCACGATCTTCAGCTTCTTCTTCTTCAGCGGAAAATATGCACATTATATACAGGTGTCGGGTTTATTGTCGTCCAAATGAAAAATTTAAATAGGTCATCTTGAGGGCTACCAAAACCACTTTTGTCTTTTCTTTCATTATTAGAATCATGATGAACTTAATATTCTAATAATGAAAGAAAAGACTGAAAAAACATTGAAATAATACAAGAGCTTAAGGGCTTTTCGTACGATGGACACAAGGAAAAATTACAAAAATTCCGTTTAAAATGATCAATATCTCTGAAAGTAATTAAATTCGCTGATCATACATGGGGGTGTTTTTGGTAGGTAGCCCTCAAGATGACCTTTTTAAATTTTTCATTTGGACCACAAGAAACCCAACGCCTTGTATATGTATGACAAAGACAAAGACAAAGATATTTATTGCCAGAACATAGTAGTTATATACATATCTTCGTGGAATAGGACGAGGTTATGTTCTACTTTAATTATTTAGGCATGCATTATACAGATCGTAAACTCTTTATTACAAAAATAATAAAGTAAAAAACAAAAACAATAAAAAGTACACAGGCGAACTTATCCCTTACTTACTTAATATCATATATTACAAGTTCAGCTGCGTATAATTGTAGCGAATTTGTATCCATTTAATCCTTTCACTGCCACCAAATACAAATTGAATGTAGTTTGACTACGCCCGGGGTGTCGCGGGCACTCACTGGCAGTCACTGAGATAATCCATTGAAGATTGGAGTTGAAGGGATTTGAGAGTATTAGTTTCATATCTCTGACTAATTGAAAGATGTTTTATAACTTAGGTAGTTGGGGATTTAGAACGAAATGGTCGGCGGGGGTTCTATATTAAAATCGTTAATCATTTGTCCGAATTCACATTTATCCTAAGGCCTAACCTTACCGTACCTAACGTTACCGCAGGTAGTTTTGGAAAACTAAAAAAGTGGTCTGGCTCAGCTGAAAACCAGTTTAGGACAAAGATAATTCGGACAAACGATGCTTTAGGTCAAAGATGAAGGAGAAACATATAAAAAGTGGAACCTAAAGAGGACTGTGAACCGTTGCTAAAATCACGTAGCCGTCAAAAAATCCAAACAAATTTAGCTCCGGGCGATTACGTTTTTCACTCCCTAAATGAAGTCAGATTTCTACGATTTTTGAATATGTTGTAGTTATTATAAAGAACTAGGTCTGTTCGTTTCTGTTTTTTATTTTTGAAAGGGTGATGGGCAATTTCGTATGGAGCCCGTCCCCACCCTCCAACAGTCACGGGATGCTTGTCTATATGTTCGTTAGGACCCAAAAAAGACAAAATACCTATTATAGTAGCTAAATCGATATTTTCTATGAAAAAAAAACCTTTCAAGAGCCATGCAAAGCTAGAATGTGTTCATTTTTAAACAAATTTCATACGATATGATTATTACTTTCCAAGAAAACCTATGGCGATCGTCGCCATATTAAAAATACACCATGTTTCCAAGATCTTTAAATTGGGACATGTTTCATCTCTGTTGGTGGGAGACAGTTTTGCCCATCGTCCTTTGTTTCATCTAAGAAGTTTTTTTTTTTTTTATCGCATGGGATGGCAAACGAGCACACAGGCCACCTGATGGTAAGTGGAAACTGTGACCCATAGACATTTGCATTCACAAGACTGCAAATGCGTTGCCAACCCTGAGGACTAAGATGGAATGCCTCTATGCTAGTCATTTCACCGGCTGTATTATCCCCAAACCGGAACACAACAATGCGAACACTGCTGTTTGGCGGTAGGTTAATGGATAAGATGGTGGTACCAACCCGGACGGACCCTGCACAAGGTCCTCCCACAAGTAAAGTAAGTAGTAGTAAGTTTTCTTGGAAAGTAAAACGAACAGACATCGTTTTTCATGATATCTAAAACATATTTAAACATCGTAAAAATCGGACTAGGTTAAAGGGGATGAAGCGTTAACTTCACAATCCTCTGAATACTTGAACGTTAAACTCATTCTACTAAATTTTGCAAGATGAAAACTGTCCTATATCCTGAAACAGGACATGAGTGTCAGTGTGTATATAAACCGAATATAAAGTGATGTACGCACACGCATCACATGTAGTTGGTAGTGATTCGAGAGGATGTGTTTAATGTCTAGCCGCAAAAGGGTAACTGTCCATTACTGAAACGAGTAGCGTTGCTTGCTATAGCTATGAAAATGTCGCTTTAAATATAGTGGATTATTTCATATTTACAGTTGATACTTTGTTGAGACTATGTAGATGACTTAATTAAATAAGTAGTAAACAAGCAGACGAAAATGGTAGATTCAACCATTTTAACTTTAGAGACGCTTTAAAACTCTGTCATGACAACGTAAAGTCACAAGAAATAAATTAATCATTGGCTTTCTGCGACCACGTTCTGTAGTAGACCAACTTGAACGAATAGCAGAGTTTTTGGTTGGCAAAACAAGTGGCTAGAGATAGGCGGTGGGTAGTACTATATACCCACCGGATGTATACCCAGGAAAACAGTTGGGTGAATCGGATACAGAAGGAAGAAAACAGGATAAATATCCCATATAAACTAGATACCTACTTTTGTAAAAAAACTGTCCATTTGTAGAAATAACGATGCGCAAATAGCTCATTCTACCACGCTGCTCATTTCTGACTTTGAAGGTGACTCGCAGCTATGCTGCTGAAATAGAACCAAAAGCCACTCAAATATTAATCATACCATATCAGCACCGTAATAGCGGCGTCCGGGCGTCAGGTCTCATCGACGCCTCTCTTCCGGAGGGGGCCAATCAAACCACCGATGCTCATAAATTCTTTCTATCTCTGACAGTTGCCCTGTTCACATGTATCCCGTACCGTAGTTAGAGATGGTAGCGGTTTTATCCACATTCGCAGTCAAGCATGTGGCCGCGCTACACGCAACCGCCATTTTGCCTCAACTGACAGTTCGGGAGCGTTTTTCGACATTTTAAAACTCCAACGTGTTTGTGTTTGACAATGCTTCTGAGGAAGTGTAGTGTTTGTAGCTGAAGAGTGTGTGAAATTTGCAGTAAGTGTGGTTAATTGTATTTTGTGTTTCTAAGGCTTTTGTGTGGTCTTTCATGATATGGCAAACGCTGCGACCACTAAGTGACTTTTGTGACGTCGGATATATTTTTCTCCTTTGATTAATAATGATGACTTTTGAATTTGCAGTTCAAAAAGTAACTTCAACATCAATCGGATAGCGCAATTTGGAGACTACCTTTTATGCCCGGTTCCTATATTCAAGAAACGAATCGTTTTCTTTACGGGCAGTAGCGTTATGACATTTGCTACGCACAAAATGTGTAAAATTTTAACGAGAAGTCACAATTCTACCAAAGGTTTTGAATATACGAGTAGGAACGCACCATAAAACAATCGAATTATATTTAGATTGATATAATACGAGACATCAAACAAAAGTTTTATTTTTACCCAACTTCCGAAGGAGGAGGGTAATGTGTTTATCAGCCAATTATATGTATGTTTGTTCTTTTGTGACGCTCTAGAAACTAAACGAGTGGACCGAGTTTATTAAGATTCTTACTTCAATCGATTTGTTTTAATCTTGTGAGTGTCATTAAAGATATGACAAATAATGAATGAAAAAATAAAAAATCAATATGGCGGCAACCAGACGCTTTATTGTAAAAAACAAAAAGAAAAATTCGACCTATTATGACAAATGGGTTATCGTTGAATAGGTATTTAAAAATAATTTCTGGTTTTATTTCATTGTTTTTCATTTTGAATGGCCATTTAGGATTTATAATGATTTAAAGTTGGTTAGCAACAGTCGGGTTTACAAACAAGCTTGATTTTTGTTAGGTATGTTATTTCACGTAGTTAACGTTTGTCAGGACTATTCTACCCGGTAAAACCATATTGATGTGAGTTTAAGTAAAACGGTACATCTATAAAATCCAAAACGAAATGATTGTTGAATTATATAAAAGTTACCTACTTAAATAGGTAACGAAGAACATAGAAATCGAAGTTTTTTGCCTGAACTAAAGCATAAGCACAAGACCGGTCTGAGTGGTGAGCCTTGGGGGAGGCCTATGTCCAGCAGTGGACGTCTTTCGGCTGACATGATGATGATGATGAAAAATAACTACTCTTTTGCATACGCCGTATTGTTTGCAAAACGTTCTAAATTGCTGCACAATGGATTAATTGGATAATACCACTTTGTAATGGAGTGGATCGATCTAAATCATAGTCGTTATTCTATTAATGGTTGACTGAGGACCACTGTATGAATTCTGTTGCATCAAAACGCACTTTGCATTGGTTCACTTCAAGATAGGCAGTCTAAAAATTGACTTAATAAACATTTGAAGTTATTCCCACGGATTCTATCAAATTTTAAATATAGAAATACACACTCTGTACAAAAAATCAATTGTCTTCGTATTACTGTTTATGAGAGCCCGTTCACAGACAGACGGACGGACAGACAGCGGAGGCTTAGTAATAAATACTAAATACTACTTCATAATTTACTTTTTCCAGAATTTAAGTTAGACTCTGAAGTTACTTTAGGTCTGCACTTGTCTCTTAATCATGTATGTTCTAAAGACTGAAAATAACGCTTTCGAGGTTTTGTGTTTAGTTCTTCGATTTAATCCATCAGAAATTAAAAATGGCAAATAAAGAACCAACGCTGCTATGTAAAGAAGTCACAATCTTGCTCTTCTTCTATATAATAAAAATCAATCGCTAAATGTGTTGCTAAGCGCAAACCTCGAGAACGGCTGAACCGATTTGGCTGATTTCTTTTTTGTTGTGTTCGTCATTGTCAGGACAAGGTTTTTATGAAAGCAAATAATTGAAAAATCCAACGGGAAAGTCAGAAATTTGCAGCGGGGCGAAACCGCTGGCGGGCCGCTAGTGGGAAATAATAACTGTTAGATATGTATACAAGTAGGGGAATTGCCCAGTAAATCGCCAATATAGAGGACTTCAGATGCTGGCAATCATTTTTTCATCTCTCCTGTTCGGAAAGTTTAATTTGAATGGGTAGATAGCCGGGTGGAAAATTGCGTTTTCCCCTCTAGGGTGGTTTTTTTTTTTTTAATAGTTACGCTTGGGCATGGATTCTAAGATAATTGAGCTACGTCATATTAAAATCATTCATATATCTAAACTCGACTATACGTTAAACGACGTATTTATTACGATCTATAGATTCACATTAAAATCATTTTACGACTGGTCTCTTTTTTTCGCAATTACAAAAAAATCAACATTTAAAATTATTTTTCTTATATTCTGCTGCCCGCCATAATGCCATGATAGCATAGCATGACAATTTTTTTTTCACGGTTAGGCATGGCCATCTTGAAAATACACATACTGCCAACATTAGAAAAATAATCGAGTTGGTCACGACCAAGGAGCAATACAACAGAACACGGAGGATACAACACGGAGGTTGAACGCCAAACATCCGTTCGAAACAAGAAATTTGACATTTATTACGTCACGAATATATTCCATCTGTTTCTTTAGTTAGGGTAAGAATGAGGTGGAAGTCATTTGTGAAATATGAAAGAAAGAGATGGAATATTTAAATACGTAATAAAGGTAAAACTTTTTCGTTCGGCGCGGCGTTCAACCTCCTTGCTGGCTCCTTGGTCGTGACCTCGATTAAACTTTTCTAATGTTGGCAGTATGAGTATTTTAACTTTTTTCTGGATATAGAAAAAAAAGTTTGCAATAGAAAAAGCGGGAAACAAGATTAAATATATTTTCCTCACAGTCGAAATGAAAAGTAGAGTGTCTAACTCGGGTGAAATTGCCCATTTCCCCTCGAACTATTGGCGTTCTCACTTCGTTCGAGCGCCAGAAATATCTCGGGTGAAATGGGTCACTTTCCACCCTTGGTTATCAATCTACTATTACAAGATTTTTATTAACTTGCAATGTTTGTGTGTATGTCAGTATAGGTCAAATCTTGCAAGTAATTTCAGTTCCCGTGATCGGAATGGGCTGAATTTTTTATCATGGCTAAAATGTGTTTTGTACGCTCTGACGGGACTTTCTAAACTCGCTGGTGCGCCGTGTTCGCTCGTTCACTCGTTCGACCTACGGAACGCCGTTTTTAAGAGAATAACACCCTGATCTGATGATAGAGTCGGAAATTGGTGACAGGATCTCCGCAATACTTAACGGGGACCTATCGTGTTGGGACTCGTTCGTTTGGTCTTGATAAGCAGATAATGAGCTTGTCCAAACAATTAAACAATTCCTAAATCTTTTACAAAGGGCCTAAGTAAAAATACCCAATGCGCAGTATTTAGTTCTGGATTTTATTTATAAAACTAAATGCTTCATATACTTTCAAGTACATATTGTGATTTAGAAGTAACCTCATGTTACAAAATTAAAGTGTACAAATAAAAACTAAACATTATTACTCTCTCAAGCCTTGAATTACGAAAATTAACTGCAATATATATGCTGGTCATCTAAATAAATGAATAAATAAATATCAGAGGATAATATTACAGCAACTGACCTGGTTAGTTTAGTTAGTTTTACAAAATCCCATTTAGATTTACACTCCATCTATAACAACCTAATGTTCTCAAATAACTACGAAAAATAATCATATTCACATGCGACACCCTGTAGCTTTTTGTAATCCGTTCCTACCCGTATTAAAATGCCTTTAGAATCTATTCATCATTTACCCAACCGTCCCAATATCGAAGAGTTTTCTATCAAATGATTCCCAAATCAGCTATAAATCCTTACACATCGCGTATCGCATTATATCGAAATTCGTATCAGGACATAAACCTACCCGTAAATTTACGTTAGGGCTCAGGTGGTGGGTTTTGGAGACGATTTATATGTGAAGGTACGAATAATGAGTTTAGAATCACCGGTTAATATAGTTTCATAAAATAGAAATACGTTTTTTTTTTTTTATATCATGGGAAGGCAAACGAGCACACAGGCCACCTGATGGTAAGTGGATACTGTGACCCATAGACATTCGCATTCACAAGACTGCAAATGCGTTGCCTACCCTGAGGACTAAGATGGAATGCCTCTATGCTAGTCATTTCACCGGCTGTCTTAACCCCAAACCGGAACACAACGATGCGAACACTGCTGCTTGGCGGTAGGTTAATGGATAAGTTTTAAATAAGTAAAATATAATCGGCATATTAACTGCGAATACCTTGTCAACACATTTCTTCGCTTTATGATCATAGGCTACAGCGAAACCTTCAAAACTCTCACTATTTAGGTTCCGTAGTCCAACTAGGAACCCTGATAGTTGCGCCATGTCCGTCCGTCCGTCCGCAGCTGAGCTCAGAGATTGTTATATAGCTCTAGAAAGCTGTAATTCGGCATGAGTATACATATTAGTCACGCTGAAAATGTGGTAAAATAAAATCTCATTTTGGGGTGTCGTTTTTTTTTTTTTATAAAAGAGGGAGGCAAACGTGCATGCGGCTTACCTGATGGGAAGTAATCACCACCGCCCATGAACACCGGCAAATCAAGTTGAGTTGTCGGTCCGTTGCCGGCCTTTAAGGAAAATAAGAGCTCTTTTCTTGAAGGACCCCATGTCATAACTGGCAGGAAATATCGCCGGAGAGAGTTCGTTCCACAGTTTCACCGTACGAGGTAAAAAGTGCCCAGAGAGAGGTGATGTTGATGGAACCTGGCCCTACGACGGGTGGTACGGTGTTGGAAAGGTTTTTCAAAATATTGCGGATTTATGGAAGCAATTTTTCGATTAAGGGTTCCGTTTGTGAAATATCAAGCTTTAAAGCGCTAATTTATGTTAGAGTCAATTGCCCCCTCCTCCATAACAGTTTACACACATACATACATATTATGTGTTGATGTTAATCTTTCTTTCTTTCTAAAGCTACTTTCAAGTGTTTAATAAAAACCGGGTGGCGGTCTGGTCGCATAACAACTATTGTCATAATATCGATTGTCATAACACTTTATGCATAAAGTTGATGCTCATAATTTTTTTTGGCATAAATTATACTAGGCATAATTGTTCCTTGTCATAATTGTACGGAGTCATAATTGGTTTAATCATAATGTAGAAAGGCATACATTTATTAAGTCAAATTATTAATATAATATAAAGTTAGTGCCAAAACCGACTCGGATCGCGGATAGGTTAGGGTTATTTTTTTATAAAAGAGCGGAAAAAGTTTATTTATAAAGCCATACCATTATAAAGTATGGTTAAATAATTTTATGCGCATCAAATTTATGCGCGTTACACAATATGTTCTTAAACATTATGATTAAAAACTTTATGCGCATAAATGTATGACAATTTACAGTTATGCGCAATGATGAGTATGACGAATCCTTGTATGCCCATCAAAAATATGACTTTAAACTTTATGCAACCCGACCCCTACCCATAATAACCATGTAGTTTTTGCCAATTATCATTAGTATCTAAAGCTCCAACGTCGAGCTTTAGCTTTTAACGTGGCAATGACCGCAAAGCTTGACTTCATTTGGATACGCCGTAAAATTAAAACTAATGTTTGGCGCAACTTAACTGGCGACTGCGATTATTTACACAATAACTGGAAATATGTATCTCGCAGGAATGTATTTCTATTGTACACATTTCTCGTTGTAGTTTAGGTAGAATCCGAAATACATATTGGGACTCGAAGCAACTACTAGACGATGGGCAATAATTTCTCACCGGCAACAGAAATGAAACATGCCTTAGATTATCGATCCTGGCAACATGATGCATTATTAATATGACTATGACAACGATCGCTCTAGTTATGTGTAGACTTTACTTGAAAAATCACATCAAATCAAATTAAATCCAATCGTTTATTGCTGGACTGTAAGTACAAAAGGTGGTACATAAAATGTATTGGTCTGTCACAATCTGCTAGTATCTAGCATGCAATATAAATTAATTCTTAATACTAGGTACCTATTAATTACTAGGTAGGTACCTACACTTAATTATTAACGTTAAATTAATTTATACATACAACCTAATATTATTATTAATGTAATGGCACATCAGTTATAGACTTTGTCATCTAAATATTCATCTATCGAATAGAACCCTTTCTTAATTAAGTATCTGTTTAGCAATATTTTAAACTCCATAATAGGTTTACATTCTCTAATTTCATTTGGCAGGCTGTTGTAGATCCTTGGAGCCATTCCTATAATACTTTTGGATAAGAGAGCTGTATTCATTGACATGGCACGCAGTTTGTTGCGGTGTCGTTCACTGTTGAAATTCTGATATAATTGTGGATTACATTTAACAAAAAAAACTACTTCATAAATGTACAGAAAAGGAAAAGTTAAAATATTTAAAATGTTGAAGTATGGTTTACATGATTCTGTAGGTTAAAGATTACACACAGCACGCAAGCATTTTTTTTGGGCTTTAAGGACAATCATACTCGTACCGCTTACTTGCTTAAGAAAGTTTTTTGTCTATAAAAAACACCATTTATTTTGCAGTTAAAATAGTTCTATATTATTTTGTCTTTTTTTGGATCTTGACGAACATATTGACCCGACCCGTGACAGTTTTATAATTCTTTTCAAACAAGTTAAATGTAATTTTTAACGTATGTGAATTCTCTATTTTCCTTTAGCTCTTGTACCAAGGAAATGTCGCCCCCGCACCATGAGATAGTGATTATATGGCCAGTATTTACACTGATTTGAAAATTAGAATTTTACATCAATTAGTTATCGAAACTTAAGTTATTTTTTAATGTTGCAGAACAAAATTAGTTCCGTTTAGCGAGTAGTCCGATCGTTGCATTTAAAGCCCTAAAGTCAGAGGCACCCTGTATAAACTACTTACATAATACTTAAACAGCGGAAAAATAAATAGGAAAATAATATTAAAAATAAAACGCATACATCAATACAGATATAAAGCCTTGATAAAACTAAAAATAATTTAAAGGGTAATTAAAAAAGCAACAGTTTGAAATATTAATGTGTGGTGGATGAGGGTTAGGATTTCTGAAGTGTTAACAAATAGCTCTTAAGCTTGCGCTTAGGGTGTACCTGCTAGACACCCCTCGGATAGGAACAGATAGGAACTGGAATATCATTCCAGTTGGCATCGAAAACTTGCCCCCGTAATTTTAGGTTCCAAAATTATTAATACTAGGTACGCGCTCATGAAAATTTTCTTTGTTACAGAAATCAACAACGCTCTTCCCAAACTGTTGCGAACATAGTCACCATGTTAATACAGTTTCCCTAGGCCTAGGACACGATTGGTACTAGTTTTTGCTATTGGAAGAGAACGGAAGAGAAGAGAAGATGGACACGAAGAACGATTCACGAGATGACATCGAGCTGAGCGTGCAGGGCTCGAGCACCAAACCCAGGTTTTATTTTGGACAATCTAATATAAATTAGACCTAGGCCCAAAGTAAAGTATTCTTACTACTATGGCTAATGGACCGCTATTAAACATATTTGTTTACTTTAGTTAGTGGAAAACTCCAGAGATATTTGTCGCTATTATAATTTTATAAAGGGGCCTAATGCGTACAGTGTCGTGACTCTACTGAGCGCGAATTGAATGAAAAGACATAAAATATCGTCTAAGGGCCGTATTAATAAACTGTACTGTATTAGTTAATTGTGGCAACTTCATTGGTAAATGTGTTATGTATGTAAGTTTTCCTGTAATATTTTATCTTTACTTGTACCTTTTGTGCCCAAAGAAACAATAAACTGATCTCGACTTTAATGCCAGTCTCAAGATTCGTTATAAATGACAGCTTTCTATGGCTTGACGTTTACTTTGACGTATCTGGTGACGGGCAGCTCAGTCAAGATGAGTTTATTAATACGGCCCTAAGCTAAGCTATCCCAGATCGAATTGATTGAAATGGATTTTCCCTAAGTAGGTTTTTAATAGGGAATATTCATGACTTGTTTTCACCGTTTCAATAAAAGATGATTCTTATAGCAAATACTTGAGAAAAATCATGTTTTGAAAAGCTATGCCCCGTGTGGTTGCCGGGTTAGAATAGTGCCACTCCATGTCTTCCCGTGGATGTCGTAAGAGGCGACTAAGGGAATAAAGGCTTGCAGTACTGTTAGGCGATGGGCTTGCCACCTGTCACTAATACACTGGGAAATATCTTAGCCTACTTGTGCTAAATGTGGTTACAGAATTATCAAGAAGTTTTAAGACTTGTTGGTAATTCTTTAGCTCTGCCTACCCCACTCTGGGAATGAAGGCGTGAGTTTGTGTGTGTGTGTGAAAAGCTATACAAAACCAAGATATAACCAACAAAGATAGGTCCCTATCTCTTTCTAGCAATACAGAATTTAACATGCGGTTTATATGGCCGACCTGTTACATGACGTCACAGTGCATATCGGATCTCTCTGTCTAATCGGTCTGATTAGCAGTTTAAATGCATCCGTATTTGTTAGCCGAATTTAATTTCATTTTTGGTGATCTCTTTTACGGTGTTTTCATATTTTGTTAAGCGATTTAATAATCCTCGCATATTCCCTATTGTTTTTTTTGTATTTATCATCATCATAATCGACCTATATTAGTCCACTACTGAACATAGCCCTCTCCCAGTGTACACCACCGAGTACACAATAGAAGTACTTATTACTTGTTCCAAAATAAAGACACGTATATTTCACTGATGGAGATCGAGTGATGACCTTATTGACCGTGATGCGAAAAGCACAAGACCGGTCTAAGTGGAGAACCTTGGGGGAGGCCTATGTCCAGCAGTGGACGTCTTTCGGCTGACATGATGATGATGATTATTCCACTGGATTCCTTAGTTTCTCATTTAAAACCAACACTAATCTCTCATCTAATCTCTCTCTCACTTGTTTTAGTGACGTCGCTATAAAATCGGATCTCCCTGAAAGAGGCTCATGGGCCTCCAAACTCGACTTCATCCTCTCCGTGGTCGGCCTGGCCATTGGCTTGGGCAACGTCTGGCGATTCCCCTACCTCTGCTACAAGAATGGCGGTGGTGCCTTCCTCATCCCCTACTTCCTTACCCTCATCCTCGCGGGGATCCCTATGTTCTTCATGGAGCTGGCCATGGGGCAGATGCTGACTATCGGTGGCTTGGGGGTGTTCAAGATTGCACCCATTTTTAAAGGTAACTTTGAGATCTATGTTAAGGATGTTAAGGAGTCATGATAAATGACTAAATAAAAATAAATAAAATTTCGAAAATCGACCAAATGTCGACAAATATCTCGAACGTTTTTGTCCTCTATCTCCATTGGAGTAGGTAGACCTTTTCAAGATTCTGAACTCCCAATTATAGAGTGATTGAACACTCTCATCTGTCAATTTCAAGTCAATAGAAAATAGATGTGTTAGCTCTAATTGTTTGTTTTATATTAATTCCTTATTTTTAAATAAAAATAAATAAATGCATATCAGTGGACAATGTCACGCCAATTGACCTTGTCCCGTAAGCTCTAGGCTTGTGTTATGGGTACTAGACAACGGTATAAATACATACTTAAATACATAGAAAACATCCATGACTCAGAACTATATATTCTCGCTCATCACACAAATATCTGTCCTTACCGGAATTTGAATCCAGGACCGCTAGCTTCGTAGGCGGGGTGACTGCCAACTAGGCTGACGCGTCGTTAAAATGAAATTACAGAAGTGTTACAAATTTTTTACGCTTTTTAGGAATAAAAAATGCAGTCAAAAATGCTATGCTCTGAAATACTAATGAGTTGGAGGAAAAACTTTAAACTAACAATAAAAATGGTTAGGTACTTTGTAAGTACAAAATTGAAAGCCGCCAACGTCTCTGTTTTCTATCGATTCTAAATGTATGGAGTTGGCATTAAACGGTCGACGCGATCTGTCATCAGCTTACGACAATTCTACATATACGTATATTTTTTCCATTTTCGAAAAACTTACCATTATGCAATTCCACTAAGCTCCCAGGATATAAATACATTTCTATCAACTCAGTAATTTCAATGTCGCCTTTAACAGTTAAGCTTTTAATGACGTGTCACGGTCAATGAATGCCACATTTATAATTCTTTAATTCGCAGCCAAAATTCATAACAAAATGAGAAAATAATTCAACAGATTCAAAACAATCCATTTATTTAGGGAACTGACACTGGCAGCCATCACAATGGAATAAAAGCAAAACGGCTTGCAATTTCCAGAAGAGCGGTTATTCATTTCCGCATTCTCGGAATTCGAACTTTATTCGAATGAATTAGGGTAGTTTTATTATGATTCGATTGAGTAAAATACGATGTTCAAATTGAAAACGACCTTCTTTTGTTGTAGAATGTTTTCAGAATTGCTATTAATTCGAGGAAACTGCTGAAAGGGTTTTGTCGTCTGAATTGAGATAAATTGCCGGTATTTTAAATGTTTTCGGGAATGTTGAAGTTTTAGGTGAGAAGGGTTTGAAATAACCTGGTTTAGTAACTGACCGAAAAATATATCATTCCTGTTGTTCAAAGGTTTTTTGCATATATTTTGGACGCTATTGCTTGACGGTTGCTGCGATAAGGTCGTATAAGTGTAAGACACGCCAAACTAAATGAGTAATAAAAACTGTCTTATTTGACACCTTGTTAAACGGGCAGCTTTCTCATTATCTTGTTCTTTTAAACTTAACAGTTTATTAAATCTTTAGAATTATTAACAAGATGTATTTGCTTTACTGACAATACATTCAATTTAAATAAGATTAATTCTTGAATCTTATTGTAGGCGTAACCCAAGGGGCTCTTATACAATGTTAATTTTCGTAAGACCTTTTAGGATAAAAACACCGATTAAAAATGTGGATTTGTGTTGTTAAAGCTTGTGTTCGTTTTTAAGAGACACGTCGTCATTTAATAGCGTGAGATTTCTGCTTCTATTTCTATTTGTCTGCAGGCATCGGTTACGCGGCAGCAGTGATGTCCTGCTGGATGAATGTGTACTACATCGTCATCCTCGCCTGGGCCATCTTCTACTTCTTCATGTCCATGCGATCAGGTGTGGTTTACTATATTTCTGTTTCTTTCTATTTTGTTAGTCCATTCTGTTATCTTATTCAAAGTAGGCCTCTTTAAATCCACGCCGCGCTGACGTTTTGCTTCGATGACTTTACAAAAAAAAAGTAACGATATTAATTAACTGTTAGTTTCCTCTCAATAACAATAACGTGATTGGAGTTATTTCCTTTTTGCTATTTCCTGAACTCCTATAGTGAAATCTACAAAAGATTGACATGAATTAATATAACAGCACATGCCAAATTCATTAAAAGCTCCTTTGTCGGACTGCAGCAGATTAAACAGCCAAGAGGACTTAAAAATAATGCTTTAGTAAATATTAGACACTTTATTAACAAGCTCTATATTATTCGGATTATCCTTTAATATTCCTCGCTGCAGAGGTTCCCTGGCGCGACTGTGACAACTACTGGAACACGGCCACCTGCGTGAACCCCTACGACCGCAAGAACCTCAACTGCTGGACTTCCTTCAACGATACCACGTTCTGCGTACTCAACGGAAAGAACGTCACCAAGGTGGCGCTGTCCGACCCCGTTAAGGAGTTCTGGGAGTGAGTACACGACGTCCTTAAAAGTATATTTCCTCTTCATCTTCTTATCCACTCTTTATTCCATATTGATTTCCCTTCGGTGAGTGAAGGGCTTTTTCAATTTTGCACTGCAGTGTCTCTAGTTTTTGGCTTTTTTTACCCAGCAACTTGTTTGTTACATTGTCTTCCTGTTACTTATGTGGTTACTGACTCGGACACAAAAATTTACATTTGTCGCTTATCTAATTTTATCCTGTAGTAACAAAATCGAATCCCTGTTTAAATATAGCGGCAAATATTTTTTGAAAGATTATGAGGAAACAGTATTTAGTGAAATAGTGACTGGAACATCGTTTTAGCAACATTTTAAATTATGAGATTATGACTGAGAATAGGGTATAAAATACATTTAATGATGTGATTACTAAGAAATAGATAGAAAAAAATGAAAGAAATTCACTTGAGGTGATAACAATATCCATATTAAAACTTCACTCAGATAGCACACATGTCATGTCCATTAAAATAATATATAGCAAATTACCCAGTATAAAACAAAATAAGTATCCAAAATTAAAATAGCTTTGTGAACACACTAAAACATTTAATGATAGAAAAATGCTATTAATCAATAACTGAATACTTAGATGATAAGGTATGTAAGTTAAACCACTCTTAACAAATATAAGCGCTCGCACTAGTTTATATGATTTGCTGTGCCCTACAGGGTCCAAAATGATAATATCACAACTTTTAAGTTCATTTACAAACCATCTATATCTACTTTATGGAATGCAATAAATAATTGAATGTTGAGTATTGACCTTCTGTTGGAGTTTCTTGCGGCGCTCCATCTCCGCGATGATGGTCTTGTCCGAAGCGCTATGCTAGTAGATTCACTCCATATATTGAATAAATATTTTGAATTTTGAATTGAGTATATTAAGCACGAAATTAACCGTTTCATGCTTCCTGCTCAAACTCATTATTTTGTATTAATCTCGGTTCATTATCCCTCATATTACTTCTGATTCAGTGTACACACTGCTGCTGCTCCAATGAATAAAGATCAGCTCCCTTAGGGAGCAGTAAACACGCGGAAAATCGCATATCTTCTTGAGTAACGGCACATTTCATTATGCCTCCTTATTTCACCAGTTTTCCGCTTCGGAGAACACTTAGTGATTGTTTTTTGATTTTTACGGAGAGCCTTGTTTTGGGGAAACGTTTATTATTGTGTATCAGAAATTTCTTTTCAATCGTCATTTTTTACAATCTCATTTTGTTATTTACGTTGAATGGAAAAGTGGTAATGTTTTTTTTTATTAGATTATGTTCGAGCTTTAATGGTTTTTAAGCTATGTATTATTTTTGGGACCTCGTTGTTTCCCATATATATTTTTGGTCATAATTACATTATTGACATAATTATTATATTGATGGAACTTTTCAGAATTTCGTAAATATATTTCGTGGCTAGGTTAGGTTCGGTATGATTCATAAAAATTTAAAAAAGTAACAGTTTCTTTAAAAAAATAGTTTGATATTATGACTTAAAACATTATTTTGAGTGTAAATAATTGCATCATATATTACGTAGAGTAACGATTATACACGATTATTAACGATTGTTACACTTAATAAAGCTACCGCAGTAAAAACTCCTAATAATTCCGTTGATATAAATCGTATATCATAACGATGTAACCGCCGGTAAAAGCCCATTTAAATAACTGCAATATCATTTTTTTTTAATGTAGAATACCTACTCGCATATAAATTGTCTCACTTGATGGTAGGACGGTGAGGCAAACCGATTTACATATCGTCGGTACTATAAAACCGCGTAACTAACAAATTTAAGATAGAGCTAAATAAACCTTACTGTCTTATTAAAAAGGTGCATTTTGCCCCTTAATTAAAATGTTACTTACGCGGTTTTGCAGTTTCACCGACGGTATAGGTGTGATGATTATCTTATGAGTGCTGTTTGCTTCATAAGGCTCCAAGGACCTACATGACAACATAGTGAAAAAAAAAATACAATTAGATATTTACGTAATGAATATTTACGTGTCGTTCAATCAATTCAAATACAAATGGGGCATTAAAAGGGGTATCTGCTCAGCATTGTGATGTAGAAGAGCCATGGAGCTAGTTCTTAGAGGAACCTTGACTAAAAATCGACTGAAAACTTTAAAAAGTCCAAGAAGAAGTCCTACAACATTTATAGGCCAATTTACTATAAAATTACCGCCTAAAACCGGGTTTACAACCTTTTTTTTGCGTCGCGCGCCTCCCGTATGGTAAATATTATTTTCATTCCCCCTTTGATTTTTTTCCTGACAGAAAACGTTCATTCATTAACAACATCGACCATCGACGTTGCTTGTTTGTTATTATTTATATGTTATTATACAGTTTGTAAATGGAATACGAGCAAAAATTTCAAAGATGATTAATATGCATCCTATTTAACATAAAAACATGTGTATCGTTTACATAAGTTGTATTTCTTTTTTCATATAAATTAATTCGCCACGCAATGTATCAGAAATGGCCCAATTATCCTGCAATTAACTAAGACTTAAATCTACGTTAACATTATACATTGCGCTCTATCTATTAGAGTTATAAACGAAATTCCACATTTACATGACTTGTAGAGCCATAACCTACGTCTATTTTAAATGTTTCCTGGTATTCCATTTGACACACTATTATTTATGTTATGTTTGACACGTTCAATGGAAGTTTTCTTGAAGAATTTAAAACATTTCGACCCCCCCTTGCTATCTTTCTACGCGCTCCTGTAGCCCTAAATCTTCTTAATAAACAGATAATATCACTCGTATTGAAATATTTTCAAATATTTTTTTTTTTGTCATGGAAAAAAAGGTTCATTTCCAAAGGCATTAGCCCGCACGTTCGTATCATTCTGTTCTGTAAGGGTTAGGCAGGCGCGCCCCACTGGTTGTGAACCCTGGTTTAACATCTCATCTTCTTCTCCAGACGTCGCGCGCTCCAGATCTCCAGCGGCATTGAGCACATCGGCAACATCCGCTGGGAGCTGGCCGGGACCCTGCTGCTCGTGTGGATCCTCTGCTACTTCTGCATCTGGAAGGGCGTGCGCTGGACCGGCAAAGTGGTCTACTTCACTGCGCTGTTCCCTTACTTCTTGCTCACCATCCTTTTGATAAGAGGTAAGTTTTACATTTGCATTCAATAGAATAGAATTGAATTGAATAACTTTATTTCAGGCAACAAGGCCAATATTAACAAATACCTTACATACTAGCATACAAAGTAATATACAATACAGGGTCATTGGGAGAGGTCATTTGCAATAATTTTGGTCCCACAATACGCTATGACAAAATTGAACCATTTCTGAGATAATTTAAATTTTAGTTTTTTTGCAAAAAAAAGTCAGGAACGCATCTTCAAAAATTTACAAGAAATTTATTAGCACTTTAAATAAAAATAAAAATGCTTTTGTACATGGTAAAATTGCTGTTCTTATGCAATATTAAAAGTAGTTTTATCATCAGTTTATCCAAAATACATGACACAAAAACAGGAAAATATACTAACTTTTGCGTAGAGTATTATGGGACCAAAATGATTGCAAATGATCTCCCCCATAACCCCTAGAGGGGAATAGGTTACCAATAACCCTGTATAACTTAAAATTAACATAACAATACAGCGATTCGGCAATGCCGAGCTCGCTGATATTGGTTGGCCCGTTAGTCCTGACTTCAGTCAAACTTTGATGCTCAGTGGAATAATTTAGAGAATAACTTCTACTGGTTTTTTTGCTGAATTTCTGGAATCTAGTTGAAACTGTGTTCGGGTAAGCGCTCTCATACTGACTTCACGTTAAAGACAATGCGCCTAGTTCCAATGCTTCCTTTGTAAAAAGCACGACGTCTATTGCTGGACATGCAATTTACCCTGACTACTTACTGAATAAACATCTTTTATCTTTTATCTTATCTTTTTTACCCAAAAATCCCTGATATTGACTTACTAGGACAAATTACAAGGTAGTATTATGATTACGATTGCTCACTGAACGAGAAAAGGTTGACCATTCTACTAAACTAAAATTCAGTGGAGTTTTTACCGGTAACCAAGAGAGCGTGATAGTTTCGTGCGCCGCAACTTTGCGCGGCTTTAAAATCAATTGCTATTACTTTTAGTGAAGGGCCATTATAAGTTCTTTTAAAGCAAGTATGCGTAAAACGAAAAATAATAATTCAGTGAATACCTACTTCGCGTTCTATTCAGAATACTGGCGTCAATAAGCTGTCCGTTTCACCCTATATACGCATCTACTGGTTCACTAATGTTTTACTATATCATCATTTGGCAAACTATAACATTTTACAAACTTTTATTTCGCAAACCGGTACTTCCTGCCGGATTATTGAATATTTTTTTGTGGTCAAAGGTCAATCTTAACCTAACCTATTTCATAAGCTTATGCAACTAATGTAATATGCAACGGTTTAAGCATACATTTTTGCGAAATGAAAGTTTGGAAACAATACAGTTTGTCAAATGATGATTTGGTTACAAGTCGGGATACCGCATCCACTGCTACCAACGCATAAGAGTTTTCCATAAATGCCCTAGCGTAGCTAAGACGCAAACGCTGCTAAAGTTTCTGTTTCAGACAATCCTCTACATGTTGTCGAAAATACATTTTGACTACAATATGCCAGTTTTGTATAAAACGAAAGATACTGCACGTGGGCTTATCGATATCAGATGCTGGAGTCAGAAGGTGGTAACAGGATTTCTGTAATTAACGTAAAACCACACAGTTTGTACGCGTTAGTTTGGTTTCAATAAGAACCTAAATGATGAATAATAATTAGACGTGTGCTAACTCAGGGCACAAATACTAAAGTGATGAAGCAAAATATTTTTGCGACAAAATATTGTATCGATTTTACTGTCGATATCAAGATGTTGTCGATTCAACATTAATAAAAAGTCAAAATGAAAACAATCAACAAATGATTATTTTTTATTTTGAATCATTTTTCATAGTAATAAATAAGTATTTTTTCCATGTCTGTCTAGATGATAATATGAACTTTAAATTACTAAACATTCCTTCAACATCCACAGTGCTCAACGGGGCACTGCGACTGTTTTTTTTTTATTCATGCACGATATTGTGACTTTTAACACCTTTAATAAGGCTATTTTTTCAGTGTCGTTACTAAATGAGCACATGTATAAAAAATATATATCGACGTCTGATTTATCGACACCGTAAACATAAACGCTTGTCTCAATAATTTAATATTTCAATCAAATAATCAATTCGTTATTACTTTGGAAAAAACTCGCATCTGACATTTCGAGATGTATGAGTTTGAACTTTATTCTCTTCACATTTAAGTTAAACATCGTACGTCACGAAAAATGAGATACGAGGTTTTTTCAAAGCAATGACGAATTGTATGTCTTTCCCAGGAATAACCCTGCCAGGAGCGATGGAGGGCATAAAGTTCTACGTGATGCCCAACATGTCCAAGCTGCTGGAGTCGGAGGTGTGGATCGACGCGGTGACGCAGATCTTCTTCTCCTACGGCCTGGGGCTCGGCACGCTGGTAGCGCTGGGGAGCTACAACAAATTCACCAACAACGTTTACAAGTTGGTTTCCTACTGATTCTGCTTGTGTCATAATACATTTGACGACTTAGTTTGGGACTAGTGCCCGGTTCCTATATTCAAGAAACGAATCGTTTCCCTTACGGGTAGTGATGGGCGGCTTGTAAGTTTCAAAAGTGAAACTTTCACTTTAATTTCTGCAATATTCTGAAACTTTCAAAAGTGAAACTTTCACCTAAAATTTCATGCAACATTCTGAAAGGTACTAAAATGAAATCGTTTAATTTCTGAAAATTACTAAAGTTTTGTAATGTAACGAAAACTTTTCATGAAATAAATGAAATTTACATGTGTCAGAATCATTTCCATCTAATTATGTAACTTTCAGAAGCTGAAATTTTCGCAGTTAAGGAAATTTTGTAATGTTTCAGAAATCGCCCATCACTACTTACGGGCAGTGGCGTTAAGACATTTGCTACGTAAAAAATGTGTCAAATTTTAACGAGGCGTCACAACTCTACCAACGGTTTTGAATATAGGAACGCACCATAGGTCAATTGGTGTGACATTGTCCCCTGATATTTATTTATTTATTTTATATTTATTTGTAGGAATATTTATCTATTTACTTATTCCCGTGGTTGCAGGGTTAGAATAGTGCCACTCCATGTCTTTCCGTGCATGTCGTAAGAGGAGACTAAGGGAATATAGGCTTGTGGTATTAGGCGATGGGATTGCAACCTGTCACTAATACAGTGGTAAAAATCTTAGCCTATTTGTGCAAAATATGGTTACTGAGTACTTATCAACAAGTTTTTAAAGTTTTAGGTAATTATGTAGATTTGGTCCCCCGCTCTGGGATTGCGGGCGTGAAGGTATGTGTGTATGTTACTTTTTCATCACTCTTCCGTAAGTGACTGTCAACGTACAGTCGCGCACAACATAGGGGCTCGAATTTTGGAAGGGTTCCTTGGGCTCCCTAAGGGTGCACTAAGAAAGGACCTTCGATAGGGAGAACTAGTGGAAGTAGCGGGAACCAAATTCTACACGTACAAAGTAACAGGGCGTCTTCTAGTATATGGTAATGTTCAGAAAAAAGTAAACCTTGTTCCCGTATGACACAAAAAGTACGAAGGTAGCGAGTGTTTGGTTTGAACAGTGACATTTAATATCACTATCACTATCGTCCAGTAGCATTTCTTAAAAGTTCAAAGTTTATAAAACTACTAAAACCCTTGTCTGAACAAAAAGTATGCTTTGTCCATGTAATATACAGCATATGTGCCATTGCTTATTGCAAATCTGTTTAGCAGTTTGACCATGAAATTGTAACAAAAGAACGAATAAACACACTTTTGCATTTATTATATAGGTTGGGTGTTTTTTTTTGCAAATTAGCCATAATTACTTTTGCTAGTAAAAATGCAAATATTTCTGGCCCACCCTAAATATTAGAAGATATACAAAGCATATTTGGATGAAATCATCGTGATGATAGTTAAAATTATGTCATTAGGATGCATCGTCAATCAATAAAAAATAAATCACGTAAGCAGTGCCTACATACTTGATTGCACAGCAAGCAATCATCTGCTACTTGTTTTTGTAAACAAAGTATTTGGCTGCTGTATTTCGTCGGTGACACTGCAAAACCGCGTAACTAATAATTTTATGATAGAGGAAAATAAACCTTACTTAATTAATAAAAAGGTACATTCTGCTCCTTAGATAAAATGTTACTTACGCGGTTTTGCCGTTTCACCGATGATTTACACTTTTCTTAGCCAACAAAAGCTGGCGATTAGAATTTGTTTATGGGTAAAACTGGTTCTTATGTACCTTTGTGTTTAGAGTCACTACTTCATTGCGGTTTTAGTATGTCATGGAAAGGAAAGTGACACTGCTGGCTAACTTACTCGTATCTCGTCATGGTAATTGATCCGTACAGATTTGAGACTTAAAAAACAATAGGTGTATGTTGCCATTTTTAGGGTAGCTTTGACGCCAAGGTATAGTTTCACGATTTCCGTTTGTTTATCCGTCTGCCCGTCTGTTTATCTGAGCGCGGATTAACTCAGATCCCTTGGTACTACAAAACTGTAATTTGGCATAGTTATACATTTAAACTACGCCGACAAAGCTGTAAAATAAAAAAAATAAGAAACATTTTTTCTGGTACGTGGGTCTGGGCATAGGTATTATTTTATACATTATAACATCGAGTGAGGTATTATTGGATAGCTCCTAAAATTCATTTAGTAGAGGATCAATTCTTAGATTTGGGGGGTCGTTTACGAAAAATTTAACTAGAAAAGTGTAATTTTCGCGTCCCCCTTATAGGTTACTTCTTGCTTTTGAGATGTAAGTATATGTTAGTAGTAATGGTTTCGATATCCTATTTTGAGCAGGGTCCGACATGATCTCCTGATTTACACCTTTTGAACACTTGCTCTCCTTCCAGAGACGCGCTGATAGTGTGCACGGTCAACTCGAGCACCTCCATGTTCGCCGGGTTCGTGATATTCTCCGTGGTCGGCTTCATGGCGCATGAGCAGCAACGGCCCGTGGCTGAAGTGGCAGCTTCAGGTAAGCTCTACAAAAAGAGATATAATAGTAGACAGTTTTTTATTTTTTTATTGCAGTTGCTCAAAAAGTGGTAGTTTTTATAGCTATATTGTGAGGAAAGTTGGATTTTTCGCACTAGTGTCTTGTACTTTTAATTTTTTTTAGTCTTAAGTACAACAATTGTTCATATTGCATTGTATATTTTATCAGACTGAATAAGTTAAATTGTCTCTTTTTTTTTTTTGTTTGCATGATATTTTTCGCAAATGTATTCAAAATCGTCGTTTTGATACACGTACGGAACTGTCATCTTCACCCATGCCGAGTCACCTCGGGACTTGTATAAAATGTTATACTTTCCGCACACGCATGAAAATGTACCTGATCCTTGAATAATACTTGATGCAAAAATAATATGGAAGAGAAATCTCGTACTAATTTAATTTAATTATTTTAATTTGCTGTGTCTTAAAATGGATCTTTAGTCTCACACTTACGCTTATCAAAAGTAATCACGATGAACCCAAATCTTATATTCAGTTTTTTTTTTCTTTCATCTACAGCGTCTTCATATTGTCAGGCAAATAAAATCCCTAGTTCTTCATCACGATTGGTGCTGTGCAACACACGCATTGACCTTTGAGTGACCTTTATTAGATGGTCGGTCTAATGTCAAGATACCTGTCAACATTGCGAATTATAATTTTTAACATAATCTCACAAAATTTCAGGACCTGGTCTAGCCTTTCTGGCTTATCCATCAGCAGTGCTCCAACTGCCGGGCGCTCCGCTCTGGTCCTGCTTGTTCTTCTTCATGCTGCTGCTCATCGGTTTGGACAGCCAGTTCTGCACAATGGAAGGCTTCATAACGGCCGTCATCGACGAGTGGCCTAAACTCCTCAGGAGAAGGAAGGAGATATTCATTGCGATTACCTGTGGTATATCGTATTTGGTCGGACTGTCTTGTATTTCTGAGGTAAGTTGAGAAATCCGATTACTATTATACTATCTCAAGATGATGATAGTTAGTACTTTGTCACGACTTACAAACGGATGAAGATGAAATTAAGCCTCGTCTCCAAAATTGTTAAGTAAAGTATTTGTAATAGAATGTCAAGTAGGTAGTGTTTGTAATGTGAAACTAAGAGGAGATAGAGAAATAATTGCTTCAATTGGTAAAAAATTACAAGTTGTGACCTATGATGTTCAATGCCTTTTCTACATCTACAAAGAAACTTTCTTTCTTTTCTGTGTTAAAGAGAACAGATTTGTATTGTATGTTTGTAACGAATAAATTCAAAAACGACTAGATCGATTTCAAAAATTATTTCGCTATTAGAATGCTACTATATTATTTCTAACATAGGCTATGTTTAATTTTTCTGCGCGTACAGAGTCACGGGCAATGCTAAGAGTATACAATTCCAACCACTATATAAAAATATGTCTAAACTTAAAATTATAAAACTCTCCAGGGCGGTATGTACGTCTTCCAAATCCTGGACTCCTACGCTGTTTCTGGCTTCTGCCTGTTGTTCCTCATCTTCTTCGAGTGCGTCTCCATCTCCTGGGCTTTCGGCGTTAACCGCTTCTACGACGGCATCAAGGAGATGATCGGATACTACCCAACTATCTGGTGGAAGTTCTGCTGGGTTGGATTCACGCCTGCTATCTGCATTGTGAGTTTATTTTAGGGCCATTCTACTTTTCGATGCCTAATAAAGCGTCCCTTAACGTGAAGGTAAATTCGGAGTCATAATTTTCAACAAAACTAGATAATCTTAAAAATGCACACAATATTCGGATTCTGATCGACATACTTGAATATTTTTTATTTCTAAATTGGGTTGCGCTGTGTAAAATACGGAACCCTAAAAAGGCAATAATAGTAACGCAGTGGTCGTTATTCGTAAAGGGACGCTGAGACTGGTAACGAAGTGGTAATTTGAGCAGCAAATTCGTGTTTTATATACAAAAATGACAAAAATAGTGGGTAAATTTACAATATAACGTGAGATCTGGTTGAAAATTAATGTGGGACTGCTGTGAAATTATCTCAAGATATCTACGAATTTTTATAATGGATGTTAAATTATCATTTCTATTTTAGGTATCGAAAAGTAGAATGACCCTTTAATTGATGTACTTTTGCGATTGGTTAGAAAATTATTTTAACTTAACCCTTTTGAGAACGGTACCGTGATTAGAGATCACCCGTGAGAGCGTTAATAGTCAATACCAATATTTCAGTATTTTTTTATTTATTACGAGCTTTAATACCATTGCTAGAATATTAAAGTAGGTTTGATAATTAATAACTCGTTCAGAATTTTGAAAAATTTATTATTTTAGGAAATTTAAACAAACCTCAGTTTCATATTTTGCTTGTGCGTACCATGAACCTGTAAATAGTTGACAAGTGATTTTTTTACTTTAAAAAAACGCAAAGTTGGTTCCAGCCAACTTGTGGGGCAAATGTTTATTTGTAAGTTGTTCTCTATGTATATCATTGAACCCAAGCCTGTTTAATTTTGGACTAGAACAATTTATTCCCATTTTTTTTGGAATATTGGTCACTTAAAATCTTTGACTTCCTCTCCTCCAGAGCGTGTTCATCTTCAACTTGGTGCAGTGGAAACCTATCAAGTACATGAACTATGAGTATCCCTGGTGGGCACACACCTTCGGCTGGTTCACCGCGCTGTCCAGCATGCTGTGTATCCCGGGGTACATGGTGTACCTGTGGAGAGTCACGCCCGGGACCACTTCCGAGGTAAACTTACATCAATCAATCAATCAATGTTATCCTTGTCAAATTATGTGACTCGTGCTATTGCAAAATGAATTGCAAGAGACATCATAGTCTATGTACTTATACTTATTCATTTCTTTTATCGCATCGATGTGGATAAAACCGCTGTCACTTTTCGTCCAGTGATTAAGAGCGAGAGTGACGGACGCTTTACCCGCCGTGTTAAAGGCGTCCATAATACGGCCCCAGTGTAGTGCCTGCTTTACATTTATCAAACCATCTTCTAAAATTGTCAGTATTATAATGGTTGATCGTCACCATTAATCACAAGTGTTGGTTTCAAAAGATATTAATGTTATCTGAAATAGTTATGTTGAAATCACTTTGTATTTATTTATAGAAATTCCACAAAATCGTGCGCATTCCGGAGGACGTCCCGTCCCTCCGTACGAAGATGCAAGCCGAGGAGATTCAAAAGCATGGCAAGGCTTAAAAACTAGTCTTATGACCACGATCTCAAGGGGACATTTCGGCATTTCAACCTAGTATAGTTGGCAGTAAGATTTAAATTAAAGTGACTTAATCTGGGTCGGTTAACTTTGATTCGTGACGCTGGATGGAGATGGCGGTGTAAGTAAAGGCGTGCACGCAAATTAGCCTCCCGTTTTAGGCAACGTGATTGTGATTTGTCATAATATCGTTTGACATAATTTTAATCTGACTTTTAACTATGCAAAACGGTCAAGAGAATCGAGTATATTCTAAATCTACGCACAATTTTTCCAACACCTTATTCGGTGTGCAGAGATTATATAAAATAATTTTTAAATAGACCGCATTCCAAATGTATTTAAATACACGAAAGTTTTAGATTATTACTTGAGTTTTAAGTTAATTTTAATTTTTGACTTGGGTGCGTTGCGATGCGTTCATGTACGTTAGGTTTTTACGCTATATTTCTATATTTAGGGGTTATGTTAATTTAAAAATATGAAAATAATTTGAAAATATGTTATTGGACGTTGTTCCGAACTCTGTTACTATTGTTGTCTTCCATAAATCTTAATGATATTTAAACTTGTATTCAATTGTATTTATAATTATTATCAAATATATCGCTAAGAAAACTCTTCGAAATGTATTTTACCAGAGATATATCAGTGCCAAAGATTGAACTACGTACTAGAGTAGCACTTTGTGTGGAATCTGTGACCATGATGCCAATTTATATGCCTGTATGTGTGTGTGTCAAGCTATTTAATCATGTTGTCCTTAAAGGAGTTGAATATAGTTGAAATTGGTGTTTTGTGAGTAGTTTAAATGTTTAAATTGTATTTAATATTATATTGTAAACGCAACAGGACGCGTAATTTTTTAATCCGTATGTGTGTGTATTAGAAAATATATTAAAACATTATATGGCGCCGGCACAAGCTTGCCTCCAGTATTATTTGATATTGTTCGAATCTTAAAACTTTATTTACTCATATACACGAAGGATAGACCAATTAATAAGCCACTTCTTTATAATTTGGTTGCAAATAATCTTGAGAAATATAAAAAAAATATATAGGATTAGATCAATTTGTAAATTATATAATTTTTTCTTCTATATACTAAATTTTGGTTACTCAGCTTTAATAATTTTAGTGTCCTGTTTTAGTTGGTTAAGTAATTGCTATTTGTTTTTACACACATAAAAAAAATGCCAATTCCCTGATATGAAGTTCTAAATAATTTAGACCTTTTTTGTAAAGATTTTCAACTGCCAGATATTTCATGTTTCAAAGACCAAAATATATTTAGATATATTTCAGATGATATCTACTGTAGGTTTTCTATAAAACAGAACAATTACTATATTGTATATAACTTAACTCAAAAGTAAACGTGTACAGGGCACTAACAAATGGATCAATTTCTGCCAAAAATAGACAACGAAAAAAGCTCTATTTAAAATCGTTGTACGACCTACTAGAAAATATTAATTAAATTCAAACCAAAAGAACTTAAATTGTGTTCAAATTAGAAAACTTACAATGTAATTAAACGGTCTTTTTCTCTAATTATAATCGTCAATTTCTTAAATAATAAAAAAACTTAGTGAACATTCGTAGTTGTTTATTAGAAATTATATGAAATATAAATGTATTTATGGTAGGATAAAATGTATTTAATCCTATGCTAGGTTTATATAAAACCATATAAATAGATGAAAAGTGACAATTTGGAGCAGTTTCTGAGATTATATAATTACTGATTAAAAATTAAATTCTACTAAAAAATTAAAATATAATAAATATCTCAGATTATATCAAAACTTAGGAGTACCTAATATGGAAGTACGAAATCGCACATTATGAAATTGTTATAAAAAACTTTACCTAAAGTAATGACAATAGATATTTTAAAATTAGCGTTTTTTCAGCTTAGCTAACAGCGTTGTTTAAGATAAATGTGCTTCCATGTATTTAAAATACTATTTATATAAATATACATAATTTTTAAGATTTAAATTTAAATTTAGTTGCATACTATCATGTACTTTATTTTAATCTAAGTCATAGCGACCCATAAAATAACGAAAATATTTATGATATTATGTCAATTAAAATTATGTTACCCAATTTATATAAATAATTATTTTAAATTCCACAATTTTAATTCCTAACAGTTTTTGTTATTTTGTCATAAATACTTTCACATATGAGAGCTTTGTGTTGTCAGTTACGCATTCAGTTAAAGTTTATTTTAAGTGTTGCCATAATTATGATGAATAGTGTTGAACGTAATATTTATTTCATTAAATAGTTAATAAATCATATTCCTTTTCATTAATTTTGTACTACATTCCTGACCTTGTCAAAGGCGTAACGAAAATAATAATGTAGTAAATACTTCACTTTTGTACCTGTGTGGTTGCCGGGTTAGAATAGTGCCACTCCATGTCTTCTCGTGGATGTCGTAAGAGGCGACTAAGGGAATAATAAAGGCTTCTAGTGCTCTTAGGCCATGGGCTTGCCCTTGCTTGCTTGCTTGCTTGGTAAACATCTTAGCCTGATTGTGCAAAACGTGGTTACAGAGTTATCAACAAGTTTTTGGAGTTGTTGGTAATTCTGTAGCTCTGCCTACCCCACTCTGGGAATGAAGGCGTGAGTTTATGTATGTATGTATGTATGTAAATACTTCACTTTATCAGCCGTTTCGTTTATAAACATGGCTTTTAAAAAGTCATCGTTAAGCAAACGGTTTGCTTTACATGCTGTTAGATATTACGCGCAGTACACGCTTTACATGCAGTTAGTCCATTGTTGTGACAGTGACCAGTAATAATATATTATCCAATATCCAAAAAATATCTGACACGTTACGCTCTTATACCTCTAGTAATAGAGACGTGTCAGATATTTTTGCGCCCGATGTTGGATGATATATTATTGCTGGTGACCATAGCTGGGCACCGTTAATCAAATATTTAACTTCGTTAATCGTTAATCCGCTACAAAAAAAGTTAGCTTCGTTAAACGTTAAAGCGTTACATTTCGGAAGAATAACGCAAGTTAACGTTAATCGTTAATCCGTTAATATGTGTAAAAAAATGCATTTTTATATCGTTGCGATAGTGAACTTTTAAAACCTGTTGGTTTAGGTTCTGGAAGTTAACAGGAAAGGAACAAAACAAAATACTTGTATAATTCAAATGTGTAATTTAACCGTCGGGCATAAGGTGCAAATTCCCCTTCATGAACATTAACATATTGAAGTTCTCGTCTGAAAGCGAGGCACGTTTTTCTATAGACTGGGTGACATAATTGGAAAAGTCTTCCTCGTCATCATCGTTGCTACTCGCATTGCTCCCTCCGCCACTTAAACTATCTCTGTCCTTTGAATTTGCCGCCCGGCACTTGTCGTTTCATACTTGTCTGAACCTGTTTTTCGCGCCTCGCTGCGGTGACTTGCGGTAAATAGTAGGCACTGGATTAACGATTAACGGACTTCTGGATATTAACGGAAGTTAACGTGTCCGTTAACATTTTTAAAAGTTAACTTAAAAGTTAATCCGTTAATCAAAATGTTAACTTCGTTAATTAACGATTAACGGATTAACGAGTTAATGCCCAGCTATGCTGGTGACTGTACATGTGCAGGCGAATATTTAAGGGGGTGCATTCTCAATGAAGGTTTCCGCACCTAGATGGCGCCTCTGTGAAGTGAGACCTTTTTGACAGTTGACGTTAAAATCTATGCCCAGAAGAAGGCCAAACGAGTGACAATTTACTTTTCCACTTTATTCATACACATTTAAAAAAATTATAATTTTGAATATCAACTATCAAAAAGTCCTGACATCCCAGAAGGGCCATTTAGGGAAAAAAACTGATGCGAGGAAACTCCCATTACGTAGGTAGCTTATACCTTGCTCGTATGACCTTGCTCGATGGACCAACCGACAAGAAACCGTCTTTAACAGAATCATACATGTATATGGTTGTTTGCTTTATTCATGTCATTACAAAATATATGTTATTTAGACCATCTTAAGATAATCGTCCTCAGTTGACTTAATAGTCTGTCTGCGATCTGCGGATGCGTTAAATATGGCCATGCCACCCACATATACACAACGATGACATTAACAGCGTAGGTATTTACTTCTGGGGGCCTAGTAAATGCATAAAAAATAAATAACTAATTAAGGAAACTATAGGTTTAAGTTTACTCATATTTTGTGTAACGCTAAATGTATACAACCGTTTGTTTCTTAATAAACAATAAACAAATAAATAAATATCGTGGGACAATGTCACACCAATTAACCTAGTCCCAAACTAAGCTCAACGCTTGTACTGTGGTTACTAGACAACGATATAAATACTTATATAGAGAAATATATACTTAAATACATAGAAAACATCCATGACTCAGAAACAAATATTCGCGCTCATCACATAAAGATCTGCCCTAACCGGGGTTTGAACCCAGGACCGCTAGCTTCGTAGGCAGGGTCACTACCAACTAGGCTATATTCCAATGTTTTTCTTGAAGACGCGCACGGCTTAAATTAGTAAAAACAAATAAAAATATTTAAATGAAAGAACTCTTGATGTGACTTTCTATGAGAAAGGGTTTTCTATATTTTTAATAATATAATAAATGAGAATGTGTTTTTTTTTTGGCATTCGGGCCAGAATGGATCATTGACAGAGTTAAAAAGAAAGTAGCTAATTTATATCTTTACGGTACATTTTGCGAACGACTAAGCTGCGACTTTTATAACTTTTAGATTATTCTGAACAAATATGCTGTTTATTTTCGTAATTTCACACAGTTCTGTGTCACTATGCCAGAAGGTTTGATTTATTCATTAAGATATATGAGACCTTTTAGCGGTGATGCGCGAACGCACCTTTTTAGTAAAATGATGTAACAACACCTTGACAAGTTATTGCAAAATATTAAACAGGCACAAAGTTACAAGTTAAGTTGGCAAAGATTAAAACTAAAGTAAAACTCACATTGATTTGTTGAAAACAAATGACAACGGTGACTTTTTAAGCGGTAAAATTAAATTTGTATAAAAGCGATTATAATAGGAAGGTCCAGTCGTTAAAGCATTGTTTAAGGAACTTAATGTCCGACGTGTAACCTTGGGGTACCTAACATGGACAGCAATTATTTATTTATTTTACACGTGCTTACAGATTTGAATGTGGTTTTACGGATTTGATTGAGAAAAAGTATGAAATGTGTATTGGGGTTTTATTGAATATCAGAGGGAAATGTAACGCACATTGACCAAGTCCCTAATTAAAAATAAATAAGTCCCACACTAGCTCCCCTCTAGGCTTGTACTAGACAACGATATAAATACTTATATAGAGAAATATATACCTCAATACATAGAAAACATCAATGACTCGTTAACAAATACACGCGCTCATCACACAAATATCTGCTCTTACAGGAATTTGAACCCAGGACCGCTAGGTTCGTAGGCAGGGTCGCGACCAACTAGGGCATTCCGTCGTATACTTAGTCGTGATATTTTTTTCATTTACAAGGTATATATGAAAGGGTATTATACAATATTTTATCAGGCGCTTATTTGAAATAAAACATCTTACTGAATTCGGGCTGCTAAAGGTTCGGAATAATGAAAATTCGGATTTTAAAAAGGACTTTGATTTTTTTTGTATGAATGTTGAAGAAGCGAAAGAAATTTGTCAATATCGTACCAAGTGGAAAGAAGTGGTCTCTGCCTCCCCCTCTGGGAAACAGGCGTGATTTAATGTATGTATGTAAAAAGGACTATTCGAAATTACCAAAATCGTTTTTGTGTTTGGTCGGGATTGTGATAGGTATTCGGAAAAAGATTTTTAGGGATTAAAAAAATCGTGATTGTGATGCATTGTCAAACTAAAATGCGGAATATTCGGAATTCCGAAATTCGTGTTTATCAACCTCGGAAAAAAAAAACGAGATGGACGGACATGGTGAAACTATAGATAAGGGTTCCTAGTTTGACTACGGAAACCTAAAAGTGATAAATTCAGGTAGCAATACCTGAGGGCTGATTATGGCATAGCAATGCAGTTCAGTTTACGCTGAGGAAAAAAGACAGAGCTATAGTTATATAGCTATAGCTCTGTCCTTTACACTCACCGTAAAATGAACTGCAAAGCTATGCCATAATAACCCCTCTGTACTAAGTCATTTGTGTACGATTGAGCCCAGATTTGTTTATTTATAATGTAGACAAAGTCGAGGCCGGTCATCATAGTTGCTGAGAAATATATTAAAGTAGTTAAACCCACCCGGAGCCGCGGAGGTCCAAGCGTCGCGCGTGTTGAAACTGAGTTTTTTAAAGATGAAAAATTTGCAGGTCGACTCTCGCATCCAAAAAACACCTTTGACTTTACTGTCAATAAAATCTATAGAGTCATTTCCGAGAAATCAAGATGTGGACAAGACTTGACTTCTCGGAAACGTTTTTTAAATAAAATAATGAAATAGGAATTTACGAGGATAGAAATGAACGAACTATACATATAATCCATGAACAAAATACGCTAAAAAGTGTAGGGTTCCGTACCCAAAGGGTAAAAACGGGACCCTATTACTAAGACTCCGATGTCCGTCTGTCCGTCTGTCTGTCACCAGGCTGTATCTCACGAACCGTGATAGCTAGACAGTTGAAATTTACACAGGTGTTGCCGCTATAACAACAAATACTAAAAACAGAATAAAATAAATATTTAAGTGGGCTCCCATACAACAAACGTGATTTTTGCCGTTTTTTGCTAATGTTGTATAGATGATACGGAAGATACCTATAGATAGAGTCCCACTCGCACTTGGCCGTTTTTTTTATTAATGGCGGCCCACCGCGATATTCCACAGTGATTTCGCCTTGTAAAGTGAATAGAGTAAAACAGTAAACAGAACAAATCTGTGTTCTTCCCTCGACTAAGACTCGCTAAATATGTCTACAGATTATGTATACTCGTAAACAAGTGAAAAGATTCGTATCTATTTTGCTCTCTCAGTGCTCCAGTGCTCATCGATAAGCTAATTGAGAAAAAAAAATCCTTAGATATGCCCTTATAATTTGTTTAGACAAATATGAACTTATCCGACAAAGTAGGCAAGATGGAAGATATCATAGATATCGTACCTAGGTACTACATTAATACACTCGCAGAAAGCAAAATAATTTGTTGAAACAATAATTTTACTGGTATTTTTTGCATAAAGTATAATAATTTTGTATATTTGTGTGCACATTTTTAGTTCCCATATCGTTATTTGGTTGACTGGCAGATCATGTTATTATAATTATACATTAAATCCGCCATTTTGTTTATTTGTGCACTAAAGAATAAATAAATAAAAAGACTGGAATCTGCACGTTAAACTTGAACCAAGCCCTTTCTAGCTGGAAGCACTAAATCAAATGCTACAAATGTTTAGATAACAGAGATTACGCTTCCAAGAATAGCTTCGCATTGACACCGCGCGACCTTAGGACCGGCATCCACACAAAGCTTTGTTAAGCAAATTAAACATACATACATACATAAACTCACGCCTTCATTCCCAGAGTGGGGTAGGCAGAGCTAAAGAATTACCAACAAGTCTTAAAACTTCTTGATAATTCTGTAACCACATTTTGCAATTAAACATTTAATTTCTTAATGATTATCTTCTAAAACTGTCTACAGATTATGAATAAAGAAGTGAAAAGTGGAAGAAGCGAAAGAAATTTGTCAAGATCGTAGCAAGTGGAAAGAAGTGGTCTCTGCCTATCCCTCTAGGAAACAGGTGTGATTTAATGTATGTATGTATGTATCTTCTAAAACTAATTAATTAAAAAACCTAAGCTAGTAATAACTGAGATTGTAGTCAACCCGGTAAAACCTTATTGTTTTTGATGTGTTTCCGTATTGTTAATGTTTTTATAGGACTTATTTACTTGACAGTAGTGGCGGCGAAGTTAAAAACAAAACCATAACACGTCAGAGACGTATTTCACTGAAAAAACAAAGTTTCCGAGGTAATAACGATAATCGAAATCTACGTAGATGAAGTCTAATAGCTGCTTCTAGCCAAGGGAGGTAAGATAGCGTTCTTTACCAAATTAACGTCAAGTTCTGCGGGACATTCTGTACAAGTATTTATGAACTAAGTAAGCTGCTATTTTTTTATTTAAAGCCCGTTCACACACAGCTGTTTAGAAAATAAATTAACTTTCGTGGAAACTAAAAGTTCAATCAAAAGATAATCCATTGATGGGATAATCTTCAAAAGACTTTCTATAAGCTGAGCTTAAAATAAGTTTGTTGTAAACAAAACCTAAGCCCTTTAGCAGCACAGGACAAGTCGCGGTGTCCTGAGGCGTCCATTACTCGGGCTGCAATCGGGAACGGCAGAGTAACTGAGAACAGACGCGACACTTGATAATCCGCTAAAATATATGTGTATGTATTTTTATATATGTATTATGTGATGTGATTTTAAAATCCAGTAAAGGCCCTTGCTGAAATGCTCGCACCCACTTCAACGATTTTCTGTTTGGCCTAGTGGTTGACTGGAAGAGAATGCCTTAAGGCATTAAGTTCGCCATTTGTACTTACTTTTTGTATTGTGCAATAAAGTTTAAATAATTTCGATCACACCAGAGCTTAAAGGTGCGTAAATAACGGTCCGTCAAAATTGATGCCATGTAATTACTATGACCCATTCTTTTATTTACGCAACGTTACCGTATTTTATGCGTCGGTTTGGATGAGCCTTATTTGTGACATTGTGGCGCTCTAGAAACTAAATACGTGCGTCGATTATAATGATTCTCATGTCAATCGATTTTTCTTAATCTTGTGAGTGTCATTAAAGTTTTGACAGTAAACAAAATTCAATATGGCGGCAACCAGACGGTATAATATAGTGAAAAAAAGACTAACTATGACAAGGTGGGGTATCATTCATATTTAAAGTTGGTTAGCAACTGTTAGGTTTTTTAGGGCTTTCTTTTTGTTAGACTTGTTTAAGCTCGTTCCCAATAACCAGGGCGCAGGTTTGATTTTTTCGAATTCAAGGTGGACGCTTGTCACAGAAAACGTGCCAAATTTAAATAGCAATGATAAAATATGGCACTTTATAGTGATACTTGCAAAATCATTCGAGAGGAAAGATGGCCGATTGAAAAAAGACCGGTTTTCGTTTCATTTTTTTTATCAACTTTTAATACTCATACTCATTTAACCACCATAAATTACACTCTAAAATACGGCAGGATAATAAATAATGAGTTTCAATCACACCAAACCAAACAATTATAATGTATGAAATCATAATACAGTAAATTGACGTAATTGTTGTATTCACTGTTATTGTCTCAAACCTAAACAAACAAAACATGTAGAGTTTAGAAATTTGATTTACGATGCTTCAATAGTGTATATTGTGCTACTGTAGGGCTGTGACATCACCGGGCCCGGTGCATCATATACTGTGCATATAAGCCGCGGAGTAACAATTGGTGGGTGGCTTAACTTTTTGTTGTTGTTATTCTGTCCCGTAAGCCAGGAGATAACAGTGATGGAGTTTCTTTTAAAAAAGTCGTAATAAATACTCCAAGGACACTCAGGAGAAAGGCCATAAAATAATGTGTTTGTAATTTGACAATAAACTATTTTTTTGTGGACTTATATCCTTTGAAATCATAGTTTCAAAGAGTGACCCAGGAGACGTGACCATGGCAACCAGCTACAAAAAGTTTATTGACCCAATTACATCAGCGCTTGCATCACTGAAGTCACCCTTCTGGGGGGTTATCATAACATACGAAAGCACTTCAGTTTCCAGTTGAGAGAAAGGGACAAAGCTGTGTTACTGATATAGCACTATCCCTTTCTCTGTACCTAAACTGAACTTGCTTTAGTATGTCATGGTAACCCCTCCTGTATAGGCTGGGTTGCGTGGGAATGAATATGAATTATGCGTTAGAAAAGGATAAACAGCAACAAGGATAAGCCACATTCGAACTACGTAAACGCTGCTTTGTTAGGAAGAGCCCCTTCTGTCCTTGTATTCTGTATTCTGTGATATTAACATAACATAATACATGTCACATTAAGAAGGAAATACATATAGAAAGAAAGAAATACCGAAAGAAAGAAACATTTATTCAGCTATTAGATTACAAATACAATTAAATACAAAACAACAATGAACTTAAACTAAACAGCTGAAGAAAAAAACAAATTCTTTGTGTTTCTTACGCATTTCTTCGCATTTATTTTTAATGTAGTAAATATTAAATATGCTTAA
Organism: Acleris emargana; assembly: GCA_927399475.2. Lineage (NCBI taxonomy): Eukaryota > Metazoa > Arthropoda > Insecta > Lepidoptera > Tortricidae > Acleris > Acleris emargana. The sequence continues at coordinate 5,982,782 of OV656860.1, forward strand.
GTGAATATCTACCAAAAAAAAAACGTCCAAAAGTAAGTCACTGTAGTATTACAATTGACATAAATATCAATGACCTATTTTGAATTAAGTCACTTTAAGACTAATAGGTCATTAGTTTAGGCACAGCTTAAAATGTAAAAATGACTCAACTAGTTTTAAGTTAGACCGAATAGCATAAATTTATATGATAGAATGACTCAAAACGGACATCGGTCACTTTTAAATCTATTCTATGAATATTACACGTACAAGCTTATCTTATTACACGTGACCACCCCTCCAGGTCACCACTTTTTAAAATTACGTGCACACACTTTTGACGCAATGCTAAATTCGTCATTATTGCAATAGCGAGAGCGGCGGGGCGCGCAGAAAAAAAGAGGCCCGAGGTCTAAGATCGTCTCTTTCCAGCCCAAATTTGACAGTTTTTGTTTAAGTAAGCAATTCGCCTTTCTTTTTACTTTTAACTATTTGCTTTTTAAGTCATTTTACGTACCTATTTAACTCAATTCACTCAAATTTTGAATTGAGTCACTTTCGTTCTCACCGTGCGATGTTATCGTATTGTCTACATTACGATAGCTCTTATTAACTTGACAGTAAAAATGGCGGATGATTTAAAAACAAAACGATAAAATTTCAAAAGTAGGCTCCGCCTACTGCCTCTTAAGGTTGGCAATTCGGTGAGCTTATATCAGTTACTTTAGTTCTCCTGCGGATCTCCTCATTCCTGAATCGATCTCGCAAGGAGACACCCAGCATAGCTCATTTTATCACCCTTTGAGTGACCTTTAGCCTGTTTATGAGGCTCATTATGAGCGACTATGGCTGATCCACTACTAAGACATATACAGGGCGAACGACATGAAGTGTTACCAAATTCACAAAATCGAGCCTGGTGTCAAAGTAAATGCGACTTACTATCGGGAAAATGTTTTGGAAGCTGCGTTGGAGCCTTGGGCACGCAAACATTTCGGTAGTAGACCGTGGACATTACAACAAGACTCGGCCCCGGCTCATAAAGCTCGTGTGAACCAAGAATGGCTGAACAACGCGTGCCACAATTTATTTCGTCCACACAATGTCTTTCGAATTCCCCAAACGCGAACCCGATGGACTTCTATTATCTGGTCCATTGTGGAGAGCAAGGTGAGGAGAAGAAAACATGCCAGTATGGATGCATTGAAGAAAGCGATCGTACGTAATTGCCATTGCATACCGCAGGATCACATTCGTGCAGCGTGCAACTCATTTTTCTACCGTCTGAAGGCCATAGACAGCAGAAGGTGGTCATATCGAGTTAAAATAAAGTAATCTTAAAAATTTGATATCTTTTTCTCATTTTTTTCTTAATAATGAATAATTTAAGACAACAAAAAAAAATCGTAGCCTTTTGAATTTGGTAACACTTCATATCGTTCGCCCTGTATATTGTATTCTATTTAATAATTTAACAAATAGGAGTGTGCCTAAAATAAAAACAAGCATTACGCATACATATACGTTTGTTTATATTATCATAGGTATGATAATATAAAAACGTACTTCCCTGGCTCTTCTGTTTACATAATCTTTGATAAGACAGAGATGTTGCAGGCAGTGTGAGCGCGACCGAAATAGACTCAGTCGAGCACGCGCCGCGGACACTCCTGCGCAGGATCCATGTGTCGTTCCCAATTTAAAAATCAAAACCGGCGTTCTTTTGTTTATTAGATATGAATTCATAGAACTTTCTCGATCGTTAAAAGTGTACAGTGACCATGAAGAGGGTACTCGTGTGCGTTTTGGTGCATTTGTGTAGAGTGGTCTACGGTGAGTGGGCATTCGATGTTTCAGCATAAGTGCATTAAGTGCGGTTTTAGCGGTCATTATGGCAAAGGGTAGTGATGAAAAGTAAAAGGTCATCACATCATGTCAATATAATTAACAACTAATAATAATTATATTTAAATTAAGTACGTAAAAAATAAGGACAATTTTAAGCCCAAGATTAAGTTAATGCAATATTAAGTTGCTGTTATTATAAGAGCAATTTACAATTTCCGTTTATTTAAAAGTATTTTACTGTACCTATTGAATTAAAACATAATAATACTTACGTACTTTAAAAGCTGTGAATCGAGAAGAAATAACGAAAATTTCACTTTTACATAATACAAAACACCATACAGAAACATTACAGAACAGCATAATTAAAAATTATACAGGTAATCGACAGACGGTCTTATCACTGGTGGGTTAGCGATCTCCAGACAACCTTAGAAGGGATACGATGAATAATTAGGTAAACATCTTCCCCGTCCGTTCTTATTATGTCTTCCCGTAGATGTCGTAAGAGGCGACTAAGGGAATATAGGCTTGTAGTACTGTTAGGCGATGGGCTTGCAACCTGTCACTAATACACTGGGAAATATCTAGCCTGTTAGTGCAAAGTGTGGTTGCTGAATTATCATTAATAAAATAAAGGGCTGCTACAAAAGATCAGCAATGGTCGAAGTGGCTCATAAGGCCCACCTCAACCCCCCCCAATAATAATAATAATAATAGATCTCTACCTGCACCATGTATTCTCTGTTTACCATGGTTGGCTGGTAGAGAATGCCTTTAGGCATTAAGTCCGCAATTTGTACTTTTTAATTTTGTATTGTGCAATAAACTTTAAATAAATAAATAGTACTATTATGCGTTGTTGTACGCCAAACGGGTTATGCAAAATACTGTCGATTTTATAATATGATATTGTAAATTGAATAAGCGTGTAATTGCAGTTACGATATTCTGCTTCTTGATTAAGACTCGTTTGTGCATCTTGCCAGATGGTTATGTGGCTGTGATAGTCAGTTTGGGGTATCACTGAGCTTGGAAACTCCTCAGATTGTACTTTTTTTTTTTATTCTCAGTAAATTTCAAGAACATTCCGAATGTTTCTTCGTAGTTTTTGGTCACTGTTTTTTGTAATCAAATTAATGACTTTTCTGAATACTAATTATTCATAGGTAAGTAAGTACCTCAAACTTATGTATTTACCTATCTTTTAAGGCCTATTGATCCGTAATAGATACGAGTGAATAGTGCAAATACTTAAAAAAAAAGGTTTATAATATTACTTTGAATAAAATATCGCGGACCGGGAGACGAACTGTAGGTAGGCCTCCAACAAGATGGAGTGACGACCTTGTAAGGATCGCGGGAACGCGGTGGCTGCGAAAATCACAAGACCAGCAGTGGACGTCTTTCGGCTGACATGATGATGATGATGATTTTCCTACTCTATTTGTAAACACCTGAAATTTTGGACAATTCATTAAACACCCTTCGCAAAACCAAAAACAGTACTAAGTAGTATTGGTGTTAACTCTACCATCATTACTGTTAATAACAGCTACAATTACGTTGACAGCACGATAAAATGTCAAAAGCATAAAGCTTTTACCGAGCAGAATGGAGGACAGCAAGACACAATTCATATGGCGCGCGCAATAGTAGACTCTTGGTCAACGGCGTAAGAGCTTTGACGCACGCCATGTTAATAATGTCGTGCTATAACTGCACTTGTGCCGAACAAACCTTAATTTCAAGCATTATGTTTTAACCAAGTAGAATAGAACCCAACAGTGCCCTCCAAAACAAACAGGTGGGTAATAGAGTCGATAACTAAAGCAGATTATATTCTATTCTGTTCCTAATAAGGTTGCACATATAGGTAATATGACGACCATGTTGGTCTAGTTGGTAGTGACCTACGAAGCTAGTGGTCTCGGGTTCAAATCCCGCTTAAGGCAGATATTTGTGTGATGAGCGCAAGTAATTGTTCCTGAATTGTGTTTAAGTACCTATTTGTCTATACACCGTGTTTTTTTTTGATTTACGATAACTTCGGCATATTACTAGGTACATCCATAGAAACTAAGTGGTAGATTAGATTTTTAAATATTGCAAAAAAAACATTTTTTTTCTGTTTAGAACAAATTTATTAAATGTTGTATCTTTGGTCATTCTAAAAGGACCTTTAGAGTTAACTCATAGTCAGTGTCACGTACGTCAATGTTGACGTGACATACACAGACAGTTAAGAGCCTTTTAGACCAGTTCAACGTGATTAACTGATAAAATTTAAACATTAAATATCTTTAAAACCGTTACAGTTATCATTTGTCTGTCTTCGGGAAATTAACTTTATTTGACCTAAAGAACGTTCCTTTAAAGTTATCGTAAATCAATAAAAACACAAACCCATAGTACAGTCAGCGTCAAAAGTAACTGGTCACTTCAAGCTACTTTTGTACTTTATCGCATTAACTCATTAGACAATCTTGTTTGACATTGCTTATGTGACAGTAAAGCGACAAGGTATTTAAGTGATCAATTTCTTTGGACGCTGACTGTAGAAGCCTCGTTTGGGACTAGGTAATTTTGTGTAATTATCTTAAGTACCCGAAACCGACGTGCGTGCATGACTCGATGTATGAATGTTGAAGAAGCGAAAGAAATTTGTCAAAATCAAAGCAAGTGTAAAGAAGTGGTCTCTGCCTGTCCCTCTGGGAAACAGGCGTGATTTAATGTATGTATGTATACATACATTAAATCACGCCAAATTTTTTGTCACCGTTGCACAACGGAAATCACACTGGAAAAATTCATTCAAGTCATTCGTCGCACAACGGAACGAAAATTGTTCACTACATAACCTTACAAGCGATGCAGCTCATTAAATATAACCACAATGTCGGCTTTTTCGAGATAAGTTTAACTCTTAATATATAATAGTTCGTATTTATCTTTCGTTTTCAGAAAATTTGAACAAGAAACACCTTTTTTTCCACTTTAAACACACAAAAATTTATTGACGCACACTGCCGAAACTAACGAATGCTCAGGTAACAGCCAAAAAAACATGGTGGTCCTATCCACATTTTGATAGCCAGCTAGGAGCCAGAGTTGGCATGCTAAAAAAATAAGAAACGGGTGTTTTGCGTTGCAGGCTTGGAAATTATAACGTCGCACAACCACTGTGTCACAACGGAAATATTTTTTGGGACATTCTTTGTTTTCAAAATTAAAGTAGAAAATAGCGATGCTTTTAAATTTAAAGTATAAAATCATTTGTGTTGTTTATTGGAGAGTTTATTAACTTTTCATTGGAAACGCAAACCATTAAGAAAAAAAGAAAAAAAAAATATGTCCAGAAAGTTGGAGGTGTGACATCCTTAGTTTGTATGGGGTACAAAAATACGATAAAGTTTGTTAATTCTTTACGGAAAAAGTAAGCAAGGTCATCATTCAATAACTGAGTAATATCTTGTTAATAGGTCAAAATTATATTTGTGACTTTCAAAAAACGTTTTCGAATGTTTGAATATTAAATATTCAGTCACCCAATACAGTGTACAACACTTATCATCTGGACCGGCCCAAAAATTTGGTCCTTACCCGTATGTATGTCCCATAATATTTAATATTTATTTATTTATTTCATGTTTGATGGGGGATGCCGTTGTTTACTTTATCAACGCAGTAGCCGCGCTATTATCGCATTAATTACCGACTGTTTCACTGATATCTACTAGGGTTACATAGATCACTCCACGTTTACTGAACTGCGACTGGCAACTGACATATCTTAGTGGACAGACTTATAGTTGGGATTGATCATATTTTTTAAATTACTCTAATTCGAAAACCATTTCGAGGAATAGGGTTATAAGCCGTTCTGCACGATTAAGCTTTTGAAATATTTATTTATATCGGACATTTCGAAAAAAGTACTGTTGTCCTTTGTTTGACTTTCGTTTATGGCTTGAAGCCCTCCTAGGTGTATCTTACGCGTTAGGCGAAACCCACTTGAAATAGTATGTTATATTACACTATTAAAATCACTTTTTATCATAAGATATCATTTAATTGTTGTAATTTATTAGGAAATGCCAACCCACATTGAAAATAATCATATCATCCATAAAATGTCTACTACATAAATAACGATATTAAAACAAAACTATTGGGTCAAATACAAAATTAATGAAAAATGGTTTCTTAAAGTTACGTATTCTTTCAAATTAGAATGTAAAAAACGTGAGTTTTTTTTTGGTCTATCCCAATTAAACCTAGCTTTTGCTAGCGACTTTCTTTGCGTTGCCGATCCACGGGAAGGTATCCTATGTGTTAATTTAGAGTATAAGCTATCGTCATTCTAAATGGAGTAACAAACATACTGACACACACACACATTGAAAAACTGAAAAAAATATAATATTAGTGTGATATCGAAAGTACATAGGATGTCAAGTGCTATACATTTCGTCAGTTATTGAAAATTGTTTACGTTAGCGTTAAGCTTCTTAGCATCGACTCGACGAGCCTTTATTCCCTTAGTCGCCTCTTTTTTCATAAAAAAACAAACACCTTTAAATAAATTAGAAAAGTGCAGTTCAAAAATATATTAGATTATGTGCAAATACTTAGATAAATTATTTAATAGAGATTATCCCGATTCTAGTCGGCGATTTTTCTCATACGTTTTGGTGAAAATAGTGGGTAAGGATAAAGAACTTGATTTAAATAAGAAATTCATGATAAGATACAGATAGTAGTATTTTTATAAGTTCATAAAATACGTTAAAAAACTAGTTTAAGTTATCGGTTTCCGATCAATAAAGGGGATAAACAACTCCGGTGCATACGCTAGGCGACCGAGTGTCTGCCGGCAAGGCTTAGTGCCAAAATGCATATACTGCATCCGTTCTGATAAGCTAGGCTAGCTTAACCAAAGTTGGATGGGTCGAGTTTTGTGTCTACCATTCTACCTTCGAGAAACTTCACAAATTGTAATGCTTTATGAGGTCTTCTTGGTAATGGACGACGCGCTGGCCTAGTTGGTAGTGACCCTGCCTACGAAGATAGCGGTCCTGGGTTCAAATCCCGGTAACGGCAGATATTTGTGTGATGAACGCGAATATTTGTTACTGAGTCATGGATGTTTACTATGTATTTAAGTATATATTTCTCTATATAAGTATTTATATCGTTGTCTAGTACCCAAAGTACAAGCCTAGAGCTTAATTTGGGACTAGACCAATTGGTGTGACATTGTCCCCTGATATGTGTTTATTATTTATTATTTCCGAGGTTGTTCTTGGCTTTCATAATGTTTTAAGCATCAAAAAATGCACGCGATGGGCCGGCCCTCTGAGCTCAACTCCTAGTGTTCGCACACACTAATATAGACCGAAACAAACGCCATGGTTATAACGCGAATTATGCTCCTGCGCAGCAACAAGCACCAACACCGGCTCGTCACACCTAAGCTCAAAAAGCCTAAGGCCATTTGTGAGTTCACTTGGTACAATCAAAAAAATTGTCAGGCAACATTTTATACAAAATTAGGTCTCAACCTTAATTTATCTACTTACCTTGTGTATGCAATTACTTACTGAAGCAGTTTATTGTTGTACCAAATATAATTATTGTTCACATTTAAGTGGCATTAGTTTGTTATAACTTTTAGTACCTATTACTTATTTTTTATGAACCTCAAAGTCTTAATATTGTTTCTGGTTCACTTGTGTATAATATAATATACGACTGTATGTGTTCTTAAAATAAATAAATAAATAAAATCATCAAAATCCCAGAGGTCCGTCTATATTATGGGTCCATCGGTTCTTATTAGCATGCTAGAAAAGAGTAGGAGTGCAGCTTCCGACCCATTTTTAAAAGCAGTCTTCGGCAATGGTATTTGAACAAACCTTCTACAATATAGACGAATTTATCAAGCTGCCGATCACAGGCACTATGTTTAGTAAATAAATAATATTTTGAAATGCATGATGAAATTAATGAATCATTTTTTGACATGTAACTATGAACTACCCGTGTGGTTGCCGGGTTAGAATAGTACCACTCCATGTCTTCCCGTGGATGTCGTAAGAGGCGACTAAGGGAATAAAGGCTTGCACTACTGTTAGGCGATGGGCTTGCCACCTGTCACTATTACACTGAGAAACATCTTAGCCTACTTGTGCAAAGTGTGGTTACAGAATTATCAAGAAGTTTTAAGACTTGTTGGCAATTCTTTAGCTCTGCCTACCCCACTCTGGGAATGAAGGCGTGAGTTTATGTATGTACTATTAACTTATCAATAAAGTATTGTTTTGTATTGTATCTATATTGATGTTAGCATTTGTTATTCCATGTGGAACGAAAACATTTTCAATGCTCTTAAATGTTCTTGGGAATGTCTTGCAACCTGTACACTGTATTAGGACACCACTCCACTAATTAGTGGTTTGTTAGTGTTTCCAAACCTGAAGAAAAAAGGCCACGCTTTTTCATCGGCCACGGGAATTATTTTGGTACATACATACATACATACCTTCACGCCTTCATTCCCAGAGTGGGGTAGGCAGAGCTACAGAATTACCAACAACTCCAAAAACTTGTTGATAACTCTGTAACCACAATTTGCACAATTAGGCTAAGATGTTTAGCCATATTAACTTTTGATGTAATGACCTACCTCTAGTCAGTTCTTATTGTATTTTTAGAGTGGTTGGTAATTCTGTAGCTCTGCCTGCCATGGGGATGAAGGCATGTAGATAGTTTTAAGCCTTTATTTAAATAAATATAAGGAGACATTCTCACAGAAATTTACGTGGTCCCAATATAAGCTCTAGGTTTTTACTATGGGTACTAGACAATGATTAACATACTTAAAAAGAGAAATAACATCCCAGACTCAGATAAGAATATTAGCGCTCGCTCATAACACCATCCCCCGTATGTTTGCCAGGTTATAAACTAACATAACCTAACTTAACTTAATTTACAAAATAGACGTTTATTAAATACTGCAATCTCAGCATAAAACGGTGTTATGCGAAAAAAAATATGCGAAATGTTAAATATAAATAAAAAAAAATCCGTTCCAAAGGGATTCCCATTTCTCTCCCCTTGAATCTAGCCCATTTTTGTACGATATTTTGAACGTTGTAGATTGTAGAAACTATATCTGTAGGTAATTATAGAATCCTTTCCAAGAAAATATTTTATAGAATTAAACAAAATTTAACCAACAAAAGAACAATAACGTTCAAGCCTTGTTTTTTATAATAACTACAGCATATTCGAGAATTTTGGAATTGGACTTGATTTAATGGGAGAGAAACGTTCCCAGAGCAAAATTTGTTTGGATTTTTTATGACAGCTACGCGATTTAAGCGGAGCTTCACAGTCATTTTTTAAGGAAAAAAGAATAGCATTGAGTTAATAAATAAGTAGAAAAACACTTCGGGTAATCCCTTATCGCGTCGAAACGCCACAAATGTGGACCACCATGTGCGTAACATATTTTTTAATATAATAGGGCTCAAGGTCTTTCATGGTGTAAAAAACCGGTCAAGTGCGAGCCGGACTTGTGCAACGAGGTTTCCGTATTATATTCAGAGTTGAATTCGATATCCAGTCGAATCGGTGCAAACACAACTCTTGATATTTATTTAATAATTGTTGCTTTTCAAATTGGTTCGCACTATGATTATACCAAATTTGACGCTGGAATGTTTGACCATTTTTAAGATACAACAAAAATAAAAAAGCATTTAAAAACGACTGATGTATGGACCATCCTACGTTTTTCGTAAATCCGGTGTAATAATAAATTCTGAAAAAAAAACCGGTATCAATTTCGGTTCCAAAGAAACAGCTTTTTAAACTTAGGACAGACAGATGGAAAGACAGACGGACAGAGTAGGCATATAATTAGGGTTCCGTTGGTTTACCTTTGGGTACGGAACCCCAAAATAGTCAAGGGTTTATCCCACAGATGTGGCCCATCTGGGAAGCATTTGCACTGAATTCACACGGTTGGCTCCCAGATTGGCAGATTGCTATTTTTATTGTCTTCGTAAGTTTTAATTAGGTTAGTAACTCAAGGTCTATCTGGTAAGAAGTTTCCCGGGTGGTAGGACCTTGTACAGGGTCCGTCCGGATCGCTACCACCATCTCATCCATTAACCTACCGCCAAACAGCAGTTTTCATAAGACAGACAGCATAGAGGCATTCCATCTTAGTCCTCAGGGTTGGCAGTGCATTTGCAGTCTTAGGATTGTAGTCTTCTGAATGCGAATGTCTATCGGTCACAGTTTTCACTTACAGTAAGGTGGCGTGCTCGTTTGAGTTCTACATACATACATACATACCTTCACGCCTCCATTCCCAGAGTGGGGTAGGCAGAGCTACAGAATTACCAACAACTTCAAAAACTTGTTGATAACTCTGTAACCACAATTTGCACAATTAGGCTAAGATGTTTAACAGCGCATTAGTGACAGGTTGCAAGCCCATCGCGTAACAGTACTACAAGCCCTTATTCCCTTAGTCCCCTCTTACGACATCCACGGGACGACATGGAGTGGCACAATTCTACCCCGGCAACCATACGTTTGAGTTCTCTATGCCATAAAAATATAAAATAATGTAATAATAACAAGTTTTGATAAAATTATCTTTACTTAGGAACTAGTCTAAATCCTTTGCATACCTACCTTACTCTTAGTCAATTAAGAAGGTAGGTAATTGGATAAAAACTCGACACATTTTACAACAATGGGAATGGAATCTGGGACCACCGGCTTCATATGCAGGGTCTCTACTAACTAGGTTAACACGTCGTTATTCTTCTAGATTAAATATCGGAGTTAAATTCGAGTCCAGTTCAATAGCTCTTTAATAGGTCTATACCCCCTTAGGGCACGCGCCACCTGGTTAGAAGTCCTGACCTAGTTCATTGGATCAAACTAGGCTTACCTCCTCGTAAAACAAATAAATTCACAGATTCCGTAGAACCTTCCTACGGAATCTGTGAATTTATTTGTTATCTGTGAAGTTAAGGTTCGTTAAATATGAGGCCTTGAGGGTCAAAACTACTCCGTCAAATTACATTTTCTAAAGTTTTCCAACTCTATGGGGACTCTAATCAGGGACGGTTGACGAGGCCTTTTGTAGAATTGTAAATCTGTAGAATTGGGAATCTGAAGAATTGGGAATCTGTAGAATTGGGAATCTGAAGAATTGGGAATCTGTAGAATTGGGAATCTGAAGAATTGGGAATCTGTAGAATTGTAAATCTGAAGAATTGGGAATCTGAAGAATTGGGAATCTGTAGAATTGTAAATCTAAAGAATTGGGAATCTGAAGAATTGGGAATCTGTAGAATTGTAAATCTGAAGAATTGGGAATCTGAAGAATTGGGAATCTGTAGAATTGTAAATCTGAAGAATTGGGAATCTGAAGAATTGTAAATCTGTAGAATTGGGAATCTGAAGAATTGGGAATCTGTAGAATTGGGAATCTGAAGAATTGGGAATCTGCAGAATTGTAAATCTGAAGTATTGGGAATCTGAATAATAGAGAATCTGTAGAATTGTAAATCTGAAGAATTGGGAATCTGAAGAATTAGGAATCTGTAGAATTGTAAATCTGTAGAATTGGGAATCTGAAGAATTGGGAATCTGTAGAATTGGGAATCTGAAGAATTGGGAATCTGTAGAATTATAAATCTGAAGAATTGTGAATCTGAAGAATTGGGAATCTGTAGAATTGTAAATCTGAAGAATTGGGAATCTGAAGAATTGGGAATCTGAAGAATTGGGAATCTGAAGAATTGGGAATCTGTAGAATTGTAAATCTGAAGAATTGTAAATCTGAAGAATTGGGAATCTGAAGAATTGGGAATCCGTAGAATTTCGAAGCTGTAGGATTGGGAATCTGCTGAATTGCGTATTTGTAGAATTGCGAATCTGTAGAATTGGGAATCTGTAGACATGGTAATAATTGCCTGACACTATTAAAGTCACTTCGGTTTCCGAAACTATTTCGCTCGTGAGTTTTAGGATTTGAAAATAATTGTCAAGCCTCTTATCCACTTTTAACTATATAATAGGTATATTTTTTTACAATACTCGCCTTTGTTTTCATATTAATAAGAGCTATTAAATCGTAGTAAAATAATTTGACTTATAATATATTTACTGACTAAATGTCAATGTCGATTATACACCCTGATCTCATTAAAGTTGACGACTGCAGTTTTTTTTGTATAATATACCGTCTTATGAAAAAGGAATAAACTAATCCTCGCTAATCCTTCTCCTAACTCCACGCTAAAATTTCGACTGACGTTGGACTCCAGTGTCATAATCTTATTTTATGTTAATGTTTATGTTATCTTATCTTAACTTATCTTAGTAATATTATAAACGCGACGCAATGCAACGGTTGGACGGATTTGGATGAAATTTAAAATGGAGATAGCTTATATCTAGGATTCACACATAGGCTAAATTTTATCCTCGGAAATCTACTCGGGTGAAGTCGCGGGTAGAAGCTAGTTGTATTATAAATGAGGAAGGTTGGGTGTTTGTATGTTTGTTACTGAATCACGAGATGAATCTTGGCACTCATATAGGTTTAGTCTTGGTATAGGGCAAATGGTAGTTACCATACCAGAAAATATAAAGTTCCCGAGGCAATAACAATATCGAAATCTACGCGGACGAAATCGCGGGCAGAAGCTAGTTTTACATAAAGTAAGTACAGTGACCCGTTCTTGGGTATTACTAAAGAAAGGGCCTAACTCCATAGTAATAGTACAACCATTTTGAATTTAATAGTTTTATTAATAGAGTACAAAATGCTTTGACTGTTAAATAGCAGTTAACCTTGTTTGGTATTTCGCGTTGTAAATCTCCCTATCACAATATCTTGTTTAATGTAACGGATAGTGGGTGCAATATCTAAGAATATCTGCTCCAGATTGTTACTGACCCAATTCTCTGACATTGATGCATGTTGTTGATCATTGCACCCACCGCGAGTGGGCATACGGTAAACTTAACCTCTTGACCGGCTAAGTGATGCGTGTATATAAATATGTATATTGTAGCAGTTTTTTGACGCATTTTATCCTGTATACCTAAATTTGAAATGCGAAAATTTGTTTGATGTTTTTTCCCGCTTTTTCATTTTGATGGAAAAAACCGGTCAAGTGCGAATCGGACTCGCCCACCAAGGGTCCCGCACATGACACGGTTAACTCAATTCAAATCTACCGTTCCTTGCATAAAGACCCTGTTTTTTTGTAATTTTATTAAAAATGTATAGCTTTCCGATTTTGTTCCTATATTGGTAGTATAAGACGGTATTACTTGCCAAATTGCATAGTTCTAGGTCAACGAAAAATACCCTATAAATTTTGATTCCCTTGAAAGTGTCGAAATATACGGCGTATCTTTTTTTACGTAAACTTAGAAGTGTGATTTTTTCACAGGATCAAAGGACTGTAGACCTGAGTATACGGTTTTAATTTCAACTCGATACCTTTACGCGTTCCTGAGATAAAGGGTCTTGACAGACAGACTGACGGACGGACAACAAAATGTTCATATAAGGGTTCCATTTTTTTCTTTTGAGGTACGGAACCCTAAAAATATTTCAATTAAAAATAAACCCTAATTTCCCTGTTGCTATACCTTACACAGCCGAATCAATTGTTAATAAAACCTAGTTAAGAAGAATAAGAGTTAGCCAATCTCACACATATACATACAAACCTTCACGCCTGTAATCCCAGAGTGGGGTAGGCAGAGCTACAGAATTACCAACAACTTTAAAAACTTGTTGATAATTTCAGTAACCACATTTTGCACAAACAAACTTAGACTAAGGGAATAAAGGCTTGTAGTACTGTTAGGCGATGGGCTTGCCACCTGTCACTAATACATTGGGAAACATCTTAGCCTACTTGTGCAAAATATGGTTACAGAATTATCAAGAAGTTTTAAGACTTGTTGGTAATTCTGTAGCTCTGCCTACCCCACTCTGGGAATGAAGGCGTGAGTTTATGTATGTATGTATGTAAACTTAGATGTTTACTAGCGTATTAGGTGGTATTAGTGACAGGTTGCAAGCCCATCGCCTAACAGTATTACAAGCCTTTAGTCCCTTAGTCGCCTCTTTTTTATTCATAAAAACAAACACCTTTAAATAAATTACAAATGTGCAAATAGGTACTTGGATAAATGATTTAATCGAGATTATCTTGATTTTAGTCGGCCATTTTTCTCATACGGCTTGGTGAAAATAGTGGGTAATAAAGACGTTAATTTAAATAAGAAATTCAATGATAAGATAAAGATAGTAGTATTTTTATATGTTCATTAGTCCGTTAGTCCGTTCAAAGCGAAACAACAACAGTGTATAATCAGTAAATGAAAAAACAAAAATTAAGGCAAATTTTCAATAAGTTAGCTTTCCTCCCTGACGGTTTCCGAATTAAGCACAATTTGAAATTTGCCGCATACAAAATTTATCAAATTTTAACCTGAAGTATCCAAATATGACTGTGGTTTGAATATTAAGAAATAACGTCAAGTACCTACGGAGATTGCCAACCGGGACCATTTGGGATTGACCTGGAAAGCCCGTGGTGAAGCAAGTGACCCGAACTATGATGCTCGGCCATTAAAAGCATCCAACCCACGATATGTTCCAGCTGTTACAGAAAAAATAGACAAACATTCTTAAAACTTTTCTAATGCTTTTGCAGGAATCTAATAAAGCTAAACGTGTCATCTTTTTTTAGGGTTCCGTACCAAAGGGTGACAATGGGACCCTATTACTAAGACTACGCTGTCCGTCTGTGTGGCTGTCCGTCTGTCCGTCTGTCTGTCACCAGGCTGTATCTCACGTATCGTGATAGCTAGACAGTTGAAATTTTCAGAGATGATGTATTTCTGCTCCCATACAACTGTCGTGATTTTTATAGATAATGGTATGGAACCCTACGAGCGCGAGGCCGACTCGCACTTGGCCGTTTATTATTATTATTTAAACTATGATGATTTATATTTAGATACAAACTGACAGTAAGTACAGGGCTGGTCATGATCATATGGGATTATGTTCAGCAGTATTTGTATCATTTTGGCGATCACGATTATACGTATCGTATCGAGTACGCGTATCCTAAGTATGGAGGCTCACTTTAGGCATACCGTATCACTAGCATCGCGGCGTGAAAAAATGCGTCCATAAGTACCTACTAGCCGCCGTATCATAACGCCGTATCTCTTTTGATGAACGGGGAAAAACTCGAGGTTGATCGTATTGTAAGTTATGCATGTAAAGCTATTTGCAATGCCCTAGCATTGTCCGTGACTTTTAATTTTAAGACTACCTTTAATGTAATACCATTGTTATGCAATAACGAGAACTGCGTATCATGATACAGTATCAAAACACGTCCATACTTACCGATCTTGATACGCGTATCAATCGCGAGCGTATCTTTTTGCGTCCACACTAACGATCATGTCGACACGCGTCAGTGATACGCGACGGAGATACGATACGGCAGAATGATACAAATTATGATGACATGATGATGATGATGTAATTATTTCTCAGGATCCTACGCCGAGGAGATGGTGAGAGCCACACAACTCTGCTGCAACCAGGGTACAGCGTATGGCAGGCAGCATACCCTCGAAGACTGTTCCTCATCATCACCTCCTTCAGTGCCGGCACCGTTCGGGTCGCTCTGCATCCTCGCGATGGATGACTGCTGCAAGCAATATTTCCAGTATGTACTCTATAAGATATTTTGAGCTCTAGTGCGCCTTGTTAGAATGATCTTTGGATTAAAGACAAAATTGAAAGACAATTACGATTTACTTATGCCCGTTTTCAATATTAAAACCACGCATACATTTGGTTACTTTACCTACAAGTACAAGTGTGCATCTAAACAGATGCTGCGGTGCATACACGCATGTACTCTGCTTGGTATGATTAGGTACAAAGATTTTATTCCACAAAATTGTTTTAATTTTAAATTATTATTCTATGTATTTAAGTATATATTTCTGTATGTATATATATATATCGTGGTCTAGTACCCATAGTACAAGCCTTAGAGCTTAGTTTGGGATATTAGGTCATACATACACATACATACATAAACTCACGCCTTCATTCCCAGGAGTGGGGTAGGCAGAGCTACAGAATTACGAACAACTCTAATATCTTGTTGATAATTCTGTAACCACATTTTGCAAAATCAGGCTAAGATGTTTACTAGTATATTAGTGACAGGTTGCAAGCCCATCGCCTAATATATTATATGATATTATGATATGCCTATGATATTAGGTCAATTGGTGTGATATAGTCCCCTGATATAATCATATTTATTTATTTATATTAAGCCTCTAAGATCTTTAAGATTGCTTCTTTCGCTCTCTGTACTGTGTGCGTTCACTTTTTATAAATTGCTTTCTTTCTTTTGTTTCTTACTTTTTCTTCATTCAAGATGTGTCAATTTTTTATTAAAGTAACCAAATCTACCCGTGTTTCGAAAATTGAGAACGGACATCAGTTACTATTTGAAAAATTTTAATTGCACTTTTTCCAGAGTTATTTCCTGAAAATAGTATCGTTTTGTTTGGGTATTACTTACAGAGCTATCTTTATATTTCTCCGTCGACTTTATTTTTCTTGAATGCAATGGATTTTCATTTGCAGACGTTAATTTGATTTGAATAAAATATGATACTTAACATAATTATTTTTTCCTCTTAATGTGTGAGTATTGATATGTACGTATTTGTAGTTTTTAATTGCAGTAGGTATTCTCATATTTTTTTTTTTACATTTGTCGCAAGACCTATATCTCCAAGGTCGTCAATCTAATTTTGTACATACTTTAATTTCTCCTTATTCGTCTCAGTGCTTATTTTTCCTGTATCGCTTAACTCTTCGTATAAACATTAACTTATTTACAAGGAAATTTGAACACTAGAATTCTCACTTTAAAGTGCTTCTTGGTAGCCTATAAGTTTCTGAGACAAATGGTTAATCAATTGTTTATTCACAAAGATAAATTTATATGTACTATAGTTTAACTGATCGATAACCTCTCGTCTCCAGGAAACTCCTGCGCATAACAATTCACTCTCTTATCTTTGTTATAAACAAAAAATAATTCGCAGAAATTGATCGGCTCTCTTAATTAGGTCAATGATGTAATTATTTTAATCGGACACTGGGAGTCTAGTGAAAAAGAGTATAAGTCGAATTAACTCGTTTTAAAGGAAGGTAAAATGCGCAGTCGTAAATCGATTTAACACATATTGTATATCTATTATTATATTTGTATTACGTATTTACGTATATTTATATTTTATATACCCGTATCTTGTATATATTTTATTTAAACTGTTTTTTAACGTTTTTTTTTCTTTGCACCGATCTACTTTTTCTGTTTCGTCTACTGGTTGACTGGTAGAGAATGCCATTGGGCATTAAGTCCGCCATTTGTACTTTATTGTGTTTAGTGCAAAGAAGTTTAAATAAATAAATAAATATATACATAATCGGAGTATACTAGACTTAACTTAAACTATAAAACGGGAGTTAATCGCGTAATAAAATAACCATTTGCCTCGACGTTTCGACTGTGTTTGTGTTGCAACCACCCCGTGGACTTACACCCTTTTTCACTTGATCTCCAGAAGAGTTATAACCTTTTCCACTAGGACCCGTTTGTCTAGAGAAAAATCTTTCATTGATAACCAAGGCGTCGAGATGACAACATTCGTTCCTGATATTCTAAACGCAATAGATTTGGGTATTTAGTAATTGGGTCATACGCAGAGTTAGGTTCGCGTCTTTCCTGTGGACATAGCCGAAGTTAACGTGTTTAAGGCCTAATTTTCTAGCTGAACCCATATCCGCATATACGGCGTCAGGTCTACTTTGGCCCGATCAGATAAAAACGGTGTCCCCTTGTTTTACAGACTGAAAAATTACAGAATTTTGTTTCACAGAAAATGTTTCATATACTATTTGATCCTTGTATTTTTGCTTCGTATATTATTATTTTTTAACTATTTACTTGAAAGAAACCAATTCGACAGAAAATCAACTCAATGAATTTTGTAATTTTATTTTTTCATTACACAAACTTATCAAACAATATAATTATTTTTCAACAAATATTGTTTGGTCAGTGTATTTTTTCATACTCACTCAAAACTCATTAGAAACTCATTAACGTACAACCTATAAATATGAGTGAGCGAGCAAGACCTCTCTGGGCAGAACCGACTTGAATAGGTTAGGTTAGAAGGCTATGGCGGGAGCGAAGCGAAGCAAGCTCCCGCCTTAGCCTTCGAGGTTATTTTTTTTTATATCCCTTGAATAAGCTATGGGATATAATTTGATTGTAAATCAAATAATATGAGAACAAAGAATATTTACTTTGCTATTCTATGATATGAAAAAATAAACATTGAATTTTATTTGAAATAAAAAACGATGATTTAAATGTCTTCTAAGTAATTATTGTACATATTGATTATTCTATGAAATGATAATACGAGAAAAAATTTCTATGAAATGAAATTCTAAACAACTTCAGTCTGTAAAATAACGTACAACCGATAAAAACATATCTTATATGCACACAAGCCTTTAACTATTGACCACAGGAGAGACAACTTTTGTTTTTTGTTTGCGTCTGACCCAATTGTCAACAAAGGTTTGATATCTGTTGCAACATTCTCGTGTGCACATATTACTGTTATTTTTAATTTAATTTCATGATTATCACTTGACTCTTATTTGATAGAATATAATTATATACGGGTTATTCATTTGATATAATTAACTGGATTCTTAAACATAACTATAAAGATGTTAACAATTAAAAGTTAAAACTAAACTTATTTAAATTAAAATAAAACAAAGCTACTCAAATATTAAAGATGTAAATAATAATCATCACTATAAAAAGAACACCCCCTCTAGCAGGTCCGTTCGCAGTATGGTCACTATGACACTGGCTGCATTAACTCTCTGGATAGCTAGCCCAATCCTTTGGGAGAGGTCAGCACCAGCTCTAGGATTATTATTATTTTATTTCATTATTTGTTTTTAATGTACAGTCAGCTGAAGAGAAAAGGATACCCCCCCTCCTGGTAAGGATTGATATTTTTCAAAAACCTGTGGTTAGATTTAAATGATTTTGAGTTTATGTGTAGACAATAGTAAAATCTTCAATTCACCGAAAAATCATATAAATTTAACTACGGGTTTTTGACAAAAATTTATCCTTACCAGGAGGGGGGTATCCTTTTCTCTGCAGCTGACTGTACCGTAATGTCCGTATCACTCGGTGTTGTCACCGAGCGGTCCCAACGGAAGACCAGCATCGTTGGCTTCACAGCCAGCTCATATGAACAGCTGAGTTGGGCCCGTTTTCGCTACACTAGCACCTACCTATCTCTTTTTTTTTATTTGTACTCAATACCAATACTCAAAAGTTTATTGCATTCCACAATGTGTTGGCAGTTGACAGTAAATTAAGCTATTACGAGTACAGTAATTAATATATAACTTAATTATGGACCCTGTTGGGCATAGCAACATTAAGAGAGGGCTTCAGCTCAATAATCTTTCACTACTTACTCTACTTTTACTTTTACTGACTTACTAATTATATTGCACGTAAGGTATATATTTTAAATAAGGTCAAATTTAATTTTAAAAAAACTCTGCTGTTTATGTGAATAAATGTTTTCTTTCTTTCTTTCTTTCTAATATTGTTTTTTTTTAAATAACCTTGTTGTTTTTAGAAAGAAGAATGATTGTGACACCGGAGTCGACGTAGCGACCAGCGCGCTGCAATGCGAAGGCACCCTTAACACAGCACAGGTAAAATAAAGTCATCTTATCTTATCTTACAAATTGGCCCTTTCAGATACATACATTCGACCCATTAGGATCTTTTGTGCAATTACCCTCTTGCACACTCAGCTGTTCGAAAATTAAAAAAATCATTAATTCAAAATATTTATTCAGTAAATTGGCCACATGGGCTCTTTTACACTTCGGTAATATGGAGTGAATCTACTATCGCTTCGGACAAGACCATCATTGCGGAGCGCC
This sequence comes from Acleris emargana, assembly GCA_927399475.2. Lineage (NCBI taxonomy): Eukaryota > Metazoa > Arthropoda > Insecta > Lepidoptera > Tortricidae > Acleris > Acleris emargana. The sequence goes on from OV656860.1 coordinate 6,002,787, forward strand.
GCAAGAAACTCCAAAATGTGCGGAAACCTGCAAGACGATGTTTTTCCTTCACTGTATGAGCACCGGGTAATGCACTAAGTTAGAAAAAGATAGTCATAGTCATATAAATAATTAATAATAAATAAATAATTCTGGGGTCCTAGTGAAAAAGGGTACAAGTCGACTTAACTCGCAATAAAAAAGGTTATATATTTGAACGGATTATACTAAACTTAAACCCTTTTTAACTTGATATTCCCCTTTTTCCCTAGGACCCCAGAATTATGGAAGGTCAATCTTACACCAATGGACCTAGCCCCAAACTAAGCTCTGGGCTTGTACTATGGGTACTAGACATCAATAACCATACTTGTATAGATAAATATTATGTGCTTAAATGGGAATACCTTAAAATTCCGAATTTTAATTTTTCCGTAAGCTATGTTACTCTGGAGCTATTTTAGATTAAATGCATAATTTAATTGTCATGCGTAGGTTAGGTTAGGTTTGATTTATAAGCTATAACAAAAAGTTGTCCTCTATCAAAAAATTGCATTCGGAATTATGAAATTTCGGAATTTCGATCAATTTGGAATAATATGAATCTTCCCAGGTGAATTTTTGCTTCGAGCCCTAATCTTTCAAACAAAAGCCATTGTCTCTATTATCCCAAAGCCGCTAGCTACCGAGTTAGCACGTGCCACTACAACATTATATTGAAAAACAAACCGCCCCGAGGCAATACGGCACTCATGTCTATCGTCCTACACTACCAAAACGTAATATCTAGAATATCAGTGACATTCAATTTGAACCTTAATGCTATGACGATACCGTTTGTTTTTCAATATAATGTTGTAGTGGCACGTGCTAACTCGGTAGCTAGCGGCTTTGGGATAATAGAGACAATGGCCTTTGTTTGAAAGATTAGGGCTCGAAGCAAAAATTCACCTGGGAAGATTCATACTACGCTACGAGTATATGACTCTTCGGAATTATGAAGTGTACTCGTGCTCAATTATAAAGAAAACATCCAAGACTCAGGAACAAGTACTCACGCTCTTCACACAAATATTTGGTCTTGCCGGGATTTGAACCTTTCTTATAGTCTTATCTTTGCATTACTAGATGTGTTTACAAATGGTCTTAAAAATATTTCATGTCCAACATAAACCCAACGGACTGGGCTAGCTATCCAGAGAGGTAATGCAGCCAGTGTCATAGGGACCATGCCTATGGGGTGTTCTTTTTTATAGTGGTGATTATTATTTACATGTTTAATATTTGACTAGCTTAGTATGTTAATTCAAATAAGTTATTAGCTAAATATTACATTATTACTTATAAACCATTTTTTTCTTACTTAAACTTAAATTTATAACTATGCCAAATTACAGCTGTGTACAGACGGGCCGACGAACATCATCAGGATTCCTTATTGACTATGGAACTCTAAAACAAAATCAAACGCTATAGGCCCTTGAATAAAGACTGTATACTGGATATTACGTCTAAGGGTCATTTCTCTGATAAGCGGCCACGTCTGTAAGAAAAGGTTAAAGACCTAGGGCCTTTAGCCTTACACGATATGCAAATACTAGTACTCATTATTAGCTTCGTCGAAATACGAAGCTAATAATGAGTACTAGTATTTGCTTCGTATTTCGACGGCACGGTTAGTACCTATCATTGGTCAGCCTAAGAACCTAGCTATAACGTGGTCGGTGTCCGGAGAAGTCGCCGTCAATAGAACTTGCAAAAGATGTAAACAAAACCAAACGAACCAATTCACCATGATTACTCGATAATCAATCACGTACTTTTAAAGATCTAGTGAGGTCTTTGCAATGATTTACTAGATCATTAGTTTCATAAATATTAAGTTCAAGATGAAAATAAGTATTCATTATGAATACGTTATTTTTAATAAAAACACACTTGGTGAATATTTGAGGTTATGTGTCAATCAGAGGGGTTATTATGACATAACTATGTAGTTCAGTTTACGCTGAGAGAAAGGGACATAGCTATATAACTGCTATAGCTCTGTCCTTTACGCTTGCCGTAATATGAACTGCATAGCTACGAGTATGTCATAATAACCCCCCAGTAACTAATTTCTTTACATCGTTCACAAGTTCTATTGACGGCGAAAATACGAAGTAGTGAAGTTGAAATACGAGTATTGTTCCTGAATTTTGGATGTTTTTTACTTTAATAAGGAAGAGAAGTAGAGAATATGTACTTTTTAATGGTGGTAGGACCTTGTGCTACCACCATCTTATCCTTTAACCTACCGCCAAGCAGCATTCGCGTTGTTGTGTTCCGGTGTGTGAAGACAGCCGGTGAAATTACAAGCATTAGAGGCATTCCATCTTAGTCTTCAGGGTTGGCAAAGCTTTGTAGTCTTAGGATTGCAGTCTTAACATTGTAATTTTAAGAATGCAAAGGCACCTTCAGAGCAATAGTGACCTAATTCAGAAATTTAAAATTTCGACTTATCGACGGTGAAGTACCATGAACTCCTAACCATACCTGGGATAACTCGGGGCAAGTTCTAGGGATTTGATATCGATAAAAAAGATGTCGATATAATTAAATTAATGCATGTGCACATTGATCATTATCGATTACTGTAAAGAGGTTCGATGTCATATCTCATATCGAGCCTCATAAGATAATAAAAGTATGCGGATGTAATTTCAATCAAAATGACAATTTACCGTTAGTACCATTCATATTCGTACGTTTAGCAGTTTAAAGTGGATATTTTCATCTAGACGGCAATCATTAATACCGACAAATATGGAAAAAATATTGATTGTATATTATTTAAACCGTTGTAAAATAAACATATAAATATACATGTTAATTTGTTTATTTTGAATCTTAAAATGAGGAGAAAATAAGTAATATTTATTTATGTCGAATAACATTTAGATGTTGGCAGTAACATCGATATATTTTATGTCGATAAAATATTTTGCTACATCACTTTCGTACAGATGCCCCGAGTTAGCCCAGGTATGCTCCTAACTGACATTTTGACGATAGTTACATTTTTATGTAGATACACTTTAAACATAATCTGGCATTGTTACTGAAGACACTGATTTCATACTCATTTAATTTCTTCTTTTTTAATGTCTTCAGTAATGATGCCAAATTAAATTTAAAGTATATCTATATAAAAATGTAACTATCGTCAAAATGTCAGTTAGGAGTTCATGGTACTTCGCCGTCGTTATGTCTCTATAATAATAATTTTAAGATTTTAAGTTTACATACATACATACGAGTACATACATAACTTCACGTCTGTCTCCCAATGGGGTAGGCAGAGACTATGGAACGCCAGGTGCACCGATCTAAACGTACCACTTTAAGTTTGATAGCTGAAATTTTGAATTAGGTCACTATTATTATTTATTTATTTATTTATTGTTTCTGTGTACTGTTAGGCGATGGGGTTGCCACCTGTCACTGATACACTGGGAAACATCTTAGCCTACTTGTGCAAAATGTGGTTACAGAATTATCAAGAAGTTTTAAGACTTGTTGGTAATTCTTTAGCTCTGCCTACCCCACTCTGGGAATGAAGGCGTGAGTTTATGTATGTGTGTATGTGTTATTGTTCTGAAGATGCGATTAATGTCTATGGGTAACAGATCCGGTGACTGTGTCAGTGCATGCCAATAAAATAATTCATCAAATACACGGTGGCAACGTGTTTTTATTCTGTGTAAATTTATCTTTCACTGGTATGTTAAGTACATTAAGAGAGATAACTGGCAGACAGATCAAAATCTTATTACGCACCTGAAGAGATTTTTGTTACAAGGGCATCTATTGTTACGTATTTGATGCTAGAGCTAATTTAAACTTACCTATGTATGTATTTACAGTTATGGAAATGGTTTGCTTATTTAACAGTTTCATTAAATACGTAAATTAGCCGTGTTTATGCCGTGTAATGACGTGAAAAGTGTATAATGCAACAAATTTACGTCTTACGTAAAACTGCTAAACAATGAAATTCCTTGAAAGTACGAGTTTGTATAGTTGACCGAGTCCTGGGGGGCAATTATGACACGTCTATGCAGTTCATTTTTGACAGAGCTATAGCAGTTGCATATTTGTATGTTGTGATTTTGTTCCTATATTTTATAATTCGAGAGGATTTTCATGCCATTCTGTATAATATAATATTATTTTACGAAAAATTACAACTTCCACTATCCTTATCACAAGAAAGTAGGTTCCTAGAAGACATGGACAAACGCTTATTTCGAGTATCGGTTAAATAAACACCGTAACTAGGTAATTAGGGATCCTTATCGCACTTGCGTGATAAATAATCCCCTATCCAAGCAAAAAGTTACAACTCTTACTTCAAACACATTCCCATATAACTCATAAGCACGATAAAATAAAGTTGAAAATAAATGCGCGGGCTTATCAGAGTTGAGTCGTTTTTGATTTAAAACATGCGGATTCTGCTGATGTAATGTAGATTGAAATAATAAGGAGATTAAGAAACATGATGCAGAAATTATGTCATACCCAATATAAACATTATTGTAAGCGTAATAAAAACCATAATGAGAGTTGGCAATAGTATTATTAGCAGAGATCGGACAAATGGGCGTCATTACTCGCAATAATGTGGACATGACTCCAAAGATTTTAATTAAACAAATTAAATTACATTAATTGATTATGATTACTTACCCTAAAAATAATTTTGGTCCTTTACAAGGCAGTAATAAATTAATAATACAAAGACTTGTCTTTGTGTAGATTTATTAAAACAAATAAACAGTAACTATTATATTTTTTCCGAGTTTAGTATATTCTTTTTCACGGCTAAAATAAAGTTATGAGTTTTTTTTTTTTTTATTTATTGCCTAAAATATGAAAACATACAATCTTACAAAAATAAAGCCCATCCTTGCAAAACCTAGGGAAGGTTTATTTGCCGATGGGGAAAAGCTGCTTTCGCAATCTACGGATGTTAATGGAGCACTTAAGTAGATTAATTTAATATTAATAGCCACTCCTCACGCCTTTATATTATTTATTTATCACGGTCGTGCAAAGGATCAAGATTAAAGTTCAGGTAAAAAAACAATTAATGTATATTAATATGTTTAATTCAAATCTTTGGAGTCATGTCCACTATATTAGTAATGAAATCTATAGTGTTATAAACCGTAGGTGCCATAGATAATATATAATTAATACTAGTAACGGCATCAGAAATGATGATATCCGCAGGAGTACTAAGGTTACCGACATAGCCCGAAGAATAGCTAAACTGAAGTGGCAGTGGGCGGGGCACATCATACGCAGGACTGATGGCGGATGGGGTCAGAAGGTTCTTGAGTGGCGTCCGCGGACCGGGACACGAGCTGTGGGTAGGCCTCCAACAAGATGGAGTGACGATCTTGTAAGGATCGCGGGAAAGCGGTGGATGCGAAAAGCACAAGACCGGTCTGAGTGGAGAGCCTTGGGGGAGGCCTATGTCCAGCAGTGGACATCTTTCGGCTGACATGATGATGACTAGTAACGGCATGAAGTAGGTTATAATTACTTTGTTTTTATGACCGGGAGAATGCAATAATAAGCTCACTTAACACCTAAATTCTTCAGTTATGAGTGTTATGTCAGAGACCTAAGTTCTTCAACAAACCCTTACATTTGGAATTCAAGTGTACAAACTGCTTAGATCAGGGGTTCCCAAAGTGGTCCAGGTGGACCCCAAGGGGTCCACAGGAGACTCGACGGGGGTCTACGTTGGCGTGACAAAAAAATGGGGGTTCACAATTCGTAAGTGGGGGTCCACGAAAATGTATCTGGTTTCGATAGTAAAGAACGAAAACAGATACTATTTTTTGTGCTATTTTTATAGCCTGGATGACTGATAAATACAAGATAGCTTTATAACGCTGCTCCTCGATTAAAATTTCGAAAAATTTAACTGACATTTTAAAAAAATTACACCATTTGCCTCCAAAACTTGTCGACTGCAAGTCTGCAATAAATCGCGAGCGAGCTGTTCGACAAGCGATCAACATTCACGTTTTTTGGCGAGTTTTGGGAATATGGTAGAAATGTGGTCTAGGGGGTCTACCAGAACTAGTTCACTTTTGAAAGTGGTCTATGAGAAAAAAAAGTTTGGGAACCCCTGGCTTAGATCCTCTTCATTTATAAAATATGACCCTAGATGCATTTCGAAAGAAGGCAGCTGCAAAGGGCGGGAGATCGTGCGTTGTGGCGCTCCTTGGGGGAGGCCAATGTCCAGCAGTGGACTGCAACAGGCTGATAATGATGATGATGATGATGATGATGACCCTGCAGATGAGATGCATTTCGAGAACGTTTTCGCTATTTAAAATATATAGGATCGATGGTAGCTAACAGACGTTTTTCTTTTCTATCGATTTAAATGGGATGACATCTTCGTGCGTTACGATAAACCACGTGGTCAAGTCATCCCATACATTTCGAGCGACAGAAAAGAAAACGTTAGTAGATTTTACATCTTGGCTTAGGGCCCCGTGTGTGGCGTCTCGCATTAAAAATCTTGTCATGGTAAACTGTATTTTCTGGGTTCAGAGGGCCCTACCAAGATGCGCTACGCTAACTAGCGTTTCTATTCGTTTCGTTTTTAAACCAATCGCGTCACTGGTAGATGACGTGATACGAAAAGTCACGTGATCTATCAGTGACGCGATTGGTTTAGAACGAATCGAACAGAAACCTTAGTTAGCGTAATGCATCTTGGCAAGAGCCTCATTTGGGACTCAAGTTATTATGATGGTTATTATGACATAGCTATGCAGTTTATTTTACGGCGAGCGTAAAGGACAGAGCTATGGCAGTTATATAGCTCTGTCCTTTTCTCTCAGCGTAAACTGAACTACATAGCTACGAATGTCATAATAACCCCCTAGTTCATCTAATGATCTACTCCATTGACTTTAAGCTTTCTTAATGTGTCACAATGTTGATTGTTATACTTGGATTGGCTAATATACTGGTAAACATCATAGCCTAGTTGTGTGAAATGTGGTTACAGAATTATCAATAAGTTTTTAAGAGTTCTCGGTAATTCTGTAGCTCGACCTACCACTCGGGAACGACGGCGTAAGTTTATGTATGGGTGAATTTCAACAAGCGTCAAATTATCCTAATTTAGGTGGTATTTTTTATTTTGTCAGTAGGGTTCACAATTTTAAGTGTAAGGGACGTCATTAGTCATAATTAAAACAGTGTTAAAATGGCCCTTCATTAAACCAAGTCGTTTTAAGATATATCGAATTTACTAATTATATACCACCAAAATTGCTATTATCCACCAAAATTACTTTTCTAAGAAAAACACACGATCAATAATGACATATCGGGATAGTTAAAATAATAATCGTTAGGGAATCATTTTTGTTATTTTTTAAAACCAACAACGTATTTTTTTTAATATAATAAATAGTTATTGTTTGGTGTTTATATAATTTTGGTGGAACAAGGAATTTTGTCAATTTTGGTGTCTTAGGAAAAGCCACCAAAATTGTATCACCAAAATTAGAACATGTACTTTTTTTTTTTTTACGTGAATATTTTAGTTTTATACAAATTTAACTTCATATAGTTAAAAAAACACCATTAACATACTCAAAATAATTTAAACATAATTGTTTTTTTTGCAAAATAACAAGTTATCTAAGTTATCACAATTATAAAAATGTATTTTGTACCACCAAAATTTGATTCTTATGTACTTAGAGGGAAGATGCAGCAAGACGGTATAAATCTTTCACCATCTAATCTTCCGCTGGAACTGAACGAACGACTGACGCCATATTTGTTTGTTTAATCACTTTTCGTTCGATCATAAAATCAATTTTAATATTCACCACCAAAATTGACTATTTCGCAAGGACAGTTTTATTTACACTGTTCCCAGTTTCTTTTTATTTGCAAATGCAATAATTGTAATATTTTATAATTCCTTAACTAATAGGGAATAGAGGTAACTAAAATATCAATCTAGTTGAGGCTTAATAACTTTGTACCACGGTATATCAGTGTATGCGACAAGTACTGGATACGACACCAAAATTGATTTTGGACTGTTTTTTTGTTTTTACGATAAACATGATAAGTTATTAATAATTTTAACTTTGGCTCAACATGGTACTTTGTGTAAGATTTTCTAGAAAATAAATAGTTTTCCAATAAATGTACTTTACACCCCAATTTTCACGTCCGCCGCAAAAAAATGTGGTTGGGATAATTACCCGTATGTATGTGATTGACTTTTTTTTATGTTTTTTTAGATGTGCTGTAACGAATGCAAGAGAGGGACGCAAATGGCGGTACAGGGCCATTCCGCATGCGAAGCCGAGCCGGTAGGGAGCGCGGCTGAGGAGCTCCTGGCCAACGACGCATTTAAACAATGTTGTGCGGTAATTATGAAAATGATTTTATAGTCTAAAAACAAGCAAGCTTCAAAAAATCCGGTTTTTACATTCTAATTCTAAACAATGGGTAATTTTAATACACGAATTTCATTAATTTTGTATTTGACCCAATAGTTTTGTTTTAATATCATTATTTATTTAGCAGACATTTACGGATGACTTGATTATTTTAAATTTCCTTTAGTCCGTTTTCGTAATTACGTTTTCATAATTGGCTACGAGACAGGAATTATTTTTCGCTGTTGGGGTGGCATTTTCTAATAAATTACAATAATCAAATGATATTATAACGATAAAAAGTGATTGTAATAGTGTACTAAAACGTACTATTTCAAACGGGATTCACCTAACCCGTAAGATACACCTACGAGGGCTTCAAGCCGAAAACGAAAGTTAAACAAAGGTTAAATATACTTTTTCTCAAACACGCTCAGAAAAAACAGTTTTCCGATTGAAACACAAGGACGGAAAGAGCCTCATTTTACTCCTAGGAGTAAAAAAACCATATGAAAACACTTTCCGTCCATTTCCATATATTTCTTAAAAATGCTGTCAATTTGCATACAAAATCAAAAGAACCAAGACAAAAATTCCAAACAGCCAAGGTAACTGCTCGCTTTTTTAGCACAGTGCATGTGTTTATTTTTGAATTTGCATTCCAATGTCTATGGTTAGTATTTAAAAACAATTGACAGTCGGTAACATTCGTTCATTCTGCATAATATAATTGTGAAACCGAATATTAATGTATTTGTATTATTTCCTCACATGTTTGAGAAAAGCATTATGTATGCCTCGGCGGAAACGAGGATTTCCTGACTCGTATTTTAGCAGGCCTCGCTGTTGCTCGGCCTGCTAACCACCTCGTCAGGAAGACCCTTACTTTCCGCGCCTAGGCAACAATGTACTATTGTCGAAATATCCGAAATAGATAAATATTTCAAAAACTTATTAATGCACAGCGGCTTTAAAACCCTATCCCTCGAAATGGTTTTCGAATTAGAGTAAAAGTAAAAATATGGATAATCCCAATTGTTATAAATCCTAAATGATCACTCAAAATGAAAAAATGATGACAGAAATCTAAATTATCAGATATTCGAAGAATTCGTTGTCAATCGGTATTATTAAATTCTTCAACTTGTTTTTTTTTGTTTTAGCCATGGTTGTCTGTGGTGCCTGTGATATAGATAAAGATATATAGTAAATAAAAAGTCAACAAAATGACAAGTGGGGTTTTTTTTTTTTACGGTTCTTTCATCATTTTTCATTTTGAATTATATATAATTTAGGATTTATAACGATTTAAAGTTGGTTTGCAATAGTTGGATTTTTTGAAGCTTGCTTTTTTAGTCTTGTTACCTTCGTAATAATTTAAAAAATCTCTGATGCTTCATGAATAACAAATGTGAAACTAAAGTTACTTATTTTGCAGAGATCTGTCGATCATAATGTAGAAAGGCGCTTAGTACCTCTGACGTCAGCGGCGACTCCGGTATCCAGGAATGCTTCTGGTCAGTTTTCCTTCTTACTAATGAGTTGCCCAGATATTTCTTTGCTTCGGCTGAGTGATGATGATAGCGAAGATTTCCCACTACTGGAGTACTTTTACCTTTTTAACCGACTTCAAAAAAGGAGGAGGTTATACGTTCCATTGTATGTATTTTTTACGCATGTTCACGGATTTCTCTGTCAATTGTGGACAGATTAAAAAAAAAAAATTTTGGTTTGATAGAGTGTACCTACTTCCGAAGTGGTCCCATTGTCACCAAATTTAAATCAGACGAGGGAATCAGTGAGGAATTGAGCGGCAGGGGTAAAGTCACCAGTGGTCAGCCAGAGACCAGTAGTCGACCTTATATGAGTGCGAAGAGTGGAAAATATATCTTTCGTACTCTTCCCACTCCGACTACAGGTTTCTGGCTGACCACTGGTGACTTTACCCGATATAATGACCTTAATGGTTTTTCAGATCGGTCTTCACTATGCGAAGAATATGCCCCAAACGAGTTGTGTGCGCACCACTGCATACCAGTGCCAGGCTCATACAAGTGCCAATGCAATCCTGGGTACATGCTCATGTCTGATGGAAAGAACTGCAAAAAGGTAATTTATCTTATTTATTATCTCTCCTTGAGGGTTGCCATATATCGATAGCGGGATGTTAATGGCATTTCCACCCTAGGGCGAAAAGTGATTATGAGAAAATAATTTATCTAAAAATCTTGCATTATAGTATGGATGAATCTTTTACAGCCATATACCAATTTTTTTTAATTCAAAATTCAAAATATTTATTTAGTGAATTGGCCATATGGCTTTTTAAACGTCGGCAATAATATGGAGTGATAGACTAGCGCTTCGTACAAGGCCATTATTGCGGAGAAGAAGCGCAGCAAGAAGCTCGCAAAAAAATTAGGATGACTTTTTTTAAATTGTGTCACGTATAAATTGACACTTATCCTTTTAGTCTCTAAATGAAAAACAGTGTTTAACTTGAGTGAAAGTATCAAAACTGTGAAACTTTAGACGCACTCGCAGCCTAAAGGACCCCGCAGCGAATGTATGAAAAAATGGTTTTCAGTCAAATTTGCTGAAATTCTGGTATAATGTAGGTTTTGACTTCCTTATTAAAATTGTATATGGGCGTAAGCACAATTTTCAAAAGCGTAGCATTCGGCGTTCGTTGTCAAACGGTCGCGTTGGGCGCCTACGTCAATTCCATACATTTTGACAGTCTTCGAAAAGTTTTTACGTTAGCGTTAAGTAACTTATCTAGCCTTACAGAAGACATTGAGATGGTTCATGATGACTTCTAAACCACAGGTGGAGAGGAATAGATGCAAGCCTCGCAACCCATGCCACCACAAGTGCAATGACAACGGGGGGCCCGAGATCACGTGTTCCTGCAGGCGAGGATACGAGCTGATGGCCGACGGGAAGACCTGTCAAGGTAAACCGTGGTCTTTTTAGTTCCGTACCCGATGGGAGCCCAACTGTGCCTACTCTGTCCGTCTTTACTAACTTTTGCGAGCTTTATCTTTTGAATAGATCGCGGTTTTTTTATGGCGGTTTAACCAACAAATTTAAAAAAGTTAATCAATAAAGCGTGTCCCCATAAAATGAAGCTTTTTATACTATTTTTATGTTGTATCGTAAAAACTGTAAATAATACAAGCGTCAGTTTTGGTATGATTATAGTACAAGTCCTGATATTTTTTTTACTAAAATGGCCAAATGTGAGTTGGGCTCGCCCTTCGAATTCAAATCGGAATGTGTTGTGGCATGGAACCCTCGGTGCGCCGGAGTCCGATTCGCACTTGACCGTTTTTTTATGGTATAGAAAAGGCGACGACCTGGCAACCTGATGGTAAGCGGGATCTGACCTATAGACCTTATGCACTCTCAAAACTTTAAATGCGTTAACTCTGAGGACTAAGATAGAATGCCTGCATGTTAGTCATTTCACTAGTTCTCTTATCCCCACACCGGAACACAAAAATGAGAATACTTCTGCTTGGCGGTACTTAGATAAAAGGATAAGATGGTGGTAGAGATCCGGAAGGATCCTGTTCAAGGTCTTACCACCGCTAAAGACATACGACATAAAATCAAGGTGGTTGTATATAAAATATAAGATATAGCGACTCCATGGATTCTAGAACCACGGTGGGCTACCAAAAGTCCAGCCCTAGATATCAGTCCGAAAGTCGGTGTTGCATTGTAATTATTTCTATTGAATGGTAACTCATATTTTTATCGAATTTCACGGTTGTATCATTTCCTCGAATTACATTCAATTGAACGGTTTTTCTGCTGAAAACATCATAGTATTTTTTCGCATTTATGACTAATTTATCTTGTGGACTAAAATTTTTTTTTATATCCTTCTCAGCACCATTCTTAAATTGTTTCCGTTTAGCGCATTCGTTGACTGGTAGAGCATGCCTCAAGTCCGCCATTTCTTCCTATTTGTGTATTGTGCAACAAAGTTTGAATAAATAAATATCTTGAACATGAATTACGTAGGTTAGGTTAAGCTAGCCTAATGACTACCAGGGAAAATAACTCATGCGGCGGGAAATGCTTTCCGATGAAATGAGAATTCTGCGTAATGATCAATGATCGGATATGACCTCAAACATTATGCTAGTCTTGTGAATGCGAATGTCTATGGGTCACAGTATCCACTTACCATCAGGTGGCCTGTGTGCTCGTTTGCCTTCCCATGCCATAAAAAAATAAAAATAAAATGGATATGCCCCGGGGTTCCGGGACTTATTTGTTAAATATTATTCTGATTTTCTTACTTCAAATAAATTTCAATACAATTTAAACGTGTAAAATAAATATTTTGACAAAAGTAATTTAGGTATGTAAAAAAAATAAAAAAGTTAGTTTTTATTATACTCTGTTTAAAATTGATCTGCCAAATAGTCTTTGGGTATGAATATAAATAAAATATATAATATGGTACGCATTATCAGTTCACCACACTACACACAGATATAATATATTTTATTAGTTTGTATGAAATTTAAATAGCATACTTTTGTTTTTGCAATATTTTATATGTTTAATTGATTTCTTTACACGTGTAAAATCCTATCCTAATGCCTATTTATAAATATCCCAACAATCGCATTTTCTTTTCGAACCAGATCCCGGGATTTTAGTCATATCCATATTAAGATTTCTACTCTATATCCCGCAGTGTTGCACCGTGAAATCCGATCACTGGTAATGATACATTGCTTGAAAGGTGTTTCGATAAAATAGTGGTACCCTTATTTAATAGTAATAACTTTCCAGATATCGACGAGTGCTTGTTGGACCCGCATGTGTGCCTCTCCGGGACGCAGTGTTACAACGTGCACGGCTCCTTCAAGTGTATCCCTGTGAGGAGCTTTTCACGTGCCGAGAGAGGATCATGCCCTTCCGGTTTCGCGAGGAACCCTCTCAACCATGCTTGTGATGGTAAGTCAATGGTTCTCTGCCTTTTTCTGCTTCTTCTCCGCAATGATGGTCTTGTCCGAAGCTCTAGTAGATTCACTCTAGGTTACCGACGTGTAAAAGAGCTGGTATGTGGCCAATTTACTGAATATTTTGGTTTTTTCGATGAAATTTTTTGGTAGACTGTATTGTTTCAAGCATTGTTGAATGTAGAATGTTTTCCAACCGTTTCATTTGCCAACCCACTTTTTTTGTACCGTCAATATTTCATGATTTTTATAAAAACTAACCAAACCTAATCTACAAAGTTCTACAAGATGGTACTGAAATAAGTCCAGAAATATTTACAGTGACAGAAAAAAAGCAGTTCGGCGAAATAAAACGTTTGGCAAACAAGCACACAGGCCACCTGATGGTAAGTGGAAACTGTGACCCATAGACATTCGCATTCACAAATTTCATTCGTCTTATCCCTAAACCGGAACACAACAATGCGAACACTGCTGTTTGGCGGTAGGTTAATGGATAAGATGGTGGTACCAACCCGGACAGACCCTGCACAAGGTCCTCCCACAAGTGATAGATACTGTGTACAGATTAGTTTTTGCAAACACGGTAATATACATTACCGTAATATGGGGTGACTTTAGAAAAGCGAGGAGACTTTGATAATTTTTTGAATCGTCGATTTTGTGCAATGTCAAAGTCATTATTTAAGTAGCTCTTTCGCGACATTACTTTCATATGTCTCATATGCGATCGAACAATATTTATAGTCGAAGTATTTTCAGACAAATTGGATTTAAAAACTTGGAAAAAGGAAAACACTATATTTTGACATGCTTTAGGGGTGACTTTGATATTGTGATGTAAACACAGGGATAATCAAAGTAACCCCATTTTAAGAAATGAGATTTTAGGCTGCGTAGTGTTTTTTTTCTACTAAGTTGTCTACCGTATTCTGCCTCAAGCTGCTTTAAGTTACTCCAAATAAGTAGTCGCTAATACAATATTTTTAATGAATTATTTAATGATTAAATACGGGAGTTACAGAAGATTTATTTTTAAAATTAATCAATCTACGGTATTGAAAGGACCAGTAGTGCTTTTACTTATTACTTGACATTATGCTGAGTGTGGCACTCAATAGAATGAACCCCTTTATTTTCCAGATATTAACGAGTGCCTCCTCCCAAATTCCCCGTGCCCTTATGATTGCGAGAACACCATAGGGGGGTACAAGTGTGGTAGAACTTCCGGAAGCTCGACTAATTTGGACAGCAGGGTTACTCCACCTGAAGAGAGGTGCCCTGCTGGTTTCAGAGCTGGCGCTGACGAAGAGTGCGAAGGTAAGCCCCTCATGAAGTCTTCATTGGACGTCATAACTTGCCTAAAGGCTTGCCATGGTTAACTGTGGTGAAATTTTCGATTCCAACTATTTCATTTATCCTAATTTTCATTCGTTAGAAATTCTTTTTTTTAACCGTTAAACTTTTTGAATAGTATTAAAACAAACCTTTTTCTTCTTTTTTATTTATGGCGGTTTTTTTTGTGATTTCGACAATGTCAAATGAATGAGAGTAATCAGTAGTTAAATAACATACATCAAAAGAAAAATCCAAAAAAATTAAACCTATTTAAACCTATAGGTATCTACATTAGTATATAGTTTATACGTAATAAGGTTCAACAAGTATATTAACTTTAAAAGAAGTTAAATAAAAAGCATACTTTAAAAAGCTGACTGCATAGTTTCATATTGTCGTCTGTATAATGTACAATAGCTCTGCTATGGTGTTATTATGACATAGCTATCTATGTCATAATAACACCCCTGTAGTGGATTATGGCGGTCAATAAATAAATCACTTCTTACACGTATTTGAGATAAAACACTTTAATAACTGTTATGACTATTAATAAAAGAAAATAACTGTGTTTAGGTTAAAAATGTAATGGCGCGTACAATTTGATGCGTATCGGCGTCGAGCCGCGAGCGGACTGGGAGTGGGGGGGCGCCACACGCGCAAGAGCGGCGCGAATGTATTGAAATTTGTCATTCCCATTGGCGGTGTTATAAAACAAGAATAGACAAATACATGAACATCTTAAATGCATAGATATATTATGTTACGTTTAACATAAATTATTAAAAAAAAACCTTTCTCATTACTTCAAAATAAAAACATTATCAGCTTTTGTCACTCCCGCAGAACGAAGACGAATCAAATGACAGATTCTCTTAGGGTTTTTGACAAGATGGTGTCGCTTTCTTAATTGTTTTATTTTTTTGCATATTTTATTTATTTATTTAATCTTTATTGCACAAAAGCATACACGTTATATACAAAAGGCGAACTTAATGCCGTAAGGCATTCTCTACCAGTTAACCTTTGGGCAAAGCAGAGATTGTGGTGGCGGTGCAACATAGGGTCTAACATATATGTTGCTTAAACGTAATAATATATACCTACATACCATTATATTAAAATAAATATAAATACTTACATAAATACATAATATAAAAAATGAGGATAAGCACAAAACATTACAGATAACACCTTCAGAAAATCAAGATGATGTCTATTCTACCTACAAAAAAAAAATCACGAACTTTCTTTTTAAAAGCAAACTTGTTCGGAGCTTGCTTGATATTAAGGGGAAGGTCGTTCCAAAGTCGTGCTGCTTGAAGTGCGAAAGAGCTGGACATGAAGCCTGTGCGGTAAAGAAGGATAGATAGTGTGAGATTGTCAGAGGATCGTAGCTGACGGAGGTGGGTGGAACCAAGAAATTTAAATTTTTTTTTTAGATAATCAGGAGATTTAGGATCGTACAGGATGTTATATAGGAAACAAAGTAGTTTTGTTGTTTAATGGATAGTAATGATGTATTAATATGCAGTAAATTAACATCCAAATGTGCAGCATAATGAAGAATTCAAGTTTGAACACGTATCGCCTTTGGAAGGATGGCTCCAAGAAAATGCCATCTGGTCTTCGTAAAGTTCTACGTTCGTTAGTTCTAGGCTAGAGGATCACCGTACAACGTTGCCTTATGTATTTTTTTTGATATGTAAATGTAAAATATAAACTTGACATTGGCAGAAATCGTTGCTCGATATTGCGACCGGTTTTTTTTTTTTTTTTATGTCATAGAGAAGACAAACGAGTACACATGCCACCTGATGGTAAGTGGAAACTGTGACCCATAGACATTCGCATTCACAAGACTGCAATGCAATCCTAAGTCTGCAAATGCGTTGCCAACTAGGGTTGCCAGATTTTTTTCTGAGATATATAGTATTTGGCAGTTTGAAGGCTTTAAAAATAAAGTATACAATACACTGAAAAAATAAGTTCGCCACCAGTCAGGCAGGCCACAGACCGCACAATGTGTTACGTTACCGTCACTTTTTTATGAGTACGTTCGGAAATGTTTACGTAAACCCTAATTTTAACGTCAACTTGTGATCTTTGAATTTCAGTTTAAAATATAGTATTTTAGCATACTTTATGTGTTTCGTATATAATAAAGTATACAGAGACAAAATAAAGTATAACACTATATATTATAGTATGTCTGGCAACCCTATTGCCAACCCTGAGGACTAAGATGGAATACCTCTATGCTAGTCATTTCACCGGCTCTCTTATCCCCAAACCGGAACACAACAATGCGAACACTGCCGCTTGGCGGTAGGTTAATGGATAAGATGGTGGTAGCGATCCGGACGGACCCTGCACAAGGTCCTACCACCCGCAAAATAAATCTAAATTGTTGCCATTAAATAAATTAATAATAATAATAAATCTAATGACACTTCATATTATTACATTAAAATCTTTTAAGCTGTTGTAAATAGACATACACTTGAAAAACATAACCTCCTAGCAGGCAAGTAAAAGTAAAAAGTTAAAGGTTAAAAAAATGCATTCCTAACTTATCAATCTTCGGACAAATAACAGTTGAGAAATAAAACGACGGACTTGCTTATTAATATACAGCCGCCATAAATAAAAAAGGCACCTCAGAATCTGCCCAAACGGGGATGTGACTCAGATATGATCAGATATGATACAGCGAGTATTGATTTTAAAGAAGAAATTAAGCCAATGATGATTACGTTGCCATCAGATCAAACTCAAGAATTGCCAAAAATGTCCGCCACTCAAAGGAACATTCAACAGAGTAATGAAAATATAGAGCAGGCACTGAATTTTCTAACCTCTCAAAATGAAGAATTAAAAGTAAAAATTGTGCTATTAGAAAAACAAACAAAGAAGATGGCACGGCTATTGTCTACTGTACACTAGAAGACAAATTTGAGGACATGCAATGCAATATGGTATCCGGAAAACCAGTTATGAATAAAAAAACGGTCGAGTTCGAGTCGGACTTCGTATTTAAGACCATATTATGGTAGGGGGAGGCCTATGTCCAGCAGTGGACGTCTTTCGGCTGACATTATTATGTCATTTTGTTATGAACTTAATTTTGTATGTAATAAGGTCCATTGTAGTCAA
Organism: Acleris emargana; assembly: GCA_927399475.2. Lineage (NCBI taxonomy): Eukaryota > Metazoa > Arthropoda > Insecta > Lepidoptera > Tortricidae > Acleris > Acleris emargana. The sequence continues at coordinate 6,020,725 of OV656860.1, forward strand.
AATAGTCAGCAGATAAATTTTCCAAAACTGTAAAATTTGACAACGTCATTTTATTTTTCGCGTTTTTGGTCCTTATAAAAATTACGAGCCCGGAAAATTATAACAAACATAGAGTTTTAAAATTAGCAGATTAAGCCCTCTCATTATGACACCCCTTTTGCGATAGATTAAATTACTTTAACTTTAAATCCCTTTTCAAATACCTATTCAGAAAAATAATTTTATTTTGTTTTTACTAAAAACAGATGCCTTTCCATTTTTTTGTCTTGCTTTCTCAATTAGCTTCAGTACCCATCAATAAGCCAACTGAGAAAGCAAGATAAATACGAACTTATCCGACAAACAACGACGATAAATGATTCTTCACTACATCTATATACAACTATGCCCAAGTTGATAGCTTCTATAGTTTCAGAGAAAACCTGAGACAGACAGACCGACGGACAGACAGATAGACAGACTCGAAGTCTTGCCCTAAGGGTTCCTTTTTCACCATTTTGGTACGGAATCCTAAAAATGTTCCAAAGCAGGAGAGCAAGTCCACGGAAGATTCAAGTGGCATGATTTTGTCCTTTGCAAGTGAACTAAAACCTGAGCAAAAACGACATAAAAGACAGAGTTCGTGGGACAAAAAACAAAACGTTAAATACGCCACTCAAGACGTGCAAAACCTACAATACAAGAAACCAAGGAAAACTGTGCTAAACACCTTGGTTTGCCCTTGGCCGAGGACACACCCATGTACCTGTCTGAACAACTGACGGTCGAAAGGCTCACGCTTGCATTTACTTGCGCGTGATCATGCTAAAGCCACGTTCATTATTGAACTGTATACGGTAAGGTGTTCGTCATAAAGGATGATAATTCACCAATCATCGCAATACGCAGTGAAGCCCAGGTACTGCAAGTATTCCAAATATGACTATGCCCAGATGAATGTGTAAATCTTTGCTGTTTGTTTTTCTACATAATGTTCCTAATTCTTGTAATAATAAACATGAGACCCATACACGGAAACAAAAAATTCCTCAAACTTTAAAGACATTTGCACACATTTACAATTTCATACACCATTTTACTAGCATGCATGCAGAATTTTTGTTGTTACTTATTTTAACACCTACTTTAGATAATATCCTTAACGCAATTAATGAAAGAGACGCTAAGAAAATAGCTCTTTCTTATCAATGTGACAGAAAACTTAGACACTTTCATACAAAAAAAGAAAGAAAGAAATTTGACAGTTATCTATCAAAAATGTAAGATTTATAGTGTCAACTTCGGTGATCTACTAACTAACTAGCTCACCCCATGTGCTTCTGTTTAGTCCATTAGAGAAAATACTCTTTTACCGAACAATTTGTCTATGCGTGCGATATCCATGGACTTATTTCTCTAATAAGTCCATGGAAGTGTCTATAAGTAACTCGACATTGGCGAAATACACCTTAACAGGAGTGAAAGCCACTCATTAAAATTAGAATTAGAAGTAACTTAGCATTTATAATTTCGATGTTGATATAATTTGTTTTAACCAAATGCTGGCTTGACCCTAATAAATCAATTCATATTCTTGAATACTATAATTCGTTTGCTACCACTAATCACCTTAATAAAAAAGACAAGGTCATTGGAATACAACATTAATTTAATAATGAAACTGTTTTGAATGTGTACAGATCACTTCTATTATTTAGTTGTTCCTAATTTAATGTTTTAATAAACACATGTAACATATGCTATAGAAGAGCGAGGTCTCCTGGCACAGATATATTTTTACATAAAAGGAGACCTCAGCCATGGATTTGATATGTAAGCAGAAACAAATAAAGATATTTCATATTCTATTCTATTCAATATTATAAATGGGAAATTGTATTTGTGCCATCTATAACGGCTAAACGATTCAACTCACCGACGTGAAATTTAGTCAGATGTTAACGATAAACGACTTTATTCATACATACATGCACATACATGAACTCACACGTTCATGCCCAGGAGTGGGGTAGGCAGAGCTACAGAATTACCAACAACTCTAATAACTTGTTGATAATTCTGTAACCACGTTTTGCACAATCAAATATTATGAGATAGCTATGCAGTTTACGCTGAGAGAAAAAGACAGAGCTACAGCAGTTTTAAAGCTCTGTCCTATTCTCTCAGCTTAAACTGAACATCGTTTTGGTGGATATTTATAGGTTTATTGCAGATTCGATTTGCCTTTTTCCTATGAACATTGCAGACATCGACGAATGCCTGACCCACGCTGACGACTGCAACCAAATCTCCCAGTTCTGCATCAACTTACGCGGCTCTTTCTTCTGTCAGTACCACAGCTCCAGGTACTGCCCACCAGGGTTCAAGATAAACCCAGCCACCACCAAGTGCGAAGGTACGTTTTTACAATTCCAATACATTCTAGTATCTCTGTATTTATTCATAGTCAGTTACTATTTCTATGAAAAAAAAATTTTGCTTACTCGGAGCAGAACCTTTCACTTTTTTCAATCTCTCAAGTGTTACCAGGAAGAGATTCCTTAAAGGGATAATTTCGCCTTTGTACATAATCTTTTATATCAATTGTATTGTTCTGGTTTTTCTTTTGTTTACATATAATTTCACGTGTCATAGGGATCAGAGTTGGAAATGTTTTAAAAATTTAGGATGTCTATATCGTTTTTGCAATAATCGTGTGAAAGTAGTTGATACTGTATTCCATGTAGCTTTACGTTTGTTTTTGTTGTATTGTTTCATAGATTTGATAGCTGGTTTTTTTCCGGAATAATCTTTCTTATAGTTTGTATTTTTACATACTATAAGAAAGGTGTATTTTTCAACGTGAAACCAACATATTATATACATACATGCTTCAAATTTAGTGAGATTTTATAATGTGTACTTATGTACACACTCTAAAATAAACAACAAATTATAAAAACCGGCCCAGTGTGAGCCAGGTATCAGTCTTGGTTCCGAGTCCCACTTGCCTGAATTTTTTTTATACTATCCCTATACTCCAGTCTAGTTTTAACTGTTTTTGACACAAGGTAACGTGTGTAACGTAATATTAACAGATATCAATGAATGCGAAGAGGAGCCAGAGACCTGCGGAAATTTGGAGTGCGTCAATCTTTTGGGCCTTTACGACTGTCGAGCACAACCCGTGTAAGTTTGTCATTTATCTGTCACTTGCGACAATAATATTCACCTGTTTAAATCACGCCTGTTTCCCAGAGGGGTAGGCCGAGTCCAGTTTTTTCCACCTGCTACGATCCCGACAAATCTCTTTCGCTTCTTCCAGATTCGTACATCGAGTCATGCACGCACGTCGGTTTCGCTTCCTTAAGATTTGGCCCGTTTCCAGTATTCCTCAGATTTGATAAAAAAAAGTACGCCTAGGGCGGCACCTAGAAAACCAATTACACAAGTATTATTCGAGTTTTACCATGACTCATTGTATCCACATACAAAAAATAAGCGACTTTAGAGTTTTTTCCCTTTTCCAGTATTTCTCCAATTTAATTAGAAAAAGTACGCCCAGGACTGCCCTTTCCGACCCTTTCGCTCTGCTTTCACTTTCACTTTGCTCTCAATCTCTTTCGCCAATCTTCTTTCATGCAACCCGCCGTATTGATAAACTGATCTCGACTGGAATGCTCATCTCAAGATGCGTCAAAAAGTGACAGTTCTCTATGCCTTGACGTTTGGCCAAGGCGAGTTTAATAACACGGCCCTTAATCTTGAATCAAGGTTTAAGACCGATACTGCCGTATATTTTGGCATTACTTAACTGAACTTAGGACCAAATCTAGATTTTACTTTCTCCGAGCCTTAATTCGGCATTGCTAAACTTAAATTAATGCATACTTATCCCTTTCTGGACTACTTTGTGATGAAGCGTGGATTGATATGAATCTAATTATTCGTTTTCATAAAGTGAAAATTGTTTGTCCGTGTTGTCGGGTTAGAATAGCACCTATGTATCCACGGGTGCCGTAGAAGGCGGCTAAGGATCTACATACATATATACATACCTTCATGCCTTCATTCCCAGAGTGGGGTAGGCAGAACTACAGAATTACCAACAACTCTAAAAAAATATTGATAATTCTATAACCACATTTTGCATAATTAGGCTAAGATGTTGATCAGTGTATTAGTGACAGGTTGCAAGTCCATCGCCTAACAGTACTACAAGCCTTTATTCCCTTAATCGCCTCTTACGACATCCACGGGAAGACATGGAGTGGCACTATTCTAACCCGACAACCACACAGATTGCTAAGGGCTAAGGATCTACCATGACGTCAGGCATTGTTTGGCGGTTGGCGTCAGGCAGGCCGGCCGTAAAACTAAGTCAAAACTGTAGCAGCTGAGAGAAAGTTAACATGTTGCGCCGACCCCAAATAATTTGGGATAACGGCAGGAAAATGATGATGAAAGTGAAAATTGTTTGCAAAAAAATGCATAATCGTTTACGCTCGGCCGGAAAGGGATATATATGATAAGTGTGAAATTATTTATAGCATTTTTATTTAAGACGAATCTGTGTTTTGTTTAGAATCAATTGTCCAGATGGTATGCGGTTGAATTCAGATTCAGCGACCTGTGAAGGTAAGTTAAATATACTATGTACCAACTAAGCAAGACCTTACTAATTAAAAAGACGAAGAGTCATGCGTCCAAAATGAACCCTGAATCAAAATATGAGTTATATGTACATAATTAAAAAGGTTGTTTTATGTTAAGTCAAAATGAAGACATTAAAATAAAATACTACAGAAAAAGAAGAAGAGAAGACATTACGAGAACTCTGTAGGACTTTGAATATCATATTACATTGATAGCTTAGCTTAATAGCTTTACCACTATGTCTGATCCAACGGGATCTGTACATTTTCAGGATAAAAAGCCTATAAACTATTCCAGACAGATAATCTACCTCTGTACCAAATTTCAACCAAATCCAGAATGTTGAGCCGTTCTGGCGTGGTCGAGTAACAAACATCCAAGCTTTCGCATATAAGAATAAGAAAAAGAGTAAGAACCATTAAAATGTTCAAAATCTCCCCTCCTTTCAGAGCTGATATCTCTTAAACAGCTCAACCGATTTTGATAAAATCTAGCTAAAAACCACCGCTAAAAAACCTGCTTCGAAATGAAAAAAAAACGCATCTAAATCGATTCACCTCTTTAAGACTTATAGTGCCACAGACAGATTCACACTCACCCATAGCGGTCCGTCTTATAACACAGATTTTCCATATAGATATCGACGAGTGCCTCGAAGGCACCCATCTCTGCGACCAGCACCAGAGATGCCTGAACACGAATGGCAGTCATGAGTGCCGCTGCAAGATTGGGTACGAACTTGACCGCTTCACTGGCGCCTGCGTCGGTAAGTATACCATTTATACGGTATCCTATCATTTTATCGACAATCAATTGGCAATTTTTCATTTCACCACCAACTATCGGCAAAAGTATGATATGGCATATCAACGTTATGCAACTACGGGTTTAATAAATGATTCATAATTTAAATGATTTATATGAAATATTTTTATTTTACAACGTTTCAATTCTCAAATATACATACATACATAAATTCACGCCTTCATTCCCAGAGTGGGGTAGGCAGAGCTAAAGAATTACCAACAAGTCTTTAAACTTCTTGATCATTCTGTAACCACATTTTGCACAATCAAGCTAAGATTAACAGTGTATATTAGTGAGCTGCAAGCTCATCGCCTAACAAAACAGCCTTTATTCCCTAAGTCGCCTCTTACGACTTCCACGGGAAGACATGGAGTGGCACTATTCTAAACTGGCAACCACATTTAATAATTTTATAAAATGACCTTCTGCTGGAGTATCTTGCGGCGCTTCTTCTCCGCAATGATGGTCTTCTCTGAAGCGCTAGTAGATTCACTCCATGTTACCGACGTGTAAAAGAACCCTCATGTGGCCAATTTACTGAATAAATATTTTGAATTTTGACACGGCCTAAACGGGTAAATAACTTTATAGATATAAACGAGTGCGCAACAGACCAGCACGACTGCCTGCCGCGGGCCCAGCGCTGTGACAACACCGTGGGGTCTTTCTTGTGTGTCAGAATGGCATCATGTGGCACAGGCTACACCCTGCAGCATACCACGGGACTGTGCGAAGGTAAGTTATTAAATCACAGCATTGATCAGTATGAACGACTAAACAACCTCGTAGGAGAAAAAATACCTGATAGTCTATTCATCCTTCATCATCATCTCTCGGCGCCATAACTGAAGGTCGGGTCCATCTTGAAAAGTCTATGTTGCGTTGATGACTAACTTCCCGTATGTGTTGATGACCGAGGCTTGAGTCTGTCATTGGTAGATTAGATATGGATGATATTCATCCTTATATTGTTAAAAATACTAGATCTAAAAGTTAAAATTGTAGAAACCTCACATTATTTCCTGAACATGTTTGTTGATATGTAATGATCGGCAAAAGATGATTTCAAAATTTAAGAATCCTTCATCAAATATCGGTAAAGATTTATTGAGGCTGAGGCTACAAGGAGTGTAATTTCAAAGGATAGAGGACAAAATACACCCAGCTCCACCAGCCATATATTGAATATGACTTGAAACATCTAACAAAAGTAATAATAATAGATCGTAATGATAAATAGATTTTTTAGTTTATAACGTTATTATTGGATTAATTTTGTTAAAAAAAAGGTTGAATATGTTATGCTTGTTTCAATAGTGCTCAGTAAGTTAAACCCATTCGACTTAAAATAAATAGAGAACCCATGGGTAGAATTTGCTGCACATTGGTACGAAGGTACATAGCTTTGATACCTTCCAAACAAAAGTAGTCTAAGCTGTGGCGGACTTGGGTGTGCCGTCCAAACATTTTTGCCCACTTTGCTATCCTTTACATCTCTTGCTTGTCACTCAGTGCATCTTTTTTGTTCAAGACTAGAAAATAACGGCAAGTTAAGGCGCGTTCTATGATCATAAAGTTCAAAATTCCCGTTTCCTTCCAGACATAGATGAATGTGCTCTTGGGCTAGATGATTGCACGCATAGTGGAACCCAAATAAGGTGCGTCAATATCCCCGGATCTTTCCGATGTGAGATAATTCGCCCGAGCACCACGACGCCCGAGTACGAGTACTACTATGACGAGTAAGTATATTGACAATTTAGTTTAAAAAGTTTTAAAATCTACAATTACAGTGCTATGTTAAACGAACAATTTCAATTTCAAATTTAATAATGAATTGCATAAAACATCACAATCTCAAGGTGGAACAAACAGGAATAGGCAACTCGAGTTACAGCTTTTTGTGTTAACTAGCATCAAACGATTCCTCATGAGTGCTTCTATGATACCTACAAAATATTTTTTAAACATATGTTCTAGTTAAGTCGGTAGAAAACTTTCCAACCCCGGTAACTCTGGCCAAAACATAATGACTGCAATTGTGATGTTTTATACCACAACCATACTCTCTGATCACAACAGAACGCTGTAAGTACTAAATGACCACTACCTCGGGACGAGGAACGGGCCACTTGCAGCGTTTTGCTTAATTTGCATCACCATCAAATCAACTCGCGGCAACTGAGTGAACAATAATAGATGATTTTAAGCGTGAAACTTGAAAATCTTTAGACGCTTTTTTCTCGAAACTATAGTTTTTGACTTGCAGCGTATTGCCGTTGACTGCCCTTAGGTTGCAGCAACACGAGGGGGCTAGCTATATTCATATAATAACTAATTTATGTCTAGGTTACAATACTTAAAACATTATTTTCCCTTTAAACAATATGTTATTGCACTAAACACATAATAAGAAACAGTTATTTTCCAAGGTAACGATTAACGTAAAACAATTATTTCAGAGAGGAAGAGAATGTAACACAATCAGAACCGAACCCACCAGCTACAAAACCAGACCCACCAACAACTACGACACGAAGGCCTGAACCCCCGCCCATAACAACTCCTAGCACCCTTCCTACCCAACCCACTACCCCCCCAGCAAGACGGGAAGATAGACGCCCTGAGGATAACAATATCTACTTCAACCATGCAGACTCAGATACTCCTCGAAAAGAATCAAACAACGCCCCAACACCATCGACTTACTACGAGACTAATCAAGAACCAGAAAGACCAAAACAGCCGATGTCACCGGGTCAACTAATACCACCAGAAAGACCGAGTGAGCCTGAGGAGAGATATATAGAACCCCCACGACCCAGAGAGCCAGAGCAGCCAAGAGAGCCAGTACGACCTGAGGAGCCAGTGCCACCTAGAGCAACTGATAGACCAATTCCTAATTATCAACCAAACGTACCTCCGAGGCAACCAGAACTACCTGTCATCACACCGCAAACACCAAAACCACCTTCATCCAGACCGCTTCAACCTGGACCAGAAATACCACGGAGTCCCGAGATTGTTCGACCTGAAATATCAAGTCCTAGATTAGTTAATGTTGGACAAAACATCACTACAACTGCTACCATAAACGGTGAAAGGGGAAGAGATGGGTCAGTGATTGTTGATACAAGAATTGTTCCGGATAGTAGGTGGACCAGGATCAATGACAGACCAGTTGAATGTCAACTTGGATTCGAGATGGACTCTTACGGTGCTTGCTTTGGTAAGTATCTAAAAATGAAGTAGGTAATACCCTTATCTTCAGTATTGTATTGATGATACCTATCTTAACTTCATATTTCAAAATTTTTAATTCATATTGAATGTAGGTAATGCTCTTACTATCTTTATCTTCATATTATTAAATAAAGTTGCTCTGGCTGTATGTACGCTTAGATCTTTTAAAAACTTTCATAAACCGAAGCGACGCGAGGGCGGGTCCCTAGAATTTGCTAAAATGCTCATTGCAAGATGATACCTCTAACCTAACTTCATATTTAACATTTTCATTTTATATTGAATCACTTGTTATATTTGCTTGTAATAGTATTTTTATATACTTATATATTTTTTTAATGTATCTATCGTAATGGAACCTGTACCTCTCTGTCTTTAGCTTCAATTTATACCTCCATTGAAAAATACCGTATAATCTCTGGCGTGAGTGATTTCTCTGCCGTATGTACCAAACCTGATAGAACCGCCAAAACTTTTATTATCCTTTCAGATATTGATGAATGCGCTATCGGACGTCACGCCTGCTCTCAAACGGAAACCTGCCGCAATACCATGGGTGCCTACATCTGTGACTGCAGAGTCGGTTATCGACGGGAGCTGGCAACGGGCGAGTGTGCCCTTGTCAGAACTACGCCTGCACGAATGACTCCTGCCCCGATTATTCCTGCCCCGTCTACTCCTCCTCCGTCTACTCCTCCTCCGACTACTCCTCCTCCGACTACTCCTCCTCCTACTACTCCTACCCCCACTACTCCTCCCCCCACTACTCCTCCCCCGACTACCAGGGTCACAGCTGAGACTACGTCTGAGTATGACCCATGTAAGTGAGAAAGATGTTTAACTCTCCACGTAAGCAAACCTTAAGTTAACTTGATTTAACCCATTAAAGACGATAAAAAATCTCATCATTAACCAGTTAATCCTGGAAATAGTGATTGTGAAAAAACAATGGATTTGCTGTTTTCTGTATCAAGTGTCATTAATAGGGTTAGGATTTTGGTGGCATATCGTGGTTTTAGAATCCATGGAGTCGCAAAATCAAAGTGGTATGTATTACAATAAATAGGAAATAGCGACTCCATGTATTCTAGAACCACGATTTGCCACCAAAAGTCCTAACTCTAGTCATTAATAATAATGTTCGTTTATAAACTAGTTCTCTTTTGCAGATCGCGTACTCTGGGGTGTACAGAACACCCGTCACAGCACCAGGCGGCCTTTCCGCGCGCGCAACTTGTGTGACGTAGGGTACCACTTCAACTCTACTACTAACATGTGCGAAGGTAACTCCTCGATTATACTAAATACGCCGCCTACAAAAATACGATAAAGAAGCTAACAGAAAATAAAGAGTTTAGATACATACAATACATACATATTTAATTTCCTAATATTGAAAGAGTTTGCGTCTCATTCTCACTTTTTATTGAACGCCCCTCGTAGCTAATTGTTCATAATCATATCCACTTATGAACTAGGTACCCCCTCAAGAGTAAGACTACTTAACTAATACTGCTGGGTAATAATTACCCCACGATCAGCCATGAAACCAAAGTCTAGGCCCGCACGAATGTATATCCAGTGCAGTGTGGCCCTAGAGTCAAAAAGTTTAGACCCCAGCTCTAAGTCAATCGAATGATCCTCAGATGTGAACGAATGTCTCAATGGGCAAGCTAACTGCGCAGACGTGGAGCGTTGCATAAACACGAAGGGGGGGTACCGCTGCGAATGCCCCCCCCACTGGGTGCTGGATTTAACTCGACACCGCTGTGTACCTGAGCGGAACAGTCAGGTGATACCACCAGGCTATAGCAATGAACCAGGTAAGGATAGAAGTTTCTAAGCAGTATCACACATTCAATATACAAAGCAGATTGAATTCTTTTCTATTAGTATAACGGTTCATATTGCTGCAGTAATATTATCTTGGTTACTGCCTATTGGCTTAGGACGGCAGTGTTACTATGAAGGTGTATGCACGGTTAAACCATAACAGCACTACAAGTCAAGGTTGCTGAAAGCAGTTTGCTGGGCTTCTATTCTACAAGCTTTTATTTATCTTGCTTCGTTCGTATATCAAAATATTCTAGATCAAATCTCGCAAGTCAATTTTGCACCACTTCTAGTCCTCGTGATGGTCTAAAATTTGGAACATTGCGCACGGCGAGCGTGACGGACAGAACTATAGCAGTCATATAGCTCTGTCCCTTTCTCCCATCGCAAATTGAACTGTATAGCTACGTCATAATAACCCGCCTGATGATGAAATTAGAAGATGATAATAGAATTTCTACTGTGAACATCAACCCAACAAATTAAGATTCGTTAGCTTGGTTTCGATAAAAAAAGGACAATTTCTCGACAAAAACTAGTCAGATTTTTTTATTTATCACAAAACCAGGCCACCTGATGGTAATTTAAAAGGGCTTTGAGACCCATGACGAGACCAGATGTGAATCTAAGATGCAAATGCGTTGCCTCTTCACTTATGTTTTTAACAGTTAGCTTACCCCCATACCGGTACATCAGGTTCTTTTAAACATGCTCAGGGGGGTTACTATGACGTAACTATGCAGTTCATTTTACGGCGAGTATAAATAAAGGACAGAGCTATAGCAGTTATATATCTCTGTCCTTTTCTCTGTGTTAACTGAAATGCATAGCTATGTCATAATTACCCCGCTGGTCAGCAAATATCTGCTTAAATATTTATATACTATCCAATACAGTTTACCCTTGAATCAAAATCTTTCTAGAATACCCGCAAGTCGTCCCTGGAGTTTCACGCAATGACTTGCCCCGCAAGTTTGTGGAACCCACGCTGACCGGACAGGGCAGTGACCAGACCATGTCCTGCACATGGGGATACAGGCTCGGGAGGGACAATGTTTGCGAAGGTAGTCATAGTCATAGTCATATTCATTTATTGCTTTATGTTGTACAATGAGATCGTAAAAATACAGTAGGTAGCTTCAACATAAACCCTGCAAGAGCACTGCAACAATACACAATAATATACTTACAATTTACATGTCTATTTAGGAAAATCACATTTACATTATAATATAATAGATGAAAAACTGATTTTATTCACTCTTGTACTTGTAACACAAAAAACTCCTCCAAATTATAAAAACATTTTGAAATCAAAAAACTCCCTAACTTACTAAAAAAATATAGTCTTTTATTATTGTTGATTGTTATGGGTATTTAATTGTAAATAAACAACATGAATATCTAAATACGAGAAATGACTTAACGTTCACAACAGTGCAAAATATATAAGCACTTTGGTTACTAATAAAAAGTATAAAGATGAAAATTTGCATCTTACCGCTTGAAAAACTCTCATGCACGGGGATCCCCTTGAATTCATCATCATCATGTCAGCCGAAAGACGTCCACTGCTGGACATAGACCTCCCCCAAGGCTCTCCACTCAGACCGGTCTTGTGCTTTTCGCATCCACCGCGTTCCCGCGATCCTTACAAGGTCGCCACTCAAGAACTTTCTGTCCCCATCAGTCATCAGTCCTGCAAGCGATGTGCCCCTTGAATTACCGACATTCATTTGACCGAATGTATCTTCATCGAATTTCATTTCATCGAAAGTTAACTTCTACTAAAACCTTATCGTTTCTATAGACCAACAAAAAATTATAACTCCTGCACGTGTAAATGCTATTAGATGTAATGAAAATTGGGAGAAGTAAAACATTATATGAAATGAGTGTTGGTAACTCAAGACCTTCATGGACGGCTTTTCACAGTCTTAATTTTCTGCAGACGTCAACGAGTGCTTGACGGGTGAAGCGAGGTGCGGCCCCGGGCAGCTCTGCACCAACTTTCCCAGCGGATACACCTGCAGCTGCCCGGAAGGTCATCGCCGAGTTGGGGACCATCAATGCCAGGATGTTGATGAATGCCAACTCGCTGGAAACCAGGTTAGTTATTTATTCTAACGTCAAGCTTAGGACCGGGGGCCTAAAATGGCTGCGTTTATCGCGTGATAAAATGTGGATTAAACATTCGTCACTTTCTAACCCGTGTATAAGTACGAGAGTGACGGATGCTTCATCCACACTGTCCACATCCATAGTGTCTGTTTATCTTTATTCTCTTATGGCCCAATTAAATGCTTAAATAAATCTGAAAGGAGACACTAAGTAATATCTTGATATTCTAGATTTTCTTCGAAGTTCACGACTTTTGAATTTTTCAGTCAATATGCTCGGAGCATGCAGACTGCGTGAATTCGGTTGGGTCATATCAATGTAGGTGCCACCCAGGGTTCAGAGCTGCACCTGCCAATGACAAGGTATGCTTAATAATTATTTAATTAATTACAGTGTAAATATACCTCCTTTTTCGATAGGACAAGTTTTTTTTAATAAGGATTGAGCCAAGTTCGAGTAGCGAACGTTGAATGGTGGTCGAGAATCAAAATTAGCGCAGGATGGATAACACGAAGTATGCCCAGATTATTTTGCTTGTCGTAAAGCGGGAAAATAAATGCAGGTAACAAAAATTTCCAGAACCTGATGCACAGCAACCAGTGGGTGGATATAGCTAAGAATTTAGGGGTTGTAGGACCTTTTCCAGGGTCCGTCCGGATCGCTATAACCATCTTATCTATTAATCCACCACCAACCAGCAGTTTTTGTGTTCCAGTTACCGGTTAAATTAGGTACTAGCACAGGCATTTTCATTTTAGTCCTCAAGGTTAGCAACGCATTTGAGGTCTTAGGAATGTAGTCTTCAATATTCAAATTGGGTCTCTACAAGCAATAAACTACATTTTGTTTTTTTTCTAAATTTTAGGCTCAATCGTTTTGAAGATCAGGGTTTATTAAATTTTCGTCTTCTTTCATGAATAAAATCAAAACCATTTATTTTACAATAATAACAATAATATATTTAAGATCTCATAACGAGCCCTTCCATGTAAGACACAATAAGGTACCTATTAAAAAAAATCAGGTTTTTGTCGCCCGAAAATGACCATAATTAAAAAAAAAAAAAACTTTACACGTCTGTGTTTGGGTCATAGGATTACACCATCCTAGCAAATTTCACTTGATTTGGTCCAGTAGATTCACTGAATGTGGATCACGTCTTGGGCGTCCCCTACCGAATCTACACTCACTGTTATAAACAATCATCACTATTAAACATCATTGCTAATAAATAATCTATTTGAAATAGGTCTGCGTAGACGTGGACGAGTGCACGGAGTCACCAACAGGATTGCTGTGTGAGCAGCGCTGCAACAACGTGTGGGGCAGCTACCGCTGCTCTTGTCACCGGGGCTACCGGCTCAACAAAGACAACAGGTACTAAAATAATAATTAGGTACTAATGAGGCTAACGGTTAACTGACCCCCAAGAAAACGAACTGTTGACAGAAGTGGGTTAGGTTAGGTTAGAACTGCGACCCCCAAGAAAATGAACTGTTGACAGAAAAGCATGACACATTACTATTATTAAATTATAATATTATAATAAATTAGGATTTGTAAGTGAAATGTTTGTTACCAACCCATTTATAATGTCCAATGTCTATGGGTCACAGTTTCCACTTACCATCAGGTGGCCTGTGTGCTCGTTTTCCTTCCGATGCCATACAAAAAAAAAAAAAAAATTAATTACCAATTGAAATAATTTTATGCGGAACAAATATATTACAAGTAAAACAAAACAAATAAAAAAATCCCGAAATGGTTAGTCATGTAATGAATTTTATTGAAATAAGTCAACTACTAATTAAAAGACCTCGGTTCAAATTATCTAGTATCGAGTCCTCGACGCAATGACTTGTCGATGAAATGAAAATACTTGAAACGTTGTCTTTGAAATAATATTCGATTAAAAGTGGCAATTGAATGGTCGTGGAGATCTTTGGGAGGCTTACGTTCAGCATTGGAGCTTCGGCTGTTATGTTGACGATAATGATAATTCATAATAAAAAAAAAGATTATACAGTGTCATTCATGTTCAGTACATAATTGCATTGAAAATGAATCGTAAAACAAAATAAATAGTTATATTTTATAAATACTGTGTCAAAATAAATCAATCAATAAATCAAAGAACAATGTCATCAAGGTACTTATTGACGGAATAGAAAGCCTTCTGTCAGCAAGTATTTAGGTTTACGGTCAAAACAAGGTGTGGACAGTGTCTAATTTATTGATCGTGAATTAATAAATAATCAAAGCACCTTACGAACTTAATAATTGAATAAAGAGGCATAAGATCGTGCAAGATATTTGTCAACAAAACGTCAGAGATCTTGCTGCTAGTGATTATAGAACTTGTTCATTTAATATTGTTTTTGTGATAGGACATGTTCAGATGTGGACGAGTGCACCGAGTTTAGGTCCAAGCTGCTGTGCTTCGGACGCTGCCTGAACGAGCCAGGCAGCTACCGCTGTACCTGCCCGCCTGGGTACAGGCTCTCAGAAGACATGAGGAGCTGCATTGGTAAGCTTAGTGGTCTACTCTGGACTAGTATTTGTGCTGACGAACACCTTCTCAAATTGTTAGCTTCCAATGATAACAAGGGCAATGAATGAGGGTTAATGATGGGCAAGGTTGCCGGTAAAAGGCGAGTTGGTCGGATAAAGAAGTCGTGGCTCCGCAACATCTGAGAGTGGACTGGAATAGCGAGCGCATCTGAACTGTTTCGACTCGCTAAGGATAGACAACAATTCCAGAAGTAAAGTAGCCAACCTTCACTAGTTGGAGAGGCACGTGAAGAAGAAGAGGAATGATAAATTCTCGGTAACTAAAAATAAAATTTAAAATTTTAGTAAGTACCTACAAAGTACTCGGATTTTTTTTGAAATATTCTGGGAGTGTTCTACAAGTTGCACATTCAAATGTTGGAGATTGAGAGAATTTACTCTAAATCGAGTCATAAAAACAAACAGTCAACTGAGGTGGCATTTGTATGAGTACTCGCATTGAAGGTAAAATTAGTATTGTTGATCTAATCTTCATCATTGGTTATAGTTTAGTTAAGAAAATATGTGACTGATTCAAACATGAGCAGAATTCATTTTTTTAGTTAATAACACAATTAATTGTAAAGCTGTTTGGGCAATAAAGCACTTTTCTTTTTTTCTTTCTTCCTTTCTTTGAAAAAACAGAATTTCCCCATTTTGCGTTCATTTTCGCCAGTTGGGTGTTTTAAAAGCGATATAATCTTTCTGGACTCTGGAAATAACAAAATCTCTATCCGACGAGAAGTATAAAAATTTGGTGTAGTGTCCTTAGGAACCAGGCAATGCAGCTCTCCTTTCTTATCAGATATCGACGAATGCGAGATTGGCGACCCCTGCGCGGCAGGCATGTACGGTGGCGTCAGCAACGTGTGTTTGAACACTCGTGGCAGCTACCGGTGCCAGAAGATCACATGTCTCCCTGGATACCGGCTTGAGAGCAAGAAGTATGTAACATATATTTTAGGCTTTTTCGAGCTTTCACGCCTTTATTCCCAGAGTGGGGTATACAGAGCTACAGAATTACAAACAACTCTAAGAACTCTTTTTCAATCTTGTGTATGAAGAATAGTTTAAGGAATGACTTACTCGTCAAGGAGAATTTATACAGGGTCAGTGTTACTGATTCCAAAATGGAGGCAAGTCAGCGCTGGCCCGATACTGATATAGCGTAAATTGATTTGAAGTCTGGCGCTAAAGCGCTGCACTGGATCCAGATCAGTTTACACTATGTCAGCATTGGGTCTGCTCTGACTTGCCCCGAATTTGAAATCTGTAACTGACCCTGTCTAACTCTTTACTCAGTGTGGAATAAAAGATGAAGTTTATCAATGGTGATTCCAATTAACAGGATACTGCACCCAGGTTGGTAGTAGGATAACTGTAACCGTTCATTGAATACAAGACATTTCAAAATCAGTCAGGGTTTGTATTTTAAAATTAGAAGCTGTTCGTATAAGATTTTCAATGCAAGAGAAAATTATTTTGGATTGTGTCCGTTTTGTATCCAATGAGCGAGTTATCCATATACATAGGCCAACAGTTACTATAATATTTTACATAAGTGAACATAAAGGAACCACACGGCGTTTATTTTGGAGAGGGTGTTTATCGGCGTTATGATTTTTTAAAGAGAAGCTCCAAATAATGTTAAATGAAAAATTCCTTCCTTCATTTTTATTAGTGAATCCGTCGTTATACTGCGAAATATTCACGAATTTGATCGTTACTAGTCTAATAATTTTTTTATCATATTTGGAAAAGAGAGTATAAGTGGTTAAAGTTTTGAATGAATTAAAATTAACTCAACTTTTGGCAAGGAGAGCCATCATCGAAAAGAAAAAGGATGTTATTTTTCTGGAATTTTAATCATCTCTTTCAGTCGCTGCACGAAGATAGAGAAAGTGTGCCACCCAACTGACTGGGAATGCGCGCACCAGCCGTCAAAATACTCCTACCACTTCATCACCTTCGTCTCCAAGCTTTACATTCCCGAAGACAAGGTAATCCTATTTAAAATATCTAACGCAGCTAAAAAACAAATAAAAAAATTAACCAGTAGTACGGTCGGCCCTTTTAGTAGCTGAACACTTTAGTACTTTGTCACATTATCGTCATGTTTGTACTGCTGCACTAATCTGTCAAAGGTGTTAAAGCGCAAGGTACAAAAGTATGCAGCTACTTGCCGACTCTACCTATACTAATTCTCAGTGGTATATTACAAAAACACATCAATTAACTTTAGTAGAAGCCAGTGATATCATGCCATCAATCATGTTTATTTCATTAAAACACTGTAGCAACTATCTCTCCATCTACGATTTCGTCAAAAGTCCAACATTAATAAGGTGACACAGGCAGTTCTTACCTTGTGAGCTAACTACAAAATGAAACAAAACACTTGTAACTTCTACACTAAATAATTCAAAATCTTATTCCTCTGTTCTTGGAAACCTACCCGGAGTCTCACATGGAACCCTGTTTTCGCGAGGCGATGGTCTGTCTATCTGTTTGTCTGTGACCAGGCTGTATCTCATGAATCGTAATAGCTAGTCATTTGAAACTTTTACTTTCTTTACACGTTGGTAACTTGGAATGAATTTACTTACGCTTCGGACAAGAGGCCTAGATCCATAACACTATCGAAAAATATTCTCGAAAACTGTTAAAGTGTAGGCGCTTGACACGACTATCTGGCAGCTTAAGTTGATCCTATACATTTTCGATAACGATTGAGATCTCGCCAGCCAACTTGTCCAGGGTCAAAGCCAATCATTGTAGAGAAGAAGCGCCGCAAACCACTCGAGCTGAACGCTATTATCACCGTGTCTCTTTATTTGTAGGTGAACTTGTTCGTGATGCGGGGTCCATCGTGGCCGAACGCAAAGGAGCGGTTCGAGCTGGTCCTCAAAGACGTGAACGCACCCTCCCTCGTGAAGGGAAGGGCAGACATCAATGCATTCCTGTAAGTACTTTCGAGGCTTTTAAAGATGAAAAAATATTTCAAAAATATCTGAGGATCGTTACAGTTAAAATAATAGGTAGAACTAGTAAGACAAAACTTAGATTGTGGTACTTTCTGTGCGAATGAAATGCAATACTGAGCAATACTGCAGTTTATGCCAAGGGAGGATTGCCTTATGGCAAATATATATGAAAACTCTTTAATTTAGATCCTTATTACTACCGTTATAAAAACACTCGTTATTTGACCAATCGCATTATTTTAACCTTTTCACGTCTATGTCAAATACAAAGATCGTCGCTCACACAATAAAAGTTAAGCATCAGGGCTAATGTTAACCTTACCTCATAGATCAGGGGGGTGATTATGACGTAACTATGCAGTTCATTTTACGTTGAGCGTAAAGGACAGAGCTATAGCAGGTTACATAGCTCTGTCGTTTTCTCTCAGCGTAAACAGAACTGCATTGCTATGTCATAATCATACACCGGATTGACGGGAGCAAAAATGTACCTGTGCTAGTGATTCATTAAATGTCGACTTAGTTTATCGACATCGATAAAAAACAATTTTTAATCTTTTTAATCATCCATCATTATCATAAGTAATGGCCAAGTTTGAATACCTTTTTATTATTTGCAAACCTCTTTTATTCATACTTATCGCAACTTTAAACACCTGGTATCTCATAGTGACCCTGTACTCAAGTAACTTTTGACAACCATTGAAATTACGTTGAATAACCAATTCATTCATTACAACAATATTCTTTAGCATTCCGACGACTTGAGAACCTTTTTGATTTTTAAGTCGGTTAACCCTTTACCGGTTATTTTTTTTAATAATAATAATAAATAATAAATAAATATGGGGGGGACAATGTCACACCAATTGACCTAGTCCCAAACTAAGCTCTAGGCTTGTACTATGGGTACTAGACAACGATATAAATACTTATATAGAGAAATATATACTTAAATACATAGAAAACATCCATGACTCAGGAACAAATATTCGCGCTCATCACACAAATATCTGCCCTTACCGGGATTTGAACCCAGGACCGCTAGCTTCGTAGGCAGGGTCACTACCAACTAGGCCAGCGCGTCGTCAAATGAAAAAAATATTGACAAGTGTCATAGTATTCGAAAATAGAACCAAACTGTCAATTCTTAAGATTCATATTACATTTATTATGGTGGGAAATATATTCCCTCTGCCTTATAAAGGGTTAAAAATGCCTCGAAAAAAAATATTGTAAATCTTCATGGAAAGCTGATCATTCTGATATATAGAAGATAAAGTATGACTTACTTTTGCAAGAAATGTAAGATCCATATGTCACGACAAAAGTTGTCGATAAACTTTGTCGATATTTAATGAATCACTAGCACTGGTACATTTTTGCCCCCGTCAATCCGGTGTATGGTCATAATAACCCCTCTGTATCAACTTGCTATATTAAGAATTATTTCTCCAGGTTAACCCAGGTAGGCAACCAGGCCAGTGTATCGCTGGTCCGCTCTCTCGAAGGCCCGCAGACCATCGAGCTGGAGCTGTCCATGGAACTGTACAGTGGGGACACCTTCGGAGGCATTGCTGTTGCTAAGCTTTTCATACACGTGTCCGAATATGAGTTCTAGACTGTTCTCTTAAGAGATCAGGTTGCATGTGTCATATAGCTCTTATTGCTAGCAAAACCTTATTTATAACATGAGAGAGTTGAATTTGATATGGCATTACGTTGTAAATAACTACGTCTTTTTAACTTTTTCAACGCCTAATACCAGTAGTATATCCATCGCAGGTGCTTAAAAGTTTAAGAACGGGCGAGTATACTTACTTGGTGCCGCGTAAATAATTCAGTACAATACAAGCATTTCAGTAAATGAACACCAATCAATTTAGATTTTAAAAATAAACATACGTAACGTAATGATCCGTCTAATCTTATCTCGTCTACTTCAATCGGACTTAGTTTAGGGAAAATTATCCAATCAACGTTGAGTTTGTAGCTTGTTTCATTAGGAATGACAATTTTATTTTACGGTTTCTTAATATGAAATATGAGAAAATTATTTTTTTATAAAGATTTATAAATTTTGTTAGGTTTACTATTACGTTTCTCGACTTATTTGAGAAAATGTGGAGTTGGATCCTTTTTAGAAAAATATTAAGTAGTTTCATGACACTTGCCCTAAAATGATGAAGTTTTATATGAAGTAATTTGGAATATATACTATAAATAAACAATATTTTTTTCATACAAACATCCTTTTTTGGAAATATAATCACACTTTTAACCTTAGTAAGTTCTTTTCAATGTCAGATCAGTTGAGATTTCCTTTTTCTTACAAGTGTAATTTGAAGTCAAGATTTATGAGTCACTTAAAAATAATAGAATATATTTTTTGTGTTCAAAATTATGATAGAGGTAATATTATAAAAATCACTCTGAAAGAACGTACGCTAAAAATGATATACTTAGCCTAAACTTTTGCCAATGCCCATTTTCAAATCAAAGTTTGAGTCTGTCCCTTTTATCTCGTGGAATGACAAATATACATGGATAAAGTTAAAAAAATACTTACATAAGACTTTAATGCGTAACACGATAGTATATTCGCAAAATTTAAAATTCCAAAAATAGTGAAATAAAAATAAATAATAATAATAATAAATACATATATGATGTTGGTGTTGAAGAGATTTATCATTCATTTAGGTAATGGATAATGATAGAAGTGGTTTTGGTTTTGGGAAGGGGCTTTTCCAAAAGGGGTGGATTGTGAAAGGGACTTTATTAGGATGACAGTTTTTGCGAAACCAACAAAATTACATTTCACATCTAAGAACTTAACTTTCTTAAATAGAACCCAAGCAGGTTGGATATGCTTTGTTAAAAATATAGTGCATCAGCGCCTTAACTGTCCTAATAAATCTATAGGTGCTGCAAGGGGTATGAATTCTTCTAGTTTTTCCGCCCGCCATAGGTAAAATGAATAAACTCTATATTTTGCGAGGAGTCTTAATGCTGATTGAAAATATACACCTTAAAGACCAACTTAACATAATTATTTAGGTTCCGGTTGTTTCGTGGATTGAATCCTTTTCCCTAAACTACGTCCAATATCGCGATAAACGTTTAATTTCATCTGCTAGTTAAATTTCTAAAATATTTGTCTAATATTTAAAAATACACAAGAATGTGTTCAAAAGTATGCTTAACAACGTTGTGTTTTTGTATAAAAAAAATAGTATTATAAGGAGTAAACATTGTGTAATTGCTAAATGAAATTATGTGAATGGCAAACTTTTTTAGTATCTAAACTTACTGTATTTTAAAGTGCCTTGTCACTTTAACTGGTTAATTCCGATTGGTAACTCAATAGAATGTGTAAAAGTGACGAAGTACAAAGTATACACTTAGGCTAAGTATGTGCAGGTTATGTATTATAAAGAAACATCATGAATACTTTAAATATTTATTAGTGAGCTGAATAAATATTTTTAAATTGTATATTTTGTTTTCTTACAGAGATTTGTACTTGATATATGATGCTGAAGATGATTCTCATCAAGGAATTGAAACGGGTGCACCCAAAAATATTAACCTTCTCTTGCATTCTACTTCTAGTGACTAGAAAAAAAACTACTTAACAATCCGCAAACCTCACGATCCTACTTTTCATATCACAGCCGATTTTTCTTTTCCATATCTAACACTACGTACATAAGAACCTATTTTTTTTAATCTACGTCTTACAAGTAAGCGTTGTGCCGTTCTCGAGATCTCATCAAAGATGTATATCCTACCGGCTGCGCCATAATAACTATTACACGTCAATGAAACAGATTCGTAGCAGACTGTATACATTCATAAATCTACCCCCATAGATAAATAATCATTACTTATACCTACAGTTCCCAAGAATTTTCAAGAACGGCACATCTTGGGCACGGAGACTTCTATATGCTTCAACTTATTATCGTTAGAGCCGAAAACATTACTCTTCTTAATGGGAAGTCGGGTAAAACGTAGAACTTTCATGTAAGATTTCCATAGATGCCTTTAGATTTTAAACGAACTACTTGATATTTCTTCCCTCAAGGTTATAATAGAAAAAAATGTTACCATGCTTAAGAATTTGAGAGGTTATCGGGTAGGTATATTGTGTAGGTAAACTTCACCGGCTTCAGCCTTCAAACGTATTCTATATAGTTAACACTAAAGTTTGTCTAAAATATTATTAACAGGGAAGAGTTATATATTTCTTCTGATATTATAATAAGGAAGTATGTATCGAGGTATTCGTTTTCACTAAAATCTACCTACTAAAATCACACTACGTTATAATATGAAAAGCCTTTGAAAATTCTACGCAACAAAGCATCTATTGTAAATAATTTTAGCTATTCTATATTGATGATTCTTGAATGTTGATTTTTGGTGAACTATACGGAGCATAGTTTAGAAATGTGTCTGAGAGCATTCGCGTGTAATGAGCATTTGGCGAAAACATTGAGTGTTGTGTAACCATTGTAACGCTCGGCTCAACGTCCACACCTCTCGAATATTCACGCGAATGCTCTCGGCGAGGACGCTCCTTTTGAAGATAGAAGTCTACTCATAAGGGTCAACAATGTTAAGAACGGTGAGGCATCCATCTTGCGAAGCTATTGCCAGCGCTGTTCCTGCGTGTGCGCTGGCTACTGCTGTCACTTCCGCTGGGGCGCGATATTCTGCTACAGCTTTTCCGTCTATGGTCCTGTAGGAAGGAAGTTGATAAAACTAGTTATCCATTTAAATTCCAGTGGTAGGTGATTGGGATGTCTCTAGTTTAAGAGTAATATTTTTTTAATATAAATCCTCAAACAAATCAACCAACCTTCGAAGGCACAATTTAATTTAAGTAGATGTAGTTACAGAAACAACAGTAGCATTGAGTAAGAATATTTACAGTTCAACAATGGGTCTCTTAGGGTTCAAGAACTACCTATAACTATGTTAAGGTGACATACAATTTAAAAAAAAAGTGTAGCAAAGGACCAGCAACGGGCCTGGCATATATCGTAAGGTCAGATTAAAGCTGAAACGAAACTTCATTAAAAACACTAATTATATTCCTAGTAGCTGCTTTGACAATAGGAAACGTATTGGTCCATGGAACTGAACATACCTACTCGTAGTAATTATGGAGTAACCCTTAACTATACGGAAAAAATTGTGGCTTAAGATTGTTAAATAAATCAGTCTTTACCTGAACACCCTCAACGTCTTCCTGCCGCTATGATAATAGAAGACGTATTGGTCCGAAGAGCTGAACATGGTTATGATGGAGAAGACTCCTTCAGCTGCACGGTAGATGAGTGGCTGGACGGAGGTCCCTCTCTTCAGTTCTATCAGATCGAGACCACCTCGAGTTGGCGCGCAGAGACCAAATTTTCCGTCGCGGGTGCAAGCACCGTTCCAACGAGGGACAAACCTGGAAATGCGAGTAATATTTAATCGGGTAACTATTTTGCTTTATAAAACCAGCTATCCATATGATATCAGAATTAAATTGCTAGTTGGCCGGGTTTCAAATTTGACTGTAGCGTTGTACAGATCATTGTATTTTGTTCTTTACACGTTACTGACTTTTGTTCTTGAGAAAAGGCAACATCCAAAATATTTTCAGGCTTCACTGACCTGACAAGTCTCTTAGTTTTTATGTCCAGGATGCCAGCCTTGTCGTTACCGACCACAGCCACCCAGTTGGGTTTGTGGGGCAGTGCCACGATCGACTGCATATCTTTGATGCCGCTGTTCTTTATTGGGATCCTAGGAAAGATACAACATTTAAGTATATAACTCTAAAACATTTGTAATTTTTTTACGATTAGTTACAAGTCAAGTTATGCCGTTTTCTCGTGCTGTAGCCGCCCTAAAACTCTCATGCACCGGATGGCTTTTGCAGATCTGATTTGGCCGATCCATCTCATGGGCGATCTACCGAGTGCTCTAGTGCTCTTAAGTGTATGGAACAGTACTTCAATAGAGAACTGCTAGTACTGTATTGACCAAAATACTGCCAGTTGTAAGTGCAAGTGTGAAAGTGATAGATAACTGTTGTGTTATGGCCAATGCTTCCTTTGTAAACATTAAACTCACCTGTGCAGCCTGGCTCCAGTCCTTGAATGGAAAACATGCAGACAGTCCCTGAGAGACTTGTCGACTCCTGGAGCTACGAGGTGGTGCTCGTCAGCAGAGACCACGGCGGCACGGTACCCCGTTCCCCTCACCTCGTAGTCTACGTTGTAGATCTTGTCTCCCTCTAAATAGTGAAGGTAGAAGAGACTGATGGAGATTGTTAGACTTGATAATCCAACTGTGTCTCTAGACTGTCTAGACAAAATGTATTGCGAGAACGTTCAGCTACCGAAAATGCATAGGATTGACGTAAATTGCCGGTACAAAGGTAGCAAATGAAGATATCCATCAAAATGTATCTAATGAATAGCTGAACATGAGCTGAACGCCTGACAGTTTACTTCAATCCTATACAAATTAATTTCTTTCTGCAATTTAGAAAAGTCCCCTGGTTTAGCTCTAGGACATTTTAGATTAAGTGAGTTTTATCATGTCTCTAATCCACAGCGTCATGTTAAATTGTTGACCGATTGTATACATACATACATACCTTCACGCCTGTAATCCTAGAGTGGGGTAGGCAGAGTTACAGAATTACCTACAACTCTAAAAACTTGTTGATAATTCTGTAACCACATTTTATACAAATAGGCCGATTGCATTACTTCATTAAGTACCTTTAAATAAGAAAAGAGAAATAAGTAGTAGCTTCCGTTTTTATTTTTTCTGGATTACGCTATTGATTTTAAAGTACCTCCTTATGGCGGATTATATTTTGTCAGTATTTCATAAGATTATTTGGAATAAATGAATTTAGTGTGTAATATAGATTAAACACGGTCAGTTACATTTTGAGATAATACTAAATCTAGATTTATCTTCTTGCCCCAAGTGGCCCCTAGATAACTTACCAGGAATAGTCCTAGATATGATATTGGCGATAGCCACGTTATCCACGTTGTCAGTGGTCACTTTCATGGAGATGGTGACAAACTTCAGGCCGTCCTCGAGGAAGAGGATCTGTTTTACGCCTTTTTGTTCTTCTTTGAAGATCACCTGCATAGCGGAAGAACTTGGCTTTAATTACTTAATTCATTTGGGCATGAGATGCATCATCAGCATGTGATACACAGATTTGGCAATTAAGACAAGAAATGCGTTCTAGTGCAGTAAGTCCTGCTTTGGAAAACAAGGCCACAACGGAAATGTGTCTAGCACATCATATAGTAATTAAGTATTAAGAGGATTCTGAAGCTAAAAAAAAACATACAAAAGGCGAAAACGTTTTCCTACCCTTAAACCTAGTACGATTTTAAATATGTTGTAGATATCATGAAAAACTATGTCTGTACGTTTTCCTTTCCACCAAAATACTTCTTAGAGTGAAAAAAATAATACAAAAATAGAAACGTACAGACTTTTTATAATAACTACAACATATTCAAAAATCGTGGAAAGCGGACTTGATTTAGGGGGTGAGTAACTTTAACGACCGGAGCTAAATTTGTTTGGACATTTTTGACAGCTACGTGATTTTAGTGGTGCTTCGCAATTATCTTAAGTGCAATTATATTTTATGCGGCTATTTATCTCATAGATTTAAAAGTGACTAAGCGCTTAGTCTTATTCAGGCTGTCGTAGGCTCTATATATCTAGTTTAAAGCGTTTTTTTTCATAAGTTAGCTTACTACATCTCTGACCTCATCATTTGATTAAACCGGCGCGGCAAAACCTTACCTCTTCGCTTATTAACGCACAAAATATATGTTTAAGTTAAAGTATTCATTGTCCCTTTCTGTCCAATTGAACAGAGCATTTTTTAGCAAACTTTAGCTACTTATTGCGCAGGGTTAAAAATTTCCATGACGTTGACAATACATGTGCGCCTTTGTAATTGCTATATTATGAAGATCCTCATTATAAACCGAGGCTAAAGCATAATGTTCTAGCCAAAGCTAACCTGTCTCTCAGCAGTCTCCCAGATGACCACGTTCCCGGATTCGGCGGTGACGACGTTTTCCCCGCCGGGCGTGACCACGGCGTGGGTGACGATGGCGCCGAGCGGGGCGTCGGCCAGCTGGGCCAGCAGGCGGCCGGTGCTCGTGTCCCAGAGGGCCCAGCAGCTGCGGGTCACGGTCACAGCCAGCTGCCTGTCCCGGGCTAGGCTAAAAAGACACAATAAAACTGGGCAAGAGTATGTCGGACCATGGTTAGGGTAGGGTTCCGAAGCCGTTACTACAAACTGATTTAAACCTCGCGACAAACTGTTGGAAAACTGTTATCCCCATACATCGACATAGGTCGCGGTCAGTTTACCAACACCGCAAATAAGTTTTCGGTAGGTAAAAACATTTAAACCATTTGTAACTAAAGAACCACTGAAGTCTACTTACGGACGAAAACTATAAGGGTTCCTAGTTTGACTACGGAACCCTAAAAACAGGGTACTACATACAACCATGACTAGCATAGAAAATAGTCAGTCCTCAGGGCTGGCAACGTATTTGTAGGACCTAAGAGCCTTCCTGTCATCAGGTAGTCTACTTGCTTACCTTCATGCGTTGCAAAATCCATTGGTTATCTAAATAATATTAAACAGTACCATGACTGACTGACTGACAGACAGACGGGAACACCTTGAAATTCCGAATTACTTTTTTCGAATATTCATTAATCCGAATGTTCATTTTTCCGAAAGGTATGTTACGCTGGAGCTATTTTAGATTAAATTCATAATTGAATTGTCATACTCGTACGTAGGTTAGGTTAAGTTTCATTTATAAGCGATAGCGAAAAGTTAAGTTTTCTAAGCTACTCAAATATTAAACATGTAAATAATAATACACTATAAAAAGAACACCCCATCTAGCAGGTCCGCTGCCGGCACGGTCTCTGTATAGCTAACTTTTAAGTCTTCTATAAAAATTGCGTTCGGAATTATGACTCTTCGGCATTATATAGTGTATGTGCCCCAGACATAGTTATGGTTGGACTTAAAATTATGAAGGAATATTCCTTAGGTACCTACCTTAGAAATAAATAAAGGAAACCAATTCAACTCGTACGAAGTCGCGGGCTTCCTCTATAGCTTACATATGTAACCGTGATAAGTTGGAGTAAGTTGACAGTCTTTTCCCTACTGGCGGTAATCTTTGTTTATGTTGAATATCAGAGGAACTGTTATATTATGCAATAT
This sequence comes from Acleris emargana, assembly GCA_927399475.2. Lineage (NCBI taxonomy): Eukaryota > Metazoa > Arthropoda > Insecta > Lepidoptera > Tortricidae > Acleris > Acleris emargana. Next base: position 6,048,205 of record OV656860.1, read on the forward strand.
ATACATTATGTTTGCTTTTACCATTTACCTATTTTCAAGTCAAGTCAACGGATCTTCGTGCTGGGGATGCCCAACTGTCAGTGAGTTGGTTTTCATCGATGTATGACTTCCAGGGATAAAGTTAGCTGTACATTTTTGTATCATGTCGCAGATATTGACTTATAAAATGAAAACCACGCTAATACGACTGGAGGGTTATTTATGACATAACTATGCAGTTCATTTTACTGCGAGCGTAAAGGACAGAGCTATTGTAGTTACATATCCTAGTCCTTTTCTCTCAGCGTAAATTGAACTGCAAAGCTACGTCATAATAACCCGAGAGTTCAAGTGTACAATTTCAGTCAACCGTGTGTTTTTTTAGAATATGTTTTTTTTTTAAATTCTCGTTTCGTAAATTATTACCTGATAGAATCAATAGGTAGTTCCTGTCGATCGATCTTATGCACTTGTTCGAATATATTGTCGATGTTCCAGATCTTGACAGTTCTGTCAATCGAGGAGGTGATCACGTTATTCCAGGTGCCCATGGTCAGGGGTTCCAGTTGGACTATTCGGCCAAAGTGCGCGTCTAGGACTTTAATGAGCTTCGTAGTATCTAAGCTCCAGACGTATAAGCTTTTCCTGAAACGGTAAAAGACTGTGTAGTTGCTGCATCAGGATTCAAAGACTATTCTATGTGGACTAGTTTTGTATTATTAAATCTCTTTTATTTTAAATACGGCAACTATCTAAACAGATGAATTAGCTCTTGTTTATTTATTTAATATGGCAAGAAACAGTCATTGCATTATCAGGGGGTTATAATAATAGCAATGCAGTTCTGTTTGCGCTGAGAGAAACGGACAGAGCTATATAACTGCTACAGCTCTGTCATAATAACCCCTCTGATGTATGAATTACTAGTACAAAAAAAGACAAAGTGCCCAAAATAAATCCTTAAAATTAACATAATATTGTTAGACAAATTTTGAGCTTACATAACTTACAATAAGAGCTATTGTTGGCCCTTTTGTATCTAAAAGGGCCTTATGATACTAAATAAAGGAGCTAAATTCACACTTTAGATATAATTAACATACATATAGATGGAGTCATTGAACAGTAATAAATGTAATTTTAACGAAAAATGTTCTATGTGTCGGCAGTTCGCAAGTCACGTGGAAAATATAAATTCGTGTTTACAAAGTGTGAAAGTTGCATCTCAATAATCCACATCATTAAATTTTTTACTTATGTGATGAATTTATTCTACATTTCATAAATCATAATGTGATTATATGATATTATTTTATTATCTTTTACCTACCCATCGCAATATATGTTTATGTATTTATAATATTTGCAAACGAAATAAATGATACACTTATTCAATTGTATACCGAGTCCTTTTCAAAAGTCGTTTTAAATTTCTGTATGTGAGGTGAACCTCTTTTTTTTGACGGTCAATTACTTAACATCATCATACCTCACTCCAGCCACGGCGTAAGTATTGTTATTGCTGATCATGAAAGAGTTGGAGAGAGTCATCTTGGTGGAGATGTTCCTGATCGTATGCGGTAGCTTCAGCACTATGCCTTCAAGGCTTCTGTCTTTCTCGGGTTCATCTACTTTTTCTTCCTAGTGAAAATAAATCAGAAAGTACCGTCAAATACCGTCATTAAAAGTGAGAAAAAACTAAAGGGCGAGGAGTACAACAAATAATTGAGTAATGAGATAAAATCATAGGACCGTGGATCAAGTGATGGTAAGTTTCATAATAACTGGTGTACCTCCTCCTCTTGCTCTTTCTTTACTTCTTCGTCCTTTTTCTTCTTCTTGTATTCTTCCACATGATTTCCTCTCGGAATAGTGTTGTCGAAGTCCCATACGACAAAACTGTATGTTGTGGTAGCTGCACACATATAAAGTAAAATATTCATGTAGGTACAGTACAAACACTTTATTGTACAGAAAATTATGATAAAAATGTTATGCCATTAAGGGATCTGTTCCTGCAAACTCTTTAGAGATAGAGATCATGAAATAAATAGTATTAATAAATACATAGATAACACTGAATAAACCACCAACCAAGGCATAGTAAAGGTACTACATAAAAACGTTCTCTGACCTCTTGTTGTTTACCGGTGTTATTTTTAATTGTATTGTTTCTCTGTTGTTTTGTTTGGTGTTCGGGTGAATATCAGATTTCGTCTGAAATTTTCTAATTTCGATGGCGCATTTTTTTTTTAATATTTTCAATCATTGACATAACATACCTTGTAAACGACTTAAATCCATGTGTAAATATGTTATTCTGCCTTAAATAACAACAGGAGTTTGAAAGTTTTAGCATTTTGAAAATTACATTGCCAAAGAAATTAGGACTTGCCCAGAGAAATTAGAAAAACGCCAAAGAAATTAGAAAAATGCAAAACTCACGCCAAAGATATTAGAATAATGCGCCATACAAATTATGTATGTACAAGTTTAATTCGATTTTGTTTATTTATTTAATATAAATAAGTTATTTTTAAATAAAACGGCATGTATTTTGATCAGATGTTTATTAAACATGAGGTACGACATTTTTTTTTAGATCAAAGATCTTAATCTCACTTGTTTTAAATTATAACCATTCTCTGTTTTAATCTCTAGTACGTACTAAATACCAGTCTTCTTTTACAGTAGGTATATGATAAAACAAAATCCTGCTGTAAATCTTTACACTACTAGTATCTTTTGGTTTTGATTCGGGTAAGACCCATTGAGCAGGCACCTTTAAACTTATGAGGTAGGGTTTTTTTTTATTTAAGTGAACATACAAAAATAGTCTTCGAAAATAAAATATCAAGTTTTTAAATCAACATATTTCTAAATAAAAACAACTTCTAAATAAAGGAACAACAAGTAGTTTGACTACACTTTGTAGTTTTAACTAGCCTCAAAATATTTTTTTCTTAATTTGTACTAAATGTCCACGGCTATTTAGCCAAATTCGTTATAATAAATGCTTAAAACTAAATTCACAAAAAATCAGTCTTCTTTTTTAGCAGTAATTATTTAACAAAAGTAAACTTATTTAACTTTTTAAACTTCTAACTACTTAATAGTTTTTCATACACTTAATCAAATTGTGTTTATGTTTTTATAAAATTTTCAAATAGTTCTAAAAAAAACACAAAATAATTCTACTTTTATGAGAAACACTGGACGCCTCAAATTACATCTCTTTGACATTAACTATGTTTGAGAAAAACAAAGTCTCATGCTCGGTCTCTCTTGGTAGGGGAAGAATACACTCTATATCAGCTACTTCAATTATCGATATATCCTTGGGAATGGGTCTGAACACTTTTTTGTTTTTTTTTACCGATTTGTATCCTTGAATAAGTAGTTTCCCATCATCATACATCTCTTTGATGAGGCACACGTACATAAATGTTGTTTTTCCTCTATTGGTAGGGAATGTGGCAAGGATGTAGTCCCCTATTTTAGGCCCTGTCACTATATGTGTTTTTTCATTAAGGCTGTTGTTTTTATCTTCGTTAACAGATTGCAAATTGGAAGAAACATCATGTGAGTTCATGGTATTTAGTTCCGTCATAAGTTCAATGTTATTACTTTCCAAAGATCTAGTAGGTGACGAGTCCATAGTAACTAGTGGAGATTTCAAAGCTGCAGTATTTACTCCAATGGAAATGATGTTTGTTACGTCTCTGATCTGGTGTTCTTTAACATCAAGGTGTTGCAAGTTTAGTTTAGTGATTGAATGATCCAGACTGTTTGAATACGATATTAATGAACTGTCATCAACTGTGTGGCTTGGCAAACTACCGCAATATGGGACATTGTTTTCATCAACATGAGAGTTTATTTTCGGACGCAATGAAAGGTCATTCGATTCTAAACCAGATGTATGGTCCGAACTCTTATGGTTTTCTGATTGAGAGCCATCGACATCTGGCGTTGAAGGCCGAGATTCTGATTCGGGATTACACTGATAGTGAATGCGGTTTGTTTGTGTATGAGGTATTAAATCTTCGAAATCTGTTAATGGATCTTCTAAGTCTGTTAATGTATCTTCGAAGCGTGATGGAAGAAGATCAATGTTTACGTCAGCTATATTCAAACTCGTCAAGGATTCGTTTTCATTCAAATAATTTGTCAAAGACCCGATTTCGGACAATGTGGGTGTATCAAGACGGATATTTACATCTAATAGAGTACTATCTTCGATCGATTGATCATACACTGGATTAACTGCAGATTCGGTATAGTCCTCGTTTTGCACTGTCATCTGGCCAGCAACGGGTGGTTTAATAGTTTTTTGTGACAACAGTTTTATGCTTTGTTTGTTAGACATCCCTTTTTTAAATGACTTGGCTATTGGAAATGCCATCAGGTTTTTACTAGCCGTTGGTCGTCGTTCCACAGACCTTATAATGGTTGTATTACTGCTTACAGGCTTTTCAACATCATGGAATGCTATATGTGTTCCATGAGTACAGATGACAGCAGCATTTGACAAGCATTCTTTTTCATCACATGTTCGCATGCGCATTGCTAAGCGATTACCTTGCTCTTTGTTCCATACAACTTGGTGAGTTTTCATGGTTCCACGAAATGGCTGAATTGTATCCGGTATTAATAAATCTTTTTCGTAAATAGCGTAATCATCCACAATTTCCATTTGCACGCCTGTCACACTAGAGCGTAAATGCCGCATGAGGTCTTCCAAACTAGAAATATCGTTACCATATGCCACTGCTTGATCAGCCGTTCGTTTTAAAAGACCACCAACACCATCTGGCGCGCCTTTACCATGGCCACTCTCGGAGTAGTTCCAAGTAAGTTTTTCCAAATTTGGGAATTGCCAATATAACTTAGCCATGATATAAAATGCCTTCTTGTTGCGGTATTGCGAAGATGGCGAATCTGATAAAAAATGCAGAACCTTCACTTGAGGAGCTTTTTCTTTGATGAATTCCAAAAGTGGAATCAGATGTGCCCAGATTGCGGCTGCATCATGGCGCAAGCATGTGCTCAAAGTGCCAATGGCTTGTGTTTTGTACTTGTCTTCTTTAGCGCAAGACTGATGATCAAAATAGTATAGTACGGCAGTATGAAGCGTTATCTGACTCCTATTTCCACCAAAGTGAAGTGCTTGTATTTCTTTACCGAACTTAATAGAGTAGTTTTCACTAAAATCGATGTGCAGTATGCATTCTTCTTTAGAAAGATTATTTTTTAAATTCTTCACTGATGCACTTTGGTTTACAATGATACCGCAATGTTCCAAAAACGGTTTAAAAAACTTGACCAACTCATCAATAGCTGCACGAGGATTAGTATTTAATTTAACTTTTTCTGTTATAATTATTTTAGTTTCAACGCCTCTTTTATCTATTGTTTTAGGTCTTGCTTGCCATTGCCAGTAAGTTATTGATTCAGAATCATCGAACTCTTTAATTTCAAGGCATTTGTGTTTACACTCCTCACATTTTCTAAGCAGGCATTGCACATTATTAGACGCGCAGCACAATGATTGGCAGATATCAGTACAGCTATTTTCTGAAACTATGTGTCTTCGCTTTAAAGCTGTTACAAGTAGTTCGACGTTTGCATGCAGCTTGCACAAGCAAGTTTCCCTGGCATTGATGTTCGGTATTCGAACCCAAAATGGACGAAATCTGCAGAATGTTGTGTAACTGATTGTCTGATGGACCGATTCTGCTTTATATCGCTCGTACAAATTTTTCATTGAATCGTTCAAATATCTTTTTTGCATTTTTTCTTTTTTTCGTGTAATATATTCCTTTTTTCCTGGGCAAACCCTACTCACTTCATCTTCTTCAAAAAATCTGATAACATCCTTTTTCAGTGCACTGAGCGCTATGCAATACTTCTGTGATCTGTTCTTGGGTAGATTTGTTAAAATTGTATCTTCTTTCCCCTTTGAACGTCTACTGTTCTGTTGCAGTCTTTCGCATTTTTTTCTGTACGCGTCCTTTATTCGCTCTAATTTAGCTATTTTCTTTTCAAGCGCCATGATTTCCTTTTTTTTCTCGTATTTATATCGCGAAAGCGCAGCTTTGTGGACGGATGTTGAAGCGGATGTACCGATAGATGAACAAGATGCTGTCGATTTAGGTGACATATGACATGGTCGGTATGCCGCTGAAGTGCTTGCTCTTGGGCTTTCACGATTTGGTTGAGAAGAATCAGCTATATTTAGGTTTCGGTTTTCGATTACTGGAGCTGGATCCATAATATCATCTGCGTCTGAGTCCGGAGGACTGTTTTCTTGAAGTATTACTTCTAGCCGAGCCCGCTCTTTTTTTTTGTAATAGTATTTTTTAAAGTTGTCCCTATTTCGTTTCCTGATAATTTTCCGGTCTCTTGATGACATCTCGCTAACGGGTAATATTTTTTTTTCCGCTTTTCTTTTGTGGTAGCTTAGCCGTTGCTTTTCCTTAAATTCTGCATAGCGAACCGGATCATTCCGGATTTTTTCTAAGCGCTTTCGTTCTGCATTTCTTTTTTTTTCTAATCTTTCATCTTTGGTCTGTTTTTCTTTATTTGAATTAATTGTTTGCTGCGGTTGACTACTTCTACTGCAAACAATATTATTTTTTGGTTTTGGTTTAATTTTAATAGCTGATTTTTTTTTTCTTCGCGCCATTTTGATTTCAAATCTGTAACAAGTATTCTATAATCACATTTTGCATAAACAGGCTAAGATGTTGAACATGTGTATATTAGTGACAGGTTGCAAGCCGCAACAATACAACAAGCCTTTACGAGTAATCCCTTTGTCGCTTCTTACGACAAGTTTAAGTTGTTAGAGTTGTTGGTAATTCTATAGCTCTGCCTACCCCACTTTGGGATGAAGGCGTGACGGTATGCATGTATGTATGTAACATGTTCAATACCACTTTAACACTCTTGTTTATTATAGAAAAAGTACATAAAGATTTTTTTTATTAAAACTTTTAAGATTTATAATTTTAACACCGAATGATCTTTATTTTTTCTATTGTTGATCATGTAGAAATCAATATACAAAATATTACGAACAAAATGCATCCTAAAATACACAATAAAGTTAATACAAGCTCACTAAGGCAAGAAATTTTTAACTCTTTAGCAGAATTTTCAACCATATCCTAATTTCTTTGGAGAAAACCTAATTTCTTTGGAACTCAATGCCAAAGAAATCCGAAGAAATTAGCACCAAAGAAATTAGAATAGCACCTATTTTATTTCTTTTACCTGTCAGTATTTAACTAGTGGTTTTATCTTACATTTACAGAAGCGAGCAATCACAGCGTGCATACACTAAAAAAGTATAAAAAATTACAAGTCGTATATAAGTATAAAATCGGCTACCGAAGAAATTAGGTACTCACCGGAAAAAAACACACGCACACCGATAAAAAAAATATTCTTCCGAAACACGTTGCACTGTGCATAGGTCTGCACATGTCGGGCGTTAGATCTCAACTGAACGGAGCGGGGGCGGGAGGTGGGGATGGTCCACGTAACATGGTGGCATTATGCGAGACTGCACAAATCCGCCAAAGAAATTAGGTGTTTTTGGGGTGGACAAAATTGAATTTACAATAACTTTTGATTAGATAATCAAAAAAATATTTCGTTTAAGCTACTTATAGTTCAATATTCCTAAATAATGAAAAACCTGTTGAATAGGAGAATTTTGGATTTAAAAAAATAAAACAGGTGTTTCAAAAACAGAACACAGTAAAGGACGCGCCAAAGAGCTTAGATTTTTGACCTTTGATATTATTTTTAAATATCTTCTATTCGAAAAAAATACATTTTTATTAATGGCAATACTGGTTTTTAGAATGAACTTCAACCAAAAAAAAACTTGACCGCAATAGTTAATTGCATATGAAGTTAACATGGGTGGACAAGTGCAAAACACGAAATCTGATATTCACCCGTTCATTAAAGTGTTTGGTGTTCATTAAAGTGTTTGGTATTGTATTGTTCTTTCAGCACTTTATTACAGACAAACAAATGTCTAAATGCCGGCGCACATAGCTAAGCGCAGTGTAGAGATTTTTCCACTGCCAAAGCAGCTTCGTCTTTGGGAGTGTTGAAATATAATCAAAATTCACCAAAGGGTCCGCCTACCTATCGCCAAGCAGCAGTGTTCGCATTGTTGTGTTCCGGTTTGGGGATAAGACAGCCGGTGAAATGACTAGCATAGAGGCATTCCATCATAGTCCTCAGGGTTGGCAGTGCATTTGCAGTTTTGTGAATGCGAATATCTATGGGTCACAGTTTCCACTTACCATCAGGTGGCCTGTGTACTCGTTTGCCTTCCTATGCCATAAAAAAAGTGAGCGTTTAATGATGGAGGCCGTGCTTACCAAGTAGCATCCGATCTCGTTTTCCCCGCTTCAACTGAAGCATAGCTTCTGCCGTATCTGTTTCTTTATGTTGCAGCTCTTCGACTTTAACCCAGCAGTTTTCTTCTTCGTTTAGCTCAAAAATTGATATCTGTTGATCAAAAAATAAATATCAGGAGACAATGATCTCACAAAAATTCACCTAGTCCCAAACTAAGCTGTGGCTTGTACTATGGGTATTAAACAACGATAAACATTCTTATATAGATAAATAAATACTCGAATTGAACCCGGTACTGCTGGCTCGGTAGGCACGATTAATACTAACTAGGCTAACATAACCTCAATAAATCATCGGTAATGAATTACACTTTGAATGTTGAAAGAAAACTACCCATTCAGAAAAGATAGAAATCATTGCTGGGCTTATCGAGAAAAGCGTTTCTAGGTCCAATTTCATTAAAGTGTCTATTATCCTTGCCCGTGATTACAAAACCTTTCTTACATCAACGAGCCGTTTCTGGCGACAATACGTTACCCGTCTCAGCACTTCGGCACCTCAAAAAGGCAAGTTTTGCTGTTTAGAGACAGTGGACCAAATTCGATTTTGCTGCGAGCGAAAAACTGAGCTAAATTCGATTTTGCTGCGAGCGAAAAACTGAGCTAAATTCGATTTTGCTGCGAGCGAAAAACTGAGCTAAATTCGATTTTGCTGCGAGCGAAAAACTGAGCTAAATTCGATTTTGCTGCGAGCGAAAAACTGAGCTAAATTCGATTTTGCTGCGACGGAAGCCAGGTAACTTTTGAATAAAAAAGATGCCAAGAACAGTGCCGGGTCAATATAAACTGGTGGATGGGTGGTAGATAATCATACACGTGGGGTTTATACACGTGGTATTTTCTTCTTTTAGGTATTCTGTTCATGCTGCTGAGGTGAAAAGTTGTATGTGCATCATGAGACCAAAGTTATTTGCATCTCGTGTCTTTGGATCCCTCGCTGTACTTAGAATCCTTCATTTACTCAAGATTCAAAATCCACACTCGTAACAAAAACCAACTTTCTCTCATTCCGCAAATAAATATTATCCTTATAGTAGATCCAATCACAAAAAGAACCACTGATGAGCAAATGTTAATCTTGAAGTAAGATCTTGTACCTGATATCCTCTCTCCGGGTCGCTGGTGTAGATCTGGTTCCACGCCTTGTTGAAGGCCAGGGCTCCCCTGCAGCGCAGGGGCTGCACCCACTCCCCGTTCTTCCGGAAGTGCACCAGCAGCCGGTCTTCATCCAGGTCTCCGCTCCACATTATCAGCTGGAAGTTGTCCAGGTCCCGAAATTCCATGGCTGGTGCAAAGAAAATATGAAATTGTGAGCTTTAGAAATAATTTAAGAAGGTATTAAAAGAAAGAAAGAAAGAAAGAAAGAAAAACGTCAAATAAAGCAAAAAGTAGTCATGGGTAATGTAGCAAAACAACAAAAATAACAAAACGCGACCACCTCAGCAAGATGCTGCAGTTAATAGTCACAACACTCACACAACACTGATTGGAGCTGAAAATATAGAAAAATAATCATAACATATTATTAATTATAAAGACAATTTGGTAATAGAACTGCTACTAAACATTGGCATGACGTCTGTTTTAGCCACTGTTTTAATAACATTTGCGATAAGGGAAAAAAGTGACTCTCATTATAGTTGCAACTGATTACCTAGGTCAGCTATTTTATTTGGTTTACTGGATTAATGCGCGTGATAGCAGGGGGTAATTTAGCAGTTTGAAGTTAACTTGGGCTTCATCATTTAGAAGAGTTTTTTGCCTGAAATATTTCCCATCATCATGACAGTGCTTACAGAGTATCTCCCAAGTGACATCATCGTAGGGTTGAGGGTCTGGAGCTGGCAGCGTGTCCTGGTGCTCCCCACGCATGTTGTACCGCACCCAGGAGTTCGGCCCGTAGATAAACATGTGGTGGTTCAGCACCGATACTCCGCGGACCGTTTCTCCTGGAAACATAGATCATTAAGAAAGTTATCATACTCAATGGATGATCGGATAAGGGAATCAGTCTGTAAATTATGAAAGGGTGACTTGTAGATAGAATGATAGAATCGGTACTTACCATCATCCAAAGGATTTTCAATGGTTACGTATTCGCTAGTTAGCATATTAAGCAGCATTGACTGGAACAGACAAAGTTTAAAATATGAAAGTAAAAATGACGTATTGTAAGTAATGCAACCTTTCATAGCTACTCACTGTTCATTATAAAAGTAAGCCTGTCCTTTGTTTCTTAAACAATTGGCTTTTTAAAATATTCCCTGAACTTTTAAATAGCAGTTCTTCAAGCAGGCGTTTTCTCACCACAGAATTATTGGTTGATGCTGCAGCCCACTTATTGTCTGGTGACAACTCCAGATTCTGCATGATACCCTCGAGCTGTGGACACAGGTCTCGGGCCAGGTCTGAAGTGGACAGGTCCCAGGATATGACACGGCTTGAGATCGAGACCACGTAGCGCTTGTCGGACGAGAGACGGAAAGCGAACACGGCGAACTGGTGGCCTTCCAAGGAATACTGAAGAAGGAAAAGAAGAAACACGTTACAAACATTCAGACAATGACAGATAAAAGTACCTACACAATGTTAAAATGTCTTCTTCAACACTGCAATAGTAGATTTGGAGTTGGAGATAGGAAATACCTAATAACGAAGCTATAATAAATAAACAACTCTTAAAGAAATAACAAAATTCAAAGTCTTTAATATAATCTGATTATAAATGCAAAAGTGTTTTTTATTGCTTTGTCACATCAACGCCTTCCCTAAGCAATGTGACTCAACTTCTGCGCGGAGGAAAGATCTCAAATTACCTTCAACGGTCCTCCAGGAGTGTGCAGACAATGATGCGATGGCAGCAACGCGCAGTGGTTCTTCCCTTTATCATGGCACTGCTTAAGCAACGATGCCACTGCAGGGTTCTGAGGGGCTTCGGGTAGTAGGCGCCCGACCAGTTGAGGAGCCAGCATGTCAGGATACGTGCCCAGGATTGCTCCGCCGAGGCGAAGAGCGTCCGCTACTAGCATTAGCTCCCTGAAACATTGCTCTTGATGTAGTAAATATTTGAAGGAAAGTTATGCACCAATGAGAACGTCAAAAAAAATTCTACCTCTATAGCTAAAATAAATGGCGGAGATTATAACGAATTCATGTCAATTTAGTCATTATGTGACCGCGTTTGCAGCTGTTGATTTATTTATTTAATTTAACTATAACTAAACACACACAAAAGAAAACTGTTTGAAAATGAAAGTGCGTCCTACCCGTGATGACCTACGGTGCCGAGACTTGGACCCTAACAGTGCGGCCAGTCCACCAGTTCAAAGTCACTCAGCGAGCTATGGAGCGTGCAATGCTTGGAGTCTCTCTGAAGGATAAAGTCCGTAGCAATGTTATCCGACGGAAAACTTAAGTTACCAACATAGCACAGAGAATTAGCAAGCCAAAGTGGCAGTGGGCTGGCCGTATCTGCAGAAGAACCGATAACCGTTCGGGGAGACGTGTTCTTGAGTGGAGACCGCGACTCGGCCAACGTAGTGTAGGACGCCCTCAAGTAAGATGGAGTGATGATTTGCGAAACGCTGCTGGCATATGTTGGATGCGACAGGCCAAGGACAGGGTAAAATGGCGCACATTAGGGGAGGCCTACCTACAGCAGTAGACTGAAATAGTCCGATGATGATGATAGTCCCTTCTTTCTTCATATCACTTGTACGCTGACGATTTGCAGATTTATGCGGGGGCTAGTTTTGATGACTTCCCTTCCCTGATTGACCTTATCAACGACGATCTTGCCACGATCCAGAAATGGGCCACTAATTTTGGACTAAAGGTCAATGCAAAGAAGTCGCAGGCCATCGTTGTTGGAAGTCCCCACTACATCTCGAAGCTGTCTGACGTTGCGATGCCCAATTTGGTGTTTGACGGTACCATAATTCCCTTTTCCTCTACAGTTAAAAACTTGGGTATCACAATAGATCAGACACTTTCCTGGTCAACTCAGGTTACCGATGTCAGCCGCAAGCTCTTCGCTTCACTCCATTCTCTCAGGCGTCTGCAGAATTTTCTCCCTCAACAAACCAAGATAACTTTAGCCCAATCACTTCTTCTTCCTCTTCTAGACTATGCTGACGTTGCTTATATGGACCTCTCAGAGCAGCTTCTTGATAAACTGGAGCGACTCCAAAACGTGTGCATTAGATACATTTTCGGCCTACGTAAATACGATCACGTCTCCCACTACCGTGCACAGCTAAACTGGTTACCTATTCGTTTTCGCCGAAACGTTCACATATTGTCGCTGCTTTTTAAAATTATTTTTAATCCTCGTGCTCCCTTCTACCTTTCTGAGCGATTTAGGTTCATGGCCACCGGCTCCCAAAACCGGTTGCGCTCAAAGGCCAATCTAACCCTCGCATTCCCATCCCACAATTCCAAATCCTATTCCAAATCCTTCTCGGTGCATTCTGTCAGATTGTGGAACCGGCTACCGACTGGCATTAGGCAATCACAAACAGTAGATTCCCTAAAAGGCAAATTAAAGAAGTTCTGGCTTGACTCTAGCTCCTAAATATCAATTATCCTCTAGGTACGTAAAATGTAGTTTATGTATGTACATTTAACTATTAGTATATATTTCTGTATCTATTTATGTAGGTATTTGAATGTAGTTTTATTTTAATTTTATTTATATAAGTTGTATTGGTTACTTAATGTGTTATATTCTTGTTCTTGTACACTTGTTTACTCGTTGCACAACCTTTCACTCTTCTCAATCTCTCAAGGGTTGGCTGGAAGAGATCCCTTAAAGGGATAAGTTCGCCTTTGTACATATTTTTATATTAATTGTATTGTTCTGTTTGTTCTTTTGTACAATAAAGTGTTTACATACATACATACATGCATACATAATAATGATGATGATGACAATGACAACTTAACAGTGCAGGCACCACTGCGTTATAACATAATACATACATACAATATTTTATTCATTAACTTTGATAAATAGGACAGTAAAATTATTAACCTACCTCTTTCGAGAATGAGAATGAGAGAATGAGACATTTATTGATAAAATCAACATTATTTTACACGTCATTGTCGCTATATCTGACAAATCTTATTAGTAGTTAACATATTATAACTTCTTACATACGAGTAGTACTAAATTAAATAGAATTACATTTTTATCATTATTTATAGGTCACTTTGTTGATTATTTTCTATTGTAAGTTTATTTTTATTACCTTACATACACAGAGTTACGGTAGTACCTAATTTATGTAGGTTATGTTTTCAATTCAATATACGAATATAATCTTATAACTATTATGACAAATAAATCAAATTAATTTTAAAATACTAACTATAAATAAAATAACCCCTGCAGTTCACCCGCATGTGGCATGGTCATGGCATGGTCCGTAAAATGCTGACCCCATTGCACAGCCAGACTGTCCCGCTGCGTTACCTAAGAGCCCGCTCTGGGATCACCCGCTGCCAAAATAAGTCTATCCGACACCCTTTTATTTATTTTCTTTATAGTTAGTATTTTAAGATGTTTTATATTTTTCATGTGTTATATGAAATATAAATTCATTTTAAAATAAGTACTTAAATAAAGTTAAAGACCAACTAGCAGCATCAACCAGTGATGGTACTTTTCCTCTCGCACATTCATTCACACACATTCTATTGCACTCATTCATCAGACCTCTCATCCCAGTGGCGACCGGACACAGTGTGGTGATACTTTGAGCTAGGCCATTATTTTGTGACGTATTTTATACCTCACGTACTTGACACTGTCATTATCACAGTGTTGAAGTGGCCAATAATTAACGTCGTGGACCGTATTATGTTCTTTATGAAGCAGTTTTAAAGAATACCTGACAGCATCCTTATGAACGTGCTGCTTGGAGTCCTCGAAGTCAGCCAGAACCGCCTGTAGAGGGCAGCAGTTCAGCTTGGCGTGCAGCCACTCGTAGTTGAACAGCACCTCGGCATACAGGTCTGCGAAGCGCTTGGAGCGGACCAGGTGGAACGGTAGCTCACCAAACTAGAGAGATGGGGGAAGATCGTAGAAAGTTAAGTTAACTGGATTTATAAATGGAGGGACAGATGGTGAGCACCACCCAGACCTATAGATTCTTCAAGGCAAGTTTCAAAAATACTGCGAGTGCCCTGAAAATGCACATAAAATATGTGATTAATAAAGTAACTTTTTTATATGACTGTTGTATATTTATATATATTTTTCCTTTTATTCACACAATCGCTAAAGTATGCTTGAAATATGCTCCGTCCTTATCTGTCATTGTGACATTTCCATTTGGTAGAAAGAAACAACGCATACTTCAACTAAAGAAGATTTATATTGCGTTTATGAATACGGGGGCTTTTATTTATCTACCATAATAAATAATACGTAGGTGGGTAAGTAATAAGTATAGGTACGTCATTTTCAAAGGTTAGCTAGAAGAGAACACTAAAAGGATAAGCGTGCCTTTATTTTTTTAATGTCTAAAAATCATGTCGTTATTCATGTAGTTTAGACTTATAGAGATTAAATTATAAAATCATCCATCAAAATAAGTTGTCTTCATAATCGATCACGAAGGTAACAAATGCAGAATCAAGAAGAACAGCTATGATTGCTGTGAAATACCCACGTTGAAATAGGTACAGTGTTGAATTTACCTTTCGCAGATTATATCTCTTGGTAGCCCCTTCAGCTGATACAAAGACGAGAGGCTGCAAGGGCACCTTCCTGTCCGCCACGCCCTCACGATCAGCCAAGTTGAAGCGGTGCCGCTGGATTTCCGTGTATTTGAAGGGCTTGGGATTCCCTCCACCCCATATACCTAAAGAATAAGACTTTTGTAAAACAAGATGCAACCATAGAGCAAAATATACCTCATATTTTGGACGAGCTATATCCTTCCCTATTGGTCAGTATTCACCTATAAGTTTATGAAAATTGCTGATAGCCTTGAGCAGCATTCGGTTACCGAAATAAGCGTTCTGATTGAGTGTTAAAAGTGAAAAACCTACCGGATCAGAAGGTTTATTTTGGCGAGCATTCTATCGTATGTGCTTACGTCTATCAGTACCATATCAATTTGAACTCAGCAGAGCAGTTTTAATACACTGTTTCTGTCTCGTGCTGTTACTCTTACTCTTGCTTAGCTTTTTTAAAGTTATATAAGTATAGCTAAGGCGTAACTAAGTAATAACCACGCAACATTGTAAAATTGAAGTCAAAGTCTTTGACCAGTGTGTGTTGCCAGTGATGACTTACAGATCTGAGACGTGGGTGCTAACAATGGGCCTCATAAGGAAGCTCAAAGTCTCTCAGAGGGCTATGGAGAGGACTATGCTCGGGGTTTCTCTGCGTGATAGAATCAAAAATGATGATATCCGCAGTAGAACTAAGGCTACCGACATAGCCCGAAGAATAGCTAAACTGAAGTGGCAGTGGGCGGGGCACTTCGCTCGCAGGACTGATGGCCGATGGGGTCAGGTTCTTGAGTGGCGTCCGCGGACCGGGAGACGAGCTGTAGGGGCCTCCAACAAGATGGAGTGACGACCTTTTAAAGATCGCGGGAACGCGGTAGATTTGAAAAGCAGAAGACCGGTCTGAGTGGAGGAGAGCCTTAGGGGAGGCCTATGTCCAGCAGTAGACGTCTTTCGGCTGACATGATGATGATGATTGTAAAATTCGGCCGCCACCCTGGACAAGAGTTTCAGTACCTATTTGTGTTAAATTGAAATTGAAATTATTTAAAATTGAAATTGAAATTATTAATTGAAATTATTTATTTTGCAAGAACATACACATGTGTATTAAATATATATACATGTCAGTAGGATTTCAGTACATGAAGGTATGCTCTGCCACATTTGGCATGCAAAATCTTAATCTAACTAAATAAATAATAAATGTTTAATTTCTTTCTCTCAGTTGGACAGTTCTCTTACCCAAGTAGTAGTCAGCGATCATGGAGTGGAAGTACATGGCCATGTTCATGTTCTTGAAGTAGCGCTCGCGAGCGGTGTCCCGGAACTGCCGATGGTACCAGTTCATCACGGAGACGCCGTCAGCCTCGCGCTCCGACAGGTAGTTCGGCAGGTCGTTGCGGATCCTGGGAATAATGCGAAACATCAAGAACATTTGACATCCTCTACTCAACCTAGGAGTATCTATCATTAAACCTCACTCAAAACAACCCCTGGCCCTGGCTTCGAAATATCCTCGTTTGTATGAAAAATGCACTCTGACCCGTTTTTTTTGTCCCTGAGTGTAATAGGAAGGGAAACTTCCATATAGTTTCTTGGGATACTCTTGGGGGATTTGAATCATAGTAGCTTCAGTTTCGACAATCTCATTTGTCTAAGTTTATTGTTCATTAACCATTAACCTACACTTCTTGCTTTCTGAGCTGATGCATAATAACAAGCAGAGCTCGGCGGGGGTGGGCCATTTTTACGTCATTAATGTCAAGTGTAGATATTAATATAGATACACCTTAAAAAGACCAGAAAATAAAAATATTAGGCATACTCAAAATCCGAATAATCTTTTTTCTAATTATTTCGCTTACTTCAAATTGAGCGGCTGCTTACAGAATAACACAACAGAATAATATAATAACGACGTTGTCATGATATTTCACTCAGTTGAAGAGGCATTCTTAAACAGTTTTTTTTACCTTTCTAAAGAGGTTTGATATCATATCATATCACTTAATTTACTTAGTAGCTTAGTAGTCGTAAAAAACTTGCTATAAAATTCATTTGTTTTGGAGGCGACTTAAAAATCGTTGCGGAAAGGCAGCCTAAATATAATAATTTAAATAGTAATTAAATTCCCATTAAATGACATGGTATGTCCATGTTATGCAAACTCTGAAAATAGCTCACCTCTGTTAATAAGGGCTCTTTTATAAGACGAAGTGCATTACGCGTAGCGCGTTGCATTTACTCGGGCTTAGAATAAGAATAAGAATAAAAATAATTTTGAATTGATTCCTGTTTCACCTTAAGGTTTACTTATTTTAATTATGTGCAATAAAGTATTTAAATACTTTAATAAAATAATAATATGTTTAAACTTTTTGCGAGTCGTGCCGCGCCACTTAAGGGTCCGCGTCTTCATAAAAGAGCCCTTAATGAGTCAGAGGAGGTCAAGGTTCAAATCATACACATGATAAATCATGAATTCAGTTTAGTAAATACGAGGATCAGGAATAAGCTAAAAATAGAGGCTCATTGACGTCACGGGAGACCGAAGAGCTGGCAGTTTCCTCGCTCAACGTATAAGTTTAACCATCCAGCGAGGAAATGCTGCCAGCATCTTTGGTACAATGCCGCAGGGGCCATTCTTAGATTTAACGTTTTAGTTAATTTTTTTTTTTTTTTTTTTTTATATCATAGGAAGGCAAACGAGCACACAGGCCACCTGATGGTTAGTGGAAACTGTGACCCATAGACATTCGCATTCACAAGACCGCAATCCTAAGACTGCAAATGCGTTGCCAACCCTGAGGCCGAAGATGGAATGCCTCTTTGCTAGTCATTTCACCGGCTGTCTTATCCCCAAACCGGAACACAACAATGCGAACACTGCTGCTTGGCGGTAGGTTAATGGATAAGATGGTGGTACCAACCCGGACGGACCCTGCACAAGGTCCTCCCACCTCCATATATTTAGAGTTAGTCTTATTTAGTTATGGTTGTTGTATTATTTTATGTCGTTTTACAATAAAGTTAATTTTCTTCTACCTAGGTTAGGTTAAGTTAGAATTGTGACCACATTATAGTAATGAAAGCTAAATGTCTATGCATTTTATTTTTCTTGTATATTATCTTGAAGGTTCAAACTGAATATCACGATATGTGAAAATCGTAAAAAGGGAGCATTTTAATGAGATAAAGCTACGTTAAACAGATTCAAGACCATAGTTTTACATTCGATGATCAACTCATCTTCTTTTATACAACTCTACATACCACTCCTTCAGAACGATAGTGACAACGATAGTGACCTAATTCTTAATTTCAGCTTTCAAACTTTAAGTCATAAATTGATTATGATAGAGCCCTAACTCGAAAATCAAAATTTCTTAATTATGTCAGTATAGTTCTGAAGCAAGCAAGCAAGCAATTATAATACCTGCTATACTACAGCTGATCTGATGATAGGGTCGGAAAGTTATCAGAGGGTCCCCGCATTACTTAAAGTAAACCCACCGACTTGAGATTCGTTACTTTGGTCTTGACAAGGAAATAATGACTGGTAAAATAAAAGTATAGTGAATGGCAAAAACACTTCTCCAAAATGAAAACTATGGGAGAAGTTTAAAGTTTTTGCAACTTCAAAATTACCTGCTTCACTTAACTCCCTGTACCTCTCACCTAGTCCACAGCAGAGGCGGTATTCTCCTCACTGGCGGTAAATGGTACTGGTACACATCATCCAGAACCCTGTCGTCTAAAGAGATCAGGTCTTCAAGCTCCGTCTCTGAGAGACCGCTGCGAGCTGCCGTGATGTATGCCAGAGCGTGGAACACCAAAAGACGGCCGTGCTGAGGAAAAACATGATGACATTGAGAATTCTCATCATCATTTCGCTTGAAAATTATGCTTGAGTAAAGGGTAAAGAGGACCAAGTCAACGCAAGTTTTGAACGCATTGGTGGTTGCAAGAATAAGAATATAGCTGTATAGGTTAGCTGGAAGAGATCACTTACAGAGATAAGTTCGCCTTTGTGCATTCCGATTCTGTAAATATGTATTTGAATTTCTCTGTTTTGTACAATAAAGTATTTACATACCGTAAACCCGGGTTACTTTAGCCCTAGGGGGTAACATTGCCCACACTTAAAACTACGACTATTTTAATGGTTAACCACTTAAACTGTTAAAATAATTTTAGAACTATATAAGTAGCTTGTTTCTGATGTAATATTTAATGGAATAATTAAATTTTAAAGAGGACTTTTGGGGTGGGCAATGTTACCCCCTAGGGCTATAGTAACCCGAGTTTACCGTACATAGATTCATAGCTACTTACATGCATACGAGTACATCTTATTATAACATTCGAGAGCGAGTGAGGGAAACTATCATCCCAATGCATGTTTTAACAGGAGGATGGAAGAAAAGAAAATTCTGACCTGTTTTTCGATTCTTTCAAAGAGCATCATAATAGAATCCATGACTGTGGATGCAAGGTGAGTATCCTGAGGTTTGGTGTAGCTTCTCCATCTGCAGACCTGAAGCCAATGTTGGTAAGCTTTTATTACTATTTTTGACCAAACAATAATTTTGTTAAAGCAAAAATGGAAAATATTTAGTCATCAATTACAAGAAGGCTGAAACTGACTTCTAAGATTTTATTACATTGATAGTCTAGTTAGTTACAAGTGAAGGAAATAAAAGCGTGTTAATGTAAATGTTACCTCTGCAAATACGAGTTTGACGAAAATTGGCAAAGAGCAAGCGCTAATAGCGTTCGACACTAATCGCCATTGGTAATTAGATAGATCTCTTGCAGCTGATGCCATCCATAACCTGAAATACATTTTAACTACTTACAACTTCTTAAATATTATGGGGACCAGTGTCATGTTAATAATACCTGTAAATAGGTGAAATTAAATTGCGTCAAATGTATCATTAATAGACCTAGAGATTTTCCTAGCACGAACGACGTGTTGTTAGTGCTTGACACAATAAAAACATCGACCATCTTGTTATCGATAAGTCTACTTCAATGTCATCGAGCTATTTTCATTGAAGTATGTGCCTAAAATATTAATACATTGAAAGTTTTGTTATTACCTTATTATTCTTATCTTACTTTTTAAAACACACCACATTGTTATATATAATATGACATAATGATTGTATTTTTTTCCTTATTGAAATGATTTTGCTATTTTCTTATTAGGCACTTCGATGAGCTTTAATTTTAATTGTTTTCTTAATAACTATATTATAATGATGTACTTACAATTATTTCCTCTATGACGTTGAAGTAGTGGTTATCGATAGCAGGATTGTCGATGTTTTTACTGTGTCAAGCACTAACAACACGTCGTTCGTGCTAGGAAAATCTCTAGGTCTAATCATTAACTTTGAACGACAGGGTTTTATACTGGCTCAAAAATTAAAGTTGTTAACTATTTATTAATTATTTAGTCAATTGATATTTCGTCGGTGATACTGCAAAACCGCTTAACTAACAAATTTATGACGGATCAAAATAAACCTTACCGTTATATAAAAAGGTGCATTTTGCTTCTTATTAAAAATGTTACTTACGCGGTTTTGCAGTTTCACGGACAATTTCCAATTATTATCATCATCATCATTTTGGCTCCATCTCAATCATTTGGGGTCGATGTAGCAAGATTTTTTCTTCGAAACACCCATAATTATCAGCCTTCTCACCCCTTGTTCTTGTTGCAGTCACTCCCTTGTTTTCCATATTGCCCAATTATCATTTACATATCAGGATATTCATACAAGCGTTAAATATTACTTACTTAAGAACTTGCATAGCCAAGTCCTCGCCCAAGGCCGTCACTTCCAGGAAGTTCTCCTCAGAGTCAATCATGCGCCTGAGCACGTCGTACTCCTTAGATACCACGGGGTTCGCCTCCTCACACGCACAAGTCACTATTATCTGAAGTAAGAGGACAAAACCAGAAATGCTCATTAACACATTGCGTGGATTTTTGCATTTTGCAATGATAGACAGATCCTGGATCTGATAGCCAGCCTTTACAAGTTGGCAAACTAATGTAGCAAACTTTGTTAGAATTGCAAAGTCAGCGTACATAAACCATCAGTTCATTTTTTTTCCTTGTAAAATATCGTGTTTAATACTAACATTCTGACTTTTTAATGTTAAGATGTTTATAATAATAAATTAAATTCATCTTGTAAAAAATATGACGTCACGCAGAATGATGTCCTACCTTACAGTTTGGAGGCAACCTTGTCGGCAGCCATGACACCTTATTATTCTCTGTTCCAATTCCAGTCAGCTGGTCTACAGAATCCAAGAACAGCAGCAAGGGCTGCTGAGCCGTAGCCATCGTCAGCAGCTGCTTGAAATGAGCCGTCAGGGGAACCAGGTCGTCGGGAATGGTTTCAAACGGGAGAGCGAAGTTGTATGATATCTGTGGAGTACGAGCAAAGAAACAAAAGGTCACAAATAAACATAGGTACATCGAAACACCCTTTTTGGGAATTCTAGTTAAACATTTTTGCAAACATTGCATAGGGTCGTGAGCTCTATGAAGGAGTTTAGCGTTGTCTGTTTTAAAACATGGATCTTTAACAGTCACATTTTTTGTCTATTTTACAAGTTTTTACTTAACATGCGTTCCTGGTCAGCCATTCCAGTTAAAAAAAATCGTCACTTATAACCTTAACCACTTCCCGTTATTGTCATATAGATAATTAAATCCGAGAGCAATGAAATATTCTAGTTTCTTGGAGCTGATCTGATGATAGAGACGTAAGGTGATGACAGGATTTACGCATTACTTAACGCAAATCGACCAAATATAGATTCATTAGTTTGAAAAACATAATTAACCCCCGAAAGCAATGCATTATTACAGTTTCTTGGAGCTGATCTGATGATAGGGTCGGAAAGTTATGAGGGGATCTCCGCATTACTTAAAGTACATACATACATACATTAAATCACGCCTGTTTCCCAGAGGGGTAGGCAGAGACCACTTCTTTCCACTTGCTACGATCTTGACAAATTTCTTTCGCTTCTTCAACATTCATACATCGAGTCATGCAAATAAATAAACAAATGAACAAATAAGTAAACCCACCGAATTGAGATTCGTTAGTTTGGTCTTGACAAGCAAATAATGATCGGTAAAATAAAAGTATAGTCAGCGGCAAAAACACTTCTTCAAAATGAAAACTTTGGAAGAACCTTAAAGTTTTTGTAACTTCAAAATTACCAGCGTAGAGATAAATTAAAATGAAACAAAAAGTAGTAGAATGTTCCACGCTATACTGACCTGTTGACAAACTGAGATGAGCGTAGGAGTAAGTGCACTGGAGTCAGGCGTGGTGCCGAGGAATCTGATGATGTTGGTGGGACGAACCTCCGCGAACCATGTCTCCAGAGACGATGCTGAACTCCTGGACAATAGGCTCGTCTTTCCACAGCCACCTGGAACATAACAAATAATAAAATGAAGGCATATTAGTAAGTTAAGAATAGGTAACCAATAAAACTACCAGTTGTAGGTAAGATTAAACTCAAGACTCTCTGTCTCGAAAAATGCAGGCCTATTGGGAAAATGAGATAAAACGCTAATTAAAAAATAAGGCATAAATCTTTGTTTATTCATAGGTATCTACTATGCCGCTTCGAGGATGCTTATAATCATGAGGATTTAATTTTAAATGTCAAAGCTGATTCAAAAGGATAGGAGAACTATTTTCTTAAACAGCGGTATGTTTTAAATGCAAGGCGTATTAACTCAAAAAAAGTAATACTTTACTACTAAGCTGTAAATTGTGTTGTAATTGCGAAAGTTTAATATTAGGGCAAACATTTGATAAAATGTCATGATGAGGTCTTCTCAATGTGCCAAATAGAAGGAAACCCAGACAGAACCTTATAATCAAAAGTCACCTTCTCCATACAAAACCAATGGCTTATCTGATCCGTTCTTCATGTAGTCCTCGACAAACTTGAGATCGTCTGCCCTCCCGTGGAACACCTTCACGGAGTTGTTGCAGGCGTGGAGGTGCTGCAGGATCTCGGTGACTATCTGACCCTGGGCGCTGCTGTCTTCTTTACGCATTGCTCTGAGGAAGGTGGCTTCATTACAGGAAAGTAAGTGGTCTGACATGGTTGCTTTAATTGCGTACTTGCCAAAATTACAAATTAATGCCTAAGCTTCTATTCTACTGGGATCTACAATACAATACAAATACTCTTTATTGAACACCAAAACAAAAACACGGAACAGTACATTTTAACTATAGGTAAACAACAGGCGGTCTTACCGCTAAATAGCGATCTCTTTCAGACAACCTTGGACAGAGAAATAATAAAGACACAAATACATGGCAGGCGGTGTAAACTAAATTATTCAGAACTCAAACTACAAAAACACTTCTGTTATTGTAAAAACTACTTACCATATATAAACTACATATAAATACACACGTACACATAGTAAATGAGTTAATAAATACATACTAAATACACGCTAAATACATATTAATATACAACTATAAAATATATTCATACATAAATTCTAGAAATCATCCAAACAAAGATAACACACCAGGTTCTAATGTTATGGTATTGTTTTTAACTTGGACACCATTACTGTCAACTAAATAAGAGCTATAATAACGTTGACAAAGCAATAACATGTGAATAGCTACTAGCTTCTACAGAGTAGTAAACAGCCCATGCTCATCAAATCAACAGATGCATTGCTGTCATACAAAAGAAGGCGGCTAACTGCAATGTAGTAGTCAAAGTGTAGGAAGAGAGGACAATAGAGAGATCTCTCTCCAGGCGGGTGTTATGCCTGGAGACCGAAGTCCATTATACATAGGGTAAAGTCACCAGTGGTCGGCCAGAGACCTGTAGTCGGCCTCTGCCTATACTTTGTATGAGTGGGAAGAGTACGAAAGATATATTTCCCACTATTCGCACTCATACGAGGTCGACTACTGGTCTCTGGCTGACCACTGGTGTCTATACCCTATGTCAACAGACTGTAAAAACTTCGTTAGCGCGATGTAGAACACTTAGTTCCGCTGTCTGCCGCTGGTGGCGCTGGCGAGTTGGTCGATACAAGTTGCCGTTAGAAGTCGCTAGGTCGCCACAAAAGCATTCTATACTCTATTGGTAAGAACCAGACATAGGAATATTTGGGGCAAAATTAAATGACAGCTAGGGATTGCCTATATCGATAAACTAAATTATCGATGCTTTTCCCATATACTAGTATTTTTCAATTGGGTTTTACCCCTACCACTTCCACAGAAATTCAAAAGGCTTTTAGCTAACTGAAATGGATTCAACAATCGAGACGGAGAAAATTAACGCTCGAAAATTTCAAACAAATTCTGATTGTTTACTTTAACAAAAGTTAATGGGACAGTAATTCTGAAATACGCACTGAGGAAAAAAGTATGATGATTATGAGTGAAGATCCAAAAATATAAAATAAAACCAGAATTTGGTTTCTATTTTGTTTTATTTTCATACTTATAATGAAAAAAAAAAAACAAACAAAACTTGGAGCGACCACTAGTATATGGGAAAAGCATCGATAATTTAGTTTATCGATATAGGCAATCCCTAGCTGTCATTTAATTTTGCCCCAAATGTTCCTATGTCTGGAAGCACATTTAAAATGCTTATACTATTAATAAGTACTTGGCCGCCTTTTTCGGTATAACGGCAGCCTAGTGAGTAGATTTAGTTATTGTTTAATATTTTTTGTGTGTTTTAGATTACATATTGTTGAATAGAAACTTCATCAGTGCATATGTGTATGTGTAGGTTTACCCTTGAAATATCGAAACTCATTTCATAGGACGATTCACTTCGCCGAATTTTCATTTCATCGACAAGCATTTCCACGGGCAAAAGCTTTATTTTTATTGTAGTCACAAGTCTAACCTAACCTAACCTACGTAACGAATGCTTAAGATAACCTGAAAACTATAAGGTTTCAGCAGAAATTAGTTTTCGACGAAATGAAATTCGGTGAAATGACACATTCGATTAAATGTTTCTCGATATTTCAAGGGGATCCCGTATGTGTACCTACATATATTAGTGAATTTATCTGGTTAGTGAGTAAAAGCTTCATAAGTACTTAATTATCAAGATGTTTTAAGACTTGTTGGTAATTCTTTAGCTCTGCCTACCCCACTCTGGGAATGAAGGCGTGAGTTTGTGTGTGTGTTATCTGGTTATATCAACTTCCGAACCTGTCAACAAGCTTGATAATGTTCTTGTAGAAATGCGAGATGAAGTGGTTCAGATATTCCCCGTGGGTCTCATTGTCCAGACCTTCGCGTCCGATCCACTCAACTGTGTACCTGAACAATCAAATACACAACGTATCACGTATTAAAAAGATAAAGTATGTTTGTAACAGTAAGCGTCAAAATCTACTAACCTAATGTATAAACGGGATATTCGTGAACAAGGAATACTTTCTTACGCAACGGCAAGAGTTCGTTGATATGTTCTAACCTAATCATAAATAAACAAGAGCTACTTAACTATACCATATCCGACCTTGAAAGAGAAGGTCCCTATATAGATGTCTTGTGCCTAAGCGAGACTAACATTCTCCGAGGATCAGAAAACAATCTGAAATTAAACAACTTTCAGGTAGCTGCCAGCTTTTCCCGTAAACACTCAAAACGGGGAGGGGTTGGGATTCTTGTTCGAAACGAATTAAACTATACGCCTGTGAAAGAAGTCGCTCAAATCTCGGAATCACATATTTTTGAGTCTTGCGCAGTGTCTATTACGCAATATAACATGGTAGTAATTTGTATTTATACGAATAAAACTCCGACATCATCGTCGTCCTTGTTTTTTCACAAGCTAGAAGAATTACTTCATATTGTTTGTCAAATCGGAAGGAAAAAATATATACTGTGCGGGGATTTCAACATTGACACTAGCAAGGTCTCGGCTATATCAAAGGAATTCCAACATATTCTGGGTAGTTATGGTTTGAAGTTGTTAATTGACGGTCCTACGAGAATAACTACTCACTCTGAAACTTGTATAGATCATATAGCAACCAATGTCAGGGGAGGCGCAGTGAGAATACTCGATTTGGGGCTATCCGATCACACCGCGCAATCATTCCAAGTGCCAGTAAAAAAACGCGCCCGACCTCCTGTAAAATGGTGGTATGAAAGAAGGAGAGACTATAATCGAGAAAATCAGTCGAAATTTCTACAGTGTTTATCAGCGTTATCCTTCTATGATGTACTCAACGATAATAATGCGGTTGAAGCTTTTAGACAGTTTTACGAACAATTTCTTCTTTTCTACAAACTATGTTTCCCCGTTATTAGACTTAAGGTTACTAATAAATCAGTTAACTCAAAACATTTAACTAAGGCTTTACGAACTTGCTGCCGTAAAAAGAGGCAAATGTACTTACTAAGTAGAAAATCTAATCAGTGTCAATTAAAGTATAAAAAGTATACTCGCTTGCTTAAACGTTGCATATTGTCTCACCAAAAGTCTGAAAACTTGAAATATATAAACAAGCATGACAATAAATGCAAGGCAGTATGGAATGTAATTAAGAAATATAGCTCAGCTGACTGTAACAGCAGATCTGTGGATAACCTAGAAATAAATAAATATTGTATTGCTGATCCTCAAGAGATTGCTGATAGTTTTAATAATTATTTCATTGAAATTGTAACTAAAAATATAACATCTAACGCCACAAACGACTTCCATATTGACAATAATGAAATGACATTTTTTTCGAATCCTGTAAGTGTAAATGAGCTAGTAAAAATAATTTCTTCGCTCAAAAACTCAACTGCTGTGGGTCATGATGAATTGAGAACGGATATAATTAAAAACAGCCAATTTATCATTGCAGAACCGCTGGCACATGTACTCAACCTGTCACTGATGCAGGGATTCTTTCCTGATGAATTAAAAAAATCGGTAGTTAAGCCCATTTACAAAAAGGGGGACAAAACCGAAATGAGTAATTATAGACCAGTGACCTTGATTCCAATTTTTTCAAAAATATATGAAAAAGTCATGTATAATAGAATGGTAAAGTTTTTTGAAAAACATAATGTTATTAATGAAGAACAGCATGGATTTCGTAAATCTAGATGTACATCTCTGGCAACCTTTAAATTAATAAAAAGTGTAATAGACGCAGTTGACAGTAAAATACCAGTTACGGTCCTATTCATGGACATGAGCAAGGCGTTTGACTTCGTGTGTCATAGGAGGTTGATTGCCAAACTATTTAGATATGGTATACGCGGTCCCCCTTTGGAATGGATTCAATCCTACCTTAGTAATAGGCGTCAATGTGTGGAGATTTCCAAGTACTGTTCCAAGTCCCATACTGTAAAGACCTATCGGTCTGCCCATGTTGATAATGATTATGGGGTGCCTCAAGGCAGTATTTTGGGGCCTTTATTATTTTTAATTTATATCAATGACTTGCCCAATCGTCTTCCCCACGAATGTATTTTATTTGCAGATGATACATCAATTATAATAAAATGTAAAGACTTACTGACATATAATGATGACATAAATTTAACCTTGAATCGAACAATTACCTGGCTAGCACAAAATAATTTACAAGTAAACATTAATAAAACTAATTATATTCAATTTCATACTGACCGAAGAGCATCACAAAATTTAAATGTCCACTATAATAATAATCTTATTGAAGAAGTACGACTTACGAAGTTTCTGGGAATAATAATCGACTGTCACTGCAAATGGAAGGATCATATAGATAAAGTCATTTCCAAAGTAAACAGTTTCGTATTTGCTTTGAGGCGAATTAGTCAGACCGTCTCGACACAAGCTGCTTTAATAGCTTATCACGGTTACGTTAATTCTACACTTAGATATGGTGTAGTAATATGGGGAAACTGTACCATGTTTGGTCAAGTATTTATTGCTCAGAAACGCTGCATCAGAGCAATCTTCGGAATCGGCCGAACAGAATCATGTCGGCCTTACTTCAGTCAATGTAATATCCTCACAGCTCCTTGCCTATACATATTCGAGGTATGCACATTTGTACATAAATATAAAAATCAGTTTATCGAAACACAACAGCTGCGTCCTCGTAAAGTTAGGTTACAATATAAATACAAACTACATAAGCCAGCTGCAAAATTGGCACTGAGTTCCAAAAATACCTACGCGATGTGTGTTACAATATATAATAAGCTACCTGATATTTTTAAAAGTAAGAATTTAATGATATTTAAAAAAATGACGATAGCATGGCTAACTGAGAAATCTTTTTATAGCATTAATGAGTTCCTAAATGAGTTAATTTAACTTTGTGATTCTTGTGAAGTTTATTGTAAGTTGTTCCAGATAATGTAATTATATTAATAGGATTAAAATTAGGATTAAAGGATTAAAATTTGTACGCCAGTCTATTGGCAAATTGTGGAGAGCCTATGTTATAACTTAAGACCATGTTGTACACCCACTTTTGACAAATAAACTTATTCATTCAATCTAACTTATAGTATATTGTTTAAGGCTGGAAAGTACGCAATTTATGGATGAATCATACAACGGGCCGTAATGAGTTTGAGTCCATTAATTGCCCTTTTCGTTGGCATACAGTAAGGGAAACTGAAAAACGTACCTGTTTATGTCTTCACACTGATAAAAGCTAAAAAGGTACATCTTTCAGTGTCCCTTACTGTACTCGTACATCACATAGTGTTTTTACAACTACTGAAACAAATTAAATAAAATGTTTTTAATGTCATTGAGAAAGCAAACAAATACACAAGCCACCTGAAGGTAAGTGGACTCTATATTTCCAATCTTACGATGGCAATCTCTAGACTGCGTGTGCGTTGTTAAACCTGAGTGGTCTGACCCCCGACTCCCCGAGCTGGAATATTGTTTTAAGGACAAAATACTTCACAACGTGCTAAGGCTTCAGCGACCTGGTTTGTTTAATTACAAAAGTAACACAACTTTAGGGAACAATTTTGCTTTTTTATGGGTTCGCAGTTCAGTTCCGCAGCTTCGAGAAACTCTATTGTGCCGTTTCGTTAATACTTGTTGCTGTAACTTTTTTTTGTGTCACTACGTCAAAAGACAAAATTATGTTTGCAATCCACTTTATATGATAAAGTTTCATTAGTTTTAAAGTTTGGAACCAACCCAAACATGACTGCAAAAATATTCTTGGCCTGGTCACGGCACTGTTTGGGACCCCGACCCACACCATCGCTGGAGATATATTCGAAGTGTCGTGAAAAGGCCTAAGAAGTATTTTATAAGGATAACTTACTTTTGTATATTAGTAGTCTCAATCTTATTCGGTAGTCTGTTGTCTCTTAGATCCGCTAGAAGCTTCGAAGCCTCATTGTCCAAGGACCTGTTGAGGATATCTACGAAGTTGCCAGCCTTCTTCAGGTTCTGCAGGTTGATGTTGTTGATGTATCGCACATACGCCAGGCAGTGGTTCTTCGTATTTTTCACATCAAGGACTCCGTTTATTACTTCGCGCTCCGTAACTAGTGAAGAAAAGTTAGGAAACGCGTATAAATTTGGTGGTTTTTCACTAAACTCCGAAATTCTGGTAAAATGGAAAAGGGTTTCAGGTTTTGTAACGATTTTGGTAAATAAGCATAAACCAACAAACCTTAACCTGCTGGCAAGTGGGAATTTGTAAACAGACATCTGATGTCTGATAATGATGGAACAGCTAACATAGTATGACAGTTTTTTATAAACATTATGGAAGGCGAAGTCGAGGGAATAGGGAGTGGAAAATCCTAGGCTTAGTAACTTTGGGCCTATAAAAGAAAAGGCTAATGCCATTTAAGGAAGGATAGCACTAGTTGTCCGCGACTTGCTTCTTGCTTGGATACCTTTACCTTTATAACTAGTTTGTAACAATAGAGACAAATTGAGCAATAAGCAAGAAAAAATGGGATGTTCTAGACGCCCAAGAGGTAAAAAGTGCTAGTAGAGAATAAAATTGAAAAGCGGCTACTTAGCTCTTCAGTAAAATGAATATACCTAAGTGTTAAATCTGAAAACCGTAAGCTTACCAGACATGAAGTAGTTATGCATAGCTTCTTTATCCATCTTGCCGGTGGTGAAGAGCTGCAGCGAAGCCTTCCGAAATAGTTTCTGCATCTTGCCAAGCGTGTCCCACCACACAGCTTGATCTTCCGCTTGGAGCTTTGGAACTCTCTGAAAAAGGCAGAAGTCAGAAATTAGGAACAATTCTGATTTCACCATGTTCATCCGTCTGTAAGTCACAACCGAATAAACGTATTGGCTGAATTTTAACAGGTGTGTGTAATTCTTGTATGGCTAAAACATTTTTAGTGCAATCATACATACATACATACCTTCACGCCTGTAATCCCAGAGTAGGGTAGGCAGAGCTACAGAATTACAACTTCAAAAAGTTGTTGACAATTCAGTAACCACAATTTGCACAAATAGGCTAAGATGTTTACCAGCGTATTAGTGACAGGTTGCAAGCCCATCGCCTAACAGTACTACAAGCCTATATTCCCTTAGTCGCCTCTTACGACATCCAAGGGAAGATATGGAGTGGCACTATTCTAACATTTTTATTCTAACCCGGCAACCACACGGGGTCAATCATAAAAATAGAAAAGGGATTAAACTACAGATCATACTTGACGGTTGCCACGAAAAACAAAAGACAAACAAGGTTTTTGAGTACGTTGCGTAATGTTTGAAGAGCGAGATCCATATGGCTAACTTTTACTGTCAACCTAACCACTGACTGCATCCCGTGATGATAACGATTTCAACATTCGTTGAAATATTGGGCAATTCAGTTAATTTTCATAAGTATCATAAACAATGATATTAAGATACAGCTGTTACTGAATACCTTGTTATTAAAGTTAATCAATATCGAGGATATCGGCTGCAGCACGGACACCGGTGGCACCGCGTTGGAGTCCTTCTTGTACCACGTGTCAAACAGGATCACGTCCACTCCGCCTGCCGCCAGTTCGTCACGCAGCATCTGAAGCTCTGATGACAGCACGTACGTCGGGATCGGTCTGGAAATACATATCATTAACATCATTAACATCATTGTCATCATCATTACCATCATGATCTTCACCATCGTTATGATCGTCATTGTGATCAGCATGATCATCATCATTTATCTTTTAATAGAGATTTTGGTAGACCCTATCTGCATAGCAGTTCAAAGCCCGTATTGTACAAGAAAAATCACTTATGGTTTGTAAAAGAGCAATTGAACTAATGGGAGTTTCAACCGACACTTTAATGCTGCAATGTCTGATAGATGAATTAAATAAAAATGAGACTAGTAATAGACGCGACACTAACAAACTTGATAAGTGATTAAGTACTTAAAGATATTTTCAAAAATATTGGTCAAAATGAGCTTAAGCAGGGACAAAATCGAAGCCCGCTCGCTTTATTTTGCCTTCAACCATATCCAAAAGGACGTCGAATAACTGCTTACCTGTAACCGTACTTCTGTCCGAGAAACACGACGAAGTTGGGCCCCATGGACAACCGCTGGCAATTCCTGATCTCCCGCATGCACAGTTCAGTGGTCATGTGGTCGTCGGTGGCTTCATCACGAACTCCCCAACGCATGTCCACCACCTAAAGATTACAAGATTTTTTTAATGCCCCTTAATACTGAACGACTAGGTCCAACCAAAGATTCTTTAGGATAGATGCGACAAATAGTATAACTCTAAACACTTATGGTTAATTATAGTCTGACCAAAAAAAAACAGATTTCAAATTAGGGCGCTACATTTTTTAATCTCTTAAGTGAACCAGGTTTTAGTTTAAGCTGCCGGTACTGATTCTTTTTTTTTAATCAAAAGAGCATCAACTTTAAGTTTAAGTTAGAAGATTGCTTTAGATAAAAATGTTTGAACTTGGTACTTTTCGTTCACAAGTCTGCTAGGCCTAAGCCAGCGGCACGAAACGACGGTATAATTACGTATGTACGTCAAAATTATAAAAATCTTGTCATAACACAACTCCCTGAGAAATCCAGAGCACATTATTAATTTTTAGGTTCCTTATTTACTAAGCAATTAAATCGTTGTAAAAAATGACAGATCAACCAATTTGATTCATAGGCCACTATGGGCATTTTTAAAACGACGCTATCTACCAACTGAGACTTTCTACATCTCCTGTTTTTTTTTTTTTTTGTAAAATTACCTACTTACCTATATTTAATTTTAATAATATTTGACATTTGGAGACTTTACATCTCCGGAATTGTATTATTATTTTCACCTGACATTTTTATTAATTTAATTATTATTACTACTGGGACCTGTACATCCCTGTGACATTTAAATTAGATAGCTTAAGTTTAGTATTGTAATAAGTTATTTATTTAAAAAAAATGGCTTACTGTTGAGTTTCTTGCGGCGCTTCTTCTCAACAATGGTCTCTTGAAGCGCTGGTAGATGGTAGATTCAGACTTGTAAAAGTGCCTACAGGGCCTACTTACAGAATAAATGTTTTTTTTTTTTTTTTTAAACGCAAGAGACTTCTTATGATTGGGTTTATAACGTCACAGTGACTGACTGCACAGGTTTAAAATTCAATTTTCACAGGACACATGACGGTGAAACTCGTCACAAAGGGTCTTCATTAAAATGACAAGGTTCTAAGTCGCTGTTCACTGTCCAACTGTACTTGGCGGGTATTTTCTAAACTTTCTCAAATAGCCCAGCACTTGTAAACACGGCGCATGCGCGGCCGGAAGCGGACGCACGTGCACACGCAGTATTAATAGACGCTTTGTTTTTAATAATGGAATTACGTTTGGGCTATGCTGCCCTGCTAATACAAATGGCGGTAACTGACAAAACTGCTGTACAAAATGCAATCTTAATACTAAGAGAAAAGGATTGAATCTGATATGGCTATTGAATTTGAGATACTGCCTCTTGGTTTATGACGACAGCATGGTGGTTAGAGTGTGAGCCTGTTTAAATCTGGCGTTCATACATTCAGTACGTAAAACGCTAAAAAGAGCCAATTCAATTTGAAAATCAAGTAACGTGGCACTGAATTTACTTAGTGAATTCTGGTTGAACGTTTCATTCACTCGTTCTCATTACAAGGATAGAGAGAAAGAGAAGAAATGGTTCGTCAATATAGTTAGCGGAGCCGGATTCAAGTCCTTGTAAGGGCAAATATTTGTGTAATGTCGATATTTTCTATCTCTTATGCTTATATTAATTTTATATCGTTGCCATAGCATTGTCTACCTAGAGCTTAAAAAAAAAATGTATGATATTATCCCTTAATATAAGACTTGTTTGCAATTTGTATACTACAATATGTGAAGGATAAGTATAAACTTACCTTCAAAATTATTTAAATTTACCTACTCGTATTTATTATATTATAATTAAAATACAATATGACATGATAAGAAATAACAATTCATCAAGAAACCTAAAGTGTAATTTCGAGTTACACGGAAGAATAACTCATTATAATTTCAAAGAAATATAACCCTGAGTTTACAAAATAAAATAAAAAAACGTACGCAATCTTCATCCCGGATTAATTCGGAACAAGTCACCAGGATTGATCCGTAATCGCGTACCGGGAAAAATGGATCAGAAATATTAAGGAGAGGATCATGCCGCTGGCTTTTAAGGGGAACACTTACTGATCCAGCCGGGTTAATATAGTGCCACTCCACGTCTTCCCGTGGATGTCGTAAGAGGCGACTAAGGGAATAAAGGCTTGTAGTACTGTTAGGCGATGGGCTTGCACCGTCACTAATACACTGGCAAACATCTTAGCCTATCTAATTGTGCAAAATATGCTTACAGAATGAACAACAAGTTTTTAGAGTTATTGGTAATCCTGTAGCTCTGCCTACCCCACTCTGGGAATGAAGGCGTGAGTGTATGTATGTAGGTATGTGTGTGTATGTACAGTCAAACAATTTGATTCCTAGGCCACTCTAGAACCATGTCGTATTAAATTAATTTA
The DNA here is from genome assembly GCA_927399475.2 of Acleris emargana. Taxonomy (NCBI): domain Eukaryota; kingdom Metazoa; phylum Arthropoda; class Insecta; order Lepidoptera; family Tortricidae; genus Acleris; species Acleris emargana. The sequence goes on from OV656860.1 coordinate 6,082,452, forward strand.
TCTACTATGACGTCTATGACAGTGCTTATTGATTGACGTTGCTAAGGGTCATGACATTTTGATCCTAACTGTCGTTTGCTTTCTATAGTAAAAAAGAGTTTCTTACCGTATTAACCTTATTAGCAATTTGAGTTAAAAAAAAAACTTGTCAATATGATGTCTAATTAAATTGTTGTCGCACATGTTGTAAAATGACTGGAGCTACTCCAAAATTCGCAGTTCGAACTCCGTATCGTGTCGTCCCTCTCACTCAAATAGTGCACTGTATTGTGAGATTACACAGTAGAAGTAGCACATTCGTTTATTTCGAACATATAAATAAGGTGTTCGTCTTTTTCTAGAGTATGCGAGACGAGTTAAGTAGGGCACTTTATGACGGCGAAGGTAGTAAAATAAATAGATGAAAAAATATTTTTTTTAATAAAAGCCGGATAACAAAAAAAATAAACACATTAACTTTAATAACGAGTATATCCACCATTGTTTCTTATCACTTCTAGAAGTCTTGACCGCATAGAGCCAACTAGATCAGTGCAAATGTCTGAGGTCCTTAAAGTTTCCCAAACTTGTTGGCAATGTTCTACCAGGGCAGCCCGTGATCTCTCATTTTCATTTTGCCACATTTGACACATTAAACCCCACTAATTCTCTATCGGATTGAGATCCGGTGACTTGGCTACCCATGGGATAACAGTAACTGTGTCACGATGTTGATTTAACCAATCGCTAACAATTCTTGCTTTATGTATTGGACAGTTATCATGAATGAAATGAAAGTTTGGAACCTCATTTTGCGGATATAAGACACGCACAGTTGGCAGCATAACGTCTTCCAATATACCGAGATAATCTGTGGCCTTTGCCCGGGAAGGCATCTCAGCCAGTTCACCCACACCTGCGAGACTCATCCAGCCCCATAAATTCACGCTGATACGGCCTGAAGCGTGGTGAGGGACAACGTGATCTTCAGTATACCGAGTGTTGTCGTAACGCCACAAGTGCAAACGACCTGTTTCACTGGATTTAAAAGTTTTCTCGTCTGAAAATATCGCGTTCGTCCATTCAAAGTCAAGATACTGCCGAGCAAAATTTAATCTCTCAGTCTTGTGTCGTTCAGTCAAAGCTATTTTCTTTGCATAGTGCCGGTGGTGGAGTCCCATGGAATGTAAATGTTTTCTAATAGTTTCAACAGAAACATTAAATTGATCCGCAAAATATTTAGTTGAAGTGAAACCATTTCGTTCGTAATCTTGCCGCATCTGTGTTACTTTTCGAACACCATGATTGTAGCTTCGATGGTCAATTAATTCGCCCTCTTCTGCGTATCGTTGAATCCACAAATCTACGGTTGCACGCTGAAAATTTTAACAAAAGATGAATTAAAACTCTAGGAGTTGGGCTTGAATATCCATTTCCATGAACCGACTGACCAATCGACCGATATTACCGATATATTCAATGATTCTGCTATATCACGTCTACTGTGACCCTCCTGATGCAATACTATTATTCGTGTTCTTCGCTCTTCCAAATTAGCTGCAGGCATATCCATATTTTAAAAATTATATTGTTTGAACAAAACTGACAACGGGAACGTTTATTTGTCATTCTGTCAAAATCATTTTCTTGTCATCTCATAGAGCAAAAACGTTTAAACCTCATTAGTATTAATTCATGTTGTGGTCGGAAAGCCGATAATCCTTTGACCCGCATTGACACATGCTGTCGTATTGTTATCACATAGCAACCTAGCAGTTAAATCGACAAGGTTGTACTGTGGCCTAGGAATCAAATTGGTTGACTGTACTGACTTGGGCTTTGCACAGTATTCCCAGTTTCTTAATAGCTTTCGGCAGGCTATAAGAAAATGGTAGCACTGTAACACTTATTATGTTTACGCACAATCATTTCAATTTTCAGTCACTTTTACGTCTCAAACATACTCTGGTTTCTGTTATTTTATTATTAAAAAAATACTTACAAAAAAAAAGTCCGTTTTTTTACTTCAAGGGTTTAAAGTAGGCTAAATCGTTAACTCTTTACTTTTTTTTATCAGCTAATACAAGAATAGTGTAGAAAATCTCCATTAAAAACTGTCGTGGCTGGCGCGGCTTTGAACATAATTTAACCTAACACTCCTCCTCGCTCCGCTCGTCGTTGTAATGTCTTATTGCATACCCTATTCATACATACATACATAAACTCACGCCTTCATTCCCAGAGTGGGGTAGGCAGAGCTAAAGAATTACCAACAAGTCTTAAAACTTCTTGATAATTCTGTAACCACATTATTTTTTTAAATAAATAATTTTAATTTTTTTGTGTAACGTAGGTAAAACAGATGCTATATTTTAATATTATGTACCACTACATCCCACCCAGAGGCATACATCTTATATGTTTAATGTGCGTCATGCTTGAACATTTAATTCTAATTTGTCAATTGGTTTCGCGTAAATATTCTTGCACGCTGTAGTAGGCCTTATCTGCTAAAAAAATAAAAAATAGTTTACTAAAATCACTTATACATTCAGTCATCAATATTTGAGTTGGAATTTTATTAAACATTTTAGGTGCCATTTCAAAAACGCAGTTAGCGAGTGATGCCGTTTTAAACGGTCTCGTGTTAATCTTGCCGCGTTGGCGTATACTGTTAATACAGGGAACTGGCTCTTGTTGCATTGTAATAAGGTCCAAAAGTTGATTAATCATGCTAAAACAGCGGGCTTCCACCTAATCTGTTATCTAAACGACAAAAACCAACACATCAACCTTTGTTATTAATGAACTGGGGGGTTATTATGACATAGCTATGCAGTGCAGTTTACGCTGAGAGAATGGGACAGAGCTATAGCAGCTATATAGCTCTGTCCCTTTCTCTCAGCGTAAAATGAACTGCATTCCTACGTCATAATAACCCCTCTGTAATGAACTGACTTAAATGTTTATTTTCAGGGACTTCCCCCTAATAAATTGCAGAGTGGCTAAGTAAGCACCAAGATCATTGGTAAATACCTGTAAATGTTATATATAGGCTTTTTATGTGGGTTGTCTTGCACCGTCATAGGTGAGTGTAATTCCTACAATTTCTATATTTTTATATTTTTTATTAGGTACTTACCTACTATTACTTATTAGTTCTTGTGAGTTTTGACACATTTTCCTGCTCAACTACGCATGGATGTATTTATTTTTTGTTTTATGTGAGATTCATTGTTTTATATAATGCTAGGTTAAGTTTATTATTATATACGCACGCAATATTTAAAAAACGACTGACTGTTGTGTTTCTTGCGGCGCTTCTTCTCAGCAGTGGTCTCTTGTGAAGCGCTGGTAGATTTTTGACGTGTAAAAGTCTCCGTGCGGCCTACTTACTGAATAAACATATTTTATATTTTATAACTTTTATCTTTTTTAGACATAGGTATACATTTAATTCCGGAAAATTTTAAAATTCAAAAGTTTAATTTTCAAAGTAAGTATTACAATTCTGCTTAACTGAGTTAAAAACGTTGTGAAAATGAAATTTAATAAACCTACTCACCCTTAAGTTAAATGAAACCGAATTCGGCTCGGCGGAAGACGTTATGTTTTACGGCTTAGGAAAATAATCGACCGCCGATATTCCGGGAAGCGCGTTACACTGAATATTAATAAAAACCGGGAAAAGTTCAAGATACTGTTCATCATTGAGTTATTCCTGTGATTGCGAAAGGATGCCACAGCGTATTGATTTAATATTTCAAAACTTCTTTGATTTGCAGCTATGAAGAAAAACTTACAAATAAACTACCGCCGCACTCAAGAGTTAGTTAACGACGATTTTTCCTACATTACTTTGAAAGAGAAACGATGTAAAAGATTATTTTAAAATGTCTTGAATATGTTATCCTTAACTTCACTACGAACTAAGCTAGCCTTTTCTTCAAAGTGACCTAATAGATTTCTTGAAACATAAAAAAAACACAGAGCATTCTCTCTCTCTTTTTTTAGGTCGGTTACAACTACGTCCTACTTGACCTTGAATGTACCGTTTTAAATCGATATCGGTTTTCTTTTTAAAGCCACCTGCGTCTTCATAACGGACCCATAACGGGGGAGGCGAAGTTTGTAACAGAAGGGCAGGCAATTGTACAATAATGGTTGAAGTTTATGTTTCTTTGTATAGTAAGTAAGTACTTATAATTTTTTTGGAAGATGCTTTGATGGGTAATGGAGCAAGGTTCTCTATTGGATCGCATAATTTTTTACTCATTAGGTATATTTACGGATAAATTCGTGTGGCGTACAATGCAATTGGTTTTATTTTACTTATTATAAAAAACGAACCTACCCAAACCTTACCTAATCTACACAATAGACGTTTAATAAAGGGTGTTATGCGAAAAGATGCATTGCGTTTCGAAGGGATCTCATGGAGCCATCAGTTTCAAAAAAAGAAATGATTTTCTCGAAGAGTTTGGGAGACCGGAATACAAGTATGTGATAAATAAACCACATTTCGTACTAGATATTTAAAAAAACTTTCTCTACCTAGGATAAATACAGAGCTTAACCGAAACTGTTTCGTAAGGAAATTCGTATATTTAATAAACTTCCCAACAATATTCAACATCTCTTTATCACTTATGAGCTTGTAGCTTAAGCGAAAGATATTTTTAATTGTTTGTAGGCCTAAAAGCTTTCCTCTAACCGGTAAAACCAAATTCCTGTATACATTTTACCATATAATTTTTAACTCGGCCCCCATAACGTTGTCAATACGATAACATGTCAAAAGCAATACAGCTTTACCGAGTAGAATGGACGCCCTAGGAGTACAGTCGAGTTCATAAATATGTGTATACTTTATTACCTCGTCTATTTAATGTCATGTTTAAACTGCCATATTATTATATGAATTGTCACAGTGGTATTTTTTTTATGGTAAAGGAGGCAAACGAGCAGACGGATCGCCTGATGGTAAGCGATTACCGTCACCCATAGACACCTGCAGCACCAGAGGAGTCACAGGTGCGTTGCCGGCCTTTCAGATGAGAGTACGCTCCTTTCTTGAAGGTTTGAAGTTCGTAACGGTCCGGAAATACCGCAAAATACCACATATTTATAAACGCGACTGGGCCAACAGTTGTACCTATAGCTAAATATACTTAATAATACAAAAAGGAATATGGACACTGCTGCTTGGCGGTTGGTTGTAGGTTTGACTCACCTGGAACTCCAGGCCGTGCTTCTCCCGGCAATAGTCCTTGATGCGTGGATAGCACTTCGACATTAGAGTGTTGCGCTCCATCGTCGTATCTGGAATTTAAATACGAAAAATATTGAATAATTTCGAAAGCACACGGTTTCTTATTTCAGGCGGTAAAAACGAAATCGTCTTCGACCTGAGGCCCTTATTGTTATTATGTGGGGGAGGTTGAGATGGGCGTTGAGAGCCACTTCGACCATTGCTGATCTTTTGTAGCAGCTCTTTGATTTAGAGCTCACCGCAAAGGCCCGTTGCGTCCAGGGATTTCTAATTATTATAAGTCGCCCTAGGTAGATACTTCTGTTGCGCATTAGTGGTCCGCAAGAACCGAGGATGTGCATTACTGTCTCCTCTGTCTCCTGACGGAACCTGCATGTCGCGTCTTGTTTCATACCCATTAGAAACGGATGTCTGTTCAGTTTGCAGTGGCCAGTTAGGATCCTAGTCACTGCGCAAGACTTTTCTCTTTTGAGTTGTAGAATCAGTTTGGAGAGCTTGCTTTTGAACCCTTTAATTAGTGTTTTCGAGTGATTTTGTCCTTTTGTGGACTTCCACAGCTCGATCGCCCTGAGGCCCTTGCCAAGATGCGTTACGCTAACTAACGTTTCATACATACATACATACATACATTAAATCACGCCTGTTTCCCAGACGGGTAGGCAGAGACCACTTCTTTCCACTTGCTGCGATCTTGACAAATTTCTTTCAATAACAAACGTTACAATTCGATTTAAAAACCAATCGCGTCACTGGTAGATCACGTGACTTTTCGTATCACATCATCTACGAGCAATAATGTGGCCGGACATAATTATGGGAATGCCGCATGAAATCTACGGCGTTCATCACTACTTCCACGATGACGATGAGGGAGTGTTTACAAAAAAGATTTCTAATACTGATTCGACGCCACAGGGACTAGTTTAGCCTGATTTGGATAATTGCCACTATGCTGCCCGCACCAGAGACTGGATGAAAACCTACGACGTGCGATATGTTGATAAAAATATGAATCCGCCAAATTACCCTGAAGTACGTCCCATAGAGGAATATTGGGCAATGAAGCGAACACTTCGGCAACGCTTCTTGGCAGCAGATTCCGTAGATAAAAAAAAAGACTGTCTAAAAGCGTCGATACTGGTCACTGAATGTTGTCCGTAGTCTAATGAGAGATTTCCGAAGCTAAGTGCGAAAATTGGCCCAAAAGTAAACATAATAGTATCTTAGGTTAACAGTAAAAAGTTTTAAAATGTCTATGAATCAAAACTCAAGTACATATATTAAATAATAAACATTTTAGAAGTTATTATATATTTCCCTTGTCCTTGTACATTCATACATACATAAACTCACGCCTTCATTCCCAGAGTGGAGTAGGCAGAGCTAAAGACTTACCAACAAGTCTTAAAACTTCATGATAATTCTGTAACCACACTTTGCACAAGTAGGCTAAGATGTTTCCCAGTGTATAAGTGACAGGTGGCAAGCCCTTCGGCTAATAGTACTAAAAGCCTTGTACTTGTACTTTTCGATATAGTCTTAAGTACAAGTCTAGAGCTTAGGGACTAGGTCAATTGGTGTGACATTGTCCCCTGATATTTATTTATTTAATTTCTTATTTATAATATCCCCAGTTTTGTCGATTTAATCGCAAAAATGAAGAATACACGTCATGCATACAAACATAAACTCACGCCTTCATTCCCAGAGTGGGGAAGTAAGCGCTGCAGAAATACCAACAACTCTAAAAACTTGTTCATAATTCTGTAACCACATTTTGCATAGTTAGAAATAAATGAAGAATATTTTCTACTAAAACTAGCTGCTTCTTCATATTTTTTTATTCAAAGGAACCCTTGTTAGGGGTTGCAATAAAGCTGAGCCTGCATTTCTGTTGCATGCGGTGACGCGGATCGTGGAAAATAGGTCGACCCGCCACGCCCGAGCCGTACTGCACTTTGATTGCATTTTGGTTTCGGATACTGCATTTTATGAGTACCAACAGTTTTAAAGTGTCAAAATAATTCATATGTAGGTACCTAGTATATAAGCAAGTAAAGACTGGCGTTTAAAAAAAACACAATCGCTATTCATATCCGATTTTTAAATAACTATCTTCTTGCACTATATATTACCACAATGAGTTTCAGGTAAAACCTATTCTTCAAATTTTGGAATACGGGTAACGGTATTGAAATTGGAAAATTGGCGGGTGGTAGGACCTTGTATGTACAGGCTCGCTACCACCATCTTATCCAATAACCTACCGCCAAACAGCAGTTTTTGCATTGTTGTGTTCCGGGATAAGACAGCCGGAGAAATGACTAGGATAGAGGCATTCCATCTTAGTCCTCAGGGTTGGCGATATGTAAAAAATTAAACAAATTTTCATATGCATTGTGTAAATTGAATAAAATAGCTAATCGGCCTACAGTACTAGCCGCGTACCATGCCTACATAACTTCTACACTTAGGTATGGCATCATATTCTGGGGCAACTCCACTGACCGAGAATTGGTATTTAGGGCTCAAAAGAAGTGTACATACATACATACATACCTTCACGCCTGTAATCCCAGAGTGGGCTAGGCAGAGCTACAGAATTACAACTTAAAAAGCTGTTGACAACTCAGTAACCACAATTTGCACAAATAGGCTAAGATGTTTACCAGCATATTAGTGATAGGTTGCAAGCCTATCGCCTAACAGTACTACAAGCCTATATTCCCTTAGTCGCCTCTTACGACATCCACGGGAATACATGGAGTGGCACTATTCTAACCCGGCAACCACACGGGAAAAGAAGTGTTTGAGGTCCGTTTGTGGACTGCAACTAACGGAATCGTGCAAGCCTTATTTTATTGAGCTAAAAATATTAACCCTGCAATGCCTATATATTTTCGAAACGGCAATGTATATTAAGTACAACATTAATCAGTTTTCTGATTTTAAAAGCATACGCCAGCAACATAAAATTAATTTTGTTCCATTTAAAACGGCCTTACTCTCAAAAAGTGTATTCGGCATGGCACTGAGATTATATAATAAGTTACCGGAATATATAAGAGAATGTGGCATACCACAATTTAAGTCTTTTATTAACTTTTGTAACGGAAAAGGCATTTTATTCCGTAAACGAGTACTTGCTTTAATTATGATTAGGACAATATTTAGGATTAATATCATGGTGTAAGCAACGCATGTCGCATGCTTATTTCATAGAACATACATACATACATACCTTCACGCCTGTAATCCCAGAACATTTGTATGCCTAATGGCTGAACATATTTAGTGATAAATAATCTTAAGACTGTACCATCCTTACTACCTATGCTTCACAAATAAAATTGATTTGATTTGATTTGATTTGTTTATTCAGTAAGTAGGCCGCACGGGCACTTTTACACGTCAAAAATCTACCAGCGCTTCACAAGAGACCACTGCTGAGAAGAAACGCCGCAAGAAACTCAACAGTCAGTCGTTTTTTAATAGGTATTGCTTATATAATAATAACCTTTTCATCACACTTGCACGTAAACAGTATCTAAACATACAGGTTAACTTGGCCGCAATGCCCGGTATAAAACCCTCGACCTTTTTATTTACCATGAAACCCAAGGTCGGTAAGTAATTTTTTTTTAATTTATAGCACAGCACACATGTCATGCAAGTTCAAGCAAAGAGTTTACACGCAATTGAAAAATTGTCTTAAAATGTTATTTAAACAGGAATTTCATTGCAATCTCGCTACATGTTACTTAAATACTCAATTAATGTTCTTAATAATCGATTTTAATAGTTTTCTGTATCAAAACGTCGTTTTTTTTTACACTCCTTCAGGGCTGTATGTATACCTACGTAAGTATTTGCCCTTAACGTTTCTGAACGAAACATTTGTATAATCTGTGGAGTCCGCCCGTCATCCGCTTAAAAAAAGTTCAAGTAATTCGTAATAATAGTTGTGCTGACTTGTGTGTGATTATAAGTTTTTTCTGTCCTATAATTTTATTTATTTACTCGCAAATGTGATGAAAAACATTGTATGTTTCACGGTCGGTACAGGAATTACGTACCTCGACTCAGAAAGCCCTCAGTCTTCGACTTCGGGCTTCTACTAGAGCCTCGATCGTAATTCCTTACTTACCGACCTTAATACACAATGTACTATAACCTAGCATTCTATAAAACAATGAATCTCACATAAAACAAAAAATAAATACATTCATGCGCGTTTGAGCAGGAAAATGTGTCAAAACTCAGATCAGAATTGTAACAAAACTAAGCAACAGTAATAAAAAAATTAAAAAATACAAAGTATACAAGTTATACTTACCTTTGACGGTGCAAGACAACCTGCATAAAAGTTTCAATACATTCTCCTACAGAAACCGTGTCCCCTAGACAATATACAATATTTACATATTTTTTATGACTAAGTTATTATTCAATTATTTAGGTGTTGGCCAAGCATTTTTATCTGTTAGATAGTCTTCGACCCTATAGTAAGCTTTAGACATCAACGACTTTTTCAAGTAAGTTTTAAGTACTGGAAATGGTAACTTTAAAACAACGTCAGGTAATTTATTAAAGAAAAGGATGCATTGACCTACAAATGATGTATAAACCTTACGGACACGAAATTTTTTAATAGCAATTTTATTTTTATTTCTCGTATTCAAATTATGTATATCACAATTCCTAACAAAAGAGTCTTGATTTTTAATGACATGAATAATATTTTCATAAATAAATTGTGACGCTACTGTCAAGATATTAATTTCTGTAAATAGTAGTCTTAAGGAATTACGGGAGTTTAGATTATATATAGAACGAATGGCTCTTTTTTGCAACACGAATATAGTCTGTATGTCAGCAGCTTTTCCCCAAACCAGAATACCGTACGACATAACACTATGAAAATAACTATAATAAACTAAGCGAGCTGTCTCAACATTAGTAAGTTGCCTGATTTTCCTAACAGCATAAGCTGCCAATAGTACATTGTTGCCTAGGCGGGGAAAGTAAGGGTTTTCCTGACGAGGTGGTTAGCAGGCCGAGCAACAGCGAGGCGTGCTAAAATACGAGTCAGGAAATCCTCGTTTCCGCCGAGGCATACATAATGCTTTTCTCAAACATGTGAGGAAATAATACAAATACATTTCTAAAAAGCAAGTAATTTAATTTTCATTTTTGTTTGCCCTCCACAGCATAAATTGGTCATAAGTTCGGTTATATTTTTACTTAGATTTAGCGGGAAGCAGGTTTTGCCTAACCGAGGCAGCTTCAGATTTTAATATAGGCGGTGTGGTACCTATTTCGTCGCTTTCGTCGCTTGAGCTCATTTTTTATAGTAAGTATTTCACACAACAAATAGTTTAATATTCGGTTTCACAATTATATTATGCAGAATGAACGAATGTTACCGACTGTCAATTGTTTTTAAATACTAACCATAGACATTGGAATGCAAATTCAAAAAGAAACACACGCACTGTGCTAAAAAAGCGAGCAGTTACCTTGGCTGTTTGGAATTTTTGTCTTGGTCCTTTTGATTTTGTATGCAAATTGACAGCATTTTTAAAAAATATATGGACATGGACGGAAAGTGTTTTCATATAGTTTTTTTACTCCTAGGAGTAAAATGAGGCTCTTTCCGTCCTTGTCTTTCAATCGGAATACCGTTTTTTCCGAGCATGTTTGAGAAAACTTAATTTACCTGCTAGTACTGCTATATGGGGACTCCATTGCAAGTTTTTATCTATAGTTATCCCACTTATCCCTAAGAAAAGCGCCTTATCTACGATTTCCAATCTCTCATCATTAAGAAATATACCTACTAGATTCTACCGGTCTAACATTAGGCAAAGCGAACCTAACACATTTAGTTTTCTTAGCATTGAGTAGCAAATTGTTACTAGTAAACCAATTCAGTACTTTACCTAGTGTGGCGTTTATCCTACTGTAATCGACGGATTTTCGGTCTACCTTAAAAATTAAAGATGTATCATCAGCAAATAGCACAATATCACAAAGGTTATCTACCGTGGGTGGTAAAGTCATTAATATAAACCAAAAATAAGAAAGGACCTAATATAGAGCCCTGAGGCACACCTAATTTAACAGCTGCTCCAATAGACTTTGTTTGGTTTGAAAAGTAATAACTACCGTGGAATAGGTAATAGCTTGACGTGGTATGGTCATATGATGAGGAACGAAGGAAAAATAACTAGGAGAGGGTTGAACTGGGATCCTAGTGAAAGAGAGTATGAGTCCACTTAACTCATAACAAAAAAGGGTATTATGGGACTTCTCACTTGATCTCGAGAAGACTTCTACCATTTTTAGTAGGACCCCAGGAATGTGGATATTAGGGTAGAGCAGGAATACCGATAAAGTTTTGTTTGGATTATGTGAAGCATGACATGTGTACGATAGGTTAACAGCGGTTAGAGCAGAAAGGAAGAAGAAAACAGGTCGTGATCCTACCTAGTGTAGAACAAGATGCATAACGCAAACGTAAAATATATTTGACAACTGACAAATCAGCTTACGTCAATCCAATACATTTTCGATAACGATAACATTTGCCAAATGCTGTAAGGCTAGACAAGTTACTTAACGCTAACGTACACTATTTTCGAAAACGGACAAAATGAATATAATTCACGTGGGCGCTAGACGTGACCGTGACGGCTTACGTCAACCTTATACATTGTTGATAACGATAACGAACGCCAAATTCGTCTTGCCAAACTGACAGTTTTCAGAAGACTCGACGTTAACTTTGATATGTTCAGCTAAAATTAGTATAATATTTCTCTAAGTATACGAAAAGGGCTAAACAGTCCCAATCGCGCGTCCGTGCTTACACCTACATTCCTCAGCCGCGGTGGTCGTAAGTTATTCGCTGACCAGCGCAGGCGCAGCCCACACGCAACGATAGTGTGACGCAACCTTTCGCACAAATATGCAGCAATAATAAGGGCCGGATACTTCGCTATTTTTAACACTAATAAGCTCTTGTCAAAATTTTGAAACAAGATTTTATTGTCGTCTGTACGTGTTTGTACAGTCAACAGCTGCCTATCCAGACTGTTTTCACCAATATCCGTTCAATATACGTTACTAGCAACCCGCCCCTGCTTCGGTTTGGTTCGTGTGAGATTTCTGTAAAACAAATCTAAATATATATGGTACATTTTTTATGACTGTAGTACTGTTAGATGATGGGATTGCTACCTGTCACTAATATACACTGTTAAACATCTTAGCCTAATTGTGCAAATTGTGGTTACAGAGTTATCAACAAGTTTTTGGAGTTGTTGGTAGTTCTGTAGCTCTGCCTACCCCACTCTGGGAATGATGGCGTGAAGGTATGTATGTATGTATGTATTTTTTATGAGTGCACACATTTTAACATATGATTTGGTATCATGTGTAGGTACCTACTCGAATTTTTATGTTATACTGTGGGTCATACTAGAAATTCCAGAAATCACTTTTTAAAAACCTCAACAGTAAAAACCTTCTTATAGCACGCTCCTCTCCTCTGAATTAGAGGGTCTATGAATAACGTTAAGTAAAGTGTTTCAAGCTAGAGTAAAAATAACACAATAGCGAAGCAAATATTAAATTGTTTGCACCTATTAAAAATACCCTGTATAAAAGAAGAAACTGTCTGACTTATTGACACACAGCCCAAACCGCTGGGTCTAGAGATTCCAAATTTGGCACGTAGGTTCCTTATAAGGTCTAGGGGTGCACTAAGAAAGGATTTTCCGAAAATCGACCCCCAACGAAGAAATAGGGGGAGTAGCGGGGAATTAATTCTACGCGTATAAAGTCACGGGCGTCCTCTAGTATCTCTATATCTTACATAAAACATAATTTATTATTGATAAAAAGCTTCTGTGAAGAATAATCTAACTGATGGTAAAACCTGCATCAACATTATTACGTTGCGTGTTTTAGGAGAAGTTAGCGGAAATAATAAATAAATAATAAATATCACAGGATATGATATGTCAAACCAATTGACATATTCCCAAACTAAGCTCTAGGCTTGTACTATGGGTACTAGACAACGATATTATAAACACTAATATTGAGAAATATATACTTAAATACATAGAAAACATCCAAGACTCAGGAACAAATATTCGCGCTCATCAAACAAATATCTGCCCTTACCGGGATTTGAACCTAGGAACGCTAGCTTCGTAGGCAGGGTCACTACCAACAAGTGTGTGTCAGTAATGTACAGTGAATCTACCAGTGCTTCGGAAAAGACCATCATTGCGGAGAAGAAGCGGCGCAAGAACCTCCAGCAGAAAGTCATTTTATCAATCGTAAAAACATACTTATGTACTTAAAAGTAAGTTACATTAAGTAATAATAAGGTAATAAAGAAATAAACAATAAATTCTTAAAACTAGCCAAAATGTGTTAAAATAAAACCATATTAACGATTATTAGGAGTTCGCTTAGAAATGGATGGATGGGCAATGTTTTCATAAGCACAGTCAATAACGTTACATATTTATTTAGCCACCTATAAAATCCGCCGTATGAGCTCTTAAAATCTACCAAGTTTGGATACAGCTATAGGGTCATATAAGTTTGTCTCTCTCGCTCCCTGAAATTTGTCAGGTTTTGACAGCTCTACGGCGGCTTTAAACTTAATAACTTCATACTTCATACGCAAACTCTAGCCAATGTCAAAGCCTATTATAGACTAAGAACTACACTTCAAGTTATCTTTTAATAAGATAAAAGAGCATACGAACCACTTGAACGAAGTTGCGACTTCATCTTTCCCTAGCTACTAATAAAGATGGACATCCAATGGAAGTTGTTTAATAGTTATGCAGTTTATTCTAGATTACAGACGGGTTCAAAGTTTCCAATCGATCACGACAGCTGTTTCTGCCACGAGCCAGTTCGGACGTTTGCTTCAGTTTTATGTTGTTAGACTTTTCCAGACAAAGTTCGTTTGGAAAACATCAAAATAAGAATTCAACGAGGCATTTATAAAAATGTTCGTGGAGTTTTATTTAGGATGATTATAACTTGTACTATCCTTTCTTAGCATTGAACAGGTGGGCCCTCCTGATACATCATCATCATCATGTTAGCCGAAAGACGTCCACTGCTGGACATAGGCCTCCCCCAAAGCTCTCCACTCAGACCGGTCTTGTGCTTTTCGCATCCACCGCTTCCCCGCTATTCTTACAAGGTCGTCACTCCATCTTGTTGGAGGCCTACAGCTCGTCTCACGGTCCGCGGACGCCACTCAAGAACCTTTTGACCCCATCGGCCATCAGTCCTGCGTGCGATGTGGCCCCGCCCACTGCCACTTCGGTTTAGCTTAGCCTTCCTGATACACGTCGACCCTTTAGGATATTTTTAGCAATCTCTTACTCACTCTGATGTTTGAATTCGCAGGCTTCCTCACGATGTTAAATCTTCACCGTAAGAGCATCGGGTAATGTACTTATGGTCGAAAAAGATAATTGGTACATGTAGTTCGCTAGTTATATGGCTTTTAACGTAGAGACCTCGTCGTGTTATTCTCATAGTAATTTTTTTATTTTAAGGTTTATTGACCTTACATTTGTAATAATTTTATTTTTGCTAGTTTTAAGAACTTATTGTTTATTACTTTATTACCTTATTATTACTTAATGTAACTTACTTTTAAGTATAATTAAGTTTTTATGATTGAAAAAATTACCTTCTGCTGGAGTTTCTTGCGGCGCTTCTTCTCCGCAATGATGGTCTTGTCCGAAGCGCTGGTAGATTCACTGTACATTTCCGACGTGTAAAAGAGCCCGCATGTGGCCAATTTACTGAATAAATATTTTGAATTTTGTTTTTTTTTTAAATTTTGCTGGTGTTCAAACTCGGTACCTTCCCTACGACCAAGAGTCGAAGCCATTTAGGCCACAGTCGTATTCCCTAAATTTTATTATTTTGATCGTTCCATTGCATAGCCCTAAGGCCTTTATACTTAGCCAAGTAAATACTAACTGAATTCAGAATTAATACAGGGCCTTCTATTTCTACTTTTGATAAATTAACCTTGTTTTTATATCGGAAACGATTCGTTGATTTTATAATAGCTCTTATTTACTTGATAGAAAGAGCATATACTCATTAAAATGTTGTTGCAAAGCCAAAACTTACGTCATGCTATGTTTCTAAAATTCTAAAATATATTGGTTTGATAGAAGAGCAGACAAACATTGGCGACACGACCTGACAGGTCAAACTAGCGTAACTTGCTGTTGTTCATTAGTTAGAGACGAACTGAGGGACAAATACTTAAGTTAGTAACGGCAAGTTCGGTCAGCCCCCCGAGGCACAACTTTTGAAGTTGTATACACGATCTAGACAACTACAGTGTTCAGGAACTTAGTTTTTTGCTTGATTATTTCTACAAAATTATATTTAATTCTAATATTATATACGCGAAAGTAACGTTGTCTAATTTGAACATGACATCACAGATATCTGGATGGCAAGAGAGTAGTTATACCTAGAAACTATGCATTTCTCGTGAGAGTAGTGAGAAACTATTATGAGGAGGGCGGTTAGGTAAAGTATGTATTTAACAATGTATCAGTATAAGTAGTTAACAGGTCGATTCGATTATGTCCTTAGGGTTTAAGGTATCATTTATTTTATTTTTGATGTACGGAAAACGGCAACCCAGAACAAGATTCACCTACCTCCTAGTGCTTTTCACTTGACGCAGGCACACCCTAGTTCTATATTCAAATCACCCTTTCAAGCTCCAACAAAAATTAAGGCCGAAATCGAAACTCATTTATTTTCAGCCCTAAAACTCCACCCCCACATAATTTGCCCCAAACCGAGTATCGAATTAAAATTCAGTCCACGCGAATTAAATCTGGCAACCCACTATCTGATAATAGCGTTAATTAAAAGTTGTATATTGGCCCTCCCACTCCCCCGATATAACTCCGCAGTGAAAATTATTTGAAAGTTTTCGCTGTCCATTTTCGACGCTGAAAAGGTTTGAAAAGTTCTTTGTTTTAAGAGAAAAGTGGCGCCGTTGTTCAGTTTCAAACATGGTTTTACTTGTTTTGGCTTGTAGTATTTTTAATTTAGGCTGACATGGGCTTTCAAACAAATTTATTCTTTATCTACATCTACGAGTGGTACACCTCTAGGGCACACCTATTCATCCGAGGGATGTCCGTGTAAAATGTACGTGTAAATAAAATATAGGTATAAACTAGCAAATAACGATGTGTCTTCCGTAACTTTAATTACAATTTTAATTATAATTTTAGTATAAAATCAAAACTTACATGTGCTCAATTAATCAAAAGATATATTTTTTATGTCATGGAGAAGGCAATAATGAGGTCCATATTTTCAAACTCAAGTTTGTGTTGCCAGCTCTGAGGACGGAAGTATGTATGTATGTATGTAAACTCTTTATTGTACAAACAGAAAATAACAGATCAAAAATAAAACAGAAACAAGATAGGTATGTACAAAGGCGAACTTATGCCTATAAGGGATCTCTTCCAGTTAACCTTTGAGCGATTGAGAGAAGAATAAAAGTCTCTGCTAGTTATTTCAGTTGTTCTCTTTTATCCCTATACTGGAAGCAGCAATACGAATACTGCTGAATGGCGGTAGGTTAGTAGGTATGATGGTAGGGTTACGGACGGACCCTGCCTCGTTATAAGTTTGCTAACCAGAGGGAAAGCTTCTGCAAGATACCACTTCTTCGGAGGACACCGATTTATGTAGGATTTATACTCACCTCAACCCCTTCCAAAGTCTTCAGCAGACACAGACGCTGGCATCATGTGTCTAATGAAGACTTCGGATTCTCCGTAGGACCAGTGCCAGAACTTTATTCAACATTCCAGAGTACTTTCATCCCAGGTCACAGTTTTGTGTGACCAAAATCAGCGCCAAGTCGTTTTGAATGAGCGATGAGTCCCAACTTCTTGGTCTCTGCGACCCTCAGGCCTCCTTTTAGATGTCTATTACTTATTAGTGGGTGGTTGTCGTTTATCGCTATTGGTGATCACAATGTCCAATCCCAGCCTTTCACTAGCGTGTTCGCTCACAGATCGTTTTACGATCATATTTCAAATCTAGCCATAGAACTTCCGTGCTATTTACGTGTCAGCCTAACGGACTGCGAGCCACATTTTGTAGCTCCCATGTTTAATACTCTGTTGCTATTCCAGTACAAGCACTAAAACGAGTCGTAAAATTTTACTCCCCATGAGTTGCAAGAACACCTGTAATGGCTGTTTCCACTTTTAATATTTCTACTAATAACGAATCGTGTTCTGCAGATGTTGTTAATAGAGGTATGTAGCTAATAGTAGACTTCGCCACGCCCTGAGTACATTGTACCGACGATAAACTTATCTGATTGTGAAAGTTTATTTAATATGTTCTTAATTATTTTGTAGAATTATGATCATTCTCAATGCTCTCAAATGTTTCCGAAAATATTCTCAGTCATTTCTTAAAACAATTTTTCTTATGGCAACGAAAAAGCACACGAGCAGCCATCTGATGGCAAGTAGGATCTGTGACCAATAGACATTTGAATTCTCAAGACTACAATCTCAAGACTGCAATCCTATGACTTTAAATGTGTTGCCAACCCTGAGGACTAAGATGCCTCTATTCTATGCTAGTAAAATCGCCGGTTTTCTAAACTTCTGGATTTTTCTGTAATTTGCACATTGCTAAAGATAAATATAAAGATAAAGACATTTATTCAGTAAGTAGGCCGCACGGGCACTTTTACACGTCAACCTGTGTGTGTGTGTGTCAACTAACCTATATAGTTTCCGCAGGAAAACACACCAAAATCTTAAGAGAGAGTTAGAGAGAGAAAAGGACAAAATAACACCTACTTATGTGTATATAAGACGGTGCAAGACGACCACATAAGATTGATAGTTTCCTATCCTACATCAACGGTGTCCCCTAGACAAGATAAGTTAGTTAGCTAGTCTGACTTCTTCCCTAGAATACCATGCTGAAACTCCATTTAAAAAAAAAACGTTGTTTAAGCACGGCTTACCTGTGAATGTGGAACTGGTAAAGATCCTCACGATCTTAGAGCTGACTGGCGGCAGCAGCTTCAGGGAGCCGGAGAAGATCAGGTCCACGGTCCGGTCGTCCATGGTGGCTGGAGATTACTGAAAAATTAAGGTTTTCTGTAAGAAGGAGAAGGTTAACGAGGACACTTTAATTATTTTCGGGAAAACCATATTAATTTTGTATGTATTTTCATAGCTCTTATGTACTAAAAACAATACGATAATATGTCAAAGGCAATATCGTCGGTGATACTGCAAAACCGCGTAACTAACAAATTTATGATAGAGCAAAATAAACCTTACCATCTTATTAAAAAGGTGCATTTTGCTCTTTATTTAAAATGTTACTTACGCTGTTTTGCAGTTTCACTGACGATATGGTTTTACCCAGTAAGTATAGAGGCCTGGAGCACAGGTCAATCGCGTGCTGTCACATTATACCTTGGCGAATGACGAGGACCTTGTGCAGCGTCCTGGTTGGTACCACCATCTTATCCATTAACCTACCGCCAACCAGCAGTGTTTGCATTGTGGTGTTCCGGTTTGGGGATAAGACAGCCGGTGAAATGACTAGCATAGAGGCATTCCACCTTAGTCCTCAGGGTTGGCAGTGCATTTGCAGTTTTGTGAATGCGAATGTCTATGGGTCACAGTTTCCACTTACCATCGTGGCCTGTGTGCTCTTTGGCCTTCTTATACCATAAAAAAAATAAAAAAAATTGGAGCTACTGAACGTTTGCGCCACTGAGTGTGAGACGGCACGCCTCTAAAGTCTATTTTGTGTGCAGCTACAAAACTAGAATAGGCAGGATATTACTTTTTAAGTAGCTCTTACCTACTTCGTCTGTGTTTACCTCGTTTTGCCTTGTTTTACCTAAAATTGCTGTGCCCTTGCAGGGTGTAACATGGATACCTATTGTTTATTTTCCACCTCATATATGTAATTTGATATGCAATAAAGATTTCGATTTCATTTGATTTGATTTGTTTTTAGGGATTTTTTTTCCTTTTTTTCTTGGAGTTTAAAAAAAAAAAAAAAACATTTGAATTGTTACTATAAATAAGGATCTTCACCTCAACAATCAAGGAACTAAGACCGCCTAAGATTTATAGGTACCTACTTTGTATATTATGCAATACAGTTTAAATAAATAAATAATACCTACACCTACCTGCTAAAGTTACCTATCAATCACAGTAGATAACAAAATCTTTCAAATCCTCAATAAATTAATTCGGCTAACTTTATCGCTAATTTGCGTGTGTTGCCAAATTTATCTCCGCCCCCCCTATCCGCGAGGGTGGAAGATACGGCTGATAACAGCTTTCAGCCGGCGTTGATAAGCTCACGCGATTTTTACTGCGCTGATAAGCTTCTGATGAGATTGGAAAAGCTTGTAGCGTTCAAGCAAGCTGCATTGAGGTATTTTGAGCTTTTGTGTCACGCTATCATGTATGGCAACGAATATAGGGTGATGTAACTTTTTGGTGTTCTTTTTACAATTTACTCTCTCGAGTTATCAACCTGCGAAACTAAGACCCGGTGATAAGATTCATTGCGAGAACGTTATCATTATAAAAAAGCCGGTCAAATGCTAGTGGGTCTCGCGCGCCGAGGTTTCCGTAATTCAGATAATATGGTTGGAAAATGCAAAAGAAAATACTCATTTTGTTATGAACTTTACTTTCTATATAATGTCCATTTTAATTAGCCTAAATTTTAGTACAAATTTTTGATCTTTTTTGATACATACACATACATACCTTCACGCCTTCATTCCCAGAATGGGGTAGGCAGAGCTACAGAATTACCAACAACTCTAAAAACTTGTTGATAACTCTGTAACCACAATTTGCACAATTATCTAGGCTAATGTAATGTATGTTCCAAAACCTAATAATTTGACAACTTCATGTTATTTTTCGCATAAAATATAAATAATTATCTTTAAATTAGGAAATAAATAATAGTTTTGAAATTTGCAGATTGAGCCCTTTTATATGATACCGGTTGCTATAAGTAATCAAATCACTTTCATATTTCAACCCATTCTAGACCCCTTTTCAAATATTTAGATACGGGCAAACAATTTAATACAATTACTTATGCCAAATTTGAAGTTGATGGCTTCTATAGTTTCAGAGAAAAAATGCAGTGACATACAGACAGACAGACACCGAAGTCTCACAATAACGGTTACTTTATTACCAAAAGTATTGTAGGATTAACGCAAGCTGACAGTCACGTCGAGTGTTAATGTAAATTTTATACATTTTGTCAATTTTCGACAATCGTTTGCTTTAGCGTAAAGCAACTTGTCTAGCCTCCTAAGACCCATCATACGACGAAATTTGCCAGAGGAAAATAAATTTACGATATTTATTACGATTGCAATAAGGTCTATTTTCTAATTTAATTGCCAGTCATAAAAACAAGAGAAATTCTACTTTATCTTGATTTTTTATTGCAATGGCCGTATTATGTACATTTTTTGTACGCGGGGACTTTGGAGGCTAGAGCCACGCAACAAAAAAACGATTGGCGGCACCTATGTTTTTAAATCATTATGTTTTGAAAAATCGAGTGCCCTGGTTTCACCATTTGGTGTAAAATATAACATCAATTCCTCTAAACGGAACAAGTAGTTGGGTACACACAATTACTGTTAATTTATGCAACAAATTTTACGCGTAATAATTTGTCTAATTTAAAGGGGGGTAAGGCCGTGGCCTGGTACGAGCGTAGCGTGTTACCGTTTACAGTTCTGACATACTTAATAAAATAGTTGAGATTTTATTGGTATATTGGTAAATCGATATCGCGGAAGTTTGCTAGGAAGCTTACTTAATTATTCGATTATACAATGCTTGAACTAACGCTCATTGTTTTCTTTACGGTTTTACGATGTGACTGACACTATCCGGATATACTTCAAATGATAATAAAGACTTCCACAGACCAATAGTAGTATAGACAGGCCGAGGGTCTCTCATTCTAACAGATAGTTGCGGCTCTACGCTTGTCACTGTCTCTGACTGTTATTTTGATACTGCTAGAAAAATAAAAGAACACAGAGCATGCAGGTCAATGATTTTGTTCGCAGGATACGACCTTCTGAACCTAAACTATAACTCGTTCGTAGGAGTAAAACTTTATGAGTATTGCGGTCTAAGCTGCCTTAAAAAAAAACAAAAGACAATATGAGCATATAGATTTCGTTCTCCTATACAGCCTTTTTTTTTTGGAGAGCAATGTGAGTGTAAAGGAAAAATCTACACAAATAAGGATCAGTAGATAACCAAGACATCGCACTGCTAGATCACGACTGCATCAACTCAAAATCATTGTTAGTTTTGTTTCAAGCTCATAGACGTTGTATTAAAGTTGTATTTAGCGTAACTACACTTTTGATCCGGCAGTGCGACATGTGAACTGAA
Organism: Acleris emargana; assembly: GCA_927399475.2. Classification (NCBI taxonomy): domain Eukaryota; kingdom Metazoa; phylum Arthropoda; class Insecta; order Lepidoptera; family Tortricidae; genus Acleris; species Acleris emargana. Next base: position 6,104,253 of record OV656860.1, read on the forward strand.
CTTATGAGAGGTTCAAGATCATTAGATTCTATTATAATAAATATAACTTACTATTATTACACTCAATATTGGAAAACCATCTTAAGCAATTGAACCTACCTAGTAGACTAATCACTTGCAAATTGGGCATCAAATAAATCTTTGCAGGCAAAGTGCAAGGTGCAAATACATAGAAAAAAAACTGAGCATAGACAACATGCAAGACTCAGACACAAATCAGCTGATAACACAAGTATTTGTTCTTACTGGGAATAGCACCAGGAACCGCTATTTTTTCTCTATAGCTTGACGTCGTGACATGTCGTCAATATAGATAGCTATGAAACGACTATTCCCGCGTATAAACTAAGACTGCAACGAGCAAACGTCGAGCGTCCAGTGGCGCCCTCATTACTAGAGCATGAATACCGGTATTCGATACTATCGAAAAACCGGAATATCGGACTGAAATTCCGATATTATAAAACCGATATTCGAGCTTGCAAAAAACCGGTATTTCGATATTTTTTCGATATTAGATTACTTTTATATAATTATAATTTTTCCAATAAAGTATAACCTAACGTTTTATTTTAATGTCATTTTTTACTAGCTATAGAGTTCCCGGCAATTTGCTGCTGTGATTTATAAGAAATAAATAAATAAATATACATGTATGTATGTATGTATATATTTGCTACGCATGAGCTGATCCATTCGGTTTTTAACATTTTCAACTTTTTTGTATGAATATCGAAAAAATATCGAAATACCGGAAAACCGGTATTTAAAATATCAATATCGAAAAAATACCGGTACTGGAAAAAACCCCGATATTAGATGCTCTACTCATTACTATTATTGAGTATTCTAACTAACTAAAGAAAGACGACGCTTTTTTGTAGCGCAAGTAAAAACACAATTTATGGGATACGTAACGAACTTTGATATCAATTACCCTTTTGGTAGTCAGCTTAACCTTTTGAACGCCACAGTCGGCTCTGGCCGACCACTGAAAGTCGTGCCACTGATGCCACCGACGGCCACAGCCGACACAAGTTAGAGATTAAAAGAGACTTTGCTTCGTATGGATTAAGTTGTAATTTGTTTAGCATAGCAAACATGTTTGGCGTGTGAGTGACGCATTTTGTATTTGACGTACGGCGTTCAAAAGGTTAACTGGAAAACGTGGCCACTGTTTCCGTTAAGTTGATAACTCAATTGACAATTGTTATTAAACTATGTGATGTGTCCTATAAGTTGTATTTTCATTTGTAGTACAAAAAAGCACCGTCCGATTTTAAGAAAATACTTTAGTTTATTAGAAAACACGGTAATTGTAGAGGGCGCCAGTGTACATCCGGCGTGCGCTCGTTGCAGTCTTAATATACCCTTAGGCCGCCTTTACACCTGTAAGTTTTACTTACGTAAGTGACTTAAGTAAGCAACTTACGATAAATTTTCAAGTGTAAACACTAGTTGTAAGTGACTTACTGTAAGTTCTTACAACTTACGTAAATTGGAAAATTGCAAGTCTAAAAGCGTTCGAGTTTGTTTACGGAAGTGACTTACAACTTATCGAACTAAATTGATAAGTTGAGAACTTACAAAAAAAATGTCCTCTAAACAAAAACAAAATAAAGCCTGGTCTCCAGACGAGGTAGAAACTTTAATTACCTACTGCTTTTGAGGCACGTCCCATACTATGGGACTACAAAAATAAGGAGTATAAAAACCGCGTAAAAACCAATTTGTTGCATGTTGAACTTAGTGAAATATTTAGTACCACTCCAGAGGAAATTGCTAGAAAATTGCATAATTTAAAAAGACAATTTAGCCAAGAAGTGACAAATTTAAAGAAAAAGAAGAGCGGCAGCGGTACTAATGAAATTTATGTGTCAAAGATATTCAAAACTTGTCGAATTCATTCTTATACAATTGAAAAATTGGTCTCGGTCTTCCGTTCTCAACTACTTTAAAAGATTTTCAAACGCACCTCGTGCTATTCTTTTTTCTAGCCAAGATTTTACCCAGCATTGTCTTTTCTTATGCTTTAGTTTGGATAAAATTATATATGCAGCAGCTGCTTGAACGTGGCAACTTTGAGAAGGCATTTTATTTACTGATTTAGTAAGCAATGTAAATAGGCATGTAATAACTTATGCAAGTTTAAATTCACAAAATTTACATAAGCATTATTTACTGTAAGTTTATATCAAGTGTAAATGCAACCGTAAGTAAATTATGTAAATATTACGTAAGTAACTTACAGGTGTATAGGCGGCCTTACGTAAGTAACTTACAGGTGTAAAGGCGGCCTTATAGAAGTTAATTGAGCAAAGGCAGCCGAAGTGTAAGATGCGGGCGCGGATCCGATTGGGGCTTAATTAAAATAAATACAAACTGAGTTGACTGAGAACAACAACTTAGGAATACTCTGTCGAGCTCACGAAACATCTAACAATACAGATTTGTTTTTAATATATATATACAAAAAAGAATCGTTTTCCCGAGAAAATTTCCACTGGATTTCAGTTCAGTACAATGGTCTGAAGCTATGGTTTCAGTTTTCGGTGAGCCGTCCCTATATATATATATATATTTATGGCATAGGAAGGCAAACGAGCACACAGGCCACCTGATGGTAAGTGGAAACTGTGACCCATAGACATTCGCATTCACAAGGCTGCAAATGCTCTGCCAACCCTGAGGACTAAGATGAAATGCCTCTATCCTAGTCTGTCTGTAGCCTAGGCTGTCTAATCCCCAAACCGGAACACAACAATGCGAACACTGCTGCTTGGCGATAGGTTAATGGATAAGATGGTGGTGGTGGATGGTGGTGATGGTGGAAGGTGGAATATTATCAACTTAGTAGTATTTTTGACGATCCCAATGTAACCACTAATGACCGTATTATATTTCGATTTGCAACTCACACTTGACCGTTTTTTTGTATTTGTTTTTCCTTATTTTTTATTTTTTTTTAGAGTTGTTGGTAATTCTGTAGCTCTGCCTACCCCACTCTGGGAATGAAGGCGTGAAGGTATGTATGTATGTTTTTCCTCAGGGTTTGTTCTATAATCATACCAAATTTGAAGCTTGTGTTTATGATCGTTATGACGATACAGAAAAAAAATACGTTGAAGAAAAACACTTTATTTTACTTTCTGGTTTTTTAGGGTTCCGTATCCAAAGGGTAAAAACGGACCCTATTACTAAAACTCCGCTGTCCGTCTGTCTGTCTGTCCGTCTGTCCATCTGTCCGTCTGTCTGTCACCAGGCTGTATCTCATGAACCGTGATAGCTAGACAGTTGAAATTTTCACAGATGATGTATTTCTGTTGCCGCTATAACAACAAATACTAAAAACAGAATAAAGTTAAGATTTAAGGGGGTCTCCCATACAACAAACGTGATTTTTTATAGATAATGGTACGGAACCCTTCGTGCGCGACTCCGACTCGCGCATGGCCGGTTTTTTTTAATTTGTTAGCATAGTCACCGTAAAAACATAAACTGGAAACAAAAACAACCTGTTATCTATTACGGTTCAAAAGATGCATCTCTTTAAAGTTAAGACGGACGGACGAACGGGCGGACGGACGGACGGACGGACGGATGGACTGAAGGACAGCGGAGGCACAATAATAGGGTCCCGTAAGGCTTCTCTTCGGATACGGAACCTTAAAAAAGAAACAAAGGGTTCACGGTTTAGATGCTGCGCTAACTTAAACTCTTCTCATTTATTTCCTTTGTGGCATAATTTACAAACACAGCAATTAGATCTTGCACCCAGAACTTAGCTAGTCTTGATTAAAGAACAACTTAAATTTAATGAGCATAACTTTATATGGCACTTTAATTTGTAAAACACTTTTCAACCTGGAAATTTGAATGTTCCTAAGGGAACATTGTACATACTTACGCTTAATTGAAACGCTTCGAACTCTGTGTTTTTTAATTATGAAAAGATATCAACTGGGATATACCTAAATAGCTATTAGCTGTACGTTTTCTTTTGTGTAGGTACTACAACTTATGTACAACTTATGGTACAAGAATAAAAAACGAATAGAAAACACAATGGCCAATTTATCCCTAACTTCTATATCAACTGTTTTATTGCTACGTTATGTCGTCAAACGGTATCCTGACTTTTGACCAAATCATCATTTTACAAACTTTCATTTCGCAAAAACGTGTTTGTGCTCTAACCATTACATATTACATAGGTTACATGGGCTTGTTAAGTAAGTTTTTTTTTTAATGTCATAGGAAGGCGAGCGAGCACACAGGCCACCTGATGGTATGTGGAAACTGTGACCCATAGACATTCGCATTCACAAGACCGCAATCCTAAGACTGCAAATGTACTGTCAACCTATGCTAGTCATTTCACCGGCTAGGCGGCTGTGTTATCCCCAAACCGGGACACAACAATGCGAACACTGCTGCTTGGCGGTAGGTTAATGGATGGGTAGGTTAGGTTCGATTTTTGACCAATTTTTTTTTATTAAATAATGCGGCGAGAAGTATCGCTTTGCTAAGTGAAAGTTTGTAAAATTATATAGTTTGTCAAATGATGATTTGGTAAAATATAAGTGAAACGTCGTACACATAACATGGAAACTCATTCGTCGCCAACACCACATTATCCGAAAAAGTCTGCTTATAATTTTAAGCTTATTTAACCTATGTATTGCAATTAAAAAGTAACGGGTTGGCTTAAAATAATGAAAAGGTATTCAATCAACAAAAGCAGGGAATAAAAAATACAAAAAGGATTTTGACAGCTATATACTTAATCAATAATATATTTTTTATTTGTTTTTTTTTTCAAAAAGTCAAAATCTTTATCTTGTCTGGGGGACACCGTTGATGTAGGAAAACATATCAATCTTATGTGGTCATCTTGCACCGTCTTATATACACATACGTAGGAGTTCTTTTTTCCTTTTCTCTCTTTCTATCTTAAGATTTTGGTGTGTTTTCCTGCGGAAACTACGCAGGATATTTGAAATATTTTTTAATTTGCTATTTATAGATTTATATAATGCTAGACTAAGTAGTACCATTGTAATATTAAATATATTTAAAAAAATGACTGACTGCTGAGTTTCTTGCGGCGCTTCTTCTCAGCAGTGGTCTCCTCTTGTGAAGCGCTGGTAGATTCTTGACGTGTAAAAGTGCCCGTGCGGCCTACTTACTGAATAAATGTCTTTATCTTTATCTTTATCTTTATCTTTATTATAAATAGAAAATATTGTTAAAAACGCAATAAATATTAGCTGGTTAAATAAAAAACGTCCACGAGGAGGATATTATGTGAACGTGTCTATCGCCTACTTGGACGGCGTGAAAAATTTAAAATGTTCTCTCATTTCAAAACTGAAAATGTCCCTCCATCTACAATTGAACGTTTGTTGCAGCGGTGGGAACTTGGTATTAAGACTAAATTTTACTAAAAACGGGAAGACCAGACCACCCATTCTTAATGTTCGAGACCGGAGGAAAGTGGCTACGTTTGCACAAAACAAAGTGGACGAGTCCCAGGTAAGTTAGCTGTAAAATATGAAGTTTCTCGTGGGCGAGTAAGGAATATTTTGAAGAAATACAATGTTCATCAGTGAAAGTGTCAAAAAGCACCCAAATATTCCGGCAAACAGTTTGAAGAAATTCCAAAGAAGTGCAGGAAGTCGCGAAGAAAGTATCACTATGCAGGGAGCACCCAGAATTTACTTAAAGAGGGTGACGTTCACTTCGTCCCGAAGGATTCAAAACGTCCGATCGTCCCTATAGCTCGTCCAATGGAGGATTTTTTGGTAATTCTCAGTAGACTAGCTTGCAGTGATGGACATGGAAGCAAAATCACAGACTCAATTGAAGCGCAGCAGGGTACAGAAACAACTAATCCCAAAAAAAATAAAAATAGATGTTGTCCAACGTATGATGAAAACGGTAAGAAGGAAGCTACGAAAAAAATAATATTGAACTTTCGCTATTTTGTAATGTTTCATTGTCATGCTGGTTTTAGTTAATTTATATAGAATAAAAAGCTATATAATCCGAACAAGAAATTAAAAAAATGATTTAAAAATTGATCCTAGAGCTGGTGCTTACCTCTCCCAAAGGAATGGGCTAGCTATCCAGATAGGTAATGCAGCCAGTGTCATAGGGACCATGCCGCGAGCAGACCTGCTAGAGGGAGTTTTCTTTTTATAGTGGTGATTATTAACTATTTACATATTTAATAATTGAGTAGCTTATTTTTATATTAATTTGAGTAGCTTAGTTTAATTTTAATTTAAATAAGTTTAATTTTAACTTTTAATTATAGTACCTATGCTATTAGGGATTAAATAAAAGTAAATATTGTAATTCTCATCACTTTAAGCCTACCCGACTACCCGTTATTACCACACAGCTTTCGAAAATGATTTCAGACTAATGAACATTCGACATAAAATATTTGGAAGTTCAATGTGTGTGGAATGCACCATTCTTTAAAATGAAACTCATGGCATACCGATAATTTTGACCTTTCTTTTGATGACTAAGGCTATGCAGCTTTTCTTCACTTCAGCTATGACGTCAATGCGCTGCTTGAACTTTTAATGCCTAAGGTGAACTATAAATACCGATCAGAATCCTAAGGTTATAATTGTAAAAAGCAAAAACATTTATCATGTCTTGCATGACGTAGTAACTCCAACGCAGTACGATATTAATTAAAAATAACTTATCGACATAATGTATTTTAGTTAGGTATACTTACATGTTTTTTTATCACTGTTTCGTCTTAACTTACTTTTATGAAAATGAAATGTACTCCTACTCATGCAAACACATTATGTTCATCGGAAAACCAAAAAAATGCTGTCTTAAGACGACTTTTTCAAGACTACAGTAAAGGATAGCCTTGAAGAGGTACTAAAAAATGCCTCACCTGCTCTAGTTTCAATGTTTCACACTCCAATCAATAACATTGCACCATTCTGAATGTTAAGGTCAGCCATTATCGACTCATTTTTCACTTGGCAGAACTATTAAAAATTTAAAAGTGTACCATTCCAACCAAACACCAATGCTCAAACAGCTTTTAATAAGAAAACTGTACCCGTTTTCGTCTTTTGTTTATAAATTTTCAATTTCAAATTCAGAACGCGTGGTGTTCGATGGCAGTAGTTTAGAAGACTGGGAAAGTGATTTCAAAATGCGAAACATCTTGTTATTCGGTTGCTAGGCAACCTTTACCACAGAATGTGACATAGCAAGTTTTCGTATGAATTCGCTGTTGATTTTAGTGATAAGGCAAAATAGGAATCGTTGGATAGCACGCAGGTATTTTATGTAACTAGAAACGAGAAATACTTTAGAAGTGACGTGTTCCATGACAGTTATTGAGTAATTCGTTGTAAGCGTAGCTACGAATTTATCAAAGTGTGCAAGGCAGACCCAGGATAACATTATAAGTTAGGTACCTATAGGTCATTTTAGTTTGATGTCATGATTCTTGTGAAAGATATTCCAATTTTTCTCAATAAATGGATACTCTACTCTAGTATTGCAAAATCATCATGGCGGATATGATTAATATCCGTCTACGTAATATCCATACATTTTACGAGTTTTTCCAATAGTCAGATCTGCAAATCTAATTAGTCAAAGGGTTGAAATTAGATTCTGTCATTCATTCAGTAAATTGGGCTTACCAGTGAGGCTAGATAAGTTAACGTTGACGTAAACTATTCTCAAAACATGACAAAATGTAAGGAATCGTTAATCCTTTCCATTTTAGAAAACTATCGTTTTTAACAAACGCCGAGTGCATATTGTCTCAGGGCTTCATCTGTTGTTTAACAAACACTTTGATAAGACCTTCTTTGATGAAAGGAGGTCATTCATATTGGGCCTTTTTCGAAAGTGCCGGCCAAAAATAAATTTTGGTATAGGTCGCTAGAATTAATTATATTGAGCAACTTTTATTATGGCATGACAGCTGTTGGGTCATTCCCTGACTTTTTACAGAGTTTCGAAAGATGGACTTTTCTATAGTATTAACATTTATTAAAAATGGTATATGGTAAAAAAATAATGCTATTCACTGTTAGAATAGGTTATATTGATCATTTTTTATTAGGACAGGATAAGATTCGACGATTAGGATTCTTCTTAAGTAACTATAACGTCCTCCAAACCTGCTGCTGGTGGGTTAATAAAGGGCTCATGCCGTGCGAAGCCCATATACCACGCAATGGTCATTGTGTGCGAACAGCAGCCTATTGTGCGTTTCCCAATAGGGCACGTGCAGTAATAATGTGCTATAGCTTGTCGTCCACCAACTGCTGGATCAACTGTCTGTGCTATGGAAAAGTCGATCTTTCGAACCTCTATAAAAAGTCAGGCAATGATACGACAGTTTTCGTGCCATAATAAAAGTTGTTCAACATAAATAATTCTAGCGATTTATACCAAAATTTTTTTTTGGCCGGCACTTTAAAAAAAGTCCCAAAAATGTATGAAGGATGAATGTTCTCCTTTGAAGCCTCATGAAACTCAGCGAGAGTGGTAGTGTCGTAAAGACCCTTGGGGAAGGCCCAGCAATGACCCTCTTAAGGCTCTGTCTTTGGTCGAATGCTTGTAGCAATCCATTGATGGGTTATTTTAACTTTTTTGTGCCGAGAGCTATTGCCTCGACGTAATGTAACACGAAAAGCAAGCGGGCGATATCGTGCAATGAAATTGAGCCTTACCTGTTTGTTAATAAAGTACCTACAGAATGTTTTACGCAAGAAATGGTCCAATCCTGAATCAAGCGTTGAAATTGCGAATAAAAATCTGTGTTACATAAAATTAAGGCTATTTCCAGAACCAACCGACGACCAATCTTAATGGAAAGCTGGTATTTGCTAAGTTTATAAATAAAACGCGCAGCATTGCGGTATTTCCATGGAAGAGTTACGTGCCCAGCGACGTGGTTTTTATAGGGTTCCGAAGTTAAACAAGGAACCCTTATAAATAGGCACGTCCGTCTGTCCGTCAGTCCGCGGTTAAATCAGAGACTCTTGTTACTACAAAGCTGTAATATGGAATAGTTATACATTTAAATTAAGTCGAAAAAGTTGCAAAATAAATACATACATACATACATACCTTCACGCCTTCATTCCCAGAGTGGGGTAGGCAGAGCTACAGAATTACCAACAACTCTAAAAACTTGTTGATAACTCTGTAACCACAATTAGGCTAAGATGTTTTACAGTGTACACCTAACAGTACTACAAGCCTTTATTCCTTTAGTCGCCTTTTAATTAATTCGAGAAATAAATCAAATATTGCCCATACAAGGAAGGCAAAGGTATATTTTTTTACACTGTGACATCAAACGAGGTTTCATTGGATAGCTCTTAAAAAATAATAAATGTTTAGATTTGGGGACTGTTTAGGAAATATTTTTTTTATTTTTTAGGGTTATGTATTTTAACACCCAAAACTTACATACATACATACACAAACTCACACCTTCATCCCCAGATAGGGGTAGGCAGAGTTACAGAATTACCAACCACTCTAAAAACTTGTTGATAATTCAGTAACCACATTTTGCACAATTAGGCTAAGATGTTTACCAGCGTATTAGTAATCGCCTAACAGTACTACAAGCCTATATTCCCTTAGTCGCCTCTTACGATATCCACGGGAAGACATGGAGTGGCACTATTCTAACCCGGCAACCACACGGTAAAAAACTTCAAGTCATAAAAAATCGAAAAATATATTAAATGAAAGCACATAACAGGATGGGGCATGCGACATGGAGAAAGCAAATGAACACACAAGCTACCTGATGGGAACTCTCCTGTGCAGTCTAAGGAATAGTACTAATCGCCGCTCCGCTGGCGTGTGGGAATTAGTGATGGGCGATTTCTGAAACATTACAAAACTTTCCTTAACTGCGAAAATTACAACTTCTGAAAGTTATATAATTAAATGGAAATGATTCTGACACAAGTAAATTTCATGAAAAGTTTTCGTTACTTACGTTGCTTTACAAAACGTAAGTAATTTTCAAAAATTAAACGATTTTACTTATGAAACTTTTAGAATATTGCAGAAATTTAAGTGAAAGTTTCACTTTTGAAACTTACAAGCCGCCCATCACTAGTGGGAATTTACCTCGCGGCCTGGCAGTGAATTTTTTAAAGGATAGAATGATGCTAGCGGTCCCGAAGGCCCTTGCAAGGTCCTACAAACACTATAACACAAAACCCAGTTAAATAGAACAGTGGAATAAAAATCTAAGCCCATTACCTACAGGTAACAAAGGTGTACCCCTGTTAGCTATAAAAGAATACAAAAGCAATCCATTAGTAACAGCGGTGTATGCAGGCCGCACCTTGGTCTCTGGGTGTAGCTTCGGGGGCGTGGTACACGTTACAAGCGTTTAGAGTTGCGTAGAAGCGGTAGCGTTTACGGGCACTTTTTTTTCTAGGAAATCACAAATACTATTACAAAAATATGCAACAAGAATAGGAAACACCATTTTTTTTTAAGGATTTCGCATATAGTACCGTCTGATAATTATTTATTTATATTCTTGAACGAGTACAGGAGTTGAGTGTGTTATTGATCTGAGTGATGCAAGACGTAAGTAATCTTTATTATGGTGAGTTTAGTTTTAAAGTCTCGTATAGGTACACCTAATATAGGGTAACACGACTTTTTTGGTGTAACACGACTGCCACAAAAAAGGAGTTTAATGTATTTACCTAATGGAAAAAGAAGGCGTAGTTTTGATGATGTTATGGTGAGGTATGTTTCCTGCTGAACAGACATAGCACACATTCAGCAAGCTCCTGAATTCTATTATGATATATCAAAACGTTTGGTTGTGTATTAAAACGTCCTACTAGATTTTATGATTAAAAATATGAATTATTAACGCTTAGTTTTTATTTATTTGACTAAATTACCATGTAAGTATTGTAAATATATTCAGTAACGTTTTATGCGCATACCTGAGGCATCAACAAAGTGCATCTTTTGACGACGTAAATTCATTAGCTAATATACAAGAAACAATGACTTTGATAAGTGGTAGTGGTAGAGATTTCCTTGGAAGTGGTAAACCATTTGCCACATTGTATGCAAGGTGCGGCCTCTCTCTGGGCGTTGTCTTATGTTACGGTGCAAGTTATAAACTTACTGACTTTATTACTATTACGCTTATTTGAGACAATTTTCTGTAGTATTTTCCCTTGGTTCTATCTCTAATGTATCACGTTTGGTCTCAATGACGATGGATGTTTTGTATTTTTTATTATTTCTAACCAAATAATGTACCAAAATATAGAATACTACAACTGTACAACTGTACGTGAACTAGAAAATAATTGTGCAAACTACGTATGGTAACCTAAAGGCTAATTAATTTTTAGTTAAAAGCTTCTTTTAAACGTTTTGACAACTGCTGTACTGTAAGGATCTAACTAAGAATTTTGAAAACTAAATTTTCAGATTACATTTTACGTCGTTAGTAAGCCGTTTCTTTTCGAAATAATGTACCGAGTTAAAGATAAGACTGAAATCTGGATTTTGATTTTTGAGTTAGTTTAGTATTCAATTTTGTTACACTTTTGAACAATATTGCACTGCCCATGATAATTTCAAGTCATTGGTAAAAAATGCCACATGGCATTAAGTTGAACTCGATTATTTATTTATGTATAATAAATAATGTTTGTAAAGGATTCATATTAGCAATTTTAGTCACCGTCGGTGATATTTTGACGAACGAGACACTCAAATTCCTCAATAGTGCCCAGCCGTTAAGAAGTCAATCTTGACAACTACGATTTATAGCCTATTTTTGGGTTTGAGGGTTTGGGGATAATTTGTACTGAAATGACAGGTGTCAGGATTGACTTGTTATCGGCCAGGCACTTTAATATTTAAAGACATGTCAGGTCTAATATCCAATGGTTTTGTAATTTTATAAGTAGTGCTTGAGCGAATAGAAGACACACATGTAGCACCTTAATTAAAACAGGTGAAAAAACTTCACAAAAAACCGTGTCAAATCGGATGCCACCCAGTATAAAACATGGTGGGCCGCGGTGCTGAATAATTTCTTATCTATATTGGACACTTTAGTAGATAAGTGCGTTGCTTTTGGAACACCTTAACATTCCGAATTACTTTTGAAAGTGTATGGGAACAAATTTTCGGTGATTATTCCTCTGTGGTATGTCCGATTTTCATATTTTTTTTCTAAACCATCTACTTATGGCTAGATATCGTTCTATGGGCTAAATTTGATCCTGATATCTCTAATAGTGTGGGAGGAGTATGCGGAACGAAAATCCGAACCGGGGAAGAATGGAGCATTGCTCCAATAAACTAAGTACAGTCTCTGAGCACTTAGAAGAGGCTTTGGTTTAGTACTTCTCTCTCACTCGCTCTTAATAAGATCGTATGAGAGCGAGTGAAAGAGAAGTACTAAACCGAAGCCTTTTCTAAGTGCTCACAGACTGTACGAGTGTACGTATCGCTATTTATTCGTACGCCCCGCTCCTCCCCCCTCCCTTGCACCCCGCAGCGGAAACCCGTCTATTTTCGTGACGGTGGCGATTCCTACCTGCTTCGTTTTCCACTATTAGAGCGAACATAAACTCACTTCCGACGCTAACCGGCAAATTTATTTCGGTTCAGTGGTATTACTTGTAAGGGTATGGTAGGCGATATTGCGGATTACTTTTTAGGCATTGAGAAGGAAGTTTTTATTTATTGTAAGGAAGAGGCAAATTAGCGCACATGCCAATGGGATCTGAGACCCATGGACATTTGCATTCTCGAGACTACAATCTCAGGACTGCTATCTCAAGGCTGCTATCTCAAGACTGCTATCTCCAGACTGCTATCACAAGACTGCTATCTCACGACTGCTATCTCAAGGCTGCTATCTCAAGACTGCTATCTCCAGACTGCTATCACAAGACTGCTATCTCACGACTGCTATCTCAAGACTGCTATCTTAGGAGTTCTATCTCAAGACTGCTATCTTAAGACTGCTATCTCAAGACTGCTATTTCAAGACTGCTATCTCAAGACTGCTACCTCAAGGCTGCTATCTTAAGACTGCTATCTCAAGACTGCTATCACAAGACAGCTATCACAAGACAGCTATCTCAAGACTGCTGTCTCAAGACTGCTATCTCAAGACTGCTATCTCAAGACTGCATTCTCAAGATTACAAATGTTTTCCCAACTCTTGGGACTACAATGGAACGTTTTTGTGCTAGTAATTTCACCAACTGTATTAGCCCCAGACGGGAACCAGTATTCCGTAAGACTGCGGTAGCGATCCGTAAGGACCCCGCACCACTATCACTAAGTACAATAATTTAAATAATAATAACTTTATTAATGTGTGTGTGTGTGTGTATATGTTTGTGTACCTGTAATGTTTAAAAGTAATTAAATTATACGCATGCTGAGTTAGCCTATAAGTATGTTGTACATAATCGTAATATAGCATAAGAATGAAAATCTGTAACATAATACCTATGTATCGCATGGAGGCTTCCTATTTTAATAAATAATAAATAAATAAATAATAAATAAAAAACAACTAAGTACTTACCTGTATTCTACAAAAATGTACTCAAAATGTACTAACTAGTAAGCTATTTTTTTTTTACCGGCCCTTCTTGATGTTATTGCTGACTGTCAGGACGGCGGGTGTATGTCAATGTACCATGATCCTACCAATTATTGATACAATGTTATTGGTCCAAAACGTGTACCAAATTTGTACTTTATTGTACTGTTAACATTTGAGCAATCTGATTTGTAAATATAACGTTTTTCGACTTAATGTGGGTAAATACGTTTTCTAAGCTTTACCACATTTTAAAAAAGGGACTAAATAGTACATTTTTAGTACATTTTTGTACTAAGTATAGTTGTTTTTTTATATTTGTTTAGCTACACCCGCCATTCTGACTCTCACTGAACTAGGATGAGCCTGTCTCTCAGGCAAATCACACCAAGAAAATATGAAATGGCCAGCGAAGAATAAATACCTACCCGTAAAGAATAAAAATCGATGCCTGATTTTTCAAACAAGTGGTAAAACTTTTGAGTTCAAAATCCGTATTAACTGATAAATGTTATATCTAGCTTCATAACTGCTGACGAAGATTAGAAAACGTGGGTAAAGATGTGGGCTACAGATAAAAATGTGTGGTACTTAAAAGTTTTAACGAAGCGAAAATTAGTGGTACTTTATGTAGGTATATGCGGGATCGCCTTGAAATATCGACAAACATTTCATCGAATGTGTCATTTCACCGAATTTCATTTCATCGAAAACTAATTTCTGCTGAAACCTTATGGTTTTCAGGTTATCTTAAGCATTCGTTACGTAGGTAAGTTAGGTTAGACTTGTGACCACAATAAAAATAAAGCTCCTGCACGTGGAAATGCCTGTCGATGAAATGAAAATTCGGCGAAGTGAATCGTTCTATGAAATGAGTAGCGATATTTCAAGGGTAAACCATTTTCAAATGTTTAATTTTCGTTACTTACGTATGAAGTAACACCGTACAATATTTCTAATCCTCCCTGAAACGACTATATCTACGTAGATCTCGATTACGCAACGAGCGCTGCCAACGCCGTAATTAGTTAATGTCGCGTTAATGAACACTCGTTTACACTTTATGGGGCTTACGTGCGATTTTTACGAACCTTGGGCCTAAAGTAGGTTGTTGTTGCGAAGAGTGATGAAAGACGTGCTTTAAACAGGTCAGGGATAGGAAAACATTATCCCCCTTATTAATAAACGTGGAGTAACCGTCGAGTAGCTAAACCATGCTTTGTCCTTATCTGTCATATTCAAATGTCACAATGACAGGTATGTGTTCTGTTTTTATCCCTAGGTAGGTGCGGGAAATTTACAACCTGAGTATGATATTTCTACCCCCATCGCAAAATTATGTGTTTAGTTTATGTGTGTCTGTGTATATCCGTTTGTCTGTGTACGTAAGGTTGCGATTTTTTTATGTATGCATTATACCTTTTAACTGAAGCTCAGAACCCTCAGTGCGCGAGAGCAACTCGCACTTGACCGTTTTTATAAATTCAGTGTGTTAAAAACTTTAAATTTTGTTGCCTGTCAAACAGCCAAGTACATTTTTTAATTGATTCGTATCCGGTAGTCTCATTCACGGAACTACAAGTACAGTCGTCTGTTTTAAAATCACTTAGAAATTAAGTAGATTTTTTAATAGTTATTTTTTAAACGTTTTCTTGGTTACCTCACATTGTTGATATAAAGAAGAATATTAAAACCTTGTAAAACAATTTAACCAAAGGTTTGTTACATGCAATACCTTTATAGGAATTATAATTAATTATGTAAGTAAATATTTTTGTCACCGTGTGGTTGCCGGGTTAGAATAGTGCCACTCCATGTCTTCCCGTGGATGTCGTAAGAGGCGACTAAGGGAATATAGGCTTGTAGTACTTTCAGGCGATGGGCTTGCCACCTGTCACTAATACCCTGGTAAACATCTCAGCCTATTTGTGCAAATTGTGGTTACAGAATTATCAACAAGTTTTTAGAGTTGTAGGTAATTCTGTAGCTCTGCCTACCCCACTCTGGGATTACAGGCGTGAAGGTATGTATGTATGTATATTTTTGTCACAGGTCAGCGTGTAGGGACTAGGGAATGCAATTTAACCGGTTATTAACCGATTTTGTATGAAAATAACCGGTTAAAACCGGTTTTAACCGGTTATTTTCATTCCCTAGTAGGGACTCCGTATATTGATTCGCTGGGTATTTTTAATCAACTTCAAACAAAGGAGGAGATTCTCAATTCGTCGGGATTGTTAGGGTGCCGTACCTGAAAAGAAAAAAACGGGACCCTTATATAGCATCACTCGTGCGTCTGTCTTTCAGTCTGTCACAGCGAATTTGCTCCGAAACTACTGGACCGATTGAGCTGAAATTTGGTACACATAATATAAATTGATGACCCAAACACAGTTGTGTAAAGTAATGTTTGTTTTTGGATTCGCAAACTTTACCATGACATCTTATGAGGATCTCAAATAATTTTTGGTTATTATTGTAAAATAAATGCTTTTTATTTTATTCATAAAAGAGGACCATGATCTCCGAAAATAGAATTTTGATAAAAATATGACAGGAAAACTTATTACGAATTTTATAAAAAAAAATAGATAGGTATGTACGGAACGGCACTGAGTCGTTTATTTTATGTATGTTCCCCGATTACTTACTCGGAGACCAATGGACCGATTTGATAATTTATTTATTTGTTTGAAAGGTTATACTCTCTAGTTGGTCCCATTGTCAGCACGTCAGGATCTGATCATGGGATCTTGGAGAAATCAAGGAAACTCAAATATTACAGGCGCACCAATAGCGATTTTGGTATTTTGCACATTTGTTCTTGAAAAGCACCATATCTTGAAGTAGAACTGATGATGAAGACCACAGATGGCCACCAGAACTCCTTAACGGTACCTATTTCAAAGGAGGCGATAAGATATCTCGATTTAGGTAGTTGAGCAACTATGACGAAGCACATTGTGGTTTAAATATATGACTATGACTGACCTACGTACCACTTTATAAGAAGTTTTTTTTTTGCGTTTATGAAGGCGGGTTTTGTTCAATCCATACTTAATGTGATTAATATTTAATGTGGTTTATGATATGATCCTTTAGCAAATGCATCTACAGGGTGTCCCAAAATCGGTAAACCACATTGACACCGGAGGTAGGTCAGCTTAAGAGGTGCCGAAATAGCCTAACATGACCTCAGTAAAATGTGCACGGTTTTCGAGTTATTGCCAAATTAAAGGTTTTTATAAATTTTCACCTTTTTTAACACTGTTTGTGCCAGGATTCAGTCGGAAAGCTCTCGAACTTATTTTTTTTAAAATGTAGGGAGCCTGAGATAGTTTGTTAAGATATCAAAAGTGTTATTTTGTCAATAACTAATGTAAATTTATGAAAAATATTGGATTAGTCTCGATTTAAATTATCAGTAAATCATTAATTTCAACTTTTGACACCTGCCGTGAATTTTTTTTACTAGAAACGAAACGAGAAAATGATGTTTAAAAATTGAGCATGTTATGCAGATTCAGAAATGGTACAATACAAGTATCTTACTGCGATAAGAAAAGCATTCAATAACACTTTTCCGATGCCGCAAACCGTCGCCGTCAGGTAAAAACAATGCCGTACGATGTGATATCGCATTTGAGGCCTAAACATCTCATTTTTTGCCAAATGCACGGGAACGAAAGAGATGGAAATAATGTTCATCTCCCTTTTGAAGGATATCGGTGACTAATAGCACGTGTGGATTTCTACCTGGACCCCTCCACTTCGGGCTTTGTACCTGCCTTGCTTTACCAATTGTTTAAAGAAAGGGATGGATAGAGTGCTTTGTCCGTTTATTTACAAGTAGCACGATAAGCAGTAGCCTTCGAACCAAATCAGTTCGTTACCTTGCGTTTCGTGCGACACCCGTGTTCTCTGCGTTCCATCTGTGTGTTATTATCGACTTGGCTTTTCTCTGGACTCTGATTTCTCTGAAAACGACAACTCGGCACTCTATTGGACTCTGATTTGCTTTGTGGAACTGCTACGACAACAACGATGGCAAACCGTGATCCCCAGTACACTCATGGCGACTACGCTGACATGCTCTTGATTTACGGTGAAACTAGGCATGTTTCAAGTCGAGGCAATGTTACGTACAACGCAAGATTGGCTACAAGGTTGTACTCGGAACGATATCCAGGTCGAAATCCAACGACTCATAACGTCATTTTAAGAGCCCTAAACGCTTATCACGAGGGCAGGCTACCAGGAACGAGTACCCAAGGAGGAAGACCTCGGACTGTTAACGACGACGTGGTTTTGGAAGAAGTACGAGCGGAGCCAGGAACTTCAGTGCGAATTATTGAACGCCGCACTGGAGTCCCCAAATCATCGGCACAAAGAATTTTAAATCGTCATAAATACCATCCCTACCATATCCAACGCGTCCAAACACTACTTGCAACGAACTACGCACACCGTGTTGAATTTTGTCGGAAGATGACTCAGAAATACAGGGAAAATCCTAATTTCTTCAATGAAGTACTGTGGAGCGACGAATCAGCCTGCAGAAGGGATGGATATCTAAATTTACATAATACCCATAGCTGGCAGCTGTCAAACCCACATGAACAAAGAGAAGACCGGTCCCAATACCAATTCAAAATTAATTTGTGGACGGGCATTTTTAACGGCCAAATAATAGGACCGGTCGAACTGCCAGCTATTTTGAATGGAACAAATTATCTTCAATTTTTGGAAAATGATCTTCCAGTACTTTTAGAAGATACACCGTTGGCACTGAGACAAAGGATGTGGTTCCAACAAGATGGCTGCCCGGCACACTACGCTCGACTAGTCCGCGAACACCTCAGCAACACATTCCCCGAGAGATGGATTGGGCGATTGGGTCCAATTTTATGGCCACCGCGTTCCCCGGATCTAAACCCATTGGATTTTTTTTATTGGGGATGTTTGAAAGATAAAGTTTATGCAAAACCAATAAGATGTGAAGAAGAATTGCGGCAGCGTGTATTCGACGCAGCCCGGACCATATCGGGAATTACCTTAAGTAAATTGAGCCGAAATTTTTTGAGACGGTGTTATTTATGTATTAGAGTCCGAGGCAGACAATTTGAACATTTATTGTAACTAATTTTAAGTATTAAAATAAATCATTGAAAGTTAAACCCGTTTTTTTTTGGTCATCAACTTTCATCCAGCCCGAGATGCACATTATTTCCATCTCTTTCGATCTCGTGCATTTGGCAAAAAATAAGATGTTTAGGCCTCAAATGCGATATCACATCGTACGGCATTGTTTTTACCTGACGGCGACGGTTTGCGGCATCGGAAAAGTGTTATTGAATGCTTTTCTTATCGCAGTAAGATACTTGTATTGTACCATTTCTGAATCTGCATAACATGCTCAATTTTTAAACATCATTTGCTCGTTTCGTTTCTAGTAAAAATTTTTCACGGCAGGTGTCAAAAGTTGAAATTAATGATTTACTGATAATTTAAATCGAGACTAATCCAATATTTTTCATAAATTTACATTAGTTATTGACAAAATAACACTTTTGATATCTTAATAAACTATCTCAGGCTCCCTACATTTAAAAAAAAATAAGTTCGAGAGCTTTCCGACTGAATCCTAGCACAAACAGTGTTAAAAAAGGTGAAAATTTATAAAAACCTTTAATTTGGCAATAACTCGAAAACCGTGCACATTTTACTGAGGTCATGTTAGGCTAGTTCGGCACCTCTTAAGCTGACCTACCTCCGGTGTCAATGTGGTTTACCGATTTTGGGACACAAACAGCGACCCACCCTCGCTTCGCTTCAGTTTATATCGCCCACACAGCTGAGTGACCAATGAAGATAAACAGAGAGAAACTGTCTCTGTCGTGCACTTGAGATTCTTATTTAAAATCTATATCCATCTCTTTCTCCATCTTCTCACTTCTGTCTTTAATGGGCAGTTAAGTGTGTGGCTGTTTGTATAATACCTAGACAAAAACCTTTCTCTTGAATCACTCCATACATTGATGAAATTCTCATTAAAATCCCTTGCGTAGTTTGAAAGATCTAAGAAAGAAAGAAAGAAAGAAAGAAAATCATTTATTCGTGACATGCATAACAAAGAACAGATAAACAAATACAAGAAGAAAGAAGCCACGAAATGGTCCCAACTCAGCGTAATGCTGGCATTAAAGTCAGCGCTGGCTGGCTGGGTGGAGGGGTAGCTGGGTGGGGGGTAAGCGTAGGGTAGTCACCAGTAGTCAGCCAGAGACCTGTAGTCGGCTTCTGTCTATACTTTGTATGAGTGGGAAGAGTACGAAATAAAATTCAAAAAAATTCAAAAATTCAAAATCATTTATTCTGTAAGTAGGCCCTGTAGGCACTTTTACAAGTCTGAATCTACCATCTACCAGCGCTTCAAGAGACCATTGTTGAGAAGAAGCGCCGCAAGAAACTCAACAGTAAGCCATTTTTTAAATAAATAACTTATTACAATACTAAACTTAAGCTATCTAATTTAAATGTCACAGGGATGTACAGGTCCCAGTAGTAATAATAATTAAATTAATAAAAATGTCAGGTTAAAATAATAATAAAATTCCGGAGATGTAAAGAGTCTCCAAATGTCAAATTAAAATTAAATATAGGTAAGTAGGTAATTAAACAAAAAAACAAAACAACAAACACAAACAAGGGAGATGTAGAAAGTCTCCACGGTCAATTTTGGAGATGTAAAGAGTCTCCAGATGTCAAATTAAAATAATAAGCATACAAGGAGATGTATATAGTCTCCACGGTCATTAATAATTGTAATAATTGTAATATATATTGCGGTCATTAATAATTGTAATATATATTGCCCACTCTTCTCACTCATATAAGCTCGACTACTGGTGGCTTTACCCTATATACAGAGGGACAGGCGGGAAGCGACTATGTTTTATACTATCTAAAGAAGATAATATACCTACATACACATACATTAAATCACGCCTGTTTCCCAGAGGGGTAGGCAGAGACCACTTCTTTCCACTTGCTACGATCTTGACAAAGGGTGATGGGCAATTTTGTATGGACCCCGTCCCCACCCTCCAACAGTCACGGGATGCATGTTTATATGTTCGTTAGGACCCAAAACAAGACAAAATAACTATTTTAGTAGCTAAATCGATGGGATTTTTTCTATAAAAAAAACCTTTCAAGAGTCATGCAATGCAAGAATGTGTTCATTTTTAAACCAATTCCATACGATATGATAATGGTTTTCCAAGAAAACCCCAAACATAGGACGATCGTCGTCATAGTAAAAAAAGAGATATGTTTCGTTTCTGTTGGTGGGTGGGGACATTTTGCCCATTGTCCTTTCTTTCGCGTCTTCCACATTCATACATCGAGTCATGCACGCACGTCGGTTTCGGGTACTCAAGATTCAGCCCTTTCCATTATTTCTCCGATTTTATTCGAAAAAGTACGCCTAGGGCGGCCCCTTCCGACGCTTCCACTCACTTTGGATCTGTATATCTCTTTCGTCAATCTTCTTTCATCCATAATATACCTATTATTACATAACTATCGAAACTTTTACCTAATAAAAGAAGCAACATTTATTTATTGGTTCAAATGCTTCGTTTGTTTCTTAACAAAGATTCCCTGGATGCAGTTTAATAATAGAAACCAGCTCAAAAATTGCATTGCAGTGTAAACTACAGTTTTCTGCCGCCCACAGCTACGGATATAGGATACTCGGCTCTTTTGATGTTTTAACTTGAATAACAAGAAAATATCGTGGGAAGTAAAGAATTCATGAATGTCACTAATATGCTGGTAAACATCTTAGCCTATTTGTGTAAATTGTTACTGAATTATTGTGGTTACAGAGTTATCAACAAGTTTTTGGAGTTGTTGGTAATTCTGTAGCTCTGCCTACCCCACTCTGGGAATGAAGGCGTGAAGGTATGTATGTATGTATGTATGTTACTGAATTATCAACAACTTTTAAGTTGTAATTCTGTAGCTCTGCCTAGCCCACTCTGGGATTACAGGCGTGAAGGTATGTATGTAATTCTTGACTATGGATTGTTACTATACATAAGTATTATTAGTCTGCAGGGGCGGTATGACATAAGTACCTAATATCCGTGTTACATCCGTATGTTTTTCATTTATCCTGAATTTCATTTATAAAAATGGTCTCTCAATCGTCGTATTTTCCTTTAACCTTTTACCAGTCTTACACTACCGCCAAACTGCCAGTATTTCTAAGACTTACCCTGTTATTCATAAACGTACAATAAACCTATTTTAATTAAAGTAAGCTCTGTCACTTTCTGCTAAATTCATATGGCACAATGAAAGATTCAAAGCATATTTTAAGCATACCTTTTTAGCTCATGCTAAATAAGAAAGTTAACGTTCAAATTAAAACCGTTCAAAACCCGCTACGGAATCTTTTAGTCACTAAAGCTACTGTGTACGTAAGGCTACTCTATTAAAAAAACCGCTACCAATTCATCTAACAATATAGCTGTGACATTTTAATCTCGCTAGCGACGCATTGACATTTACGAGCATTTCGCCGCCGAGTGTACCAATCAAGGCTGTCGCGCAAATGTCAGCTTTATGACATTCAGTATTAGCGCGTGAATTGTGTATGCAAATTTATGAATTTACATACATAAACTCACGCCTTCATTCCCAGAGTGGGGTAGGCAGAGCTAAAGAATGACCAACAAGTCTTAAAACTTCTTGATAATTCTGTAACCACATTTTGCACAAGTAGGCTAAGATGTTTTCCAGTGTATTAGTGACAGGTTGCAAGCCCATCGCCTATAGTACTGCAAGCCTATATTCCTTTAGTCGCCTCTTACGACATCCACGGGAAGACATGAAGTGGCACTATTCTAACCCGACAACCACACGGGGATCTAACCCGGCAACCACACGGGGAAAAATGAATTTATTAGTGGTTATTCTAGGCCTAATTGTTTGCTAAACCGGATACAATCTAATACTGTTAGTTATTGTTATAGTCGATGTTATTATTTAGTCTTAGTTGTAATTGGTACCAATATTTTTGCTGGCGTTTTGTTTGCACTAAACAGTGCATTGTTGCAAGGAAATTAGCCTCGTTGTTGAAGTCAGTCAGTCAGTAAATCTTAAGTTAATTTATTTTATTTGTTTTAGGTTACCTGAATCGTGTTATAAATATAAATAAAAACCTTATTGTCGGTGATACCGAAAAACTGCGTAACTAACAAATTTGTGATACAGCAAAATAAACCTTACTGTCTTATTAAAAAGGTACAATTTTCTTCTTATTAATAATGTTACTTACGCGGTTATGCAATTACGACGTTATGCCTTGACGTCTCGATTGTGTTGCAACGGTCGTGGTCACGAGCAGACTGAAGAACGCTGGTGCTTACTTAAGTTGCGTGCGAGTTTTTCGAACTACCCGCACTTGTTCCTTTTCCTGAAGTTCTGATTCTTTCACAGATAGTTAAAAAAACACTCCATTGAACATTTCCCAAACGTGTCTAATTTCAAATTCTCATTGGCGGAATACATCTTGCTACAACAGTGAAGACTATTAAAAAAAAAGAGTGCGGCTAGGGAAAACGGTGATAGTTTTAGGTTATATGCTCAGTGTCAACTATATGTCTAACGCACACTAAACACTGACTAGAGAGAGGGGGAAGAGTCTCTCCGAAATACGGCTAGTGCTGTGGGTTAGAGTGAGAGAGGAGGAGCCTGCCTACCGCTACCGTATTCGTGAGAGAAAGAGAAGCCTGACAAACTGGCGTCGTAACGCGATACGTAACGAAACAGTTTACCCTCCCATAAGAAGTTATCACTGCAAAAGTTAACTTAGTTTCGGCCCTCACATGACTCGTCCATGGATACAGTGAAAACAGTACCTTCACACGCAACAAATAAGTACAACATTGTTTTAAAGCAGTCAACATTATCACTATTGGGAAACTTCATGGTTGTGCAATGTGTCAGGATTTACTTCTTTTCTGCCTAGTTCAATAGCTCTTCAATCGATTAACGATATTGTACTTTTCTCTCACTCGCACTTAGGATAGAAGTACCGGCTTTGGCCATCTTAAGACCGTTATTGGCTACTTTAAATTTTAACTAATATCTAAAGCATTATGAAATTTACAAAACTATTTTTGTATTTTATCGTAATATAATCATCAGTATTAACTATTTATGAATATTATTTATAAATATACAGTATTTATGATACTCATTTCAACCTTAAGAGGCCAAAAAGGGTGCAGTGGCCACAAACGGTACTTCTACCCTATATGCTCTTATGCGAATCTAACTCGCTTTATCCGAACTAAAACTATTTCGAACCTCTTGCGGATTGTTGCCGAGGCTGGAAAGTACGTTATTTACGGACAAGTAATATATCTATCCGGGTTACCTTTGTTTTGGCAAAATATGTTTCTAACCATAAACTAACCTAACC
Source organism: Acleris emargana (assembly GCA_927399475.2). Taxonomy (NCBI): domain Eukaryota; kingdom Metazoa; phylum Arthropoda; class Insecta; order Lepidoptera; family Tortricidae; genus Acleris; species Acleris emargana. The sequence goes on from OV656860.1 coordinate 6,128,390, forward strand.
TAACATTTAGCGTTCTACACGAAGGTACTGCTTCACCCAGTGGTTCACCCAGATATATATCCCAATCTAGTTTTATTTTTAAAAATAAATTGCGCATTATATTAATTAACAAACAGCTAAACTTGAACAAATAATAAGTAGTTTTATTCAAATATTTCCATTAGTGATTTTTTTTTCTTATTCTTATTCTTATTCTTAAATAAATCCTGAAATATTTATATACAATTGGGTTGGCAAATGAAAAAGTTGGGAAACGATACATTTGGCAAACATATTTTTGCCAAACAGCAGGCTCCGCATGTACTCGTACCTAGATGGCTGCTGTGTTTGATCTAGACTCTGACCATCTATGGCGATATTTCTAGCAGCGTTGTTCAAACCTTTTCTTGTAAGCAGGGCTTGGGAACGGTTCGAAAAATACCAGTTAATTATGATTCTTAAAGGTTCTTCATTAACGCTCGCTCGGAGCGAAAGCGTAATCGCTAATTAACTTGGTATTTTTGATTTTTGATTCATCCTGCGCTTGAATGGCGTGGCGACTATGATGTTTTAAAATAATAGGCCTGCTTTATTTCAAACTGAGCAAGTGAAAATGTAACTTAAAACTACTATCACGAGTACGAGTAGGTTAGGGAATACGAGAAAAGGGTGGTAGCGGGCGGTGCGAACATATTAACGAGCGAAATTAACCGTTATTTTGAGCGGTAATAGTTTCATTTTGCTCTTTGATCTAAATCAAAACAATATAGATTCTGTTAGAGTGAAATCGAAATAAAAATGCTCTTGTGAAATGGATAGCGTTTTAGACGAGCTGATTAAAAAATAAACAGATTTCCAAGCCTTATGTAATTTCGTATTTTTTGACATGCAATGCAATTTATATTGTAATATTCCATTAATGAATAAATAAACTAAACTAAACTAAACTAAGTATAGTCCATACCATCTGAACTGTCTTATTTGGGTAAGGTCCAAAAAGTTTTTGGATTTTCTCAATAAAATTTTCTATAAAACTAAAATTAGCTACACAATTGTAGGGATAATTTTCGTCGCACAACGGAACTTTTTTTGAGTTAGTTGTTTGTATGGTTCACTGCGCTTAACTATGGTCCAACTTTCTGGTCCTTAACCATTTAGTAAACCATGTAATAACCTCAAAACGCATAGTTTTTTGCTAAAACAGGCGTTTTTATGTGAATAAAGCCACTCGAGACCACATTTTGCACACCATTTTCCTGATTTTACACAATGGATGGTTTTTTTTATAACTAAATTGTTATTTTTAGGCAAAAATTTAGTATTTTGAGGATAAAAATGTTTACTAAAGAGGACAAGTGAGATGGTATGGAGTGTAAAAAAGATAATGAGTAAAGATGGCGTATAATGGATTTATCGAAGTAAAGTAACTAGTTAACTATGTATTTAAGTATGTATTTCTCTATATAAGTATTTATATCGTTGTCTAGTTCCCATAGTACAAGCCTAGAGCTTAAATTGGGACCAGGTCAATTGGTGTGACATTGTCCCCTGATATTTATTTATTTAAAGTAAGAAGTAAGGCAAGGGAAGCAGTCAGTTGGCAGATGATATAGTCGGTTGATCTCGTTAGGTTATCGGGAAAGAGCTGGATGAGACCAGCTCAGGGCGAGATCTTAGTGCAAGAGAATGGATTGGATGGTTCTAGATTGTATGTATGTAAACTATCTTTATTGTAAAAACAGAAAAAAAAACAGACACAAAAGGTTAGTCCAAAGATGAATTTATCCCTTTAAGGGATCTCTTCCAGTTAACCTTTGAGTGATTGCGAGATGAATGAATACAACGAATGGCTAAACGTACAACAATTAAAGATACAGAAGATAAAAATAAGAATTGTTAAGATTGTTGTTTGTCCTAATTATTTTCTTACCAACGAATCGCGAGTCCGAATTATCATAAGTTCTATACAAGTTATCACCTAAATTAGACCACTTTTTATATTTTACAAAAAATACGTACGCCCGATAACACTTAGGCTGGAGTTATGGTGTAACAACATTAAAAAGTTAGAAAATTAAGAAGTAACTGCTTAAATATAAATGATAATTCAGACGTACATATTAGGACTTATAAAAATTAGAATATGTGCTAACGAATACGATTTATCTCGACCCTCAGTGCTGCAGAATCCAGCTTAATTGACACCCGTCGTCATACATAGTCTGCCGGTCCAGGGGGTCATGATAGACTAGTACTTTAAGAGCTCTCTTTTGTATCGTTGAAGTACACTGGCGTCACGCATTGCCGTCGGCCTAAAATCCGTCGCTCGTAAATGTGGACTATTGAACTAAAGTAATTGTTCGAAGCGCTCTTACGTGACGGCGCGGCTCCGTTGTCTGACGAGAACGTGACGGATACTGTTAACATCACGGAACTACATACATAAACTCACGCCTTCATTCCCAGAGCGGGGTAGGCTACAGAATTATCTAGCACTCTTAAATAAGTTGTTAATAATTCTGTAACCACGTTTTACACAATCAGGCTAAGATGTTTACCAGTGTATTATTGTACAGTTATGTATTATGTGACAGGTTGCAAGCCCATCGCCTAAGAGTACTAAAGCCTTTATTATTCTCTTAGTCGCCTCTTACGACATCCACGGGAAGACATGGAGTGGCACTATTCTAACCCGGTGACCACACATGACGGAACTATCGTTACTATAGTACCTGACCGATAAGAAGTAAATCCTGACAGCTGTCATCTTATTTATTCTTAACCTATTCATGGGTTTGAGGTTATAATTTGTAAACAACACACATCACAATTATTACAATAAATAACAAATGAAAACTATATGATAAAAAGACAAAATATAAATTACGTAACCCATAAAAAGCCGTAACACTATAAAAAGTGATTTTTCAATCAGAATCAGTTTTAGCAAAATAATAAAAGTTGCGTTCTTAGTAGTTTAGTTGTAAAATCAACGAAATTACAAGTTTTTTCCCTTAGAGATAGCACTTTTTTTTAAACATGAATATCTGAAGGAGACCGCTGCCGCTGGTGTGTGTTTACGTTATGAGGCAATACGGTTACAATTAACACCTTAAAAAATATAGTGGGAGGACCTTGTGCAGGGTCCGTCCGGGTTGGTACCACTATCTTATCCATTAACCTACCGCCAAGCAGCAGTGTTCGCATTATTGTGTTCCGTTTTGGGGATAAGACAGCCGGTGAAATTACTAGCATAGAGGCATTCCATCTTCGTCCTCAGGGTTGGCAACGCATTTGCAGTCTTAGGATTGCGGTCTTGTGAATGCGAATGTCTATGGGTCACAGTTTCCACTTACCATCAGGTGGCCTGTGTGCTCGTTTGCCTTCCTACGATATAAAAAAAAAAAAGTTATGACTATTTCAAAGAGCTTTTAAGTACATACATACATACCTTCACGCCTTCATTCCCAGAGTGGGGTAGGCAGAGCTACAGAATTACCAACAACTCCAAAAAACTTGTTGATAACTCTGTAACCACAATTTGCACAAGTAGGCTAAGATGTTTAACAGCGCATTAGTGACAGGTTGCAAGCCCATCGCCTAACAGTACTACAAGCCCTTATTCCCTTAGTCGCCTCGTACGACATCCACGGGAAGACATGGAGTGGCACTATTCTACCCCGGCAACCATACGGAATCATTCGGAACCATTCGGAGCTTTTAAGTGATTCTGACTATTCAAAATATAACGTTAATAATCTTAATTTATAGTTCTTTGACGTGGTTGTGGCAAACTACAGTCAATTCAGTTAGATCTATTTAGCTTCTGACTTGATAAACTAAAACCCTGGAGGCCACGGCGAACTAAAGACTTGAGTTGGATTTCGGTCTGACAACAAGTCGAGCTATCCTAAGGGTATTGAAAATATGAACAGCAATATCTAGCCCTCTTCCATTCGCTTAATCCAAATAGCCTTTTATACTTTATCGTAGTATTTTGAAGCCGACCTAACTTTCAAGTAAACATGCGCTATGAGTCTCATAACGTGGACAGTACAATAACATGACCAAAGCGATATTGTTTTAGTAAAATAGAGCACCTGGAGATTCTCTTATGACTTTAACAACACGTTGCCTTTTGGTCGAAATTTGTTTGGCAAAATACGAGTATATCGTTTATATCGTGTTTCAGTACCATAGGTACGGTCAGCGTCAAAAGAAACTGATCATTTAAATACCCTGTCGCTTTACTGTCACATAAGCAATGTCAAACAAGATTGTCTAATGTGTTAATGCGATAAAGTACAAAAATTGCTTGAAGTGACCAGTTACTTTTGACGCTGACTGTACCACCCTATAGGTAAGGCGAGGTTAGTTTTTAGTAAAAAACCTGAAATATTTACAGTTACAGGAAATAAAGCAGGTTCACACAGGTTTTGAGACTGGTTGGTAATTCTTTAGCTCTGCCTCTCTCTGGGAATGAAGGCGTGAGTTTATGTATGTATTGACAAATTGATGACGATCGTACGTGATCTGCGTTGTATCTCATTCCCGTAGCGTGTGAGAATGGAAACCAGCTCCCGATCAGATGACTTGAAGGCAGGCGGGTCGACGCCCCCACTGATTTTAGAGATCCGTACGAAAAAGCCAGTTTTATTGTTTCTGTTTGAAGTTTTAACTGCCGACGCACAGTTCGAAGAGACTATGCTAAGGACTTTACGATCTCTTCTTGATTGGTTCTGAGACTAGTTTAATATTAGACATTGTCTAAGCGATATGGTAAGTTATTAGTTTCTTTGTCTCTTACCCGTTCAAGACAAATATTTTTTTATACAAAAAAAAAAAATGCCGTTATAAAAAATGGGGTACTTAGCTAAAAAGTAAAAAATAAGTTTTATTTTTCGAATACGACGGAAAAAGTTTTTGTCAGTATATTTTTTAATGCAACCAGGGCAATGTTTTTTACGTAGACGATGTCTTTAAAAGTCCCCCGATTGCATCAAAAAATATACTAGCAAAATCTTTTTCCGTCCTATTCGAAAGATAAAACTTATTTTTTACTTTTAAATGGTTTCAGACAGAAATGATTTTCGGACAAATAAAAAATCGGAGAAACGAAAAAGCGGACAAAAGTTTTTCGGCCTTAAGGTAGGTAACCGTCCTTGACCAAAGTAAATCGGGCTTTAACTCTAAATTGCTCTGTAATCGTGTACGGCTTGTATTTATTCTAGGAATTGTTATTCAAAGTTGGTTATCCACAGATCGTAGTTTTGATGCCGATGACGTCAAAATGACGAAATTTTACACACAGGGTGCTCTGCTTTTGATTTGGCAGGTTTAGGTTAGGTTAGACAATTTTCTTTTATGAATGTCAATGCCATAATTGCATTTATGACTATTTAATTATATTAATTTTAATTAATTTTTTTTTTTTTTTTTAATGATAATGTTACTCGGTGGTTTTTGCCACTGTCCTTCTACATCAAATACTTTCATTATCGTTTTAGGTATGCAGAAGGTATTTATTTTTAACTCATTTATACATGATTCAATGATTGACGACTAATGGTAAAAATTACTATAAAACCATTTGGGATCACACTTTATGTAGCGTGACGTCATTTTTGCGTCAACTGGTTATAACTAGCATAGCTACGAGCATATTTCTTACCATTCTATTGTCATTATTATGAGAGCTGTACGGTCACGTCCAAGTTACTGAATCGTGAACAGACAGACAGACAAATGGCATTTTAAAAACCGGGTTTGGCTTTCTGTAAGTACCTTAAAAATATTGTGTTCTACTTAACTACCTCTTCAATTTAAAGGAAAGGAGTTTAACGATGATTGTTTCACTGGGGTACACTACATCATTCTGAATTCTATATTGGAAAAATAAATGCCGTGTGGTTGCCGGGTTAGAATAGTACCACTCCATGTCTTCCCGTGGATGTCGTAAGAGGCGACTGAGGGAATAAAGGCTTGCAGTACTATTAGGCGATGGGCTTGCCACGTGTCACTAATACACTGGAAAACATTTTAGCCTACTTGTGCAAAATGTGGTTACAGAATTATCAAGAAGTTTTAAGACTTGTTGGTAATTCTTTAGCACTGCCTACCCCACTCTGGGAATGAAGACGTGAGTTTATGTATGTTTGTATGTATATTGGAAAATAAAACATTTATAAGTTTTTATATTTAGATACCTGCACACACTTACCATTATGTGATTTTAATAAGTAAGAAAGGCTGATAGATAGAGTAAGAAATAGCGAGATCCGATAACGATGTGGATTGAAAGAAGATGTAGTGACTAAAATCAAAAAGGGTTGCTAAGATGGTTTGGTCATTTAGAAAGGATGGATGAAAGAAGGGTTACGAAAGTTTTATGGCGAGCGAGAGTGAGCGGAGATGTCGGTAGGGGAAATCCTAGACGGACGTACGGTGATTAGATTCGCGATGTACTGAATAAGGGTCAAATAAAAAGCACCCGAAACCGACGTACGTGCATGAAGAGTTTAATAAATGTAGAGGAAGCGAAAGTTGTATGTTTAGATCGGTGCACCTGGCGGCCCATAGTCTCTGCCTACCCCATTGGGAGACAGGCGTGAAGTTATGTATGTACCTATGTATTTAAATGTTGTATATGTACTTATGAAGCAATTAGTATTCTTCGCTCAGTTCCCGAGTTTGTTTTGCTTCTTATCATTTTTTTTTATGGCGTAGGATGGCAGACGAGCACACAGGCCACCTGATGGTTAGTAAGAACTGTTACCCATAGACATTCGAATTCACAAGACTTCAAATGCACTGCCAACCCTGAGGACTAAGATGGAATGCTTCTATGCTAGTCATTTCACCGGCTGTCTTATCCCCAAACCGGAACACAACACAAACACTGCTGCTTGGCGGCAGGTTAATGGATAAGATGGTGGTACCAACCCGGACGGACCCTGCACAAGGTCCTCCCACATGCAAAATCATGTTTATAAACTTATCATTCTGTAGAGTCATAATTTCAAATTGATGAAAACCCCGAATTTTTATAATTCCGAATGCAATGTTAAAAATAGATCGAGCATAACATGCCTCCGGAAAAATTAAAATTCGTACAAATGAATATTTGGAAAAAACTGAATTAAGATGTTCCCATTTCATACATACAATCGAACATAGAACCTCCTCCATTTTTAAGTTGGTTAAAAACTGAACCCAATTGATAAAATCCCACGAGTTCAAATCACACCATTTTTAATTTGAACTTTGTTTGCATCTAAATCCAATCAGTGTCCATTTTTTTTCGCAGACAGCTGATTCCGCGGATTTGAAAGCACCGGTTTGTTTGTCAATTTTCATTGTCTGTGCCCAGACGGAATAAAAAGGCTGTTTTTTTTAACGTGGTGTGCTGAGGTTATACTCGCTTCTTCACCATTTGCAAAATCCTTGACTTTAAGCCTTGGATCAACAATACAACTAGATAACGGGTCAGAGAACAAAAAATGGCCGATTGAATAACTACTCACTTCAAATTGGGAGCTTACTTTAACTTACTAACATGCGTAGCATTGCCAAAGAGTGTTTTCAGAAACTGTAAAAATAACTACCTTAAGAAGAATCTTTCAGACGGAATATCATACTTTTGGTAATAAATGTCGATTTATATTACAATCATCATCACTACATAGTATAAAACAAAGTCGCTTGCGCTGTCTGTCCCTATGTATGCTTAAATCTTTAAAACTACGCAACGGATTTTGATGCGGTTTTTTTTAATAGATAGAGTGATTCTTAAGTAAGGTTTATATGTATAATACATTCCACGCGGGCGAAGCCGCGGGCGGGTCGCTAGTACATTAATAAATAACTTAGTATTTCTATTGGGCTAGATAGCGAAGAAAGAAATCGTGGCTACGAAACATCCGGGAGTGGACCGGTATTGTTTCCGTCGAAGAGCTGTTCCGGCTGGCTGCAGATAGGGACGAGTACACGAAGCTGACGGCCAACCTTCACGATTGAAGAGGCACTGGAAGAAGAAGAAGAATAAGTCATAGGGACCATGCCGCGAGCGGACCTGCTAGAGGGGGTGTTCTTTTTATAGTGGTGATTATTATTTAATATTTGAGTAGCTTAGTTTTATTTTTATTTAAATCAACTTTTGTTTGTTAACATCAATAAAGTAATAGCAAATAAATTATAGGTACCTAGTATTTCTAGTAAAATTAATTATTTTAGTTTTGGACCAACAATTGTCAATATTTGGTTGTTGCAGAACAGTTTAATACTTTATATTTTTTCAGTCGTATATTTAATATTCATTTGTATATTTTCTGGTGATCTATTTCACTATGCGATATGGAGTTCCATTGTCGCGAGTGAACGGCAGGAGTTATTAACTGATTATGAAGACCGAAGATGACCACCGGAAAATTTAAATCGTAATTGTTTAACGGGCAGTGATGAGATTTCTATACCAAGAATATGAAGCTACTGTTATTCATCACAATGCATGTAGTGAAGTGCAACTTATGGTGAAGTACCGGGAGAACTCTTTAATGGTTATGGCCCTGCATATTGGACAGCGGCATTTTGTTAAGGCTGATGGGAAATTGTAATAAGACTATAAGGATTCTTAATTTAATGTATAGTCAGCCAATTTGATTTCTAGGCCAGTATGAACTTTGTCAAAGTGACGTTGTAACCAAATCCCAAGAAGTCTCTTACGTTTTGGTAGACAACGTCACTTTAACATAGTCCATACTGACCTAGAAATCACATTGGTTGCCTGTACATGTGCTGTAGCGAATCACAGAAGAATAACAGAAATACCACAAAAAGCGACTCACTAAACATACGTACATACATAGCATCACATTTTTCTCCCAATGGGGTAGGCAGAGACTATGAAACGCCAGGTGCACCGGTCTAAGCATACAAGTACAAATTTCGCGTCCTCTACATTAATCAGTGAAATAAATGACCGTTCTTCTAGAAATTGCTTTTAAATTTAATTTTGCGTGATGGCGTTCTAATGTATTTATTTTAATAATTTAATGTTCAAAAATCACTGATCATTTTTTTGCTAGAACAATTAAAAGAAATCGTTTTGTTCTTTCAATTCTGTGGGGGAATTACTTTATAGGTACGCATTAACTAGATTTGTCCTGTTAACTATTTTGCCTTGCATTTTATTCACAAGAACGCTATTTTGTTATCTTTACCTTGTTCCGGTCATGGGAAATGTTTGATTTTTGTAATTATTTGGAGAGATAAATTGAAATACATGATTCTAGAAAAAAAACGCTGTATAGATTTTTTGCTGGGTGAAAAGCTAAAAGCCCCCCACTATTATATTATATCAGTATTTAAGATTAATAGTTTTTGCTAAGTCTCCTTGACTTTACAATAAATCTAACTATGGCTCGATTTCGACAAACAAGGGTTTGGGTTTTTTTGAAAAATGAGAATTTGGCGAACATATGATAATAACTAACATTATAATGACGACATTACACGAACAGCAGTTCTTTATGTTCTTAAAGCTTGCTACAAATTCTTATTAACAAGTCAATAATGGGCCCAGTTCTGATTCTTTTGTTCTCTAATTTGAAATATCTGTAAACAAAAATTTAAGGGACATGTTCTAAATTGAACCCCATATCATACCGAACTTGAGCTCCTAAATAGGTACTCGTATTTTACATATTATGTATTTTTTTGTATCCATTTTGGAACCAATCGACTTTAAGTAGGTAATCTTTACAATTTACTCGTTACAATATCCGTATCGGTGAACAGATTGCAACGTTTTACGACAAAAGACGAGCGACAATAGACTAAAACAATAAAAAACCTCAATACATGGCCGCCATTGTTTTTGTTTTACACACACATGGATTCTATTCAAAGCTAGATTTTGCCCGTGATTTTACCGTTTTACCATTTTTTCCCTTGAAAACAATCGTGTTTCATATTTTTAAAAAATATACCTACTTTCCCAGGATTCTAGCTATCCCCATGCTATCCAAATACCAAAATTTATCAAAATTAGTTCACTGATATAGCGCTCATTGAATACAATACTGACACATTCCAAAATAATTTTCTCTTGCATTGAAAATGTTATACGAACAGCTTCTAATTTCAAAATGCAACAGTGTCTGATTTTGGAATGTGTCCGTTTTGTATTCAATGAACGAGCCGTTAAGGTTGGACCAACAGATGACCAACTGACTTTTCCATTTATATTTACAGGTAGGCAAGGCAAGCCTCGGCAAAGTAGCTTTTAGCATGTTGGTTGATAGGTTGTTAAACGACCGCGGGTTGACCTAGTTGTCTATTTGCTCTACTTTGTAAAAATATATTGTATATTATATATTGTAGATATGAGAAATAATTCATAGCAATTAGAGATTCTGAGGGACACTTGTGACGTATACACCATCATGTATGGTAACCTAATAAGGCTATTCGAAAATTTGTGGTGGTCTGTTTGTTAGATACAGACCGCAGTGTTGCCAGAATATATTGCCGAATTTCACTTCCCAACCAACGTTTGGCCGAATTTCATTTACCCGAATCATCATATGGCAACTTGTTAAAATGATTAGTTTCATTTCCCAACCTCACGATTGCCAATTCAACGTTTTTTTTTTTATATGGACATTTATTAAAATGTCATTTTTCATATAACCAAATGGTTCACTTAGAATATTATACAAAAAAAGTCGGTGCTGTAGGGTCGCAGTTTTACCTAACACTCCTCCTCGCTACGCTCGTCGTTGTACCTAACTGGACTCTGTGGATATGTGACGCCTAAACTTATTTATTCTTTGTTTTAAGAGTTTTTCGGCCTAGTGTAACATTTGCTATGAGAAACATATTCCAAAAGTTTAAAGTCAAAATGATATTCGCCTTCATAATAATTCGGCCAAATGTGAGGTTGGCATACAAAAATTTGCCAATAAGTACAAAGTGAACATTCGGCAAAATGTTGGTTGGCAAATGAAATTCGATTGACAGAACACCAGAGAAAACCTCTGAATCTGGCCACACTGACAGTACGTTCCACTCCGCAACTTTAATAACAGAACTGCATTTACACAAATCGTTCGTATGACAAAACAATGCGTATGAGTCATAACTTTGCATCCACTCAGCTGACATCACTGCCCGTGATATGAATGGATTGAGTGTGTGCGTGCTAGAGTTGCATAATGTTTGCGCTTGCGCATGGCGGTTTTATTGCATTTCGTTTTGCGCGGGATGTGTCAGATGTCAATGGTTTACGAGATAACGTAGAAAATATTTTAAGTATCAAAGAGGAGATTATACAGATTCGCGTTTAATATAGCTGCGTTTATCGCGTGACTAAATATGGATAAAAAATTCGTCACTATCTGACACATGTATAAGTAAGAGAGTGACGGATGCTTTATCTACATTTTGCCACGCGATAAACGCAACGATAAGGAGTGGTCCGGAAAAAAAGTAGCAGCACATAATATTGAATTTATTTTTATTTTGTGCTGATTTCTAAGCAGTGCATTTGTAATAACATTCTGTAGATAGTATTAAATAAAATAAACAATAAGAATGATTGTGAAAAATTAAAGAGGGATTTCAAGTTTTCGCCTTTTCCATTAAATCTCATCTAAAACTGTTTGTACAGTGTCTTTTGAGAGAATTTATGAGGTGTTTGTCATAAACATAGTTTTTAACTTTAAGTTTGATGGGCTAGTTAATGCCTTATTAAATTGTCTTTTGATCATTAGTTAATATTTTTGATTTGACTTTAGTTTGAGGTAGTTACATGGATTTTCAAAAATTGTGTATAAATACACAAATTTGCCATTTTTACAGAAATTTGTCTCCCATAGAAAAACCCCTGTCAGAGGTTAGATTGGAGAAACTTCCTTACTACCCAACGTGAAATCTAGTTTATTGGTATAACTTATTCGTATAATACTATTCTTAAAAGCATAAAACAAGTTCTGAAAATGGTAATTTAATTGTGGTATTGTAGAAAACGGCAAGCGAAGATTGTCAAATGGTGTTGTAGAAAAAGTTATAAAGTACATTGCAATAAATATTAAGAAAACTCAAGGAATCTTACACATTTCAATATTATTGTATTTTTATTTGATAGTAAGATATCTACACATTACTAAAAAGAATAAACTGCTTCATAATAAGCAAACAATAAAAATAAAAATCTGATAATTCCTTGCTACTTTTTTGATGAACCACTCCTTACTAGGCCCGCAAGGGTCTAAATAGATAGTGTTTATTAACCTCAAGTTGATGTATGTTCATTCACACGTGAGTGAGAAGGGAATACGTTTTTGATTGAACATCGATCAAATTAAATCAGTACTACTAATTGCAACCCCTATAATAACCGCAAATAACAAATCATCCAAAATGTATGTTATTCTAATCTTTCTCTAATTTCAGAGGTCAAATAAAATAAAAAAACTTAAGTTACCGTCATTGCTGGAGTGAACGGGAACCTGGTTTTCTCTGCGTTGCTCTGTCTGATGCGTCACTGTCGTAAAACTCGTAAATTTGGCACCACTCCAGGTTCCTTCTTCTAACTTAACTAATTTAAGAGACAGTTTGCAGATCAATTTGCTTACAAAGTTTCAAAAGATCTTACCTAGATTAGAATATTGAGATGTCACAGACGCCGTTAACCGTAATATCTGGCGCAGCCGGTAGGTGTACTACATGAACTAGATCAGTTTCGGTTTGCATTTGTATATTTATGTAGTCGACCAAGAAATTACTTTACCACTATTAGACCTAAACTCCAGTCAAAAAGTCGTTTAGGACTTTTTTGGTCGGATAAACGCGTGTAAGAGATATACAGAGCGAAAGTGAGTGGAATGGTCGGAAGGAGCCGCTGTAAGCGAACTTTTTCGAATTAAATCGGAGAAATACTGGTAAATGGGCGAATCTTACGTACCTGAAAACGACGTGCATGCATGACTCAATGTATGAATGTGGAAGAAGTGAAAGATATTTCTTAGGATCGTATCAGGTGGAAAGAAGTGGTCTCTGCCTAGCCCTCTGGGGAACAGGCTTGTTTAAATGTAATGTACATTGTACATATAAGTGCGTGTCAGTTAAGAAATTTGACAATCGATGAAGTGAAATTCGATAAAATGGATCACCATGCCTGTAATATTTGAGGAGTTCGTCAATTCCGCACGGATCCCCACATCTGATACCAATTTAGTTACAGTGGCACCATCTCGGAAGTTTACCCTATAAAACAAAATTCCACAAAGTTGCTGGAAAATACGACGAACATATATAAGATACAATCTTCTCCTTTTTCGAAGTTGATTAAAAAAACCACACATCGGTTGAAATAACATTGCATATTATATTCTACGAAACGATTGTCCGTAATTAAAACGGTCCCTTGTGTTATCTTTACTACAACACACAAAGACCGCAACTCCAGTGATCTACCTATTTAAATTCCCTCTACAGTGTTGCCACTTAATCACGCGAATAATTACGAGTCGGGAAGCTGCCAAACTGGGAGTGGAATAAATTCTCTCAAGCCCGCGCAGGTGCGAAATTCTGCTTCGTAGGTTTGGGAGAGATTCTTGGGTATAAAATTCAATTTAGTTTTCAGTTTTCGGAGGATTTTTGTAGATTTAGGATATTACTTAGCTATAAGATGAATACTCATATTGGCTGCTTGTTACATGTACTCGTGCACCATCATCGTCTCTTTTGTCGTTATCCTTATCCTATTGTTGGCGGAGCAAATCTTTTCTTCCAAAAATCTCTATCAGCCGTCATCCAAGTATTCATAATTAAATTGTACTTTCCTATTATTTTATCGAAACAAATTTCAACAAACTTATCATCACGCAGAAATTTCATTTTGAAATCGAATCAAAAGACATTTCATACTGAAAAGTAACTTCTCAAAAAAATCGGAAATTTCTAAGAATAATTAAAAAAATTGTATGGGAAAACAACATTCTCAATGGTCTCAAATGTTTCCGATAATGTTTTCAGTAATTTCTTGAGAAGATTTCTTAACTTCTAAGAATGTTCTGCAACTTGTACATTGCTAAAACTACGTAATAAATGTTTAAAATATCTTGAAAACATCTTGGTGATAGTAGAAAATATTTTGATGAAATGAATGTCGATGTAATATTACAATCGTTGAAGTGAAATTCGATGAACTGTTGCGTATTTAAACTGAGTGTATTTAAAGTATCCACGACGGTATGCATATTAATTTCGCATGCATATTGCATTTTTCAAATACTAATAAGATACAACCGGCTTTGTGAAGCTCGACAGCTTTATGAATATTTAAACATTCTACCAAAAAGACAAACCCACCCTCGTTTGTCGCAACACCGTCGGTATTTCTAATCGTGGTGACAAAAAACCCCAACATCGATCGAACACTACACAATATCCCCCCCTAGAAAACAATTCGCATATTATTCAGATTTATACTACCCGCTAAACCATATGACCCACACTGACCGCGCCATTACGACATCCAGCCATATTATTAAAGAAACCCTCCTGGTATTTTTATTGTCACCCCTTAAGAACGAGGGCTCCGCACTCGTAAAATGACCCAAAGAATATAAAAACAGACGTTCTGCCGAGACTTTTGATGCCTATTTGCTTAATGTGGCGTAAGTAGTGACTTCACGCTTGAGGCGACATCTGGCGATGGGGAAGGGCATGCTTTGATTGGCGGCTGCTTATTTTTTATTATTTGTTGTTTTTGGGCTGGGGTTTCTTGTCTCAGTAATGAAGAACGCTTGAACGCCCAAAAATGTGCAGTCCCTCGGCGCTAAATTCTGTACTTTAGTACACACGAAATTGGCAAGATTTAGGTTCTTGGCACTGAATACGGAATATTAAAGGGGATTTGAAATATTTGAGAGCCGAAGCCGAAATAATAAAAATCAACTTCTGAAGCAAATGTCTTTGCACAAATAACGAATTATGTATAAGTGTTTTCATATCGTAATTGGACATTTTAATGAGACACCTTTAAAATTCTAGTTATAAGAAAAATTACAATTTAATTTGATGAAAAAAAACATAAGTAATACATTTTTAACATCAGGTAACACATTATCTTCATGTAGCAAATTTTGTAATGAGTACCTCTGTTCTTAGCCGTCTTATTTGACTTTCAGTGTTTGCCATATCATACTTTAACGCTCCCTTAAACGCCCCGCGTTCAGCAGCCTTATTTGTAAGCCCATGCATGACTGCCAAAGGTGTTGAACAAAAAAATCGTGCGTGAAATGATTTGTTGGTAGTAAAATAATGACAGTAAAAAATCTGCGGGGACCCAGTACCATGCCTGTGTCACCATAGACCACCCTATTTGGCGGTTAAATCGTGAGGATAATTTTAAATAGACTAACACGATTTGATTCACGGAAACAAACTATAAACCATTATTTAGGTACGTGACACAAATAACTTAGAAGCGAAAGGACTTTGAATGGAACACAATGTCTGTAGGTATATTTTTCCTCAATCAACAAATGTTTTTAGAATTATTAATGACCCTTACTTTCGCTTATACTGATTCTTTAATGTTAACGAGTTGACAATTCTGATTTAGTTATAGGGTTAATTTTGATCAGTATTTAACTGACGTAATATTGAAAATCGTAACCAATTGTAAAATCTGTACGAAATAAGTTACATTTTAGATCCGATTTTCAAATTTTAACCATTATTTCAGTTAACTAGTTACGTTCTTTTGAGGTACGGAACCCTAAAAAGTGTTTTTTTTTTATTTATTTTTTTATTTATTTATCAAGAAACAATAATTTTACACAAGATTAAGTATCTGCCAAACTGCATCGCAGTTTGTTGGCAGAAAGAAAGCTCCCTATATCTAACTTAATAATTATAACATACGCTGCACGAAGAATGCGCCAGAGCTGACCGAAGCAGCTACTGCTGGCCGCGCGCGCGCGCGAGCCCGGCCAGCAGCGCCCGCTTCAGCCGCCTCTTGTACACCAGCTTCGACACATCGTCACTCGATCTTATATCGTCAGGAAGGCCATTTAAGAATTTAGGTAACATGTACATTGTAGTGCGCTTCCCGTAATAGTTACAAATTTTCGGAACAAGCAGTTTACGTCTAGTTATAGTCTTAGAAACACTTCTTGTTTTGGACAGATGATTAACAGGTTTAGGTTTAACTCGTTACGTGTTTAATACACTTTACTAATGACATTATTTTGATTGAAAATTCCGCTCTATGAAAGACAACTCTCTGAGACATCCTTGCATCATCAAATGTTAATGCGTATATAGTGTCTCCTCTATGCGACACTCGCTCCCCAAGTTTTAATCTATGCCGTTTTAACTACAGCGATAAAGCAAGACGGCACGCCGTAACTTGCGCGTACGTATTATGAATGAAAATATAACATTATATGTATACGCTCAGCAGTTTATCGCCGCTGTGACCCGATTTGGGATTGAAATGTTGTAGCGAGTGACATACGGTAGTTTTATATGCAATTATTAACTGTTTGTCTATATCTATCGATAGTTGAGGCTTCTCTGTTTGAAGGTGCGATAAAGGTATGTAAAATAAATCGTAATGTAAGTTATTTTTATGTTTTGGTTCATACATTTTTTTATTTTTAAAATCCCGAGTTTAATCCACTCTGTATGTCAACACATCTAACGTGGGATTGCATTCTGGGCGGTAAAATCGATATCGTATATGACCTGAGGGGCTCTTGTCTAACGCACTCGCAATCTCAACCGGCTTCAAAGTCCGTTGGAACCATTAGGTGAAAACCACAGATAAGCACAGAATGTTAAGGAATGGTAAAGGTAGTTTTTGGGACACCCCAATTATGAATCCTTACCTTCTTCGGGCACATAATCTCGAAGTGATGACAATTATATCGAGCGCCTGGTGGTACAGGGTAGACTTGAGGGTGTCCAGGCGCGCGGCAGATCTCCGATGAGGTGGACAGACCAGGTGAAGGTAGCAGTTGACCACCAGGATAGCCTCCACCCGAGAAGAATGGCGACGAATAGTGAAGCGGGTTACCAAACCTGGAGTGATGACCACGACCACTCTGCCAACAGTGTCACGACAAAGCAGAAGAATTATGAATCAACCGTTGTACAAACAGGGCAACACCAATAATTAAAAACCATCCATCTTATTAGTAAAAGTCCCATTTTTACTGAAAATTACACCGTGACATGTTATCAATTTTCCTTTAAAGCCTTGTCAAACCATATCTCTGGCAGCAGGTTTTTATAATCTGTCCCATTTTTATTAAGGCACGTTTCGCGTACTCCCATATAATATGATGAATTTGCTCATTTTGTGCCGATTCCATATTATCTTCAGCGCCTATATTCTAGTCGGTAAAATTGAAATGGTATTTGACCTGGGGGTTATTATGACACATCTATGCAGATAACTGATATAGCTCTGTCCTTTACGCTCGCCGTAAAACTAACTGCATAGCCATGTCATAACTAGGGAATGCAAATAACCGTTTATGACTGGTTTTAACCGGTTATTTTCATACAAAAACGGTTAATAACCGGGTAAATTGCATTCCTTAGTCATAACCCCCCGGTTATGGCATTGTTTTTTAACTTGTCCACCATTACTGTCAAGTAAATGAAAGCTGTCAAAACGTTGATAATAGCTCAAACATTATATTGTTTTTACCGTGTTGAACAGAGGCACAGGAAGTATATAATTGTCAGTAATACTACGAAAAATGCGTAAAAGACCAATGCCATTGTAATTGTTTAAAGGATACAATACAATACAATACAAAACACTTTATTGTACACCAAACAAAAACATAACAGAGATGGAGCACAATTAAAAATAATACAGGTAAAACAGGCAGTCTTATCGCTGATTAGCAATCTCTTCCAGACAACCTTAGTAGGGACAAGGTGTCAAATGAATATATTTCATACAGGATATTTAAAAACTTACAAAGATACTTACAGCTACAAATGAAATTTTAACTAGGAATTAAAACGCCCATATTCGTCACCTAATATATAAACTATATCACATAAACTATCCCGGTACCAAATCGCAAATCGATCGCTTGGGGCGTTGAACTGTGAAGAGGAACTCTATAACTTACTCACTTTTGCATTCATAATGTCGGAAAGGATATAGAAGAGGTTTAAAGCTTCTCACTTGTAATAGCGCAATACCTGGCTAAAGTGTGCGTATGTATCATTATGACATTTGAATTTGACAGATAGGGGCAAATAATACTTTAGCTAGTAGGTTTTAGACTTGACAGAAGCGGGTAGAGCTGACCACATATGCGTCTGTTTAGTCCATTAAAGAAAATACTCTTTTACCGAGCAATTAACTTAATGTGTATATCCATGGACTTATTTGTCTAATAGGTCCACGGGAATTTCACCTTAAAAGAGTGAAAGGCATAAATTAAAATTGAATTAGAATAGGTTTTAACGTGAAACATTTTCAAATTCAGTTTTTTTTTCAATATTAATTTGTCCTGGATCCTGGATCTTTTTTAGATTAAATGCATAATATACATAGTTTAGGTTAAGTTTGATTAAAAGCGATATCAAAAAATAAAGACTGCTATCAAATTGACGTTTCGATCGCTCTTATTTGCACACGTCATAAGCATTATTGCTGTACAGAGTAGAATATATGCTCAAGGAGGTTATTATGACATAGCAACGCAGTTCAGTTTACGCTGCGACAAAAGGACAGAGCTATATAACTGCTATCGCTCTGTCCTTTACGCTAGCTTTAAAATGAACTGCATTTCTATGTCATAATAATGGGGTGTCTAATGTTTAGCATAAAAACAAGAGGTCTAATGATCATTATACATAACACGACTTGCATAATTTCGATTTGTATAATAAACCATCGATATAATATTTATGATGCATTAAACGAAATGCATAATTTCAAAATTTATTTTGTTTATAAATTATTAAGTATATATCAATGTGGTCACAGTTCTAACCTAACCTAAGCTAGTTAGAAGAAATTGACTAAAAATGCGTAATAGCAAGAAAATTATAGTTATACTAAATGAGTGTTATGTTATTCGATCGTATGTTCGATAAAATGATACAATTGGTTTTTATGCTAAACGTTAATTATGCTTTTCGTGATTAGTTAAATGAAATTATACAAAATGTTTTTATACTGATTTAGCACCCATACTAACTCCCCAGATCTAGTGCATAAGCATACGACACAGGTACATGTAGGTACCTGTAGGTATTTTACCTACATTAGGGCAAGGGGATCCGACCGGTCCACTTGTATAATCCCTAGATGACAGAAAGGGGAAGGTGGAATTAATTCGAGCAATTTCTACTTACGTTCTCCAGTGACTGAACTGAAAAGAGAATAGTTTAATAAGGGAATAACACTTTAAGTAGTATACTTTACAACATCGGGTGCATACAGAGTGACTGCCGGGTCGTGTAGCAACAAAGTAAACTCAAATTCACTACACCAATAGGAACATAACGAAAAATATTTAAAAGGATTAAGACAATGAGGGTTTCCGCGCATCAGTTTTTTCACTAGATGGTGCCTGTGAAGTGAGGTCTTTTTGACAGTTGATGTTAAAATATATGCCTAGAAGAAGACCAAACTAGTGACAATTTACTTTTTCACTTGATATATACACATTTCAAATATTTAGGTACAAAATTATTTCAATTTATATTTTTTACGTATTATCAACTGTTAAAAAGACCTTACTTCCCAGAGGCGCCCTCTAGTGAAAAAACTGATGCGCGGAAACCCTCATTGGGAATGTTCATATTTTTACAATTACTCTAATTCGAAAACCATTTTCGTGGTTTTAAAACCGTTCCAACTTATTCAGTTTTTTAAATTATTTATCTATTTCGGATATTTCAACAAAAATATATTTAACCTTTGTTTGACTTTCGTTTTCGGCTTGAAGCCCTCTTAAGGGTTAGGTGAAAACCTCTTGAAATAGTATGTTTTAATGCACTAAGTATTACAAGATTTTTTTATCATTAGATATAATTTAATTGTTGGACTTTATTAAAAAATGCTAACCCAAATTAAAAAATAATCATGTCATCCATAAAATGTCTGCTAAATAAATAAAGATATTAAAACAAAACTATTTCGTTAAATACTAAATTAATGAAGTTGGCCTCTTAAAATTACCTACTCTTTCGAACTAGATTGTAAATACAGTCAGTTTTTTTTGGTCTATCCCAATAATTACTATGTTTTTTATTTAAATGAAAATTCAAATAATGAAGTCTTTTTATTGAGGACCATACCCTACATACTCAATTTCTTACTCGTCTGATTATAAAACTATACAATTTTACGAGATCATATCCCATGGTCTTTTGCGGGTCGCAAGGTATCTCCATGCCAAACATCGAAATCGGTTCAGCGGTTTGGCCGTGAAAGCATAACAAACAGACAAAGGTACTTTCACATTTATAATATTAGTATGGATGGTTAAGTTAAGCAAGGGATGAAAGTGATGAACTTCTCCCCAAGATAGACAGCATGACTTTTCATTGCGTCTGACAGGGAATAGTACATTGTGTATTATTAAGGTCGGTAAGTAAGGAATTACGATCGAGTTTCTAGTAGAAACCCGAAGTCGAAGACTGAGGGCTTTCTGAGTGGAGGTACGTAATTCCCGTGCCGCCCGTGAAACATACAATGTTTTTCATCACATTTGCGAGTAAATAAATAAACAAGTCAGCACAACTATTATTACGAATTAGGTACTTGAACTTTTTTTAAGCGGATGGCGGGCGGACTCCACAGATTATACAAATGTTTCGTTCAGAAACGTTAAGGGCAAATACTTACGTAGGTATACATACAGCCCTGAAGGAGTGTAAAAAAAAACGACGTTTTGTTACAGAAAACTATTAAAATCGATTATTAAGAATATTAATTGAGTATTTAAGTAACATGTAGCGTGATTGCAATAAAATTCCTGTTTAAATAACATTTTAAGACAATTTTTCAATTGCGTGTAAACTCTTTGCTTGAACTTGCATGACCTGTGTGCTGTGCTATTAGGGTTTCTGCTCGAGACTTCTCGAACTCGAGACAACTCGAGAGTTTCGCCTCCATTCGAGACGAGAAAAAAATAGCCGATTCTGGAGACTCTCGAGTTCCGGCGAACACGAAATAAGGGCTAAAGTCAGGCTCGCCATTTTGCCGCTTTTAACAAATATGACGCCGCCCGCGCACTATAAACACGTGCAGTGGACTTCTCACTCGCACGCTTTGTAACGGACGTGAATGAATTGGAAGAACAAGGCACCAGCAGTTTTGATACACTATCAAAAAAAGCTATAGATAAAGTAGATATGATTCCAGCTGAACGTGATCCACACCAAGTCACGAAAAGTTTAATTAGGAAAGAATGTAATATTTATGAGTCTACGGGAAAACGTACTCCTAATCTTGAGATGTTGTATCAAGCCCTTATGACCGTCAAGCCCACTTCTACAGAAAACGAGCGTGTTTTCAGTCTGGCTGGAAACATAGTAACCAAGATAAGAAACCGACTTTCGGACTAATCGATTAACGCTTTAATATTCTTAAAGGCGTACATTTTAAGACAAAAATCTTTATCGAAATTACCAGTTTATGTCTGATCAAAAGACTGAAAAAGTAGATTAGGTAGTTTAGGTTTTATTTTAATCGTTGATTTTTTGTAAGATTTTTGTTTTTGTATGTTTGTAAGAAGAGTTTTAATTGTGTTTTGTATTTCTAACTTGTAGTGCGAAGTGCAATAAAAAAATTGTGATTTTCATTTGTTTTTCATTTTATATTCAGCAATAATTTTCAATTTCTTACCAAAGACTCGAGAGTCGAGACAACTCGAGAAATTGGAGTCGAGAATTCTCGAAACTCGAGAAAAAAAATGAGGCGAGAAACCAGAAACCCTATGTGCTATAAATTAATAAAAAATTACTTACCGACCTTGGGTTTCATGGTAAGAAGAAAGGTCGAGGGTTTTATATGGGGCATTGCGGCCAAGTTAACCTGTATGTTTAGATACTGTTTACATGCAAGTGTGATGAAAATAAACAAAAATGGTTGTGAGTTAATGTAATTAAATAATAATCATGACATTGGCCTAATTAGGTATTCATATACAAAAATTATAAGTGCCAATTAATTCTTAGCACAATTTAAAAACGAATTTAGAAAATAGCAATATTATTTCGTAATGGTTGTATAAGTTTATCCATAGTCTAGTAGTAAAGAGTGAATAATGGCTAACTTTTTCCTAACTAGGGATAGATATGCCATTTCCATCCCTCTATTGAAGGTTTTCCCTTGTTTTACCGACTCTCATTTCACCGAAAAGTCACTTCACAGAATTTTCGTTTCATAAATAGCGATTTTCTGCTGAAACCGTGTTGATTTCAGTTTATATTGTGATGGTTACAAGTCTAACTTAACCTTACCTACGTGAATCATATTTAATATTATGAAAAACCTTGCTTTCCGAACATAAGGGATCAATTTTTCTTTCTTATATCTAGCATTTAAATGCGAGTCTCTTATACAATACCATTGTGGTATTCGTAGTGCTGGGGCCACACCTCTGTCTTTAGCCTCGCATGTATTATGTATGCTCGTGGCAATTATTACACCAATCGATATCAAGGCGGGAGCGGCCTCGACGTCTTCTTGCAGCCTAATAACACTTTTATTATAGTAAAGACGACTACAGGGTGAGTTTCAAAAAAAGGCTTTCCATGTCGTCCATTTTGTAAGGCTATATTTTACACATTAAAATACAGATGTAGTGAATTATATCAATTGGAATTGTTCATATTTTTTAAATTACTCTGGTTTGAAAACCATTTCGAGGAATAGGGGTTTAAAGACGTTCTGCATTTTTTTTTTATATTTCTCTATTTCGGACATTTCGACAAAAGTATATTTGACCTTTGTTTGACTTTCGTTTTTGGCTTGAAGCTCTCTTAGGTGTATGCTACGGTTTAGGCGAATACCGCTTGAAATAGTACTTTTTATTACACAATAACAAACACTTTTTATCATTAGGTATCATTTCATTGTTGTGATTTATTAGAAAATGCCAACCCTTTAAAATAATCATGTCATCCATAAAAAGTCTGCTAAATAAATAAAGATATTAAAACAAAACTATTGGGTCAATTACAAAATTAATGAAATAGGTCTCTTAAAATTACCTATTCTCTCGAATTAGAATGTAGATACCGTCAGTTATTTTTTTTGGTCTATCCCAATTATCATACGATATCGTATTTTAAGGAAGTTCGTATTCATCTTGTAAAAAAATTGTAAGAGCCATTTGGTCCTTAAGATGTTTTTAATTTAAGACATTCTTAGATGTAGTCGTACCAGTATTTAGGCATTTTGGGAATCAGATGTTTTGGATGTTTAAAGTATTTCGAAATTTAGGCATTATTGAATTATACAATGAAAAAGACTCGTTATTAAATATATTTTCAACGTTCCGTGCAAGTTACATTAATACGGCTTTTGAAAGCAGTCCAATAAGTACTAAGCGATATAAAAAGTCTTCATAAAATGCGGTTTACGACGTTTTAAAGAGAAAACGCCCGTTTATCTTAAAAGCAGCCATCAGCAGAATTACTCATTTTAAAAATAAATCTCTTGTGAACGAATGAAAGATATGTTTCTTGTTATATAATATTTTTACTTCGTATTTGAAATACACTGAACTAAAGTCTAATTCTATGGAACTTGCTAACTATGTAAACAAACCGCCATATTGAAATTGTCTCTGAATGATGAATTTACTAGTGATGGACAATACTCCTTTACTTATTGTCAAACCATATCGAATAATAAAATACCGAAAGTAAAAAACAAGTAGTTACTTATTTCTAATTTGTTTAATCACGATCTGAAGAAGAATCGGTACTTGAAGATGATATATCACCAGTATTTATTACAAAAGGTGCCGTTATATCATCTGTGAGTGTGATCAGCGTGAGTTAGGTAATGTGTAGGGGCCTTAATATATCGCCAACTTTAGCCACAACACTACCCATCATAGACAATTGTAGAATTTAAAAGAAACAAAAACGTCATTCCATCAGGTTCTAATAACCTAACTTATGAAACCATTTAAACTTTTAATGAAATATTCAAGATAGAGTTATATATTTGGTGATTTTGTATTTCACAGTAACGACCGTTTCAATAGTTTATGGTTTCAATGGTGTTTGATGAGGTGGTGTAAAAATTCAAGGAGAAACAGTGGCAAAACAAAGTTAAGTCTTTTGTTTACATAGTTAGCAAGTTCCATAGAAATACACTATACATTTTGCTAACATAAAAAACGAACTAGGATTTAAAAAAGATGTAGCCTCAAACTAGTTGGGTTCCGTCAATTTGAATTTAAATTGTAAAGAGCTTAACAACGAACCCAACAGGGTTCCTAGTCAATATGCTTAAAGTTAAGTAAGCTAATTTCGAAAATCGACAAGATGTATAGGATTAACGTAAGCTGATGACAGGTCGCTTGACCGCTTATGTCAACTCGATACATTTCGAGTTGATGGAAAACAGAATTGTTATCAGCATCTTGGCTTCGCCTTCTGATGCTATTGAAAAACATTTTTAGAACTCAACTTGATTGATTTATTATTTCAAAGACTTTCGTTTTTTCATACATATTAAGCAAGGTTATATTATAACGCATTGTGGTCAAAAAGCTCTAACTAGTTAAAGTCTCATCTTGAAAAGGAAAATTCGAAAAACTTGTGGTAGTTATAATTCAAAAATAACAGTAAAATGTGGGTTACTAGCTCCAAACGTTTTGGATATTCTAACAGCGGACACATATTATTATGTTTTCATTTCATTAATGGCTTTCAGTCCTGTTTAAGTGTAATTTGCTCATAATTTAAATACACTCTCATGGATTTGTCAGAGAACTCCATGGATATCACACACGAGGACAATTGTTTGGAAAAGTATTTTTTCTTGAGGACTAAACAATAACACGCTTCTGTCAGGTCCATAGATATGGTTCTCTAATCTAATTGTAATTTTAATTAATGGCATCGTTTCACTCCTGGTAAGGTGTATTCGCCAACGGCAAGTTATTTGTAGACACTCCCATGGACTTTGGCATGACATGACTTTGCTCTACAATAGGTCCATAGATATCACATTCGAAGGCAATTGTTCGGTAAAAGAGAATCTCTTCTGATGGACTAAACAGAAGCGAATGGGGTTAGCTCCACGCGCTTCTGTCAAGTCCATAGATATGGTTACTTCAAATTAGATTTTGACACATTATGTACATGTCAAATATCAATTTTAACCTGAAGTAATCAAAATCTAGGAGGCCATTTGCAACGTTAAAAGATGGCGGACGTGTAATTTGTTTTAGACTTTAATTTTTGTGTAATTAGGTGTTCAAAGTTCTTTTCTGATAGTGATTTGTACTTTTTATGCCTTAGTGTCGCACAGTGATTGAAGACTCAGAGATGAAGATCAAAATCTACGCGAGGTTTAAATATTGGGAACGAAACTATTTCCCGAAAATCTTTTGGGCTAATCACCATTTTATTAAAGAGCTTCGGTCTTTTCGGTAGAGTAATTGCCACTTTACTCTCTCTTCAACCAGCTTTTTTACCTTCAAAATTAGCCTACGGTCTTATTTAGCCAAAAACATGGTGTAAGTATACCAATTGACATAATAATGAGACTCTTCTCCTTAGCGTGTCGACGGCGTTTCAGATGGAAGCTGAACAATATTCAACAACGCGAACGGCATTGCTAGAGGCATTATATATAGGTAGGTCCTGCCGCCAGCAGAGCTTGTACATAACTATACATAGGTTTACATCGATTCCACTCATCGCCTGCAACCTATTAAGGGCTACAAATCAACGCTAAGCACTAGAACGTACTCAGCTGCAGTGTTATTCTTAACTCACTTTTCAGTTCGTCTTCGAAATATTAAGCGGCAAGCTGAAGTTGTCCCACGCGCTTCGTACAAAATACATAGTTTAGCACCTACACTATAAAAATAAGTAAGACGCTAAGTAAATTCGTAATTCAAAATATTTATTCAATAAATTGGCCACAAGTGATCTTATTTGCCGTGTGGTTGCCGGCTTAGAATTGTGCCAGTCCATGTCTTCCCGTGGAAGTCGTAAGAGGCGACTAAGGGAATAAAGGCTTGTAGTACTGTTAGGCGATGGGCTTGCTACCTGTCACTAATATACACTGTTAAACATTTTAGCCTAATTGTGCAAATTGCGGTTACAGAGTTATCAACAAGTTTTAAGAGTTGTTGGTAATTCTGTAGCTCTGCCTACCCCACTCTGGGAATGAAGGCATGAAGGTATGTATATATGTATGTATGACCTTATTTACACGTTGAGTGAATGTAAACACGACAAGACTATCATTGCAAAGAAGTAGCGCCGCAAAAAACTCCAGCAGAAGGTAATTTTTCCAACATAAAACACATCTAACAAGCTTTTGATTGTTGCGTATAAGAGTCTTGATTCCATACGAGTCTAACAAGACGTTAGACACAACATCTAACATTTTAGTTGAATCTCTAAAGAACTTGCCGTTATTTATATCAGTTTTGGTTGATATAAAGCTAATATCATAACTATTGTATTAATTATTAATCAACTAAAGCTGCGCATTCACGACCGCTCGAACAAGCCGAATAGAGCAGCGCCGCGCCAAAATCGATCCGTGAATGACAAAACTGTAGTGTTTAAAATAACTTGGCGCGGTGCATTGGATTTCCAAATGGACGGAAAGCCAGCGTCACGCTCCAACGCGCAATCCGAATGGAACTATCTTGAATGTTGAAATTCAAAGTTCGAACACGTCACGCTTCCGCGCCAAGCCAAATGGCGTCGTGGCTCTGGCTACCATTTTCTGCTCCGTGATGTCGTAACGTTGAGGTGTGGCGTGGCGCGCCCGTGAATGTAGGCAAAATATTACACCCATCTAGTTGTCCCATCCAGTTGTGTAGTTGTAGACGACGCGTTGGCCTAGTTGGTAGTGACAGTCCTGGGTTCAAATCCCGGTAACGGCAGATATTTGCGTGATGAGCGCGAATATTTGTTCCCGAGTCATGGGTGTTTTCAATGTATTTAAGAATATATTTCTCTATATAACTATGTTTATCGTTGTCTAGTACCCATAGTACAAGCCTAGAGCTTAGTTTGGGACTAGGTCAATTTGTGTGAGATTGTTTCCTGATATTCCTTATATTCCTGATGATACAATACATCTGTCGCCGAGACAAACGGCGCGTCCTTGAATACACGCTTTAGAGAAAATTTCTCCTGTTTGTCTCTCACTTTTTGAGTGCACTGCTTTAATTGCGAGTTCGTTAGGCAATAAGCCCTCGTATCATAATGATTGTCAACCCTTAAATCAAGTCCGATTTCTACGATTGTTTAATACGCTGTAGCACAGAATAAGTTTTAGTTAGTACTTCTCCGTACATTTTTTAATTTATTTGTTTAAACGCAGAGACCTAGTTTTTCTTCATAATTATCTACAATATATTGAAAAAATCGTAAAAATTTGACACTTTAACTTCACAATCATATTAACCAATATTTGCCCCCCCCCCCCCCATTTGTTCGAATACGAATACGAACAACATCTAAAATATTTCTGGGCATATACGGTGTTGATCGTTTTCAAATCAGAAAGCATGTAAGAAACCAATTAAAACCACAGATCTGGGCATACACGGGTAAAGAGAATAAACCAACAGATATACCTACTCGTAACTACACTGATTTACAGCTGGACGCGGCGACACGGCAGAGAGCATATCCGTAACGCAGCCAGCGTGAGATGAGAGATGCGTGCAGATTGCATTGTCTGTTGCAGTACGCAGATATGGCGGGTTTGAGCGGAGATAAATATGACACGGTTAGACGGACGCAGATCGCGAAAATATAAGATTATTCTTTAGAAGATACGTTATCATCATGATGCATCAGATACTTACGATAGGGAGCTTGAGTATATTGAATTTACCAGCTTTTTAACAGGATTATGAAGATAAAAATACATACATACATACATACATAACTTCACGCCTATCTCCCAATGATCACCGATCTAAACATACCACTTTCGCTTCCTCAACATTCATCAATCTCTTCATGCACGTACGTCGGTTTCGGGTGCTTTTTATTTGGCCCTTATTCAGTACATCGCGAATCTGATCACCGTACGTCCGTCTAGGACGTCCCCTACCGACATCTCCGCTCACTCTCGCTCGCCATATATCTTTCGTAACCCTTCTTTCATCCATCCTTTCTAAATGACCAAACCATCTTAGCATACCCTTCTCAATTTTAGTCATTAGATCTTCTTTCAATCCACATCGTTCTCAGTTAAAAATTAAAATGTCATACAAAAAGCGTAGACGTTCTTCTCCCTTAGT
Organism: Acleris emargana; assembly: GCA_927399475.2. Lineage (NCBI taxonomy): Eukaryota > Metazoa > Arthropoda > Insecta > Lepidoptera > Tortricidae > Acleris > Acleris emargana. The sequence continues at coordinate 6,156,889 of OV656860.1, forward strand.
GCGATTTTTGAACATGTACATATTATGAAAAAAATAGGTCTGTACGTTTTCTTTTCTAACAAAATATTTCTTGGAAAGAAAAATAAAATAAGAAAGTATTTTCGTTTTTTTTTAATAACACCACATTTTTTTTAATAACAGCATCTTATTCGAAACTTTTAGCTACATTTTTTTTTAAACCTATAACTGTCCCATCCCATGACAATCCTCCAGCGTTCTGCTGGCTATCGCTGTGTCAGTTGCACTCGCGATCGACGGTATATTGGTCACTTGCGTGTTTAAAAATCGAACATTGCCGCCATCGTGTTTATTTTTATCCCTAAACTTGTTGGTCTGTTTTTGATTTCAATTTTGTAATCGATTTCCAAATTCATTTCTGATTAGGGACAAACTAAATTTTAGTACACACAATGGATCCGATTCTACAGGGCCTCTAAACTTCCTAATTTTATTTAGGTGTCGCTAAAACACTGGTATTCTATGAGCAGCTGTCATAATCAAATGACAGCGCCATGACAGCGCTAATTTGAATCTGACGCTTCTTATTTTAGGCGGTCTTATACATTGTCAGATTGACATTCTGGAATAGCACTGATTAAATCTGCCGTCTCACTAAACTATGTCTTACATACTTACATACCCTCACGCCTTCTTTCCCAGAGTGGGGTAGGCAGAGCTACAGAATTACCAACCACTCTAAAAACTTGTTGATAACTCTGTAACCACAATTTGCACAATTAGGCTAAGATGTTTAACAGTGTATATTAGTGACAGGTGGCAAGCCATGTCTTAAAACTAGATAATATAGTTTTAGTTAGTTTTAGACTGTTTAAGCGATGTGCACGTAGAATCGGGTCCAATGTCAACTTGATTTCCTGGTATCATTGCGCTAATCTGATGATCGAAGGCAGAAGACAACATTGTTTTTTTGTTTTTATGGCATAGAGAAGACAAACGAGCACACAGGCCACCTGATGGTAAGTGGAGACTGTGACCCATAGACATTCGCATTCACAAGACTGCAATGCAATCCTAAGACTGCAAATGCGTTGCCAACCCTGAGGACTAAGATGGAATGCCTCTATGCTAGTCATTTCACCGGCTGTCTTATCCCCAAACCGGAACACAACAATGCGAACACTGCTGTTTGGCGAACATCGCTGCGTAATTAACGTATACCCTTCGTGTTAAAGTCGTTAGTCGTCTCTATGAGCAGTTTTTGAGTCAGCACAAAGGCTTTATCGAAAACATATTTTTGGCAGACATTATTTCATAATATTTTTTTTAATATGTGGGTGGATCCATCTCTGGTGTCGACCGTACTCTAAGAAACTTGAGGATACTTGACACGGCCCTAATTTTCGCGCTCAGTTGAGTGAGCATATTGGATATAATCGGCATTCCTTACAATAAAATGTTTTGATGACTGTACAGTGATGGACTAAGAATTGTAGTGATCTTAGATGTAAGTACACACCTAAGCAGTCTAAAGGTGGATCTACATTTTTGACATTTCATCGCAATATGATCCCGTGACCGCGTAACGCGTGTCAGTACCGATGGGCTTAATTCTATCGCACTGGCAATCGTAATCGTTTTCATTTTGAAAATCGAAGGCTTGTCGGCATACAAAATGAAAACAATTGCTCCACTTTGAAGTCGATTGTCAGCTGTTTATGTGGACGGCATTCGTTATGTGAGCATTTCTAAAAAAGTTTGTACATTTCATTTACGACTTCGATTTGCAAAAAAAATTGCAGGTTGGTAGGGTGAATGAAGCTGAGCCTAAATAACATAGTGTCCCAAAATGTCCTCATACATTTGTATGAAACTTTCCTTTTTTGTTACTAACTTTCTTTGGTTCATGGTAACAAAAAAGGAAAGTTTCATACAAATGTATGAGGACATTTTGGGAGACTATGTTATTTAGGCTCAGCTTCATTCACTCTACCAACCTGCAATTTTTTTTGCAAATTAAAGTCGTGAATGAAATGTACAAACTTTTTTAGAAATGCTCATGTTCAGGGTAGTCACGGTGTGACCCATCCCGACGTACAATAAATGATAGAATATGTAACCAGTACTGTAGATTTGCCACGCAGTTATATCTGATAGCGCCCGTAGGGAAGAACAGTGTCAGCAGACCACTGACGCAATGGCGTGATGATATTTAAGAGAATGCGGGGCCCTTTATGGAAGGCCCAATTGAAAGATCATTCAAGAGGCATACTCAACAGTGAGCAATAAATGCCCCAGAAGAAGAAAAAGAGAAGAGATAAAAAAAGATAAAAGATAAAAGATGTTTATTCAGTAAGTAGGCCGCACGGGCACTTTTACACGTCAAAAATCTACCAGCGCTTCGGAAGAGACCACTGCTGAGAAGAAACGCCGCAAGAAACTCAACAGTAAGTCGTTTTTTAAATATTGCTAATGATATTATACAATAATAAACTTAACCTAGCATTATATAAAACAATGAATCTCACATAACACCAAAAATGTATTCATGCGTAGTTGAGCAGGAAAACGTGTCAAAACTCAGAATTGTCACAAAACTAATAAGCAACAGTAATATAAAAAAAAAAAAAATATAGAAAGTATACAAGTTATACTTACCTTTGACGGTGCAAGACCACATGCATAAAAGTTTCGATACATTCTCCTACAGAAACCGTGTCCCCTAGACAATAATACAATATTTACATATTTTTTAAGACTAATTTAAATTATTAAATTATTTAGGTGTTGGCCAAGCATTTTTATCTGTTAGATAGTCTTCGACCCTATAGTAAGCTTTAGACATCAACGACTTTTTCAAGTAAGTTTTAAGTATTGGAAATGGTAACTTTAAAACAACGTCAGGTAATTTATTAAAGAAAAGGATGCATTGACCTACAAATGATTTATAAACCTTACGGACACGAAATTTTTTAATAGCAATTTTATTTTTAGTTCTCGTATTCAAATTATATACATCACAATTCTTAACAAAAGAGTCTTGATTTTTAATGACATAAATAATATTCTCATAAATAAATTGTGATGCTACTGTCAAAATATTAATTTCTTTAAATAGTACTCTTAAGGAATCACGGGAGTTTAGATTATATATAGAACGAATGGCTCTTTTTTGCAACACGAATATAGTCTGTATGTCAGCAGCTTTTCCCCAAACCAGAATACCGTACGACATAACACTATGAAAATAACTATAATAAACTAAGCGAGCTGTCTCAACATTAGTAAGTTGCCTGATTTTCCTAACAGCATAAGCTGCCGAACTTAATTTACCTGCTAGTACTGCTATATGGGGACTCCATTGCAAGTTTTTATCTATAGTTATCCCTAAGAAAAGCGCCTTATCTACCATTTCCAATCTCTCATTATTAAGAAATATACTAGATTCTACCGGTCTAACATTAGGCAAAGCGAACCTAACACATTTAGTTTTCGTAGCGTTGAGTAGCAAATTGTTACTAGTAAACCAATTAAGTAATTTACCTAGTATGGTATTTATCCTACTGTAATCGACGGATTTTCGGTCTACCTTGAAAATTAATGATGTATCATCAGCGAATAGCACAATATCACAAAGATTATCTACTGTGCGTGGTAAGTCATTAATATAAACCAAAAATAAGAAAGGACCTAATATAGAGCCCTGAGGCACACCTAACTTAACAGGGGCTCCAATAGACTGTGTTTGGTTTACAACAACTGTTTGTGTTCTATCACTAAGATATGAAGACATAAGATTTAAAGAATTATTTGACAGACCATAATGTTCTAATTTTAATATAAGAGTCGCATGATCTACGCAATCGAAAGCTTTGGAAAGGTCACAAAAAATTCCTATAGCATCACAAGATTTCTCCCAAATATTGTATATATATTTAATGAGCACAGATGCTGCATCAGTAGTGGATCGTCCTCTGGTGAAGCCAAACTGATTACTGTTAAGCAGTTTATTTCTATTGAAGTGATCTACCATATCTTTTAACATTAACTTCTCAAAAACTTTACTTAAAACAGGTAGAATAGAAATGGGACGGAAATTCGTTAAATCACTCATATCGCCCGATTTAAAAAGTGGTATGACTTTACTATATTTCATAAGATTTGGAAAGACCCCCTCTGAAATGCAATTATTGTAGATTAAAGCTAAGTGCGGTGCAATTATATCTATGACATGATGGATGACTTTAACTGATGTTCCCCATAAATCCTCAGTTTTTTTTAAACTAAGCGATTTGAATACCTACCTTAACAATTAAAACTGAATCTACGTGGCTAAAATCAAAGCTTTCGTTACATTTAGTAACATTAGCACAAAGTAATTTTTGAGCTTCAATCGCAGATGATTGAAGACATTTCGTGGTATTAACGGCTATTGTCGAGAAATAATCTTCGAACGCTAAGGCCACGTCTTTGTTTGACTTGATTTGTTTGTCACCCTTGTTAATGGTTACTTGATTATCACGAGTTTTAGATTTACCCGTTTCTCTATTTATTATTTTCCACACGGTTTTAACCTTATTGTCAGAAGCTTTGAGCTTAAGACTTAAAAAGTTTGACTTAGCAGTCAAGCAAACTTGCTTGAAAGTCCTTGAATATTTCTTAACATAAACTAAGAAGTCTGCGTTCTTGTTCTCCTCCCTCTGTCTATATAGTTCATAAAGCCTACTCCTACTTCTATGAATGCCTACAGTAGCCCATTCACTAAACTTAGTTTTTGACCCAGAAATAGTTTTCATTTTAAAATTATTATTAAATTGATGATGAATTATTCCAAACAAATCTTTATAATTACTATTAGAATCATTATGTGAAAAGGATAACCCACAGAGATTACTCTGAACTTTATTTTTGAATAATTCCAAACGATTGCTAGTTATGGGTCTGTATGTTATTGTCTGTGGTACTTGATGAAAATAATTTGAAAAAGAAGCCTTTTGACCACTATGATCAGAATAAAAGCAGTTAAATATTGCTTTATCCAAACATTCGCAATTACAAAAAATGTTGTCTAAACAGGTAGCACTTGAAACACCTATCCGTGTAGGTTCAAAGAACAAATTACCTAAATTAAAAGATTTAAATAAACTTAAGATCTTAATAGTATTAATTGACGATTCCAGTAAGTTAACATTAAAGTCTCCACAGACAATAACATGCCTTTGAGTTTTGCAGGCTAATTTTAACACATTTTCCATAGTAGATTCAAATGTGTTGAAATCGGCTGATGGTGGTCTGTAAACGCAAATAATTGTGTAATTTTCTACTTCTATGCAAGAGATTTCTACAAGCCTCTCTAGAGATAGCCTAACAATATCTTTCCTTTCTTTGGTTTTTAAGGTATTTTTCGCAATTATTAAAGAACCACCATGAATGGCGGATTTCCTGGCAAAAAAACTAACTAATTTAAAATTAACAAAATCAAAAATTAATTGATCTGGTCTAAGCCAATGTTCAGTAACACACATAATGTGTACACTTTCCGTATCTAAAAATAATCCTACTTCTAATTCTTTGCTGGAAAACCCTTGAATATTTTGGTGAATTATATTTATATTCAATGGTGTTTCCGCTGTCCTATACTTTAGTTTAAATTATTAGGTTTGGCATTTGTGCCACTATTGTATCCCTTTGGTTCTATGTTAAAGGCCAAAAGATCTACCAAAGTCAATATATATTTCTTTGGCAAATGAATTTTTTCAGCTGTTAGCGTGAGGCGCTTTATAAATTTATTTATGTCGAAGAAATGATATCTGCCATTATAACATGTAGCATTATACATTAAAGAATTTAATTGAGCTATTTTACTATTATAATTATATGGCATATTTTGTGAATATGGTAAAGCACAAAGTATAATTTCACCTATTCCTTCCTGTTCAACAAGGTTTAATGTTGATATTAATCTGTGTATACTTGACTTATCTATACCTAGACTGTTTCCTACTACAATCACTAGAGTAGTAGAACTGTCATAACTACCCTTTGCTATTAAATTGCATAATTGCATGAGGCTCGCATTATGATAACAATAATTTGACACATTTTGTGTCAATTTATTTCTAAGCATGGAACCCATTCCAGACCCTATCTGATCTGAATAAATAATTGTTTTATTATAACTAATTTGTCTAGGGGACCCATCTAAAACTACTTTAGGGACACATGGCTCAGAAATATCAAGAGCCACATCTGGATGAACCACAGTAGTTGGTGAAGTTCCTAAACAATTACAATTGGCAATGCCATTATTAACCAAACAATTAAATCGCTCCTCATTATCTTTACTACTTTCCAGCAATTGTGTGAATGCCAGCATGTGCTCCTTGATTTCACTTTGAGCCGTTGAGTATTTTAATGACATATCCTCAAGTTTATTTCTTAATCTACTTATCTCAGCATTTAATTTGTTAACACTCAAAGCATGTGCAGTCATATCTGAATCTAATTTGTCATTACATTTTTGCACCCTATTTTTCATAACTGATAACTCTAATTTCATTTTAGAATAATTTTTGATACAATCCCTACTTTTAATTAGGTTCTGAGTACGTCTTATGTACTTGTTTATATTAACATATTTCTTTAACTTATTATTACTATTAAAAAATACTAAGTTCTTGATGTTACTGTCCTTAATATCCTTATTAGCTATCATCTCCCGATACAAATTTTGTGTAATAGAACTGTCATAACACTCACGTTCTTTCCGTAGGTAATTTAACTCTTCATTAGCAGCACCGAGTTCTTCTTCAAGGTTAATTATACGGTTTAATGCAACTTCATTTGTAGAAGCACACTGGTTGAAGTTATCTACTAGGGTCTGCAGCTGATCCACCTTATCTTGAGAATCAAGCAGCCTATAGTCATACTCAACAAGGTCATTCCTTAACACTGTGTTTTTGGCCAACATTTTCTTTTGCTCTTCCTCGCAATCTTCCCTTTCCCTTAGTAGCTGGTCATTTAAGGTGTTGGCAGCTTGCAGCTCTTTCAAGGTAGCTTTTAGTTGCATCTCAAGCTGGCTCAAGAGCGTTGTAGAATTATGGTAAGTTGTTTAAATAAAACCGTTGCCTGTAAAAGTCTGTTGAAAATGCACTAGTTATAATATAAATAGAATTAAAAACAATAAACTGAGCTAGCATAACACTAGATTTATTGAGTTCAACAGTCAGCCGTAAGACTCGTAAGATTTGCGCTCGCCATCTTTATTTGAAGTATACTAAGTATATCCTCTCGATCTGCCGTTCGCTTTGTATTCATCTTTCAAACGCGAGAAAGGGAACAAAAGATTATTTGGGATATTTCCACGTACCTACTAAAAATGGTCTATTCTATTTCACAACTTCTGAAATATCCTTTGAGCGGTACATTCGGGTAAATGGTGCCTACATAGTAGCGAAATTTCATTAAACACTAATTTTCTTCACTTTTCTTAATGTAGCGATTTTTATATACCTACCGGTTTCAATTTTTCCCATCTAAGTTAGGTTAGGTTAGTTTTTATATTAGGCCTAGAGGACTGAAACTACCTACTTATATGAAAGAGGCTACATAAAGAAAAGCGAATAAGAAAATTCGCTACTGTGATAAAATGCTTTGTTGTAAAAATTATCTAACAAATCCTATTTGTAGTCGACTTATAACCGCTCTCTGATATTTATTAAAATATGTACGCGTAACCCTATTTGTTTATGGTTTAGCGAGGAAATGTAGGTACAAAAAGCACTTTATTACCTAGAGGCAAACATTTCTACTTTAGTCCGTCACGTCGCGTTACTACACGAACATGAGAAGTAAGAAATATGACACCTACGACTATTATTGACCACCAAAAAATTACATCAAACTATTTCAATTATTTCATTTATACAGTCACCGAATGATTAAATGTAGAATATTTGGTAGCGTTTCCTCTCTGAATAGCTTGTCCATGTCACTGAAAAAAAAACAAATTCACTTGAATATTTCATTCCCAGTGAGGCGTAAACCACCCAAGAGATTTACCAAGACGCAGAATCTTATACCTAATCCAAATTTCAATTTGAGATCGCAAACACCGATCTCTCCTCATCTTGCGAAATTGCAATAATTGTGCATAGGTAGACGTTGAAACGCGATTCGAAAGTTGCATCAAGGATACTGAGATCGGTTCAATTTGCAAACTCGGCTATACAAACATTCCATTTGATGAACATATATCACGATATATTTTACGGTACAGATAGAATTACCCACGTAGCAACAGTAGCAAAATGCTACGGGCCCCGCACACCCACGTTTACCTGATATGTATTTGTACCAGTTCTGTTTTATTTAGCACCCTAAACTTAAGAAATAACCCAACATAAACCAAGGGCCTCTTTATAGAAATTGCAACAGGCGCGCGCTAGCTTGTTCCGGCACTGGAGGTAGGTTACAAAGTCCATTAAGGAATAGTTTCTGTTTAACATTTTGTAGTCTGTATTTTAAGCTTTTGTTGTATAATTACAATTACTGTAGGTTGGTACTTTTTTCAGTCGCCATCTGCTTACCAAAGTGACGAGTCCATCAGACTCAGGGTAAGGACAGCGAAGATTCTGTTGCCACCTTCATCTGTTCAGCTTTTACTCATAATATTGTAACCGTCAATGGGTTTTTAACGTTATCTAGTTTAAAAGTAACTTGCAAGATTTGGACAGATACATACTAAAAATCAAAACATTATACAGAAGGTTAGGTCGCTAGGTGCAAAGCTTTAAGGGGGTGATAGACGAGGTATTTTTGAACATTTTTAGCTGTATATATGTCTTAGACAAAATTTGGTAGTTGAAAATTTAAGGATTTTACTGAAAATACCCAGAATTAGATAGTTACGTGTTACCCGTGTTTTGGATAGTTTAATGTCTATTGAACCAAATTAAACAAGGTTTTAAGCGTCTTAAAAACAAAATGGAGGCATTCGAAATTATAAAAAATGTCTCAGATTTTGGATCAGAATTTTTTAAGTGCCTTTATAAAATTTAAAAAACTTTTAAATGTTCAAAAACTCTTTTAAAACATCACTGCTTATTGTTCTTCCTTTTAAGGTATCAGTCATTCACATCGCTTGTCAAATCTCTAAGTTAAGGACCGCTAAAATGCATAGCTAAAGATGTGCAAAAATCCATCCCTTAAAGTTTGGCACTCTGCTACCTAACACCCTGTACAAAAGCTTGTTACAAATATATAGTAAACCAATACATAGGTCATATTTCAACATCACATGTCCCTAATCCTATGAAAGAAAATTGACTAACACTGACTAGAAACAGGATATCACCTGACCAATTGGACAGTTTATACAAAAAAACACAGTGAACACAAGTAAGCAAAGTAACATTTTGTTTAAGTTTTGAGTCTCTGCTAGTTATTCTGTCTTCTTTCTGGAATCTTCTCGCAGCTGTGGACCAGCCGGCACTAACACACCTGAAAGTTTGCTCACCTAGTAAAACACAGGTTCGAGCAACAAATTCAGGCCCATCAGTGTACCAGACTCTTATTTCTTCTTTATTCTGACTTCTGTCTTGTCTTCTGTCTTCTGGCTTCTATCTTACAATATAACAATTCTCATTCAATTATTTAACACTAAAAAAACAAAACTCGGAACAGTACATTTTTAAATATAAGTATACAACAGGCGGTCTTACCGCTTAATAGCAATATCTTCTTTCTTCTGTCATTCTGCATTATTAAAATGGGGTTGTCAAGCCCAAAAAAATAAGAGCGGGTCACAGATCAACACTTAGCTGGACGTTGTCCTGAAAGTTTGACACACTGGAAAAATAACTTTTATTAGTGTATTTAATACTATTATCCATTTGAGACTAACTTATATGCTATTATGAGTCTGTGCTATAAATAAATAAATATCACGTGACAATCTCACACAACTTGACCTAGTCCCAAACTAAGCTCTAGGCTAGTACAGTTAGTTGCAGAGAAAATGAACCCCTCTCGCTAGGTAACTTCTATGCGTGGGAGGTTACTTTTCTCTGCACCACCGTACTATGAGTACTAGACAGAAATTATAGAAATAATATATTCAAAGTTCAGAAACAAATACTCGCGCTCATCAGACAAATACTTTACGGTACCGGGAATCGAACTTAGGTTCTTAGGCAGGGTCACAAGTGTCACAACGAACTAGACTTAACGTGTCTAGGTGAGCTTATCCATTTCAAGATCCATCTCTAAATAAAGAGTCCAATGTCCTTGGATAGAACCTGATGTTACACAAATTAAAACTAGTTAGTTCGGGACGAGATAGTAGACAGACGATAAACGAGGTGTGCGGGAGCTGTGACTATTAAGATTGATCGTGTATATAAAAACTTCTCCAAAAATAAACATTAACACTGGATATCAATAACGGTAGTAAAACATTACATTGTAGTACTCAGATACATAAAACACGCCTAACAAGCCGTCAATACTGGCATAAAACAAAAAGAAAAACCAATAAAAACATTTTATTACGCCGAGACATAATCTTAACTCAAAATCTACATCATTATGACAAACAAGCATGGCGGCGAAATGGCGGGATAACCTCGCGCTTGACAGCTGTCAATTAATGGCGGGAACGCGTGATAAACGACGGGGAGGGGGGAAAAAGCTCGTGTCATATGGCGGTTACTTTTTCCACAGATGTGTAAAAATATGAGTGTTACATTTTAACTGACTTAAAAAAAAAAGCAACAGTTTCAGTAATAGATAATACAATATTTAGTAATGCTGTTTTTGTTTAAAAAAATATGCCAAATAAAACTTGTGATGGCATAAAAATTACCAAGGGTAAAAATAAGGCGATAACCCAATCAATCAGCCAGCCAGCCAATCCAACCAGCTGTTTTTTATCATCGGTAACAAAAAATAATAAAATACAGAATTAGAGAGCTATAAGGTTATTTTGAGTAGCAAAATTTAAATGAATACTTTTTGCTTTGCGTCCTATTGCTACATAACACTGACTGTATACATGACTGTAGCGCTAAAAGATTAAGAATTAAGAAGCATTACAAATTCTATAGGATTTTATTAAGTTCATTAATAAGCTTAAAGTGGGATAATTTATTCCATTAAATGAGGGAAATTAGCGGAATATTCTTGAAGACATGGGAATCTTAGATCATTAATAATGCGGTACCACTTCCATTAACAGGTAGAGATCAACGCTGAAATGCCGCTTGGCAATAAACGAATGTTAAATTGCCTGCAAATCAACATAATACTTACACTGTCTTTTTTGACGACACAATTAGCATTATCTGTGTTTAATATTAATGGGTTAGTATCAAAATGAACATATTACTTACTTACTTAAACTCACGCCTTCATCCCAGAGTGGGGTAGGCAGAGCTAAAGAATTATCTACAACTCTAAAAACTTGTTGATAATTTATTATTTGATTAGAATGTTTTCATAACTCAGCCCCTAGTGCAGCTAGTTATGTCAAATCAATGCAGCATACCTATTGATTTGAAATAAGAATATAAACAAATTTTATTTTTTATTTTTATTATTATTAGTATAAAAAAAGTATAATATTCCGTTGAATCTCATTAAGTCTTAAAACGATTTGAAACCTTAACAACTGGACCGTTACTGAATTGATTTTCAACGGTTTGCATAATCCGATATAGGTAGCATTAAAAAACCTACACACGCAAATCACAACTCTAGGCAAATAGTTAATTATTTCTACCAGTTAGTATATTTTATCCCACGCTCGTCCGCTCCCAGTATCATAGTTATATCACTATTAACTATTCGTGTGATGACTCATAAAATTACTTAAATAGATGTTTTACCTACTTCACCTATTGTACCTACAGTTAAGGAAATTGAATCCTATACCATTTTGGACTATTTCATATTGACGTAATCAATCAAAATGTCAGAGACGTCTTATGATTTTATTTACAGTGTCACTTTGACATAGTCCTAAATGGTGTAGAAATCAATTTCCTTGACTGTACGCTGCGCTTGATTCAAATCATGCAAGTCAAAATTAAACTAAGTAATGCCCTTTAACAGAATGCACTTAAATTTGTAACGTTTAGAAGCTAACAGCTGTTTTGTCGATAGGAGGTCTGATGATGACGTGATGATGATGATAATGATACAAAATGGTACCGCTGAGCTTATTAAGGTGATCACGGAAAACAGTATAAAACAACAAATTTTAGTGCTTTCTTCATCAATAAATGGAGTGATGAAACAAGAAGATTTTAATGTATTCCTCGCTATTGCTCGGCCTGCTAACCACCTCGTCAGGAAATCTTCGTTTATATAATGCTTTTCTCAAATGATGCGAGGAAATGATATAAATACATGACTTTTCAAAAAACCTTTGACAAATTCGGTGAGAATGTTCGAAGCACAACGAGCCGCCGTCCGTCGCACCACACGCCCCCACCCTCAAGTTGGGAGTACATGGTGGGAGTCCTTTCGATTTTATACGCAATAGAGAGCACTTTTTAAAAACAATATGGACATGGACGGAAAGTGTTTTCATATGGTTTTTTTACTCCTAGGAGTAAAATGAGGCACTTTCTGTGTTTCAATCGGAAAACCGCTCTTCCCGAGCATGTTTAATAAAATATATTTTAAATGATATTATTCAGAAAATATTAAACATTGAACCTGCAATCACCTTTAATGATTCATTAACAACCTAACCGCAGTTCCCACAAACTAATAATAGTTTAATTAATTGTATTACAAATTACTGACCATTGCGTGTGCCGGCGATCGATACACCCACAAAGTGCAGCCATACACTTATATGTATGTATGTATACAGATGTATGACTGTGGCATGACTAAGCGCCGACTATTACCGCACCCGCCCTTTTATGGATGGCCATCTCTATTCATTTATATTGTAATAAAAGCCGTCATAGTTCAGGAGCAACGCAGTTTTTTTGTTTGGAATTCGACAAAGAATTTACCTCTATCAAATTAAAAGTCATGTCGGTTTCATTGTACAAGAAATCAGACATAGTTTTAAATTGCTTTTGGTACAACACATAACAAATGAAAGGTTGAAGTTGATTGTACTTATTAGAAAATAGCAAACCCATTTAGCTGGCAGAGTCAAGTTGGGGCCACACCAACCGCATAGCTATGGGAACCTTTTGCGTAATGTAGCGACTAGACCTTTATCGCGATGGAGAAAGCATCCGTCACTTGTACTTTATACTGGTTAGAAAGTGACGGATGTTTTATCTACGTTTATCCACATCGATAAACACGAACGTAATAGGCCCACAGAAGAAGCTAGAACTAAGCTTTTTGTCGAGGCAAGGCCTAGACATATTGTCAATTTTATACCTTACCCATTACAGTCGCAGAAATGACATTAGGGTAAAAAAGAACGAGCAGACAATACTGATTGGTATTGATACATACATTTTAAATGAAGTAGTATATATCAAGAGGTTAATTAAATGTTGCAAAATAATGTTACAATACTAACTTGGGATGTGATACTTAAGCGTATTACTTCAACTCGACGTAGCTTATATTAACGGGCGAATTTAAGAAGCCCCGTCAGAACGTACAAAACACATTTTAGCCCCTGGATTCCCAATTAGAGCTCGACTCTGAATTGTAAATTCAACTAAGTTTGTTTTTAATCTTAAAAGTTACAACGTGTCTGAGCCGCGATGTGTTTGTGTATCCAATCACTTTACTAAACAACATTTCACAAACTGATTCATTTCACCAACTCACTTGCTTCCGAACTGTAAATATCTAAGGATTATTTCAGAACCATCTTTTACAATCCTACAGGTTAGGTTAGGTAAGGTTAGTTTGATAAAAACCTAAAATATTTATTTTTCGAAAAAATCCTTTTACAAAATGATATGTTTGTGATATTTTTTTAGCAAATATGATGGCCAGGCGTTTGGTGTGGACCCGGAAGATTGGCCGTATCTCCCAGAAACCGCACTCTATTAATCTTTTCGAAAACAATTTCGGTTGAACGTTGTACGAATCGAAATAACATCGGATGGGGGAAAGTTTTATCTGTTTTCTAAGCTTTTGTTTGAGTTTGCGTTCGAAGGTTTTATTTGACTTGGCGTGACTTACGGAATCTTTACTCTCTTTGTATGCGTTTAGGAACAATTTTCTACGCGTTCATGCAAAATATCTCGCAATCGCCCCGAGATTAAGTCGTAAGGGTTTCGTAAAGTTATTTCAACTTTAACTTCGATTTTGGTATCTTGGGTAGATATAAATATATTTTGGAAGCAGGCTTTCCAAGTTTTCTAGCGCATATTTATCAATTTGTTGATTTTATCATAATAGTAAAACCTCTTTTTCTCTTTTTATTGTTTTAAGGTCATACTTACTAAATATTACTTTAGAGTTTTAGTTTACTAAACAAGTTGAAATATAGTTGTCTATATTTTATAACTTTAATAAGGTATTGGTTTCCTTGTACAATAATGATTACAAGAAGCTAGAGGAATGTATGAATCTCTTAGCACAAAAAAACTGCTTAAACTACAAAGCAGTAGAAAAGTAAAAAGGAGCGCTTAGAGAAAAATAGGACGGCTTTTTCTTTTAGAACATAGTATGTTCTTAAAGGAAATCCTTTCTTTTCGTTTCGAGCTCTTTGAAAATAATTAAACGGACTTTTTTACACTTTCTGTAGGTATGTAATATGAGATAGTATTTTGTAAATCTTTAAATAGTATAAAATGAAGTCGCTTCCGCTGTCTGTCAGTTAAGATCTTTTAAACTACTCAACGGATTAATGCAGTTTTAAGCAGTTGATAGAATGGTTCAAGAGAAAGGTTTTTATGTATAATACATTCTGGTTTATATTCCGTTGTCACATAAACTAACATAAACTGAAGCAAAGCGAGGGCGGGTCACTAGTGTTTAATAAAAATGTCTTTTATATTTGCATGTCATTGGTTGAACCTACCTATGTTAATTTTCTTAAGTAACGTTTATCAGCATCATTACCTTGTTCATCTATCCTTAAAATATTTTACGTTAAGCTTTTCCTAATTTTCGTGTAACTTCAAAAGTATGAAAGTAACTATACCCGAAAACAAATACTTAACAAAGCCATGAAATAAATTAAAGACAAAATTTTCACCATCGGCTCCTGGTCTAGCTCGCGTGACAAACTAATCGTTGTTCTATTTAAATGCATGTATAAACACTCTTACCGCCTAGGCATTACAGTCCACTTTCAATCAACTTAGTTGCATTTGTGAATACTATAATAGCAGTCCACTGAAATGCCATCTTCAAAGCTTCTAATCTGTAGGCAATAAAGTCTATATTGACGTAAGTCAGGTTTCGGTACTGATGGAAGTTAATTAAATTAACCAATAGCAATTCC
This sequence comes from Acleris emargana, assembly GCA_927399475.2. Classification (NCBI taxonomy): domain Eukaryota; kingdom Metazoa; phylum Arthropoda; class Insecta; order Lepidoptera; family Tortricidae; genus Acleris; species Acleris emargana. The sequence continues at coordinate 6,172,289 of OV656860.1, forward strand.
CATTTCATCCACTTAAGTCTGTCCATCGTAAGTCTGCGGGCAATTTAGCTTTAACTAACTTTAGGGAATCAATATACACGTATAAGTTAAGTATACCTAATGGTAGAACATATTAAAGATGAGCAAAATTCCAGTGGGGGTTGTCATAGTGACGAACTTTTCTTGCCGATGACGTCAATTTGTATACAGGCTGATTAAAAATGAGACTAGTATTGAAGGGTGAAATTTAGTTCGAGTATCGCCGAACAAGTTAAACCACGTATCTATAAGTATAATGGTAGAACATATTAAAGATGATCAAAATTCCAGTGGGAGTCTGAGCGTTGGTGGCATATATAGTGACGGGGTGTTCACTCATAATCAGGGGATGAACTTTTCTTGCCGATGACGTCAATTTGTATACGGGCTGATGAGACTAGTATAGTAGGGTGAAATTCAGTTCGAGTATCGCCGAACAAGTTATACCTATAGGAAGTTTATAACTCTTAGAACCATAACTTTTAGAGCTCTATTAACTTTATAACTTTTAGAACTCTTCAACGGTACTTTTTTCAAGGGTGGTGATAAGATAATCTCGATTAAGATAGTGAGTGACTATAACGTAGAACAATTAATTATATAAATATGACTATGACTTCCCGCGGCGTTACTTGCGGTGAACTTGAAATGTCTTAGTTTAAAATCAAATGAAAGTTCTAAAAAACAAAAAATCGCTCTCAAAATCGCAAAAAATAACTTATTTTAAAATGGTAGGTACCTATAAGTCAGTCAAACTGAAGTCGGTGACTCACAATTTTGTTTTATCGTCCAGTGTTTAAAACTGAATAGGGTAAAGTCACCAGTGGTCAGCCAGAGACCTGTGTAGTCAGCCTCTGCCTATACTTTGTATGAGTGGGAAGAGTACGAAAGATATATTTCCCACTCTTCACACTCATATAAGGTCGACAGCTGGTCTTTGGCTGACTACTGGTGACTTTACCCTACGCTTTTAACGTTTCGATTACGCCGGCCCCGCCTAGCGTACATCCATGGCTATACAGAACACTTAAACCGGGTGCTTTTTAATAAATTGAACGAAAAATAATTGCTTTATCCAATAGCCATTTAATTCAATCAACTTATCAGTTCCATCGTAAAGAGTGCAGCTATTCCCCGTCCTCATTAGTCCAATTTGCTGGAACACTCATTGCGTGATCGTGACGCCAATAATAGCCAAATATCTATATAAACGGCGGTGGTGGGCACAGAATGTGGTTAAGGTTTATCATTAGCCTTCGGATTTAGATTAATAGCCAGCTGGTACGATAGCATGGGGCACTTAGTACAATTAGTAAGTTATATCGTCTTTAATTTGTTAGCCTAGTGTGCTGAGGCCATGCGCTACGCTAACTAGCGTTTCTACTCGTTTCGTTTTTAAAGCGTCACTGCTAGATCACGTGACTTTTCGTATCACGTCACCTACGAGTGACACGATTGGTTTAGAAATTAAATGAATAATAACGCTAGCTAGCGTAGCGCATCTTGGCAAAGGCTCTGGTAGTGCCTACAACGCTAGCGTTATTTGCGTTTTTAGGATTAGTGTGGGTTCACCTTTTGTACTCAAATTTGTATTTTGGTGCAATACAGTTTAAATAAACAAATACAAATAAGGTCAGGTAGGGTATTTAAATTTAAATACCCTACCTACCTACATAATACAAAACCATTAAACCACCACATACACAAAGGAACGGATATACAAAAAATAAAGATTATATGTATAGTGAGATTAGTGAGGCAAGAGGCAGTCTTATCGCTAAATAGCGATCTGTTCCAGACAACCTTACAAAGAAGAGATGGTTAAAAATACACAATATTAACATAAGTATACTAAAGATTAATTTTTGAAGAAAACGAGTAACCATCTGCTTACTTACATACTCATATGCGTATGAAAGCTTCATAATTAATTGTATTTTCCATTCACTTATATTATAATATCGTTTTTTATTCATATGTAAGCCATTATTCAATTTATTCGTTCATTCATTCGTTTCCTCCATACGCTGTCGAGCCCAAAAAGAAAATATATTTCGACTGGTTATTTTCTCAAACAGGTATCTAGCACAAGGGTAAAGAAAACCCTTCCTCTGTATGAACAAGGTTCAAATTTCCTGTTTTTCTATCTCAGAGATACGAGTTTTAGATATTAACCACATTTTCCTTAACATTATTAAATTTCAAACACACCTTTGGATGCTATGGAAACTCCACTAGATTATTTTCTTTACATATTATTATGTCGCTTTTTATGTTAAGCTGAATTCAATTTTATTCAATGCAGGTTACGGTATATTTCTATTACACCTTTGTGGTAGATATAACTTTTTTTAGGTGGACTGTTGGTATTAGATGTCAGGTAAAGAGGTTCATGCCACATTTTGCAAACGAAAAAGTAGATAGTTTGTTTGTATGTATGCAAAAATGTAAGATTTTTTTTTGGTTGCAGCCTAAACTAAGCACGAGTTAAATTAGGTTTTTTTAATGAACCTTTGTCGACTAGACACAGTTATGGAGTTAATTTTACGGCCAGCGTAAAGGACAGAGCGATAACAGCTATTTAACTCTGTCTTTCTCTCACAGCGTAAATTGAACTGCATAGCTATCTCGTTATATTTTACTTGTGGGAGGACCTTGTGCAGGGTCCGTCCGGGTTGGTACCACCATCTTATCCATTAACCTACCGCCAAGCAGCAGTGTTCGCATTGTTGTGTTCCGGTTTGGGGAAAACACAGCCGGTGAAATGACTAGCATAGAGGCATTCCATCTTAGTCCTCAGGGTTGGCAACGCATTTGCAGTCTTGTGAATGCGAATGTCTATGGGTCACAGTTTCCAGTTACCATCTACAAATGCCATAAAATAAAAAAAAACCCCTCAGAAATATGTTATCACGAGTATCAGAAGTGAGTCTTCCATGTATCCTCAATTTGATCATGAATACGATCTCCAACACGGAACCACCCTGTCTAATGTTAGGGATCCGCAACCCTTCATTACAGGGCCCAACCCTCCACTGAGCAATTTGGGTTACTCGCGTAGGTTTGTTTATTAATTCTCTTGTCCATTTTCTGTGGTGACATGTTTTGGTGAGGATTTTACTACTAAATGTAAAAAAAATACAATTTACCTACGTAACCGTGCTTTTTGCAACCATAGTTGGGCATTTCTATTTTTCCTTGTACTCAATTAAAAAATTGTTAACGCAGCGTTAAATTAGTCCATTTGGTAACGCATTTTTTTAATGCTTAAATTTAAAAATATATTTCTTGTTAAAAACTTTAAGATCAATCAGAAAAATCTATTAAAAAGTTTTTAACAAGAAGTATATATTTTTAAATTTAAGCATTAAAAAAATGCGTTACTAAATGGACTAATTTAACGCTGCGTTAACAATTTTTTAATTGAGTACAAGGAAAAATAGAAATGCCCAGTTACCAGTGACAGCCCTTATCTGCTTAAAAATAAGGTCGATCATCTTTGAAAAAGCAATCAAGTAGGTAAAGACTAAACGATGCCTTAAATCAAAAAAAGGGCAATGTTTATCACAGTCTATGCTTCTGTGGAATTTTATACCGAATTTTCACCCTAGCTCCCGGGCTACTATGAATATCGAAGTAACGTTAGCTCCATCGTTTTCTCTCATTTTGGTCCTTAATGACGTGTGAAAAGGGTGGAAAAATCCGAACTTTAGTGTGCGTAAATATAAAAAAACTACGTTTTAGTTCATGAAACATTTTTAAGTTAATTTCAATTTTAACGGTGGAAAAATCAAAATAGCGTCCTCGACGTAAAATGGACCGGGAGCTGGATGATAAAAATTAGGTTAATTAACAATTTATGAGAGTGAGCGACTAATGGACGACTTTAGTTCACTAAGTGTTAATTATTGTGAAGAATGTTCATACTTAATAAAGCGTAGCGAAGTTGTATTTGATAACGTTTCATTTTGTTTGATTTTTTTTTTGTACTAGTAATATATTTTATTGTAGGTTTGCCACCCTCTTCCATATAATGAAACTAAATTTGTGTTTGTCAGTCTGTATGTCTGTATAAGTATCTGTCATCGACAATAAAAAAAGGGTGGGAACGGATGAACATTTTAATACCATTTTGTTTATTGTAAGATTGTACTTGTGTCGAAGTTCTTTGGTAGGTAGGTTCTTATGTTTTTTCTGAAGTTCTATAAAAATAAGATACCTACACTAGAGTACGCCCGCGACTTCGTACGAGTATAATTAGTTCCCGCTACTTCCCCTATTTTCGAAAAATCCTTTCTTATGCACCCCTCGGCCTCATAACGAACTTACGTGCCAAAGGGGTTTTGCTAAAAGTGTTGTCATTTGTAAAAGTCATACATTTTCAAGGTGAGCGGCCATTAAAAAAGTTGTAAATTATGATAGAATTATTCAAAATAAACATATTTTGTTACGTAATGAATATTCATAACTGGGCGTACTTTTAGCATCAAAACTGAATAGGTACTTAAATCTCTAATATCTCCGCGCCGATATTATTTAACGCCATTATCTTAATAACTATGAAAATCACGCGGGGCCGCTGAAAAAAATATGTAAATTTTCTTCATACAAACTTACCCCATTCCCTTTCGAACCTCTTGGCCCAGCGGTTTGGGCTGTTTGTTGATATGTCGGTCAGTTTCTTCTTTTATATATTTAGATAGATAGGTAATCATAAATTCGGAGCGGAGTAAGTAGTTGTATGACTTTACGTACGTCGTATAATTATAATTAGGTCGTGAAATTTGACCGTGTATTTGTATGGCTTACACGAAATATGGCCGAAAAAAGAATATTAGGGATGACTTTACACAAATAATTAAAACAACTTTTGCTTCAAATCAAAAGTATAAGAGAGTATATTTTAGTACTTTTTCTTTGAGATTTTTGTATGGAAATGAAATACGATTTTCACACAAAACTGACCCCTTATCGTGCTCCTGGCACTGAATATTAAAAACTTCGATCTAAGTGCAATATGTTGAACTAATCTAAAACCGGATCGCAAATGTACGTAGTGATATCAAGTAGCAACATTTTAAATAATAGTACAGTAGCCAAAATTTCACGGCGTATTCGAGGCAAAATAAGCCTTAACCCGATAGAGAAAGAGGTGATTACTGTTTGTGGGCGTGGGCAGGCGCCGACAGCTTTGACGGACATGCGCCAGACATCGCCGCGTCGGCGTCATTCATGTGTGGTGCAAGTAACCAACTTTCTAACCAAGCTTTAAATGTTCAAAGTTTAAAATATGTTAAAAGTGATCCGTTAAGACAATAGTAGCTCCAAAAAAAAAACTGTATATAACTGTCTTTCTCTATGACTCCGAAATAAAATACCTCTTCGTCAATTTTAGACGTTTTAGCGCCGCAGCCTGTCACTGAGAGGTCCCCTTTTAAACGTTTTGTAGATACTATATTTTTATTTTTAACTCGCCCTACTTTTTATGCTTCAAGAGCACTGGCGTAAATAATATTTCACAATTTTATAATTACATACATTTATACATACCTTCACGCCTTCATTCCCAGAGTGGGGTAGGCAGAGCTACAGAATTACCAACAACTCCAAAAACTTGTTGATAATTTTATCATTTGTAATTGTTTAATCCAATAAACGGTGTCCGCGTATCGCTTGGACCGACGCAGTATGTAAACGCAACGGATCGATCTCACATTAAATGTATTTTGGGACGTAAGATTAATATTTTTTGGCACACACTCAAGTTTCTTTACGCTGAGTGAGGCGGCCTCGTTTGTACGGGATTATAATTTTTCTAATGGAATGTATGGATAATATCTTTATTCGATAACGTTTTATAAAAATAAGAGAAAATTTTAGCAAATACCTACGTATTTCCCAACTCCAAATCGAAAAGTATGACTTTGTACATTTAAAACTCTTATCAACTTAAGATTATCTACTGCAGAATTTAAGTAAAGAACAACGTTAAATTGCGTTTAAAAACTTTATGTTTGAATTTACAAAATTATGTTACTAATTTTTTATCTCAGTTTTTCTTGGTTACAAAAAGATATTCCCCGTGGATAAATACTCTTAAATAAGTTACTTGCTTATTACTTTGTTACCCATATACCACGTGCAAACAAGTAATTTTTTCGTGAAAATGTATAAGCGGGACAAACACTCTTAAATTTAGACTTTAACTCCCGGTCATTAAAAATCTAGACAAGATATTTTGTATTCCTTGACAGTGTACACATTGCTGTAAACACGTAGACAAAAAAAAACAATGTATAACACTTTGACGTTTACGTTCGTGTGTTTTATAGGCCAATAAATGTAAAAGCTTATGCAATAAATGTGGAAGCTTTTAAGCTTAAGAATAAAACAAGCTTTACTTGTATCTAATGGTGCTTAATCGTATTAAATGATATTTTAATAAACTTTGAAGTTTAGGCTTACGTAGTAGAATAAAACCACGTTGAAAGTAACCCGAAATAAACACTCATTTATTATATAAAATAAGACAATACCTATTGTTAAACAGAAAACTTCACAATATATTTCAGTTGAATTATTACTGTTTACTCGTGTGATATGTATTAGCTTTTAATCCTGCCTGGCTCCCGGTCAATTAAATTAATGGAGTAATACATCAAAATCATGTAATACAAAGTCTAATAATCTCAATGTGGGCTTTATATTTAAATTTAACCAACCAAATTACAATATATTTCAGCTATTTTAATACCATCGTATTCCCATTGTGTACCAACGTATAGCCTCTTGGGAAATCCAATATAAAATGCAATCCGACTTTCTCCTTTACCTCTAGATTGTCTTTGATGCCAACTCTCTCTATGGACTATGGATAATAGGGATTTTAAAAGTTCGCTTTTTTCTTATACGAGAGCTGGTATTTAATTTAAGCAGCCTTCAAAGATTTTTATTACAAAGGATTTTTTTTAATTGATTTATAAGGCGTGTTATTTATTATATATTACGCTTAAGTTGTAAAGATGTTCGCAAAATGTTAATAACTTAAACGCGACTAGTAATGATGTTGCCTTATAATTTGTATTTGCCTTTTACTTTGAATGATTCTATCTATACATAATAATAAATAGTAAAAGGCTATAGCCGTGTTTCTATACAAAATTTGCCTTTCTGTCAAATGTTCTAGTAATTTTATTTTTAGATACTCCTTGTAGGCAAAGGTCTGTTCCCCAAAGAAGAGCCATGTACACTTGTCAGTTTTCGTAATATGGCGGTTTGTTTTTTTTCACTTTTTAATTTTTTTCTTGAATTCGGTCTTTGCGATTAATTTGATTTTTTGGTAAACTATACTACATAATAAAACCCATCACTACAAAAAATATTGCTTGAAACTTTAGTACAAATATATGTCAAAATAATGGAAACTATAAATTGTTTTTTTTTTTTTTGGTGTTCTGGTGTAGCGGCACCTACAGTTTTTATTTCATAAATTGCCCATCTATAGACCTACTACATATATTAAATTCAAATTATTAGCTTTGGTACTTCATGCCAAAAACTAACTACAAATAAAATTATTCCTTCCTTGTTTCAATGTTTTTACAGGATTGCTTTAATTACTTGTATGAATGAAATCGTATACATCCTATTTTTGTATTTTGTCATTTTTGGAAGTTTGTTTCGTTTTTGACATTTATTTAAACATTATCTAAAAAATAAAAAAGTGTTCTAGTAAGGAATAATTTTATTTGTAGTTAGTTTTTGGCATGAAGTACCAAAGCTAATAATTTGAATTTAATATATGTAGTAGGTCTATAGATGGGCAATTTATGAAATAAAAACTGTAGGTGCCGCTACACCAGAACACCAACAAAAAAAAAACAATTTATAGTTTCCATTATTTTGACATATATTTGTACTAAAGTTTCAAGCAATATTTTTTGTAGTGATGGGTTTTATTATGTAGTATAGTTTACCAAAAAATGAAATTAATCGCAAAGACCGAATTCAAGAAAAAAATTAAAAAGTGAAAAAAAACAAACCGCCATATTACGAAAACTGACAAGTGTACATGGCTCTTCTTTGGGGAACAGACCTTTGCCTACAAGGAGTATCTAAAAATAAAATTACTAGAACATTTGACAGAAAGGCAAATTTTGTATAGAAACACGGCTATAGCCTTTAAATATTAAAATTTAAAAGTCAAAAAAAAAAAAAAAAATTTAAAATTCACAGACCCACTGACCTACAACACACAGCCTAACTAGACCGATGGACGTAGTTTAATTTTGGAAATAATATTATTTGAGTACCCTAAGGGTACTAAGTAACGATTTTACAAAAATCGATCCCTAACAGAAAGAAATCGAATAAAGGATGTCGGAGATGTCCTAGGCCTCTTTTTTATCTACTTTGTAAATCCATATTGCCCTTGACATGCTATCGTATGGTCAACGTTAAAAACAATACCACAACGGGTCAAAGACAATATGGTTTTAGCCAGTATATAGACGCCCTGTACTCGCTAGCGAGTCGAATGCTCTGTCTCTCACACTCTATAAGAATACTGCGAGGGACAGAGCATTTGACTCGCTAGTGAACGTACGTTAGTTGTGACTCATGGTAAGGGTACTGTAGTTTTTTTAGACTGGCCTATGAGTGTCCCACACTGCCAGGAAAAGGGTTCTCCTCTTGATCTCCATGGGTCCCTTGGTAAGTTATGGACCGCAATCCCACCACGCTGGTCCAGTAGTTATTAATTTATATTACAAAATAAGCCATGTAATTTGACGTTGTTTTATTATGAAAGTATCATTACTAAAGTTCATGGCCCTTTACGTCCAGCAAAAGCCAATAATACCCCTATTTCCTAATACTTTTATCAGAACTATTTAGGGTTGCCCTTTCTTCGCCTCCCGCGGGGTTCCAACTAATTGGCGTAACGAAAATATTCCAGACATGAACTCCAGAGCCTTTATTCTTTGACGAAAACTATTATTTGGCTATTTTGATGTCGGGATTTATAAAGGGAAAGTTTACGGCTTCCATTTTGTTATTAGCTAGCCATACGTCGATGTGGATGAATATAGGTGCAGAATGTTATACACAGAATGTAAAAGTGAGTGCAGTAATCGCTGCGATACTAAACGAATTCTTAATCATTTCTACTTAAAAGTGCAATTATAGGTAAAAACTGTATGAATTCAATGAAATGTGCTTCATTTTTGCTAAGTTCAAAACGTAGTTTGAAATTCATTTACTCAATACAACAAACTTTGATATTAAAAAAAATCTCCATCGGCATTTGAAATAATATGTTAACTTGATAAAATACGTTAATTTGGATTAACAGTTTTATCTGTACATCCCGTGTAAGTTTCCGAAATGACAATGAAATATAAGTAAACCAAAGACTACAGACTTCTTACAAACCAAACAAATCATTGCTATTTGTAATAAGTTCCATACAAATTGTGAACAAACATCTACATCGTAACGATGTTTGCGACTCCTTGTAAGGACAGTAATGGCCGACACCTTAGCATTCACACATTGGGTCAAATATTCGTACAAATGAAACTAACGGGCGCTGAACTCTTTATTCAAATGTTTGCCCAACACTCCACTGAATCATTGTTACTTGTTGACTTGGTTAAGTATGGGCAGTATCTATTTGTGAGTAGGTACCCTTTTTTTAATGACCATATGAGGAGAAGCTTTGGATAACTGATTTGTCTGCTGTAGTCACCGCGGCGTACACGTTTAATTTAAAAAAAACTATGGTTAAGTGAAATATCATAAGATGGGCAGGTACAGTAAAGGTAAGGTTTTTTGTTCGAATTAACCGCATAAGTTCTAAAACAGCTCCCGTGCAATTTTATGTGACGTGTATAACCTAACTCTATAGAAAAGATGTAATGTAAAAAAAAATACACAGCAGAATATATACTTCTTACCTCGTTTTGATTTCTAGTCATCGAAACTAGTAACAAAATTGAAATCTTTCTTTTTTTTGTTACTTTACCTGTCACTTGCTCTCCTATTTATTTAATCGCTTACATAAAGCAACCGTGCGTTTCGCACGTAGCTCGTTAAAGGGAGAGATGCTTTATGTGCTTGATAAAAAAAAGTAGGCTTTCCCCCTCTCGAATTATGGTGATACCTGTAACAACAAAAAAATCATAAAACAAACCGTAAGTATAAATTGTTAAAATATTTGTATTTTTGTTATCACTTGATGACTTATCGAAGTTATTTAAAGTGTATTTTAATGACTCTTATACGTATTTGCGTGACCGCAAGGTACCGAGTTTGAAACCTAACGGTCACCATTTAACCAATTAATTTATCTAGCTAAAGTAACAGTCAGAAGCATTATTATATCTACACAGCCATCACGTCAAAGTGCCTTTTACCTTATTGATATTTTTGGCGTCTTGGAAAAGTGTACATATTTATGACTTTGACTGTACATTAATAACTAATTCGTGTGAACTTTATTTATGCAAAACACAAACAATAAAACAAAAAAATAAATTATGTACATATTATAGTTACTTAGAATACGTTTATTTAGTTTTAATTACGTTTTAAGTATTATTTTTCTGTTTTTTGATTGTCTTTTGTATACATAAAGTCCATTAGTTTCCTCATTAAATTAAATAAAGTCAATTAGTTTAATAAAAAAAGTGTTGTTTTTACGATGAGTAAAAAAACATCGAAAGGAAAGCAACACATTCAGGAAACAGAGTAAGTGAGGAATTTAAAAACAATAAAAAACGATTATCTTATAAAAATATCAGTCTCTACCTACATTTCTACCGGACGTTAACTAAACAACAGGGATTTTCTTTTGTATTACCGCGTGAAGCGACCAGAATTGAGCACCGGCTCACACTTGACCCTTTCCGCATTAAATTCAATGAACAAAATGGACTCATCCGTAATGGGTAGTAATTTGGCCCGACCCATATTTTGCACGCAACCTACTTTTAATAGGTTTATATTTCGAATACAATTTCACGTTTTAGATCCTAAAATTTAGAGGGTATGTGGTTTATATTTTAAGCTTTTTCATGAATAATTCATATCTCAAGAGAATAAATATAAAATTCATGCAAAATACTCGGTTTTTAAATTCGGCATTCTTTGAACAGTATTCCGATCGTTTTCGTTGTATCCACTCATCCACAAAAAAAAAGGAAGAAAGACATGGTGATGTCACCATAAAGCTGCATTTATCAAAAACATTGAAGTTGCTATCATTATTTAATAAATAAGTCGGTAGGTGTTCAAAAAATAACTTCAATGTGTGACTTTCCATTTTGTTACCAATATAATCGATTTGTTTTTCGTAACAAAAAGAGTAACCATATGCAACTTTTTGGGGACATTTCTGAAACTACCAGCCCCCAAACACAATAAAAAACCATTTAGTAACATTTAAATATGTCAAAGAATTATTATTTTTTGTTACTTACAGGTCTTTAGTTAACTGAACCTACTAAATGCTAGAAAATAGATGATACAGAAAATAAACCATATCTACGTACTTAGAGAGGAAAATATAAATAATAGTTACTTTATTTACTAAGAGTTATAATCGGTAACGAAAGAGGAAACGATGACGGGGTTTACCCAGATTTGCATAACGTCAATTGTATGCGTACTCTAACAATTTACTTATTAAAATAAATGCAATAGCTCTTTCCAGGATCAGGCTTCGTGGCAGTGTTGCTACATTAAAAACTCTTAAATTATTTGTTTCTGATCATCTGCTGCCAATCATAATTGTTTGATTAAATATTCGTTCGTGTTCGTTATGTATCGAAATAACGTAGATAAAAAAATATTTTGGTTTAAAATGTAAATATATCCACACAATTCTGTTCTTAGGAGAAGGTGACGTTTTAAACGCCACGTCAATCAAGTTTCAGTGATGTAGTGTGTCATCACGACAAAGTACCACAAAAATGTATTTTTCTAACTGTACTGTACCTACATGACAAACGTTAATTCCTTATAGGGAACGACTTTCCTTGGTTCGAATAAATTTCAACTTTTCATTTTAAATTTTAAATTATGTTAAGTCCCTTAACCGGACGACGTGTTGGTTTAGTTTTGTTTCGGTTAAATGTGGACATGAAAAGATTTTTCAATCAAAATAAATCACCCGACGCATTCGAAAGAAAATCCATAAAATATTAGTTTCACAACTTCGAATAACAAATGGCAATGCTTACCAAAGTTCCGAAAGCTCCCAGCTCCCCCGAATGACGCCATCGCGAACCAAATGAACCGAGGAATGGATTCTAGCAATTCCATCCATCCGCGAAAGTTATTTCAACCAAAAACCCATACACGATAGAATGCAGTTTAAGGGAAAAGCGATTCACACAACGAATAACGTAGTTAAGCAATTCACTGTTATATTTTGTATTCAATAAGAAATGCTTAAAAACTTTACAGAATTTTGAATTGATTCTAAACAGAGAGTTTAAAACCTAAGGTGGAACAGCTCTAGTTGCGCTTTCCATAGACACAGTTTTAAACGAAACAAGCTCCGCGAACGCTTGCTGTCACGTGCACACTGAGCGTTTACAAGGAATGTCACTTCTTTTAAACCCACAAGGGGTTGCGCGCGCACGTAATAAAACAAATGCTAGCTGGCCCCATAAACCGTCCTCATTAGGGGAGGACCACACCTTTATAGCGGCGGATCATCTGTTTATTTTAGTTTAAGGCCGTCTTTATCGGTTGTTCTGACTTATTGGGGTCGGGCTAATACTTGATGGCGATTATGGGGTCTAATAGAGTTATATGGGGGCGCGCCCTTTACGCAAATGGCGGGAAAATGGAGCTTTTGTTTATTGGTGGGTGGAGCACTGATTTATCAAGTCTGGAGGAATTGCGTAAGGCAGGTGGGACGGTTCATTGGTTAGGGTTTAAATGTGACGTCTTAAAATAAATCTTTTGAAGAACTTCTCTAGCCCGACCTACATTGCCAGGGCATTGTTCATTTATACGGTAAACTTTATGGTATTATTTTTTGTATTTATATACTTAAAGTTTAGTTAGTGGAATTAAAATATTTACATACTTATATAGATATATACCTATACACACAAAAAGAGTAGGTACAATGACATATTCTAACAATGAAGGCTGTGGTAGAATAAATCGTAAACTCGGGCGTTATTTCTGACGTGTGGCAACCCCTTTAATATTTAAAAAGGCAACACGCGCGGTATCGGGAAGGGGATACATCGTGCGTACAAATGTTGAATAAAATGATAAATTGCGTTTTGATGAATCCATTGAAGAGCTTAAAAATAGAAGGCTTGTAAAAACCCAAATTCAATTGTCAGATCACAAAATATTATTTCAGACGAGTTATTCGTATTTTCGTCTTTCATATTATTAGAGCTCTAGGTTTAACTTACTAAATATACTTAACTTTGAGAAACATTTACTTACTGGGACTAAAATGTAACATGAACCAAATTAATAAAAATATAATATTAAAATAGCAGATTATTTTATTATTATTTTATTTATAGTTAGAATTTTAAGACGTTTTGTAGTATTTTAGTTATATTGAGTAATAAAAAAATGTTTTATATTCACGAAAATAGCAGATTCATGTATTGCTCTCAAACTATAAAAACAAAGCTTTTAACTGCCAACAGTTCTCTGTAAAACCATTAATAAATTTGAATATCAATAGCGTTTAAAAACGTAGCTAAAACATTTCCATTCAATCGCCAGTTGTAATTGAAAACCGCTAGAAACAATAAACACTTATAAAAAATAACAATGCGTTCTAAGAAATAAGAGTGACTTAAACCCTGTATTACTATGTTGGGGTCAGGTCGGATTAGTGTTCTTATTTTAAATATCATTAAAACGGAATTAATAAAGGTTTTTGGGGTTTAAATTAGGGTTTACGGGTATTTATAATTAGAAAACGCAAAATCCCTACTTACAATGTTAGTTACATTGCAATAAAGATGAGCTGATCTTTTCTAATTAGGTTAGGATTATGTTCGACATTAAACATTGTAAAATAATGAATTGTAGAACGTTTGGTCTCGTGGCTTGAAGGCTTCATATCGGTTCTTAATTTTGCCGTAATTATACAATCATTATAAAATAGGTTTTTTTTTAGTTTGTTTTCCCTAAATAGTTCTTAGTTAGTCACATTTTTAACCCAACAAAAAATACGTTCTTAACTTCCGTTCGGGATTGCTAGACAACGAACACTATTGACTTTTAAAAATTAACGTTCGAAAGTTGTTCCAAATTCGAACTAATTGTGTTAACACCTCATTACTCATTAGTATTTCTACCCGAACAAAAAAACATTCAAATTTGAACTCTACTGTTACAACTACAAAGCCTTTGAATATTCACACAAATTTATTTCAATTAACGCTTATCGCTTCTCTCTAGTCTGCTGCTACTCGAATCTGGAATGTATTTCATATACTAATAAGGTTCCATTTAAATATTGGTCTATCAATTAGACCGCTACCCGCTTTTCTCTTGCGCCGCTCATGATTATTAGTTCGATTATATCGATGACTCACATTCTACAGGAGCGGGTCTCCATTGTCATACGATACGGCACTTTAATGTGTGTCTAGACTAAATGACGTAACGAGTGTTACTGGGTTTAATTTAAATGTGCTTTGTATTTCAACTATTCAATTTTGCTTTACAGTGGTATTTTAAAATTACCTTTTGATTAATTTTAGTATGAATTGTAAATGTGTTCGTTCAGTTAAAATTTTAACCTTTTGGCCCTACGAACGAAGTGTCGTACTCTGTACGCCACGAAACAAACCGTCTGGTAGATAATGATAATCTACGATGGAATTTAAAGTTCCCAGTGATTTCAATATGAACTTTAAATTTCATCATAGAAGGTTTTATTTCAAGTTGAATGTTGGTCATGTATAGATGACGGTGGCGTGTAAGCCATTTCATTGGCTGTCACGACTAGATGACTGTGGCAGTCAAAAGGTTAAGGTTTATTTTAAACTGATTCCTGTTGCAGGCTTTACGAAGTGGGGTTAAAAAGGCATTTCTAATAAAATACCTGGTTGCATACAGGATGATTGTTTATTCGATTCATAAAAAGGGGGAAATATATTGTAAAGCTCATCCGCAACACAAATGTTATGTTGTAAGTACCTTGACCGAAAATTACATAACTGAAAACCAAATAAGTACAAAGCGTTTTCAAACAAAATGTTTTTTGGCTGAAACTAAAAATTAATTACTAGGTATGTTTATAATTTGCAAAATCATAATAACTCATTATAAAGAGAATTATTTTAACAGTATGAAAGTGCACTGGAAATCATGATTTTAGGACAGACCTCTACGTGACGATTTTTACTACAAATTAACTCTACCTCAGCTCCTTTAAAGGAATTAAACGAAAAAAAAACTCTTTGTAGATAAGCATAGCGAACTTAACACTTCTAAATTAACACATGTTTTAGAGCAGCCATTTTAGTTTAATTAGAGCCTTAACTACTTTTTTTGAAACTGGCCTTGCGTCTTTCTGACAATGACTCGATTGGCTGAAATAGGCGCGGCCTGTCATTGGCCGCTTTAGGACTTCCGTGTTGCGAAATGTGATGTCATTCGCTGAAATTGTACGTCATGATTTAATTTGTATTTTAATCCAGAATACGCATTTGTTTAAATAAATATTGTTCGTTGTGCATGCACTGAAATAGGTTAGATTGTATGGTTTTAATGTTTTTTTGTGATCTGACATTGATTAATTGGTCCTAATATTATTACAAGGCTGTAAATTTAAGGATGACTTGTATACTAGGTGTTTTTTTTTTTACCAAGATTTTAAGCATATAGTAGAATGCTGCATCAGTTATTTCAATAAAAATAATTTAAAAACGCTATAAATAAATCCGTTGTAAAGCCCTAATTAGGTACTGAAAGTTTAGTAATCAATAGCTACCTCAGGGAATTCATTGTTTCATTGAATTAAATTTCACCAAACGCTGTTTTCTGTTGTTTCTAGGATTGCTTAAACATTAATTACAAAGGTAAGGGTAGTTTAGGTTAGGTTAGGTAACGGGAAAACTACCAAAAAAAAATGCCGCCAGAAATGACATGAAACGAAAATTCCGTAATGTAACTAAGGTACGTTGATTCAATAAAACAATAGATACCTGCCTAAGATATCTATATAAAGATCACTATTCTAAAAAAATATATTTTATTGTTATATATTAACGAATGAAAGTGTGTTTGTTTGTTTGGCTTAACGGCTCATCTCATCAACGGTGTGAAGGTACAGTGATAAATTGATAATTTAAAGCCTTTAGACGGACACAGGAGCGGATTTCTTTATTACAAATGTAGTAGTTTCCGAGAGTACAGCGACAAAGAACCTCAACACGAAGTTAAGTCGGTATATCTAAAATATTGTATTTGTTAAACAAACCAAAATCCATTTTTAAAGCTTTGCTTCTAAAAATAAAAGCTTAAGCTATTATTTTCTTTTTACAAAGTAAGCCCGTAATAATATTATAATTCATTTCGAGAAGTTATTCATGCGGCTCGCCTCAAAGAAATTAGAATAAGCTTCAAGCTCAAAGTTACTTGAGCTTTTTCTAGACGTGGCTTGCACTTTGCGTTATTAAAGTTTAAAGCAAAGGTAAGTTTTCTGTTGAAATGTTATTATAAAACGCTTTGGACGGTTACTGAAAAAGGATTGGACGGTGAAACGGCTTAATTACTTATTACCCTTTTATTTTGCTAAAAACAAAAGATTAATGTTTCATTTTAAAAAGTTCAAAGTAGATTTAATTAAGAGATGGAGTCACATAGTCTAAGTTTCATGATCTTTATAAAAAAAACTATTTAATAAAATCTATATAAATAAAAATGAATCGCTAAATGTGTTACTAAGCGCAAAACTCGAGAACGGCTGAACCGATTTGGCTGATTTCTTTTTTGTTGTTTGTTAATGTCAAGAAAAGGTTTTTATGAAAGAAAATAATTGAAAAATCCACCGGGAATGTCAGGAATTTGCAGCGGGGCAAAGCCGCTGGCGGGCAGCTAGTAAATAAAGAGATATCAGGGGACAATCTCACACAAATCGACCTAGCCCAAGGCAACGATAAACTTACTTATTTAGATAAATGCATACTTAAATATATAGAAAAACGCTTTCGTTCTGCAAGTAATCACATTTAGATTATTTTCCATACAAAATTCATTTAATATCAAATACATCACTACACCTGCTAATGTAATCACATAAAATAAGAAATGAAATGATAACGGTTCATTATTAAATGGCAATATAATGGAAACAGTACCGTAATTGAAATTATACCTCAGTCGAAAATATACTGGAGGAGGTATGTTCGCGTTACGGCAACGACTCCTTTCGTTGCGATACCAGTTTTTTTTTTAACTTCTGGAAACGCTATATTAAAACAATTTTGTAACTAGTTTATATAGTTGTGAGAAAGAGCATTTTGTGGTTGAGTGTTAAAATGGGTTTGGATTAGATTAAAGTAATTTTACACAAACAAAAAATATATAACGGTTAAAGTACTTCCTCTATTTTCGTTTGTTTATTTGTTATATTGTAAATTGTACTGTAATTTAATTAGATTTTGAACGTTTCAATGTGTCTTCTTTAAAATAAGTTTTTCACAAACATAAGTTTTTTATCCGTATAATATCATCTACGTAATAACTATTTTGAACAAATATGGCGTTAACATAATGTTGTCACCACCTAAACAAAACAAAGACGCAATGTTCTCTTGACTCAACCATTAAAACACGGCAGTCATAAATCAACGGACAAATCTCCCCCTTTCAAATTATGCAAAGAATCACTGTCGAGAAGTCAAATGTCAACTGGCACAGATGTTCGGCGTCACTAAAATGTCATCACTCGTATAATAGGCGCCTGTCGAACAAAGGAGTCGGGGTCTATTCCCCAAGAGACGTAATATGCTAAAATAGAACGTAATGGCGCTGGGTCTTCCGTGAGTCATTCTTATTATAGCTACTTCAATTTAAGTAATAAAGTAAGATGCTTCTTTTTAATACATAAAATTTGGGTTACATTGTTTTCAAATGATATCAGCCGCAAGAAGTTCAACGCTACGTTGTCGTTGTAAGTACCTTCTATACTGGCGCGTATAGAGCAATAACACTTCCAAGCCGTCGTAGTAATCATCGATACATACATACATACCTTCACGCCTTCATTCCCAGAGTGGGGTAGGCAGAGCTACAGAATTACCAACAACTCTAAAAACTTGTTGATAACTCTGTAACCACAATTTGCACAATTAGGCTAAGATGTTTAACAGTGTATATTAGTGACAGGTAGCAAGCCCGTCGCCTAACAGTACTACAAGCCTTTATTCCCTTAGTCGCCTCTTACGACTTCCACGGGAAGACATGGAGTGGCACAATTCTAAGCCGGCAACCACAACCACACGACCATCGTCGATGAACTTGCTATTTGGAGTGCTGCATCTGACAACACTCCAAATTTTAAATATAGTATGTTAAGGTATGATTCGTTCGACACGAAAATAAGAAAACTTTGTTACATTTTTAACACTGACCAATCGAATGTTACATAGCGGAATTATATCAAGGAATTGCTATGCAAATGGAATGGAATGAATCTTTATTACAACGCTCGCATTATACCAATATCTGCGTGAGATATGAGCGCAGTCATATTTATCGTGTTATTTTTATTATAAAACGTTTTAACAAAGAGTTAGTTATTTATAGGTTTTTGTTAGGGTTCCGTTGTCAAACTAGGAACCCTTATAGTTTCGCCATGTCCGTCCGTCCGTCTGTTTGTCTGCAGCCTAGGCTCAGAGACTCTTAGTACTAGAAAGCTGTAATTTGGCTTGAATATACATATTAGTCACGCCAACAAAGTGGTAAAATAAAATCTTTTTTTAGTGTACCTCCCCTACACAGCGTGGGGATGTATTTTTTTTTCTCGTCTTCCCCTTAGTGTGTCGTCGGATAGGACTTTCAAAAATATTGCGGGTTTGCGACAGCAATTTTTCGATTAAGGGATCCGTTTATGAAATAACTAGCGACCCGCCCGCGGCTTCGCCCGCGTGGAATGTATTATACATATAAACCTTCCTTAAGAATCACTCTATCTAATAAAAAAATCCGCATCAAAATCCGTTGCGTAGTTTTAAAGATTTAAGCATACATAGGGACAGACAGCGCAAGCGACTTTGTTTTATACTATGTAGTGATAAGCTTTTCTCAAACATGCTATGTAATGTCGGCGTTATGTTAGTTATTTTAGGCTTCAAAGTGCCACGTTCCCGACGGAACAACTCGAGAGAACTGTAAAGGAATTTCATACAAAATTGAAGGCCTAGGCCGGGAAGTATTTTTTTTTTAATTTTAATATGGCCATGACAGCTGGTTTTATGAACAGGCTGAATAGCTGAAAATCGTTTTTTTTTGTATGTGTGGTTCGGACCAAAAATATCCGCGTTAATGCCTATTACACAAATGTTTTTTGGGTGATGTTTTTTTTTTATTTCATTGCTTATGTTTGAGAAAAGCACTATACATACCTCGCCGTGAAAAGGGGTTGCCAGCCTCGTAACTATCCGACCTCGCTTCGCTCGGCCGTCTATATGAACTCGGCCTGCAACCACCTACTTCCCGGCGTCTGTAGTAATGTACTATTAAAGCATAATTCCAGAGTCCAGTGTCCCCCTCCCCTCCTCTACAGCCAAAACTACAAATACTAACGCGCATGTAACGAATTTTAAAGGAAAACTATCACGGCTAAGTAGACATGATTGGTTCCTGAGATACTTTTTGTAATAATTTGGTTGTTTTTGTTGTTAATGTGTAGTTTCAACTTGGATTATAATATGTGTAATTATGTAAGCAAATAAGAATGCGCTTAGGACGCTAGATCTCACTTTGTTGCAATATTTAACATTTTTATAATTGTTTATTTAAACTGAAGTATTTTAATTATTTGTAAACTAACTTTTGCGCTGTGTTTCTTTTAAATGTTTTATTTCTTTTCTTGTTTTTGCCATCTGTTTCATGCGGGCCAGCTGAAAATCAGCGCTGCTGCTCCGTGCCACAGCACCACGCTGAGCTGGTACTCCGTTTCGGCAATTTTATTTTTAATTAGTTAAATAGGTTATGTAATTTTATTTTTATTTTCTCAAATGTTATGTGTTTTTTGTGTTTATTTAATAGCCGAATAAATGATTCTATTCTATTATATTCTATAGATACAGGCGATTAAAGCTTTTATACGTACTAAAATCGCTTAAGACAGCACCAAATAACGGCTTTGTAGCCCTACACTGAGCATGGTCAGACATGCTAGACCGGTTTTTTTTGTATAGGGTCAGGAATAGCGTTATGGCCTAAGTAACAAATTCAATAAAGTCCAAAAACAACCCTTTTATAAGTTAATTTATGCAGTTTTACATCTTATTTGTTTTGTTAGTTACTTATTATTCCACTATCCCCAAATATTTAAGTCAATAATATAAGTAACCTTTTTATTGCATAAAAATAAATCGTGTCACAAAAACACTTACTACAAAGGCGAACTTATCCCTTTAAGGGATCTTTTCCAGTTAACCTTGGAATGACTGGGTGGCGACAACGCATTAGGAGGAAAATATATTGCGTACGTCTCAACTTTGATGTTTATCTTCACTTCCTTTGCTAATTATAAATGGGAATGTCTGTTTGTTTCTTTGTTCCGCCTTAACGGACCAGCGCCTGAACTTATTAACGTGAAATTAGGCAAAAATTTCACTCCGGAAAATCGGAAAGTTCCTAAGGAAACCGTGATAAACGACTTCTACGCGGACGAAATCTCGGAAAATATCTGGCTTGTAAATAATTGCATATTCGTTTTAGGCACTCTATCTAAAAATGCATTTTTTATGTGTACTGGTCACCTCGAGGAAACCAGGTTAGGTATGTACTAAGCTGGCATAGGGAAGCGTTGAGTCCAAGTGTCAAGTTAAACTGGTACTGTCTGATCTCTGGGACAAAGTCTAAATACCAACTAAAAAACCCGGATATGTGTTTTCATTCTTGTCTGGTTGGAGTTACCTGAACACTTTAGTACTGTGTCACTGTAGCGTCTTGTTTGAACTGCTGCGCTTATCTGTCAAATCCTTTAAAACGACAAGGTTCTAAAGATTGCAGCTACTTAAACGGCCGAATAAATTAGTACGAGTTAATTTGACGTGTAGTCTTTGAGTCATCAACCGTCTAGTTGACCCCAAGGCCTTTGAAGTGAAATATGACATTTCTAGACCACCCACTTATTAATTTGACCTATAAATATATTACATTAATCTTCAAACAAACATACAAACTTCATTCAGAACGACGCCATAACACATTCAAAAGATAACGCTCATTTGTACGTTTAAAGGCCCCATTCACTGCAAACAACCCATTCTTTGACTTGCTTTTACAAACTTACATGTTCACTTACGCAAGCACACTTAGAACCCTTATTCTTAACAGTTAAGCAACAAAACAGAGCTCGCTTTCAATTTCCGAGCTGAAAACATAAATTTGCAATATACAAACGTAACAACGCACTCCAAAGAGCTATAACCAGTCGTATTTACACGCACCCACAGTACATTTTTGTCTAGTTTCTCGCCATGGAACAGAAGATTCGAATTTGAAAAAGGAACACGTGCGTTCCGACAGCGGCCCAGTTGCGTTCGGAAACGTATGCAAATCCCTTTGTTGTCTGCAACGCGTTGCGTCAGAGTAACGGGACCTCGATTTCCGAACAGACTTTATGGCTGTGTGTGATTACAGCCCAAGGCTCGGCGGAAGATTAAAAAAAACAGAGTTTGGATCAAGAATGTGTGTAAAGCAAAATGTTCAAGTATTTTTTGGGTTTTTAAAATAAAAAGAGGCATAGAAAATATTCTGTTATCTTTCTATGCCATGGAGAAGGCCAACGAGCACACACGCCACCTGATGGTAGGTAGACTCTGAAGCACGTAAACATTTTGTCGGTGAAACTGCAAAACCGCGTAAGTAACATTTTAAATGAGGAGCAAAATGCACCTTTTTAACAAGACAGTAAGGTTTCTTTTGCACTATCATACATTTGTTAGTTACGCGGTTTTGCATTATCACCGACGATTTGCAATCATAAAATCAAATGCCCCTAACCATCCTTATTCTTAGTGGTAAAAACCATATTGTCTTTGATCTGTTACGGTATTGTTTTTTTCCCGGCCGCCATTACTGTCGAGTCAAGAAAATAAGAGCTACCAAAACGATGACCATAATCAAAACGCTGATACCAGGTCAAAGACGATAATGGTTTTTACCGCCTAGAATAGAGACCCTGGAGGCCTGTGCGCTCGTTAGCCTTCGCTATAAAAAAGTTCAGAGCTGAGAGAAAAGGACAAAGCTATATAACTGCTATAAGTTCTGTCCTTTACGCTCGCCGTAAAATGAACTGCATAGCTATGTATAATAACCCCCAGTACTTCGTTTTGAATATAGAATACATAAAGGATTCCATTTCAGGCGGTTACAAAATCGACGTTTCTGCCTAAGCTGCCAAAGCGAAAGCTGACATTTGAGTTGGATTTTTAATCCACATCTTTTTTAATCCGACGTGCAGCAAAGCCAGCAAAACTACCAAAAATAAGTCGGATTCACAGATATCTATTTAATAAAATGCCTGCAAAATCAAAAGGTTCTAGTACAGTCGATATATAAGTACCTGGACACTTTAGTACCTTGTCGCTTTATCGCCTTTGACAGATCAAACATTACGTTAAACTGACAACGCACTAAATTGTGCAGTTACTGCCAACCGTACAAATCCTTACACAAAATGGGTAATCACGAAATAAGGAAAATGTCTTTAGTATAACGAAATGAGAATAATTTAATATTGTGTAAAAGCCCTTACGCGCGGCCTCATAACCTTTGAAGCTCTTAATAATCTTCTTATTACTTAATTTGTGAAAGAAGAAGCTATTCAATATTTTAACCACTCAGCGGATAATAATAGGGCCCCCCGATTTCCACAGGAAATCTCTCTCGCTATATTTAAAATGTTTTTTTTAAGTAGCAATATTGAAAAAAATATATTACCTACTAGTGCATAAACACATACGTATCAAAACGTAAGATCCAAGTGATAAGCAAATATTTTCATACACACAAACCGTAGTTAAGATTTTTAAGGTTGGTTTACTGATTGTAAACTTTTTCACCCGAAAATTGTAAATAGATAACAGTGAACCTCCAAAGTTGAATTGCCTTTGTTCCGAAATTAAGTTCAGAAGTTGTAATAAACTACCTTTTGGCTCTGTGTTCCTTCAGATTACAATTTTGCAAACATTGTATTCAGCAAAGTTTCTTCATTGTAAATATAACCTAGTTTAAACTTAGAGCTTTGAATACCTACATTATTTCTTAACTTTGAGAAGCTAATTTTATTTTATTAACTAATATTATTTGAAAACACTGCATTGGTTACGTCTTGGCTTTAAAACGTAAATGAAAAACCATTGCCATATTTAAAAAAACGTTTAAAACAAAGAAAATTCAAATGACGTTCCATTTTATTCTGATTTCAAACAACTGTCACCAGTTTACTCAATCACGGGACCAAAACAATACGTCATTCTGCCAAAGACGCGGCAAAATCATCCAATCACTGGCCGAATTTTATAAATGTCAACATTTGTTCCAAGAGCTCTTCAAACAAAGAAAAAATAAATCACAACAGCACCAGCTTGCCCTGGCCCGCCGCGCCCCTCGAGCCCATCACCAAATAGTCAAAATTCAGGCAGTACAAAGAGTTCTCACGGCTCACCTTAAGATGGTCTACCATGTCCTACATCTGGCTGCTACAAATTTCTTTTTTCAACTAAAAATTACCATACAATTTAAATATAACTCTTAGAGCTTGCGTAATAAAGGCTTTGAAAGTTTTCGGACGAGTTTCTCGGTTGGTGCGTTCAAAATTGCTCTATTTCGTCTGGTTGCAACATGGAGTTTCAACAAAGACGTTACCATTTTGGGTATCGTTATGTTCTTTAATGAGATTAATGTTTTCTTTGATTTACTGTTCTTTGTTTTGGGAGTAACCTAATTAAAAAGAAACAATATCTTAACCTGTTCCTTAAATAACTGACTAATATTATGAGTATTATAACGCACATCCTGAATCGATAAACCTAGGGACTTGAAATTTGCAAGGAATAATCCTTAGGTACTCTAGAAGTACACTAATAATGCGATGCGATGGATGCGAAAAGCACAAGACCGGTCTGAGTGGAGAGTCTTGGGGGAGGTCTATGTCCAGCAGTGGACGTATTTCGGCTGACATGATGATGGTGACACTAATAAAGGATTATTCGTAAATCGAACCCCAATGGGAAGAAATAGGGAAAGTAGCCAGAAAATTGTTCTATCCGTTCGAATTCACGAGCATCCTCTAGTTTACAAAAGAATGTTATAAATTAAAGATAACTCACTGTTACCTGGTTATAAGAAGCTTAGAATCTGTGAAATCGATTTCCTCCTTAATCTCATTTAACCCTTTTAGGCCCGGAGGTATACATGAACCCTTATAGGGTTCTGATGGGGCGAAGATGCCATTAAAGGGGCCTCGGGCCGGTATTCTTGGGGTAGCTCAGTCGTAATCCTAAATTTTCATGACGTTATTTGGAAAACGATAGCGTAGGAAATAGCACAATGGCTGGTTTGTTACTCACGCGCGTTCTCACTTTGTTGCCCTTTTACGTTGTTAGTTTAAGCATTAGTTCCTTGGTTTTTAGTGTTCCGTACCCGTCCATGCGTCTGTCTGTCTGTCCTTACTTTAAAGAGCTTTATCAGAACAAAAATAATCAAAGATCGACGCGTTGAATATACTTACATCTAAATTGAATGAACTGAATCCTAAATTAATTTGAAGTATAACGTTGATGCTTTTAAAAGTTATTATAGCTTGAGGATCTTAGACTAAGTATATGGAAGTCCAAAACGGAGAAGTTTCCCTAGCAGTGTCTTAGTTATAAGTAGAGTAAAAAAATATGAGAGAGTGAAAATGTTGGGTCACAAACCGACAGCCAAGAAGTTATGAAAGGGCTTCTATTCAACACATTGCCTGATATCGAATTGTCAACGTTACTATAGCTCTTATTTACTGGACAGTAATGGCGGCCATGACACGTTAAAATCAATATGGTTTACATACATACATACATAAACTCACGCCTTCATTCCCAGAGTGGGGTAGGCTGAGCTACAGAATTACCAACAAGTCTTAAAACTTCTTGATAATTCTGTAACCACAATTTGCACAAGTAGGCTAAGATGTTACCCAGTGTATTAGTGACAGGTGGCAAGCCCATCGCCTAACAGTACTACAAGCCTTTATTCCCTTAGTCGCCTCTTACGACATCCACGGGAAGACATGGAGTGGCACTATTCTAACCCGGCAACCACGCAGCAATATTGTTTAATGTAATGTAATGTAGAATAGAGATCATGTATGTATGGTTGTTTGTTCCCTTGTAAATGCTAAACGGAAATATCGTACTTTATTTTAAAAATGTAAAAATGTTGGACTTCATGTGCCTATAGAGTAAAAAAAAAGCATAGTAAACAAACTACAGAGGGGCTATTATGACATTACTATGCAGTTCAGATTACGACGAGAGAAAATGACAGAGATATAGCATTTATATACCACTGTCCTTTTCTCTCAGCGTAAACTGAATTGCATAGTTATGTCATAATAACCCCGCAGGTATGAGCATCGTCCACGATGACTGACCATTCAGTCAGCTGTTGTGAATAACCTAAGCCTCTATAATACAATGACAAACACTGTGATTGGTCGGGTTATCCGCGGAGGCGGAACTGTTTGACTGATTCCATACCAAGTGCTTATGACGTTCCGCCTAGAGCTCTAAGACATCTGGCATCATCGATAGCAAATAAATAAATATCAAGTAATAATTTAACAAAGTGACCGAGTCCCAGACGAAACTCTAGAATTGGACTATGGAGAACTAGACCAGGATAGAGAATACATACATACATACATAGAAAACATTAAAGGGCCACTTGATGGTGTGTAATCTATGACCCATAGACATTTCGTCACTACTTTAGAAAAAACTCGTATCTGATATTTCGAGATGTATGAGTTTGAATTTAATTCTCCTCACGTTTAAGTTTAAAATCGTACGTCACGAAATATGACATACGAGGTTTTTTCAAAGTAATGACGATTTGCAATGTCTACACTACAATCCTAAGAACGCAAATTTGCATACGGTTCTATGACTTTCATACTAGCATTATCGATAAAATATAAATAAATATCAAGTAACGATCTCACAAGCTGACCTAGTGCCGGACTAAGCTCTAAACCTGAACCATCAGAACTAGACAAGGACATAGAGAAATACATACAAAGAAAATATCTAAGACTAGACCTGGTGGTAAGTGGGATCTGTGACCCATATAGGGTAAAGTCACCAGTGGTCAGCCAGAGACCTGTAGTCGACCTCATAATGAGTGCGAAGAGTTGGAAATATATATTTCATACTCTTCCCACTTATACAAAGTATAGGCAGGGGCTGACTACAGGTCTCTGGCTGACCACTGGTGACTTTACCCTACTACCCTCCTAAGCTAATACGCAGTATGTCAGATAAAATTCATGTAGCAATATCAACCTTATTACTAAGAGAAGAGAACTAAAACTGCTTTGGTTATTGATTTTGGAATACTGCTTATTTGCTTAGGAGGGCAGTATAGATGTCTAGACTACAATCATAAGACTTCAATCCTAAGACCGCAAATTCATTGCCAACCCTGGCACAACCGTATGTATTCTTTTCAATAGTTATTTTTATGCCATACATAAAGTAAACGAGGACACGGACCACCTGAGACCTATATTTGCAATCTCAAGGTTAGTCTTAAGACTGCAATCCTAAGAGCCGTATTAATAAACTCATCTTGACTGAGACGCCCGTCTCGAGACACGTCACAGTAAATGTCAACACATGGAAAGCTGTCAATTTTGACGTGTCTTGTGACTGACATCTCAACCAAGATGAGTTTATTAATACGGCCATGAGATGCCCGTCACAAGATACGTCAAAGTAAACGTCAAACCATAGATAACTGTCACTTTTGTCGTATCTTGAGACGAACATTACAGTCGAGATCAATTTATTAATACGGGCCTAAGACTGCAAATGCAATGGAACTCTGAAAACTAACACGGAATGCCTCTATACTAGTAATTTTACTGGTTGTCTTATGTGACGTCCAAATATTTCAATTGCTAACATACTGAAAAAACCGGCGAGCGACAGAAGCCAGGTTGCTCAACATATTTCATGAACTACGTCAGGACAAAACAAACGGACTCATACTTGTTTGTAACAGGGAAAGCGGGGCATTACGACCTCTACATTGTACGCCGCTCATTGTCATGCGGAGTATGTGTAGCTGGCTTTAAATAAAGCCGGGGACACACGTGTTGTACTGATTGTACATTACATTGGTAATAAATAAGTTATTAGTTAGGACAGCAGTTTTTTGGTGTGCTAATGAATTCCTCATTTAATTGAAGTTTTTCCGCATTTGTTAAGGGCTTGATTAGAGTTAGTTAATGACGATCACGACGATTTTTTTATCAAAAGTTAACAAGACTTGTTAGATTAACAACTCCATGGATATAGCACGCGAGACAAGGTGCGACTAAATCACATGGGTAGCTCCATGCACACTTCTGTTAAGTCAAAATGCGTAAGAGCATTTTTGAGGTTATATATTGTACTCCGTTGACAGATGTCATATCGGGGCTCTGAGTACAGCGCGACTAGTGTAATAATGATTGACAAGTTCGTTTATTGTGATACTCATGTGTCTGAAGGGGTGTTAAGAAAAGTGGGAGATATTTAGCTGTGATACAATGAAGACTATACGAGATACGATACGATCCCGTTTAGACAGCTTTTAACTCAGTGCAAAGGAGTTTGAGGTTTTATATTTTGTACTCCGTTGACAGATGTCAAATAGCGGCTATTAAAATAGCGCGACTATAGTGTAATATGATTACCGTTTATTGTGTTTAGAAAATTCTTATTGCGATAAGATAAGATCAGTATCTACAGAGGTTTTATAACCGCGACGGATGAGACGTACTTATCGTATAGATAAAGATGTCACTAACCAGCGTTTATATCTTCTTTACATAGTATAAAACAAAGACACTTCCTGCCGTTTGTCCCTATGTATGTAAGCTTAGATCTTTTAAACTACTCAACAGATTTGAACGCGGTTTTCATCGATGGAATGATTCAAGAGGTGGCTTTTTATGTATAATTCTGCGGACCTTGTGAAAGAGAATATAACGTCGGTGAGACTGCAAAACCGCGTAACTAACAAATTTATGATAGAGCAAAATAAACCTTACAATCGCATTAAAAAGATGTTTTTTGCTCCTTATTTCAAATGTTACTTACGCGGTTTTGCAGTTTCACCGAGGATAAGTCGATTTAACTCGTAATAGAAAAGGGTATATGTACCTATATAGACGGAGTAAACGATCATATTTTCTGACATGTTATTATTTAGCTTTGTTTCCCGTATAATGCCAAATATATGTTGTGTTTCTATTTAGGTTATTTCAGCGTTTTTTTTATTTACTCGGTCCCTTTGTAGAAAGAAAGAAAATCATTATTCGTGACATGCATAACAAAGAACAGATTAACAAATACAAGAAGAAAGTAGCCACGAAATGGTCCCAACTCAGCGTAATGCTGGCATTAAAGTCAGCGCTGGTCTTCCGTTGGAACCATCAGGTAAACCACGGAAGGTTACACACACATAATTAATTGAACACAAAACGAGAAGTTTAAAAATAAAATAAAAACAAAGCTCTGAGTTTCTCAAAAACATGCCCGTCCTTAGATTGGATGAAAGCCTACATCTTTAGCCATCTACTTCTGTCCGTGGCGACGCTAATCCATTATTTCCCTGTATTATCCTCGTAAAGCCTACGTCAAATTTCGTTAGTTCGAAAAAGAATCTTGTGTCAGTTGACTAAAGTCAAAATTTCCTTTGACAACTGTCCTAGATTTAGGACGTTGGGGCTTCCGAGGTTAAATCGTCTAACCATCTTTGCCTGCCAACGCTCCTTATTCCTAGCGGCTGTCATTACTGACAAGTAAATAAGAGCTATCAAATTGACAAAACGGTAACAGGTCAAAGACAATAAATAATAACCGTGTATAATTTCAGCTCTGTTGACTTGTCAGATCTCAGATCTAAGACAATCTATAGACTGCAATCCTGAGATTGCAGAAGCGTTGCAACATCTATGCTAGTAATTTTCCTAGTTATCTTATCCCCATACTGGATGACAACAATGCGGTCACAACCGGTACCCGGTACCTACCCTGCACAGGGTTACCAACACTAAACCTCACTATTAGATGCCAAAGGGCATTCATCCGCACGTGGTTAAATTAATAAATGGCACTACCGTTTGCTACGTCTGGCGCGTCCGGTCGGGGTACAGTGAACCAAATGGATTTCCGGGTCACTGTGGAACCACTTCAATGTGAGGTACTCAAACTAATCCTTATCCTAAGAGACTTTTTTATGGCCTAGCGAAAACAAAACAGCACACGTCCCCGTGTAAGATGGGTTCTGTTACCTGATTAAAATCTTAGGACTATAATCCTAAGACTGCGAATGCGTTACCAACCCTGACTGAGATGGAGCCCCTATGCTAGTAATTTCACCGGTTGTCTTATACACCGGAACACAACAATGCGAACACTGCTGTTTGGTGGGTAAAGGATGAAATGCAGGCCCCTATTTTATGTATGCATGTATGTTATTGTACAAACAGAAAATAACAAACCAAAAAAAGGAAACAGAAACACAAAATGTTTAAGGGATCTCTTCCAGTTAACCTTTGTGCGATTGAGAGATGAATAAATACAATGGATGGCTAAACGTCCAACAATTAAAGATACAGAAGAGAAAAATAAGACTGTCACTGATATACACATCTTAGCCTGATTGTGGAAAATGAGGTAACAGAATTATCAACAAGTTCTTAGACTTGTTAGTAACTCTGCAGCTAGCTATGCCTACCTAACTCTGGGAATGAAGGCGTGAGTGTATGTATGTATGTAAAAACTTGTCAACTTTACAAGGTATATCGAATTGTCACTTGTCATATATCGCTATCAGGATGGTGAAATAGGGCTTGTAGCGATCCGGACGGAGATTGCACAAGTCCTACCTCCACTAAGCCTAAGTCAGTTTTTTTGTCTATTTTTTATCTGATCTAAGCGAGTGATCTAACGCCATGATGTCAGAGTAAACACTATCGTGTGTAACAACGCGGTATCTAGCAAATTCCTGTGGATTTACAGCCCGGATTATGGCTTTACCTTGTTCTATTCTTGTGTGGCGCAACTTTGGATACTATGGCTGGGGAATGAAAAATAATTAATATTGAAGGGACTAGAAGAGTTAAGGTTTCTCCCCTCTGGATGCGATGTTTTTTATCTATATAATAAAAATGAATCACTAAATGTGTTGCTAAGCGCAAAACTCGAGAACGGCTGAACCGATTTGGCTGATTTCTTTTTTGTTGTGTTTGTTAATGTCAGGACAAGATTTTTGTGAAAGAAAATAATTGAAAATTCCACCGGGAAAGTCAGGAATTTACAGCGGCGCGAAGCCGCTGGCGGACCGCTAGTATCTTATAAAAATGTATTTTATTTATTTTTAAGTGCTTTATACGTGATTATGTTCGTCAAGATTTGTAAGTTAGTGATTTATTTTCGGGACAACTTCTTCTTCATTAGAAAAGTTCTTACGATTTTATTTTATTTTAACTTCAAATAGGAATGAAAAGAATGTTAGTTTAAAAATAAAGAAAATGTTGACCAAAGGTAGGTTTAATAAGATAAATATATTCTCCGTCTCTAAACTAAACAAAATTTTATGAACTTTACAAAACGAAGGTTTTATTTACAAAGATTTTATTAAAACTTACCGATTAACAGAGCTCATCAGGATCGACCAGATTCTGTAACAATAAAAAAAAAGTTATGTGATGCCAAAAAATATTCGATTCTCGCTCCGGCTGGCTGGCAAAAACGCTTCAAAAAGTTTTGTTCGGCTAAACGTTAAATGATTCTGTAGGAAAAATGCGTTTTTTGTACGGACACAATAGCAAAACCACTTCTAGGAGTTATTTTTGTAAAACAACCATTCAACCTTTTTTCCGAAAAACATTACTTTACATTCCCCACATCCTAAATGTTATAGGCTCAAATCAAACGTCAAAAATCGAAGTTTTAAGTAAAACAATAAGAGTTCATCTCACTAGCGAAGCAAGACAACTGCAAAGCGAAACTATCATCATCATCATGTCAGCCGAAATACTCAGACCGGTCTTATGCTTTTTGCATCCACCGCGTTCCCGCGATCCTTACAAGGTCGTCACTCCATCTGGTTGGAGGCCTACCGCTCGTCTCCCGGTCCGCGGACGCCACTCAAGAATTCTGAACCCATCGGCCATCAGCAAGCGAAACTCTAGTGTTGGAAAATCACGCGTAAATCCCGGAAAACGCGGGATCGCTTTAACATTCAGGGTAAACCGTACAAGCAAAGGCTTTCAAATAAATGAAAAAATACCCTGAGCATTTAACTAGGACCCATTTACAACCAACGTGGCAGGTGTCCCTCATTAAGGAACTCCAAAATGGGTCACAACTTGGCTTCTCGAATAATAAATAGAATGCGTAATGAGACGGGAGTTTGGTCGAGTGTTGGACAACTTGGGGAATCAGGACTTGAATGTTTTAGGGAAACAATCGGTTTACGAATCGAATGTATGATAATTGTAATCTGTTCTGTAATTCTGTTTCCAGACCCTACCCAACCTTTTCAATATTTAATAGCCATTATGCTTGACAACCCTAGAAGCTCAACATTGAATTTGTTAAACGTAATCTGCTAGTTGACAACCATACATTAGTCGGTTTGTTTAGAATAGGCTTCTATACATACATGTACACTCACGCCCTCTCCGAGGCAAGCTACAACTCTAAAAACTGGTTGTTAATTCTGTAACCCAGAATCCATAACTAAGTAATAACAGTCATATAATATTTATTTCCAATACAGACTCCAACAATAAAATAAAATAAAACTAAGCGACTCAAGATTGAGTGACGAGTGACGACCTTGTAAGGATCGCGGGAACGCGGTGGATGCACAGCACCGGCCTGACTGAAGACCCTTGGGGGAGGCCTATGTCCAGCTACTCAAATATTAAAGATATAAATAATAATCACTACTATAAAAAGAACACCCCCCTAGCTGGTCCGCTCAGGGCATGGTCCCTATGACTCTGGCTGTATTATCTCTCTGGATAGCTAGCTAATATTTTTCAATTATAAATAAGAAAGTCTGCAAGAAAGTTTCCGCGTGTTTCACAAACGATAAGTAAAGCATATTTGACGGATAAATTTAGCTCTTTCTCTTTCTTAGACTTTTTCTCAAGACCTTTCATAATTTGAGAAGGTTAATTTTCGGTACAAGGCTAGACCAGGGGCTTTAATTATTAATAATATCCGTGCCGTAATTTTATTCACGCAACAATGTTTTAAAAACTGTTTTATTTTAATGATGAGCCTTCCTTCTGCAAACATTAAACGAATGCAGAAATAAATGAACAAATGTAAGTATAGAATTGACGTTAACCTGTTGTGCTCAGAATACAACTTTGTAAAGCTTAACATTAACAGTTCTAAAAGCTAAAAACCTATACACACAGCCAACACAAGAGTAAACTAAAACCCCCTGTCTACAGGACAGACCAAACTAACTCCACTGTCAATATCCCGCGAGCTAACAGTCTATCCCGCCAGTCCCGGGCTCGACATAAATCCCGGTGTAAACTAGCTGCCAGGGTAACTGCCGGGAAAGGACACATGCCCGGGAAATGGCGAAAAATGTCCGGGCTTTTTAGGTCGGCCATTTTTATTTTGTGTTAGAAGTTTTGGGTGATAGGTTAAATCGATTGTAGGAAAGATTAGCGTAAAGCATAAGTAAAGAGAATGGTCAAGTGCGAGTCGGACTCACGCACCGAGGATTCCGTATGGTCCATTTTGACTAGCCAAAATTTCAATATGCATTTTCAAAGTTTTTTTTTATTTCTCAAAGACTATAAATTATAAACACTTAATTTAATTTTTCCCTTAAAATATAAATAATTAACTAAAAGTGAAGAATTATTGAATGTTCTTGATTAATAAACTCCGGGGCAACGGTAATTTTTGGTACATTTTTGGCTATAAATCAAGAAGTACGTCAAAGAAAATTAAAAAAGAATAATATTTATGATATTGGCAGATTATAAGTATGATACCTTCCCCATTTCGTAAAATCAAATCACTTTATTTTTTTACCCTCCATTCTAGATAAAAAAATATTTTTATTATTTTTATTATTTTTATTACAAAAAAACAAATGCGGGCAAGCAACCTATAGACGCGGTTTTAAAAAAAAAACTAGTTTAATCAAGTTGGAAACTAGCTAGTTTTGATGAAAATTCCCCCCTATAAAAAAGGGTGATTGTATGTAGGTAAGTATGTATAAAAATACGGACTGAACCTAAAATTTCTCATAGGAAATTTTGCCAGTTGAAAAACCCTGTATCAATCAATTGAAGTCGAAAACAACAGACGTGTCCTAAATTTAGAGGCCCTGTGTAAATTAGTAACAACCGAATCAAGCCGGTTCTAATAAAAATAAGAATTGCGAATTAGAGGACACCGCTAGTTTTAGGGTACCGTAGTCAAATGGCAACACGAAACCTTTATTATTAATAATGTCTTTCTGTCCGTCCGTCGATTTAGAACGATGTAGCTGTTTGAAGGTTTATGAACCACTTCACAAAATTTATTTACTTTGTCAAGTTTTCAGTAATATTTTTTCCGTCTTCAAAAATAAGGCCAACATACAACAATTAAGTTGATTAAAAATAATTATTGTTTGTATGGGTCCTTAAATTAAGGCGAGCTGGACACGCACTTGGCCGTTTTTTCCAACTACGTCTCTTTTAGTACATTTCTATTAGATCAATGAGTCTGCACATTCTGCCGGTTGACAACCGACTAGATATGTACAATTTAACATGATTTGCAATTTTAACTCTGTCACGTCCGGATACAGTGGTAACTGGCTTGTCTAAAAATGTGTATAGTGCTTTTTTAAAACAATAGTTTAAAATTGTTTTATTTCATTCTATTTTAGACATTTGGCGTATTGTTCACATTTTAAAGAAACTTCTTTCCATACTAACTTCGTGCAGGTTTTCTTTTTTTGTTGTGGTACAGAAACATATTTTCTTTTGCGTGCATCTTTATTTTTATTTAGTAGTGCGTCAACTTAATTTTATATTGTTTTAAATACAAAAAGATAAAAACTTAAGTAACAAAAATCAAAACAAATAATAAATAGATCGGTGAAGGTAACATTGATTTTGTAGGAACAGGCAACTTTTGATACCGGAAAATTTAAAAGTTCCCGAGGTAATAACGATAATTAAAATCTATGCGGACAAAGTCGCGTTCAGAAGCTAGTTGAATTTAAATAACAACCATAAAACTACACCTCTACATGCGTATTTATTTTGTTTAACTGACTGTTAAATTTCTGTCAGTGAAAAATGGCTATGACAAACGGACAGACACACAGGACATGCCGAAATTATATTATTTTAAGCGTTCCGTTTTAGTTATTTGACTACACAACCCCAAAAACGTAAAACATTTAAAACGCCATCACACGTAGCACTACAAGCTTACTTTTTAAAGGTTTACAGCTTTGAAATCCCAAAGGGATGTTTTTCAGCAGGAATGTTGCCGTATAAAGGTGTTTTTCATTGAACAGGCCGAACGTGTGAAAAAGGCTTTTGAGGATTAGCGTGTGAGGCCGGCTTTATACGTTACAGGGGTCGATGACTTTTTTTGGGGAAAATGTCAGAGAGTTGGGCGTGAAACTGTGTAGTTTCGGAATGGTTCCGTATGGTAGAGACTAGAAAGTTTTTACTTAAGAAGTTTAAGTTTCAGGTTCGTTCACTTTAGAAGACGCCAGCGGATATAAGTAGGAGTAGCAAGTTTATTGTAGGTTTTGCATCTACTCTATTGAAAAAGAGGGTAAAAACTTACTCGCAGCCAAATAAAATACCAAGGTACATAATAATAAATAATAATCTAATATATAAAATTTCCATGTCACAATGTTAGTTACCGTACTCCTCCGAAACGGCTTGACAGATTCTTATGAAATTTTATATGCATATTCAGTAGATCTGAGAATCGGCTACTATCCATTTTTCATTTCTAATTTATAAGGCAAAACAATGTTTGCCGGGTCAGCTAGTAAATAAATAAATGTCAGGGGACAATCTCACACAAATTGACCTAGCCCCAAACTAAGCTCTAGGCTTGTACTATGGGCACTAGGCAACGATAAACTTACGTACATAGATAAATACATACTTAAATACATAGAAAACACCCAAGACTCTGGAACAAATACTCGCGCTCATCACACAAATATTTGTCCATACCGGGGATCGAACCCGGGACCGCTAGCTTCGTAGGCAGGGTCACTACAGACTAGGCTACCGCGTCGTCAAACATTGCTCTGAGGCCCAGGCATTCAACATCAGCATCCAAAATCATAAAACTCAGATATTTTCTAGGTTTTTTTTTATTACTGTATAAGGCAAACGAGCAGACGGACCACCTGATGGTAAGCAGTCACCGTCGCGTCGCCCATAAACATCAGCAATGCCGGGGGCACAGCGAAGTGGTTGCCTTTCAATGAATGCTCTTTAAAGATAAAAGATAAAGACATTTATTTAGTAAGTAGGCCGCACGGGCACCAGCACTTCACAAGAGGAGACCACTGCTGAGAAGAAACGCCGCAAGATACTCGGCAGTCAGCTATTTTTTAAATATAATGTTACAATGGTTTACTTAGTCTAGCATTATATAAATCTATAAATATTTAATTAAAAAATATAGCCGCGTTTAAAGGAGGACATGTCGTAGAGCTGAGGAGGAACTTCATTCCATTCCAGGGACCCTGGAGGGAAGTTCATTCCATAGTTTTAAGGTAATGTACTCGTATGTGATGCTGTAGCTATTTTATATAAACCAGCTTTATAATTCTATGGGTCAGCAATACTTGAAAAAATATCTTCTATCTTTTAGGCGATGGGCTTGCCACCTGTCACTAATACACTGGGAAACATCTTAGCCTACTTGTGTAAAATGTGGTTACAGAATTATCAAGAAGTTTTAAGACTTGTTGGTAATTCTTTCGCTCTGCCTACCCCACTCTGGGAATGAAGGCGTGAGTTTATGTATGTATGTATGTATATCTTCTATCAAAAAATAATAATGGGCATTTGGATCAATTCAGCGTTTTGGCTGTTCGAAATTATGTACTTTACTAACCCATACAAACTTTGCGAATTTGTTCGAAAGATAATTTTTTTGTAATACTTTAAGAACTTATCGTCAAGGTTAAACTGAGTGCGGCCTTTCCTCGAGACAGAGACAATAACGAGGAAAAGAGACGGCTTCTATTCTTAGCATAAGTTATGCATGGGATGTGCTGACAGACATCATAATTTGCATGACAATCATTCAGTACAGTTAGTGTCGTAAGTTTTTAAATTACTTGAGGTAAGCGGTCTTTGGCTGTGGTATGGAAACACAATGATTGGGGCTAAAATACATTCACGCAATGAGAGTTTATAGGTAAAGACGGGTGATAAATAATGTCACGATGAAAAAGTAACAGCGATCAGCCGTCTGAAAGTATCACTGTGATTTGTCACGAACGACCAACGTCACAAAATCACATTGTTCTCAATATCGTATCTGAATAGTTACATAGTAAGAACACTCATGTTTCATGTTAAAGGTAAGTCGACATATTCAAATGACCCATGAATAGAGGGTATTCATGGGTCATTTGCAATCATTTTGGTCAAATACCTACTCAACACTCAAAAATTTGTACTTTTTGTAGGTATCGCGCAGAAAGTTGGATTTTACAAACTAGTGTTTTTCACTTTTGTTTAAATTTTATCAGTCTATAAATTAAGTAAAATTGTCCGTATAAGTTACTTTATTTTTGTTTCATTGTATTTTTTTCACGAATATTTAATACATGTTTAAAACGTCGTTTGATATACGGAACTGTCATTTTCACTCGTCCCGATTCTAGCTTGCAGCTCGGACCAAGACACCTCGGGGCTTGTATAATGACATACTTTCCGCAGTTGCATCTAAACTATTTCATTTCATTCATTCATTTTGATTTATTACCTCGGATCACGTAATGGCTTAAGCTAAAGAATGAGTGCATGCCGCAATGCGTCTAAACTCCTTGGCGTATCGTTGACGTCAAGAAGCTTTTCTAATCGAACTGAAGTATACATATTTTATTATTCAATCGATACCGGTAGCTAGAGCACGACCATTTCAATCCCTATGTAACGTTTTCGAATCGCTTTTACTATTCGAAAAGTTTCTAAACCTATTCGAAGGTTTGTATACATTTCATACATTACTAGTGACTGGCTCGGTTTGCTTCGGTTTATGTAAGTTTACACGCGTAGGTACATAAACCAGAATTTATTATACAGTAGAACCCGCTTAATACGATCAC
The DNA here is from genome assembly GCA_927399475.2 of Acleris emargana. NCBI lineage: Eukaryota > Metazoa > Arthropoda > Insecta > Lepidoptera > Tortricidae > Acleris > Acleris emargana. The sequence goes on from OV656860.1 coordinate 6,210,158, forward strand.
GTTTAATACGATTTCCCGCATAATACGCCATTTTCTGCCGGTCCCTGCAACTTAAGGCCTGTTTTCATACATTTTTTCACGGTTAATACGACTCGCGTCCCGCTTAATACGTCTGCTAAAGTGCAGGTTCCACCCAAAACGCAACCCTAAGTGATGATGAAGACGCACACGAACGGGAGGAAACGCCTCCAATTTTGTCAAATGCTCAGGCGTTGTCAGTTGTAGCAGATTTAGGACGCTATGTACCGTCTATGTGTAATAGCGAAGAAGCGATCCGTAAATTCAATTATATTGATAATCTTGTTATAAAAAATGCATCCAAATCGTTACGTCAATGTAAAATAAATAATTACTTTAAGTAAAACAATTGTTATTAATATACATTTACATAAACATAAGTTTTTGTGTCTTCCGTTTAAAATAAACAAATTACATGTAAATGTGTGTACATGAAATAGTGCTAGTTTTATTTTCACGTTTAATACGATTTTCCGTGTACATAGAAACTAAGAAAAAAAAAACTAACTGATTGTGAAAACCGCTACAAAATCCGTTGCGGCGTTTCGGAGGAATTAATAGACATACAGACAGAAAGACAGACAGACGCAGTAAGCGACCTTGTTTTATACTATGTTAAGGAAGATAAACGAATTCCTTTTTAGGTATGCCCTTCACGACGCCCGACGACTAGCCTAGGCGGCGGTAGCCTAGTCGTTAGTGACCCTGCCTACGAAGCCAACGCTCCCGGGTTCGATCCCCGGTACGGGCAAATATTTGTGCTATGAACGCGAGTATTTGTTCCTGAGTCTTGGTTGTTTTCTATGTATTTATCTACATAAGTAAGTTTATCGTTGCCTAGTACCCATAGTACAAGCCTAGAGCTTAGTTTGAGGCTTTGTCCCCTGATATTCATTTAACTATCCAATTTTCAGGGATAAAAATATGTGCTATTCCAGACTGTAATCTATCTCTATGCCAAATTTCATAACGTTATAATATTCTTAATCATTCTCCTTTGAAATAAAGTCGACATTCAGCAAACGTAGGTATTCAATTTCTACATTATTCATATCACCAAAAGGTACGAAACCTTTCTTCCGCTGAGAGAATGTATCATTTGTAGATAGTCTCAAATTTAAGGCATACTTTGTCACCCTATGTTTGGGTCTGTCTTTGCCAGTGTACCTAGAACTTATAATCAAATGTTAGGTAATCCTAAAGCCTCTATTTTACCTTCCAGATGGGTTATTATATACTTATGTAGCTATGCAGTTCACTTTACGGTGAGCGTAAAGGACAGAGCTATAGCAGTTATATAGCTCCGTCCCTTTCTCTCAGCGTTAACTGAATTGCATTGCTATGTCATAATAACCCCGCGGTAGCTTTTTGAGACCCGGAGTGCTATAGAAGCTACAATAGTCAAGGTAAGATTCAAATTCCCACTCCCTAGTATTATGGTGGGCTTCAAGAGAATAGGGTGTCCAAGACCTGACCTGATGATGGAGTCGAAAAGTGGTGACAGAATATCCGCTGTGTTAAACGAAGACCCAACAAGGTACAACTGGTTAGTATGAACTCTCTTAACATACATACATACATTAAATCACGCCTGTTTCCCAGTGGAGTAGGTAGAGACCACTTCTTTCCACTTGCTACGATCTTGACAAATTCGCTAACAAGCATGACTTATCAAAAAAAATACGGTTGACAACAGCTTGTCTTAAAAAATATGTTTGTGAAACTCGTCATAAAAAAAAAAGACGTGTGGCACTCGGGGACTGCCGCGGTAAAGCTATTGCATGTCGTACAAACGCACACAACGCCGTGTCGAAGACTGCCGAACTGAAATGCACGGCCTTAAAGCCACACCTCCTTGCCCGTCGGAGTGGGGAGCGTGAGGTTTTTTCGTTACGGAATTTCTGGATTCGGTCCCCGCGCTCAAGGCCCGCGATAGAAGCTATGCAATAGCTTAAAAATATGTTTGCGAAACTCGTCATTAAAAAAAACCATTAGCAGCCTTGTTGACCCACATTTATTGATATTTTTTTATACGATTTATTCGCCAAGTTAAATACACGATGACCATGGTGTTGCTTGGTTGCGGAAACAAAATCGTCATTTATTAACATAGTCGCTCTTATTTTAATCTGAATAAGTGCTAATATAAAGAAACAAGATAGGCTATTGTTGAAATTACAACAGGTTTTTTTTAAAGGTGTTCTGATAAAAAATAGGGGCTCATTTCAAAAGCATACATTTTTTAAATTATTATTTACCAAGGGTAAAAACGGGACCCTATTACTAAGACTGCTGTCCATCTGTCCGTCTGTCTGTTGGTCAATAGGTATATCACAAACCGTGATAGCTAGACAGTTGAAATTTTCACAGGAGATGTATTTCTGTTACCGCTATAATATAACAACAAATACTAAAAACAGAATAAAATAAATCACTATGTAAGGGGAACTCCCATACAACAAACGTGATTTTTTTGTTGCATAGATAATGGTACCTACGGAACCCTTCGTCTCGCACTTGGCCAGTTTTTTAAGTCTAGCACTAGCTGTGACATAGTAAGGCTATGTGGCGTTTAAGTTCTTTTGACATTAGCAGAAATTTGTTGATTTATTTTCTGTATGGTTGCCGGGTTATAATAGTGCCACTCCATGTCTTCCCGTGGATGTCGTAAGAGGCGACTAAGGGAATAAAGGGGACTGTTAGGCGATGAGCTAGCAACCTGTCACTAATACGCTGGTAAACATCTAACCCTAATTGTGCAAAATGTGGTTACAGAATTATCAACAAGTTTTTGGAGTTGTAGGTAATTCTGTAGCTCTCCTACCCCTCTCTAGGAACCAGTAAGGTATGCTTTTGAGACAAATCAAGCATGGTTTTTTTTTCAGAACACCCTTTATAAACAGTTCAGGTTGCCAATTTTCATTAATCATAATCATCATCATGTCAGCCGAAAGACGTCCACTGCTGGACATAGGCCTCCCCCAAGGCTCTCCACTCAGACCGGTCTTGTGCTTTTCGTAACCACCGCGTTCCGCGATTTTTACACGGTCATTACTCCATCTTGTTGGAGGCCTACCTACAGCTCGTCTCCCGGTGCGCGGACGCCACCCAAGAACCTCAAACTCAATCAATTCATTTATTTTTTTTGTTTTAAATTTTCATTGGATGTAAACCCTGTTCAACCCTGAGTACTAAGATGGAATGCCTCTATAAGTAGTAATTTCACCGGCTGTCTTATCCCCACCCACAGATATGTATACTCGTAATAAATAGGGTCACGGGTCACCTTCGTCTCGGCGAAATATGTTTGCCAAATGTATCCTTTCCCAACCGTTTCATTTGCCAACCCGCTTTGTTTTCTGTAACCGTAAATATTTAGAATTAAAAAAAAACTAACCTATCTTAACCTACTGGGTTCTGCACGATACTGAAATAAATCCTGAAATATTTATATAAAATGAAAAAGTTGGGAAACGATACATTTGGCAAACATATTTTTGCCAAATGGTAGACTCCGTAATAATACTCATGTGACAAGGTTCTATAATATCCAAACAAGGATCGTTGTAGAAACGTGCTTGTTTCAAGAAGCTACTAATGAGTCGTGACGACTAAACTAAACCATGATTGCACAATGTTACGCTAGTTTTTGTACTATGTACTCCAGCGAGTCATGTTGATGACGTATTTTTTTTCTATCTGGTTATTGTCCGTGTCAATTTGATTACAGATACACAAGTGTTTATTTAACTTGCAATGTATGTATGTAAGGGACAAATCTTGCAACATAAATTTGACCCACTTCCCGGTTTCCGAAACCGGGAAGCTAAAAATTTGCATACACCTTTAGTTCTGATCATAATACAATAATACCAGAGACCAGCTCAATGGTACTAACCATTGAGCTGGTCTGATGATGGAGAGGTAGAGTGGCCATAGGAACTCCTAAATTACACATGATAAACCCGTCGTGTCGTGTTAGGGCTCGTTAGAATTGTCTTGACTGTGCAAAAAAAATACAGTCGGCAACAAAAGCTTCCCCCAAAAATGAATTTTTTGACAGTAAGTTATTATATGTTAAAGTGATTGGTCGTTTCAAACGCTTGCCTAAGCAATGGCAATGTACAGTCGCCTCCAAAGAAATGAATCCACTTTTGGACCTTATTGCAATGCAATAAAGTATGCATTTTCTCAGTGCAAGTCAGTCTCAAATGCAAGTATTAGACACCCGCCCTCGCTTTGGTTCGATTTTTGTGAGTCTCTGTAATATTTGTTCATAAACCAAAACGATATCGTTGCTTGAAAACGGAATAAAATCTGTTATTTTTTAAAGGTGATTGGTATACAAAAAAAATCGCCAAACTGGGGGCAGTTTGATGGCAAATGGCTCACAAGTTAAACCATTTTTGTGCTATAGGGTAAGATGGGGGAATGGCAGTCAGCGGGCAATGCCGGTCACGTCAAAATATAAAACTTCCAACAACATTATGCAATCGCTACTAGTGTCGCCATCTAGTATGCGGCCGAGTAAACCAATTTACCGAGCGGCGCCATTGTCTTTCGCGCGCAGTGAGTGTGACAGCTGTGTACAGGTTCGGACGTGTTTTGTTGTAATAAAATCGAAAATTTGATGAAAGCTTAAAGTGATTTATACCAATTAATATCTTTCTTAAAGTTAATTACTGTACGTTTGCAAGTGTATTGTATGTACTTGTTGGATTTTAAGAGTTTCTTACATTTTTCGTGACTAAGCAAAAAAATACCGGTAATACCCCAACAGTAGACAGCATTTGCGGGTAATACCGGTCAACGAAGGGTTTCACAAAATGATCAAAAAATAAGAAACCCGTAATATATTGATAATGTATTTCATATATATCAATAAACTACTATATAAGCTTTGTAAAAAGTTAATTTCCGATACCGTAAATCATAAAAATAAAATAAAAAAATAATAATTGCTTAAGTGACCGCTATTCCCCCATCTTACCCTATCTACTTAAGCAAACGAAATTACTATAAATATGAACTGGTGTTACAGAAACCTTATCTAGATAAATCAAGGGCGGGTCGTTGTTCTTTTATAAACCTGGATTTGGGCACACCTTATAAATGCGTATAGTCTTATATCGTTCTTATCTCAATCTTGCTGAATGCAGTTCGTACAGTCAACGTCAAAAGTAAGTGATCAAAATTAACATTTCAAAACATGTTCAAGCATGACGCCCCAGATAAAACAGATTATAACAAAGTGTCATTTTCAACTGAATATTTAATGAGTCAAAAGAAAATGATCATAAACGATGCCATAACTGTCTCTTTATAGAAAATTTCAATAAAGAATAATTTTGTTTTCTACCTGTGTGTCAAGTGTCCAACAAGATAAAGTCAAAATGACTAAATCTCCAAATGAAAACTAGGGTAATCACGGCAGTTAAAAAGGATTTATTTTAAATGTTGCAAAAAAAAACAAAGCGAAGTAGTAGGAACTTATTTCAACCCTTGATAGAAATGAGAGGTGTTATAGTTGTTTCGCGTGTTTGTCTTACGAGTATAACCGACACTAACCGAACGTCTGACTTGTATTCCGAGGTGGTCTTGAGAAGACATGAAAGCCCAAACATTTATATTCACTTACATGTGATAGTTTGGTAGTATTACTGACTATTGCTATTTTAGAAAATCAGTTTAATTTGAAACACTCAGTAATGACTTTAACTGTTTGAATGGCATGTCACTTACTTATGACACATTACGAGCTAATTTACTAATGCTAAACTACAATAATCAGATACATCTGTCTTAATTTATTGTATATACTATTTTGAAACCCTATTTCATCAGTTTCTTTTGCTGTTGACTGTACTTACAATAGTTTTGCTAGAGTAACTTGCAAGCTCAAAAAGGCTATCATTACGTAAGTAACTTGTAAGCCTGCATAGGCTTATATCGATCATGTTTAAGTTCCTTGTAAAATCAAAGAAGCTTTGGGTACGGAACTTTTAAATAGCTCTGATCTCAGCTAAGTTAAGCTAGAGAAATCTTTTACACATTCCGTATGACCTTGTCTAACCTATAAGTACAGTGAGTATAAGAATCTTCTAAAGTGACTCAACCGTACACAAAACGGAAGCGGAAATTGCGGGATTCCTCCGCGAAAATGTCGCTCTGGAAATCGTGATTTTATTTATAGACATCGCCGTAAATAAAATTAGAGTGAGGCTATATTCGAGTTGGTATTGTTGGATTTATTTGTTGTTCTTATTTTGTTCTTGCTGCGTAAAATACGGTGTCGTTGCGTAAACAAGATGGGGTCATAGTAACAACATGGCGCCGTTTTTGACGCACCGTAATTCACGCACCATTAATTGATTTTTCTTTTGACATCGATCTATGTGCTATCAATTCCCGTGCACAAAAACTTATGACTACGGTAATAGGGATTTTTGTATATGACAAAATGATATACAGGGTGTCCCAAAATCGGTAAACCACATTGACACCGGAGGTAGGTCAGCTTAAGAGGTGCCGAACTAGCCTAACATGACCTCAGTAAAATGTGCACGGTTTTCGAGTTATTGCCAAATTAAAGGTTTTTATAAATTTTCACCTTTTTTAACACTGTTTGTGCCAGGATTCAGTCGGAAAGCTCTCGAACTTATTTTTTTTTAAATGTAGGGAGCCTGGGATAGTTTATTAAGATATCAAAAGTGTTATTTTGTCAATAACTAATGTAAATTTATGAAAAATATTGGATTAGTCTCGATTTAAATTATCAGTAAATCATTAATTTCAACTTTTGACACCTGCCGTGAAAAATTTTTACTAGAAACGAAACGAGCAAATGATGTTTAAAAATTGAGCATGTTATGCAGATTCAGAAATGGTACAATACAAGTATCTTACTGCGATAAGAAAAGCATTCAATAACACTTTTCCGATGCCGCAAACCGTCGCCGTCAGGTAAAAACAATGCCGTACGATGTGATATCGCATTTGAGGCCTAAACATCTTATTTTTTGCCAAATGCACGAGATCGAAAGAGATGGAAATAATGTGCATCTCGGGCTGGATGAAAGTTGATGACCAAAAAAAAACGGGTTTAACTTTCAATGATTTATTTTAATACTTAAAATTAGTTACAATAAATGTTCAAATTGTCTGCCTCGGACTCTAATACATAAATAACACCGTCTCAAAAAAATTCGGCTCAATTTTCTTAAGCTAATTCCCGATATGGTCCGGGCTGCGTCGAATACACGCTGCCGCAATTCTTCTTCACATCTTATTGGTTTTGCATAAACTTTATCTTTCAAACATCCCCAATAAAAAAAATCCAATGGGTTTAGATCCGGGGAACGCGGTGGCCATAAAATTGGACCCAATCGCCCAATCCATCTCTCGGGGAATGTGTTGCTGAGGTGTTCGCGGACTAGTCGAGCGTAGTGTGCCGGGCAGCCATCTTGTTGGAACCACATCCTTTGTCTCAGTGCCAACGGTGTATCTTCTAAAAGTACTGGAAGATCATTTTCCAAAAATTGAAGATAATTTGTTCCATTCAAAATAGCTGGCAGTTCGACCGGTCCTATTATTTGGCCGTTAAAAATGCCCGTCCACAAATTAATTTTGAATTGGTATTGGGACCGGTCTTCTCTTTGTTCATGTGGGTTTGACAGCTGCCAGCTATGGATATTATGTAAATTTAGATATCCATCCCTTCTGCAGGCTGATTCGTCGCTCCACAGTACTTCATTGAAGAAATTAGGATTTTCCCTGTATTTCTGAGTCATCTTCCGACAAAATTCAACACGGTGTGCGTAGTCCGTTGCAAGTAGTGTTTGGACGCGTTGGATATGGTAGGGATGGTATTTATGACGATTTAAAATTCTTTGTGCCGATGATTTGGGGACTCCAGTGCGGCGTCTTCCTCCTTGGGTACTCGTTCCTGGTAGCCTGCCCTCGTGATAAGCGTTTAGGGCTCTTAAAATGACGTTATGAGTCGTTGGATTTCGACCTGGATATCGCTCCGAGTACAACCTTGTAGCCAATCTTGCGTTGTACGTAACATTGCCTCGACTTGAAACATGCCTAGTTTCACCGTAAATCAAGAGCATGTCAGCGTAGTCGCCATGAGTGTACTGGGGATCACGGTTTGCCATCGTTGTTGTCGTAGCAGTTCCACAAAGCAAATCAGAGTCCAATAGAGTGCCGAGTTGTCGTTTTCAGAGAAATCAGAGTCCAGAGAAAAGCCAAGTCGATAATAACACACAGATGGAACGCAGAGAACACGGGTGTCGCACGAAACGCAAGGTAACGAACTGATTTGGTTCGAAGGCTACTGCTTATCGTGCTACTTGTAAATAAACGGACAAAGCACTCTATCCATCCCTTTCTTTAAACAATTGGTAAAGCAAGGCAGGTACAAAGCCCGAAGTGGAGGGGTCCAGGTAGAAATCCACACGTGCTATTAGTCACCGATATCCTTCAAAAGGGAGATGAACATTATTTCCATCTCTTTCGTTCCCGTGCATTTGGCAAAAAATGAGATGTTTAGGCCTCAAATGCGATATCACATCGTACGGCATTGTTTTTACCTGACGGCGACGGTTTGCGGCATCGGAAAAGTGTTATTGAATGCTTTTCTTATCGCAGTAAGATACTTGTATTGTACCATTTCTGAATCTGCATAACATGCTCAATTTTTAAACATCATTTGCTCGTTTCGTTTCTAGTAAAATTTTTTCACGGCAGGTGTCAAAAGTTGAAATTAATGATTTACTGATAATTTAAATCGAGACTAATCCAATATTTTTCATAAATTTACATTAGTTATTGACAAAATAACACTTTTGATATCTTAATAAACTATCCCAGGCTCCCTACATTTAAAAAAAAATAAGTTCGAGAGCTTTCCGACTGAATCCTGGCACAAACAGTGTTAAAAAAGGTGAAAATTTATAAAAACCTTTAATTTGGCAATAACTCGAAAACCGTGCACATTTTACTGAGGTCATGTTAGGCTAGTTCGGCACCTCTTAAGCTGACCTACCTCCGGTGTCAATGTGGTTTACCGATTTTGGGACACCCTGTAGATTTACCCATCGCAATAACTTATATATCTAATAGTAGTCTGTGCCCATTGGTACTCTTGCAAAATATTATGCAGCAATGATATATCCATAAATGTACTCGTATAACTATGAATTAATGTATTTATGACAGAGACAAACGAACTCGAGAAAATTTCGACCAATTTGGCAGATTTTTTAAATGTTCTATGGTATGTAATTTGTTTTCATTTTATTTTATGGTAATGGTACGGTTAAGGTTTGTATCAAAGAAAAAAAAACACCGGGTGGAGCTGGGCATGAGCAACTAGCAATTTACTAAAAATACAATTAAACCTAAAATCGTCCTGTTTCAAAGTTATATAATTAAGTTAACGAACCAGATACGATTAGATAACCTTTTAGCTTTAAGAATTCCTGGAAATTATCGCTTCCTGTTTCCAGTTTCCTTGAACTTGGGCGGGAAGTCACGCGTACATATAGGTACCTATTCTAAGACATAAAATGAAATAAGATTGTTGCTTTAAATTTAATTATAAATTACGAAATTATTCGTATTGCCTGACGGTCAATGTCAACAGAATTATGCAACCTAAAGGCAATAAAAGTCGATAAAAACCACATATACACGTAATAAGAGTCAACATTATTTATTATATGAGTTCAATGACGAATGGGAAAACCTGCCGTTTTTCTATATTTACATACTCTACATTAAATATACCTATCACACGTTTTACGAGACGTTAATGTACATACGCCGCGGGGGTTTACCGTTGTCAGTGCGTGTTAGAATAAGTTTTAAATGATCTTTAATTGGGATTGTTCAAATTTTTTAAATTACCCTTATTTGAAAACCATTTCGAGGAATAGGGTTTTAAAGCCGTTCTGCATTATTAAGTTTTTGAAATATTTATCTATTTCGGACATTTCGACGAAAGTGTATTTGACCTTTGTTTGACTTTCGTTTTTGGCTTGAACCCCTCTTAGGTGTATCTTACGGGTTACGTGAAATCCCCTTGAAATAGTATGTTTAATTACACTATTACAATCATTTGTTATCATTAAATATCATTTAATTCGTGTAATTTATTAGGAGATGCCTACCTAAATTAAAAATAATCATGTCATCTATAAAATGTCTGTTAAATAAATAAAGGTATCTTAAAGTTGCCTATTCTTTCGATTTAGAATGTAAAAACCGTGAGTTATTATTTTTGGTCTATCCAATTCTAAGTGTACATTACATTTAAAACCTAAAAATCCTAGGCACTAATCCGTGCCGCATTGCTCCGTTTATTGGTTTGTATACCGATTGCTACCAAACTTTACAGGATCACTCGCTGCGCTCGGTCCAGCCGTTCCGGTTGCCCATGGTGAACGGAACATACACACATTGTCATATAAATAGGTATACATATACAGGGTGGAAAAAACGAACGCCACATGGACGGCAACTACCTTAAATATTTGAAATAGTAAAGTCTTGAGGCCCTATTTTTAAAATAGAAGTTCGGTAGTAGGTATAGCAGTAAGTATCCCCTCCTGTCACGCGGGAGACCAGTGTTCGATTCCCCGCCGGAGAGCCATTTCTGACGGTATAGGCCAGTATCTTTAATACCCACACGGAGAAGTAGTATTGAAGTTTATAAATCTAATTAATGAATCACTTTTAAACAATTATGTAATAAATAACTGAATATAAAATAATAGTAGGTTATGCAACAGTTGTATAAGAGAGGTCAAAAAAGACGAGTGGTGTGGTTACGATGTGAGCCGCAGGCAAACATCGTAAAGCAAGACGCCACGAGAATTTTTTGACTTAGTTATACACCGTTGCATACAATACTTTTTCTATGACTAGGTTTCAAATAAAATGCAAAATTAAATTAATATACCTAGGTTAGAATACGAACGAACGAAGCACAGAACAACAAACGAGCGAGAAACATTCGAAAACAACAAAATATGTGTCTATGGTTAACTTTGTTTTTAAATTGATTTGCACTTGCCAGGTTTCATATTTTAAAAAAAAGTTGCACAATCGATTTAACTTGTGAAATAGGGACTAAAAAACACCTAATAATTTGAGAAATGAATTCTTTTACCTGATTGGTCGATTTTAATATAGCTGCGTTCTGGTTGGTTGATACCAAATAAAATGTTTTTTTTAAAGAGTTAAATTAGTAAAAGAGTTTACATACCAAAAAGAACCTAACGTTCCGATTGACAGTCAATGTGTATTGTGATTGGTGGTTTAATTTGGTGAAGTATTTTGATTGGTCAAATTAACCTAGGTGTAAGCTTTGGCAGCTAGGCATATCGTTTTGGCTCAAAAAAGCACAAGTGCTGTTAAGGGGAATAGACTAGATAGACTTTTCTACGGAATGTTCTGCGGACATATTATCTATATTCTTATATTAGTGTTCGTGACTATATAAATGACAGATAAAAGTACAGGAGTAGGAAAAATATTTAATTAGTTTAATAAAGTTCCAAGACAACAGATCCCGTGTCTTGTTCTTTTTGATTTCTTTTGGAGACTGAGCCCAAGGATCGATATCCGAATAGAACGTTATCAATTTTGAATTTTGAAAGATTTAGATCGAAATGTAGATTGCCAGGAACGCAAACAAAGGAGGTTGTAACAACCTCGTTACAATGTTAGCTCCATCCCTATCTCTCTAATTAGTCTCGGATGGCGAGTGACATAACCTTTTAGATAACCCTAGAGCCTACACCCCCGAAACCGGGAAAATCAGGTAGGACAGATATACAGTCTAAGTAATATACAGCCCTTTATTGCTAGATAAGACAGATGAACAGATTAGCCTTAGTAGGTTATGGTTATATTGTCCTGGTTATGGAACCCTGTATAATCAGCTAGTATACGTATACAATATCTTTTCGTAACGTTGCATCATGAATCAATGGGAAAGCAATGAAATGTTAATCACAGAAGCCTTGTAAGAGCTGATTAGTATCGATCCAGTGTAACATATCGCTTTTATACCACTATACGAGTATATCGCGATGGTGGCAATCAGCTGGCACTTAGCGCTGCCATATGAAGTTACAACTGGGGTGACCATGATGATTGATAATAATAAAAATGGATAAGTTATTCAAAATAAAGTTCCTTTCTGATATCGTTTTTTTGGTTGTCACTACTAGGTTAACAAACTAAAATTTAAATTTTTGTATTAATGCGGAAAAGACAAAAAGAAAAATGTTATTTTTTTTCAGCTTGGTGTTTATCGCTGTTTCAGAATGTCAGTCAGTACACACACATGCGGTATTATGGAGTAAAGGGCAAAAGCCTCCCATCATTTTCACCATTCGTCCCTACCAAATGCATGTCCCAGCCAAGTCGTGCTGCCATCTCGTTTACGGTTTATCTCTGCTCCAGTCGACATTCTGTGGGTTCATTCAGTCTGGCCTCATGTACCAGATGAATTCGGTAGATTCGGTAGGCTTAGCGATCGTGACACCCAAATTTGTTATGTTTTTGTATTTTAGTAATAATGTAATGAATCGATATTATTATACTACTGCTAAATGAAATTGAATTTAACCTTCCAAGTTAAATTAAAATCAGGACCTGTCCACAAAAAAGGCAAGCCGCATAACCACCCTACAGTTGCGTCAACACATTTATGAAGTGTCTTCCACTGGATGCGTTGATTATCAGCTGAGTGATAAGGACCCCCCCTTCTCCTCCCACCCTCCTCCCCTCCCACGGCCCCCTTTATTGAGCGCACCCGTATATTAGTTGACGAAACGAGATCGGGTTGAAAAATAAGGTCAATTGGTTCAAATGGCGGACGACTTTTTGTAGGAAGTCGGTACGTGGGGAATTTTGGCTAGCATAATTTTAGCTGTAAATTATAATTAAATAAATATAATCTTTGATAGAGTTAGAAATGACAAAATCAGAGAGAAATGTGGAATAAAAGAAGATGTAGTGACTAAGATTGAAAAAGGCATGCTTCGATGGTTGGGTCATTTGGACAGGATGGATGAAAGAAGATTGACGAAAGAGATAGGTATACAGATCGAATGTGAGTAGAAGGGTCAGAAGGGGCCGCCCTAGGCGTATTTTTTCGAATCAAATCGGAAAAATACTGGAAAAGGGCCGAATCTTAAGTACCCGAAACCGACGTGCGTGCATGACTCGATGTGTGAATGTTGAAGAAACGAAAGAAATTTGTCAAGATCATAGCACGTGGAAAGAAGTGGTCTCTGCCTACCCCTCTGAGAAACAAGCGTGATTTAATGTATGTATGTATGTACTAATATTGTAGATGCAAAAGTTTGTGTGTTTGTGTGTGTAAGTATGTTGTTTAATATTATTATGATTGCTGTGTGCGTCTTCATTCCATTCGAGCCTAACAAGACGTTAGATACATCAATTATCATTAGGCTTGGGACTTTTGGATGCTCGCTATGGTTCTAGAATCCACGGAGTCGCCATTATGTTAAAATATTTTAGAAGTCAAAGTGGATAAGTACATACAACTTGTATGTATATAATTACCAATAATAAAATACTCTATTGCTAGTAAACAAAATAAACTTAAAACAAATACCTTAGGTAACAATAACAAAAATGTATTTTTCAATCTACTAGATATTAGTCGCCACTTCTAAATGTTTGATGAGGTACAGGCTTTTTAAATCAGTGCATCATAATCATCATCTATTACTATTTCATGTTCATCATTAAAATGGTAGTAAGAATGGATCACTATTATTTTTTCTATATTTTAACTAATAAATTTATGATAAAATTAATTGCAGTCATAATAACGTGGTTATTACCGATCGATATAACAGCGTAAATCTAACATGTTTTATTTTTACACTTTGACTTTGACTTCGAAAAATAATATTTTAACATAATGGCGACTCCGTGGAATCTAAAACCATAGCGAGCATCCAAAAGTCCCAAGCCTAATTATCATAGTAGAATCACGAAATTATGCGCTGTTGTTACTACCAGCTTTAGTTGACATAACTAATATCAAATTTATTGATTTAATATTAACTTAACTAGGAGAAAATCTCTTTTGGTTAGCTGTCATTTTATGAGTGTTCCTATACAAAAATTGCGCTCGAAATCATACGCTAGTTACATTTTTTAACACCCCTCTGTGTAAAAATCTATTTTTAAACTAACTTTTTATTAAAAAGCATGTGCTTCCGTAACCTTTCCTAATTAACGCGACCCCTCTGACCTTTGCCCCGCCCTTGCGCTCCCCCCCACTCCTCGCGCCCCGCCAGATGCGCCCGCGTTGACTCACCGCGCATCGGGCACGGAAGTATCGCCCTTTGTTTTGGATTTGAGAATGCGTAAAAGTCGGTTACTGTGTCGGAAACTATCAAATTTCCCAGGGTTATAGTGTTATATGTCTAAATCAAGGATATGGTCTGTTTGTTGGCTGAATGATACATAAGAAAATCGCAGTACTTTTAAATATTTTTTTTTTTTTTTTATGGAATGGGAAGGCAAACGAGCACACAGCCCACCTGATGGTAAGTGGAAACTGTGACCCATAGACATTCGCATTCACAAGACTGCGAATGCGTTGCCAACCCTGAGGACTAAGATGGAATGCCTCTATGATAGTCATTTCACCGGCTGTCTTATCCCCAAACCGAAACACAACAATGCGAACACTGCTGCTTGGCGGTAGGTTAATGGATAAGATAGTGGTACCAACCCGGACGGACCCTGCACAAGGTCCTCCCACAAGTAAAAAATAATAAGTATTTTATAATTTGGGAAATTTAGAACGCAATGATGATTTTATGTAATAAATTTATAGTCATTAGTTTAATTTGTCTTTTAATTATCTGAATTCTGACCTATGGGTGTCTCATGTGTCTAATGTTTCTTCGATGATCCAATTTAATAAACGTCAAAGATTATTTATACCTCAATATAAACGTCAAAGATTATTATAATTACGAAAAAACTTTTCTCTTAATAAACCTTCTCGGATAGAATTATAATTCCCCGTCAAAAAGCTATGTTTCCCTATGATTGTTTCAAAGTGTTTAACCGTCTATCCGTCTATCTATCTCACCAAATACGGTCTTACTTTAGGATCTTTGCTATTGCATTTTACTGATTACGTATGCTGTCAATCGTGAGAGTAAACGGCGACCAAGGTTAAAACTTCCATCTTAGCCCTTAGGATTGGCAACGCATTTGCAGTTCAAGAATTGCGGACTTGACAATATAAATGTCTATGGGACTTGAGGCACTGGTCCCTCCAAGGGCGAGGAAGCGATTAGCTACCGACTATTTTCCCGCTCAAGAAACGAACAAAAGATATTGATCCCGTGTCAATAAAAGAGGGTCGTATATTAATAGTTGATCGCTGGCTGTTCACACTGCCGGCGAGAACTCTTTCCACTAGTTTGTCGAAACAAAACATGAAAAGAGACGAATATTAATAGTTGATCGCTGGCTGTACTCGCTTCGCTCAACGTCGGCGGTGGGACCAGTGCCTAAATCTCACTTAACATCACGTGACCTGTATGTTCAATCGCTCTCTCCTTAGCCATAAAAAAAAAAACACTTCAACTTATAGAACTTACACAAATAACTTCACAAAGATCCCAACATATCGATTTAAGCTAAGTTGCTATCGTTTTCCGAACTTCAAAATGAATAGATTGCCCTATTAGGCCGGGTCCGGAAAGGCCCAACTTCTGACGGGCACCATCTAGCGGACAAAATGAAATAATCAAAGGGAAGCCCTTTGCACGTTTTTACCCGTAAAAGGGAATCTGATTTTGTTACTTGTGACAAAAATAAAATCTGAGGTTCTGTTTTACCTCAACGTCGTTTCCCTTATTACAATTGTATTGATCCTGAGTCGTAACTTTATTGTCAAGTTAATAAGATCTACGAGAACAAGGTTTTTTATATGCCAACGGGACTCTAATGCTACGCCTCTGCTGTCCATCTGTCTGTCTGTCAGCGGACTGTATGTTATGTGCCGTAAAAGGTAGGCATTTAGAATTTTCACAGAGTATGTATTTCTATTACCATTACAACAAATCATAAAAATAGAATATATACTATTTAAAAAAAAATAGAATTAGAGTCCGACTCGCACTTGGTTGGTTTTTATTATTTTCACCAGATTCCTCTAATTCAAATCAGCGCATCTGCGTTGACAAGCGAATAAGAAGTACCTACAGCAGGCTACAGTGACCTCAACAAGAAAACAGTGGGCAAAAATCTTTGGACGGCACACCCAAGTCCGCCACAGCTAAGACTACTTTTGTTTGGAAGGTATCAAAGCTATGTACTCCCGTACCAATGTGCATCAAATTCTACCCATGGGTTCTCAATTTATTTTAAGTCGAATGGGTTTAACTTACTAAGCATTATTGACACAAGCATAACATGACTCATCCAGTAGAATAATGACATAATTGCATTTTTAGCATGCATGTTATGTCATTGTTCCACGCGATAGACCTGACCTTTAGGACACTTCTGACGGTAAAATCTCAAATCCCGATTTTTTGCAATTATGTCATTATTCTATTGGATGAGCGACATATTAAATCTTTTTTTAACAAAATAATTTCAATAATAACGTTATAAACTAAAAAAAATATTACTGTGTTTAATTATCATTACGATCTATTATTATTATTTTTGTTAGATGTTTCGAGTCATATTCAATATATTTATGGCTGGTGGAGCTGGGTGTATTTTGCCCACTACACTTTAATTTCAATTTAGAAGAAAGACAGCACAAAGTGTAATAGACGCTCTAGTTATTATCTCAAAAGGCATGCGACCTTTTTTCATTATCACGTTTTATTTTATATAATCAAAAGTGTAATCATAATTCCAACCGCAACTTTCCTGGTTTAATTAGACAGAGATCGGAATAGGTTGAGCTAATTTGCCTAAACTTGACGCATATTCATTCATGAGTGAGTGAAATAGGAACACATTTTTGAATGAACATGCATCAAGTTTAGGCAAATTAGGTCTACCTATTCCGATCTCTCTGTTAATTACCTGCGCAGTACAAATAAATTGTGTATTTTTATTAAAATAAACAGAAGTTACGGCTTTGTATATTTACGGATGTTTTATTGATCTCCGATTTTTTTAATTATGAGTTCTAAAGCGAAAGGGTCGGGAAATTAGAATTCGACCGAAATTCATTACCTGGGATAAACAGCCTGGATTCAGTAACGAGTGTTGATATCGATATTGCTAATACAGACGTATATTAAAATTATTAGTAATAACTGTTGTCGCGACTCCGTCCGCGCAGAAAATTATAACATAGCCTTGTTACTTAGGGTTAATGTAGGATTCTAATGGTGAAAGAATTTTTCAAATCTTTCCAGTAGTTTCGAAGCCTATTCAGTGCAAACAAACGAACAAACAATCAAATATTTCATCTTTATAATATTAGTGTAGACTAGCGCCCCCCCCCCTGGCTTCGTTTCAGGACTACAGTGGATTACCTCTATGTTAGTAATTTCACTGCATGTCTTATCCCCACATTGCAGCTTGGCAGTAGGGTAAATAATAATTTCCAATAAATAAAAAAAAGCCGGCGTTTTACAAGTAGGGTCAAGTCAGCAGCTGTCAGCAAGAGACCTGTAATCAGTCTTTGCCTATATTTTGTATGAGTAAGAAGTGTACAAAATATATATTTCCAACTCTTCGCACTCATATAAGGTCGACTACTGGTGACTTTACCCTACTTATTGTTAGAAACTATTCATAATTAAAACGAAGAATGTGAATTATAATGCATTAATAGTGAACTTTAAACGTTATCTTATCTCATTTACCTGTTTAGATAAGACTCGTTCATGTATAAATGTAAAAATAGCCGCAACATTGTAAGTCAAACAATAAAATGAAACAAAAAAACTAATGAAATTAAAAAGGCCATTTGTTTTAAATTGTTAATTAGATTCCGTGCTCTCTTAACTCAATTTAAACCGCCAGCAATGTACATTTTAATCAAATTATCTGAAACCCACGGAACTCTTCAGTAGCAGTTATGTTTTTTAATTTATCTTCTCTAAATTGACTTGAAATGCCTTACAGGCATCACTATTCATACTAACAATGACAACGATAACGTTTTTTTACTAAAACTTACATTTGAACCTTGCTTTATTATTTTCTTTACCAAGAAAAAATAAACGCAAAGTAAAGAAAACTATCGTATAGACTGGGCAAAGTCGGAAATAGGCATCCTTTGCCCACAGCAGACTCAACTGTCTAACCAAGGCCATTCCATTTACCGAATTGAGCATTCCCATCGCTAACCCCAATTT
Source organism: Acleris emargana (assembly GCA_927399475.2). Lineage (NCBI taxonomy): Eukaryota > Metazoa > Arthropoda > Insecta > Lepidoptera > Tortricidae > Acleris > Acleris emargana. The sequence goes on from OV656860.1 coordinate 6,228,583, forward strand.
CTAATTAGCATGTGTCACTTGATCCGGGCAAACAGTAAGAGTGTTAATTAGTACCTACATAGGTACTACATATATGTCTATGTTTGTGCTAGGTAATTGCGGATTACTGTTATCGAACCAAAGTAAACGTGGCTCAAGGTCTGCAAATAGCGCCGGCGAGTTTTGAGTAACGTTACAAATATGCGTTAGTAGAGGAACTATATTTTTTGCAAAGCATGGGCTAAAATTTGCAAAATTGGTTTTAATTTTGTATTGTGTTACGTCACACAACGAAAGTTTTTTATATGAAAATCAGGATTACTTACGTATTTTATACTTCAAACAAAAGCCTAGCGAAAAAACTTTTGGCTAGCGAAAACTATTTAAACGGAAATAAATAGGAATGCACTACCATTTTCTGGAGTTTAAAAATGCTACTATGCGTCATCAGCCCCTGCTTGACAAACTAAGCATATCCTGGATTATCAATCATCGTTGACTTAGCCGATCGTCCCCGCGTCGAATGTTAATACAACATATCTGTCACATAAAATTGATGGATTTTCGCTACGAGTGTACATCGCCCACTGGAGGCCTCAGTGGCGCCTACGAGTCGCATCCCAGCAATAATTAAACTATGTAGGTCGCTCGCCCACTATGACCGCCTAGCCACTCTACCCAGACCCCTCTACCCCCGCTTAATTAAAGAAATACCCGGCAAAAGAGCATTGAATAGCTCAAGCTTAACTGGCCGCCAGTATGACCTCAACCGCACATAACGCTTGTGTTGTTCTTTATTTAATTCAAAAACCGTTCTTCAACTCTGTTTGAATTTGGAATGTGATAAATCAAGCGTCCTTCGAAAATATCGAGGTATTCATTTAAAATAAGACGTTTTTCAAACCTAATTGGCACAAGGAAAATTCTTTTTGTAATGTTAATGAGGCTGTTATCACGATAAGAGGTTTCTTTATTCTTTATCGGTCGTCAGTTACGTAATTATGCTTATTCCGATGTTGTGTGGGGTTTTAACTGGCTGGAGTGGGCGATGCGATTCGTTCGCCGTAAAAGAAGCAAGACAATGAAAAGAAATCGGAGCATCTGTCAAACGGGATCGGGACAGACGCAAGCGACTAACCGCTTTCATCCTAATGACAAATGTTTCACTCAGCTGCCATTTGTCACTTTTTGTCGTGAACATGATTCGTAATGTCGAGTTTAAAATATTTCGTGTTCTTTTAAAATGATTGTTGAAAAGGGTAATGCACTGGACCAAAAAAGTTTAAAGAAACATCTGTCTTAAAAGGGGAATTACAAATTGAAAAAAATACATTTTAGACTTATTTTAACCTTTCTCTTGTTTTTTTCATAAGTATTTCTTGAGCTTTGCGGATTATCCTCAGGTATAAAGAAATTGTTTTGTTCCTTTTCACTACATATAACGGAACGTGTTTTTGCGCGATTTGTGAATTTAATATTAACAACGTTTATATTTCTCTACAAAGAGAATAATACACGATAAAATGTACTATTATTAATTAAAATTATCTAGAGATAGAGTGCGAATGTTGTGAGTTTGTAGCTATCCGACAGGAAATTTTCCAAACCACAGAACCTATTCGAAAAATTCTTTCAACGTTTGGAAATAACATTATTCCGGATGGACGGAATATTAGTAGCGAATAAAACTAAAACGTTTGTTAAAAATCTATAACGACTGTACCTCTTAAAGCAAACCAACCCAATTATGTTTAAAAGCTAAACAATAACTTAAACCCTCGAAATAAAAATAATCATAAATTACCTATATTGTGAAGAACATTTGAGTGTAAAATGCACTCAACATTCCTGTAAGATTTAATACAAAAATCTTATAAGATTCAAGTGGGACTCGGCATGCACTTAGAGGGCAAATCAGCTGTAAAGTGGGGAAAACAAAGAACCAAACGGATATTACGGACATAATGTAATTCTATGGTAAAATTGGAATAAAGGTTGAATATTATTACGAGTCACTATTTTATGTAGCAAAAATAAGATAAGAACAAAGGCACTACATTTTTTACGCTACTTTTTCGTGAACGCCTCGCAAATTGTAAATTTTGGTCAAGTTACATTATGTGTTAGAAATTCGCGAAACGGTTTCGCGAAAATAGTCCTTTCTTTTTCCGTCCGCAACCTGCCCGTTCCCATGACGGCTTTAATAAACTTACGAGCGGGCCGGCAATAAATAAAAATTTACGCTTTTTGCCGTCCGCAGTCGACCGTTTAAATAACTTTACATTTGGGCAAAGCTTTGCCTTCGCCAAATTAAAATGAATATGAGACTGATATCGATTACTTGAACAAAAAACTAGTGATACCAAGAACTTGATATCAAAGTCAAAATTTGATACTGTGAAAAAGCCGGAGCGTAAACTTCGGCGCTAGCCGGCAAAAAGCTCTTAACGCCAATCGATCGCGGGCAAAAACTTACGCGTCATGCCGGAACCAGGTCCATTGCTCTCGTTGAAAAAAAAAACAAAATAAAACACAAAACTGAAAACCACTGGTCGCGTTCAGAAACATTTTCGGGGTAAAAATGTTTAATTTTGGCGGGACGTTCGCTCAGCGCGAAGCGGGCAGGCTACTGATCTAATTCGAAAACGTTGTACGCCTCTTGAAAGTGACGTAACACGGCGCCATCTTGCCCCGCGCCCCTCCGGCCGCGCCTAGCTAGCTTCCGATTCTGTCTGATACAATAAATGGACTATTATTTTTTAAAATCAATTTTTTGAACGGATCTCTGGTATCGCGCAATTTAAGGGCTTGATTAATGTTGGGCCCTAAACGCCATTGCTTACGGTTAATAGTCGCTTGATACGGCTCTGTTTCAAATAAGTTGCCCGAATTAGGCAATAAAGCTCAGGTTATCTATGTTAGTTTCGCTGTTGTTTAATTTAGTTAATGCTTTATGGATGCAACAGTGTAATGGTAGAGCTTAGAAAATATTTGCGAAGGAATTAATTTATTTTTCTTTTAGTTTAGATATTTCAGAGTTATTTTTTATTAAAAAGTACAATAAAGTAGAGACCAACTTTAATGGCATACACGTCGTGTATTTTCCCAAAGTCTATAGACAAAATCTACAGATTATGTAGATATACGTTTATTGTATTTAACGCTATAAATACATTTTACTGTCGAACAAACTCAACATTAACCTCAGGCAAAGGTATTTAATTACTTTATCCGTCGCCTGACACTAATAAGATTATATCATCCGATTTAATATTTTCGCCACCGTGGTTCGTTACCCGGCCCTTTACGATCGACGTTTACGTGACGCCGGCGACTAAAATAAAAATATATTTATAATTCCATCAAATTGAGAACGTGTCTCGTGTCGTATTTTTTTCTGTTAATTAATTAAGAGCAGGGATTATTTTGAAAAGGTATTCTGGTAAAAATCATGTTATAAAAAAGCAAAAATATTATTTTTATTATAATTTACGCCCGCTTTGGACTGGTGGTGGGCGGAATGACGTCATTATGTATGTACGCGATTTGTTTTTCTAAGTCTAGCACTACCTGTAGTTGTGACGTAGAAAATACCATGTGGCGTTTAACCTCTTTAGCCATTAGCAGAAATTTGTTTAAATATTTTCGCAGTAAATAAAGTTTTTTTTTGTTTTTAAATAGTACGAGTAAGTACTTATGCTTTTGTGATAAACCTCTATAAGCATGTTTTTTTTCAGACCACCCTTTAAAAAAGTTCCTGTTGTCAATTGGAATATCTTTTTTGAAGTTGCACCTGCCGTCCTACCAAAGATGCCGGCGAACTATACTGAGGGGTTATATTATAATGATATACCTATGCAATTCATTTCACGTTGAGCGTAAAGGACAGAGCTATAGCAGTTATAGAGATGGCACCAGTGTTGGACAGTTTTACCTGACAGGCACCAGTAATAGACATGGACACTAACTCTTAATTCAAATTTCAAACGGTCCCAAATTAATTGTAGCAAATGAAATGAAAAACCCTTAAGTATATTTGTTTGTACCGTGTGGTTGCCGGGTTAGAATAGTGCCACTCCATGTCTTCCCGTGGATGTCGTAAGAGGCGACTAAGGGAATAAAGGCTTGTAGTACTGTTAGGCGATGGGCTTGCCACCTTTTTTTTTTTATGGCATAGGAAGGCAAACGAGTACACAGGCCACCTGATGGTAAGTGGAAACTGTGACCCGTAGACTTTCGCATTCACAAGAACGCAACCCTAAGACTGCAAATGCGTTGCCAACCCTAAGGACTAAGATGGAATGCCTCTATGCTAGTCATTTCACCGGCTGTCTTATCCCCAAACCGGAACACAACAATGCGAACACTGCTGTTTGGCGGTAGGTTAATGGATAAGATGGTGGTACCAACCCGGACGGACCCTGCACAAGGTCCTCCCACAAGTGAACACCTGTCACTAATACACTTGGAAACATCTTAGCCTACTTGTGCAAAATGTGGTTACAGAATTATCAAGAAGTTTTAAGACTTGTTGGTAATTCTTTAGCTCTGCCTACCCCACTCTGGGAATGAAGGCGTGAGTTTATGTATGTGTGTATGTACCTTTATTTGTTCCTTTGTGGCGCTCTAGAAACTAAACGCGTGGACCGATCTTAATGATTCGTCTGTCAAATGACTGTCAATAAATATATGCCAGTAGTTAAAATTTAATATGGCGGCAACTAGACGCCATATTGTTAAAAAGTAAAAGGAAAGTCAACGAACTATGACAAATAAGTAGGGCATCGTTGAGTAGGTATTTAAAAATCATATGTAGGTTTTTTTTTTTTACATTTTTTTTTATGGCATAGAGAAGACAAACGAGCACAGGCCACCTGATGGTAAGTGGAAACTGTGACCCATAGACATTCACATTCACAAGACTGCAATGCAATCCTAAGACTGCAAATGCGTTGCCAACCCTGAGGGACTACGATGGAATGGAATGAATTTTGAGCGATCATTTAGGATTTATAACTATTTAAAGTTGGTTAGCAACAACCGACGGGTCTTCTAAAGCTGGTTCTTCTTTTGTCGTTATTCTACCCTGCATAGTAATAGTAGGTACAGTCAGGAGCATTCCCGGTCGACCACCTCTGGGGTAATATTCGTTTGCGCGTTCGACGCGTAACGACCTAGGATTAGTAAGTAGCTGCAATGCAACGAACAAGCCAAAATTTACTTAAGTGGACGACCGTGAATGTCCCTGACTCTACTTATAAGCATTTTAAATTTAATGTGGTTACCGATAGAGTATAGAATGCTTTGGCAACTACATTGCAGCAGTCAAAGCATTCTATACTCCTTCCTTCTTTGGTCGGCAGAGTTTTGGTTACTAACTTACTTTGTTATATTTAGGTTATTTTTTATTTAGTTTTAAGATTGCTATACCCTAATAGGGTCCATGTTTAGCACTATACTACTCTTTAAGAACTTTGTAAATACCATGGATGCAATAAAGTGAATATGAATATGAATATGAATACTTTAATGCGATGTTGCAACGAGAAATTTGATTTTCGAAGACAGCATTTTTATCTTGATACATTCACGTATCGAAAAAAAAAATTGCAAATTATTACAACAGTATATTTTCTAAAGCTTTGAAAAAGAGCGAATTGGGAAAAAAAGTTAAAATACTAAGCCTGTAGGCCTGTTTGACAATCGACGAGTAAATGTATGTGCCATTTAATGTTGGGCTCTCTCCTAGTCTATTTACAAGAGTAAGAAAAAGAAAGGCCTTAATGTATCTGTCAAATACGCTTTACTTGTCAAGTGTGAAATTGTTGTGTCAGGCGGTACTGTGTCTTTTAAGCGAAAACACCTTTTTTTTTAAATAATGATTATGAAAAATTAAGGACTACAATTAAATAGTAGCACTGTTTTTTTGCACCTTCTTGTAAAAATCGCAGTAAGACAATAATTTCATCAGAACAATTCTTTGAAATTTTCATTTTTTTTAATGTTCCGCATATTTTTTATTCTGTTTTTTATAATGCTATTCTAACCTAACTTTTTCTTTGCAATGGTTTTTTAAAACGTCATGGACGTAACAAAAACTAAATTACACGTAAACATGATGATGAGAAGCTTTTTACTACGACCGACCACAAAAGGTGTCACTTTTGCGCCACATTGCACTGTAATAAGGTTCAAAGTGGATACATCTCTAGTCGACTGCACCGTCTCGTATCCGTATCGTGAGGCAGTTAAATGAAATCATTTTCGCTTTATCCATTATCCCGGTTCAGCTAATTGAATGCGAGATGAGCCCGACGAGTCGTTTGAATATTCCGAATAAATGTCAAACGTCGGTGATGCGTGTCGGAGTTATTGAGGGGAAATTGATAAAGGAAAAATTGTGAACTGAAAAAAAATGTATTTATTTAATAGTACATTGTTGCCTAGGCGCGGAAAGTAAGTAAGGGTTTTCCTGACGAGGTGGTTAGCAGGCCGAGCAACAGTGAGGCCTGCTAAAATACGAGTCAGGAAATCCTCGTTTCCGCCGAGGCATACATAATGCTTTTCTCAAACATGTGAGGAAATAATACAAATACATTTCTAAAAAGCAAGTACTTTATTTAATTTTCATTTTTGTTTGCCCTCCACAGCATAAATTGGTCATAAGTTCGGTTATATTTTTCCTTAGATTTAGCGGGAAGCAGGTTTTGCCTAACCGAGGCAGCTTCAAATTTTAATATAGGCGGTGTGGTACCTATTTCGTCGCTTTCGTTGCTTGAGCTCATTTTTTATAGTAAGTATTTCACACAGCAAATAGTTTAATATTAGGTTTCACAATTATATTATGCAGAATGAACGAATGTTACCGACTGTCAATTGTTTTTAAATACTAACCATAGACATTGGAATGCAAATTCAAAAAGAAACACACGCACTGTGCTAAAAAAGCGAGCAGTTGGCTGTTTGGAATTTTTGTCTTGGTCCTTTTGATTTTGTATGCAAATTGACAGCATTTTTAAGAAATATATGGACATGGACGGAAAGTGTTTTCATATGTTTTTTTTACTCCTAGGAGTAAAATGAGGCTCTTTCCGTCCTTGTGTTTCAATCGGAAAACCGTTTTTTCCGAGCATGTTTGAGAAAAGTGTATTTCTATGGAACTTGCTAACTATGTAAACAAATGACTTGAATTGTTTTGTCACTGTTTCTCCTTGAATTTTCACACCACCTCATCAAACACCATTGAAACCATACACTATTGAAACGGTCGTTACTGTAAAATACAAAATCACCAAATATATAACTCTATCTTGGATATTTCATTAAAAGTTTCAATGGTTTCATAAGTTAGGTTATTAGGACCTGATGGAATGACGTTTTTGGTTCTTTTAAATTATACAATTGTCTATGATGGGTAGTGTTGTGCCTAAAGTTGGCGATATATTAAGGCATCATCGATCGGGCTACAGATGATATAACGGCACCTTTTATAATAAATACTGGTGATATATCATCTTCAAGTACCGATTTTTCTTCAGATCGTGATTAAACAAATTAGAAATAAGTAACTACTTGTTTTTTACTTTCGGTATTTTATTATTCGATAATGGTTTGACATAAGTAAAAGAGTATTGCCCATCACTAGTAAATTCATTATTCAGAGACAATTTCAATATGGCGGTTTGTTTACATAGTTAGCAAGTTCCATAGAATTACACTTTACTTTAAGCATAACATGGTTTCTTATTGTATAATCGTGCCAAACTACAGAGCAGTTTGTCAGCACTTACTCCTGGAAATTATTTTATCAATAACGCTCACAAGTAACACTTAACAGGAAATTTGTAATCCACGCACTAGTTAATTTAACCTAATTTAGTTTGACTTATAATTTTTTTTTAATTTAGACTTAAATACATTTGGCTTTATTCCGTCTAAGTAATTATTGCCATTAATGAGTTCGCTCGGTAGCTCATTGAATATTTGAGGAATCAAATAATTACTTGTTCTACAACCATAATAATTAGTGAATTTAGGCAAGATATATGCTTTAATCTTTTTAGGTCGACTTGAGAAGCTCCGGAATTTTATTATTTTAGAATTTAATTTATCAAAATATTCAGTGGCCAGCAAAAAATTAACTTACCTATCAACAGGCATAATTTTACAAATTTTGAAAAGCTTTTCATAATTGCATTGTTACATTGGTATTTAACTTTTTTAGTGACTAGTTAGATATTTTAGGAATCTTATTTGCAAGTGTTTTATTTCATTAATGTGAGTTGGAACCGACCTGCCGTAGTAAGGTAGCTACTCAAGCCGTAACTCAGTACAGGATCTACAAAAAGGGAATAGGAAAATAATAAAATGGTGAAGGATATCGTAACAGTGTCTGGTATTGTTGTTTTTTGAAGCATCTTCATTAAGCTCACTATTTACGAGAAAGCTTCCAGGATTCAATAACATTTAATTTATTTTTGTAATTTGACATCGGATAGAGACGATTAATTATCAGCAGTTTATTCAGGTTACTTCAATTATTTGTATTTTTCTTGTATTATCATTTTATTAAAATACCTTTGCTAACTCAGGGCAACTGTAGTTAAGTGATGTAGCAAAATATTTTATTGAAAAAAATATATATCGATGTTACTGTCAATTTTTTTTTCTGAATGTTGATATAAAAACAATAAACAAATTAAAACATGTTTTTATTTGTTCATTGTTGCCACACAGAGAGAGGTATGGAAATCAAGGGAGGAGGCCTTTTCCCAGCAGTGGGACACTATATTGGGCTAATTAATAATAATAATAGTGCGAGTACTTGCACAGACATAACCTCGTAGGCTCGTAGCCAAGATCATCCATCAGCAGCTTGCTCTTCAATATGGTCTTGTTGAGTCTGAAGTGCCGTACTATAAGTACACACCGGCGCCAGTTCTCGAAAATGGTCGTGCTACGCTCTACTGGGATCGATCTGTTATCACGGACAGGACTATTGTCGCCAATAAGCCTGATATCGTGTTGACAGATCGATCTCAACGCCGGGCAGTGCTCGTCGACGTCACCATCCCGCATGACGAGAACTTCGTGAAGGCCGAGAAGGATATGCTCAGCAAGTACCTTGGCTTGGCTCACGAGGTGACCACCATGTGGGATGTTTCCTCGACGATCATTGTCCCGATGGTTGTTTAGGCAAACGGTCTTCGACCAACACCTCAAGAGACTCTCGCTAGATGGCTGGATCAAGGGCCAGATACAGAAGGCAGTACTCCTTGACACGGCACGCATTGTGAGGAGGTTCCACTCTCTGCAGCCCTAACCACCGGTAGCTTGAGCCCTGCCCCGCTGCTGGCGGCACCCGTAGATTAGGTTTTTTATAATGTTTATTTTTTGTATCGGTATTGTTATTTTACCTTTATATTTAAATATGTAAAAAACCTAATTTATAGAAAATTCAATGAATATCTCTATAATAATAATATTTTAAAATGGTTTTCATAATATACAATAAATATTGTTTCCATATTCGTTGGTATTTAGGATTACCGTCTAGGTGAAAATATCCACTTTAATTTACTGAACGTTCTCTCAACGTCCACAGTGGTCAACGGGGCATTCTTAAAATATTTCATTTATAATGACTCAAAGCCGATTTCTCATTCATGTCGGTTATTGAAAATTAATCACCTTTTATAAGACTGCTTACTTTTTTCATGATGTCGTAACCAGTATTTTTTTCTAGTACCATCCTTAACTTTTTGTAAACTGTCGGTATCATTAACATCATAATGGGAATAAAACAGCTATTTACTAAATACGAGTACAGATACGTTTTGACCAAAATTTAAATAATGTGACTACAGCTTTTCTCATATAACTTAGAGCTATAAAATTTTAAATTTAATTTATTAGCTAATGTATCAACTGAAAACCTAGTATCCGAATTCAAAAACCCTTTTTGGGCAAAGCGACATCGATTTTTTTCCTGTTTACCGATCACCCTCAATAAAATTGATCACAATGTTTTTTTTTATATTTATTGGTCCACGGTTTAACAAGAATATAAATTGTGTAAATATACAGGGTGTCTGGAAAACCTTCGGAGAAATTTTAACTGTAGATAGGGTGGATGATTTGGATCATCCCTATATTGGTAACTTTGGTTTAAGTTAATATTTGACTGAGTTACAGACAGATTTATCATCGACTTTCCTGACGATGCTCTCAGTGTGCCCCATCTTAACAGGATTCATTCATAATATCGTCGGTGATACTGCAAAACCGCGTAAGTAACAAATTTATGATAGAGCAAAATAAACCTTACGGTCTTATTAAAAAGGTGCATTTTGCTCCTTATTTAAAATGTCACTTACGCGGTTTTGCAGTTTCACCGACGATATGTGTCACAACGTAATGTAAATAAACAAGTTGTTCCTTATGAACAATGTTTCCAATCATGGTCAAAAGCTCCATGGAGTTTAGAAAACTGACACATTATCCTGTAATGTGAATGAAAAGACGGTGTCTGATAAGGGCTATTATGTGAAATAATCTAAAACTGAAACTTACGATTATGATTTTTACTCACACTTTTCTCACACTCACACGGCTAAAATAGCACTTGCACTCGTAGGCACATTACTTCTTTTACGAGATCATGAATCATGGCTGTATTTTATTGATTTGTACCACTATCAGGGCTTCCGACGAATAAAAAACACAATAATTAATTATTGACAATTTGACATATTATCTTTTTAAATCTTGGACCATTAAAACTCTTTATGAAAAGAGTTTTAGGTTTCATTTGTAAACAAAAAATCCTACCTACACGTTACGTTTTATCAAAATTACATTTAAAGCTGGCATCATACATGTTGTTGCTAGATATTCGTATCATAGAAGAAAGAGAAAAATAGGATCGCTTTGTAAGAAGAGGTCGACGTGATTACACTCTGTGGTAAAAACCCTTAAAAGAAAAAGGCCACTAAAGCCGGCTACTCACACACCTGCTGCAGGGGCAATATGGGAATTGGACCCTTGATTGCCTCCTTAATTGTGATGTGTGCAGGCAAGCAGGAGCAATTTTTAGATTGGGCCTGCGGCAGGGTGGCAGGGGCGCAAGACCTTCCTAGCTCCCTAGATTGTGTCTGCCGCCCTGCAAGGTTGCTGCGTGTGTAGTAGGATTGGGGCAATTCCAGTCAGTTCATTGGTGACAACCGAGCGGAGTGGACAAAAATGGAAAAAATGGTGTTACCATAGCCAGGAGCTCTTCAAAAGAATCAATATCCATTCGCAAAAAGTTTCTAAGATCATCTTTCTTTCATAATATTCATGTGGCACAATTTGCTTCGTTTCTGCAACCAATTCTTCACCCAATATCTTCTCTTCCTTTTTTTTTTGGTAGCACCACAGAAAGTGCCAAGGCGATACCAATCCTCTGGTGTTTCGACAATACAGGAGGCTTTCTCGTGGACGTGCGTTCAGCGGGACTATCAGTTACACACTGAACGGCAGGCTAGTGTGTAGAGAACAGCCTAAAATTGGTCCAACCGCCGTGCGACCGGTATTGCCCCTGCAGCAGGTGTGTGAGTAGCCGGCTTAAAGAACACCCAGAAAATATAAAACGTGGACTACAATCACAATCAGTCAAGGAAGCGATGTCACAAGCGAAGCGATGTTTGGTTTGGGGTTTGTTTTGTTTACTTGCATGTTTATTGTGATGTGACTTCACATCACACTCACAGGTTATAAAGTATTTCTAACATCACATAGCGTTTTTGCCACAGATTAAATTTCAAAAAAAATCCTTATTATTTCGTGTAATTTCCAAAAAAATAGACATAATTTAATGTGAAATAAAGTGAAATACGTTATTTTACGCTAGTATCAGATAGGATGACCACAATTTGTAGTATATTTTCAATGTTGTCAAATAACCTATTATAATCAATTATGCGACGACCTTTATATCCATCGACAAATTTTTTTGCACTTGGACTTTTGGCTACTGCCACAAATACCATGCGGATCAAAAGGAAAGAACCAGCAGCCAGCAGCGCTTTCTCCCCGTCTGGTTGCCCTGAAAATCAGCGCGTGCAGCGTCACGGCATGTCTGACACTATGATGCTGAGTAGCACCCAATTTGGTGCATTATTATTTTATAAAATAGTTTTAAGGTTTTGTTTTAAATTATTTTCTCACTGTATTTAATTTGATTATTATTTTTCTGTGGTTTGTACCAATAAACGATTTTCTTTTTCTCCTTTTTTTTCTTCAATACGGAGAACAATAATCGGATCGTTCAATCCGTCTATTTGAACTTTGAGAAGTCTATGAATTTATGGCTGTCATTAGATGTCAGTGTTAAATTATGTTATTTTCAATATTCACGTCTTCAATATTTTTGCTGTAAATCAGTTATATGGGCTACTTTAGAGCAGAAAACAATGGTAAATGGTTAGATCTCGACAGTAAAAGACGGACGATATGATCAGTCTCGGCAAAACATGAACAAGAGACCTAGTGATTTCACATTTAAAACCAATTAGTGTTCAAATTGCAAAAACGAAAATACAGTAAGTTGCACTAAAATTACTCATTTATTTTTATTATAATTAGTGACCGACCGAAACATGTTATATTGCCGAAACCGAAACCGAAACCGAAGGTTCGGTTTCATTGTAGTTTCGGCCGAAACCGAAACCGAAACCGAACCTTTTATAAAAAATAAAAAAAGTCCTTAAAAAGTCAAAAAATGTTAGTAAGCCCGTTTTTTTCTAAAATTAATATCTCGCCGACCTATAATTACAGGTTTCTACTTTCAAAGATTTATCACAATGAAATTTCAGCACAGTTACAGAGGTTCTGTTTGAAAATAATGTATAATTAAGGCATGTTAATAATTGTTTTCTCAATAAGTGAAATGTATATTCTTTGAGAAAATAAATAAATCTTTAACCATAAATTTAACTACCCTATAAAGTGAAAAAAATACATTATTTGTAACACAAAGTTAGCGATTTTTAATGGTGGTATAAAATAAAACAAATTTATGATTAAAATATGATGCTCATATATTATGTTTATTTATTTTCAGTTACTTACATTTTAATTATACTCACAAATATCACAATCAGTTAGCCTCGAATGGCTTAATCCTTCTTTTTTTTTTACATTAACAGAAACAAAAATGAACCATACCCCCGTGATCAGAATCGTGCCAACTATTACCCCCCCAAATTTCTCCGAAGGTTTTCCAGACACCCTGTATAAACAACAGAACGATAACAGCACGTAAAAATAACAAAACTACAAAATTTCCTCAAATTTAAACGAACCTCTAAAACTGTGCCATATCCAAGTTCCTGTCAGGAAGGAAGACCAATTTATTTGCCTGCACTAACAAGCCCATTATAGCTGGACCCTCGTGTGGTTCTCTTTGAAGTGTGGCAGTGGGTCACGCTAAGCTGGCCACACATAATAAGGATGGCTGCAAGGAAGATCTAGAGGCCACGTCGACAACTGGCCAGTTACAAAACACGTGAAAAGAGGGAAATGTTCCCGTCAAGTGCGAATTCAACTCGCGCACTAAGGGTTCTGTTCTAAAATATGCATTGTGAAAACGTCTTCGACGATGGTGACTATGGTAAGTCTATTTAGAATGGTTTGGTTTATATTAGATTATTTTAAAACTTAGAGATATACAGATTGAAAGTGAGTGGAAGGGTCGGAAGGGGCCGCTCTAGGCGTACTTTTTCGAATCAAATAATAAAATACTGGAAAAGGGCCGAATCGTAAGTACCCGAAACCGTCGTGCGTTCATGACTCGATGTATGAATGTTCGAGTAGCGAAAAAAATTTGTCAAGATCGTAGCAAGTGGAAAGAAGTGGCCTCTGTCTACCCCTCTGGGAAACAGGTGTGATTTAATGTAAATGTATGTATGTAAAACTTGGTTTTGATTTTCATAAAAAAAAACTAGTGTTAAAATTTACTACATTCAATATGAATTAATTTTGCGACTCGTTAACTTTGGAGTTAAGAGTGGACGGGATCTTTTTTCGTAATTTTCACAATCAAATTCAAAGAATCAAAAACTACGAAAAAGAAAATTAAAAACGGTTTTAAAATGTGTGAAGGCTTTCACCTTTCCATTTATTTATGAATGATAAATCGACGCTAGATCAATAATTTCAAGTATATTCCTGACATCCGCCATTAATATAATTAAAAAAAACCTCAAACCAAAAATACGCCCTCGCCGAAACCGCAGAACTGTAACCAACAAAATCCATTACAAAGTAGACCGCGTTCTAAATCAGTCAGTTCTTAGAACTGTAAAAAATCTTTACTACCCTAGGGGCGGCGGCCTCATAAACGAGACTTTTGGAGAACTACCAAGACGCGGGCGTTAACACGATCATTTCAGTGCCAGTGGCTCCCGCGCGTGTTAAAACTGCAATAGAATACCCAGTTCGTGGCAAGGAATGAGCCTCACGATCAGGGAGTTTTTGGCTCTGGGCAAAGACTAATCTATGCTCTGGGGCTGTATTGCGAATTGCCTAAGCCTAATTTCAGGCTGCGTAAAGGACAGAGTTATATGAATTATATAGCTCCATCTCTTTCACTGACAGGAACTTGACAGATTTACGCCTGGTGAACTTACAACTTGTAGCTCAAACGTTTTGGACGAAATCAGCACACTCCGGAAGAAATGGTAGAGCCGCCGAAGATACACTGGTTGAGCCGTCAGCCGGTATACATCACCCGTTCGGCCGTGTCTCGACCTTGGTTGATCTTCGACTTACCTTAAGTATTATTGTGCTAGTTTTATAATGAAAAATGACCTCCTGCTGGAGTTCCTTGCGTCGTTTCTTTTCCGCAATGATGGTCTTGTCCGAAGTGCTAGTAGATTTACTCCTATTACCGATGTGTAAAAGAGACGCAGCGTCAGTAAATTATTGAGGTTTTTCTCACTTTCTGAAGGAGAAGAACTAACACTACTAACATGGAGACGATTGGCCCAGATTTAGTTAAAAATAGAGATGTAACTTGCCCAGGGCCATTATTCAACACGCTACAAACCATATGTCTTTGATCTGAGAGGTTATTATGACGTAGCCATGCAGTTCAGTTTACCCTGAGAGAAAATGACAGAGCTATATAACTGCTATAGCTCTGTCCTTTACGCTCCCTGTAAAATGAACTGCATAGCTACGTCATAATAACCCCCTTGTTAAAGTATTGTCAGCGTTTTGAAAGCTCCTATTTCCTTGACAGTAGGGACGGCCGAGTTAAAAAACCATTGCAGTGCAGGGGGGTTATTATGACATACACTCTCGGTCAAATAATACGGGTCACAGTGCGTTTTTCATACAAACGAGGCTATTTCGAAGCCTTGGTTCCTGGACACAGGCATGTTTTGAGTGAGGTTTAATGGTGGATACTCCGAGGTTAAACAGTGGAGGTCAAAAGTGCTTAAGATACCCAACAGATCGCACAATCAGTTAACACCACAGCGAGAGAGCTTGGGTCAGCATTTGGATTTCCTTACATTTTATTGCCATTTTATATGTTTTTCTGAACATGCACAATTCCGGCGTTAACCGCAGATTCAATCCGTTGGGTATCTTAGGCAATCTGGAAGTCCTGTATCGATGCTCGGGGTGTCCATCATCAGATTTCACTAAAAGCATCTCCTGGCGAGGAACCAAGGCTTCCAAATAGCCTCTTTAGTATGAAAAACGCATTCTGACCCGTATTATTTGACCGTGAGTGTAGGTATGCAATTCAGTTTACGCTGAGAGAAAGGGACAGGGCTATAGCATTTATATAGCTCTGTCCCTTTCGCTCACCGTAAAATGAACTGCAATGTTACGTCATAATAACCCCCCTGGTCAAATACGATATCATTATTACCGCCTAGAATAGAGGCCGAGCTTTAGTTAAACAAATTGTATTAAAGATTAAATATACGTTTGACACAACAATGTGAGCACTATTTGGTGGTAGGCTAAAGGACACGACGGTGGTACAACTACCACTAAAACTACCACTACTAGTTTCGAGAAAACCAACGTTGTTATCAACGATGGATTTATCATTAATCTGTGATTTAAATTTACATTGAGGCAGAATTATTTTACCACATGACAACAGATTTAACTTATATTGGGTTATTGTCGCATAATAAATATTTTCGTCGCACGCTTCCATTAAAATATCACTAATTAAAGCCATTAAGAAGCTCATATTTCATAATTATTGGTAAAAGTATCGACCGACTGAAGGTGTAAGTTACAGGACGAAGCGGTTGGAAGTACTAAGAAAATATACCGCCAAGTACTAACTATACCTTTTTATTTATAAACACAAGACAAACTTATTTTAGGTAACGTATTCTTTGTCCCTTTCCGTCTCTCTCTCTATGTACTTACGTTTGTTAATCGTTTTTCAGTAATTTATTTTAATTATCGTTCCTGACGTAGAGACCTCGTGATGTTGTTCTCCTAGTCACTATTTTTAATTTAGTGTTATTGAGGTTACATTTGTAAAGATTTTATTTGTGTAAGTTTTAAAATATTTATTTATTACTTTGATTTCCACACCTCTCTCTCTGTGGCAATCTTCGGCCAATCCTTTAGAAAAACGTCCAAGTCATCCCGCCATCTCCGCTTGGGTCTGCCTCGCCGTCTGTAGCCGTCCTGGGGGACCCACCAAGTTGCTGCGTTGGCCCACCTTTGTGGGTGCATGCGACAAACATGCCCGGCCCAGGCCCACTTTAGCTGGGCAGTCTTTTTCCCAACATCGACTATGCCTGTCTTGGAGCGCAGGGTGGTGTTTCGCACTCGGTCCGTGGAAATCAAGGAAGGAGGCCTTTGCCCAGCAGTGGGACACTATATTGGGCTAATCAATCAATCAATCAATTTATTACTTTATTACCTTCTAATGTTACTTTTAAGTATTATTGTATTTTATGGTTGGAAAAAATATATTTCTGCTGGAGTTTGTGGCGGCGGTTTTTCTCCGCAATGATGGTCTTGTCCGAAGTCGTAATAGATTTACTCACGTGTAAAAGAGCCCTCATGTGGATTTTTTTTTTGAATTTTTGCTCAAGCTTGAAGAGCTTAGTTTAGTATTTTTTTTATTTTTTGGAAGATTGTCCTCCGATATTTATATTTAATCAATGGTTTTATTATTTCTCTACTCTATTTCCCTACTTATTTGAATATTATCTGACAATGCATTAAATCAAAAGGTCCCGGTGACTCCTTACCATCTTTTCTCCATTTCACAAACATTTTCAACTTTATCGAATCATTGTCAATTTTGCCAGGTTACTGGACTTACCTACCTTGAGTTATGGAGATAATATTCATAATGACAACTTTAAGTTACATTAAAACTATGATTTAATAAGCATAAAATGCTCTTTCAGTCCTGTAGAAAGTAGGTACCGATGAACTTTTTTTTTCTTGTCTGTTTTAGGCTGCAGCACAAATAATTTTTTTAGCGCGAAAAATTGTCATTCTTTCAACTTAATATACACGCACCTGAGCATAATAACCCTTTTAAGTTTTCCAAAAAACATCTGTGATTAGGTTTAGGTTGTATTGTGTCGGCCGGTGATAATCATAAGCTGGTAGGGTTGTATAGAACCTACTCATGCAGACCCTGCGGCCCTCTACAACTGCGTGGAAGTAGAACCCAGCGGTTCTTAGTAGGAATTCCTGCCACTCTTAGTTAGTGAGTCCCACATAACCACTCTGACCCCCCCAGGCCAAGGTGGTACTAGTAATGTACAAGTTGCAGAATATTCTCGGAAGTTAAAAAATCTTCTCAAGAAATTACCGGGAATATTATTATTATCGGAAGCATTTGAGAGCACTGAGAATGCTCTCTTTCCATACAAGATTTTAGAATATTCTTAGAAATTTCCTAAAATCTACACACTAAATAATTGAGTTAGAAATGGCTTCAAGCTAAACGATAATTTGAAAAAACGATGTATTTCGACAAATGACAACATTATTAATTTGGACACTGGGAGTTTACATTTAATCACGCCTGTTTCCCAGAGTAGGCAGATACCACTTCTTTCCACCTGCTATAATCCTGACAAATGTCTGAGTTTCACATTCTTAAGAACCTGTAAAAGGCCAGAAATGCTCTATCTCTCGTCGCTAGACTCTTCTTGCTTGCGTATGCGCACTACAATGCAGTAGTTAAAAGCACATGTGGTTTGGTAGTGAGCTTATTTTTGTTCCAGGCCGATGGTAAATGAAATTACCCATTGAAAGTTTGGTATGCCACATCAATGAGGTTGCCATACTAGCTGATATTTACAAAATCATTTTGTTTTTAGTGTAGTTAAAATATTGGAGTAGACCACTAAATGGGTTTAACCTTGAATCACCCCACTCATTTTACTTCGACGAAATTCCATTATTACCCTAATATGGCTGCTTTTATCGCGTGATGAAGTTTGCATAAAGCATCCGTCACTTTCTGACACGTACATAAGTCATAAGTACGAGAGTGACGGATGCGCTTTATCCACATTTGACACGCGATATAGACGCAGCTATACTAGGCCCGCAGGAGATAATCTTTTGGTGGTCACAGGTCTAACCTGACCTAACGCTTAAGATAACCTAAAACAAATAAGGTTTCAGCAGAAATTAGCTTTCAATGAAATTATATATTCGATCAAATGAGTTTTTCGAGATCAAAAGAGAATGATGTACAAAATGTTGCTTCTTAACTTCTGAGTTTCTGACTGACAAATACTCACTTTTTAAATTATCGTAGTTATATTCCGCAACTGTCAATCTACCCTCAGACTCCAGTTAATGACCACTGCATCATCGTGGAAATTATGATAACTCATAAACTAATTAAAACCGCTGTAAAAAAGAACCCGTGTATTATTAGTGTAGCAAATACTCGCACCCGGTTGCCTCGTTTACCAATTTCGCGTCGCTTGACGTCGCTCTTATTGAAAAGTTTTATGTTCACTTTTATTTCCAGCATGGACAAGAACACAAAAACTAATGCTTAGTGAACTTTTTAGATGTACCTATTGCTATCGTAATAATATGACATCTTAAGATTTCAAATTCGTTGCCAACCTTGAGAAGTGGGATGAAACCTCTTTGCCGTTATTTTTGCTGTACAATAGCAGTACCTATTTCACTTTGATTTAGTCCATCTTGATTTGATATCGTACGACGTATGGTTGCGTTATGACAGCTATTATTTTAATGTTAATGAGCTAAGCTGTCATAAAGTTGACCATACTATTACGATATCAAAGCAAGAAGGGCTAAGCCAAAGTGGAATTAAAGCCTTAATCTATAAACACCAGAGGGTCTAGTATGGCTGCGTTTATCGCGTGATAAATGTTGATAAAAAATCCGTCACTTTTTAACACGTATATAAGTACGAAAGTGACAGATGCTTTATCCATATTTTGTGACGCGATAAACGCAACCATACAAGGCCCGCTGAATGATAAATACGAGTAGTATCATAACCAGAGTAAAGCAACACTTGACCTTAATCTACGAGTACAAGTATTGATACGTTTTTTCCCATTTTAATAACTAACAATACACTTTTTATTAAAACATACGTACGCACTCGTTTGACAGCAGAAAGCGCGGGAACCGCCATTGTTTTTTTACAGTTTTAATTTCATTGAGCATGAACACTCACTGAGCAGGATCCGGAAAAAAACGGTCGATGTAATACTTTGTTTTAAGATATGGTTTTGTGTTGAATTTAAAGATGATTATTTTGTTTGCATTACATTTGACAATGTCAAAGATCTTTCATGTGAAGTTATTTCTAAGTACTGGTACTGGTTTTAATTTTAATCGTCATTTTTCATTTCCGGAAGTAGTGACGATGCCGATTTTAAAAAGGATATCAATATAAGGGAACAGTAGACTTATAAATAGTGGTTGTGGATATAATTTTAGGGAGTTTTGCGGATGTGGATTTCGAAAACGACGTTTATTTTGGATTCGAACATGACGACTTTTTCAAAAAAGTAATTCTTCACATCTTCAAAATTTAAAATTGTTAAAGCTTAGGCTGGAGAATACCCAAGTTATGGCCGAGTCATACCTATATTGTTGAAGTCGAAACGAAGTTGAGGCCCTCTTGTGAGCCGAGTTTATTATGTGCCCTTTCTGCTGAGGCCGACATAGTGCTGCAGCAAGGAAATAAAATAAGAAATTTACGTTTATAATATGTCCACTGGGATATAAATGAATACACAATAAACAACAAAAAAATATTAAAGAAATAAACGCTTCGAAACGTCATACTCATAAGGCTTTAGTGACCTCGAAAGTTTGTTAAAATACGGAACCAGAACGTTTTTAGAGCACGTTTTTAGAGCACGTTTTTAGTGAACTTTATTTTGATTTTACTCAGGTTTCCCATGAAATTATGTTTACATAAACTCTTGCACAAGTTTTTCCAAGACTTCTCAAGCAGAAATTATTATTTTTTTGCTGATTCATTTCATTAATATTTGTTAGGTTGTTTTTTTAAAGTCGTAATCATGTTTGCAGGAATGTAGGACATTGTAGTATTTTGAAAGTAAGTAGTTTGATCCCCGCTATGAATGACGTCCGTTTTTTCAACAAACTTTCAATAATAATATCTTCGATTAATGTGGCATCTGTGATGAAAATGTCAAATACATTATTAAATTGTACTTTTTTGACCAATCTGTAATGCATTTTTGTCTTGAGTGGGTTGAGAACCCAATTCGGATGGCCTCTGGACTTATGTCATCTCAGGAAAATAATCATAGGATATTTTATCGTGCCCGAGAGATTCCGGATGCACGTAGTCCGAGCCTTAAAGCCTTAAAAACAAAACATATCAACAGGCACAAGTTTGCAAAGTATTAACGAAGAAAGAAAATATATTGGTTTCATTGCAATGCAAAATGCCGTTACAGAATAAGTTTCTTAAAGCGGCCAGTTTTGAAATATTGTTCAATAACAAGGCAGGTTGTTTTTTGGGACATCCAAACTGACGTCGGTTCCTTGCTCTTCTTTGAAGTGACAATAATAAACCCAATTAAAAATGGATACTTACTATTCATATTTTCTAGTTACTACTACAAAAACCAGACAAGACATACGCACTCACTACTCGTTGGCTTTTGTAAATAATCGAAACGTCAAGGTTAATGCTATTTACTTAATACACGATAAAGTCCCGTTTTAATGCATTAGTGTAGTCAAGTTAATAGGAATGGACTGCTTAATGATTATTCAACATTATCTCACTAGCAACACAAGACAACCAACAACTCGTAACAACGAGGACGACTAACAACGAACAACTTGCGAAATGTCCGACTCTTCCAAGTTTCCAACTTCTGATAGACGGCTACACATAAAGCGCAGGAAAATAGTACACGCAGTTAGTAGTTATTTTTTTTATCCGGTGTGGGGTGACAACCGGTGAAATTACTAGCATAGAGGCATTCCAGCTAATTCCTCAGGGTTGGCAACGCATTTGTAGTATTGAGGATGTAAATGTCTAATTGTGTGTATATATGAGTCTCAGATCCCCTTACCAGGTAAGGGAATCCGAGACAAAAAGACAAACGAGCACATAAGCCTACTCCAACTGGTGGACGAATAAGGCTACTTTATACATCAAGAAAAATCTACCTTTTTCGCTTTAAGCGATGTTAAGTTGTGGTATTTTCACTGTGTAGATTTCTGGCAAATTAAGCTACCCCGCACGGATCAAACGTATTTAGTCTTTCAATTCTTGAAGTGGCGTTACTTAACTTAACCTTTTAAGTACATTGACGCATCTGCGAAAAGTCAACGTGAATGGCGCAACTTAATAAAAGCAATATTATTTATTAAGGTTTAACACAAAGCAGAGGCTCGCAAATATCAAGCTGGTTAAGTATATCCAATTCAATGTAACATGGATATACGATCATTAGGTAAGGTCCAATATGAGTAAAATAAAAAAATAAATATAAAAATATATGCAAAAAAACACATCTCATACATAACGTCACTGATTAGTGATTGCACTTGTCTTAGACTTCCTTGTTCGCTTCCGCGAGGCTAACCCGGCCAAATTTGAAGGTATAGAACAACGCATTTTGACCTTCAAACACTTTTATATGGTACTATCTATTTTTAGCGAACTGAGGATTAGATTTAACATCCGCAAATGATTCATTTGAAAGTTCGTAATCATTCGATCTCATTACGACGTCTAGTCTACTTTTTGCTGCCCGCAAAAATGTAAATCAATGTTATTTATTAAATTTATGTCATTAAAAATACTACTAATATACACTACACCTAGTACCGGTATTATATACAAAAAAAAAACTAGTTCTAGGTCCCAGTTACTATAAAAAATTATAAAAACTACTTTTTTCTTCTCTTACATACACCATTTCCTCCACAAATTATTTTGATCTTAATCACGATCAACCATCTTGTAAAACCTCAGCAGAACGGCTTTTAAAAAATTGACCCTACCTCAAACTTAGCAAACCATTTTTAATACGATTCCTTACAACAAGAAATTCTGGTCCAAGAGCCATATTTTACCCAATCCCAGGATTAGAACAAATCTAAATTCTTCTATCTCAACAAGGTTCAGTCAATAATTTCTAACACATATTCAATAGGACTTTTCTAATATGAATCAGTTTCACTGCACGCTAGTGTACCCTTCAACAAAAGATAAAAGAGATTTCATTGGCCCGTGGTCGCGAACTCTCCTATACACTATGCAGAATTCAATTCTGTCCTTTAGGGACTGACGAAGGTCGAGAGATCACAATTCGAGAAAAGGGTCCAGTGGCAGCTGTGATGACTATGATAGTGGTATGGGCGCATGTTTTTACAAACATTTATGCTTTCAAATATCATTTATTTTTTATATACCACGCGTTTTTAAATGAAGAGTGCATTCGTATATAAACTGGCAGTACTTGCACACACCTAATTGACATTATTGACTCAATATCTAACAAAATAAGAACATAACACCCCTTTTGCGTGTGCTAGTTACATATTATGCAAATGTTAAATTTAAAGATCAGTATATTTAATATTGAAAATACAATACTTATTGATGTTCACAATTAAAAGTTAAAACTAAACTTAAATGTATTCAAGTGGACAGTGGCGTGCCTAGGGTTTCAGAATAGGGCAAGCCGAGAGATATGTTTTGTAGTTTTTACGGTTATTATGGATAAATTTATCTTGTTACCACATTACTGATCAATCTTCACTTCACTCTGCAGTTGTTTAGGCATTTGCTTACGTGGACGAGCTCACCAAAGCTCCCTGAAGGCATGTTATCACAAGATATAATTTAACAGACATATCAGCAATTGCATACATTCGGTGGCCTTGAAAAAAGCAGCTTGGTTTGTTTGAGAGAATAAAATAAAGGTTCATCTTCTTTTTTTAACTTTGCTTGCCTAGGGAGAAAGCAATAAGTACCTACTTACTTTTATTTCAATTACCTACCTAAAAATTACATACCTATTTTGTACCGTACCTATTTCGAAAGTAACGACACAAGCTCTAAAAAATTACCCCTGTTCAATGAAGTTTTAGACTCATCGTGACCTCTGAAGGGAAGTTCTTGTTGTGCTAAATGACAAACAACATCGACTAATCTTTGAAAAACGCTACTATTGTTGTCAACACGCATGTTATGTTTTGTAATTTCCTCTGATAATTGGCGCGATAAAGATGTCTCAATTCGCTGTTTACCAAAATCACTCAAATAAATTACCGCGTTCATGTGTTTTTGAGAATTCATGTGTCTTTTAATGGCGCCAGCTAAATTATTTAAATCGTCATAACCAGATGTATTCCACACGTCTTTGTCGTTAGAAAAGAAAATACAACACCAGCAATATAACTTATTAAAGTGCGAACAACCAACAATCCAATGAGTTTTGTACACTGACCTGTTAAACTGTCTTTTGTGCGATTTACTACTCTGAGAAATACACAAGTCAGGCGTAGGTTTTGCCGAAGAAATAAGTACCTTTTTCTCTGCAAAGTTCAAACATTTTACCTTTCCGTCGACAAGCAAAGTTTGTGCACACTTTAAAATATCACAGTCACACGGGACTTCCTCCATTGTCAATCTAATTGAATCACAACTCACAACACCACAAAAAAAAAACTTATTATTGCACTGACCGCGCCGCTCAACGCCTTAAACAAACTATCTATTCAACAAGTGAATAAAAGCATTTGTCAACAACAAGCAATGAAGTGAAGTTGGCCGCTAACGCGGCTCAACGCGCGCTCCGCGCCTGCGCGAAGCGAATTTCGCATTTACTATGGACTCGTGTACAACTTCATACGCAATCAAGGCTTTTTACTCTCATACTATTTGCCATATTAATACACGAACAGTCGTATTTGGGCATATGCCGTTTCGGTGGGTAAGACAGAGAATATGAAAGCCCGATTGCAAGCCAATACGTGCGAGCGAGATACGAGCTAGCCGCGTCATGAATAGTTCGACTGGTTGCCGCACAGCGCTGAGCGCTGTGCTGCGTAGGTGGCGGCCGGCGGTGCGCGGTAAAATTTAGTAGGTACCTACTACTGTTGCATGTAATTTGATTTGAAGAATTTAGTGAGAGCGCGCGGCGCGCGAAGGTGAAATACCTATCTAATACATTACGTGGATTTAATGAATAGTTATTTTTGTAAGGCAAGGCAAGCCCGGCTTTTGGGCTTATATGGCAGTACCGCCACTGCAAGTGGAATGTTTTTAAGTAGTGTTCCAGGAATATACCTACATTGATAAATATATTTGCATCTCACAAAACACGTTAAAAAAATTGTATATTGGTTTACTTCGTTGGAAATATTTCAATAAAAGTGCGCTGTCACAAAAAACTAATACGGGTTTATTAGTTTTTGTTGACAGCGAACGTTTTTCTCCCCCGCAAAAATGGACGGTAGGTATATACTTTTATCCACGGTTACATTTAACAAAAATGTTGCGTTTAAAATATTACACGTCCGTTCCCGCTGACAACTCGACTGTTTGTGACAGATGTCGGCCGCCATTTTGGATTGCTGGCGACGGTGACTGGCCGCATAGAATTTGTGTCTCAAACTATAAAGGCTTAACTCGACAATAGACGAATATTAATTAAAATCTTATCGATACTGGTTTATGGTTTAAAATTAAAGTTATATTTATTTAAAGTTACGCGTAAAGCTAGGTATTAACATCGCTTAATAAACAAAATGATACACCTTTTGTTATGAATCGTGCAACTGATACCTTTTATTATCTATTTACGTCTTTTATATTTTTACAAACAAATATATTTAATCATAGATACGACCAGAGCTTAAGAGTAATGATAGCATCAATAAAGATCTTATCTCTGAGATTTTAGCTGTAAGGACTCGAACTACGGACCCTCTTTGCGGTATTCGGTTCCAAGTGAAAAAAGGTACAAGTCGACTTATCTCGTAATAAAAAAGGGTGTGAACGGAGTGTATAGACTTAAACCCTTTTCCACTTGATCTTCAGGAGACATACCGTTTTTCACTAGGACCACTAGCATTAACCAGGTCAGCAGGCCAACCAAGTCGTTAACGTTGGACGGAATGCAGGAATGACACGCTTTATCACTGGCCAAGAAGTACTGTGATCCGTCGGAACAACCGCACGCCGTATAATTAAAGATTTGACCATAATTGGGATAGACCAAAAAAAATAACTCATTGTTTTAATGTTTTAATTTGAAAGAATATGTAATTTTAAGAGACCAAATTTATTAAATTTAATTTTGACCCAATGGTTTTGTTTTAATATCTTTATTTATTTAGCAGACATTTCATAGACGACATGATTATTTTTAATTCAGGATGACATTTTCTAGTAAATTACAACAATTTAAAGATATCTAATTATAATAGTGTATTGAAACATACCATTTCAAGCGGTTTTCGCCTAACCCATAAGATACACCTAGGAGGGCTTCAAGCCGAAAACGAAAGTCAAACAAAGGTTAAATATACTTTTGCCGAAATATCCGAATTAGATAAATATTTCAAAAAGTTAATAATGCAGACGTTTTAAAATCCTATTCCTCAAAATGGTTTTCGAATCAGAGTAATTTTAAAAATATGAATAATCCCAATTGCTTAGATATACTCAATCTCACTATATGAAATTAATACACACAATATAATGAAGAGGAAAGATTTCTATTTTTATATGTTTGTCCGGTCCGTGTTTTTTATATGTTTGTCCGGTTTGGCAAGTCCGTGTGGTTACCGGGATAGAATAGTGCCACTCCATGTCATCCCGTGGATGTCGTAAGAGGCGACTAAGGGAATAAAGGCTTGTAGTACTGTTAGGCGATGGGCTTGCAACTTGTCACTAATACACTGGGAAACATTTTAGCCTACCTGTGCAAAATGTGGTTACAGAATTATCAAGAAGTTTTAAGACTTGTTGGTAATTCTTTAGCTCTGCCTACCCCACTCTGGGAATGAAGGCGTGAATTTATGTATGTATGTATATGTTTGTAACGAATAACTACTAGTTTTTAACACGGAAAAATTAACGGACGTTCTTTTCATAGGACTTATCACTTCGCAGAATTTTTATTACATCAACAGGCTTTTTTATAGGCGCAGGATAATCACAAGCGTAACCGAATTGACAAATTGGCCCTGGTAAAAAGGGTATAAATCTCCTGAACATCAAGTCAAAAAGGGTTTAAGTCAAATATACTTCGTTTATTATATATCCTTTTTTATTACGAAATAAGTCGACTTTTACCCTTTTTCACGAGGTATTTAAGATAACTTGAGCACAACAGAGCTTCACAAGAAAATAGCTTTCGACGAAATGGAATTCGGTAAAATGATACATTCGATGAAAACAAAGCGACACCCATTATTACATACATACATACATAAACTTACGCCTTCATTCCCAAAGTGGGGTAGGCAGAGTTAAAGAATTACCAACAACTTTTAAAACTTGTTGATAATTCTGTAACCACACTTTGCACAATTAGGCTAAGATGTTTACCAGCGTATTAGTGACAGGTTGCAAGCCCATCACCTAACAGTACTACAAGCCTTTATTCCCTTAGTCGCCTCTTACGACATCCACGGGATGAAATGGAGTGGTACTATTCTAACATGGCAACCACACGGGGATGGGCCCTGGTAAAAAGGGTATAAATCTCCTGAAAATCAGGTGAAAAAGGGTGTAAGTCAAATATACTTCGTTTATTATATATCCTTTTTTATTACGAAATAAGTCGACTTTTACCCTTTTTCACGAGGTATTTAAGATAACTTGAACACAACAGAGCTTCACAAGAAAATAGCTTTCGATGAAATGGAATTCGGTAAAATGATACATTCGATGAAAACAAAGCGACACCCATTATTACCTACCTATAAATGGTTATCTTAAGCCAAGTGCATGAAAAACCATTTCTTAAAGCCACAAACAACCCGGGTACATAAATATTACATTCTAAATGCCTCTTCAATTACCCTCCACCCCCCCTGACCCTCCGGGGGTCGTTAATCACTGGGCGTACTAATCAGTCCCCTATTACAACATGATATTATGTTATACCTCGAAATTGCCTGTCAGGACACGGGAATTTGCTGTAGGAGCTAAACTACTTACAATTTAATTTTAGGTAAAGGCGGGACGTCCTTAGTTGGTTGTATTTTGAATATGGAATAAGAAAATTGAACTGAGAGATAAAATGAAGTCAGTTTAACTCTGTAACACGTAAGGGAAAATGAAAATATCATGCAGTTTTCGTTTTTCATTTGGGACATTCAATGATATTTTATAATAACATAAATATGATTGATGATACTAATGATAACAAAACCGGTTTTCGGGTTCCGTTAGAATTATTTGGCAAGTTCCTATCCTTTGACGATGGTGCAACCGTTGTAAGATTTATCGTATAAATATCTAATAGAAGAGCCCACGGTATGAATCCATTAATGTGAGAATTTATACTTATTTATTGTTGCTTATGTATTGCCCTAAGATACGCCCGCAATTTCGTACACATAGAAATAGCTTCCCGTAAATTTTCATTACCTAACCTAACCCCTTACTGGATGAATTTCCGAAAATCCCTCCTTAATGCATCCCTAAGATATCCAAGGAATAGTCCCTTCAAATTTCGTGATTGCGTGATTCACCAGCTGCGAAACTTCCGGTCATACAGTCGTACTATATCATTCGACATTTCATACTTATATTATATTTATGTATCTCTAATTGTTGTATGTTTAGCCATGCGTTCTTTTTATTCCTCTCGATCGCTCAAAGGTTAACTGAAAGAGATCCATTAAAGGACTAAGTTCGCCTTTGTACTTACCTTGTGTGTTTTTGTTTCTTTTTTCGGTTTGTTATTTTCTGATTGAACAATAAATAGTTTATATACCTACATTCGCCCATTCGCAAACGTGAAAAATATGACATTTCGTCGGTTAAACTACAAATCGTAAAAAAAGCGTAAGCGTAAGCGCGTAAGTAACATTTTTTATAAGGAGCAAAATGCACCTTTTTATCAACAAGATAAGGTTTATTTTGCTTCATCATAAATTTGTTAGTTATGCGGTTTTGCAGTAACACCGACGATTTGTAACATCTTTGGTACTCGATCTGTGAGGGTCACGGACGTTACCCTCTGGGTCTAAATCTTCGAGATTCCTCAAAAATCTCCAACACACTGTGACCCTGTTATTTCTCAATTTTCCCAAGGCATGTCTCCTAAAGCCACGTGGCTGCTTGATTCGTGTAACAGCTAGGGCTGGGCCGGCGCGCCCCGGGGCGCGGCTGCGGATATATTGGCTTGAAGGGTTATGCTGTAGACAAAGCTAGAACACAATAGCGAAAGTACGTTTTGTTCCGGAAACATATGGAAGGACCTTGTGCAGGGTCCGTCCGGGTTGTTACCACCATCTTAGGGTCGTTCTAAAAAAAGTGGCACCGTAACCTGTCAATGAGTTTTTGAATACAAAGTGTGTTAAATGTTTGTTTTTCAGAAAAACTAAAAACGTTCATAGATAAGCACCGACCATTTGCATCGAGGCCAAGGCACTTTTTTTAAAAAAAATCATTAAATTTGTTAAAAAAAAATGGTAGGCACCATTTTTTACTATAACCTGTCTTGTCCAAATGCGACTTGCTTCCAGTTTTTAAGGTCTTTGAACTATTTGTGTATATTTTATTATATATGTTTTATAATATATTTCAAGAAGAATATAATGACATTCAATAGTTATGATATGGTTTTAAAAATATATGCATATACATCAATTTTAACACACGACAGTTTGTCCAGTGATATTTTAACTGTAACCTGTGTGTCGGTGATATTGTATCTCACTCACATACGAAAAATAATAGGCACACCATATTTCTCGGTAAACATTCGGCCTGTGTTTGGCTCTCCACTATACGAAACGGTTGGAGACTATCTGTCATAGTTTTGTGGAAATTAGTGATCAAATGCGGTAATCTGGAGTTTGTAACGGTATGTTAACTTTATCTTGTCTCGATTATTTAATGTTAACGGTATGGGACATAATTAAATAATCATTTGAACGTGGTATTCTGATGTATCTACTCATATTACTAAGAGTGGAACATTCATATTTTCGTCGGTTTAAGAGTAAATGTCTTGTAAATATACTTTTAACTCTAACCTGTGTAACTTTTACCTGTAACTTGGTTAGATAAGGTTAGGCACAGGTTAATGTAACTCTTGACAGGTTAAAGAGACATTGTGCAGGTTAGTGTGACTATTGGCAAGCTAAAGTGAATGAATATTTTAAATATTTTAAATTTAATAACTTACATATAATTTCCCTTAAAAACTGTACAGATGCTTTATGAAGCAGTGCCCATTAACAGTGCTCTACCAAAGTAAATGTAGGGAATTTCTTTTTTATAGTAATTTGTATTTTAATATAACTCTCTTTAACCTGGAACCTTTTCTCTTCTAACCTGTCTAATAACACTTTCACCTGCATCACCATATTTCAACAAGCCATAATTCTTTTATTTTCATGAATATTCCGTTCCCTTTTATAAATATGTAACAATTGGAACACCAAGAAGCTTATTCTAAGCAAAGAAGGTAAAAAACCACTACTTTTTTTTTTGGAGAAACTTTAGCCTGTCTGTGCCACTTTTATTAGAATTACCCCTTATCCATTAACCTACCGCCAAGCGGCAGTGTTCGCATTGTTGTGTTCCGGTTTGGGGATAAGACACCCGGTGAAATGACTAGCATAGAGGCATTCCATCTTGGTCCTCAGGGTTGGCAGTGCATTTGCAGTCTTGTGAATTCGAATGTCTATGGGTCACAGTTTGCACTTACCATCAGGTTGCCTGTGTGCATTAAAAATTCCCTTCCTATGACATTAAAAAGAAACTTTTTTTTCAGGATAAATGTACAGTCACGACACGGGATTGTTGAGCCACTTGCCACTGTTCATAATTTAGCCGTGTAATGCAAATCGGGCATACTCGTGTGACATCGTCGTGTACGACTGATAACGAATGATCACATGTCTATATTCGTGTAACTTTCTATCTATCTATCTATGTAATTTTCTATTCGTGTCTATCTATGTCATTCGGTATTTCCATCAAATCAACTGTCAAAAAGAATATTAAAATTATTATTAGACTCGTAAACAACAACGCTCGGATAAAGTCATGGATTCCGAGTTTTCCCGACGTCGTATGACCGATCATTATTTTTCCTTTGATATCGTAACGTTACAAAAATTGTCACTAGGTTAATGTTTCTAGACCTGTAATTGGTTGGCTTTGGGGGTCACTGTATTGTCATGTTGGCAGGCTTGGTGTTCAGGTTGGCCAACAGTTCAATAAAATTGCATGAAAATATAACATTAATCTGGTGATTCTAGGAAAAATCCGTTAACCTTTTGGAGACGGAAGATGGCCGATTGAAAAATGCCTGGCTTTAACTTTTGTTAATTTTGATTTACTGTTCTATTTACTGATTATACTCTCTCACTGACACTGGCAAAATCACTTGGTGAACCGCTATCAATTTAAAGAAGAAAAAGAAGAAGAAGGTGATTCTATCCTAAATGGCACTTCTCGCCTGTCAAACATGATGACAAAGATGGAAAACTTTCCTGCAACTTTCTTTGTCTGGATATACGAGTGTAACCAACCAAACCCGATTTGTATTACACGGCCAAAATACGTACAGTGGCAAATGGCTCAACAATCCTGTGTTATGTCTATAACACCCTACCTACTCATATTCATATTTTTCACCTGATAGTTCCAACGGAAGACCAGCGCTGACTTTAATGCCAGCAATACGCTGAGTTGGGACCATTTCGTGGCTACTTTCTTCTTGTATTGGTTAATCTGCTCTTTGTTATGTATTTCACGAATTAATGTTTTTCTTTCTTCCTTTCTTCTTTCTTTCTATTCTAAAACTCAAACTCATAAAACTCATTTGACAAATACACGCTGCAATATAGTCCTAAAAATATTAGACCTTAAGAACCATTGTTATGTGAAGTCGAATAGGATTAAGGTCAGCATGTAGCAGCCTGACGATTTTCTCCCACGAATAGAATCATCCCCGGGGTTCAGACTATGTCTATTCGGGGGAGAAAATCCGTTCAACTGTTGAACTCTAATGGTGAAACAACAACAGACCAACAAACTTACTTGTGGATATACAGTACCGGCAAATAATATATCACTTTGTACTTTACATCTCATACGATTACCTACTAAGATTACTTACCAAAATTGACAACCAATCAATAACTAGTTGACCAATTGTATTGCTATTTTTATTTTTGTTAGCTGATTAAATAAGGTTCCAAATGATATATAACAAATGTTTGTACATATCGTAGTTTAAAAAAGTTTAGTGTTTAAAAAACCATTGCTGATGTGTTCATACAAATCTCGTAAATTTAGTATGAACGTGTCGGCTATGGTTTCCATTATAGGTCCTTGTTCATTACTGTACCCTTACCATGAGTTACAATTAACGTACTCTCTAGCGAGTCGAACGCTCTGTCCTTCGCAGACCTCGCAGTATTCTTATAGAGTGTGAGGGACAGAGCGTTTCACTCGCTAGCGAGTACGGTAAAAGTAACTCATGATAAGGGTACTGGTTCCATCACCTTAGACCAATCCTACACAATTTATCGATTTTCAAAAATTACTAAATTTGAAATGCATTGTTCTATATTAAATAGACCTCCAGAACGGTCAGAATGGCACTTAAATTGTTAATAAACTTGTAATAACAAAACCGAGATTCTTTAAAATAATATCCATTCCCGCAGTATCGTTGTCCTAACTCAAACAGGTGTGAGTGTAATAGAAACTTTTTAACGATAGCCGCGCCCTGCCCGCTGCGTCCGCAGAATATTATGCATAGAAACGACTTTTTTAATTGACAAGGTCGATAACTCGAGGTTTGCGATTGGTAAGACCTTGTACAGGGTCCATCCGGATTACTACCACCATCTTATGCATTAACCTTAGTCCTCAGGGTTGGCAGTGAATTGGCAGTCTTAGGATTGCAGTCTTGTGAATGCGGATGTCTATGGTGCTCGTTTTACTTCTCTATGCCATAAAGAAGAACTATGAAAATGTTACTATTTTTTGGAATACTACAGGGTGTAGAAATAACGAGACCCGTGGCTCCAATATTGTATTTCATGAGCCAGAATTGCCAAAATGTATGGCATGAAGTGAACATATTTTGGTCGTCATTATCAGCATGACCCAATGATTAAGAATTCAAAAGTATAGGTATATGGATCTCAGGTCACTTACCATCCGGTGGCCTGAGTGCTCGTATACTTTCTTCTTGCCATAAAAAACTATGATGATGATGTTAAAGATATTTAAATAAAGTACCTAATTAAAATAATAATTTCAGACGTGTCGCGTCTGCATGGTTAGTCTTTGCCGGCTGGAAACGGGCGCGGCGAGGAAGTAGGCGCGACCTATATGCGATCAATTGTGTGACGCTACTGGGCTTGATCTACTTTAATCATTACATCACATTATGGCTATAGGAGGGAAGGAAAACTAATGAAATCCGTACAACGACTGGTTTACTCTTGTTTGGTTGACTCTTAATTCATAGAACGTATCACTTCGCAGTATTTAATTGATCGACACGAGTCTAACCCAAACGAACCTACGTCATTAATATTGAAGATAACCTACAAACCACAGGGCACCAGCAGAAAATAGAAACAATCAATTTCAATGAAGTGAAATTCGGTAAAGTGACACATGTAATGATAAAATTGTCGGTAAAACAAGGGGACATCATAACGACTAATAACTATTTCATGTTGTCTTTTAAAAGCCGCTTACAAGAGTACTCACTGACAGGCAGCAACTTGCCTGTGCCCATGGCATTGCTGATGTTTATGGGCGACGGTGACTGCTTACCATCAGGTGGTCCGTCTGCTCGTTAGCCAACGGCAATAAAAAAAAGAGAGGAATTTGCAAAAAAGCGCAGCATAGAGGCAGGGCGGCGGGGCTTGACCTCCTCATATTTTACCAATATTATATATGAGAAAGTTTGCTTGTTTGGATTTTTGTAACTCAATCATGCTTTAACCACTGAATGGATCGCGATGAAACTATGCACACATATAGGTTAGGTCCTGGAATAGGGTATGGGACAGTTTTTATCCCGGAAAATGAAGTCGCGGGCATAAGCTAGTAAACTATAGGTACAATCTAGTAAAGAAGTTTATAAAAAAGGCATCGTAATAAATCAACTTCTCGCTTGATATAATCAACCAATTGGACGCCTGGTTTTTTTTTATGGCATGGGAAGGCAAACGAGTACACAGGCCACCTGATGGTAAGTGGAAACTGTGACCCATAGACATACGCATTCACAAGACTGCAATGCAATCCTAAGACTGCCAACCCTGAGGACTAAGATTAAATGCCTCTATGCTAGTCATTTCACCGGATGTCTTATCCCCAAAACCGGAACACAACAATGCAAACACTGCTGCTTAGCGGTAGGTTAATGGATAAGATGGTGGTACCAACCCGGACGGACCCTGCACAAGGTCCTCCCACAAGTGATCAAATATTATACAATATATCGAGACAAGTACACTGACTTTGGCCGAAAGATGTCGTGGTAAGTACAGCCACTTAGATCAACTTTGGCAAATCAGCACCATGCTGGTGTACTTTGGTGTTAGTTTTAAGTTGTAGTATAGGTACGTATGTTAGTCTGTAATGAACATAATTGTAATGTTGGGCGTTGTTGTCGGAATTCAAGTTTTTTTTGGCGATCTTTCAGTTCGCGAAAGCCTGTGAAAGGTTTTCGACCGAGTCATGTGCCCAGCCCAAACCAAGGGGTATATTTTGGGCTCTAGGTAGTCCGGTCACGCGACTATTAATATTCAAATATTTTTCATTTTCACGGTTTAACGCGATTCATTCGGCCCTCATTATTCATTGTTATTAATGGGGCAGAAATCGACACACCTTTGTTTTACATGACAGAGCTTTTAAATACATATACATTTATTATACGTATAGAGTTTTCGGTTTTAGTGACTAGCTTAGTTGGCATAAAAACGACTTTGACTTGTGGGAGAACCCACCACCATCTTATCCATTAACCTACCGCCAAGCAGCAGTGTTTGTATTGTTGTGTTCCGGTTTGGGGATAAGACAGCCGGTGTAATGACTAGCATAGAGGCATTCCATCTTGGTCCTCAGGGTTGGTAGTGCATTTGCAGTCTTGTGAATGCGAATGTCTATTGGTCACAGTTTCCACTTACCATTAGGTGGCCTGTGTGCTCGTTTGCCTTCCTAAGCCATAAAAAAAAAGTAATTACAAAGTCTGTTCCGAGAGGACGAGGACTTATAGATTGAGAGCTATATAAAAACTCGCAGGGTTTAAGAATAAGCTTGTTAGTTGGTTGTTTAGGTTGGTAGGAAGGCCTGTTCACGAAATAAAATAGGCACATAAAGTCGGGTTCACATAACTAAATAGATACTTTTTGCTATGCTAATATGTCATATTTCTACATAGAAATGGTCTAGTTTAAGAATATGTATTAAATATCATTGACTTGATAGAATCGACATGCCGACGATAAATGAAAATATTCATGCGTCAACTCACAAAAAGACATAAAATATCTTAGATGACGTACAAATTATACCAAAGTAAGGGGAGATTAATATTCTCACAGATCTGCCAGGTCGAGGTCGCAGAAAAATATAAATTGCATAAAAGCTACGAGTGCTACGAAGGAAAACTCTGCTACGAACAGTGGACCCCACTATCAAGGTCGTTGGCTCTGAATGTATCAATTAAGTATATTCCTTTGGCACTGGAAGATTTTTTAGTGCTGGTAACCTTGTTCAAGATCCGTCCAGATCGCTACCAACGCCAACCAAGACAACCGGTGAAATTACCGTCATTGAGGCATCCCATCTCAGTCCTCAGAGTTGGCAATCAAATCTGCAATTGATTGAATTGTTTTGGTGGCCTATGTACTCGTTTAACATACCTACTATAAAAAACTTACTTACTTATTCATTTTACAAAAAAAAGTCATCCAAATGGCGGTGAAGGCAGCTAAGACGCCATTTAATTTAACAGATAATTTCTCCAAATGCGCGTCAAGCCATAAAGCTCAGAAGACACACCCCTGTGTATACTAGCCCAATTAATTAAATTGTTTAGCTTTTACGGCCATTTTATAGTGTCAACGCGGCCATTTTGGATCCAGCGTGTTGGTTTAGGACGAATGGCTTAACTCATTTAGTGCCGGGTCCCATTTCCGTACAGAATGGGCTTGATGAGGAGCTCGTGGCGCTCAACGTGTTAATTGGGATAATGGGGTTTGGGTTGACGTTAGGGGTTGTGATAAAATCACAATTTGATGGCATTCCAAAGAAAATAAACTTAACCAAACTTCGGCTAGGCCCATTGTACATTTCATACATCTTTTTTTTTTTAGCATTTCGTAGTATAACAAAAAATGCAAATTAAAACTGCATCAAAATATATGTCCATCCTTAGAAGCATAAAAGCGGTAAAACAAACAATATGTCGTAAAATATTGATGGTTTCGCTAAAAGCACGCGCCACACAACACAGTTCCGAAACGGGCACCATCCATCACTCCTTCGCCTCGACAGAAAAAAGAAAAACTCCCAACATGATAGTCATTAGCGGTAATTAAACTACAGCGACAAAACATTTTTACACGCTGGCACACAATAAACAACCTTAGACACAAACCCTAATAAAAACAAAACTTCAAATTTAAATTTGTTCTACACGCTGACAGATCTTTCAGCGCTTCTGATTGGTTGACGTTTGCCGCCAAAAAGAGCGTTCGAAAGACGAGTGACAGCTGTCAGATATCGCGCTTTAGTTTGTTAGGTGACATGTTTAAAAAACAAATGAATGAGGTGCGAATGAATGGGAAGATCGGCTTTGTTTGTTGAATGGGAAGCTGTGAATGAACTCTGAAAGGATCTTGATTGCTAAAGCTTGCGTCGTAAGATTTAAACCGGCTGAATGTGGCAGAGTCATTAAGGCGCTTTAACCATCAAGACAAAGATAAACAAAATATAAGTGTCTACGAGCATTTCGAACAGATAAGCAGAGAAACTTAAATGAATTGAATAGACGGATATTGTTGTCTTTTTGAATATTTAGTAGAAAAATTGATTGTACGTAATGTACGTAGGTATATATGAACGTATCTACTTACATGACAATGTCTTATCTCTTCAATGGCAGTAGACAAGATGCGTGGTGAGATCGTTATCGTTACCAAAAATGTATAGGATTAACGATAGCTGTCAGACGGTAGCGTCAATTGGGTTTTTTTTTCAGTTTTCGAAAATCTTTTACGTCAGCGATAAGCAACTTGTCTAGCCTCACTGTACTGTTATCGATGATAGTCAGAGACACAGATCAAAAAACATTGGTGTTCACCTCTATATTGCGATCGGGTCTTAAATATTTGTATCATACTAAATGACAGACAGATGAACAAGGTAAAAACTGCCAAAATCATTACAGTTATTACTTTCTTTTGAGCCCAGCCAACCAATACAGGAAATTTCGAAACAATAAGTTAATTAAACTACAATAGAGGACAAAATTGAAACGATCAAAATGGCGTGCTTCCCATCCAGCTGTTTGACAAATAGGCTGTGACGTAATACCAACCAAACACCGAATTACCTCTTCGTGTGGCAAAAACGTGAACTAACTTTCTCTAGAACAACGATTATGGGTATAATTGGTAGCAACGCTGGGAGCAAGTGAAAGAGTAAATTGGTAAAACAGTAATTCGTTTAACAAAAGGCCAAATAGTAATTAAATCTGAAACTACATCGCGTGATGCCGCGGGAATGCGACGTGGATAAAGTAGAGTTTGGAATTTTTGGTGATATTTTACAAAAAAACATGTCATCAAAATGGTTTTTTCTAATGGTCGGTCGTAAAGTTCTTGAATATGCTAGTTGTGAGCTAATAATGGCTTTTCATGCACTTGTGCATAAAACGTGATTTTACTTCTTCACGAAAATAAATCGTTAGCTTGTAATTTTAATACTTTTAATGTTTTTGAACATAAAATACCTGGATCACCCAAGAAATCCCGGCTTGGGTAGTTTATGACGTCGGGGTTTTTTTTTTTTCTTAGACTTTTTGACCACGACTAATAGCGACAGTTTACGTCTATGAATTAACTCTATATACAGTTAAACAGTGCATATATTCAGGATGCACGATTTGCAGAGGGCAGTGGAGCGACTCGATTCGTGATGCAAACATCAAGGTCTAAAGCAGAGGTTCTCAAACTTTTATAGTGGCGGAACCTTTTGAAACACTTAATAATTTTCGGGGATCTTAATATAACATTTGTTTAGGTCCATCATAATCACCATGCGCATGCACCTTCTGTAGCCCTACCTTGAAAATCGACGTTCGAAATTACGTTAAGTATCTCCATCCCTCTTACGCTAGAGAGTTAGAGCTAGGGAATGCAAATTAATCGGTTCTTAACCGTTTTTGTATTATAATAACCGATTAAAACCGGTTATAACCGGTTATTAGCATTCCCTAGTTAGAGCTAACGTAACTTCGAACTTCAATTTTCAAAGTAGGGCATCTGGCCATGATCGGCGACCGCCTGGATTGTCTGTACTTGAGTCACTGCATTAGTCTTCATGTTCTGACGCAGGCGACCAGCAATAATAAATAATAATAAAAGTAAAAAAACGTTTATTTTCACCTCACAAAGGATATTATGGGAATAACTTCCATAAGCCTAATAACTTAAATAAATAAACCTTTGTGAGGGACTGGAGTCCGAACTAGGAGTGATCCCGTAATACAGATCTCCAGGCCCCCACCCCGGAAACAAGTGGAGTTAACAGCTAGTCTTAGGTTTACGGTACAGTCTTATTGGTGGTACGTAAAATATAACACAAAAATAATATAAAATATAAAAGGAACAGAAGGAAATTGAAAAAAATATATAAAAAAAACGAATAATGCGCATCGTGTGTGTATTGTGTGAGTGTTGTGTGTCTGTGTGAGTATGGATTGCGTGTGTATGTATACATTTCATGTTAGAGCTAACACAGAAACACATAATACTAACTTGTATGTTAGGTGTAAGGTAAAGATTTTGTTTACAAAATTAATCACAGGTAATTGATATAAGTAAATGATATATATATATATATATATATATATATTTTAGACAAAAAAGGTACCTTACATAACATTGTTTACACCTAAAAAATCAATCCAAAGTTAGAATTTTTGGGGCTTTCCGCAAGAGCTGCTTGCGGAAACTTACTAAGCCACAATACACTTTGAGAACAGCTGGTCTAGAGGGAACAATGCAACCTAAGTGGAGGTGGGCGGCTCTCGGCCGGACTTTGACAGGAGATGGCCTGAATTAGTAAAAGCAAACGTTCGAACCACTCTCCGTGCAGTCGCCAGTTGAATTTATTGAAGGAGAACAGATCAACAATAGGCAAGCTTCAAATACCAGGGGCATAGACAAGATGCATTGCGAGAACGTAATCGCTATCGAAAATGTGCAAAATTGATGCTTCCGGACGGACCTGTCAATAGTGATATGCATGAATCTTTTAAATCGCATTTCTCCGGTTTGTACGATTTTTGAGTATGTTGTAAGTATCATAAAAAACTATGTCCTGTTCTATGTTTCCTTTTCACAAAAATACATCTTAGAATGAAACAAATAAAAAAAACAAAACAGAAATGTACTGTTCTAGTTCTTTGTAATAACTACAACATAATCAAAAATCATGGAAATCGCACTTGATTCAGTGGGTGAGAAACGTTAAAGGCCGGAGCTAATTTTGTATGGATTTTTTTGACAGCTACGCGATTTTAGCAGCGCTTCACAATTCTCTTATGTCCGGTTCCTATATTCAACCCGAGGATAGATAAGGCTTACCTCGGGTTAAAATTTGACATTTGCCCATACAAAATGTGTCAAATTATAATCCGAAGTAAGCCTATCTGTCCGCGGATTGAATATAGGAACCGGACATTAATGTGTTACAAGCTCTCTATCTATCATGGTTTTCATTAAAAACTTTACGTAAGGTTTCACCGGAATCCACGAGCCCTTCGGGGGGCGATTCTGCCACGCGTTCGATTCTAATTAGAAACTAAGCGATCGAGACACGAAGCGATGCGTTTGAGTAGGGTGGGTAGGATTTGGGTGGTTAGCAGGAAGAGTCCACGTCTAAAATATACGTTAAAATGTAAAAGTTAGGTCATTCGAAAAAAAAAAACATTTAGACATATAAATGATAAATAACAATAAATTAATAAATAATAGGGGAAAGTCCCATACATTTACTTAAATAGAGGATACCAACCTTGATACATAGAAAACATCCAAGACTCAAGAACAAATGTATGACTACTATTATGTTGTATATCTACGCTAGCCAACAGAACCTCGAATGTTAAGTTTTTATTGAGAAATCAGATATTAATCTTCAAAATCATCATCAGACGATGATATTCTACTAATTGGACCTATCAATGAGTATGAAAAACAAAATAAATAGGTACTTGTTGGAGTGTTTTTTTTTGCTACAAATACTACTGCTAAATATTGTGGTTGCCACTTGAGAATACCGTTACTGTATGTATTGTATAAGTCTCATTTTTGTATTTATTTGCGACCTCGCTTTAGTCCATTCGTATCTAAAGAACTGCATCTAGTTACTATACTGATTATGGTTGATGTTATGCAAATAAACGTTAAAACTGTAGTTAATAGTGACTTTGTAGCTATAGCTACTGTCGTCCAGATAAGTAGTACCGAATTTAGTTTAGACACAACTTACAATTAAATGTCATGATCATACCTGGGATAACTCGGGGCAAGTTCTAGGGATTTGATATCGATAAAAAAGATGTCGATATAATTAAATTAATACATGTGCACATTGAACATTCTCAATTACTGTAAAGAGGTTCGATGTCATATCTGATATCGAGCCTCTTCTTAAGATAATAAATGTATGCGAATGTCATTTCAATCAAAATGACAATTTACTGTCAGTGCCATTCATATCTTAGAGTAAGAATAATATACGAGGTAATATTCCGCTACGTTTGTTACTACCACTCGATAATTATATTAACTCGTGGATTACTAAATATCCTGAAATACAACTACGTGAGTCAACATTATTTTGCTCTAAATTTAATGACAGTTTTCTCCAGAAAAAATACAATGTCACGCGTCACGTTAAATATATAAATATTGTATCGACATCTTTTTTATCGATATCAAATCCCTAGAACTTGCCCCGAGTTATCCCAGGTATGGTCATGATAGTAAAAATTTCGCTAAAGCCGACATTTTTAACTGTCGCATCTTAATAACCAATGTTTAATTAAACTTAATTGGCTGACTGTATACTGATTGACTGGTCTAAGAAACTACTTTTGGCAATAAAAGTAAAAAAATGTAACTGTATCGTAAATCACAGCGATTATGGAACATTGTGTGTGCGCACAGTCAACCAAAAAGACGTTAAATAAATAATAAACTAAATATCAGGGGACAATCTCACACAAATTGACCTAGCCCCAAACTAAGCTCTAGGCTTGTACTATGGGTACTAGGCAACGATAAACTTACTTATATAGATAAATACATAGAAAATACCCAAGACTCAGGAACACATACTCGCGCTCATCACAGGCAGAGTCACTATCGCTTAGGCTGTCGTGTCATCATTATTTCAATGGAATAAGGTGCAAAAGTGGATACATGTCTTTGTAGTCGACCAAACAATCTTAACGTATTCATATTCATTCATTCACTTATTTCGTGCAACCATGGTATTACAAGATATTGTTTTTCTTAATCAGTACAAGACATGGACCCTACTAGGGTGTAGCAACAAATTTATATTAATGTTAAGTAGGTACTTAAAATTAAGATTATAATATATTTACATAGATATATAGAAT
Organism: Acleris emargana; assembly: GCA_927399475.2. Classification (NCBI taxonomy): domain Eukaryota; kingdom Metazoa; phylum Arthropoda; class Insecta; order Lepidoptera; family Tortricidae; genus Acleris; species Acleris emargana. Next base: position 6,270,204 of record OV656860.1, read on the forward strand.
TTATACAACATAACAAATCATAAAAAGTAATTATATTAGACTCACTTAAAAATAGTAATTTTAAGAGAAAATTACCTTAACACTTATTATTATTTAATATTTCACCTTCACCTTGTAAATAAATATTAAAAAGAACTCCAACATATTTGGTGGAGCACACCCGCCTGGTCACCCGACACGGCACTAATCAAGAAACCGAACAATTCTGACGAATATTAATTCGTCAGAGTTGTTCCGAGTTGTGATTGCGTGTCTAATGGACGACAGCCGGCGTCCGGCGTTTGTTCGCTCGCGGCCGGTGGCCGAAGGCAAAGGCGTCGTGAATTATATTCAACTAGCGACCCGCCCTGTCTTCCTTTCGTTTTATGTGAGCATTCTAACACCCGCACATAATCCAGAATGTATCGTACATAAAAATCTTCCTATTGATGAAAATCACTCTGCTCATTTAAATCCTTATGCGTAGGTAGTTTGAAAGATCTTAGCTTGTTTTATATTATGTAAAGATGTCATACTATGTTTCGCCGTGTTCATCCGTCTGTCCGTTCGCAGCCTCGCTCAGAGACTATTAGTATTAGTACTAGAAAGTTGTATTTTGGCATAAACATACATATTAGCCACGCCAGCAAAAGAAGTGAAAAAAAACCCGGAAAAACATTTTTTTTAGTGTACCTCCCCTATACGTAACTTGGGTATGATTTTTTTTCTCGTTTACCCCGTTGTGTGGGCGGTGTTGGTAAACTGACCGCGAACTATGTACGACGGTATGGGGATAACAGTTTTCCAACCCGTTTTTTACTTGACAGTAACGGCGGCCATGTTAATAACAATACCATAACACGTCAAAGACAATATTGTTTTAGCGATTTCAATCGCCTAGAGCCTCTCTTCAATTTGCGACCTCTTATTTACATACAATACATACATACATACATTACATACCTTCCCGCCTGTAATCCCAGAGTGGGCTAGGCAGAGCTACAGAATAGGCTATTTGACAAGGTGAAAAAAAACGTAATAATTATGTATATTCATATAAATTATGAGTTTTAAAATCGATTTAAGGTATTCTTACTTAAAAAAATGGATCTTTTATCCAAAAAACCACGATAAAACTTGATATTTTTTTATCTGTAGCCATTTTATCGAAAACGGCGCCGAATCCATGATGACGTTAAGGGTCGGTAAATATCACAGATTATAGGATGTCTGTATATCCTGTAATCTGTGATGTCTGTTAATATTGCATCTGTCGTTCATGTCGTTGTCGTGTGGTTCTTGCGGTTACCACAGACAGTTGACGTTTGTTTGTTTTTCTGGCTTTGCTATGATTAGCCAATGTCAGTTTGTTTATGTATTGACCACTGACATCACTGATTCCTGTGCGACGCCATCTTGCCCAAGAAAGCGTTTTGGCGGCATATTTTAAAAGTGAATTTTTATTTCCTTTTTTTAGACGAAATACATAAAATAATTTAAAATTACCACTTTTGGAGTACTCAATAAACACCAACAAATAATCTGAGATGGTTTTCATAAACCTGTCAAATAGCCTATTACAACTTGAAAAAAGTTGTTGATAATTCAGTAACCACAATTTGCACAAATAGGCTTAAGATGTTTACCAGCATATTAGTGACAGGTTGCAAGGCCATCGCCTAACAGTACTACAAGCCTATATTCCCTTAGTCGCCTCTTACGACATCCACGGGATTCATATTTATTTGATAGTAATGGCGCTGGCGGCCGAGTTAATAACAATACCACAACATGGCAGAATCAATATTTTTTACGTTGTAGGTTGTAGGATTGATGCCTTATTCCTCTTTTCTATCCAGAGTATATTAAGTTATTTTTACAAATGATACTTAGGTATTTTCAAACTTTAAAATCCACTTTCGCAGCATTCGCTCCCGCTCCAGCCTGTCGTTTAAACTATCCTCCATTTAGAATAGCAACTGTGACCGATTTCAAACCCTATTGCCCTCTAATAAGATAGGCCACGGTTTGTTATAAACGTATCGAGTTTAAGTACGGAACGAGGTATGCGATTGAGCAATTAAATCTATATTTATATCGAATTCAATGAAATAGAAAATTGGTCCAAGTTTCGCCTATTAAAGTTTGATAGCGGGAACATTTTGTATGGAAGAATCCTTGCAATAAACTTAATTTGCTTGGAAAAAGGGTTTGTCTACAGGGTTGCATTCAACTCGATAAACAATATTTATTTTGACGTGTTGTTTTAATAAATCGCCATTACTGTCAAGTAAATAAGAGCTATCAAAACGTTGACAATACCAAAACACCATCAAGAGTAATTCATCTTACTTCTTACTACTTTTATAAATGCGAAAGTTTGTACGGATGGATGTTTGTTACTTAATCACGCCAGAACGGCTAAACGGATCTGGATGAAATTAGACAAAAACATATCTAAACATACATACATACATAGATTATAGTCTGAGATAGCACATAGGCTACTATCTAATAATTAGTTCCCTAGGGAACAGTAAGACGTGTAGGCGAACGGAGTCGCGGGAAAAAGCTAAATAATATTCAGCGATGCAACCGTCCGTTTCATGATCGCGCGACTGCATCGCGATACTAGCGACTGATATACGAGTAGTATATATCGATTAAATCCCGCGATTGTATTGATGCCTCGCTCCTATTGATCTGTAAAAATGTGCTGTTGAATCGATTTATACGCACGTTTAAGTATCTATCGATAGAAACACCCGTGTCCACCACGCAGACATGGTAACTCTATAATCTCGTGCATTGCGACTGTATCGCCCTGTATCACTGCAGTTATAGCTACAAATAATCAGAAAATCGCGAATATAGATGCTTTGAGTTGCACGTATGTGTGTAAAGGTGTGTAAAGGAACAGCGGAGTCCCCTGACCTGACACAAGCAATTTGTTGCTTCCTAGGGAACTCCACCCCCTATTTCATTAATGCAATAAAAATAAAGAAATAAAAATAAATTGAATTTCCCCACCGGTGAAATGAGGCAAGATGAGAATTGAAATTTGTATTTAAAAAACAATTCCCTCCTCGCATCTTCGGTGGAAATGGTTTAATAATAAAAGTTAACATTTTCGCGCCGCCTCGTCTCGCCTTACCTCGTTAGTGGAAAAAATTAAGAAATATACAAAAATGATCCCTTGTGTTAGATCACTTGTGGTTTATACAAAAAGTATTTCCTTTTAAAGTTTACCTGGGTCTCTATTCTTGTCGGTAAAAACAATGACGTCTAAGACGTGTTTGGGTATGTTTTTATTCCGGCCACCGTTACTTTCAACTAAATAACCGTTATAAAAACGTTGACACGTCAAAAAGGATATGGTTATATTATATACAGGGTGGGCCCTGTAACAGGAGCAAATAATTAAAATATAAGCATATTAGGTTATCAGTAATCGTGTCGAAATGATTTTAATCATTTGAAAACATAATAAAAAAAACTGATGTTTTCTAACAAAATTAATCGCACCAGCAATGTATAGCAAATTGATTGACATCTACGCAGGCGGAACACTTCGTTGACATTTCTTAAATTGTTCAATATCAAACTAAAGAACCTCTTTTGTTTGTTACCATTTTGAAAATACATACATAGTTAGATACTGTCAGAATGCCCGGTACCAAGATATCTTACGACCGCTAAGCGACAATACCGCAATGAGAAAATCTATTGATTATCTCTCTTAACTTCAAATGGCTATATCTCTGAATTTAAGGACTTTGAAACATTAGGACCACTTGGTAATAACTGGGAATACTCCAAGAAATCTCCATTACAATTTTTTGCTCCTGTTACCGGGCCCACCCTGTATTTAATTTACAGCGTAGCATCTTGGCCCTGTAACCTATATAAAGTTAAAACTATATTGTAAAGGCCGGGAAGCAAGCGGTTGTCGGACGAGCATGAGTTAGCGAGGCGAACCGCAGGCGAACCCACTGTATATACTAGTATAACAGGCTTAGCCTTCCGCGAGGCTTATTTATTGCCCAGATATTAAGATCTTGAGTTTAATTTGCAAAATGTACTTCCAGTCTAGATTCCAGCAAAGAATTTTAATTACAGACACTGATAGACGGACGTTTCCTGAAACCGGAGATTTAAAACCCGGACGTCATTTCACTTCAGCTTATTAAAAATTCTAGAAGTTAATATTTGAATTTGCAGATTAATAGCGGAAGTAATTTAGAATAAGTGGCATATTTTTTATGCTAGATAAGTAATTTGTAAACTATTTAATATTTTCGATTTTTCAGTAATCAAGACTAAGAAACCGAACATGCGTTAGTTTTGAGTTAATTATAACTTCAAGAAATTAAGCTCCATTTAAAAAGTACAATAACACCTTGAAAATAAAACATTTTCAAATGAAAATAACACATTACCTGAGAGGGCCATAGATGATGACAGACCGATACATAAGACACTTCTGTACATTGGTGAAAACAACTTATGGGATGTTACGAAAGACAGTGTCATGTCTTCATCATGTCAGCCGAAAGACGTCCACTGCTGGATATTGGCCTCCCCCAAGGCTCTCCACTCAGACCGGTCTTGTGCTTTTGAAGTTCGGCTTACTACTAACTTAATTTTTCTTACCGGAAATCAAAAGTCCAAACTAAAGGTTTGTCAAAGAGCGATGGAGCGTAGCCTTTTAGGGGTAAAAAGAACGGACTCGGGACACGTGAGTATTTCCCAAAACTTGGAAAACCTTATAAACGTATATGTTTATCGTTGTCTGATTCCCTTAGTACATGCCGAGAACTCAGTTTGAGACTAGGTCAATTATTGTGAGACCGTTCCTTGTTATCGACTCCCTTGGGTGTTTTCTATGTATTTAAGTATGTATTTATCTATGTAAGTTTATCGTTGCCTAGTACCCATAGTGCAAGCCTAGAGCTTAGTTTGGGACTAGGTCAATTTGTGTGAGATTGTCCCCTGATATTTATTTATTATTATTATTTACTTATTTTCTTCAGATTTTCTCACGAAGTTTTTCCTTCACCGTAAGAGCATCGGCTAATGTACTATGGATGTGTGTATCTTGACGACGCGTTGGTCAAAACCCGGTAAGAGGGGTTATTATGACATAACTATGCAGTTCATTTTACAGCGAGTGGGAAGGACAGAGCTATAGCAGTTATATAGTTCTGTCCCTTTCTCTCAGCGTAAACTGCACTGCATAGTAATGTCATAATAACCCCTCAGGGCAAATATTCGTGTGTTGAGCGCGAATATTTCTTCCTGTCATAGATGTTTTCAAAGTGTATTTAAGTAAGTATATGTAATAATTCACTATATATAGTAATGATATCATTGTCTAGTACCCATAGCACAAGCCTAGACCTTAGTTTGGGACTAGGTCAATATGTGTGTCATTGTCCCCTGATATTTATTATGTATCACTTTTTTTTTATTTAAGAGAGAAAAACGCTGATTGGTCATGGTGACTGCGGCAGTTTAAACTTGCTACTCTATCAGCCAGTAGATAAATAATTCACGTTTATGAAATTGCAGGCAAAAACTAAAAGTTAAGCTAACCCCAAAAGACCTAAGTAACACAGTATTCTAGGAGCCTGTTGGAAAGCGAACGTTTTACACAATTACTGCTAACTTCGTTTCGGAGCACACTCCATTGCCTTATTCCATTTTGGGAACATCGTGTCCCTTAAGAATTGCATGGGTAGAATTTTCGACCAAAATATTAAACTTGAATTTATTCAGAATAACATATTTGAAAAAAAACATTTATATTTATAGACCGTTTTGTTTATGTGCAATAAAGAATTTATATACAAACATAATATATATAGTTCACGTAGAAAAAATCTTAAAATTATAAACCATGTCTACCCACATGCATGATGTGATGGCATGTCTATCCTCAGAAATTCACGGAATCCTTACAGTTTCGACATGTCCATAAACCAAGTACAAGTAAATACTTGTAGAATGAAGGTCGCAATTTATAATAATTTGAAGGTTTAAAACGTGAAAAATTTAGATATATAAAAAGGAGCAAACATACTAGGTATACATTCTTACTTTTTCCTTGACTCAGTGATTGTAGGATACAATACAATATCCATTTCAGAGATGACCATGCACTTCGTTTTTGTGATGTTTATCCTGACACCAGCATTCCCACTACACTCGTTCATCCAGTTGACTATTATGCTGAAGGTCAGTTTCAGATGACGTTAGATTGATGATCTTAGGTTGTTTATGATACATCCGTTTCCTTAAACACCGCAGTCCAGATCCTGAAGTGCCTCAGTCATGATAGCCTCGGAGTAAAGATTAAATAATGTAGGAGACAAGATGCAGCCTTGTCTAACTCCTCTTCATTTCCACCTCTTTGGAATCCTCACCGTAAATCGATGCTTTCTGATTCTAGTACAGGCTTTTAATAATCCGGATATCTTTATAATCTAGACAAGAGTCTTCCAAAAGCGACACAAGACGTCCGTGCATAACTCTATCGAACGCTTTCTCATAGTCGATATGGAACCAAGAAAAACGTCCTGCTGCATGTCTTTGCAATTAAAATCCGTAGTAACTCCATCGATAAAGGGAAAACACGATTCATACAACCTACAAACTCAGCGTCAAAAATCAACCACTAAGTCACTAAAGTGCAATGAGTTTTCCTTCAACCCTGTCTCCGTCTTACTCGTGAATATTAGCATAAACTCGTCTCTCTTGCAGATTTGATGCTTAACGACATCATAGCACGGGCAGGGTTGTGTAAAAGCTAGCAATATTATAAATGCAAAAGTTTGTTGGATCTAAACAACCGATCGATGGGAAATTTGGTACACGGTATATTTATAAGCATGGAGACGGAAATACATAGGTTTACACTCGTATACAGAAAAGCTTATAGTTTTTTAAGGAATGCAGACAGATTCACGTGCAAAAGCTGGTTAGTTCATAATTGTACGTCAAAAGGAAACTCACACGGGAATCAGAATCCATGTGATACTTTCCGTTGACCTAGGATCACGAAAGACAAGAAGTGGCAAGAACCAATGTCTTATAGCAAATGTAATGGTAAAAATCCGAGAACCGTAATTTTGTGTATGGAACCGTTGGTGCGCGAGACTAATTCGCACTTGGCCGTTTTGTATTACCGTGTACATACACTTTTTTTATTATTATCTTGGACTATGTAGTTGGTAATCTATACCGTGACTACTTCACCCGGGCACGGGTAGCTATGCCCCAAGGGGGGGCATGCTGAACCCTAAGTTAGAGGTGCGGTGGTGGTCGCATCTCTGGAGGGGTGCCTCCATCGGGTGTCAGGCCGGTCGAGCGCAGCTCGGCCGGCTGAGTATCTTGAAGGACTTCGTTTTCTTCGGTTGCTTCCAAGTGTTCGGTTTCTTCGGTTTCTTGAGTATGTTCGGTTTCTTCGGTTTCTTCGATCTTCTCGATCCCTGCAGTGATGCTATGAGGCTCAGGTCCGGATCTGCTGTGTATACATACACATTTGATTTACCGTATTTAAGCTTTATAACCACCGACTGTGTATTTATCTGTAGCATCGTAGTAAACTCCCAAACAGAATGATCAATTTGGTTTTTTTAATAATAAGTAGTTAAACCAGGATGGTTTCTTAGCTAGGTTTCATCAAAATTGGTTGGGCAGCTTAATTTATCAGCTCTGCAGGAAGGGGCGCCATTATAACGGGGGGCTTAGAACATACATACATACATACATACCTTTACGCCTTCATTCCCAGAGTGGGGTAGGCAGAGCTACAGACAGCCTGTCAGTTTGTACTCGACGTTGAATGAACGCAATTTAGTTTTTTTCGTGTTTTCGTCTGTTGCAGCTCTGCTGATCCTATTATGGATAAGTCGGAGTTGAAATATGGTGAAGCGAGCGGCGTAGTTGTTAGGTTTAGTTAAAATTTAGTTTTTTTCGTGAACAGAGTTATATAATACATACATACATAAACTCACGACTTCATTCCCAAAGTGGGGTAGGCAGAGCTAAAGAATTACCAACAACTTTTAAAACTTGTTGATAATTCTGTAACCACACTTTGTTTTGGTTGCCGGGTTAGAATAGTGCCACTCCATTTTCTTCCCGTGGATGTCGTAAGAGGCGACTAACGTCCGGTTCCTATATTCAATCCGCGGACAGATAGGCTTACTTCGGATTAAAATTTGACACATTTTGTATGGGCAAATGTCAAATTTTAACCCGAGGTAAGCCTTATCTATCCTCGGATTGAATATAGGAACCCGACATAAGGGAATAAAGGCTTGTAGTACTGTTATGTCGGGTTCCTATATTCAATCCGAGGATAGATAAGGCTTACCTCGGGTTAAAATTTGACATTTGCCCATACAAAATGTGTCAAATTTTAATCTGAAGTAAGCCTATCTGTCCGCGGATTGAATATAGGAACCGGACGTTAGGCGATGGGCTTGCAACCTGTCACAAATACGCTGGTAAACATCTTAGCCTAATTGTGCAAAGTGTGGTTATAGTTATATAATAAAGGAAAACAAATATAGATACGAGTTTCTGTAGATATTAGGCAAAAGTGTGAAATGAAATAAAATAAAATAAATTAATACCAGGGGACTATGTCACACCAATTGACCTAGTCCCAAACTAAGCTCAAGGCTTGTACTATGGATACTAGACAACGATATAAATACTTTTAAGGAGAAATATATACTTAAATACATAGAAAACATCCATGACTCTGGACCAAATATTCGCGCTCATCACACAAATATCTGCCCTTACCAGGATTTGAACCCAGAACCGCTAGCTTTGTAGGCAGGGTCACTACCAACTAGACCAACGGATCGTTATCAATGATTATTTATTTGCTGAATATTCATTTTCAGGTTAAATGGCCGGTATTCTGGGCGGTAAAAACCATATCGTAGTTAACCTGCGGGCCTAATATGCGGGCCTAAAATCGACATGACAAACCGTTTTTATCTCGAGATGAGTGATAAATTGGCACTGTCGACGATTGCTAACATGGTGGCGTCGATTATTTTGAATTATCCATTATCCAACGATATAGATGGTTAAACGACCTATTTATCGTTTTGCCTAACATGCATGGCCACTAATACCCACTTCTGACAACTGTGTTTGAATAAACTTATTTGAGTGGCATGTAGGTGACGACAAGCAATCGATAACATATTAAAACGAGAAAATACAAAATATTAAGCGTAAGTAATAGTTTTTTAATATTCTACTTGCCCAAAATGGCTTACTTACGGGCAAAAAATAAGTTTTATGTGTATTAAGTGGTAAATATTACTTGTAGGATGTCAAGATATTATTACTATAGAATCTGGCTCCAAGAAGAGAAGGACAATAGAAAAATCCAAAGAAAAATGATAAGGGACGCCAGCAACCCATTTGAACTCCCAGAGGTTGAGTTTCGGCACATTTACAGAGTGTGCAAGGAGATGGCACTTTATTTATGTGCCGAACTGGGGTCTGACCTCCAGCCACACAATAATGATGGATTGCCCGTGTACATAAAGGTAATATTTTATTTTACTACTTACAAAGTAATATAGACCTTATCGTTCAAGTGGCAATGCAACTCGTTAAGCTGCTCATTTTTTCAGGTTCTTACAGCATTACATTTTTTGGCGGACGGCAATTATCAACGCGGAACGGGACAGGACCACGGCTTATGCGTTGCGCAGACCACTGTCAGCAGTTACCTGGCTCAGTTCACAGATGCTGTTTACAGAAGGTACCTATGTAACGCGAGAAAATACTTACATTATCCATCTATTACCTACTCATTGTATAAGACAAAACAACCCGTTGACCTAGAACTATGAAATTTGGCAAGTAATACCGTCTTTTACAAGTATAGGAATCAATCTGAAATATGTAAATTTTTAATTACTTAAATCACATAAAACAGGGTCTTTATGCAAGGAACGGCGGTCCAAAATTGAATTGACTTAACTGTGTAGTGCGGAACCCTCGGTGGGCGAATCCGACTCGCTCTTGACCGGATTTTTTATCCAATAATAGACTTAAATGTAGGTTACGATCATTTCGTTATGTATTTACTACTCTTTGTATATTTACTGCAACTTCGGTGACCCAGAAATTATCCTCTATTCCCTTCAGAATGGTTAAACTTTTCGGATGAAATAGTAGGTACTTACTCTATTCTCTATTTCCATAGCTCTTTTGAAGTATCTCTGTACCGAATTTCACATTTTATCAATACTAAATTGTGAAAAGTAAACAAACAAACCAATTGGATAGAAACTTTTCGTCCACATCTTGATATGACTACTTGGTAGCTAATACGACGATAGCTTTGTGACTACATCTCAAAAGCTCGCATGGCGGGGTTCCTATTCCTGGGCAATTTGCCCTTAGGGCATTTGAAGTTATCTAACAAACTTAACCTATCTAGTAACATAAACGAAGTGTTCATTTTGCAACTCGGACATTTTTGGGATGCAGTCGCAAAGCGATCTGTGGCCTGTTTCACAAAGCTACAAGTTACACATTACAATTCATGACATGACTTATCTTTCATAGGTACTAAATGGTGCGGTAGCGAAATTAAAACAAGTGTAAACGTTATTTACAGGCTCAGAGGGAGATGGGTGGTTTTCCCAGGAACCGACCAGGGCCGACGTATGGTTGCGGGTCAGTTCCGAGAAGTTCATGGCATCCCGAATATTCTAGGCACAATAGACTGCACACATGTCAAAATTTTTCCGCCGCCGCTACCATACAGCGTGCAATACTTGAATAGGAAGGGGTCACATTCAATCAATGTGCAGTTAGTAAGTAAATACATTAATAGAGAAAACTCTTATAATTTGCACCATTTCTAGGCGTTTAAACCCAAATCGTATGTGACCTTATGGTATTGTTTTTAACTCGGTCGCCAAACGATATCGTTTTTACCGTGTTGAATATCATCACGTGTTGAGTATCACTTGTTACAACCTAATAATGTGGTTTTTAGGTAGCGGATGTGAACTGCAAGATCTTAGCAGTCAACGCCAGATACCCTGGAAGGACACATGACTCCTTCATTTTCAATAATTCGGAGATTAAAACCGAGCTGAAAAGGCTGTATAACAATCACATCGGTGAATACTTTCTTCTCGGTATGTAACAATAATTGTACATAGCAAAGTCAGTGCTTTGTCTAATTACGTTTATTAATGTTATCCTATGTGTTTCGTTAACTTGGTACCCATAGAAATATTCTATAAATAAAATACAATTACGATTTCTTTGACTAAATGTTTACTTTAAAATTAAATGAAATACTGTACAAAAACTTTACATTAAATTGTTGTTTCTTCCTCCTCAAGAATTTGCGTGTCCTCTAGTCTGAAAAATAAGAATAAATTAATAAATTCATATCATAATATTATTTTTTTAATCAATGTATATTTTTACAGGCGACTCAGGATACGCATTAGAGCCATGGCTTATGACGCCCATTTTAAACGCCACCCCTAACAGTCCCGAAAAGAGGTACACCAATTGGCATTGTCGTGTACGTAACAGTATAGAGCGTACCAACGGTTACATCAAGAACGTGTTCCGGTGCCTGGGACATGACCGCGCTCTGCATTATAGCCCGCACAGGGCATCAGCAATAATAAACTGTTGCTGTGTATTATATAATATGATGCATCATTACAGGTAACACTATTTTTTGAGATACCAACTTAAGTAGCTACTGTACAATACTTATATACTAAGGTACTGTCTCACAATCACAATTGCCTGATATATGTTATGTGCCAAAAACAGGCCCTGAGAGAGTTCAGAGTTTGTTTTTAATGTACCTATAATTTTCAGAACAATTGACACCAATGCAGACCTTGAAAGTACACAGTATGCTGATGATGCCGAGAGTACTACCCAGCAGTTCCCGGAAAACGGGCTGCTATTAAGAGTGGCACAAGAAAAAAGAGCCAATATTGTGAATAATTACTTTTCATGAATTGTAAATAATATTGTTAATAATTATAAATACTGTAAATAATTACTTTTCATGAATTTAAAACCAAATGTATTTTTCTTTATTTGAAATGGTAGTAACAGATCGTGCAGCATTTCTTAATAGGTTTAAAAGTCAAAGCACAAAAGTTTTTTTCTTTATAAAGAATAAATGGAGCGTCTATCTATATATATATATCGTCTATCTATGCTTATACCAAATTTAAAAGGTCAGCAGGTTAGCTCGAAATTGAAATAAACGCACAGACAGGGTTACTTTTATTACAATGTTTACCTACTAGAGTTTTATTCTAAATAACAATGTATCAAAACTCACTGGTTCCTTAATAGAATGACATTGTGCTCCCGCCTGAGATCATTTGATCGCCTTAGTTCTTCCAGCATACTCTGTATAATTAAAATACTACATTAAACAACTTTTATTTAGAGTGATTGGTATACAATTGTGAAATCAAAAGAGAAATTAGCAAATTGTTAGATGTCGTTGCAAATAGATATATGAAAATTATTGGTTTATTTAGCTTTATTGCACAGTACAAAAAGCAAATACAAATCACTGACTGCCTTAAGGCATTCTCAACCAGTCGACCACTAGGCTAAACAGAGGATAGATGAGGTTGGTAAAAAACCTGAGCAAACCTTGAGGCATTCGTTTTGATCTACCAGCAACTGCTCAAATCGCGAGGTGGAGCGGAGGCGACGTCTCCTTCGTGGGCCGGGAGCCGGGCGAGTGGGGGGAGGTGTGCGGGGGCCGGGGGGAGGCTGCAAGCGACTCTGGTACAGGTGGGGGCATGATGTCGGGTATGATGATCTAAAGGTACATGTGAGTTTAAAGTTTTAAAGGTAAGGTAAAGGTTCCATTATCATAGTAAAACAATAGTATAAGTATATTTACATCACCAATTGAAGATTCCGGCAGGCCTACCCCTATTGATGAATCCGTGCCAATTATAGACAGCACCATTTGCTCGGATTCACCAACAGGGGGAATCTCCGAATTGTTGCCCGTGGTGACCGCGGCTCGGTGAAAGGCTGCGTTATCCCCACGAGCCTTTCTTTTGAGGTCCCTCCAAGTCTGTAAGCAATATTTAGAAAATATATACTATTCGTTCTGGGCAAGTTAGAGTAGCAGATGAATTTGGTTGGCATCTACTTAGATTTTGCAGAACTAACTCGCCTTGCCCTCATCTCGCACTTGGTCAGGATCGACGCGCAAGTTTATGGATTAAGTACGGAAAGAACTTCGCACCGGTTAGCTATATTATCAAATTAAATACTTACAATTTTCCATGCGGCCACTGACTTTTCAGGACCAAACTGCCTCAGCTCCGTTGCGAGATTCTGCCACTCGGACTCGTGCCTTTGAGCTCCCAGTGGTCCACCAAATTCACCATTGGCAAAAAGCGGGTGGCTGCTCATGTACTCAATGAGCTTTTTCTTTTGCACTGTTGTACAGCGGCTGTAACAACGTGATTATTTTAATGAACACCTAAAACTAGAAGACGACTGTGAAACTTATCTTACTAACTCACTGTTTTATATCTCATACATAACATAATTATAATACTTACACTTTTTTTGTTGTGTTCATATTCAATTCTTCAACTTTGAGGCTTTTGCAAAGTTTTGAAGTTTTGAAGTTTGAACATCGCACCATAGACAATTTACCGCCATACCAGAGATTACCATAGCAAGTTGTAAAGATAACCCGTACATTTTAAAAAGTATGTCACGTCCGTTCACTCAATACCGATTGCAAACGATTTATTTCAGGAGCATTACATAAAGCCCGCTATGCAATATCAAACATGTCAAAGGAATGATTGATTTTATTACACTGGCAACTTATTTGTTAAATAGTAGTTTAAATTAGTAATTTTTGCCACACTGCGCTTATCGTAGCCTTATCGACGCGATGTCTTTACCAACGTTGTCAACCATGTTAGAGTATTCGTTAAAATAGATGTGTTTGATAAAATTTTATGCTTATCCACGCGATAAAACGGTGTCATCCATATTAGGCCCGCTGTTATGGTATTGTTATGTCGTCAGCCGCCATTACTGTCAGGTAAATAAGAGCCGTCTAAACGGTGACAATACGAAAATAGGGGGTTATTAGGAGGGCTGCAAAAAGCGAAATTTTTCAGCCAACCTATTCGCCATATACAGGGTGTCCCAGAAACCAACGTCAACCCGCCTAGGGCTGATAGAGCAGCTCATAAGCTATCAATTTAATCCCCATGTATGTTCAGCAATTGTTATTAGTTTCCGAGATATTGATCATTTAAATCAGAGTTTTTGCCATTTTTCCTTATGTCCGTGGTACGAAAAAACCCTAAATTCATGTATTAATTCATATTTTTTTTTGTGTTTTCTTGCATGATTAGAATCACTGTGAAATAAGGAAGTTTTTAAAGCTACATGCCAATTTATTTTTTATTACAAATGTTTGAGTAAACGCACAGAGTTACTTTCTCCATACTAAGAGAACCCCGCGTCTGTTTTTCACCAAGTATGGAAAAACCAACTTTGTGTTGTGTCGTGTTTTCTCAAAAAGTTGTAATGAAAAAAAAATTGCCATGTAGCTTTAAAAACTTCCTTGTTTTACAGTGATTCTAATCATGCAAGAAAACACTGAAAAAAATGTGAATTAATACATGAATTTAGGGATTTTTCGTAGCACGGACATCAGGAAAAATTACAAAAATTCCGATTAAAATGATCAATATCTCGGAAACTAATAACAATTGCTGAACATACATGGGGGTTAAATCAATAGCTTATGAGCTGCTCTATCAGCCCTAGGCGGGTTGACGTTGGTTTCTGGGACACCCTGTATATTATATTACCATATTAAATTTGATATCGATAAAATACATTTTATCGAATAAACAGCAAACAATTTGACGTTTGCGAACTTACCCTCGTAAGGCCCAGTGTGCAATAGGATGTACAAATCAAGGCAATTTACTTTGAACTCTGTTGCAATAAGGATGAGGTTTATTTTCCTATGTTCATTAACTGAAAATGGCATTTTCGAACAATCGCAATTGAACTTTATTCCCTTGATTGTAGATTCAAAGTCCCAGTTACAAAAAACACACATTTTTCAGTATGGGGGGCCGTGTTTTTTTTGATTTACGATAACTTTAACGGAACGTTCTTTAGGTCAAATAAAGTTAATTTCCCGAAGACAGACAAATGATAACTCTTACGGTTTTAAAGATATTTAATTTTTAAATTTTATTAGTTAATCACGTTGAACTGGTGTAAAAGGCTCTTAATTGTGTGTGTATGTCACACTAACATTGGCGTATTTGACACTGACTATTAGTTAACTCTAAAAGCCCTCTTAAAACGCTACAACATAACTGTTTTGTGTTATGAACTTATGAATTATAGTTATGATTGTTTATTTGACTTGTAATTTTCTTTACATTGTACATTTAGTGAACATAGATTAGGTATATATAATTTGACATGAATGTATAACAATTAGTTTTAATCTATTCATTAATTAGTGTAAGTGGTTTGTAACCGTACTAGTTAATAAATAAATAAATAAATAAATAATTACATTACATTTAATTACTTTGTTATAAACAGAAAAAAAATATTATTGCAATATTTAAAAATCTAATCTACAACTTAGTTTCTATGGATGTACCTAGTAATATGCCAAAGTTATCGTAAAACAAAAAAAAACACGTTGTATATTTATGCCATTGACTGTACCTATAGTTCATTTATTTTAGGATGAGAAAAAAAAAAGAAAAAAAACCAGTAGTCGTCAACTCTAATACTCGCTGGCAGAATCAATAAGAATCTATGCACTCAATATATTGTATCTGTGCATGTGTCATTAATGTTTTTGTGTCGGACAAAACATTGGGTCTCGATATTATATAAAGAAATTACTATAAAACTATTTGAATATGTATATATTGGTTTCTAACTGCTATGCTTAATTGATTTACCTAATTTAAGACTGACTGTTCCGGATGAAGTGTCATCGTTTCTCCGCTAAAGAGGGCGGTAGTAGGGTAGAGATTAAAGATGTAGACTAAACGAGCAGCTGCCAACTTTAACAAGGAAATTAACAACAAACAACTCACAACAAAAACAACTATGGAACAATATCAACGCTCACGCTCTCGAACTCAAGAGAAAATGGCATAACATAACATGGGACATATCACATAAGGGCGTTGTGACGTTCAATCTGTCAAAAAATGCAAACTGTGGCGTTATTAATGATCAATTTAAAATTCACTAGGTTCGCTATATTTGACAGGTGACAGGATACTATTTGATTTGGTCGAGTTATATGCTCAGACGTTTCGTTATTTTGTTAACACAGGTTTGTAACCCCTGCTTCTTTAGGTCTTTTATAGACCACGTTTCTAATTGAAGTAAATTTAATCAACACAAATAAAAAACGCAATGTAAATATTAACGAATATGACTTAAAGTACTACTGCAATAGATTATAACGTTCATTTAATATTTACTGTCAAATAATAGCAGTCAAAAAAGACGTTTTGGAGCAATATTTTTGTATAATTATTATGTTGCGTGTAACGTGCCCAATAAAATACCTTTATTTCGTTCTGCATCATGCTAAAATAAATGAACTATAGTTAGCGCTTTTCAACGATCTGGTTGTGTGGAGTGCATCATGCTATATTATGTTATCGTAGCGAGTATGCAATTTATTGCAATCGGTTGAGTACATAAGTACTGATAGCGGAAAAATCAAACATTATTGGATTAGCATCATAATATTACCCGACTGTAGAGGAAAGGAATGTTTTTAAACAGTATGGATTTATTTATGTATGTATGTTTATATCTACGGTTATCTTTTAACCGACTTTCTGAATGCAAATGCTGGATTCGTTACTAAAAATACTGAAATTGCTTTATGTATGCCTATAATACTTGAGGAGTTCTCTCAATTCCTCATGGATCCTCTCATCAGATTACCATTTGGTGACAATGGGACCACCTCGAAAGGAAACTGTCAAAAAAAATTATTATTGAAAGCAGACCATAATTGACGGAGAAATCGGTGAACATACATAAAAAAACATACAGTGGAACGTATAACCTCCTTCTTTTTTGAAGTCGGTTAAAAAGCCGGTTTAGGTACTTACCTACCATTAATAAAAGGTTTGTGCAAAGTGTGGTTACAGAATTATCAACAAGTTTTGAAAAGTTGTTGGTAATTCTTTAGCTCTGCCTACCCCACTTTGGGAATGAAGGCGTGAGTTTATGTATGTATGTATGTATTTTTGCGTTTTTGATGGTGGTCTTTGTTTTTTATTCCCTCGTGGACCCGGAGAGGCGGAAAGAATAACCCGATTCCAAAAAAAGAGTGTCGTATGAAACGTCTTAAGGTGCTTTTCCACCGTGAGGCAACGCCAGAAGAGGCGAGACGAGAATTTTATATTGTCATTTTTCATTCCTAGCTCATCCTCGGTGGAAACGATTTCTAGTATAATTAAAAATTACATACATACCTTCACGCCATCATTCCCAGAGTGGGGTAGGCAGAGCTACAGAATTACCAACAACTCTAAAACTTGTTGATAACTCTGTAACCACAATTTGCACAATTAGGCTAAGATGTTTACCAGTGTATATTAGTGACAGGTAGCAAGCCCATCGCCTAATAGTACTACAAGCCTTTATTAAATAAAAATTAGGAAATGGAAACTTTATTTACCATTGAATCACGAAAATTAGTCTTACATTTATATACCGTCCTCACACGTAGGCGGGATAACAACCAATACAGAAAACAGAATGAAATAAATAAATAAGAGGGGCTCCCATAGAACAGACGTGATGACTGCAGTGACAGAAGTTTCTCTTCACTGTTAACTCTGTTGTTAACACAGTTAAAGTCGCTGAAAGCCGTTTGGGAATGCTCGCTCTGGCGTGGAGCAGATTGAACTAAGTTACAGTAATTTGTTTGAGTCTTCCATAGTTTAAAATGAAGACTTATGACGTTTTACTAATATGTTTACTCAAGGGAAGAGCTTCGTAAGACTTGGAAGTAGTTCAAATGCATTTGTAAAAGGTCGAGTCGGACTCGCTCTCGAAGTACACATACATGCAAGACACATACATACATACATACATACATACCTTCACGCCCGTAATCCCAGAGCGGGGTAGGCAGAGCCACTGAATTACCTACAACTTCAAAAAGTTGTTGATAATTCAGCAACCACACTTTGCACAAGCAGACCAAGATGTTTACCAGTGTATTAGTGACAGGTTGCAAGCCCAACGCCTAACAGTACTACTAGCCTATATTCCCTTAGTCGCCTCTTACGACATCCACGGGAAGACATGGAGTGGCACTATTCTAACCCGACAACCACACGGAAGTTTATGTATGTATGTAGATATTTTAGAAGTGTTCCGTATCATTTTTGTAGAGCCCACTTTTTTTAAAAATATTTTGGTGACAATAGGTAGAATTAGGTACCTACTCATGATTTGAAAATTTCGTCCGTCTACATATTCTGGTTCAAGGGATAGGTATAGCGATTGTTAAGGTCAAGCAAAAGTCGCCGAACAAAACCACTTTTCCTGTATGGAGGCCCATTTAAATTTCAATTTTATTGTAAGAATCAACTGATATCGTTTCTTCCATTCGTAATTCTGCACAATCTGGTTTCCACTCAACAATATTTCACGACATTTGCTTCTCTGCATTGTAGTTATTTGTGTAAAATAGCGATACTTCCTACACATAAGCACTTAATCACATTCGCTATTCTGCACAATTGAAAAGGATTCAGAATGTGCAGAATTGCGAATAGAAAGTACCTATCGGTTATTATTACAATGGGTTAATCTGTAGATTGTCTAAAAAAAATATCAAAATCGGTTCTCACATTGTGGAGTCTATATGGAACACACACACATATACACACAACGATTATTATAGATAAAGATAGATAAATAGTAATAGTGTGACGTGATGTAATAATAATGTAATTAGATCCAACAACTCCGGATATAATAGTAAAAACACACGCGGGAAAACAGGAAAAACCGCTGGGAAAGCTATTTATTTAATCATCCTAATATTAAGGAAAGTGCCTTTCATTGTCCTTTTATCACTTCAGAACCTCTGTACGGTCCGAAAGTCGGTACTCACTAGGCCAGAAAACGGAGTAATGCTTTTCATCTAGGTCTTAAAAAAACTGGGGAAATATCTAGCAATGCACAAGTTGCAGAAATTACCGATCGATTTGTAAATCTTCTCAAGAAAGTACTGTAAATATGCTAGATAATATTTGAGCGTCACAGGAATGCTCTCTTTCCAGGCCTATAGTAAGCACCTAAGAATATTTTGAGACATATTTATCGATAATTTCTCACAGGAAAGTTTTGCAATTTGAGAAGTTTCTTGCCAGTCCAATGCTGGTTTTGCTATACCTATATAACTCTTGGCCAATTTAGCTATTAAAGATCCTGCATAAATATGTATCCTGTAATTAAATTGGATCTTGAGCCTTGCAAGCGCTTAAGGCACGAGACGCAAATTAATTTGCTGCCGAGCGAAACACACAACTTTTCTCCTCACAGCACTGCAGCGACGAAAATAATAGGTTTAAGAAAAACCATTTCATCTGAATAGGAATCTCTTCTAAACTTATTTAAAAAAGGTCAGTATTCCGACAATACAATCTAAACCGGTGGCCTGTGTGCTCGTTTGCCTTGCCATGCTATAAAAATAAATAAAAAAAACCACAGATTAAGAGAAAGGTGTTATTTTTTATTTAGAAATTAGTGAATTCCAATCTTGAGACATAGGTTTTAAGAGTCCCTAACCTGCTTTCCCCAAGTTACTATTATGTATCTAAATAATGTAAGTATCTTTGCTGTGTGGTGCCGGTAGAATAGAATAGCACCACCCCATATCCTCCCGTGGGTATCGTAGAAGGCGATTAAGGGATTAAGGGATTATTACATTGGAAAGATCTCCTCCGGGCGGGATAGGCGTCGTTAGCATTGGGCTGCTACCTATCTAGGAGAAGGAAAACTCCGAATTCAAACCCGGCGGGATAGGCGTCGTTAGCATTGGGCTGCTACCTATCTAGGAGAAGGAAAACTCCAATTTCAAACCCGACCCTGCAAAATGGACCATGCGAGCACCATTTAAAAAGTTTATACCCCAGGAGGGTACTGGCAATGCCAGAGAATCCCTCCCCAGGCCTCCCCCCAGGGGGGGGCAAAATAGTGCGCGTATGTTCGGATCCCTCCGGGGATCGGAACGGCGGCGATGCCGTTTGCCACGCGTCACGCTGTGTTCGCAGGGGGGTTGGCAAAAAGCGGGCCGCTGAAAGCCGCCTTGCTACGGTGAATGTTTGTGGAGGGATGGAACATAAATTAGATGAGGTATGTATGATGATGAAAGAGAGAAAGCTAGATGTTCTATGTGTGACTGAGACGAAGAAAAAAGGGGTGAGTACGTCCACACACGGAACCTTGACGGCATTGTGGTCCGGAGTTCCGGTATCCGAGCACGGTCGTCAGGGAGTTGGTATCGTACTCACAGAGCGAATGGCTGAATGTATGCAAGAGTATGAATGTGTGTGCCCAAGACTTCTCTGGGTGAGACTCAAGGTAGGTCTCACCCGTTTATTCGTAATTGGGGCTTATGCCCCAGATACGAATAAATCGAAAAAAGAAAGGGAGGAGTTTTGGGAAAGTTTGCATGAGGTTTCAACAAAATGCAAGGAGAATGAAAGGATGATTTTGCTAGGTGATTTTAATGGTTGGACAGGCGTGCAAAGGGATGGTTATGAATCGGTACTGGGTAAGTATGGTGATGAGCGAGTGAACGAGAATGGCAAATGCCTTCTCAATGTATGTTTGGCTAAGAATCTCTGCGTGACAAACACTTTGTTTGATCACAAAGAGATACATACATGGAGACGGCAGAATGAGAAGTCTATGATAGACTTGATGATTGTGGATGAACGGCTGCGTAACAAAGTTGTAGATACCAGAGCATTTCGAGGAGTTAGCGTAGGTTCAGATCACTACTTAGTGGTAACACGAGTAAGGGGTCTGTTCACACGTTGGCGCCATCGTGTTCCCGTACCTACCACTGCGTTAGAGAGGATAAAAGTAGAGAAACTGAAAGACGAAGTTATACAAGATGAGTACGTAAGAAAGCTGAAAGATTGTTTTGAATGTGTCAATAAGATGAATGACAGTGAAGTTGAGGATAATGTTAATAATGTATGGGAGATTATGAAGAATGGCATGGTCAAATCGGCCACTGAAGTATGCGGTGTAGTCAAAAGAAGAAAAAGCAAGAATGAACGTCCGGAATGGTGGGATAGAGAGGTAGATGATGTAGTGAAAGAGAAGAAAAAGTGTTGGTTGGATTTGGTAGCTGTAGATCCAGGACAAGATCTAAGCGACAGAAAGAAAAAAGAGTATAATAGATCAAAGAAAAGAGTGAAAGACGTTGTGGCTAGAAAGAAAGATTTACTGAATGAAAAGTATGATAGGAGTTTCTCTGACAACTTCCGGTCGAATATTAAACTCTTTTGGAGCTTGATTAAATCGGCTCGGGGGAAATCAGAGAAAACTAAATTAAGCGCGGTGAGGGATGAGTCTGGAAACTTAATATGTGAGGAAGAAAAAATGCTTGATAGATGGATAACTTATTTTGAAAGCTTGTTTGAATGCGAAGATATTTCTCGTGAGCCAGAAAGCATGAGTAAAGGTGCAAGTAACGAAGATGAAAGTGTGATTAGTATGAGTGAAATCATGAAAGCATTAAAAAGTATGAAAGCGGGAAAATCAGCAGGTTGTGATAGAGTGTCGATAGAAATGCTGAGGAGAGGAGATGGCCTGGTGGGTAGTCTGTTGTACCGCCTTTTCAATGCATGTTGGAGAAGCGGCCGAGTCCCGGAAGATTGGGTCAAGGCCGTTATCTTCCCACTGTATAAAGGAAAGGGGTCACAGCAAGACTGCAAAAACTACCGCGGTATCAGCCTCCTTAGTGTTGTTGGCAAAGTATATGCGAAGATTTTAATTGAAAGGGTATTGAATGTTACGAATGACAAAATCTGGGATGTACAAGCGGGATTTCGAAAGGGAATGGGATGTACGGATCAGGTCTTTTCACTACGGTCCATCACAGAAAAGTTCTTGGCTGTGAACCAAAAGGTTTTCTGTGCTTTTGTGGACCTGGAAAAGGCCTATGATAGGGTAGATAGAAAGGAGTTGTGGACGGTGTTGTCTATGTATGGAGTGAGCAGCAACCTGGTGCAGGCTTTGAGGTCCCTTTATGAGGGCTCCAGAGCCTGTGTCAGGATCAATGGGGCATACTCGGCCTGGTTTAACATCTCTAAAGGTGTTAGACAGGGCTGTGTTGCCTCACCATGGCTGTTCAATCTATTCATGGACAGTTGTATGAGGGATTTGAAAGAGTATGATAAGGGTTTGCGTGTGCCAGAGTTGCTAATCAAATGCCTCTTATATGCCGATGATCAAGTTATACTTGCCCCATCGGTACTTGAGTTGCAGGAGATGGTGACAGTGATGAATGAGGGATTTAAGCAAAAGGGGATGAAAGTAAATGTTGCCAAGACCAAGGTCATGGTGATAGAGAAGGATGAAGAGATGACTGAGTGCGTGATAAATGTAAATGGTGAATTAGTAGAACAAGTGAGCGAATTTGTGTACCTGGGAAGTGTGTTTACAAGAGATGGTAAGTGTGAGAAGGATATCGAGAGGAGGGTAAATGCGGGGAATCAAATTAATGGGGCCCTGTACGCCTTTGTGAGCAGACAGGGCGTTTCACAAAAAGCCCGGCTGGCTGTTCACAATGGAGTGCTGGCCCCTACCCTGATGTATGGTAGTGAATGTTGGGTGTGGCAGGACAAGCATGTAAGTCGTGTAAATGCAGTTGAAATGCGCTCTTTGCGTAGTATGTGTGGTGTGAAACTGATTGATAGAGTTAGAAATGAAAAAATCAGAGAGAAGTGTGGAATAAAAGAAGATGTAGTGACTAAGATTGAAAAGGGCATGCTTCGATGGTTCGGTCATTTGGAAAGGATGGATGAGGGAAGATTGACGAAAGAGATATACAGATCGAAAGTGTGTGGAAGGGTCGGAAGGGGCCGCCCTAGGCGTACTTTTTCGAATCAAATCGGAGAAATACTGGAAAAGGGCCGAATCTTAAGTACCCGAAACCGACGTGCGTGCATGACTCGATGTATGAATGTTGAAGAAGCGAAGGAAATTTGTCAGGATCGTAGCAAGTGGAAAGAAGTGGTCTCTGCCTACCCCACTGGGAAACAGGCGTGATTTAATGAATGAATGAATAATGTAAGTATCTCAGCTCGAAATTGAACTCTCTCTTTTCCTCTACATCGCTCTGGTTTTATTAGCAACTACAAGTTTTACAAGCTTCTCATATTCGTCTGTGCGTGCAACGATCTTCTACTAAAATCAGGCAACCCTGTAATACATTCCCGTTTAAGAAATTAGTTCGAATGTTTTCCACAGAAATATAGTGTAAAAATAAATGAAAAAATATTTATGTATACAGGGTGTCCCAGAAACCGACGTCAACCTGCCTAGGGCTGATAGAGCAGCTCATAAGCTATCGATTTAACCCCTATGTATGTTCAGCAATTGTTATTAGTTTCCGAGATATTGATCATTTAAATCGGAATTTTTGCCATTTTTCCTTATGTCCGTGATACGAAAAAAATCTAAACTCATGTATTAATAAATATATTTTTTTGGGTTTTCTTGCATGATTAGAATCACTGTGAAATAAGGAAGTTTTTAAAGCTACATGCCATTTTTTTTTCTTTACAAATGTTTGAAATAATCGCACAAAGTTACTTTCTCCATACTAAGAGAACCCCGCGTTTGTTTTTCACCAAGTATGGAAAAACAAACTTTGTGCGTTTACTCAAAAAGATGTCATGTAAAAATTGTGGCATGTAGCTTTAAAAACTTCCTTATCTCACAGTGATTCTATCATGCAAGAAAACACTGAAAAAAATGTAAATTAATACAGGAATTTAGGGGATTTTAATATCACGGACATAAGGAAAAATGATAAAAATTCCGATTAAAATGATCAATATATCGGAAACTAATAATAATTGCTGAACATACATGGGGGTTAAATCGATAGCTTATGAGCTGCTCTATCAGCCCTAGGCGGGTTGACGTCGGTTTCTGGGACACCCTGTATATTCACAATGAATTTTCTCTCGTTCGTAGAAATGCTAATGAAATAATGCACCGTTCGTACAATGGTCAACTGGTAGAAAATGCTAATTAGGTATTACATGTTCACCTTGTGTACTCAAATTTGATGAAATGATTTGAATTTGAATTTGAATGTCCAAAAATAAGAAATATTCGCCACATCACACAAATATTTTGCCCTTACCAGGCTTAGCTTTGTAGGCCGGATCACTGCCATGCTTGTAAAAGACGCACCATTTCTATTTCCTGTCTCACCTATAGCCACACTCAGATTGGAACATTTGGAACTCAAGAGCATGAAAGCCCAACCTGTCCAAGTTGCCGCAACCATCCATCAACGAGGCCGGCGGAAATGTTCCCTAAACGCCTTCCTTCCGCGGTGACTTGCCAACCAAAAACTTGGTAATATCCTAATGCGATAGGAGAATTCTGGGTATAAAAGGCAGTTAATATATCGACAGTGATACTTCTGGCCTGGCCGAGCATTTAGCGATTTTTAATGATTGTGGAAGAATTTGTATAAGATTAGGCCAAAGTTATAGGGCAGAAGCGACTCGGATAGGTTAGATTAGAAGGCAAAGCGGAACAAGCCTAGCCTTAGCCTACGATGTTATGTACTTTTGTAACAGCCCAGGATGGGTTTTTACTTGTGGGAGGACCTTGTGCAGGGTCCGTCCGGGTTGGTACCACCATCTTATCCATTAACCTACCGCCAAGCAGCAGTGTTCGCATCGTTGTGTTCCGGTTTGGGGATAAGACAGCCGGTGAAATGACTAGCATAGAGGCATTCCATCTTAGTCCTCAGGGCTGGCAACGCATTTGCAGTCTTGTGAATGCGAATGTCTATGGGTCACAGTTTCCACTTACCATCAGGTGGCCTGTGTGCTCGTTTGCCATCCCATGCTATAAAAAAAAAATGGGTATTTATTTAAACGAGTAACATTATTATAAAAAACCGGCCAAGTGCGGGTCGTACTCCCGCCCGAAGGGTTCCGTGCCATTATCTATAAAAAATCTCGTTTGTTGTATGGGAGCACACCTTTAATATTTATTTTATTCTGTTTTTAGTATTTGTGTCGGCAACAGACATACATACATCTTTTGTGAAAATTTCGTCTAGCTAGCACGGATAGTGAGATACAGCTTGGTGACAGACAGACGGACAGACGGGCAGATGGACAGACGGACAGCGGAGTCTTGTAATAAGGTCCCGTTTTTACCCTTTGGGTACGGAACCCTAAAAATGTATTTATGAAAAACAATTGTAATAAAAACACACTACATACATTATGTTTAAAAAAATACCTAATCTAAGTAATGCTATTATGAACCAGCTTGCCCAGTGTTCTCAATAAAGGCTACATTCGATTTGGTGTTTTCAAAATTTATATGTTTAATTGTCCTCACAAACACACACACATCAATGCCTAATGTTACACATTTATAAAACAACACAATATTTTAACAAAATATTTATTTATTATAATTAATTAAATTTAAAAAAACACAATTAAGATCGCAGTTGACCAAGAACCTCATTCCGAGCCGCAGGGACTCTCATCTCGGGAATTTTTTTTTGACAGTATCGTGCGATATTAGAAAAAGTTTTCCTTATCTAATTAGCGCAAGATTAACGAATTTACAGCACGTCAACATTCTTGTCTATTGACGAATGCCTGGGCGCCACTGACCCGCAATGATCACACTCCAGCGCACCTCGTCTTGCCATATTACCCGAAAATAACAAGGGCTTCCACCTCCCTACCTCCTTCATCCGATAACTGAACGTTAACTGTAGTAGAATCTGTGGTAGAAATGGTATAATCCGAACAAGTTCCCAATGTTGCGTTAGCTGTGGTCGCAGGCTACGCGCCCCTTCCTATCTTGACAGCTGAAAAGTCAACACCTTACCAATGCCTGTACAACAACAATCACGGCCATTTGCAACGTTAAAAGATGGCGGACGTGTAATTTGTTTTAGACTTTAATTTTTGGGTAATTAGGTGTTCAAAGTTCTTTTCTGATAGTGATTTGTACTTTTTATGCCTTTGTGTCGCACAGTGATTGAAGACTTGGACTTATTTCGTGTATCTGGCATCTTTCTTTTCGTTTCAAGTGGACTTGCAGTGGTGCAGAGGTTAAAACTATCTTGACCTCTGACCTACAAATCACCGTACAACGTTGCCCCCAATCTTCCTAGAGAAGATTGGATTGTGTTTTATTGCTATATTGATTGATACTCATATATACCTCGACACTGGCGAAATCACTTCACGTGGAAACGCCATTATCCTCGCGGTAGTAGCTGTTCAAGTCGCCGCGGGGGCAAAAAAGAAAAAATAAAATAATAACAGATTGTAATTATAAAATACTAGCTGTTGCCCGCGACTCTGTCTGCTCAGAAAAATAAAACATAGCCTATGTTCATCATAGATAATGTAGAATTCTAATGGTGAAGGATTTTTTTAAATCGGTCTTGTAGTTTCAGAGCCTATTCAATGCAAACAAACAAACAATTAAATATTTCATCTTTATAATTAGTATTACTTGGCGCAGTCGGTAGGATTAAGAATTGGTAAATAATTATGAATCAATGTCAGAAAAGGAGGTCTTGCATTCGATTAATGTAGGACGCATAACGATTTTAAGCATGCGGTGGTTTAGATAGGTTAAAAATTGGAGCGATGTGATGATAACATCTATGATGAATCAATAAAAAATCGTATTAGACATAAAATCATGTTTTGACGCGATTAAGACTAATGACAGGTAATACACAAACCTCGCTATTAATCCGATGTTGCTCGCTCTGGGTTGCACCAGCCGTGGTGACGGAAGGACTGGTGTCAGTGATGTCACCTTCGATGTGGGTAGGCGCTTGGTAAAACAACTCAATCAATCAATCATGTCAGCCGAAAGACGTCCACTGCTGGACATAGGCCTCCCCCAAGGCTCTCCAGTCAGAGCGGTCTTGTGCTTTTCGCATCCACCGCGTTCCCGCCACTCCATCACTCCACCCACTCACCTACCGCCTACCTAGCCTAAAGATAAATAAATAATAAATAAATAAATATCAGGGGACAATGTCACACCAATTGACCTAGCCCCAAACTAAGCTCTAGGCTTGTACTATGGGTACTAGACAACGATATAAATACTTATATAGAGAAATATATACTTAAATAGATAGAAAACACCCATGACTCAGGATTAAATATTCGCGCTCATCACACAAATATCTGCCCTTACCGGGATTTGAACCCAGGACTTCTAGCTTCGTAGGCAGGGTCACTACCAACTAGGCCAGCGCATCGTCAAATGACCTCCGGAACTCACCAATATGTCACCAGTAATAAATATTTGACTGTGGTAATGGGGTTTCTTTATTAACAGGTTGTTACGTAAGGTTTATCTCTTTAAAAGAGTTTTCCCGAAACTTCATTTACGTACATTTTAAAGCATAAATTATTTTTGTTTCACGTATCCTCTAAACCCAATAACTGTGTCTCATAATCTGCAAACTCGTCAAGCCCACAACCAATGACTCCTAACCAAAACTTTGCAAAAAGAGCATATCTATTGCATGGCCCTCATTGCAAATGTGACTTTATTCGCGGCGGTTTAGAGATCTGCTTATACTGATTAGTCCTTTTAAGAAGAACGTGTCTAATTGACTCTCGACCCCCGACCTTATTATAATGTCATGCTAACTACAGTAATTACAGCGTGCAGCTAGTTGACTCATGACTTACTGATATCCTGGGGCATAGCGAACCGTCCATTACCTATCTATAAGAACCCATCATCGGTCCCACGTACTATGAGCGTCTGCCGCGTGAACTGCGTCAAATTACTTAACGCTAACGTAAACGATTTTCTAAAACTGTCAAAATGAATAGAATTGTCGTTGGCTCTCGACGCGACCGCTTGACAGCTTACGTTAATCCTGTACATCGTTGATAACGATAACGAACGCCAATTGCGTCTTGACTAAGGCCTCAGCTTAGAAACGTTTTATTGGATAATTCATTATACTCCGTGGATGAAATTGAAAAATCATTACACATCACATAGGATAAGTGATGACTTATTAGATGTGTAATTGTTATTATATAAATATTGATTGTTATTTTTATATTTTTTGATTTTTAGTTTTTATGTTGACGATCTCAATGTAATTTCGTATTTTTTGACATGCAATGCATAACTACGTCATAATAGCTCCCTTTAGTTTCTAACGCACTCGCAATTGCAACCGGCTTCAAAGTGGACCAATCGTTTTCATTTTGTATGCAGACAAGCCTTCAATTTTCAAAATGACAACGATTGCGGTTGCGTTAGACAATAAGCCCTCTGGTGGTAGTATCCATTCCAATTAAAAGAGCAACAAAATTATTAATTTTGTCTTGAATAACATGCGAACACAATAATGACGGCGGTTAAAACACAGAACCATCACCCAGTAGAGCTAACATTGTGCATAATGACAAAAGTTTTATGATGAAACAAACAATCAGTCTCTCACATCTATACACAGTATTACCAACTATAAGAAACTAACTCCCTTGACTTCGTTCAGTCAATAGAACATTGAACTGGAAAAGTTCGGAATCTCCAGCAAAAGTACTCCTAAGTATTCATATTACCAACTTCCATCATATCTGACATCCCGAACATAATATGAAAATACAATGCAGAGCAAACATCTCTCCCCCTCCCTCTTTAGAATCCGGTCGATGAGTCAACATAAGTTGCAGGGTGTATCACAGTGTGGCCAGATTCAGATGTTTTCCCAAGCTAGGGGAGTTTTCTGGTTGTTGAGGTTTTTTCTAGGTTTCAATGTCACTAGATCTATCCAGTCCAGTCCATTTACCATGGTGTTTTGTTAAAACAGTCTTAACACCGACTAATTGACGGAAACTCTTACGAACTGTAGTTAGGTTCAATATACCAAGATTATCGTACAACCTAAAAATATATAGCTAATCTAATTGTAAATTTTCGCCTGCCATAGCTAACTGGATGAAACATTTGGACATCGGCGTGTGATCCTGTTTGATAAAGATCATAAAACCTATCAATATAGTATTTAATTAACTGCCAATATTATGTAGAATCTGAAAGAGGTTTTTTATGAACCGTACTCAAGAAACTAGACATTTTTTAAATACTTCTATGGAGTAAGATAAAATAAATCTGGCAACACTGTTGTACCACCCACACACGCGCAAACGGTTCGATAACGTAACCTGTTGCGCGTTCTACGCACACATCAGCAACACAACGCACACAGAGAGAACTAGGGTGGTTCCGCTTGGAGCTAATGTTTTGTCATTATGACCTACTTAATTAAGCTTCGTTCTTTTCATAGCCTAGAGTTATTCGTCACTGTAAATGGTTTACGGCTGTTTTTATACGTTTTTACATAAGACCGGGTTGTTACAAAGGCCCGGATGCAAATGTAGGTCATTAAATTAGCAGTGACATTAACCCGGGCAGTAAAAAAAACATCACTTCACTTGTCCGTAAAAATGTAATTTCCCATTAAAGTCACTATACTTTGTTAGTCATTCTACTTTGTTGAAGCCCATCTTCTCTTTACATATTGTGCACATTATATAAGCTCTTGTTCTTAGTTTTCAAAGTTGTAGGTAATTCTGTAACTCTGCCTACCCCACTCTTGGACTACAGGCGTGAAGATATGTATGTATGTATTCATTAAAATGTAACATTAGCATTATTATTACAACATAGAAGTAGGATAGGCTACATTGAAATAGCCCACTTAATATAATTTAATCCCAGAAACTATCATTCATTACATAAAAAATCTTATCTTATCTAAAAAGACACTGGTTATATTCTTAAATGAGAAATGATATTATACGATTGACTGCTATGTACTTAAAAGACTTTACAATTATTTTTTTAATTTCTTTAACATATTTAGGGACTTTAAGTAGTTTATCTATGATTATGATTAAAAAACACATTCATATTCCTGACACTGACACTGTAGGAGTTTGTTTTGTCGCCTTTTTTGTCTTCAAGTTGTCAGCTTCTGAACCCAAAAAAAAGTTCTTATAATATGTGTGTAGATAAAGTAATGTATGCAACTGTACATAATTAAGCCTTAAAACACTCATGTGATCTCATTATGTGTCAGTTACATTAACTACTATAGTAAATTCCAACTCAAATGTTTTTGAATCATAAACAAGGGTACAAAAAGGTGTATCATTAAATTCATTAAGTACAAACATTAATCGTATAATTTGTGTATTGGTGTTAGTTACATTTAGGAAACTGACCACGATATCCTCCCTACCTAAATATTTATACGGCCTTTGGGCAAAGCATAGATGGTTCTTGTTTTTTTTTAAGATCCATTTTTTATATCCACGGATCTAAAAAATAAATACATTCTAAGTTCTATTCTAAAACAAAGTGGAATAGAGCTCCAGCTTCATTAATTGACAAAAGCTTCAAATCGTGTCTTATTTGAATGTGAAACACAATTTCTGGCACTGAATTTGTATTGAATTCCAGAGCCCAAAATACGCTGACGCAGCGTCAAAGTCATCAAAAATTACGTCATGCCATATTATAGACGTCGCTTCTGCTACTGGAAAACTCTTTTAATCAGTATCCAGCTTAGTTTACTTGTATACTGGTTTGGTTACTACCTGGAATAAAAATCATCACATTACATCGATTCACCAGTTCAATCAAACCTTAGGCGATGTCAGACACGCACACACAGAGAAACGTAGTCTCCTAAGACATCTAAATAACTGCCATACAAGTATATCAAAAAGCAAGATTTAAAAACCCAACCCCATTTGTTTTTTTTTTTTTATAGCATGGGAAGGCAAACGAGCCCACAGGCCACCTGATGGTAAGTGGAAACTGTGACCCATAGACATTCGCATTCACAAGACTGCAAATGCGTTGCCAACCCTGAGGACTAAGATGGAATGCCTCTATGCTAGTCATTTCACCGGCTGTCTTATCCCCAAACCGGAACACAACGATGCGAACACTACTGCTTGGCGGTAGGTTAATGGATAAGATGGGATTGTTATTTATATAACTATGATAAGGATGAATTTAGGCTTATTTTTAATTGCACTATTATTTTTTAAGTCTTATACCCAGTGAAACAAAGCCTCAGTAAAATAAAGCCTCAGGTCAAAAATATAACTTTCCTTTTCGACAGCGAGGGTTAAAAGTAAGTCGACTCCAGCGAAACCTTCGCCGAATGTGTCTACATTTTCGTACCCAACGAATGGAATGTTATTATAGTGATGGACTAGGCGTGTTGCGGGAATGGCCGCCATTACAATTCGGGGGTGGCAGGTGGAATCCACCTTTTATTAGCTATTTACACTATTTAGGGTGTTGTCAAAATGGATGGTGGTTTTGTTGCGTCGCCCTTGTTTTTGCAAAGGAAAATTTTGAAGCTTTTACGGGTACTATACAAACGAGTATGTATTACACTTAATTACGAAACTGTTTTTATATACCTGCCACTAATACGCTGGTAAACATGTTAGTCTAATTGAGCAAAATATGGCTACAGAACTATCAACAAATTTTTAGAGTTGTTGGTATTTCTGTAGCTCTGCCTACCCCACCCTGGGAAAGGAGGCGTGAGTTTATGTATGTATAGTCTTTACTATCTGAACTGAGCCGATCTTCTACACAAAGGCCATTGTTTGTAAACAATACCATTGTCTTTCTTTGTGTCCGTAACACCAAGCCGATTACATACAAAAAAGTTAGAACTACATTGAATGT
The DNA here is from genome assembly GCA_927399475.2 of Acleris emargana. NCBI lineage: Eukaryota > Metazoa > Arthropoda > Insecta > Lepidoptera > Tortricidae > Acleris > Acleris emargana. The sequence goes on from OV656860.1 coordinate 6,302,316, forward strand.
ACATTGAATTATCAACCCTACCCTCTTAGTCAGTAGGTTTAAAATGTAAAGTGTCAGGATACAGATAAAAGTCTTTATTATTTGAACTGTGGTTATTCCCTACACAATACTATCATCTACACAAAACTTATATCTGTATCCCGACACTTTACATTTTAAACCTACTGACTAAGAGGGTAGGGTTGATAATTCAATGTACCTACATTCAATGTAGTTCTAACTTTTTTGTATGTAATCGGCTTGGTGTTACGGACATAAAGAAAGACAATGGTATTGTTTACAAACAATGGCCTTTGTGTAGAAGATCGGCTCAGTTCAAATAGTAAAGACTATACCTATGTATATTTTTATATAATTTTTTTTCCTTCCTCCTCTTTCATTTTGAGAAAGCAAGTGAAAAAGTGTACATTTAGTTATTAAAACGGTAAAACAAGATAAATTCTACAAAAATCCACATTTACAGAATGCAACATTTCCAACTTCACAGAACTGCGTGGAGTTGCTAAACTTTGGTGGTCACACTTTTATACTAGGGTATTTAAATTTTGCTTCTGCTTGTCTAACCTCGTAAGGTTTACGTCAAATTTCGTTAGATCGAAAAATAATCTTATGTCGGTCAACTAAAGTCAAAAGTCACTTTGACAAATGTCCTAAATTTAGAACGGGAATTACGTGGCTAGTTTTCTTTACCATCTAATTGCATCTGACTTGTACGTGTTGTTTTATTTCCATTCATGACGATAAATATGTTAAAGTAAGCTTTCAAAGAGGAAACTAATAAAGCTTATTAAGTCAGTAGTGAGAGCTGTCTTTCTGCCAATAAAGTGCATTGCAGTTCGGTAGTTAAGTCTTTTGTAAAAATAATAATATTTCTTGAAGATAAGTACAAAAATAGCCCGGTATGGCAGTTACTTAATCTTATTTTTAAATAATAGTATTTCTTGAAGATAAATACAAAAATAGCCCGAACATAACTTTAACGTCTTTAATTTTGCAAAAACCACCTATCTTTTACCCTGACCTCCGAATAATGTTGGAGCGAAAACACAACCCGAGAGCTTCTTAAATTGGAATTTCGGATTCGTTTCACCCTTTGTAGAAGATTATTTAGGGAACAAAGAAAGGCCTACTTTTCTATATTAAGGTTAGATGCAGTTATGTGTCGCTGTAGTAAATATAAAACATAATAATAACAGTTAGGTTTATTAAACGTTTTTTTTAATTATACTGAAATTTCATTTAAATTACGCTTAGAAGCTTATTTCTTAGGTTCTATTTGAGACCGAACCTACAAACATAGTTAATAGTTAATAGTTAATTTAATAGTTATTAATCACTACATAGTATAAAACAAAGTCGCTTGCGCTGTCTGTCCCTATGTATGCTTAAATCTTTAAAACTACGCAACGGATTTTGATGCGGTTTTTTTTAATAGATAGAGTGATTCTTAAGGAAGGTTTATATGTATAATACATTCCACGCGGGCGAAGCCGCGGGCGGGTCGCTAGTTACTATTAAAGTAAAAAAAAATTGAACCGAGAACCGAATTGTGAAAAATATCGACGGAGGAAAAGAGAAGCCCCTTAAGCGACATGATTTTCGAAATAGAGTTTTATATATCATTAGAACCGGCTTCTTTTTCTGCGTCTTTTGAGCCGGGTTAAGTAGTCAGTTAGAAAAATGTCGCTTAAGGGGTTCCTCCTTTCCTCCGTCGATAACATCCTGTACGTTACACAGAAATTGATTAAAGGAAGACCTGGAATACCATTTAATTAATTAATTGGGACTTTTTTAACACAAAGTTCCTGCTTATAAATTAAAACTATACTAATTTCACAACCAAAACCGCTTGGGTACAAACGTACTTTATAATTTATTTGTTGTTTGTAAGAAAAAATAATACGCAATAAAACATTATTTCTGCAACTAAACAGATACACCTTTTATGCTTCAAACTTATTTCCCAATTACTCACACAATGGACCTGCCAGAGGGGGTGTTCTTTTTATAGTGGTGATTATTATTTACATCTTTAATATTTGAGTAGCTTGGTTTTATTTTAATTTGAGTAGCTTAGTTTAATTTAAATTTAAATAAGTTTAGTTTTAACTTTCAATTGTAGTACCTATGTTATTCTACGAAATAATCAACCTTTAATAAATGTGAAATACACTTTCAAAAGGCCATCTAAAGCCTGTTCAGTATACGAGACCGACACAGCGCCGTGGAATTTTCCGCGGGCTCGTATGCCGAAATGATTTTTTGTGCTATTTTCGTAAGTTCCAGCCGCTTTCTGTAGCGTGGAGAGCCCCTGGTTACTATACGGGTTAAGGGCAATATCACGTATGCACAGGGCGTTCTAATTTTGTCGTTTTTAGAACAGTAATATACGTTGCTTGATTTTTCACTCTCTTTAAAGTGAAAGAAAATATTAGGTATGCTAACGTTAGATATATTTGCAGATCTTATATAATGACGATATAAAGACAGTTAATAGTAGTTTTTTTTTAATCATTAGCATAATGTGTTTCGCTATTGAGGCAAATGAATGTGAAATGATTAAAACAGACACTAAAAAATAGCAGTATGTTAGAAAGAACCAACATGAAAATTCACTTCTGCAACAAGTATTGCAACATTGTAGTTCTTTATAACTACAACATATTCAAAAATCGTGGGAATCGGACTTGATTTAGGAGGTGAGATACGTTAACGGCCGGAGCTAAATTTGTATGGTTTTTTTTGACAGCTACGTGATTTTACCGGCTCTTCGCTATCCTCTTAAGGACCTCAGTAATCCAGTCCTCAGAGTCCATAGCGCACTGCTAGATCAAGACAGTATCAACTCAAAATCATTGTTAGTTTTGTTTCAAGCTCATAGACGTTGTATTAAAGTTCATTTTAGAATACAGTTGTATTTCGAGTTACTACACTTTTGATCTGGCAGTGCGATAGGTTCGGGAGTCCAGCTTACTTGGCATCAGGTAGCTTGTAATGTGTGTTGTGTTATTTACCGCGGGAAAAACCTAGTACCTAGGTACTATGTTAATTTTAAGAGCGGGATTCTCTTTGGGTTTTTGACAAGATGGTGTCGCTTTCTTAATTGTTTATTTATTTGCATATTTTGTTGATTAATGGATAGTAATGATGTATTAATATGCAGTAAATTAACATTCAAATGTGTAGTATCATGAAGAATTCAAGTTTGAACACGTATCGCCTTTGGCATCCCATCTGGACTTCGTAAAGTTCTACCTACATCGCTTCACGGAGGCTAGAGGATCACCGTACAACGTTGCCTTATGTTTTTTAATATGTAAATGTAAAATAAAACTTGACATTGGCAGAAATGGTTGCTCGACATTGCGACCGGTTGCCATTAAATATATAAATAAATAATAATAATAATTTAAGAGCCGTAGGATTAAAAAAAATAACAAAACTCCGCCTACCCTTAACGCCTGACCCGAAATAGCCCCGTTTGATCGCCAGCAGGCACACGCGTCGATCCAGCCTATCGATCGATTGATTTATATATACTTCTCTCGCACCCACACTAAACGTCACAACTCTATCCGCCCATCAAACTTAAAATCGAACTTTATATGGTTAAAATTAAGGTATTTCTTACCGTGATAAAATGGTGCCTTGGGATTTTTTTCACTGGTGTTTGTGCTTTTTACTAGAGTGGCATAAGCTTCACGGCTAGTGTTTATGGTGTGATTTAGAGGTTAAGAAATCCGGGCAGATGCCAGACGGGCAGACTCCTGCGCAACTTCGGCCCCAAATAGATCGGTACCTTCGCATTAATCTATGGTAGGTACTTGGTTTTAAAAAAAAATAACGTAACGGGGACATTATGAAAATCATTTTGAAAAATTGTATTGCGGGCATCAATACATTTTTAATAAACAGTCTAAATGTTGATTACATCTATCTATCCTAAATGCGAAAGTTTGTGTGTGTGCCGCTGCAAAATGGCTGGACGGATTTGGATGATTTTTGGAATGGAGATAGCTTATACATAGACTGTATTAACCCTAGCCTACTGTTTATCCCGGAAAATTTAAAAGTTCCCGAGGGAATAACGATAATTGAAATCTACGCGGATGAACGCGGGCAGAATCTTAAGAGATTGTCTTACAATTCAAATAGGTACCCCCAATACACCGTGTTTTTTTTTATTTACGATAACTTCGGCATATTACTAGGTACATCCATAGAAACTAAGTGGTAGATAAGATTTTTAAATATTGCAAAAAAAAAAGAAACTGTTTAGAACAAAGTAATTAAGTGTTGTATCTTTGGTCATTCTAAAAGGGTCTTTAGAGTTAACTCATAGTCAGTGTCAAATACGTCAATGTTGGCGTGACATACACAGACAGTTAAGAGCCTTTTAGACCAGTTCAACGTGATTAACTGATTAAATTTAAAATTAAATATCTTTAAAACCGTTACAGTTATCATTTGTCTGTCTTCGGGAAATTAACTTTATTTGGCCTAAAGAACGTTCCCTTAAAGTTATCGTAAATCAAAAAAACACGGTGTATAATGGTGACCCCTGCTTTCAGAGCTGGTATGTCTAAAACAGCTAAACCGATTTTGATAAAACCTAGCTACAACCCACAACTAGAAAACATGCTTTCAAATTAAAAAAACCGCATCCAAATCGGTTCACCCCTTATTTTTATTTATTTTCAACCATTTAACATATTTAAAAAAGAAATGTTATGTCATTAGATCAATAAATAGGTATGTCTCTAGATTCTTAAATAAAACTCATTTCACTGGTAAACACTCGCAATAAAAAGCAAAATAAAATAAACTAACTTACCATCAACTTTAAAAACTGCATATGCATGCATTGACGGATTGCAGTGCAAGTCCGCAATGCGCCGCGATGCGCCGTGACTTCTGCCAACGGCCGTACCCATCCATAGTAAACGACCCGCTGCCAGCCAAGAGCTGCTTATTTGAACACGTGCAAAAATATCCAGACTGCTATTGAGATTTCAGCTTTAATAAGAAGTAACGTATTGGGATTTTTTCTGAAATATAATGTCTTAGGTGCCTATTATTTTATTGAATATTCAGAACGCAGAATATTCATTTCATTGAAAGGCATTTCTCGCAATAACTATACGAGTTAATTTTTTTTTAGTTACATGTCTAACATAGCCAACCTACGTAATTAATATTCAAGATACCCTAAAGAATGAAATTCGATGAATGATGTGTTACCAAACCAGGGAGATTGAGAGCAATAGTTTTCACAAAAATACAAAAAGTAACATAGTTGGAAATATTGTTTTAATATGAAATATTTCGGAATATACGTGTTCATAGAGAGCGTCTAAAATAAAGCTTGAAAAGGGTTTGCGAAAACCGTGAGTCGTGTCAGTAACAGTTTTCACAAACCTTTTTTAAGAAGTAGGGTGATTGAAAATACGTCTTTATTAAAATTACATACATACATACGTACATACCTTCACGCCTGTAATCCCAAAGCGGGGTAAGCTGAGCTACAGAATTACCTACAACTCTAAAAACTTGTTAATAATTCTGTAACCACATTTTGCACAATTAAGATGTTTCCCAGTGTATTAGTGACAGGTGGCAAGCCCATCGCCTAACAGTACTACAAGCCTTTATTCCCTTAGTCGCCTCTTACGACATCCACGGGAAGATATGGAGTGGCACTATTCTAAGCCGGCAACCACACGGGGAATAAAAGTAACAACTTAACATATTTTGAATCAATATTGTTTCTATTTAAACCACTCTAAAAGATGGCAATCATTAGCAAGGGCTCCGGCCCTTAGGCCTTAGTCATGCGTAACACTGAGGTACAAGAAATTATAACTATCTCTATGGTATAAATAAGGCTCTTACGCTGACCTATAATGGCATTAACAAAATCGATTTTCGAATAAAATGTATAGAATTGGGATTGTTCATATTTTTTAAATTACTCTAATTTGAAAACCATTTCGAGGAATAAGGTTTTAAAGCCATTCTGCGTTATTAAGTTTTTGACATATTTATCTATTTTAGACATTTAGACAAAAGTATATTTTGATCTTTGTTTGACTTTCGTTTTTCTCAGGTGTGTCTTACGGGTTAGGCGAAAACCACTTGAAATAGTATTTTATATTACACTATTACAACTTTAAATAATCATGTCATCTATAAAATGTCTGCTAAATAAATAAAGATATCAAAACTATTTGGTCAAATACAAAATTAATGAAATAATTGGTCTTTTAAAATTACCTATTCTTTCGAATTAGAATGTAAAAACCATGAGTTATTATTTTTGGTCTATCCCAATTAAGTGGTCGATGCGACCTTCTGGCAGCACACGTCAATTCTTAACATTTCCGATAGTGATATCGTTCACAGATTGCGTTTTATCTAGACTCACTGATCAGATTAAAATTATTTACCTACAACTCGTTAGTACAAAAAAAAGGCTTTTACAAATCCTAAACAGAATTTCCAACTAAACTTTTAAAAGTAATTGAAAAGCAGTGCTTTCGACCGGCGCCGCAAGCTCGAAGCTTCGATATACAAAACTTTGAGCTTACGAAGCTGAGCTGCAATGGCTCTAGGGCTAGAAAGTGGAATGCCCTACTAAACTTGAATCCGATCGTGACCCAACCTAGGTTACTTATATCTACAATCAATATCCACCGGACGAGCTTAAAAGCACTCTAAAATAAGCCCAGAAAGCTCTTATTTCAAAAAGCTTGTATTTACCTTTCTGAATCGAAAATATTTTATTCGAAAATATACTTTGGAGTAAAGAAACATGGCTCTATTTACGGTGTGTTAATATCAACATATCTTTGTGTACTTTTAATGAATTTTAAGGCTTCTTTCTTAAAAATAAGATTCTTTGTGTGTCTCGTATTTTCTTCCATACTGATGCTTAGGCTGTGTAGGATTTAGAAAAGAGACCCTTTGTTCATTGACGCGACTTCTTTTCATTAGAATTAAAAGTGTAGGTTCCTATGGTATTGAAAAAGTTGCCGTTAAAAATAATACATACATACATACCTTCACGCCTTCATTCCCAGAGTGGGGTAGGCAGAGCTACAGAATTACCAACAATTATAAAAACTTGTTGATAACTCTGTAACCACAATTTGCACAATTATGTAGGCTAAGATGTTTAACAGTGTATATTAGTGTAGTGACAGGTAGCAAGCCCATCGCCTAACAGTACTACAAGCCTTTATTCCCTTAGTCGCCTCTTACGACTTCCACGGGAAGACATGGGGTGGCACAATTCTAAGCCGGCAACCACACGGCAAAAATAATAAATAATTAAATAAGTTACAGGCAATATACTTTTTTCAAATTAGTTTAAAACATAAAACGTCAAAGAGAAAAACGGAATATTTAAATTGGTTTGGCGTAACTCCAGATGATTTAAATCTGATTGATTTATAAAAGGTTTAAACGATCAGTCCGTCAAGCTTTTACATATGTGGACGAATTTGGAGTACCTTCACATGAGTAATTAACTGATGGACTAATATTGAACATTGCATTTTGTGACTCATGCATGAGTGTGGAAGAAGCGAGGGAAGTTTGTATGGGTCGTAGCAAGTGGAAGGAAGTGGTTTCTGCCTACCCCTATGGGAAAGAGGCGTGATTGTATGTATGTACAGTACCGGCAATAAATATTTCATATTTGTACTTACATCTCATACGATTACCTACGAATGTGACTCAACAAAATTGACAACCAATCAAGATCTAGTTGACCAATTGTATTGTTATTATACAATTCGGAAGCTGATTAAATAAGGTACAAAATGGTATATAACAAATGTTTGAACTCGTCGTTAACGTAAATACTTAAATAAATACAATACATACATTAAATCACGCCTGTTTCCCAGAGGGGTAGGCAGATACCACTTCTTTCCAGTTGCTACGATCTTGACAAATTTCTTGCGCTTCTTCAACATTCATATTGAATACTAATTGTTACCCGCGATTCCGTCCGCGTACAAGTCGTTTATCACTACTTACGGTTCAATCTCCATGCCAAATCTCATTGAAATCGGTTCAGCGGTTTAGCCGCGAAAGCGTAACAAACGGACAAAGTTACTTTCACATCTGTAATGTTAGTATACATTTTATGATTCGCTTTAAGAAGAGTGTGAAGCTAGAGTTTACATTCAAAATGCGATAAAGTTTCTCTCCTCTTAACCTAGTCCAATTTTTACGATTTTTGAATATGTTGTAGATATCACGAAAAACTACGTCTGTATGTTTTCCTTTTTTTTAAATTTGAAGTTTAAAAAACAGAAACGTACAGAGCTAAATGTGTATCTTATTCTTTACCGCGTCTTATTACTGAAACACAGCAATGCGAACACTGCTACAAATATTAATAATATTACTATGGATGGACATACTCGTAGTATCTATACTATATGTATAGTATAATTAAGTATATTAATATGGATTACGATAAACAACAATTTCCCCAAAGGTCAACTGGTAAAAAATGCCATTAGGCATAAGTTCACCTTTTGTACTCGAATATGTATTTTTGTGTTTTATAAACAACAATAGAACACCCTGTCACACGGACTCGCATCCTCCCGACAAGTCAATGACACCTTTTGCTCTACTTAAAAAAAGTTGTTTTTTTTTAAAGCTAGTCTCAGCTGGAGGTTAATAGAGCACATTTAGCTCCACAATGGGGGTCAACGGCCGGGTCACGGGTCGCTGACCTCGGCTTTGTTCTTCGCCTTTATTTCGGTATGTTAATGTTACCCCAGTTACCTAAACGGGAGGTTAGCACGAGATGTATTAGGTTTAATTGAATAAGAAATAAAGATGTGTCAGATAAGAAATAGTTTTGTTTACATGTATTTGGTAGAATTGTCTATTTACGTAGCCGCTTGTACGATATTGTCAGTCAACTGAAGGTCCGCATTAATAAGGTGATCTTGGCTTGCATGCCCGTCTCAAGATAAATATTAAGTCTTGAGATTGCACATGTCACCATTAGGTGTCCTGTTGTCCACAAATCGCTCGACCGCTTGTGTCAACTCTACACATGTCAGACGTTTGCATCTTGGCTACGTCCTTTGGGTCTCTAGACAATTTAAGACATTGCGGGTGGGACCTTGTGCAGGGTCCGTCCGGATCGCTACCACCATCTTATCCATTAACCTACTGCCAAACAGCAGTGCTCGCATTGCTGTGTTCCGTTTTGGGGATAAGACAGCCGGTGAAATGACTAGCATAGAGGCATTCCATCTTAGTCCTCAGGGTTGGCACGCATTTGCAGTCTTAGGATTGCAGTCTTGTGAATGCGAATGTCTATGGGTCACAGTTTCCACTTACCATCAGGTGGCCTGTGTGCTCGTTTGTCTTCTCTATGCAATAAAGAAATAAAAAAACTTTATTTTTGATGCAAGCAGAGCTGCCGTCAAGCGCTTATGACAGTTCCATCCATTTTTGACAGTTTATCACGTGACGGAATGTGGATAAAGCATCTGTCACTCTCGTACTTATATATACGTGTCAGAAAGTGACGCATGTTTTATCCACATTTCGTCACGTGATAAACACAGCCATATAAGCCCCCATCATAATCATCGAAGATTATTATGATTATTATCTACTTTTGTTTCTACTTTTGTTCGATCCGTTTTTTTCTTCCCAATTAATTCTTTACTATAAGTATAGGTAACCAATAACCAATATACCTAACAAATATTATTATAGTGGTCCCATACATACATACATTAAATCACGCCTGTTTCCCAGAGGGGTAGGCAGAGACCACTTCTTTCCACTTGCTACGATCTTGACAAATTTCTTGTGCTTCTTCCACATTCATACATCGAGTCATGCACGCACGTCGGTTTCGGGTACTTAAGATTCGGCCTTTTTCCAGTATTTCTCCGATTTGATTCGAAAAAGTACGCCTAGGGCGGCCCCTTCCGACCCTTCTACTCACTTTCGATCTGTATATCTCTTTAGTCAATCTTCTTTCATCCATCCTTTCCAAATGACCTAACCATCGAAGCATGCCCTTTTCAATCTTAGTCACTACATCTTCTTTTATTCCACATTTATCTCGGACTTTTTCATTTCTTACTCTATCAATCAGTTTCACACCACACATACATAGTGTTCCCATATTAAACATATTCTTTGAAACAGACCAACCCTACCGCCGAATACAAAGTTCATTGCCTCGCTCCCGCACAGTTCGCCTGAAACTTCACAACAATATCATTTCCATTTGAATTTCAAATTAATTTCCGAATTCACGCTAATCCGCTTATAAAGTTAGATCGAGATTATCTGTGGTCCACCGTCCAGTGTTTAGAATGGGCTTAATATAATCAGTATAGGTATAGCTATCGCTTCTATATGCTGCTATCAGAAGTTATCTAACATAACAATTGAATTTAGCCTCGGCGTTTTGTATCTAGGTGTAGCTAAAGTGCAAACGTTGCTAACGATTCTGTTGCTCTAGACAAGATGCACTGCGAGATCGTTATCGTCGAGCCAAGCGCTTGTCAATTCCACACACTTTTTCATTTTTCGAAAATTGTGTACGATATCGTTATGCATTTTATCTAGGGCCTCTATTTTCTATCGACTCGAAGAATAATGCAGTTGACATCACCAGCTTACGTCAAATTACATTTTGTCGGTTTACAAAAATCTCATCTTGACGTAAAGTGTTCACGGGGAGTTTTCAGCTTCGAATTTTCCTGCAAGCTTAAGTTGTCCCATCAGTGTAATATGAATTACACTTTCGTGTGCGTCTTGTGGCGTCCGCGGACCTGGACACGAGCTGTGGGTAGACCTCCAACAAGATGGAGTGACGACCTTGTAAGGATCGCGGGAAAGCGGTGGATGCGAAAAGCTCAAGACCGGTCTGAGTGGAGAGCCTTGGGGGAGGCCTATGTCCAGCAGTGGACGTCTTTCGGCTGACATGATGATTTGGTCGCAGATTTTGCCGTCGAAGCAACTCAGCTAAAGGTTCTACGAGCAAGCAGGGCATCAAAAGCTCGTTGGATTATAATTCGACGAGCAAACGGGCTGGTTTTTGTGAATAGTCAAGGTTCGTCCTAAAAAATAATGAAATTACATACAAGTATTCGAAGTAACTTAAATCATTCGATCACTTCTATTCTAGGCGGTAAAATCCATATTGCCGTCGATCTGTTATGGTGGCCATTACTGCAAGTAAATAAGTAAGAGCTATCCAAACGTTGACAATACGATAACGAGCCAGAGACGATATGGTTTTTTCCACCTAGAATCTCGACCCTGAGGGATTATTATGACATAACTATGCAGTTCAGTTTACGATGACCGAAAAGGACAGAGCTATATGACAGCTATAGCTCTGTCCTTTACGCTCGCTTTATAGTGAACTGCATAGCTATGTCATAATAACCCCTCTGATTCATAACTATTGTGTTATACTTATATATATCGTCATTTTATTGACCAATCCAGCCGCTCTAATTCTAGCCCACAATATCAATTTTTATGGAAATCGTCATAATTTTATGCAGCTAAACACTGCGGGTTGCGTTTGGACATGTGTGCGCAAGCACATACAAACAGATGACCATTGCAACTGACGTTTGGTCACACACCAGGACTGTGACTTGTGTGCGTCCATTTTCAAAAGAAAAGGAAGTATGAGCATGAAGTACATACACATACATAAACTCACGCTTTCATTCCCAGAGTGGGGTAGGCAGAGCTACAGAATTACCAAGCACTCTTAAATAAGTTGTTGATAATTCTGTAACCACGTTCTGCACAATCAGGCTAAGTAAGTAAGTATTTATGCGAAAACTTTTTTTTTTGCTTTGGGCGTTTTATGGCTTTACCACTACGTATGAATACCGCATCTTTTAACTGATTTTCTATATTTAAACGCGTCAGCTGCCAGCTTTAATTCTGGCAACTTTACGAGCGCGCGTAAACCGTTGGCGCGAAACTGGCGAAAACGCGGGAACGACGCCATTTTGTCTGACGATGGCGTGTGTGGAAACCACAGAGCACATTAAATTTGTAAGAACTTTTTGTGTTTTGTGGTATAGATAAATAAAAGATTTTATTTTTTAGCGTTCGGTAGACAAGCGACAACTGACTTCAATTTTTACAATCGTAATTCCTTCTTTCACAACCAATATCTCTCAACCATCGTCTCCCAACAACTCTAAGAACCATCCCGACTGCATAAAAATTACTGCATCCAATCGGTTCATCTGATCCGGAGCTATGATGTCACAGACAGACGCCTAAGTTCACATTTAAGTGTGTGTCTACTTTAATGCTGAATTGGGGCCGGTTCGCACCAATCTGTGTCTTGATCTTTTTGTATTTATTTCATGTAATTTTGTATTGTTGCGAATAAATGTCCCTTTATCTTCATCTTTAATTGATAACGCACTATAGAACCTTGTCTCATAAAACCAGCGATTAATTCCTTTCTATCTCCGTATCTCGTCACTGGACGCTGTCATCATGCCAAGGTTCTATGGTGGATCAACATAATAAAGTCCTTGATGGTAATATCAGCCCAGTGGAACCCTGACCACCATAGAACGTCACAGTGACATTATAAAACAATTTGTTTGACACAACGGTAAACTACACCCCTCTTAAGAGATGAAAAGCTATCAAAATGTTGACCATACGATAGCGTATTCAAAGCAATTGAGTTTTACCAAGCTGAATAAGTATAATTATGTAATGTATGTATGTATGTATTTATTGTTCAAGAATAAAACAGAAACAGAAAACAACGGCAATATAACAAAAAAAATACAAATACAAAAGATAACATAAAAAAAGATAAAAGATGTGTATTCAGTAAGTAGGCCGCACGGGCACTTTTACAAGTCAAAACTCTACCAGCGCTACGCAAGAGACCACTGCTGAGAAGAAACGCCGCAAGAAACTCAACAGTCAGTCGTTTTTTAAATATTACTAATGATATTATAAAATAATAAACTTAACCTAGCATTATATAAAACAATGAATCTTACATACGAGCGGAGGCTGAAAAGTTATCTACCTGACTATGAAAGAAAAGACGTAGCTGGCTGGTTTTTTTTTAATTTTTCTATGTAATCCCCTTCTACCGAAATGCACTTGTTACACTTGTCAAATAATGAAATTAAACCGTTAAAAAAAAAAACTTTCGGTTTCTCGTCAAAATAGTCGTTCACGGCGACTATCATCTCATCATCGGTAGAAAATCGAGTTTTTTCTTCAGAAGTCTGATTAGGAAATAGTCACAGGGGGCTAAATCTGGGCTGTAAGGGGGATGGTTTATGACATCGAAGCCATTTATGGTCATGGCGAGCTGTGTTGTGCGAGCCGTATGCACAGGTGCATTGTCGAGCAAAATCAAAATTCCTTTGCCGAGTTTGCCTCTCCTTTTTTCTTTTATAGCGTGCTTCAGCTGGCAAAGTAAATTTGCGTAATAATTGGCATTCATTGTCGTTTTTTTTGGCAAATAATCAATGAACAAAATTCGTTCTGAATCCCAAAAATTGTCGCAATGAGTTTACTAGCCGAAGGACGAACCTTAAACTTCCGAGGAGGCTTTTCGTCTTTGAATTTCCATTGTAGGGACTCTTGTTTACTGTCTGGGTCCCATTGTCTAATCCAAGTCTCATCACGTCACAATCCTGGAAACAATTTCTTCCTCTTTCCCGCGACTCATGTCTAAAAATTCCTCACAACATCTGACACGTCTGTCTTTGTCTAACGGAGTCAGCATTTTGGGGACCCAGCGTGCACTTACCTTAAAAATATTTAAATGACCATGAATTATTTCGTTTACCCGTTCCTTACTTATGCCCACATCTCTAGCTATCTCCCACTGTTTCACCCGTCGGTCTTCTAGAATAACTTTTTTCACTTTGGCCACATTTTCTTCAGTGACAGCAAAAATTGTTCGTCCGCTACGAGGATCATCTTCTAAGCTCTCACGACCCGATTTAAACTGTTTACACCAGAACTTTATTGTAAAATCGGAAGGGCACAAATCACCAAATACAGGTAATATACGCTGTTTGATCTGGGATGGCGTATTACCTTCCTTAGAAAGAAATTTTATAATGCACGCTGCTCAATTTTAATCAAATTAGTTTTTTCAAGCGACATGATGCAAGCAATGACGAGCAAAAAACAAACGAAAAGCAACGAACAAATGGGCCAGTATTTTTTTTTAACTACACATAGGCTTTTCAGCCACCCCTCGTAAAACCAAAAATTTATATATTCATGGGTAGTAGAGCAGGAAAATATGTCAAAACTCAGAATTGTCACAAAACTAATAAGTAACAGTAATAAAAAAAATAGAAATTATACAAGTTATACTTACCTGTGACGGTGCAAGACAACCTGCATAAAAGTTTCGATACATTCTCCTACAGAAACCGTGTCCCCTAGACACTAATATACCAAGACGAACTATGTATATAGCCTCATTAAACCGAATTTTGGAATCACCATCCATTAAAGACGGTAACAAGCAGCAATATATATCTTCATAATCGCTATTAAAAGCATCAGTATTCGGCACATTTCCGCGAATCATAATAATATTATGCAAAACTGCAAACTGCATTGCAGAATACTTGATTGCTTGCGCCTGATGAGGCTCTGTCCGTTGCCTTGCTGGCGTGATAAAGTTATTAACGTCTTAGATCATTCCGTGTTATTATAAAACGGTAAGTTTAGTGCCAAATGTGGTTACATAATTACCAACAAGTCTTTAGGAGTTGTTGGTAACCCTGTAGCTCTGCCTACCAAACTCTGGGAATGAAGGCATGAGTGTATGGATGTAATGTATGTCATAATATTTGTCAAGTTTCAAGGGTTAGCTGGAAGACGTCCCTTAAGGAGATTGTGAAGCTAAAAAAAACCATACAAAAATCCATACAAAAATCCATACAAAAATCCGATCCGATACCTAGTCCGACTTTTACGATTTTTGAATATCTTGTAGATATTGTAAAAAACCTTTCCAAGAAAATATTTCTTGAAAAAAAAACACGTCAAAAATAGAAGAATGCAAAGGTACAGATCTAGTTTTTCAAAATAACTACAACATTTTAAAAATCGTGAAAATTGGACGTTATAGCCCGTAGCTAAATTAGTAGTTTTTTTTTGACAGCCTACCCGAATTTACAATCCGCTAGACAGTTCGCCTTTGTACTGGTTTTTTTTTATATTGCCTGTGTCTTATTTCTTTTTGTTGATGTAAAAGTATAAATAACATCTGTATATTCTTAACTATCGAGTAACGAGTTCTACAGCGAAAACAAAACTTAATTCCAAGTTTGTAAAAAAATTAGAGATTTAGTGCGAGCCATTAAAAAAATAGAAAAACTAGTAAGTAGATTGTGTACAGTCAGACTAATTGATATACAGTTTTTATACAGTAAGTTACATACCAATATGTTGGGTATTACAGAAAGCTGCCAAGTTAGAGCTGGAAATGAATTTGTTGGCAATATTTAGATATCACTACTTTTGGTGGCACATGAGAACTTGGCCTTTTTTTAACATTTATGTTTTTGGTGTCTATTTTTACTCAGCCAGCATTACTCCCAGAGTCCATAAGAGCTATCGTCAAGTTGACTTGATACGATAACATACCAAAGGCAATATGGTTTTCACAGTAGGTATAATAAAGGCCCATGGTTCTTCCGTTTTGAAGTATTTTCGGAACTCTAGACTAACTAACCAATATCAAAGAATATCTCATCATATACCCATAGAAAAACACTAAATGCGTCTTGGGCTCGTAAAAGGACTTAAGTAAGCACTTAGGGATATTTATGTCGAAATTTAATCTCAGGTCAATCAAAAACAGAAGACGTACGTGACATCTTTTGGCGCCGATTTTTAAATTTCTTAAGTTGTAAAGCTGACGCGCAGGTGGTTTATAACCGGCCTGTATAAGTGCGGTCTCTCTCATGTAAATTCAAACATTACTGCCTCCGCGCCGCAGCGTTACTGCTTTTAGTGTGTTTGCAAACTCAAGGCAGTCGTATACATATACAAGTATTGGTAGTAGGTACTTGAATTCGTAGATAAAGGTGATTATAGACTGAACAACTCTCCATCAATAGGGCCACAATCCAAAAGATCCCATTATCTTCACAAAACGGATTATTCCCGAGTGGCGTTAACAAAAGTTCCCATTATGCTAAACCTCGCAATAATAAATAGCTCCGCACAAAACAATAAGAAAGTCCCGCCATAGGGTGGCCAGTGGACCGGAGCCAGCTAAATATCGCGCCATTTCGACATTCCTCCATTTTTGACATTTGGCGGCCATTTTGTCGATGCTATCGTAATGCCAAGGGGAAGTGTTGAATAGAGACTGACATTTTGGTGAAAAATGTTGCCGTTAATTGCGAATAATGGCATGGAAATGTTAGGTGCTTCGATTAAGGTCATGTTTTAGAATTTGGCTAAGGTCGCCTAAGCAATTTGTTTACCTATCATAAAATGCATTATTCTTTCCATTTGTTTTAAGCCCTGCTAAAGTGGGGTACCTACACATTAAAAGCCTAATTGGTAATCTGGTAATGCATACAGGAGCACCAAAAAACTCGTGCCACAAATGGCCAATACGTCATTATATCGAGATCAGAGACGTATGAGATTCCCCCCTGAGCCCTGTGGGCTTATTATGGTCGTTTTTATCGATGTATCTGTCACTTTCTGACCTGTATGTAAGTGCGAGAGTGACGGATGCTTGATCCCCGCGATAAAGGCGAGCATAACACGGGTCCTGGGCTGAGGTTCCACCAGGTTGTTTTTTTTATCCGACTGGTAATCTCTGGACCACGGAACCTATTCGAATAAAATCTTTCACCATTTACGTATTTGAATATAGAAAGTTACAATATCGAACGGTCAAAACATCTACAATAATAATTTATTTTTCGGTCTGAAATGCCTACGATTAAAATACCACTTCAAGATTGTGTAAATGTTTATTTAAGTATATAAATATTTATTACAGGAGGTACAGTCATTTAACTCATTTATTAACAATGTGCTTTGAAGTGTTCCGAGCAGATCCGAGAAAACTTTGTTGGTTGCTAATTTATGGAACCTGTAGCTTTAATCCAAAGCTTCCTTGCTTCAGTATCCGGCGGGTATCTATTTTTTTTTTATGTTCAAAAATTTTGCGAATATGCAAAGTTTATATTTAAAGGATTACTTATAAGAGTTAATTCGTAAAAGAATACTATGTCAAATCAACCCAATGAAAAATATATTACCCCATTTGTTGGATAAAATGCATTTTTAATATTTAGATGACAACACAAAATTGGTATTAGACGACTAAATTAAAATATCGCCAATCACACGGATTACCGTGTATTATCGTTATCAACATAAATCGGACGGTCTGCGGAAGAAAAATACGTTACATTTGAACAGAAAACCGGTACTTTTTAATGTTAAAATGTAACTAGGAGACGTTATTTGAAATAATTAGTTGATTTACATTGTCAATCAGGATTTAAAAGACCACAACAATAGTATAATGTATCCAATTACGAATGAAAGGTTATGTGCTCACATTTCCTCTCACTCCGGCTTTTACAGCCTGAAATACTACAGTTCACCATCAATACAGTTCTTTAACCCACGAATCGTATACTCGTCCCTTGTAATTTGCGAAAAAACTGCGAAAACAGCGAAAAACTCATTCGACTCGCATCCGCTGTCATGTTACACAGGTTAGTCTGCCACATTTTTTGTTATGGCAAACGTATACGTGAGAGAGGGACAGGACAAGTGCATCTCGTTTACACATACGTAATCATGTATAAACGCATCTCAGACTTTCCATCTGGTACTAGTCCAATGCCTACTCTATTCTATTCTCCCTCTACGTACGTACCTATCCAATTGTTATGCATTTCGTGCTATAGTACGAGTTTTATGAAGTTACCTGATTAGCCTAGTACAGGGGTCGGCAACCTGCGGCTGGCGAGCCACATGCGGCTCTTTGGATGTGAGGCTGCGGCTCTTTAGTTCCATTCGCAAATATTATTTATTTTATAAAAAAAATCAACAAATATCAACAAATTTTATGAAAGTATAGAGGCTATTTATTGTTGGCAAGAAAAAAAAAATGTGGCTCTTTAAAAACTTCCGACTCAAAAGGTTGCCGACCCCTGGCCTAGTAGGTAGTAACTAGAGAATGCAATTTAACCGGTTATTAACCGTTTGTATCAAAATAACCGGTTAAAACCGGTAATAATCGGTGATTTGCATTCCCTAGTAGTAACCCTGCTTACGAAGCTAGCGGTCCCGGGCTCGATTCCTGGCATGGGCAAATATTTATATGACGAGCACGAGTATTTGTTTCTGAGTCTGTAGTTTTCTATGTATTTAAATATTTATTTCTCTTTGTAAGTATTTATATTGTTGTATAGTACCCATATTGTGGACCCGATTCTACAGCGGCCTCTACTCTTCCTAATTTTATTTAGGTGTCGCTAAAACACTGCTATTCTTCTTCTTTCTTTGCCCCCGCGGCGACTTGAACAGCTACTACCGCGGGGATATGGCGTTTCCACGTGAAGTGATTTCGCCAGTGTCAAGTATATATAAGTATAAATCAATATAGCAATAAAACACAATCCAATCTTCTCTAGGAAGATTGGGGGCAACGTTGTACGGTGATTTGTAGGTCAGAGGTCAAGATAGTTTTAACCTCTGCACCACTGCGAGTCCACTTGAAACGAGAAGAAAGATCACTGTGCGACACAAAGGCATAAAAAGTACTACAAATCACTATCAGAAAAGAACTTTGAACACCTAATTACCCAAAAATTAAAGTCTAAAACAAATTACACGTCCGCCATCTTTTAACGTTGCAAATGGCCTCCTCCTTTGCTATTCTATGAGCAGCTGTCATAATCAAATGACAGCGCCATGACAGCGCTAATTTGAATATGACGCTTCTTATTTTAGGCGGTCTTATACATTGTCAGCTTGACATTCTGGAATAGCACTAGTTAAATCTGCCGTCTAAACTATGTCTTAAAATTAGAAAATTTAGTTTTTGGCTATTTAAGCGATGTGCGTTAGAATCGGGTCCAATACAAGACTAGAGCTTAATTTGTGACTAGGCCTAGGTGAGAATATTTAACAGTTTATAAAGTTCTTACCATAGCATCTAGTGATATTTAAAATTTGCCGCCGTTTTTTGTGACACTCACTGGTCAGACTCTACTAACAAACTTTTTACAAACGAATTTTATCATATAAGTATGTGAGAGCTCAACGTTTCGGATCAACCGGCGTGCTACATCCACGGTCGTAAGGATCGCCTGATGTAAGTGAACCTCGTTCCGGCTGACCCGGTCGCGGGTTCAAAACCCGACGGTGGCACGCTTGCTAACGAACTGGCGAAATAAACTCAATTGGATGATCCGGCTACAGTGGGATTTTGTCCGACACTGCGCTATCTTTGGATGGGATAAAATGTTAGAAAATATTCGTGAAGACACGCTGTTTTCCAAAATATCTACATACATACATAAACTCACGCCTTCATTCCCAGAGTGGGGTAGGCAGAGCTTCTTGATAATTCTGTAACCACATTTTGCACGAGTAGGCTAAGATATTTCCCCGTGTATTAGTGACAGGTTGCAAGCCCATCGCCTAACAGTACTATAAGCCTTTATTCCCTTGGTTGCCCGGCATTCTAACCCGGCAACCACACGGCACTTAAATCATTCTTAGGGTTCGGTACCAAAAGGATGCCTTCAGTCTGTTTGGGCTGACAAACTCATGGGCTAGGCTGAATCTGAATCTCATGAACCGTAATAGGGAGACGGTTATCATTTTTATAAAGTGTATTTGTACATTGCCGCTATAACAACAAACTATTATAAACTAGAGCCCCGCCAGCGGCTTGGCCCCGCGGCAAACTTCCGGCTTTGCCGGTGGATGTTTCAATTTTTAAAACAGCAAATAATAATTATCCAATCTGTTTCAGTTGCTCGGAGTTTATGCGCGTAGGTACATTTTTCACAACTAACGTTTCATATATACTCGTATACTATTAATTTCGCAAATATATTGTTTCACAAATGTAATAGATATACACCGTTTAACAAGTAATAATATAGCAAATAGTAGATTTTAAAATCGTTTTGTGTAAAAATATGGATTTTAAAAACTCATCGTTAAGCAAACGGTTTACTTTACATATTGTTATTACACAAAGTAAGATATATTATATCTACCTACTGTTGCATTTGAATGGACGGGTCCCCGCTACGCGGGGTCCCCATATCTTGCCGGTTTACCCTTCGGGCGTATACAAAAACTAATCTAACCTATTTGAGCATCTCAGTCAATCTTGATTTTTTTGAGCTCAATTTGGGAAAATGTATGTACCTAATTTGATGCAAATGATGCGATGTGAAATGAAAAATTATGTGTCAAACAAATCATTAAAATTATGAATCATTTGTGAAACCTGTAGAGGCATAACGTTGATATGCCATATCACACTTTTGGCGAACGTTGGTTGTGAAATGAGAATTTGCCAATTGATTGTGGATAAAATGATAGGATACCACAATAGAGGCTTGCCTTTTAGTTCGACATGCCAATCAATGTAGATTATATTCTAAAACAATTCGTCAAAATAACAAATTAATTCCTAGCTTTCCGAATGATTTATTCCTGACACAGTTCCTTTCCACCATTCATCCAACAAAGGGGGTGCGGGAATTATACATTTATTCACCGGCCCGCGTATTATGCTGATGTTTATTTATGTATGTATGTTAAGCGTATATGTTGCGAATGTAATGGGTTCACAGGCTTAGCGAGCGGTTCGACGGATTTTAGGAGAACTTTATTTGAAACTTCGACGATGTACCAACCATACAAGAATAATGTCTCACATAGATGCAATGCAGTGATAGTCAAGGTTGAGCAATAAACGACAAAAAAGTCATTAATGTCTAAAGCGTATTATAGGATCGAGGACTATATAATAGACAAAAATGCTTGGCCTAAACCCGAAACTTAATCAATAATATATATTTTTTCAAATTCAAAAGCTGTATCTTGTCTAGGGGACACCGTTAATGTAGGAAAACATTTCAATCTTATGTGGTCATCTTGCACCGTCTTATATACACATAAGTAGATTTTTTTTTTCTTTTCTCTCTTTATCTCTCTCTTAAGTTTTTGGTGTGTTTTCCTGCGGAAACTACGCAGGATATTTGAAGTATTTTTTAATTTGCTATTTATAGATTTATATAATGCTAGACTAAGCAGTACCATTGTAATATTAAAAATATTTAAAAAAAAACTGACTGCTGAGTTTCTTGCGGCGTTTCTTCTTAGCAGTGGTGTCCTCTTGTGAAGCGCTGGCAGATTCTTGACGTGTAAAAGTGCCCGTGCGGCCTGCTTACTGAATAAATGTCTTTATCTTTAAAAAAACCGGCCAAGTGCGAGTCGGACTCACGCACGAAGGGTCCCGTACCATTGTCTATACAACATTAGACACTATCTTACAACATTTTTAGTCTCTGTTGCCGTTATTAATATCGAGCAATAAACGCCAAAAAAGTCACCTTTGTGGTATGGGAGCCCCATTTAAATATTTACTTTATTGTTTTTATTCTTTATTTTTATAGCGGCAATAGAAATACACTCTGAAAATTTCAACTGTCTACCTATTACGGTTCATGAAATACAGCTTGCTGACAGACAGACGGACAGCGGAAAACTACTTAAGTACTACTACTTAGGCAAATCAAACTGGGCCGGTATCCCAGGCGGTAACAACGATGTATCGCAGTTAATCTGTTTTGATACTGTTATGACATCAGCCGTCACTGTCAAGTAAGTAAGAGCTATCAAAACGGTTACAATACGATAACAGCTCAAACCCGATATGGTTTTTACCGTTTTGAATAGAGGCCCTGGGGCGTAAAGGACAGAGCTATATCAGCTATATAACTCTGTCCTTTTCTCTCAGCGTAAACTGAACTGCAAAGGCAGGTCATAATAACCCCCCTTTGCTGAGATTCTTCGGTAAAACATTATTGTTTTTGACGTGTTACCGTATTGTCAACGTTTTAATAGCTCTTATGTACTTGACCTGTGTGGTCACCGGGTTAGAATAGTGCCACTCCATGTCTTCTCGTGGATGTCGTAAGAGGCGACTAAGGGAATAATAAAGGCTTCTAGTACTCTTAGGCGATGGGCTTGCAACCTGTCTCTAATACACTGGTAAACATCTTGGCCCGATTGTGCAAAACGTGGTTACAGAATTATCAACAACTTATTTAAGAGTGCTTGGTAATTCTGTAGCTCTTCAAAATTCAAAATTCAAAATTTTTATTCAGTAAATTGGCCACATGCGGGCTCTTTTACACGTCGGAAAGGTACAGTGAATCTACCAGCGCTTCGGACAAGACCATCATTGCGGAGAAGAAGCGCCGCAAGAAACTCCAGCAGAAGGTCATTTTTTCAATCATAAAAACATAATTATACTTAAAAGTAAGTTACATTAAGTAATATTAAGGTAATAAAGTAATAAACAATAAATTCTTAAAACAAGCAAAAATAAAATTATTACAAATGTAAGGTCAATAAACCTTAAAATAAAATAATGACTATGAGAACAACACAACGAGGTCTCTACGTCAAAAGCCATATGACTTGGATAATAAATTGAACAACAAGTCCTTGCAAACGTGAACAGACCGGACCCCACAAACAGCACCCGTTCACGAGTATGACGCGTATCTCAGCCATCGCCTCCCTCAACCATGTGATCGGGAAAGTGGCGACCCGATCAACGAAGCCGCCGTAAGCAAAGACCTTTGAGCGAGCATGACATGCTCATGCTGCCGGACAACAAAAGTAATATTGTGTGAAACAGCTGTCCGGCGAGAAACATCACAGTGTGTTCTCATTTAAAATCTTATTGTACACACAAGAGTAGAAAAGATAAAATACAATTAGTAAATCACAGTCGACTGACTGAGTCAGTGCTGCCTACCCCACTCTGGGAATGAAGGCGTGAGTTTATGTATGTATGTATGTATGTACTTGACACTAATAGCGGCCGATTTGAAAACAATACCATAACACCCCAATGGCAAAATAGTTCTGATTCTACCAATATGAATAAAGGCTATTGTTTTTTTTATTTCCTCGTAGAATTCCCGCGACATCCTCGGTAATATTGAATTCCGGCTGTTCCCACATTTCTCCCTCTCTGGAATTGATTTACACCTCTTCAGTATTACTATGAATAATTTATGCGGTAAACCCGACTAACCATAAAGGAGGGTAATGTTTTTGTGGTGGTCATATGTTTGAATCTTAGGATGTTTCACGTTTGTATGGAAAAATATAAATGTCAGATTTTTTGCAGACTTCGCGTAGACTGGAGACTTTATAATGTAAAAAATGAAAATGATTAGTTTCAAGGTGAATGCACGACATTTAGAGATAGCAAAAATTGACCACCTAGGGTAAAGTCACCAGTGGTCAGCCAGAGACCAGTAGTCGACATTATTTGAGTGCGAAGAGTGGAAAATATATCTTTCATACTCTTCCCACTCGTACAAAGTATAGGCAGAGGCCGACTACAGGTCTCTGGCTGACCACTGGTGACTTTACCCTACGTATATTTGATTTTCAATATTTAAGTATTATTTTTCCAAAAACAAACTTATGTCAATCACTAATGATATCGACCATAATCTCCATTTTTTCAGCCTGTGGCGGCTTCGGAGAATTGGGATTGTTCATATTATTTAAATTACTCTAATTTGAAAACCATTTCGAGGAATAGGGTTTTAAAGCCGTTCTGCATTATTACGTTTTTGATATATTACTCTTATGTTATCATATTATTATGGTGTTACCTAGTGGAATATAATAATAGTACATTGTGCATCAAGGGCGGTAAGAAGAGGATTGCTAACGAGAGACTATTAGAAGCCCGACGCCGAAGGCGGAGGGCTTTTAATGACTCGAGTTTGCAATCTCCTTACTGCCCATGATACACACAATGATTTTCATCACATTAGCGAGGAAATAAAAAACAAATAGAAAAAAAAACCTTTAATAAAGATGAAAGTAAGTAATTGTACAAATTAAACGAACTCGATTCGCAAAGGTAAAGAGTTTGACAACTTTTTTTTAGTCTTCCACAGATAATGCTTAGAATTGTTTTTTTTTTAAACTTGACAAATACAGGTCATTCTGCCAGATTGTACAAATTTTCAAAATGAAATTTAATAAAATAATTGCGAATGTCTCTGAAATAATGGTAAAATAGAAATATAATGCAGACAAATGTGCCGTATGAGTTTAATTAAACAGTAAAATTGGTTTATAGCCAAGTTTTGCATATAGGAAATAAATCTTGGCTGATTTTACAACTCCTTGGTCTGAAATGATGTACAAGTGGATTCTATATTTTAAAACTAAACTCATAACTCCCTAGGGAGTTATGAAAATCTATAACTCCCGCGGGAGCTAAGTCGGCTATAACTGCCCTAAACGCCTGCGTGTTATAAAACCCTTTCCGAGCAAGTGTGATGAAATAGTACATTGTGTATTAAGGTCGGTAAGTAAGGAATTACGATCGAGGCTCTACGACTTCGGGCTTTCCGAGTCGAGGTTCGTAATTCCCGTACCGCCCGTGAAACATACAATGTTTTTCATCACATTTGCGAGTAAATAAGTAAAATTATAGGGCAGAAAAAACTTATAATTTATAATACACAAGTCAGCACAACTATTATTACGAATTACTTGAACTTTTTTTAAGCGGATGGCGGGCGGGCTCCACAGATTATACAAATGTTTCGTTCAGAAACGTTAAGGGCAAATACTTACGAAGGTATACATACAGCCCTGAAGGAGTGTAAAAAAAAACGTCGTTTTGATACAGAAAACTATTAAAATCAATTATTAAGAACATTAATTGAGTATTTAAGTAACATGTAGCGAGATTGCAATGAAATTCCTGTTTAAATAACATTTTAAGACAATTTTTCAATTGCGTGTAAACTCTTTGCTTGAACTTGCATGACCTGTGTGCTGTACTATAAATTAAAAAAAAATTACTTACCGACCTTGGGTTTCATGGTAAAAATAAAGGTCGAGGGTTTTATATGGGGCATGGCGGCCAAGTTAACCTGTATGTTTAGATACTGTTTAAGTGCAAGTGTGATGAAAACTAATAAACTGCCCTATTATTGGCCCCATGAACTTTAACATGACGGAATAGAGACGACAATTCAACAACAACAACTATAAACATACTTTTACAGAGAAATACATACTTAAATACATGGTAAACTTCCATGACTCAGGAACAAATACTCGTGCTCCAACCCGGAACGCCAGCTTGGTAGGCAGGGTCACTACCAACTAAGCTAAACGCGTCATCCATTTATCATTTAGGAATTTGAATGCATTAGTAGTATACCTAGTTCTCTTTCCATCTCTGGTCGTAGATCCAGGAGTAGATCCAAATAAGGTGAGAAGATGTGGTGCTGAAGGACATGCAGGAGTGTCAGGCATCCGAGGACCATGTCGAGAACAGAGCGGAGCGGAGATGAAAGATCAGGAAAGCTGATCTCACCACCAGGTGGGATTAATAATAGCTAGGAAGAGAGAAAGATAGAGGGAGAGTAGTATAGTAATAATAATAATAAACTTTTATTTGACGACGCGCTGGCCTAGTTGGTAATGACCCTGCCTACGAAGCTAGCGGTCCTGGGTTCAAATCCCGGTAAGGGCAGATATTTGTGTGATGAACGCGAATATTTGTTCCTGAGTCATGGATGTTTACTATGTATTTAAGTATATATTTCTCTATATAAGTATTTATATCGTTGTCTAGTACCCATAATACAAGCCTAGAGCTTAAATTGGGACTAGGTCAATTGGTGTGACATTGTCCCCTGAAATTTATTTTTTTATTTTATTTATTTCGAGCAACGAAGGCCCATAGTTACAAATACCTTATAGTCTAATACATAACAATATAAAACTTAAAAACTAACACCGAGGTGACAGAACAGCGTGGTTCTGTTTTACCAAACTTGGCTTAATGGTCGTTGCCGGTAGGTTGCCCCGAAACTGCCGGAACACGACACCTTTCGGCCAGGAGTCAAGACACTCGACGGTTCCCAGCATAAACCGCGGCACGAGCACTACAAACGAACTGAAGTGCACGTAGCGCTGCGACCGCAGCTGGAACACCGACAGACTGCATCCAACCTTCTGACGGACGTCCTCCACCACGTCATCTTCCGTTGCAGAGTGATGCAGGCGAGACACCGCGGTGTATCAGTCGGACTCTCCTATTCTACAGATATGTATAGATTCCCTATAAAAACTGGAACTTCCTACGCAAATCGGAAATCAGCTACGATTCTTTATAAAATCTGTTTTTAGCCGTAAGGCCATGTGCTACGCACATCAAAGAACAAAAGAGCCACGCAATCAACGAGTAAAAATAAAACGAACATACAGCGGGATTCAATTTGTAACGTATACTTTACCAGATGGTGTGAAGGGTTTTTCCATAATGGCTCCTTATTAACTGAAACACACATGGTAAAAATAAGACTAGTAACTTTAACTACGAGAAACTAATTTATTCATTGATTTTTAATTTAGTTTCTTTCTAATGGCCATATACAGATAAACATTTCAAAGCTTTCGCCTAAATGTAATTTTATCTTTATGCTACAAAAGGCTCTTCGTTTTAAAGTAAATAACTTACCATGGTACTATAAATGGTCAACTACGACAAATTGACACAAAATAGGTCCATCAGTTTATAAATAACTAGCGCGACGCCCTCGCTTTGCTCTGGTTTAAGTAATAAATAGCTTTTGTCCATCACTAAAAATGGATGCTGCTTTTATTTATTTCACCAGTGAACTCGCCAGCGAAAATCCCGATAAGATTTCGTAGCTTAAACTAGATCTAAAATTTTGGATCAAGCCTATCTTTGGGTCTTAATAAGCGGCTCTAGGCTGAGATGTCAGAAATTACACTTTTCTATGACTTGACGTTTACTTCGACATTTCTTGAGACCGGTATCTCAGCTAAGATCCCACAGGATTCTATGATCCTACCTTAAATAGAATCCTGAAAGTTCGTGAAGCTCCCTATTTTATCAAAACTTACATTTTATTTGGTTGATTTACAGTCAAGTACAAAAATATGTACCGAAAAAGTATCTCATAAATACGTTACGAAGTAACAGAAAAGACTCTTAGAAAAAGTTATTCTATCAACATTATGCCAACATTATGCCAAATTGTGCGAAATGACAGTATGCTAATTTTATGCGAAAAGTAATTCTGCGAAACAAAGATTCTGCCACGGGTTGCTATGTGAAATGAAATAATGGCAATCAATTTTATGCAAACATATTTGAAATGTTGCGTTCTCCTATATTTTTACATTTGACAGTAAAAGAGCACGCTGTAGCACCGGCGGGCCCCAATAAGAGGCACGCGCCGGGCGTCGAACCTACACATCTGCGCGCGCGCCGGCTTCATTCATCGGCTCGAGTCTCGACGAATTATAAAGAAAGCCGAAAAGATTCACAGGAATATCCCTTTCATATGAATACGTGTCGAGTTGGGTTCAAACAGTGCGTGTTTAAATTATTTTGCGAGTACTTCCGTTTATTTTGCCGCAGTTTGTTGTGCTTATGACTGTCGAGATGAAATTAAAAGATGTATATTTAGCGCATTCAAAAACGAGAAGATACTTTTGACTAATGTGTACGGTCACGTCTACCTATATTAAAAAAAACATATTCAAAATATTTATCCAGTAAATTGGCCACATGAGGCTCTTTTACATGTAGGTAATACGGAGTGAACCTACTAGCGCATCAGACATGACCATCATTGCGAAGAAGAAGATGCAGACAAAAGGAACTTTTTATCTCGGCAAATTACACAGTTCCCGAGAATATATCGATAAACGACATAGATGCTGTCAAAAATATCTGACACGCTCTTATGCCTCTAGCAATAGAGACGCGTCAGATATTTTTGATCCCAATGTAGGATAATATATTATTGCCGATGACTGTACCTACTAGTTATTACCCGCGTAGAAGTCGTCATAATTTTTTTTGTATAGCATCTCTATGCCTTCTCTGAGGCAAACGAGCACACAGGCCACCTGATGGTAAGTGGAAACTGTGACCCATAGACATTCGCATTCACAAGACTACAATCCTAAAACTGCAAATGCACTGCCAACCCTGAGGACTAAGATGGAATGCCTCTATGCCTCATTTCACCGGCTGTCTTATCACCAAACCGGAACACAACAATGCAAACACTGCTGTATGGCGGTAGGTTAATGGATAAGATGGTGTTAGGGGTCCTGGCGGACCCTGCACCAAGTTCTACCACCCGAAAAAGTTTCTGTCAAAAATATCATTTTTGGGACAAGCTTTTATTGCCGACTGTACTTTTTTTCGCAGTCATTAGGTATTTACTTATCAAGACCAAACTAATGAGTCCCAACACGGTGTATCTACATTAAGTATAGCGGAGATCCTGTCACCACCTTCCGACTCCATCATCAGATTAGCTCTTTGATACCATAATATTGCATTGTAATTAGGTTACATAATTATGCGGTCCAAATTTCAGCCCATTCCATCAATGGAAACGGGTTTAAAATTGACTTGCAAATTTTAACGAATAACTTACAAACATAATTATGACCAGAGGGGTTATTATGAAATAGCTATGCAGTTCATTTTATGGCGAGCGTAAAGGACAGAGCTATAGCAGTTATATAGCTCTGTCCTTTTCTCTCAGCGTAAATAGAACTGCATTGCTATGTCATAATAACCCCTCGGTGCATGTTAAATAAAAGCATGTAAAAAATACTGCACATCGGGACAGTTGCTCCACTTATACCAAGCTCAAGTTCGTTCGTGTATGGAGTACTGCTGCCACCTGTGAGATGGCTCTGCCAAGTACCAGCTGGACGCACTGAACTCGGTGGACCGACTAGCTAGGAGACTCATCGGTATCGACTCACTCGCCAATACCAAGCTTCAGAGTTTGGAGCATAGGCGTAAAGTCGCTGGTCTCTCGGTATTTTACAGGGGGTATCATGGAGAGTGTGCCCAAGAACTGCATGACCTCATCCCACCCTTTACTTTCTCACATCGGTCTTCTTGACGCCGGGAGGGCTTCCCTCCACATGTAGTAGAATACCCAATGGTTGGCAC
Source organism: Acleris emargana (assembly GCA_927399475.2). NCBI lineage: Eukaryota > Metazoa > Arthropoda > Insecta > Lepidoptera > Tortricidae > Acleris > Acleris emargana. Next base: position 6,331,657 of record OV656860.1, read on the forward strand.
GCAGCGGTTTGCTGCGTCGTTTCTTATTCGCTCTCCCTGCGTCTGTTTTCCCGGAATCATAATAACCTTGGTGTTTTCAAAGCAAGAGTGAATAGGCATTTTCTGGGTAAGCGTGTACCACCATCGACCTCGTCGTCACTTAACATCAGGTGAGACTTAGGTCAAACGCAAACCAATTATGGACAAAAAAAAAATAGATCAGAAATAAGACGAGTGCCATGATCCAAAATGTAAATATTATTTCTAGTCCAAAGGTATGTTTATAAAACGATCCTGAGAAGTTCTCAAACACTTATATTAAAGTGACACTCAAGAGCACTTCATAGGCGGAGTGACAGACAGACGTGCAAACATTTTAAATAGCTATGAGTCATGAGTTAATTATCGTAGTTAGTTAGCTGGTCATTCATGCGTCATGTTATCCTGGTCTAGATCAGGATGTCTCTGCCGTGCTTTTTAACCGATTTTCCGATTTTTGTTCATAGTTTTTGTTAAATAAAAAATATTATTGCAAGCTACGAGTATTTCCTTTGGCAAGCCTCATGACATGACAGAAAGTACAGGTGGACTGTGAAGAAATGGAATATACATATAGGTCAAATAATAGAGATGAACATGCCTTCCATCAAGACTGGTGGAGACTGCCCAAGATAGGGAACGCAAGAAAGGGTAGGAGTGTAATTAAAAAAACCGTCTGCTAGTTTGTTTGCGTAAAACAAATTATTGTAATTAAAATTACTTAGCTCTTATATCAAAAACGATAAAAACATCTTGAAATTAATTTCATTATTCACCTAACAGGAGGATTCCTTTCTATATTCTATTAAAATATAACCAAACAATTCCCCAAACATAATTTGGAAAATGTACATTTACATTGATGACTTCTCCAACAAAAAATTCAACGGGCAATCCCATCTCATCTTGAAAAATCAGCTAAGACTCAAAAATACCTTTCTCATCCAACAACGGCTGAATATTGTTAATCCTAAATTGGTAGGCATTATTCCCGGCCTTTAGAAATACAGGCAGTGTCCAAGCCGGAATGATAACTGAATATTCATTTGTCGGTGCTCGCTCAAGGAGAGGACGCCTGATGACGGCTGCCACACAAACGGTTAAACCTTATTACCAGCGTTTTAAATGACTATATCGTCTGTCTTTTTAAGAAACTTACTACTTAACCGAAATTAACTTAGTCTTGTCTATAAGTTATTTTGTTAAAAAATCTGAAAAGTTTACAGTTGCAGCGATATAAATATTATGACTATCCATAATTACGTTAACAATGAGTTTCTTGCGGCGTTTCTTCTCAGCAGTCAGTGGTCTCCTCTTGCGAAGCGCTGGTAGATTCTAGACGTGTAAAAGTGCCCGTACTTACTGAATAAATGTCTTTATCTTTATCTTTATCTTTATCTTTAATGATATTATGACAAAAAAAAGGGATACAACGGGTTCCCGGTTTAAATACCTAAATAAATATCACGGACAATATTACACAATTTGAGCTACTCCCAAAATAAGCTCTAGATTTGTACTATAGGTACCTAAACTACGATATAAATAAATAGAGATAAGTACATAGAAAACCTACAAAACTCATCACTCAAACTGCTTGCAATTCTAATTACCGTGGCACCCCATTGTTAGAGAGTGAATAAAAATGTACTGTTCCGTGTTTTGTTTTTTTTTTTGGTGTTCAATAAAGAGTATTTGTATTGTATTTTATTGTAATGGAACCATCAGTGTTCGCGTTTTTGTGTTCCGCCGTGGGTAGCGATAAGACTACCGGTGAAATTACTAGCATAGAGGCATTCCATCATTACAGTCTATATTACAGTTTACGATTTTAGCCTTAAGAATGCAAATATCTTTGGTTAAGGATCCCTGTGTGCTCAGTAGCCTTTCCCTAGCAAAAAACAGGCTTGTGCTGGACAATTAACGTCATAGCAAACTTCGTCGTCTTCGTATGCTCGGAGTCTCTCTGAAGGACAAAATTCGGAACGAAGTGGTGCGTCAGAGAACTAAGGTGACCGACATAGCTCTGAAAGTTAGTAGGTTGAAATGGAAATGGGCTGGTCACGTATGTCGCAGAACGGATAACCGCTGGAGTAAGCGTGTTCCGGAGTGGAGACCGCGTCTTGGCAAACGTAGCGCGGGACGCCCTCTGGCCAGATGGCGGGATGACTTGCATAAGAGGGCAGCGACTGGATGCATAAAGCATTAAACCGGGATCTGTGGCGTTCCTTGGGAGAGGCCTATGTCCAGCAGTGGACTGCAACGGGCTGATGATGATGATGATGAAACTTCGTACCTTTGGAAGCAAAGCAACTCTGAAATCGGAGCACCCTTAGCGCAAGGGTATAAAAAAGCGGAGCCGATAAATCATAGTTCGTTCATTTGACTTCCTGGTTCGATTCGAAGCTAAAATGTTCTTTCCTACGTTTTTTTTATTGTTTTATAAATCTATTAATATTTATTCTTCACCGGTTATTTTCAAATAATAATTTGTGTGAGCTGGCGGCCGTGTGCAGCGTAGCTTTAAAAAGGGGGAAATTATGTCTGTTTGTCTCAGATAACCTACTTACACAACGGCCCGAGGATTGGAACAGCCTTTATGACGTCATTATGTTTTTTAGCAAAGTCGCAATCTTTCGCAGGTTTAATTTAGCTACTACTTTTAGACAGCGCGGACCACCCATATTGAGATTGGAAAACAATTATAGTAAATAATATTTATTAACTTATGGTTTATATTATTTATGGATCCAAAGGTATTTGGCACAAGCCAAAGCGGTAACGAGAGATGGTACAGGCCATTGGGATTGTTCGTATTATTTAAATTTGAAAAGCATTTCGAGCAATAAGGTTTTAAAGCCGTTCTGCATTATTAAGTTTTTGAAATATTTATCTATTTCGGTTTTTTTTCTATCTTTGAAATATTTATCTATTTTCTGTGTGGTTGCCGGGTTAGAATAGTGCCACTCCATGTCTTCCCGTGGATGTCGTAAGAGGCGACTAAGGGAATAAGGGCTTGTAGTACTGTTAGGCGATGGGCTTGCAACCTGTCACTAATGCGCTGTGAAACACCTTAGCCTAATTATGCAAAATGTACATACATACATACCTTCACGCCTTTATTCCCAGAGTGGGGTAGGCAGAGCTACAGAATTACCAACAACTCCAAAAACTTGTTGATAACTCTGTAACCACAATTTGCACAATTAGGCTAAGATGTTTAACAGTGTATATTAGTGACAGGTAGCAAGCCCATCGCCTAACAGTACTACAAGCCTTTATTCCGTTAGTCGCCTCTTACGACTTCCACGGGAAGACATGGAGTGGCACAATTCTAAGCCGGCAACCACACGGCAAAAGGTAATTCCGTAGCTCTGCCTACCCCACTTTGGGAATGAAGGCGTGAGTTTATGTATGTATGTATGTATCTATTTCGGATATTTCAACCTTTTTAAAAAACGTAATTTAAAAAACATGAACAATCCCAATTGCTCGACTTGGTTAAACGAGGACAAAACATCTGCCCTGACCTGACTAGTAAGTGGTAGAGAGGGATGGGTGTTTTATCCACCGTGATAAAGCCGACCATGATACGGGGCCAGGAGTGATTCAGCCAGTTCGCAAGGATGGCTCATTATCGCAGTATTATCGCCCACACCGGCTGACTAATCGCCCCAGACAGGTGTTTAGCAGATGCATTGTTTACTGTACCGTCCGCAAAAACGGGGTAACGTAAACATTTAGTTGTATAAATAGTGCTAGGCGCCATGAGTGGGAAATATATTGTAGAATTGGTGTAGATTTAATTCATAGCTCTGCCGTAAAAAAACCCGGCAAGAGCATGTCGGACGTTGGACCATGCTCGCTCAGTGTAGGGTTCCGAAGCCGTTACTACAAACAAATTTGACCTCGCAACAAACTTAACTTTGCCGTTGGAAAACTGTTAGATATCCCTACATAGGTCGCGGTCAGTTTACCAACACTGCAAATAAGTTTTCGGTAGGTAAAAACATTTAAAACGTTTGTAACTCAATAACCACTGAAGTCTACTTAGTAGTGATAGTTTTGAAAGAAAGAAAGAAAGAAAATAATTTTATTTCTGCAAAATGATACATTTTTACTTATTAGTTAACATCATGTACCTGAAGCTAATTATGATAGAAAACCCAAACCTTATTTGTGCGGAGAGTAGTTACAGAATTATCAACAAGATTTTTTAAAGTTGTAAGTAATTCTGTAGCTCTGCCTACCCCACTCTGGGATTACAGGCGTGAAGGTATGTACTTAAAACTTAAGCTTAAGATAACTTAGCAAATAAGCGTGCAGGATTTTCATTTGTATTTATTTTTATAATGTAACAAATTGCGAAAAATGAACCCACTCAGCATGGTGTCGCGGCACTCAAGAGCGTCACGACGCTGATCTTCCGTGGGTCCACCATTGTGATACACGGGACAGCAACCGGCAACGTACTTCATAGTGTTTCCGTGTCGTTTGTTAGTGAGTTAGCGTATTGTGTAGGGTTCAGTGTGAGTGCGTTAAGATTAATTGCAATGTAAGGGTTAGTAAGTAGTTATTAGATATGTTCCATTTAATGCCACTATACTATGCTATGAACTTGCTAGTAATGTTACTATATTAAATTATTTAATTAAGTTAAGGGTAATAAGAATATAGGGTGAGGTGAATAAATATAAGTTATCACACATAATTAAAAGTTATAATAAATATGATTGTTACATGTATAGATGTAAGACAGCTATATGCAGTTTCGTTGTAGATCCATTAAATGAGTTTTTAAATTATTTTTAAACTGGTAAAAAGAAGATGCTTTCCTTATCGGAGGAGGGAGATTATTCCAGCATTTCGTGGCAGCGTATCGAAAGCTGCCACGAAATGCAGCCGTCCTACATCGAGGGTATATTAAAACAGGGGCCAATCTTTGATGAGAACGGGGAAACAATAACTTGTCATAGAGATACGGAGGTTGTTTTATCCGAATAACGTCAAACAAGAGCAAAGCTAAGTGCAGCTTCCGACGAGCCTCCATTTTCAACAGCCCGCCTCTATTGAGAAAGGGCGTAACATGTGTTCGCGGTGGAATTGGGAAACAAAACCTGGCACAGGCGTTCTGTAATCGCTGAATTAATAACTTTGTCTTAGAAAGCAAGCATTCTCCAAAAACGCAATCGGCGTAGCTTAACTTTGGAAGAATCAGGGTGTCGCAAAGTTTGATGCGCATGTCGACATTGAGAAAGTTCCGAACCTTATACAATACACTTAGACGATAAAAGCAGTTACGGACTGTATCAAGGATGTGGCTTTCGAAGTGCAGCGTGCCATCCAGAACGACTCCCAAGTTCCGTGCCTCTGATACGTAATCCAGTCTTTTGCCCTCCAAGACAACGATAGGATTTTGGTTTATTACTTTTTGTATCATGTGCCTAGTACCACATATAAGAAACTTGGATTTAGACGGGTTCAAGACAAGACCATTCTGGTAAGACCAATTAGCGATTCCCTCCAGATCCTGATTCAGTTTTTCAACTGCATAACTTGACTCGTTAGGCTTAAAAGGAATATAAAGCTGCAGATCGTCAGCGTACAAATGGTACCTGCAATTCTTGATCTCGTTAACTATATCCGCACTATACAAAATAAAGAGGATAGGTCCGAGTATTGATCCCTGAGAGTTTTCGTATTAAATTCGTTATATGTGCTTTTATTTAAGATATTTTTCTTATTTTTAGCATTTGTAGTTTTGGCCGTAGGGGGAGGGGGAGGGACACTTGAGTCTAATAATAATTAGCGGGAGGCAAATGTAAAACGTAGTGCTAGTTAAAAACCAAAAATTATAGTGAAGTCGAGAACCTATTAAAAAACATTATCTAAAGTACAAAAAACATCCAATTTAAAAACAAAGAAATGTGAACATGAATTCTAAATAGTAATAACAACAAAACATAAAACCCGGTACAACACAATAAAACAGCAAAATCAGACACACACACAAACACACGCACACACACACACACACACACGCACGCACACACACACACACACACACACACTAACATATACACTCGCGAGCAAAAAAATCGACTCAAGCTGCACGCTTGGGTTCTCCGTCCAGTATTTCTTGACCCATCCATGATATATTAATAAAAATGGTATCAAACGAAAGGTGATAATGTAACGATTAAAAAAATGAAAAACCGTGGAAATCCATCCACGATTTTTCAAGTTATGCCTTATTTTCCGATATGTGGGTCATTTACTCGTTCCGAAACGTACGAGTTGTGCCCCCTTTGACCCCTATAAATAAGGGGGTGGAGGGGGAAATGTCATCAGTCACTTATCAGAAGTTGACCGGTACACATCTCTGCTAACGACCCTACTCAGAAGCCTTGGAGAAAATGGATACCACCATGACTGAAGCCGCCCAAGTCGTGGCCTTGCTGGAAGAGGGACACAACCAACGCTTTGTGGCTGACCAGCTGAATTTAAGCCAGTCAGCAGTATCCCGAGTCTACCGACGGTATCGGGAGACTGGGGCCTTGGTATGAAGACCAGGTTCTGGCCGCCGGAGGTGCACATCTGAGAGGGATGACCGCTTTATGGTCACTACCTCTCTCAGAAATCGGCACCAGACCGGCGTTTCCATCCAGCAGCATCTTCAGGATGTAAGAGGGGTTACTGCCAGCGAGTGGACAGTAAGGCGAAGGCTTAAGAAAGCTAACCTGACCCCGAAACGGCCCGCCACGGGCCCCAGACTGCTCCCACGTCACCGCCAAGCACGCCTGGAATTTGCTCATCAGCACAAAAACTGGACCATTGAGCAATGGACCCCAGTTCTTTTTTGCGATGAGTCCAGGGTGTGCTTGAATGGCCGTGACAGACGGGGGAGGGTCTACAGGAGGTCAGGGGAACGGTACGCACAGTGCTGTTTCAGGGAAACAGTTGCGTCCACAGGGGGTTCCGTCATGGTGTGGGCGGGCATTTCCATGGAAGGGCGTACCGAGCTCGTTTTTGTACCTGGTGAGGGCCGTGGCGGTGGTTTGACCGCTGCCAGGTACATCACCGAGATCCTTGAGCAGCATGTTGTTCCTTACGCCGGTTTTTATGACGAGCGGTTCGTCCTAATGCAGGATAATGCCCCTTGTCATACCGCAAGGATCACTCGGGCCTCTACCTTGCCGAGGTCGGCATACCCACCATGGACTGGCCAGCTCTCAGCCCGGACCTGAATCCTATTGAACATGTCTGGGACTACCTGAAAAGACAAGTTCGGAAGAGAGAACCAGCTCCGTCAAACGTTACGGAGCTGAAGGCAGCTCTGCAGGAGGTGTGGGATGTCATCCCCCAGGAGCTTCACAAAAAGCTCATCAGATCGATGAAAAACCGCTTGGATGCTGTGATAAGGGCTAGGGGTGGAAATACAAAATATTAAATTAACAAATAAAATCTTATTTTTCTTAAAATGCCGTTTATTTCACGACTTCCTTTTAATTTTCATAGTATTTTTTTTATTCGTCTTTGCAAAACCTGGCCCCATCAGTTGTGGAACCTGGCATGACTGAAAATTATACATTTTTGAAATCGTTACTTTATCAGCTTTCGTTTGATACCATTTTTTTTAGGATATTTTGGATGGGTCAAGAGATACTGGGCGGAGAACCCAAACGTGCAGCTTGAGTCGTTTTTTTTGCTCGCGAGTGTAATTGTAAATTAATAAATTGTACTGAGTACTAACTACTTACCCACAAGGAAGAGCGGCTGCCTCTTAGCACAGGTATATTTTATACTTAAAAAGAGGTAGTCAGCTACTGTAATTACTATGTACTTATGGAAACTAAATAAATGATTTGATTTGATTTGATTAGTCGAATTATAATATTTCCTCGTTGTTAATTTGTTTCTTAAAGGACAATTTTGATTTGCCCAAATGTCAACTTGTATTTAGTTCGCCTTTTGCACTCAAATTTGTATTTTTGTGCAATAAAGATTGAATAACTGAGAGAGCAAGATAAAAACGAACTGAACAAAAAATGATAAGAAAGGAATATTCACTACATCTGTAGATACAATACAAGTTGACCTTTCTCGCTTGTTGTTCAAAGCATCTCTTTCGTTTCACATTAGGTAGAGAGGGATTATCGGGCGATAAATAAGCGCAGGCAGATTGTGTAAGCCGCGCTGTGGCACTAGACAAGATACATTGCGAGACCTTTATGGCTATCGAAAATGTGTAGCATAGACTAGAGACTAGGATTTTACGCTCACTAGACGTAAGCTGCCGGCTATTCCACAAATTTTCTCAGTCTTCGCAAACTGCAGCTTTTTTTATTTTGTTTCATACTCTTATTGAAATTTTTCTGTTTCAGACTATCTGCTGCTTTTACAATTTGTAATAAATTATTAACATTATTTGCAAAACTATCTAGAGGGCACTTTACGTTAGTTTATTGAGATACAGGCACTACCGCTCACCACGACGCTAAAGCTTTTGTTCCACTTTGGAATAGCCCATCTTGCTTTGATATCGTAATAACACTGTCACGTAAATAAGAGCTGTTTACGATCGTGCGATGATGTTCCATGTTTCCATACAAAATGCGAAAACGTTTTTCTACCCTTACACCTGGTCCGATTTTTACGATTTTTGAATATGTTGTAGATATCATGAAACACTATGTCAGTGCGTTTTCCTTTCTACGGAAATACTTTTTTACAATGAATCAAAATGAAAAAGCAAAAAAACAGAAACGTACACACGTAGTAAAGTTCTTTATACTAACTACAACATATAAATAAAAAAGAATATAGGGTAAAGTCACCAGTGATTAGCCAGAGACCAGTAGTCGACCTTGTATGCGTGCGAAAAGTGGGAAATATAAATTTCGTACTCTTCACACTCATACAAAGTGCAGGGAAACGGCCGACTACAGGTTTCTGGCTGACTACTGGTGACTTTACCCTATTCAAACATCGTGAAAATCGGACTTGATTTAGGGGGCGAGAATCGTTAACGGCCGGAGCTAAATTTGTATGGATTTTTTTGACAGCTACCTATGCGATTTTAGCGGCCCTTTTGATTAAGTTGAAGTTTTTATGAAAAACTGAGTCCGTACGTTTCTGTTTTTTTTCTTTCTAAGAAATATTTTCTTGAAAAGAAACTTACCGCAGACCTAGTTTTCATGATAACTATAACATATTCAAAAGTCTTACTCCCTTATTCATAAACGCATTATAAACCTTTTTTAGTTAAAGTTTGGACTGTCATTATCTGTCAAATGGAAATGTCACAATGATAGTTGAGGACAAAGCATAGTTTGAGCACAATGTAATTATATTACGCGTTTATGAATAGAGGGCTAACATTTCAAAGCCTTTATAGCGATCAACATTCTAACGTAACTAATAGATAAATAAATTATCACCAATAAGTTACACCAATTATCATTTTAATAATCGATATTTAGCATATAAGTGACCAATAAATCCGTTGTCTGCTGACGGTCCCCGCACAAACACACCAGGTACAATATGTACAATAGACCAGATTAGATACAGTTTGCCGACCAGAAGAAAAAGGTGGTATAAGTATGAATACCATATGCAGATACTGCATTTTTACTCTGGTCGGCCTTCTAGTTCTGATTAAAACGGCCTTGCGCCTGCGTTGCGGCCACAATCACAATTAACTCTTTGTTCAAAGTATTCAACCGCTTTTGTCGCAGTCTTGCAGAGCCGTAGGGTAATGCCACCAGTGCTGGACACTTTAAACTGATAGGCAAAAATAATGGATACTTAACTCTTAAAGTGATACCGTGTGGTTGCCGGGTTAGAATAGTGCCACTCCATGTCTTCCCGTGGATGTCGTAAGAGGCGACTAAGGGAATAAAGGCTTGTAGTACTGTTAGGCGATGGGCTTGCCACCTGTCACTATTACACTTGGAAACATCTTAGCCTACTTGTGCAAAATGTGGTTACAGAATTATCAAGAAGTTTTAAGACTTGTTGGTAATTATTTAGCTCTGCCTACCCCACTCTGGGAATGAAGGCGTGAGTTTATGTATGTATGTATTTATTGTATGGCATAGGAAGGCAATCGAGCACACAGGCCACCTGATGGTAAGTGGAAACTGTGACCCATAGACATTCGCATTCACAAGACTGCAAATGCACTGCCAACCCTGAGGACTAAGATGAAATGCCTCAATGCTAGTCATTTCACCGGCTGTCTTATGCCCAAACCGGAACACAACAATGCGAACACTGCTGTTTGGCGGTAGATTAATGGATAAGATGGTGGTACCAACCCGGACGGACCCTGCACAAGGTCCTCCCACAAGAAAAAAATAAGAATCAAGTGTCCATTATTTGGTCCTTGTCGGTTACTGGTTCCATCACCCTACGGGATGAGGTCTGTGGATTATGTATGTAGAATCACAAATTTAGCCAGTGGGCAAAAAAATAATTTAAAAATGAACCTTTTATCCACCGCGGTAAAGGCGACGTCTAACGCACTCGCAATCGCTATCGTTTTCATTTCGAAAATCGAAGGCTTGTCTTCATACGAAATGAAAATAATTCCTCCACTAATAAGCGAGTGGGCTCGGGCACGTAAAGCGACCAAATTGCGAATGCACTCCCTTAAATGTTATATGTACGCTCTGACGGGACAACTTAACTCGCAGGTTAATAATACATCCGTCGAGTTCAAGACCGAGTTGTTTTACAGAATCTCCTACCAGGAAGCGTCCACACGTGTCCGACTGTACATTAATTGAGCGACGAGTGCACGGACAGGGGTTCCGTGCCGGCCGAGCACAATCGCAGGCTTTGTTTACGTTATCACGCTTGGCAGGGGTCCACAACCGGATTATTGTTTTTTTTTTAAATATAAATATAATTTCAAAGGTTTAGAGCACCTGACATGAAATTTTAAGAGGATTGCGAAGCTAATTTCCATACAAAATGCGATAACGATTGTAGATAAAACTAGGTCCTTGCAAGGAACGAAACAGTTAAAGAACGAGAACCTACAGAGTCAGTTTTTTTATAATACCTAATGGATGGAGATGGAGTGGATGTCGTAAGAGGCGACTAAGGGAATAAAGGCTTGCAGTACTGTTAGGCGATGGGCTTGCAACCTGTCACTAATACGCTGGTAAACATCTTAGCCTAATTGTGCAAAATGTGGTTACAGAATTACCAACAAGTTTTTAGAGTTGTTGGTAATTCTGTAGCTCTGCCTACCCCTCTCCGGGAACGAAGGCGTGAGTTTATGTATGTATGTATGTATATTCAAAAACCGGTCAAGTGCGAGTCGGACTCGCGCAACGAGGGTTCCGTATTTAAGATAATATGCTTGGCAACCGCAAAAGAAAATACTCATTTGGTTATGAACTTTATTTTTATGCAATAAGGTCCAATTTGAATACAGTATTTTCTAAATTTTATTACAGTATTTCAAACTTTTTTTGTTTTTTCTCAAAAACTGTAATTGACGAAAACTTCATTTTATTTTCCCCATAAAATACTATAAATAATTATCACTAGCCCAGAAATATTCTAAATCGGATTTAGGGGGTAAGAAACGTTAACGGCCGGAGCTAAATTTGTATGGAATTTTTTGATAGATCAATCCTTTCAAGATCGCCGATTCAAATTCGTTAACAAGAACACGGGCGTGTTAGAACCTACGCCCGGTTGCGCGGTTGCGCACCCCTGCCATGTGTTTACACAGAACAGATGCGCCGCACGTGCCCGCTATCTCCGCATCTACACATTGTATGTTAATCTAATTAAAGAAAGGAATTTTACTATTTATAAAACCTCGGCCTTTAATAAGGGAGCGGTTTTGTAATTAGTAGTCTGTTTTAAAGGTGTCAATGTGTTACCTTTTTTTGTTAGGTTTTTTATGAATGCTTTTTACTGCTACTAACGTGGTGAAACAAGCGAAAAAGACAAGAATTTTAGAGATTAGACTTTTGTTGATATTTTGCCCTTTGTGTATCAGATAAAAAGATAAAAGATAAAAGATGTTTATTCAGTAAGAAGGCCGCACGGGCACGTTTACACGTCAAAAATCTACCAGCGCTTCACAAGAGACCACTGCTGAGAAGAAACGCCGCAAGAAACTCAACAGTCAGTCGTTTTTTTAATATTGCTTATATAATAATAACCTTAACCTAGCATTATATAAAACAATGAATCTCACATAAAACAAAAAATAAATACATTCATGCGCGGTTGAGCAGGAAAATGTGTCAAAACTCAGAATTGTCACAAAACTAAGCAACAGTAATAAAAAAAATAAAAAATAGAAAGTATACAAGTTATACTTACCTGTGACGGTGCAAGACAACCTGCATAAAAGTTTCGATACATTCTCCTACAGAAACCGTGTCCCCTAGACAATATACAATATTGACATATTTTTTATGACTAAATTATTATTCAATTATTTAGGTGTTGGCCAAGCATTTTTATCTGTTAGATAGTCTTCGACCCTATAGTAAGCTTTAGACATCAACGACTTTTTCAAGTAAGTTTTAAGTACTGGAAATGGTAACTTTAAAACAACGTCAGGTAATTTATTAAAGAAAAGGATGCATTGACCTACAAATGATTTATGACCTTACGGACATTAATAAACCTTATCTTTATTGTTTAGGGTTCTGTAGCACAAATTAGAAAAATAGAACCCTTATAGTTTTGTCATGTACGTCCGTATGTCACAGGCATTTTGCTCGAGAGCTACACTGCCCTCCTAAGCCAATAAGCGTATCCCAAAATCAATAACCAAAGCAGTTTTAGTTCTTTGCTCTTAGTAATAAGGTTGATATTGCTACAGGAATTTTATCTGACATACTGCGTCCATCACCATCTTATCCATTAACCTACCGCCAAACAGCAGTGTTCGCGTTGTTGTGTTCCGGTTTGGGAATAAGACAGCCGGTGAAATAACTAGCATAGAGGCATTCCATCTTAGTCCTCAGGATTGGCAGTGCATTTGCAGTCTTGTGAATGCGAATGTCTATGGGTCACAGTTTCCACTTACCATCAGGTGGCCTGTGTGCTCGATTGCCTTCCTATGCCATAAAATAAATAAATAAATAAATATTAGCTTAGGAGAGCAGTACAAGAGAGATACATTGATGAAATTTGGAGTATAGGTGTCTTAGAGCAGGCTTTAATGGGAGGTTCGTTTGCAAAAATCGCGGACCGCGAAATATTTGGTGATTTGTCTACCTGAGACCCTCGACTTTAGAAAAAGCCATGTTGCGCGCGCGCACGGTCCTTTGTCATTCAGCCCCCCCCCCCCCCCCCCCCTCCGCCCCTTTACCGCTGCTCTAGTCTCCGCGCTTTTCTTGCTGTTGCGGTGAACCAATCCTCCATGACACGACTGGCATGCCTAATGCCATAGAAAATGATGGCACGCCTATTGTGCCCTCAGCCAGGTTTTTTCACCGATTTAAACTTAAAAAGATAAGATAAAAGATGTTTATTCAGTAAGTAGGCCATAAATCTACCAGAACTTCGCAAGAGACCACTGCTGAGAAGAAACGCCGCAAGAAACACAACAGTCCGACGATTTTCAAATATTGCTTATAATACTCGTATTACTTTTATTACTACTTTTTACCGATAACCGTTTTAATATCTATGCATAAAAGAATAGAGACCCTCTTGGGTTTTGACAGCTGGTCCAAATTTAAACTCGTAACCTTACAGAAATCGATACTGTAATAACATTACAGTACAGATTTTACCTACTACCACAGACAAGAAAGTTCTCATAGTAAAATTGGTTGTAATAATGCTGGTCATTTCCTACGGTTTCTGAACGCATTTTAGAGAACTAATGATATATGCGTAGATAAAGTTATTTTGAAAGGATGGATGAAAGAAGACTGACGAAAGAGATATACAGATCGAAAGTGAGTGGAAGCGTCGGAAGGGGCCGCCCTAGGCGTACTTTTTCGAATCAAATCGGAGAAATATTGGAAAAGGGCCGAATCTTAAGAACCCGAAACCGAAGTGCGTGCATGCATGACTCGATGTATGAATGTGAAAGAAGCGAAAGAAATTTGTCAAGATCGTAGCAAGTGAAAATAAGTGGTCTCTGCCTACCCCTCTGGGAAACAGGCGTGATTTAATTTAATGTAATGTAAGTTATTCTTATGTACTTTTTTTTCCTAAAGACCTAGCATAATCTAGATGCAGCAGTGCATTAAAGGGTTCCATTGAAGCATCGATCTAGTTACCGAGTTGCAACAAGCGGACGAGCGGCCGCGGCACTCCTTTGTCTAGAAACTGGGCTGCACTAGGGCTGGGACAGGGTTTCGGCTAGTACCACGCCGAAGACAGTTTCGGCTTACGATTCTAATTGTGTCAGTGATATCTTTTCGGTAGCGATTTTGTGTGGATGCTACACTCGAAAAAATGAGAGAAAAACATAGGAGATTTTCTTCTAGTTGCCAAAAAATACACCGTGTTTTTTTATTTACGATAACTTCGGCATATTACTAGGTACATTCATAGAAACTAAGTGGTAGATTACGTACATACATGCATACCTTTACGCCTGTCATCCCAGAGTGGGGTAGGCAGAGCTACAGAATTACCTACAACTTTAAAAACTTGTTGATAATTCAATAAAGGCTTGTAGTAACTAGTACTGTTAGGCGATGGGCTTGCAATCTGTCAATAATGCGCTGGGAAACATCTTAGCCTATTTGTGCAAAATGTGCTTACTGAATTATCAACAAGTGGTAGATTATTTTTTTAAATATTGCATAAAAAAAACTGTTTAGAACAAAGTAATTAAATGTTGTATCTTTGGTCACTCTAAAAGGGCCTTTAGGTTTAACTAATAGTCAGTGTCAAATACGTCAATGTTGACGGGACATACACACATAATTAAGAGCCTTTTACACCGGTTCAACGTGATTAACTGATTCAATTTAAAAATTAAATATCTTAATATCTTTAAAACGTTCCCTTTAAGTTATCGTAAAAAAAAACACGGTGTATATAACAAAGTTATTTTATTAACCAAATCAAATACCAAGCTCTCTTGCTTATTGGTAACAGCAACTACTTTAGTGTTTCAACTAACATGGAATCAAGACGGTTATGCTCAACAATCAAAATCATGCTAGAAGAAGCATCAAGCTCATTTTTAGTGTACCTCAGTGAAAATGAATAAGTAAACATTTCGATTTAGGATTGGAATTTGCTGTCGCCATCGACTTTGTAACGTATAGAAAGAAGGGCGAACTATACGTTATAAGCACCTGTTACTACTTAGCCGTCTTTCATGGCTTTAGAATAGCCATTATTTGTTTCGTGACTTAAATCCAACTATCGGAATTTAAATTGCGCGTATATAATTACAATAACACAACTAAGTAAGTGTTTAATTGTTTGTGACATATGTATCATCCAACATTGTAGGGTTAATAATGGTAAACCATATTAAAATATTTTGCTGAGTTAAGAACTTAGCCATCAAACAGAACAGACAAGTGACAGGTGAGTTTTTTATATGAAAAAAAAAAAACATACGTGACAAACAGACGAAAAAAACGCAAAAAATACTTACATAAACGAAAGGCCTGTTCTCACGTCGTTGTTGTGTTGTTTTGTGTATGTAGTTATGTACCTACACCTCGTTGTTTTAAAGCAATCTACTCAAAAAAAAAATTAACATGTGCATTAACATCTATAATATCTAATGCCTTACCTGGGGTCCTGGGGACATACGGTTGCACGGACATATGTTTAGAAATAAGTTGACAAACTGGTTGTTTGATGTGCTATTACAGTATAAAGGATTTTCTCGAGCGTAATATGAATGTTAATTTGTCATTTTATTTTAATTATATCGTTTTTTATTACCCATAGTACAAGCCTAGAAATTAGTTTGGGACCAAGTCAATTGGCGTGACATTGTCTCCTGGTATTTATTATTTATTTAATACTAAATAAATGCAATCGTTGCATTTGTATCTTTTGTAGTCTTGTGTGTACAAGAAGTTTTTAAATGAGAACACATTGTGATGTTTCTCGCCGGACAGCTGTTTCCTACAATATTACTCTTATTGTCCGGCAGCTTGAGCATGTCGCCACTTTCCCGATCACATGGTTGAGAGAGGCGATGGCTGAGATACGCGTCATAGTCGTGAACGGGTGCTGTTTGTAGGGTCCGGTCTGTTCACGTTTGCAAGGACTTTTTGTTCAATTTATTATCCTAGTTATATGGCTTTTGACGTAGAGACCTCGTCGTGTTGTTCTCATAGTCATTATTTTATTGTATGTTAATGTTTATTGACCTTACATTTGTAATAATTTTATCTTTGCTAGTTTTAAGAATTTATTGTTTATTACTTTATTACCTTATTATTACTTTACTTAATGTAACTTACTTTTAAGTATAATTATGTTTTTTATGATTGAAAAAATGACCTTCTGCTGGAGTTTCTTGCGGCGCTTCTTCTCCGCAATTATGGTCTTGACCGAAGCGCTGGTAGATTCACTGTACATTACCGACGTGTAAAAGAGCCCGCATGTGGCCAATTTACTGAATAAATATTTTGAATTTTGAATTTCGGCCACAAAGCCCGTCCCCTTCGGCCTCCAACCGCAAGTAATGTCGCCATTGTTTTCTCGTTTATTTTCACTGTGTTATTGCATCATGTTCTCAATAAACATGGACGTATTTTGTTAACACGTTTAAAGTTAAAATAATGAATCTGATGTTCTTAAAAGATTTTGTGTTGCAATAGGTAACATTAACCATGGGTACATTTTTGGGAATATTACAAACTTATGATGGATACGTCACTAAGAAGTCGTCCTTCTGTCGTATTTCCTTTAAAATATGTATTTTTGAACCGTAATAAGAAACCAGTTGATTTTTTTGCAGAATTTATGAAATTAAAACATAAAATAATAATTTTTGTTCACATTTTCTGTAAATTTTCTTCAAAATAACGACTCTGGCTGTCACTTTACCCCTTCTTATTGAAAACCCGACTTCATAGGCGTCCCACGTACTTAATCCGGTATCGTATCAACGTCCATCCCTATTCCAGCCACTATTACTTTACTAGTAATAAACTCGAACATAAAACGGAAATACGAGCCGACTTAAAACGTGGATTTGTAAAATATATGCCAGCATACGTAACCTACATACGACTAGCCTACTTCTCAAACCTCCTTCATCATACCCAGACAGAAACTTGCTAATGCAACCTAAAGATACACAAAATAAAGTACAATTTCCAAGCTGGCGTGACAATGATATACGAGTTTGGGAAGCGAAGTGGTAGAGCCACCCTAATTGATTTTCTCCCTCCCCCAAGAATGCCCCCTTGGTATGAACATTTCAAAAACTCATTTCGTGTAAGACAACTACAGGTAATTGATATGGGGGAAATAGTTTAAAAGCAATTTTGGGTTAGGGTTGGAGAATAGAGCTTCGATTTGAGACTATAAATACGAGTATGTATGTTGTTAAGGCACTGAATCTGATTGCTCTTAGAACCCTGCCGCAGAAAAGCAATGATTCATTTTGACGTTAGTTTCTTTATCGCGATATGTTGTTTTCATTTCCACAGAGTTCTTGGTGATAATTAAAATATGTAATAATATAATTATGAGGTTTTTGATAGGTATTTTTTTACGGTATTTTAGCTAATAAATTTAATATATAGGGATAAGATCCGGAACGAGGTCATACGACATAAGACTAAGGTGACTGATATTGTCCAAAAATGTAGCAAGCTGAAGTGGCAGTGGGCTGGCCATGTCTGTCGCAGAACCGACGAGAGGTGGAGCAGGAAGGTTCTCGAATGGAGACCACGCTTAGGCAAACGTAGTGTAGGACGCCCCCGGCTAGATGGACCGATGACCCGAAGAAGGCAGCTGGCAGTGACTGGATGCAAAGGGCGGCAGATCGTGCGTTGTCCAGCAGTGGATTGCAACAGGCTGATATTGATGATGATTGATGATGATGATTATGATGATGAATTTAATATACAGACTTGCGAACCTACTTCCTTACGCCCGCCCTACACACACATTCAGAATGTACTGAATAAGGGCCAGTCAATAGCACCCGAAACTGACGTACGTGGATGATGTTTAGACAGGTGCACCTGGCGTTCCATAGTCTCTGCATACCCCATCGGGAAACGGGCGTGAAGGTGTATGTATGTATATACTTGCCAACCTCTCGTCATCTGCTACTCGTTTACCACTCTTGTCAAAAGAACCTAGACCAAGTTTTCAAAAGAATTGCTGGAACCGATGGTAATTAAGGTTTCGGCAAGTTGTATGAACAGCAGCTGACGAAAAACAGCTGACACGTCATGAAGAAGAATGAAAAGACAGAAATGAAAAAACGGGAGAAGACTAGCACAATAAAGTTTGTAACCTGGGACCATAGCCGAGATGCAGAAACACCCAAAAATTTCGATTTTATACTTTCCGAATATTCATTTGTCCGAATTTTCATTTATCCGAACAGTAGGTATGTTATACTGATAAATTAAACTTACAATAAAATTGCTTTATGTAGATTAGGTTAGGTTTGATTAATAAGCAATATCACAAAATAAAGGCTTCTATCAAAACATTGTTGTATTCGGAATTATGAAAATTCGGGATTCTGATCAATTCAGAATTATGACTAATCGGACTTATGTATGTTTGTTTTATGGGATGACAGTTTAGCAAATGGTTTATCGTTACGCACGATAATGCCCTCCCCGTGAACTTTAAATTGTAAAAAATATGATGGTCATATCTATTATATCATAACTTCTTGAACAACATTAAATACTTCGAAAATAACCTTGAAACTTTAGAGGGAAGCAACTGTCGACCGGTGTGGACGTCAGTCGATAGTGTTTAATTATTGATGTTCCCCCCGTGTTGGTACCCAAGGCAAAATTACGTTCAAGACTCCATTTTTAATTAACAATTGACAACATTTCCAAAAAAAAAGCATTACTCGTAAAGTTTTTCCGCGTTTATAATAGCTGGTTAAAAATTTGACTACCCGTATTTTTCGGTTTTTCTATATTTAACTTAAATTCGTCGTTAGTAATTTATTAAAGAAATAGTCATTAAAAAGACCGTATATACAAAGTTAGGAATACTGATGTCGTGATCTTAGCATGATATAAAATAAAAAAGTAACTTTAAACATAAACAGAACTGACTCTCATGTCATGTCACTCACTTGTCAATCATTCGCTGCCGTTCGTTCACAAATTTGTTATTTTGCGTAATTTAATTAATTACATAATTTGTAGACGCCATTAAAATAAATAAACTATTTTCCGTTTACTGCTTTGCATCTGCTTTGAGTTTCTTTCGTCAGACAGATAAAAAATGAACATGACAGTTGTATATTTTTTTCAATTCCTTTGGTAATAAATGGACTAAGGGCACTATAAGTTTATTCCTAACATTCACAATCCAACTTTTTGTACTGTTTTTCCTAAATAAATAAAAAAGTACTGCATAAAAAAATCCAAAGATATTTTTACTGTAATCAGCATTGTAAAATCTAGAAACGGTATTTTATTTTACTACCTTAGCACATCACATAATGAATTGTTGTCAATTGTATGAACTGACAGTTTCCGATACTAGCGAGCGTTGAATACATGCAAAGTTATTTAAGTCCCAAGTTTTTCTAGACCCATTTAGATGAAAGGTATTATTCGTTTTACAATTGCGGAAAAGAGAAGAGAAGAGACTGTATGATAATGCGAAGCAATATGATATGGCGTAGAACACGGTCTTAATAATAGTCTTCCGCGTTTGACTGGCATACAGGGCATGGCACTGGCATGAAGGATAACATAATAATTTACTGGGTGTAGGTATATCGGATGATTGAAAATTGTTTGGTCTAAAAAAAACAAAACATGTTTTTTTGTAAATTTTAGACTACCGTAAAACGGGGCTATTTGGGAACCACGAGGCTATTTGGAACCCAAGTAATTATAAGCTTTTAGTTGATATATTGTTGTCATGGCAATAATAGAACTAAAAACTTAGCCTGACAACAAATTTTACAGTTCTATCATAGCCATGACAAAAAATATATCAACTAAAAGCTTATGATTACTTAGTTCCAAATAGCCCCGTGATTACCAAATAGCCCCATTTTACGTATACAATTTTAGACCAAAAACTTCAGAATAGACAATATGTATGCTAAAAAATAAGTGTGCCATTCAAAATTACACCAAGACCAAAAAAAATTAGCACATGAAATTTTAAACCATGCGTATGGCAGCCTAATTTACTTAATGTAGTTACTAAGTTTATTAATCTAGGACATTGGATCACCGAGGACCTCTCTGATGATCTTGACGTAGAATAGGAGCGTAGAGCATTGGCAGTGAGGAGCAACCTGCTGGATTTGCCAGATGTGCGCGCTGTTCGAAGGAAAATAACCCTCTTTAAAGCATTTGGTCAGACATTTTACATTTGCAGTCTGTGATCAGATGTACTCAAAGATCTGTCACGCCATAAGCGTCCCGTATAACAATGATTTTAGGATGATATTGGGACTGGCTCGATTCTGCAGAGCATCATGCATATTTGCAGAGGCTCGTGTCTATGGTTTTCAGGCCGTAATGCACAAAGGAGTTGCCTCCCTGATGCACCGCATAAGTGGCAGTTCGAGTAGCCTACTAAACAAGATTTTTGATAGGTTGCACTGTCCCATAGTTCCTCCCATGCTAATCTATGAACTGTATATTTTTATTAGAAATAATAACGTATAAATAAATAAAATATAAATCATTGGACATACACCAGGGACCGGCCCGCTATCCCATTCAAGGGGTTCTAAATAGATTTTTATAAGGATTTTTTAAGAAAAGGCGTATCGCTTGAAAGCCGTTCGATTTGCTTTTTTAAGCGCTATTTATAAGGGCTACCCCATGGCTACCCTTACAAAGAGATTGGAATGGGTATTTCAAAAGGATTAACTATACAAATCCGTTTCGTACCTATGAGTCTTGTTTGATTTGTCTTTTAAAGCGCTATTTTTTGAGTGATACCAGAACGAGTATCCCTTTCTTTAATTTAAAAAAAGCAGTTCGATTGATTTTTTAAGCGCTATTTATAAGGGTTACCCTTATAAAAAGCCGTTCGACTGGCTTTTTAAGCGCTATTTATAATGGTTACCCTTATATTTTGTTATGCAACAGTACATAATTATACGTAATGCATACAAATTCGCGGGCATTCTCTGTTACATAAAAAATCTCTTCTCAATTTTGAATTATTAAGTTGTCAACTACTAAGTACTAAATTGATATTATCTATTTGATTCAATTGCAATTCTCTGCAAGTGCAACAATGGTATTGTAATTGTAGGAAAAATCAATTCCAAATTACATTTCACTAATTCCAAATTGCAAATTCATCTCTATCTAGTTATCACTGCCGTATAGAGTTCTGTCAAATCAGGAAAATGTTTCATTCATCATTTTATATCGCAATCAACTAGGCAACAGTGATTGCAAAATGCTGATGGAGAATAAATGATTGCAATCATTATTTTGATTGCTTGTGAATTCTGAAATTATCAGCCATTTTAATCGAAAATAATTTGTAGCGATTCGATACTTTCCTACCCCGTCATTGGGGCTCTACTGTTAACAATCGAAGTCCAGGTAAATATGTCCCTTTCTATCGACTGCGTAAATACTGAAGAGTGAAAGGATGAAGCTTTTGAAATTGCGTATATGGTGAGTTAACTGGAAAGATTAATCGCGGTCCAAATATAATTTTACCAAGAAAATATTTTTTAAAGACTGGTACTGCAAGATAACCACATAATTTCGTAGAAACCGTGTCCCCTAGACAAGTTTTTTTTTAAATATTTTGATGACAAAGTTATCATTAAGTTATTTAGGTGTTTGGTTTAGGCCCAGCATTTTTATCACGAACCATCTTCTAAGTCTTACTTTATTTTAACCTACAGTCTTACTTTTATTTTGAGGTATAAACAGGTATATTTGTCAAGAGTGCACTAAGCTAAATTGCAGTAAAGTGCAGCAAATTGAATTTCTCGTGAACACAACTTAACTCTCCGGATCTTGGGCAAGTACTTAAGCTTCGAAATAACTTGAGAACTTCTTAGCTAATTGAACAAGTATTGATGATGGGAAATTTAAATTAATTTTATAGAAACTATGAATTTTGTGATACTCCCACACTGCGATTTGCCTAGTTAGCGGGCCTCTGTTTAATGGCATGGTTGTCCAATTTGCGTCAACCAAGTTAAGTGTCTCTACATGATAGAAGGCGCTAACAATGGGCCTCATAAGGAAGCTCAAGGTCACTCAGAGGGCTATGGAGAGGGCTATGCTCGGGGTTTCTCTGCGTGATAGAATCAGAAATGATGATATCCGCAGTAGAACTAAGGCTACCGACATAGCGCGAAGAATAGCTCAACTTAAGTTAGGTTCTTGAGTGGCGTCCGCGGACCGGGAGACGAGCTGTAGGTAGGCCTCCAACAAGATGGAGTGATGACCTTGTGAAGATCGCGGGAACGCGGTGGATGCGAAAAGCACAAGACCGGTCCGGTCTGAGCCTTGGGGGAGGCCTATGTCCAGCAGTGGACGTCTTTCGGCTGACATGATGAAGTTAACTGTCTTTCATGAAAACAATTTGCAACGTTTGAATAAAAGACGAGTATTTTTACGGTTAAAAAAAACAAACAAACAGTTACAAAGGCACGCACCTCCAGAGCGTCAGGGTGATCGCCGCGACTTCCTCTCGGTCCGGTACTCGTGTACCTTGGTGAGCTCCAACGGGGCGTCCGCCCCTAACAGCCCACACCGATATGACCCTCTGCGGGCGTCGCAAGAGTCAGAAACATTATAGTCATCTTGAATGAAAGAACGAATACCTCCTAACCCAAGTGTAAAATTTAAAAGGAGGATTTGACAAGTTTTTGTAAAAAGTTTACATACATACATAAACTCACGCCTACATTCCCAGCGTGGGGTAGGCAGAGCTAAAGAATTACCAACAAGTCTTAAAACTTCTTGATAATTCTGTAACCACATTTTGCACAAGTAGGCTAAGATGTTTCCCAGTGTATTAGTGACAGGTGGCAAGCCCATCGCCTAACAGTATTACAAGCCTTTATTCCCTTAGTCGTCTCTTACGACGTATACGGGAAGACATGGAGAGGCACTATTCTAACCCGGTAACCACACGGCAAAAAGTTTGTTAATAATAAATGTTTTTTTTTGTTTAAAAAAAAAGAGGGACTTGTTCTTTGCGGCGAGAGCGTCCGGCCAGACAGATGCTTCGTGCAGGGCCATACTCCGTGTAATTCCGGAGTACAGGCGTCTGCAGATCACTAAGCAGGCCTGCCGGTGAGGCTCGTAGTCGAAACTGCAAACCCGGACGAATAACAGAGTGGAGGGAGAATAGCTGGGTTTTTAGTGGATATTCTGGCCACTCTCGGTTGGTGAGTCCCACATAACCACATAAGGCTCCCCCGGGCCCACGTGAGATGCGTAAAAGCATTTCGCCAGCGTAAAACAGCCCCCCAGATTGGGCAGCCTGCCCAAGGTGGCCGTGGCACTCACCAGCTTTGGAGCGAGTTGTATCACGTGACTCATTTAACTTAGGCTAATATCACACAGGGCCTCCATTCTACTTGGTAAAATACTGCCTTTTCCATCGTATTGTTTATAACTCAGCCGCCATTACTGTCAAGTAAATAAGAGCTATCGTAACGTTGACATTATGATAACAATGTCAAAAGGAATATGGTTTTGAAGAGTAGAATAGAGAGCCACTAGAACATTTAATTTATTAAAAATGCCCCTGATAAATGTATAAGAAAGATAATAAGAAACGTTGTGATTGTAATAAGTTTCTGAGAACAGATCCTTCCGCTAAGCAATATAGATGGGACGTACGTGCGCGAATTCGCGTCGCTGTAACAGGAATTAGAACAGGAAAACCTTTATTTTTATGTTAGACGAGGGTATCGAGCTATCGGACCAGCTGATGGAAAGAGATCACATCCATGTACACCAGCAACACTAGAGCGGTAAGAGCGGTCACTTGCCTTTCAGGGGGGAGGGGGGGGGGGCATTGTGACATGGCTATGCAATTCATTTTACCGCGAGAGTAAAGGACAGAGCTATAGCAGTTATATAGCTCTGTCCTTTTCTCTCACCGTAAACTGAACTGCAAAGTTAGGTCATAATAACCCCCCAGTAAGTTTTTATCGTTATCAGGGGTTCTCCATACGAGAAAAGTTTTTATCAACTCAAATTTGGTATAATTGAGTGAGGTGGGCTCATGTAGATTCAAATCGAAATCGAATTCAAATCGGAATGTAATAAATACGGCGATACGAAACCCTCAGTGCGCGAGTTCGACTCGCACTTGACCAATTTTTATTAGACTTGTCTATGTGCTACATTTTCAAAAGTCTTAATCTACAAATCAGCTAGTAAGTACGTTCGCAACAGCTGCAGTGATGCACCGAGCCTGGAGCGACCTACTTCGTATGCAGGGCGCGCCGACGCAACAAGTGCATGATGGATGAGTCTGCGGCTGCGGCTTAGTGGTGATCCACTTGCGATGAACCGAGTTTGAACCTTGGGAATTAATTATTAAGTGAATAGGATGATAAGATTTGACAATTGATTTATAAGTTAGAACTGCTAGGAATGACCAAGACAGTCCTACAAAGCCTTCCCGACGATCAGTCCTGGAGGGTCACGGAAGCTTACAATAATGCGCTTAAAAAAAAGAATAATCATGTCCAAGCATGTTTGAAAACAGATTCTGCAACTTTTTTTTTAAATAGAAAATT
This sequence comes from Acleris emargana, assembly GCA_927399475.2. Lineage (NCBI taxonomy): Eukaryota > Metazoa > Arthropoda > Insecta > Lepidoptera > Tortricidae > Acleris > Acleris emargana. The sequence continues at coordinate 6,356,573 of OV656860.1, forward strand.
CTTTCCTAATTTAAAGGAAACGTATCGGTCCAACTATACCTCAATATCTTTAAAAAAACTTTATTAAAAACTCTGCCCGATGATGCAACGGAGGCTCGGGTTATGTTTCACTTTGGCATTATATTTTAATAACTAGCCTCTAACAAAAGTCTAATAAATCTTATTAAACAAAATGTCAGCCAAATACCACCATCACGGAACAAGGGTGCCTTTATGCCGAAATTAAGAACAAAACCCAAGCCAAATTGTCTTGTATCGCCAAATAAATGTATCCCAATTTCAACCTTACTTGCGCTCAATTTGGTTTATAAAGGGGTGACGAATATTTGGACTTAGACCATGTTTGTTCCAGGTAGATAAGAGTCAAATAACAATTAGGTCTAGACTCTAGACGATGAATGTCGCGTATTTTTTAATTTGACAGAACAAATGGCATTGTTCATTGAGTAAGTCAAACCGAGCTAAGAGCTCAGTCTGACGAAAACGCAAGCATGTTATTGAACCAATTAAAAGTGATTGGGATATTATTGTTTTGCCATATTACTTGAAAGTAATGGCAGCCGATTAAAAAAAAAAAACACGCCGTAAAGGTTACCGAGGTTTACCGAATGGAATAAGCCCTGTACATATACAACTTGATGTATACTCTTTTTGGCTTTGCATAGTTGGATAATAAACTCAGTGCCCGGACCATTTGTATCTATTCTAACCGCACCTAATATCCTGTACTCGGTTCTGAACGAGCAAACATTTTTATAATAATAACCCTTACTCTATCCGCGAGGGTTGCATGACGTCACTAATGTAATCCGACGCGCGTGACGTCACCAGTGGAGTGAGCCCGCTCCAATTTGAATTGCGCCGAGCTTTTCATGTACACTCAGGGGCAAAAATAACGGGTCAGAGTGCGTTTTTCATACAAACGAGGCTATTTCGAAGCCTTGGTTCCTTGCCAGGGGTTGTTTTGAGTGGGATTTAATGGTGGATACTCCGAGGTTCAATAGAGGAGGTCAAATGTTCTTAAGATACCTAACTCATCGCACAAACAGTTAACACCACAGCGAGAGAGTTTAGGTTAGCATTTGGATTTCCTTACATTTTATTGCCATTTTAGTATATGTTTTTCTGAAGATGCACAATTTGGGTATCCTAGGCACTCTGGAAGTACTGTATCGATGCTCGGGGTATCCATCATCAGATTTAGCTAAAAGCATCCCCTGGCGAAAAACCAAGGCTTCGGAATAGCCTCTTTATTATGAAAAACGCATTCCGACCCGTTTGTTTTGCCTTTGAGTGTACTTACCAGTACGTACTTGTAGTGAGCTGTTTTCTGTTGTTTATTTTTAATTGAGTTGAGCTGGACAGTAATTCTCTTATAATATGTAGCCTTTCATGAAAGTAATCTACTTTCATCAAAGTATGTAGCTGAAATTACTTGAACTTATCATCATCGAGAAAACGTGTATAGGGATTGGTTTACCCCTTATAGGCTAGAGGTCTCGTTTTCGAATGTGTGCTTTATTTGTTCTTTACATTAGAATTCAAAATAAATTTAAATAATCAAATATTTTAACCTATAATTGGTTAAGCATGTCTCGTGTCTATTTAGTACTGTAAATTTTAGATAAATCCCCCCCCCATACTCGTATAACGGTGACCCCTTCTTTAAGAGCTGATATCTCTCAGACGGCTCAACCGATTTACGTGAAAGCTAGCTATGAAGTAAGAACCACCGCTAGAACATCGTCGGACTCGCGCAAGGGTTCCGTATGTAAGATTTTCATACCCCACATGTAGTGATGTGCCGCGGGAATATTCCCGTTTCCGAGAATGTTCCCGTCGAGAATTTTCAACGAAATTTCCTATATTTCCGAGAATATTCCCCAAACCGGAAAACGTTGAAAATAGTAAATGAAGTATATTAAATCTTAAATAAAAATAATTGTAGTGGATGGCTTATCGCCATAAAATGATGTGTAAATATTGTGTTACTGTGTAAAACCTTTTTCATAATATTGCAAGTATTTTTTAACACAATTTAAGTTGATATCTTGTTTTTCATTTGAATTAAACTGATTGATCTGTTTTAGTAGTACATAAAAACCACTATTACATAAAATATAGTTTAAATATAGGTTAGGTTTATGTGTGGTTATAGAATTAACAACAAGTTTTAAAAGTAATTCTATAGCTCTGCCTACCCCACTTTGGGAATGAAGGCGTGAGTTTATGTATGTATGTATGTAAATATAGGTAATAAGTGACAGATATTTAAATTAATTTAATATAAAACATTTGGTTGCATTAGCTAGGTACATGTTTAGCCATTAAATATATGCATCTCTTTCTCTCAACAGATCTGCTATCTCTTTTCCCCTTCCTAGCAAAACAGCGATGCGATAGCTCAACTCAGTCGTGTTTCGTATTCGGTGCAATAAACATGTGCGTGTAAGTGCTGTCTTAAACAATGAAGCCAAAAAGTAGTTTCAACACAAAAAAAAAACAAAAAACTCTAGAATCATTGAGAATATTCTCGAGAATATAGAGAATATTCTCGAGAATATAGAGAATATTCTCGAGAATATTGAGAGTTTAAGTTGAGAGATGACTTTATACTACATGCTATGTAACTATCGGCTGTGTACTTCGTTTTGTACGTAATGCCCGAAAATACAACAAAGTATACATACAAAAATTCAAAATTCTCGTATATTTCCCATAAGCGGGAATATTCCCGGGTACGTTTCCGAGAATATTCTCACTTGAAGAATATTCTCGGAAACGGCACATCACTACCCACATGACACGGTTAACTCAATTCTTTCGCCTTTTCTTGCATAAAGGCCCATTTGTCATTGCTTACATATCGTCATACGTAAAGTATGAAAACGTGGTGAGTCTGTTTTAGGGCTTTGTAATACGGATAGATTCAGGAGGTTATTATGACGTAGCTATGCAGTTAATTTAAGGGCGAGCGTAAAGGACAGAGCTATAGCAGTTATATAGCGCTGTCCTTTTCTCTCAGCGTAAACTGAACTGCAAATCTACGTCATAATAACCCCCCAGATGTCAAAGATAGATAGATGATATTCGTAATTTTCACGGCAATGTATGGCCGGCAACTATGGGCATCTTGCTCTATCATACTAAGTAAAGCTGAAAGAGTAATCTGTATTTGCAAATGTTGATCGTTTAGCAGCCTAAGTAGTCTCATAGAGAGGAGGAGGTTTTATTAATCCGGTATTTTATTATTGATTATGGAGATATTGATGCGATTTAAACTATATACACTATAAGTATGTACAGTAATAATTTGAATAATTAAGAACTAATGTAAATGTACACAACTACAAAAAGAATACCCCCTCTAATAAATCCGTTCACGGCATTGTACCTACCCACGATGCCGGCTGCGTTACCTCCCTGGATAGTTAAACCTATCCTTTGGGAGAGGTAAGCGCCAGCTCTGGGATCTCCGGAGGCGTCAATAAGTTGATGTGAAACTTGGCGAGATGTGTTTCAACCCCCATCGCAAAAAAATTAATATATTTTGATGCCGATGACGTCAAAATGATGAAATTTTACACACAGGGAGCTCTCCTTTCATTTGACAGGTGTTTAAGTATGTATTATTGGGTACAAATAAAAAAATGAAAAATAAGAAGCGCAAAAAAAAAGGCTAAGGGCGATTGTGCACTACAAGGAATTTTAATGTCCGGCAGTCCGATTTTGCACAAACTAGTCCTTATGGGTTAGTATTTATTGCGTAACCATAAAAAACCGGATTACCGGACGGTAAAATTCCTTGTAGTGCACAATCGCCCTAAGGGACTGTTGCTCTTTCAGCCATCTAAGGACGGGCATGTTTTTGCGAAACTCAGAGCTTTGTTTTTATTTTTTATTTTATTTTTCTTCTCGTTTTGTGTTCATTTAATTATGTGTGTGTAACCTTCCGTGGTTTCACCTGATGGTTCCAACGGAAGACCAGCGCTGACTTTAATGCCAGCATTACGCTGAGTTGGGACCATTTCGTGGCTTCTTTCTTCTTGTATTTGTTAATCTGTTCTTTGTTATGTATGTCACGAATAAATGATTTTCTTTCTATTTTTCTTTTTCAAAATGATTATAGTTAAATACAGCTTAATCGCGATCAAAATACGGATCACGGCAGCATCGCATGTATTTTTTCACCATGCATAACTAAAAATGGCAAATTGAGACTTATTTATGACTATTTAATCATAATATTTTTTATTACAACATAAAAAACTTTTTTTAATGGTAATGTTACTGCATCATTTTTGCCACCTTTCCTCCTTCCTCAAATAGTTTCATTTACGTTTTAGATATGAAGTAGGTATTTATTTTAACTCATACATGATTAAATATGATTGAAGACCATTTCATAATTACAATAAAACCATTTAGAATCATTCTCTATGTAGCGTGACGTCATTTTTGTGTCAACGGCATGAAAAATACCCTGGTAATAATTAACTTGTTAAATAGAGTTAACCTAGGGCTTAACATTTACTTGTAAGCAGGCCTTAGAGACAGTTCTAGCGACACAGTCTTTTCTTGTATTCGTAGGTACTCGTATTATAATTCTTTTCCGCCATGCTGGGGCTGCATTACGTCATTAATGTCAGTCGGCGCGTGACGTCACCAGCAGAATGAGTTCGGGTCCAATTTGAAACGCGACGTGCCCTAGCTGTGGCTGGGAGGGCCGGTGGCTCGACGCTAACTACATAGGTTTAAGGAGCGATGTACAAGTTGCTGAGATTCTCGGAAATATTTAAAGGCATTGGAATGTTCTCTTTTTATACCAAATTTTAAAAGTGCTTTCACTGGGTAACTTATTCTCGCTGGTTAGTAATTTTTAGACGAATTATAAAATGACTTGCTTAAAGACTTCTTCGCAATATGTACAGGTTCTTTACAATAATGAGGAAAATGCGGGTAGTTTCTCGCCAACCACGCCGCTCGTACCGAGTAGCTGGTGACAGGGCGCTGGCCCGCAGTGTTCGTCGTGCTGCGGCCGCGTGCTCGTGAATAGGGACTACGGGCGAGCCGGAAACATGTCAAGCGTTATTTGTCATTATTTATATGAGTAACCAGTTGTGATATCTATAACATAGGTATTTACAACGGTTATTATTATTTTATCCGAAACACCTTTCAACGAACGTATTACGCAGAATCGCTTCATCGAAAGGCATTTCTCGCTTCATGTTAGTCACACGTCTAACCTAACCTACGTAATATTTGTTTAAAATATCCTGATAACATCATCGTTTCAGTAGAAAATAGCGTAGATGAAATGAAACGCGATGAAATGATACTTACGGAACAATATTCTATGTTAATTAACAATATTTTATTTAACAATATTTGACGACGCGCTGGCCTAGTTGGTAGTGACCCTGCATACGAAGCGAGCGGTCCTGGGTTCAAATCCTGGTAAGGGCAGATATTTGTGTGATGAGCGCGAATATTTGTTCCTGAGTCATGGATGTTTTCTATGTATTTAAGTATTTATATCTCTATATAAGTATTTATATCGTTGTCTAGTACCCATAGTACAAGCCTAGAGCTTAATTTGGGACTAGGTCAATTGGTGTGAGATTGTCCCCTGATATTTATTATTTATTATTTATTATAATATGCCTACGAGCTCTTTCCCACGGACGTCCAGTTTCGCAGGAGCGGTTTTTTACTGGATACCGCAAAAATCATACTTTTGTTCACACTCAGAAGTTTACATCCTGTTTATTACGGGATAGCATTGGCAGACACCGTACCTATCAAGTAAAAAACCGTATGCGGACGCTAGTGGGAACACTTCCATTAAACTATATGTCACAATGACATTGTAAAACATTTTGTTTGACACTTCTTACTACTTGAATCATAACGTCACGGTGACACAGTTCTATGGTGGGTCAGGGTGCCACTGGGCTGATAGTACAGTCAGCTGCAGAGAAAAGGATACCCCCCCTCCTGGTAAGGATCGATTTTTTTCAAAAACCTGTGGTTAAATTTATATGATTTTTCGGTGAATTGAAGATTTTACTATTGTCTACACATAAACTCAAAATCATTTAAACCTAACCACAGGTTTTCGAAAAAAAAAAAACCTTACCAGGAGGGGGGGGTATCCTTTTCTCTGCAGCTTACTGTACGTAACTAAACTGGATACCGGTTTTTACTGAATCTAGTCGTCCGGTTTGTAGTGGCAAAACCGTACACCACAATTCGAACGCATCCGATTTTTGCAGTATCCTGCAAACCGGATGCTCATGTGAATGTTACCACAGTATCACGTATACCACTAAACGTGATGCTGCAAAAAACCGAACCCGCAAAAAACGGGAAGTTGCCGTGGGAAAGGGCTCTATCTACTTGTAATATTTGATGTTATAAATCAGACAGTATTACCTATTAGTTATTATTTATTAAATTACTAGCGACCCGCCCGCGGCTTCGCCCGCGTGGAATGTATTATACATATAAACCTTCCTTAAGAATCACTCTATCTATTAAAAAAAACCACATCAAAATCCGTTGCGTAGTTTTAAAGATTTAAGCATACATAGGGACAGACAGCGCAAGCGACTTTGTTTTATACTATGTAGTGATGATAAGAGGTATTTATAAGGCTTGTAGTATTTGTTAGGCGATGGTCTTGCAACCTGTTACTAATACGCTACTAAACACCTTAGCCTAACTGTGTAAAATGTGGTTACAGAATTATCAACAAGTTTTTAGAGTTGTCGGTAATTCTGTAGCTCTGCCTACTCCACTCTGGGAACGAAGGCGTGTGTTTATGTATGTATGTATAAGAGCTAAGTTAACCATTATTTAAACCACGGTTAACCCCAACACCACCGGCTGCACGCCCTAGTAGATGAGCAGAGCTGAAGGAAAATGCCATTTGTGTGCGTAATCCCGTGCACGTGCACGATTACCCACGCGTGTGTGCGTGGCGTACTCACTGGTGTGCGGATTATAGTCTATCTGTGGGGGTAGATGTCGTTTTGATAGATAAGGGATTATTTGAATAAAATAACGACGTTGCTTACTCAATTTGTAATTTAGTTATTGATGTTTGGTAGTTTAGATGCGGGTTTGTAAGAAGCCTCTTGCAAATACTGAGCTGACAAAGTATCGTTATTTAGTTTTATAAGTTCAAGCGTTCATATTCCCGCCCATATAACGTCAGTGGGGTAATTACGTCAAGTGGCTTGACAATAGATGCAACTTTTCGTCACGAACTTTTAAACGGGAGATAAACTAAACTAAACTAAACGGGACGAAATTGCCCCACTGACGTAATAGTCCCGCATAACCTTACTTGATTATTGAAGCAAAATTAAACGAAGTTCTAAAGTCTAGGGAATAGTTTACCAGGGCCTTTAATGCTATAATAACGCAATATAAATATATTACGACGCGCTAGCCTAGTTTGTAGTGGTCCTGCCTACGAAGCTAGCGGTCCTGGGTTCAAATCCCGGTAAGGGCAGATATTTGTGTGATGAGCGCGAATATTTGTTCCTGAGTCATGGATGTTTTCTATGTATTTAAGTATATACTTATCTATATAAGTATTTTTATCGTTGTCTAGTACCCATAGTACAAGCCGAGAGCTTAGTTTGGGACTAGGTCAATTGGTGTGTTATTGTCCCCAGATATTTATTTATTAAAGTTTCGCGTGATTTTGTATTCGACGTACGGCGTTCAATGTTCAGGTCCATATCTAAATCGTGAAGCATCGATACAGCGGCATCGGGCTGGATTCGGGACAGATCGGGATGTTCATTGCTGATCTACCCTTTCTAATAATATAGAAAAGTAGCACATTTCTTATGACTACATTTCTAGGGATAACGTAGTTGGACTGAAAAAAGTAAGATCATTTTTAGATGCCTATAATACCAGGCGGATACAGGTGTAGTGAATAATGTTTTGCCATCGTTTTTCGTCGGAAAAGTTCTTTTTTTTTGTTTTTTTTTTATTGCATGGGAAGGCAAACGAGCACCCAGGCCACCTGATGGTAAGTGGAAACTGTGACCCATAAACATTCGCATTCACAAGACTGCAAATGCGTTGCCAACCCTGAGGACTAAGATGGAATGCCCTTATGCTAGTTATTTCACCGGCTGTCTTATCCCCAAACCGGAACACAACATTGCGAACACTGCTGCTTGGCGGTAGGTTAATGGATAAGATGGTGGTACCAACCCGGACGGACCCTGCACAAGGTCCTCCCACAAGTAAAATCTTACTGTCTCAGTCAACTTTAGTACCCAGTATAAGCTAATTGAGAAAGCAAGATCATCCCACCCTCCACTTTCTCACATCGGTCTCTTAGACGCCGGGAGGGCTTCCATCCATATGTAGTAGAGTACCCAATGGTTCGCACGCACCGGTTTGCTGCGTCGTTTCTTATTCGCACTGCTAGGGAGTGGAACGCTCTCCCTGCGTCTGTATTCCCGGAATGAACCTTGGTGTTTTCAAGGCAAGATTGAATAGGCATTTTCTGGGTAAGCGTGTACCACCTTCAACCTCGTCGTCACTTAACATCAGGTGAGACTGAGGTCAAACGCAAACCCATTATGGATAAAATAAAATGAAAAATAAAGATCAATACGAAGTTATCCGACAAAAAAAGATGGCAAAACATTATTCACCACATCTGTATAAGGTATATAGAAGTCCATTCTCACACTTTGCATAATCATGAAGTTTGTGAATATCGATTATGTTGCCAGCAGTCAAACAACGCTAAACTTGTTGCGTCTGAAGGAATACTAGTAGTAATAATAGCATTGTTTTACTGTTGTCAACATTACAAATAATTCGTAACGTTGTGAAATGGGTCAGGGTGACTTCTTTTCAGGGGATTCCGGTAACCTTCGGGGAGGAAAGATGGCCGATTGGAAAATCTCCAGCAAACACTTTTGATTTCTCTTTACTGATTAAAGAAGAAGAAGACTTCTTATTTGGATTTTTCCGGTAAATTTCGGGGAGGGAAGATGGCCGATTGAAAGACCGGCTTGTACTTTTGATTTATTATATTTACTGATTTACTCTACACACTTGACACTGGCGAAATCACTGCGAAATACCGCGCTTAAAAAAAAAAAAAACTTCTTATCTGCCTGGTAGGTACTTTAGGCCACCGATGTAAAAGTAACCGTTACGTTAATACCGAGTTGAAGCCCTACAGCCGTTGGCATATGACATTAAGATATACTAAAGCTTTTTCAGTATAATTGGAATTTTCTTGATGTAGGTAGGCGTACATAATTATTTGAGCCATTATTTAGAATAATGTATCTACTATGCGGTCATCCAAATACCTTTTCAATCATGCTTCAATGGATAGTCTCCCTGACCCTAACTTGTAGCATGTAAAATTTCTACATAATATTTTTTAATTATTCAATAGTTTGATTTTGATATTAATTTGACCTTATAAAACACATCAATGCGTCCAAACGAAAGACTCTACTTATTACATACATACATATATTAAATCACGCCTGTTTCCCAGAGGTAGGCAGAGACCACTTCTTTCCAGTTGCTATGATCTTGACAAATTTCTTTCGCTTCTTCCACATTCATACATCAAGTCATGCACGCACGTCGGTTTCGGGTATTGGGCCCTTCCATTTCTTCCCGTGGATGTCGTAAGAGGCGACTAAAGGAATAAAGGCTTGTAGTACTGTTAGGCGATGGGCATGCAACCTGTCACTAATACGCTGGTAAACATCTTAGCCTAATTGTGCAAAGTGTGGTTATAGAATTATCAACAAGTTTTAAAAGTTGTTGGTAGGTAATTCTTTAGCTCTGCCTATCTCACTTTGGGAATGAAGGTGTGAGTTTATGTATGTATGTAAGATTCGGCCCTTTTTCTAGTATGTCTCCGATTTTTGATTTTAATGTGGGTACTTTACTTAACCTAAAGGGGATAACGCGTTAATCTGATATTACAATGTCACCACTCAGGTAGCCATAAATCTTTCTGATCACACTGGACACCAAGTTCAATATATTCATACATTACGTGTAGGGGAATAACGAGCCCTATCAATATTGATTGACGTCAATACCGGCACCTGAGTCAACAGAGGGGGCAGGGGGAGGTGTCAATAACACTTTGAAATTTAAATGCATCGTTAATGCGGAAACGAGGATGTGCACGCTGCCGTGGCTGGGGCGACGGGTTTGGGTTCCGCAGTGAACGAGGAACCCTCATAGTTTCATGTCCGTCTATCCGTCTGTCCGTCTGTACGTATGCCCAAAGCTGTAATTTGGCATAGTGATACATTTACTTTCCGCCGGTAAAATTGTTTTTTTTTCCGGTACTTGCCCCCCAGTATAAAACACCTAGGTCTCAACTAATCTTTAGGTTAGGTTAGGTTAGAGTTGTGTCTAGGCGCGAAGCGCCACAACTGCGCGGAATTGGAGCTCCGCGAAGCGGAGCTCCGTCGACTTCGCCTCTCGGTCAACGTTATACCAAAAAATAATTCGTCAAAAAAAAGTTATTCCAAACAAATGTTATACTAAACAATTCTGCGAGCAAACAATCTTATGCAAAACAATATTCGTCATTTAAATAATTAGACGAAAAGTTGGTATGCAAAAAAATATGTGGGGAAACAAAAATAGGCCGAACAATTTTAGTCCAACCGATATACACCTGTTTTTTTTACATTTTAACATCTAATGACTAATGAGGTATCATAAGATAACTCTTTAAAATCATTATATTTTTTTAGATTTGAAGGACCGTATAAGAAATATTGTACTTAAAAGGTCAAAGATAGAACAACCCGGCACCCGACCCGCACCGCCTCGCCTTGCAGTAATGTTTTACCAAATCATTATTTTGACAAACTATTTCATTTCGCAAAGAGATACTTCCTGCCGCCCACGCAAACCCATACAACCTATGTGATACGTAATGGTTTGAGCAAAAACACGTTTAATTGCGAAATGAAAGTTTGTAAAATGACATACTTTGTCGAAGGATGATTTGGTAAAACGTCAGGATACTGAGTGCATGTCCATACAAATCCATATAAATAAAACCAACCGCCTCGAGAGAGATATCTTGATTATCTTTATAGATATTAAAAAAAAAAAATACTTTTCATCACACTTGCACGTAAACAGTATCTAAACTCTAAACATACAGGTTAACTTGGCCGCAATGCCCCATATAAAACCCTCGACCTTCCTTTTTACCATGAAACCCAAGGTCGGTAAGTAATTTTTATTTAATTTATGGCACTGCACACAGGTCATGCAAGATCAAGCAAAGAGTTTACACGCAATTGAAAATTGTCTTAAAATGTTATTTAAACAGGAATTTCATTGCAATCTCGCTACATGTTACTTAAATACTCAATTAATGTTCTTAATAACCGATTTTAATAGTTTTCTGTATCAAAACATCGTTTTTTTTTTACACTCCTTCAGGGCTGTATGTATAAACTACGTAAGTATTTGCCCTTAACGTTTCTGAACGAAACATTTTTATAATCTGTGGAGTCCGCCAGCCATCCGCTTAAAAAAAGTTCAAGTAATTCGTAATACTCGTAATAGTTGTGCTTACTTGTGTATTTATTTACTCGCAAATGTGATGAAAAACATTGTATGTATCACGGGCGGTACGGGAATTACGAACCTCGAATCAGAAAGCCCTCAGTCTTCGACTTCGGGCTTCTACTAGAGTCTCGATCGTAATTCCTTACTTACCGACCTTAATACACAATGTACTATCTGTTTGTTCCATGACTTCCATGACTCGGCTTTTATTGAATTTGTAAAAAAAAATACGTTGGTACCTCCGTTTACAAATTCATAAAGCAACCTAAATTACGGCGGTTGATTAATAATTGGTATTTTGATGAAATTAATTTACCCTCAATTTCCATGCAGAATGAGCGAGAGTTACAGCAGACCACAATTAATACAGCTCGCGTCCACGCGCTTACGCCGTCGACCGAGAGTCGACAATTGCTTAATCCGAGTGCCAAATTATTTGTGTACCTGGTAAATTGCCATCTAGAATAAAAAGGTAGTATAACAGTATGGACACATATACTGCCCTACTACGGAGAAAAGGCACAATTGCAATTATTACAAAGAAACGTATTGAACTCTCCGTGGTTGTTATAAGGTTCGAAGTGCAATACAATTATTACAGTAGATGTGCCTTTTTTCCGTAGGAGGACAGTATACGTATACTGCTTTTTTGTTTTGGGTAGTAGGGTAAAGGCACCAGTGCTCAGCCAGAGACCAGTAGTCGACCTTATATGAGAGCAAAGAGTGGGAAATATATCTTTCAAACTCTTCCCACTCATACAAAGTATAGGCAGAGGCCGACTACAGTACTACGACTACTATACCTGATTTATTTTTGCTAGCGGCGGAGTGCAGGGTAGGTATACAATGACCATAAGGGTTTACCGCTTGGTTTTTAGTGGGTATTCCCGCCGCTCACGTGCGGCGGTTAAAAATGGTCATCGTAACTATACACTTTAGAATCTTGTCGCTTTAGGTGTTTTTTATTTCTATACACGATGTCATACATTTTGTGTTCGTGCAAAATTTGCCGTCGATTTTGAAACTGACTTGATAACCATACCGGCCCTGCAGAGATGCAAACGCTACTATAGCTTTTCATTTTTTATTGCTGGTTCTTATGGCACTGATCCTAATTTAAGATCCAGCTGCATCTACTATTGTTTTTTTAATGTACAAACTTTTTGTGATACTTAAGTGTGATTTTTGTAACTGTCTTATTCAATAAATTTATTATTATTATTATTTATATCAAGTGGTTTATCGTAACGCACGAGTATGTCATCCCATACAGTCATATTGAGTGATAGCGTCGGTGATACTGCAAAAACAGGTAACTAACAAATGTATGATAGAGCAAAATAAACCTTACATTGTTACGAAAAAGGTGCATTTTTCTCCTTGTTTAAAATGTTACTTACGCGATTTTGCAGTTTCACCGACGATAGGAAAGTAAAACGCTAGTAGCGATTGCATCTTGACTAGAGCTCACTATGATTCTTGCAAGTTTTAAACAGCTGATTGGGTGACAATGCAATTTTATAACTATGCTACCTAAATTTTATTTATTGATCCGTTTTAAGATGATTGTGAAGTTACAAATTACCATACTAAATGCGAAAACGTTTCTCTACCCGTAATCCTAGTCCGATTTTTACGATTTTTGAATATGTTGTAGATATCATGAAAAACTGTCTGTACAAATTAAAAAAACATAAAACAGAAACGTACCTTGTTCTTCATAATAACTACCTACAACATTTTTTCTTTATAATAATTTTCAAAAATTGTGCAAAATGTGGTTACAGAATTATCAACAAGTTTTTAGAGTTGTAGGGGATAGATCTCACTATTCCCATTTCCCATTGCAGTGGTAATACTGAGACTACACTTTTTTTTCAAATCAGTCTCAATATTCTCATTGAATTACGAAACGCCGAATGGTAATAGCGAGACTTATGTTCTCCTACTAAATGTCTCATTATTCCCATTTTGAGCGGTTTTTTTTTAAACGTCGGAAAATACGTCATTGAAAAGCATTAATATTGTCATTGTGACTTATTATTACTAATTGCCTGTATAGATATCAAAACAATAATAAAGAGGTCATAATATCCGAGCGTTTTATTGGTCGCGAATAGTAGCGGTTATATAAACGCAATGGGGATAGTGATACAAGTAGTATCACTATTACCATCAATGGGAAAGCTCAATGGGAATAGTGAGATCTACCCGTTGTAGGTAATTCTGTAGCTCTGCCTACCCCACTCTGGGATTACCGGCGTGAAGGTATGTATGTATGTATGTTAACTTTCAAAAACCTATAACTTCACATCGTTCATCGTTATCGGCCGACATAACTTACCGGTAAACGTCGTAATAATTAAGAAATTCTAATCAATGCTGTAGTACTTTTTAATGAAGACAAATTACACCGTGTCTAAATTTTGTGTTAAAATGTCAAGTTTCTCGACGTTCCCGCTTTTATAGCTGGGTTTGGAAGCGGCCATGTAATTGGTGGCGCGGGGAGGGCCCTTGACCCCGCTTTGTGTGGATCCGGGGTAGACACGTGCACAGCTCGGGTACCTACCTACAACCAGCAGGCTTATTTATTACCTACCTATAACACTCGCAATCGCAATCATTTTCATTTTGACTTCGTTCGCGTAGAAGTCGTTTATCGCTACTATAGGATAAAAGGTATCTATGACCTTTTCCGGGTTTCAAGCTATTAACATAACAAATTTTATGAAAATCGGTACAGCGGTTTAGCGGCAACATACAGACAGACCAAGTTAATTTTACATTTATAATAGGTATACTCAACGGCAAAAATACTCGCCCACTCGAGTTTTGTACAGTGGGCTGCAAAAGTGCATGGACAATTCGGAAAGATAATGCTCTGAGGCAAACTGACGCTATCTATCTGCTCGTAGTAGTTCAACAAGATCTTACCTAGATGGCGTTGTTGCAGATAATGATCTAAAAATATGAAGAAAAAAAACCGCATACATCAACCAACCATTTTTTTTCTTTATTTCATAGATTTTATATTTTAGTATAATACTCGTAGATGATTTAAGTAGTTTCAAAGACGTATTAGTCAATTCCAAACTAAGAGGTTAAATTTATCAAAAACATTTCATCCACGATGTGGAATCGAACCCGGGACACTCGGGGTTCTGAACGACGCGACGGCGGCCTTATGCCATCGGGCCATCAAACCATTTATTATTGGGTCGAAATTAATTACCAGTTTATTATGATTTGCTTATTTTCGCATGACACAGAAACACGTTAAGTATTACTTCTAGGAGGGTAGACTAAAGATTTATAAATACCAGACTGATTATTACACTCGTTCGTTCGTTAGCGGCTTAATCAATTGCCTTTGTTGTGTAAATTTACTTTCGTTGAAATTTCCTTAAAAAATGACTTCTCGTTGCAATATTGACCTAGTCAAAAGATCGCAAATAATTGCTTTGCACAGTGAAGGCAGAAATTTGTCAGAAATCGCTAGAGAAACCGGTGTTAACGTAAGTAGTAATTTTTTTGGTCAACTTTTTATAAAATAATTTCGATTTAGTCTTTATTTATTTTATTTTATATCTTTAATTGTTATTATAAATGTCTGTTTTTTTTTTAGAGGAAAACTTTTGTTTTATGGGTACGGCGGTTTGAAGAGGAGGGATCTTTGCTACCCCGGCAAAGAACGGGTAGACCACGACTCATAAGCACACCCCAGCGTCAAGCCATGGTGAGGGAGTATGAGGAAGATGGATTTAAACCAACAACCCACTACACTGGTTTATTCAATACGAGTGCGGATACTATTCGTCGTGTTCTTCACAGTGAGGGTCTGCATCATCGTATCGTAGGCATGCTGTCAAACCCTTGCTAACAGAAAGCCATAAAAGAGCAAGGTTCGCTTTGGAGTATTTCAATTTTGACTGGAGTAATGTCATCTTTACAGATGAAAAGACTTTTAAATCGAGCCAACACGGACGACTAAGCTTGTGGCGCCGAAATAATACTCGGTATAATGACAATCATGTAGTGCCCAACATGGAATCTGGTCGTATAACCGTAAATATGTGGGGATGGATGAGTGCGGCTGACCCAGGAGAACTGGTTTGACTTCCAAGTCGAGCGAACAGTGTTCATTATGTAGAAATGCTGGAGGACACCATGTTGCCCACCGTTCGCAATGTGTATCCAGAGGAGGAGTTACCGGTGATAACGTTTGTGCAAGATAACTGTCCCATACACCGTTCACGAAGTGTGAGGGAGTGGTTTCGGTCAGCACAATAATATTAGGGTTATTCCCTGGTCTTCAAGGTCACCGGATTTAAATCCAATCGAAAATTTATGGGATATTATTGTCCGACGTTGGGACCACCAGAATGAGCGAACTCCGAAAGCCTTAGAAGACCACTGTTTAAACATTTGGGATAGTATTCGTGGTTCCAATCTGTGTCAGAATATTATCGGTTCAATGCGTGCTCGAATCCAAACTGTAATCAAACAGAGTAGGAGATATACTCGTTATTAAAGTTTAGTATATAAGTAATTCGAGTGGACGACTGGAGATCGGGTTAACGTAAGTAATTATTACAAAATTGAATATTATTTTCGCTCTTTTTGCGTGTCTATACTATTTTGTGACCAAACATAATTGTCTTATTTTAAATATTTACGGTCAAACAAATTACACCATTTATACACGAATTTTAGTTTTTTATCTAGGTATATATAAATATAACCCCCTGTTTCACAATCGGCAAGTAAAGCATATTAGACACATAAAATTTAGCCCTTTCTCTTTCTTGCACTTTAAATAGACAAGGGGAGACAACTTTTAATGGCGGATATTACTTGTCGATTGTTTAACAGGCCCTAAGAGATCAAAACTGTATAACATAGTTAACATAATGCGTTTGACTGTTAAGGTAACCCAATCTCTAGTTTAATTTTTGTTTTTTAATAATTACTTTGTTATTGTGGTGAAACTTCAATCTCTTTCCGATTTCGGAAACGAATACTTAAGTTATTACCTCAATAATATGTTAGGTAGACTAAATTAAAATGTTATTATGAGAAATAAAGTTTTTTCATGTCAAATAACAAAAGTTGTTTCATTTCTTGAAAATAATAATTATTTAAAAAGATAATACATTAAATATTATGTGAAACAAAATTAATTAAAAAAAGAAACAGGTGGCAATAGGCAGACCCGATCTCCCGACCTACGGAGTAACCCCGGTTCTAAGCAAGTTGTCAACTAACTCGGCCAACGATCCTTTAAATCAAGTGGCGAAATTATCGATTGTAATACTGAAACGTCATAAAGTTGTAGCAAACAACAATTGAACTAGCTCAGATAACAACGCCATCTAGGTGGTTCCTTACGAACGTCACCTCACGTGTTCACAGGATTATAGACATTAAGGTGTCCATGCAATTTTGCAGCTGACCTTACATACGACTGTTAACAGAAATAACTTCTTAAAGCAGAAAGTAACTGCAAAGTACTTTACCAATTTGATGTAAATTGTACAGTTTTGTTACTAATTAACTAAGGTTACTAAAAACACACATTATTTAAACGAAAACCCTAGTCTTTCTCTAAATTCCTTACAAACTTGAAAAAAGTAACATATCTACAAATAATAGTTGATTGACCCATTAGTATGAATGGATGAGATATGTGTATGAGCTAACAGACCCCACACAAAAATTTTGAACAAACTCTCACTTGGCGGTGCTTGGTTTAACTGAATGTCAGACTGCAATTGTCATCTTTTACCCCCCCCGACGCAGAGGGGGGTGTTATAAGTCTGTATCTGTGCGTCTACCTGACTCGTGGTCACACTGCTATTCGACGGAGCCCTGCCACGCGGAGCTCCTATTTCTGGAGGGTTTGCCCTTTGGGCATCTAAAGATACCTAACGAACGCAACCTACCTACTGTTGCGGAACAAATATGATTTCTGAGGAAAGCGAATCTGTGTTTGTCTCAGGCATCCTAGCTCCCAAACGGATGGACTCTCGGGCTTTATTCTACTCGGTAAAACCTTATTGCTTTTAAAATGTTATCAGAGTATTATTTTGAATTCAACTGAAATTACTGTCAAATTTGAACATTGTTCAACGCAATAAAGTTTTATAGTAGAGGATCCGAATAGGAGATGAGATGACCTTCACCCAGCTGTGTATTCGATAAAAAGTATTTTATATCAAAATTAATATGGTAAATCATATATGCCGAATAGGTTGGCTGAAAATAATTAATTTAAAATTTAAAATCAACTTTAAAACAAAAAAAAATGCAATTGCTTGTTTAATAGGCAAATTACATACTAATCGAAAGAATGAAGCTTATAAATATGCAGAAGTTAGTTTAACAATTTTTTCCCATCATAACTTTTGGGTATATCGGGCAAGTCTAAATGGAGCGAAGCTGCTGCAGATTTCTCATCATGTCTGTAACTAAAGCTAAAGATGAAGCTTCAAAATGGTTACGAACGAAGAGCGCCGCTCAAAATCGAAGTTTCCGCACTTTTCCCATTTTTCCCATTGAAGTGTATGGGAACAGAGTTTCGGTGATTATTCCTCTGTGGTATGTTCGATTTTCAATTATTTTTTTTCTAAACCATCTATAGCTAGAAGTCGTATTACGGGCTAAATTTAAACCTGATATCTGTTATAGTTTGGGAGATGCGGACAAACGAAAATACAAATCAGGGAAAAATGGAGCTTCGCTTCAATATACAGATAGGTCGGTACTAATACTTTGCACTAAACCTAACGTTTGCATATTCTATAGGCTTCATACTTTAGATTAGTATGAAATTTGTCTATTAAACAAGCAATTGCATTTTTTTAAAGTTCGTTTTTAATTATTTAAGGACTGGACAGAAATTAACCTATTTGCAATATATTACTTACCGTATATACACCGTGTTTTTTTTGATTTACGATAACTTTAAGGGAACGTTCTTTAGGTCAAATAAAGTTAATTTCCCGAAGACAGACAAATGATACCTGTAACGGTTTTAAAGATATTTAATTTTTAAATTTAATCAGTTAATCACGTTGAACTGGTCTAAAAGGCTCTTAACTGTCTGTGTATGTCACGCCTACATTGACGTATTTGACGCTGACTATGACTACTGTGAGTTAACTCTAAAGGCCCTTTTAGAATGACCAAATATAGGTACAATATTTAATTACTTTACTTCAAAGAGAAAAAAAAATATTTTTTTGCAATATTAAAAAATCTAATCTACCACTTAGTTTCTATGGATGTACCTAGTAATATGCCGAAGTTATCGTAAATCAAAAAAAACACGGTGTATATTTTTTTGTTGTGTTTTATTGTTGTGAATAAATGTTTTAAGTATTTACTTATTTACTTACTTACCTACTTACTATTAAATTAGATATAAAATACTTTTTATCGAATAACCAGCTGGGTGAAAGTCGTCTCCTATACGATTCGTTTTTTTTAAACTACTTCCTATTAGCTAATCGACGCGTAGATATTTTCCCAACCTACCAAGGGCAGATGTTTCAATCAACAGATAACAGTAGGTATCTGTCAAATATTTTTTTACACCGTCCTTTTCTTACATAAAGGAGCGTCCCCTCTGAGAGCATTCGCGTGAATACCCGAGTGGGGTGGACGTTGAGCCGAGCGTTACAAAGCTTACACACCGCTCGATGTTCGCGCCGAATTCTCATTACACGCGAATGCTCTCAGTGAGGACGCTCCTTAAGACGAAGAAATTGAAATTAAAAAACTGGGGATTGCATAAATCGACCTTAGGTTTAGAAAAAACTGTTATTTAACTTGCAATGTACATACATACATACACATACATGAAATCTCGCTCTAAGGGGTAGGCAGAGACCACTTCTTTCCACTTGCTACGATCTTAACAAATTTCTTTCGCTTCTTCCACATTCATACATCGAGTCATGCACGCACGTCGATTTCGGGTACGGATTCGGCCCTTTTCCAGTATTTCTCCGTATTTCTTAAACTTGTAATGTATGTTCGTTTTTGTTCCTTGACAAGAGCTGAAGGAACAACCGAGACTATTCGCACAAGTTACCAGATGGAACTGTTGTAAGGACAAAGGCGAAAAAAAAGTCGCTATACTCTCATCTCTTGTGAAGGAACTAGTGCGAAAAAAACGTAATAGTTCCTTCGTTGGAACATCCAAAGGAACTAACGCGAATATTTCCTTACGTCGAATGCAAAATGTGTCACTCGCACGCCAATCATGTTTGCTATGCAATGCAAATTACGCCTTATTAATACGAAACAAAGTCTCTTTTAGTTTTGAACTTGTGACGGCTTTAGACGAGCGTCAATGGCTCTACTTTCAGTTGACGGCCAGAGCCGTCTGTGGCGTTTAACCCTTTGAACGCCAAGAACCACTAAAGTGGTCGTCTACTGTCGGGCCTACGACGCCATCGACCCATATAGTGGTCACAGATACAGTGCAAAATAGCCCAATTTGTGACGTAAGGTTGACATTAGCTGTGGTTTTCAGCTGTCATTGGCGTATGAGGACGACGTTTGTATCAAAGCGTTCAAAGGGTTAAAAGGTTAGCTAAATAAAATGTAGGGAAAACTTATAACATAACGATAGAAATACAACAGAGTTGCTAATAAAACAACAAAGTACAAATATATAATTTAATATCATACCATTCATATCACAATTAGGTAAATAGGTATAAAATACTGAAGCTCTCATAATGGAATCGTCTTTAGCGTTATCATTACAGTTAAAACTAATTACTTAAAAAATCACCTAGAGATCAAATTATCTGAATCAAATAAATTAACTATACATTATCATGAACTGCTGTTTATTTTACCTCGATTAAGCAATGAAATCGAATGAGAAAAAAATCAGTCAAATAAAATCAAAAAACATTGAATGAACGAAATTGGGTCAATAATAAGATGCATAACGCAAACGTGAACGATTTTGGAAAATGTATGGAATAACAAGTTTTTTTCTCATATTGATACATTCTACAAGAAATTCAATTGTCTATTTTATATTTATTTATTTATTTTTATTGTTATAGTACAGGGAGTTCTTAACCTAATAAAACGTTCAGCTATGTTTCTCTTAATGCATAATTTCCCAAATATTCATTTTCTAAAAAAGTTGTGACCCCTCTAGGGTTGTAAAAAAACGAAATTTTTTCAAGTCAGAAAAAAAACCATGAAAAAAAACCGTTTTTTTTCTGGCGTACGTTTTTTTTCAAAAGTATGAAAACTCAAAATTTGCGAGGCAGTTAATACTTTTATACGGTTGTTTTACTTGTTTTAGACTTTATGTTAACCATTAAACCAATTTAATTTAACAACTTTGATTAATAACAACATAAATGAAATCTGTAGTGGGAGTTATCGCAATTTACTGGACTTAGACGAGACAGAAGAAGAACCAGGAAATTCTGATGCTGACCGAACTAGTGTTGATAGTGCTGCTGAGAGTGCTGATCGTTCTAGTGAATAGGTTTAAAGTTCTTTTTGCATTTACTAAAAATAGTTTAGTTAAATAAATCACGAAAAACCGTTATAGTGGCATATTTTTGTTCATAAGAAAAAAAAACCTAATTAAGAAAAAAAACCATGGTGCCAGGTTTTTTTTCATAAATTTGAAAAAAAACATTTGGTTTTTTTTCTATTTGCAACCCTAGACCCGTCTAGGATTTATTTTGTATGTAATTAGAATCACAAGTCTAACCTAGCCTAATGGACGTTACAAGCGGTTTCGGTAACCCAATGTGCAATAGGATGTACATAATCAAGGCAATTTACTTTGAACTCTGTAGCCATAAGAATAAGGTTTATTTTCCTATGTACATAAACTGAAAATGGCATTTTCGAACAATCGCAATTGAACTTTATTCCCTTGATTGTAGATTCAAAGTCCCAGTTACAAAAAACTCCCATTTTGCAGTATGGGTGGCCTTACGGGGATACAACAAAAATAATACAAATAGCTTTTTGGGAAATGATGCATCCGGCCAAAAATACGGCCAAGCGACATGTTCTCACCCCTTCTGGGTCACCATTAACCGACCCTGCAAGGGTACCTCTAGTATTTAGTAGTTTTTGTATTATTCGTAATTTTTGTGACCAATACAAGGCACACGTTAAATAAGATTCTCTAGCAGCAAGCTCATCAGATCCACTTACAATAATTATAGCTAGTACATGGTGTTACGAATATTATAAGCAGTGATCGGATTTCACGGTGCGACACTGCGGGATATAGAGTAGAAATCTTAATATGGATATGACTAAAATCCCGGGATCTGGTTCAAAAAGAAAATGCTATTGTTGGGATATTTATAAATAGGCATTAGGATAGGATTTTAGACGTGTAAAGAAATCGATTAAACATATAGAATATTGCGAAAATACTTGTATGCTATTTCAATTTCATACAAATTAATAAAATATAATATCTGTGTGTAGTGTGGTGAACTGATAATGCGTACCGTATTATATATTTTATTTATATTCATACCCAAAGATTATTTGGCAGATCAATTTTAAACAGAGTATAATAAAAACTAACTTTTTTATTTTTTTACATACCTGAATTACTTTTGTCAAAATATTTATTTTACACGTTTAAATTGTATAGAAATTTATTTGAAGTAACCCAAGTAGCACACTGGGTGGGAAATAGCTCGTATATCATATCTATTTAGATACTTAAGTGAAATATATAGCCATGACTAAGTTCTATATAGGTGGAAAGAACCCTTAGGCAACCAATATAGAACCACGGGGAGAAAAATTGCAGCTTATTTTTGGTTCTATATTGAATCCATAAGAGATCTCACGATTACCTTAAGTGGCAATTAGAACTATGGGTGAAAGTTATGCGCAGTGAACGACGATTATTGAACGAATGAATAATAATATTTCAGTTCGGTCAATGAGTGATAAATGGGACGCCAAAGTTCCTTTGAGTGACAACAATTAAGTCGGTAAGTTTTTTAAAGTGAATGTGATCTGCCATTTTAATTTTGGATTTATACATCTGTTTGGTAATTGATTAAAATTCACGTTCAGGCATTGAAATAAGCACGAAATTCTTGCGAATGCTTTTTTACCGTGAAACTATAGTATGGTTTCTTTGTAAATTTCGATACGCCTTTGATTAGATCAGGAATATTTAAAAAGAGAGTGTTAAATCATATAAGGAATTGATACTGATAAGAACTAAAACTGTAAAAACCTGACCTAATGATTGTAGGTTACGTACAATGTTAAAGTAACATCGTCACAACTATCAAAAGTCTATGATTATGCGTCAGTGTGATAAAATTCTGTTTAAAATAAATCATTTTCAAGGATTGGCGAAACAAAAAAGATCTTACAGTGTTTATTTTCACTTATTTGTTTTCTATTTGAAACTATCAGGTCTGAAAATTACTTATTTGTACCTTGCGAGTGGCACAGCAGTGAATGCTATGCCCTAGAGCTTTTGTGCTGTAACACTAGCGGCTTGCGTTAAAGCCTAAAACGGCACAGAGTTCGTGCTTCCTATAAATGCTATAGGAAACAGCCGGCCGTGGACGGAGTTCCGTTTTTGGTGTAATTAAAAACACCGGCCACAGCCGTAATGCCATATCACGAGGGTCTTAGTTTACGTCTCTCGACGTACTGTCCGTGAACGTGTTAACATTGTTTGACAACACTTATAGCTTTAAACACAACTCAAACTTGTATACGAGTTCATCCTGTCACTTATAGTTGCTTAGGAACGTTTTTTGTTTCTACTTTATTACTTATAGTTGGGTAAAGTCGATTTTGCTACTTAAAGTTGCATGCAGGTTGTAATTGTCACTGAATAAGAAGCAATAGTGATATATAAGGCCCTAAAGTAACTTATAAGCCACTTTTATATATAAGTGGCAACATACCCTTATTTGGAACTTTTAATTCCAAATGACTAGTATAATAGAGTAGTATATCACCAATAGTGGCTAAAGAGATAATTTTACGACCCTTCTAGGCCTTAAAGTTGCAATCACTTTAGTTTCCAAAAGGGCCGTAAAATTATCTCTTTAGCCACTATTGGTGATATACTACTCTATTATACTAGTCATTTGGAATTAAAAGTTCCAAATAAGGGTATGTTGCCACTTATATATAAAAGTGGCTTATAAGTTACTTTAGGGCCTTATATATCACTATTGCTTCTTATTCAGTGACAATTACAACCTGCATGCAACTTTAAGTAGCAAAATCGACTTTACCCAACTATAAGTAATAAAGTAGAAACAAAAAACGTTCCTAAGCAACTATAAGTGACAGGATGAACTCGTATACAAGTTTGAGTTGTGTTTAAAGCTATAAGTGTTGTCAAACACTGTTAAACCACTCATTTAGAACATAAAGCTATAAGATAAGCTGCAAAATTCACTAATGTGCTGCTTGGGAATAAAATCAGAATAATATTTAACAACATAAGTCCCGGAATCCCGGGGCATATCCATATTAGCATAATGTTTGAGGTCATTCACCCCGTGTTGCACCGGGATTCCGATCATTGATTATAAGTTAATCCTTTTATTCTGGGAACTTACGCTTTCATTTTTGGTTTATAATGTCTTGACTAAAAGCACAATATAATCGAGCGTGACCTTCCCGTAGGATGACAGACTCTGTATCCTTAACGAGATCTATCCAACATCTGAACTGGGCCGGTATTCTAGGCGGTAATAATATCGTAGTTAATCTGCTATTGTCAGGGATCAAAAATTCGGATCGATATTTACCTCTACTTTCGCGCCGGCTTTGTTGTTCAGTTGTATGGAGGCGGACTCAATCATAGAATTCATTACTAAAATTTCTGATATTTCAAAATAAATAAATTGCACCGGCATTAATTCATAATCAATTATTTATATTGACTGTTTGAATTTATTTTTCATGTATAGATTTACCAAATGTTATTTAATTTACCTGTAACTCATTATCCTAACGAATTCATAGGGGCAAAAATGAATGTTTTATCCTACATGAAAAGTAATTATTATTTATAATTAACATCCCGGAACTTAACTCAAAAATTATATTTTTAAGAAGCCTTTGCCTATCTTTTGCCAACTTTAGGTAAATATCGATCTGAATTTGCGATCCCTGGTTATGGTATTGTTATGACGTCAGCCGCCATTACTGTCAAGTAAATAAGAGCTATCAAAACGATGACAATACGATAACAGCTCAAACCCGATATGGTTTGTACCGTGTTGAATAGAGGCCCTGATCATGCACAATAATTATGTTAAAAACTGGTAACGTGACGTATTATATAAATGTTTTTATAAAATTTATTAGATAAAAAACTACGAATAAGTAATCTATCCTATAAATAATTACAAGCTTACAAAAAATAACATTGAAATGTGAATAAAAAAGACTTAAGATTATTTAGTAATTGGTTATCAAAATATGAATTTACCTAATTATAATATATATTTGTCTAATATAATTACATGATATGTAAATTGACGAAGTAATTAATTTTAAATATATATATTTATTAGGAGAACTTTTTATAAGACAGTACCGATAAGCAATTTCTGAGTAATCTTAATTATTAACTCTTTTTTTGTTATACAGTGAGATAACTTTTAAAATAGGAATAAACCTCTCCAGGTATCAAAATGTAAATTGAACTAGTAGTCGGTTGACCAAGAACGTAAAAAAAGTAAGAAAAACTAAACTAATCATAAGAATAGTCATAGGTTATTAATAATTATAAATTAATTATTACCACAATATCTGCTTTGCCCAAAGGTTTTACTGGTAAAGAATGCCTTACGGCATTAAGTTCGCCTTTTGTATATTAAGTGTATTCTTTTGTGCAATAAAGATTAAATAAATAAATAAATATTATGACGTTGTGGTAGACTAAAAAGTTAGGGTCAACATAGTCAACAAAAGAAATGTAAAAAAAATGAAATATCTCAGAATGTCAATGATTGTCAAGTTTTAAAATTATAGTTCAATTATTTATAATATAGTAACTATTATTTTTATTAATTATCACATTTTAAAATCGCGACTTTAAAAATGGTTCGAGACTAACCCTCTGCATCATAAACGCACAATGAAGTATGCTCGCAATATGCTTTGACTTTATCTTTATCTTTATCGTGGCATTTGAATTTGTCAGAAACCGACAAAGCTTTTCACTCAAATACGTTAACTGTACGTTTATGAATTTCAAGGTAAAATGTTTCCACACTAGAGAAGAAAGACCTTCTGACCGACCACGTGCTTAAAATTCGCAAATAGTCTATAATAGTTTGTTCAAAACCGAAGTTTCGCCCCACTATTTAATTTTAAGAACTATTTGATACTTTCAACTTCAAGTAGAGTTGCGGGGCGCGCCATCGTGCAATGAAAACACTATTAATTTACATTTGCTACATGGAAAATTGTGTAAAAGAGCATTGAGTAAGTTTGTACGAAAATAATTGCCTTTTTTCTCGGCAGCCACAAGCGGGTTTTGTATAATATCAGAGCCGAGATATTTATTCGGTTTTACAAAAAAAACTACTATAACATATAATATAACAGCTTTGAGCTCCGAAGATCCCGTGTCAATAAAAGAGACACGTATATTAATAGTTGATCGTTGGCTGTTCACACTGCCGGCGAGAACTCTTCCACTAGTTAGTCGAAACAAAAGATATAGATCGCGTGTCAATAAAAGAGACACAAATATTCATAGTTGATCGCTGACTGTACTGGCTTTCTGCTCATCGTCTGCGGTGGGACCATTGCCTCTAACTATTAAAAATGGCCGCTCAGAGATAAAATGAGAACACTTTAACCCAAGCCATTTATAATTTACTTTGTCAATATTAGGATCGAGCACAAGTCATTCTCTGGCATGCGTGGTCAAAAGGTCAAAATCAACAGTTTAACATTAACACGTAAAGGTCATGGTTAACATGGAATTTTTCCAAGCCTATTCCCAACAGTGGGTGAAATTAAACAATTAATATTAGTTCATAGAGCAATCGAGGTCACAGGTTTGATTCCCCGAACCAATATCGTCGGAGAGAGATCCTTCGTAAATTCGTCTAGAACCTGTAAATAAAGAGACGTTACAATTACATCCACGTGACAACACAAGGATAGAAGAAACATCTTGATAAAGTAGTAATTTAAAAAGAAGTGTACGAACAAGTAAGGTCGGATTTTTATACCCACGGAAAAAATGTAAACAAAGGTATTGCCGTTAACGAAAAACATTTGCATAATTCAAAATATTTATAATTTCTAAATTTATAAGAAATCGAAATTTATAAAAAAACTATAAATTGTAATCAAGATTGAAGAATTTAATTTGTTGATGGCTAACTTTATTTTGGTATAAACTCTTTGTTGTATTAATTTAAAACGAGAACACCTGTGTCAACAAGTTGAGGGCCGCTTGATTGATGTGAGACTGTGAGATGTCTCTTCACTCGCTTCGCTTCAAAATTCGTGCTCCCGTATCGTAAACGCTTTCCAGTGATTCATTTGTGCGACTTTAAATTCAATTATTTCTCTAATTTATTTTTATATCACGTTTTGAGCGAAATGATACCTCAATATTATATTTCTTGTTGGTCCAAACTTTGAGATCCCCTGAAATGTCACTTTGACAGTGACGTACACATACATACATAAACTCACGCCTTTATTCCCAGTGTACAGTGACGGTGACAGTGACGTAACTTTGTTTAAATTTTTTTCTGTGGGAATAAAAATCCGACCTTAGACGGAGTTCCGCCAGAGCTCCTATTCCGCGTAGTTATGGCGTTTTGCGTCTTGACGCAACTAACCTAAACTGTAAAAAAGTCTAACGATAAGCAAGCTTTAAAAATACCCAACTGATGTTTAGACAATGTCGTCAACGTAATATCATGTTATTTTATTTTCGCCAATTTCACATTCAAATAATATGAATATAGCCTATGACACTGGTTAAGACGAATCTAACCACGTGTAATTTATTAAAGTCGGTTTATGCGTTTAGTAGGTACGAGGGGACATATATACAGGTCAAACACATAACCCTCCTTTCGGGCTTTGCCGCAGTCGGGTAATAAAGGCGTGATTGACTTAATTTAGCAGATTGGTTTACATGACAGTGATTTAAACATAATATTATTATTATAATTTATACCGTGTGGTTGCCGGGTTAGAATAGTGCCACTCCATGTCATCCCGTGGATGTCGTAAGAGGCGACTAAGGGAATAAAGGCTTGTAGTACGCGATGGGCTTGCCACCTGTCACTAATACACTTGGAAACATCTTAGCCTACTTGTGCAAAATGTGGTTACAGAATTATCAAGAAGTTTTAAGACTTGTTGGTAATTCTTTAGCTCTGCCTACCCCACTCTGGGAATGAAGGCGTGAGTTTATGTATGTATGTTATAATTTATAATTAGTTATGTCACATGGTCATCACTGCAAATGTTTTTTTTTTTTATAATTATGCCTAATGTACAACATTGTAATACAAAAGGTTGTGCTAAATGAGTATTATATTATGTGACTAAAAAAAAAAAAACCGGACCTTTATTATTCCTTTCGTACGTGAAATGAAAATATTCAAAATGTTTTTAGACAGCTTGAAGCGCACCTCTATTGACCACGCTGTGGGCTGTAAATTGTATAACTACCTGCAAGTACTGCTCACACACGGCCGTATCAGCTTCGCTCGGCTCAGCTGATAGCTTCGGCGGCTCGGGGAGCTGCACAAACGTCACAGCCGTCTCACTTCCGCTCCGGCTCTTTATTATCCTGTTCACTCTGAAAAAAGTATTTACATACATACATATCACGCCTGTTTCCCAGAGGGGTAGGCATATACCACTTCTGTCCACTTGCTTTCAATGCATATACTCGAAAAGTACTATTGAAGGGGGTTTTTTAAATTAGCCGTGGCCAATGTTTAATGACTAATTTTGTTCTTTATGGCGTTGGTCACATTAAAACCAGCAAATGGAAGCCTTTTCCAAAGATGACAACTTGACAGATAGATTTTCATTCATTTGTTCGAATTTTCATTTTTCCGAAAGTTACATTATGCTACAGCTTTTTAGATAAAAAATAAATAAATAAATATCAGGGGACAATGTCACACCAATTGACCTAGTCCCAAACTAAGCTCTAGGCTTGTACTATGGGTACTAGACAACGATATAAATACTTACATAGAGAAATATATACTTAAATACATAGTAAACATCCATGACTCGGGAACAAATATTCGCGCTCATCACACAAATATCTGCCCTTACCGGGATTTGAACCCAGGACCGCTAGCTTCGTAGGCAGGGTCACTACCAACTAGGCCAGCGCGTCGTCAAATGCATAATGCATAATGATTAAACGCATAATGTTATTGCAATTCGTAGGTTAGCTGTGATTTATAAGCGATATCAAAAACAGTCTTCCATTAAGACTGCGCCGAGCGCACGCCGGATGTACGGTGGCGCCCTCATTACTAATATTGAGTTTTCTAATAAACTAAAGTATTTTCTTAAAATCGGCCGGTGCTTTTTTGTACTACAAATGAAAACGCAACTTATAGGATATATCACATAGTTTACTAACAATTGAATTGACCTTCGAGTTATCAACTTAACGGAAAAAAAGTGGCCACCTTTTCCCGTTGGCCCGGTACAGTCTTAAAACATTGCATTCAGAATGATGAACATTCGGAATTATGTAGTATACCCCAAATCAAGTAAATAACTTACTTTTGCAAATAACTAATAGGCACCCTTTGGTATACGCCTTTGGTATATTTGGTGTCGCCGTCGCCGTCCGTCGCCCGCCGGCTAGATTCCTCCAGCGCCGGCCATTCTGACACCTGCACAAATAAACTTAAGGGGTTACCTTTGATTCGGCGAAATATGTTTGCCAAATGTATCGTTTCCCAACTTTTAATTTGTCAACCCGCTTTGTTTTCTGCAACCGTAAATATTTCAGGATTCATAAAAACTAATGTAGGGACACAATCTGCAGAGTCAACTCATATCTCGGTGCATGTGCATTGTGCACTTGGATATGAGCTGACGTAGCAACGCGCGCTGGGCGCAGGACGCGCGCCCAGCAACGCCAGTCGTTCCCGGGGACCCGCGACGTTTAGACAAATGTTGAATAAACGCAAATAGAAATACATTTGGTTTAACTCCGGAAACGGCTCACCCACCAACCCCAACAGTGGTGACCCCGCGTTGAAGATTTCGGATTTATAGTATATCATTCGTGGTTTTTATAACGAGATAATGTCCGTTACACCACCAACAGCACCGGTTTTGGAAGTGATGGGGATGTCCGTGTCGGCACGTATTCCAGAGTTCTGGATTGATCAACCCAGAGTGTGGTTTGTTAGAGCGGAAGCAGTGCTCAATCCACAGAAAATAAGTGAGGAGGCTAAATTTGATATGGTGGTGTCAAAGTTACCAAAGGAGGTTGCATTGCAAATCACGGATATTCTACTAGAACCCCCAGCCACGGGCAGATATGCGGCGCTTAAAGAGAAAATTATCACTATGTTTGAGGACACCAAGGAGAGACAAATTGAAATCATCATGGCTGAAATGGAATTGGGGGACCAGAAGGCCTCCCAATTGTTGCGACGCATGAAAACCTTGGGCCGCGACAAGTTCCTAGACGACACTATCCGGGTGATGTGGCTAAGGTTGCTACCCGCCACCGTTCGTGCAGTACTGGCTACAGCAGCAACGAGAGACTTGGATGTGCTGGCTAAGATGGCAGATAGTGTTTTGGAAGCCACAAAAGGAGCGCAAATCGCCGCAGTAGCTCAACAGAACATGTCCCAACAAGCAGAGGCGACAGGTACGTTTACAGACACGGACAAGATTCTAAGCGAAATTGCGAAGTTTAGTGCGCGAGTTCGAAACGTGGAAAGGCCCAGAATTGGTGACAATGCTACACGTGGCGGATACTCGCGTCCACAGACGGAAGGCCACTCGCAGATTCGTGTCAAGCGCACACCAAACGACCCAGGATGGTTGTGTTTCTATCATTTTAGGTTCAGGGCAAGAGCCACGAAATGTGTGCAACCATGTGCATGGGACATGAGGTCGGGAAACTAGGCAGCATGGTACAGTCAAGGACGGAAGTCTGTACCATTTCTCCAAGTCGCCGTCTATGTTTGAAAGATAGTGTTAGTGGACATCATTTTTTAGTGGACACGGGAGCCAACATTTCGGTGCTGCCAGTAGGAAACAAATTTAGTGTTAATGAGTGCTCGGATTTTAGATTATATGCAGCCAACGGTACGGAAATTAAAACTTATGGCACCAAGACACTAGTGTTAAATCTTGGGTTGCGAAAACCGTACCGTTGGGAATTTATAATAGCGGACGTGAAGCAACCCATTTTAGGGGCGGATTTCCTAGGTAAGAATAAGTTGTTAGTAGATTTAAGTAATCGTAGGCTTGAGGATGATAATACAGACCACAGAGTAGTAGCTAATGTAGTGCGCGTTCAGAAGCCCTCAGTTAACACTATTCATAGTGTGAAAGTACAGTTTGTGAGGATAATGTCGCAAAATAAAACATCCAGAAAAAACGTAACCAAAAAAAGTTACATGATAATAAACGGCTCGGCCCGAAAATTATTGCAAATATCTTTAAAAATGAATTACTCGAAAACAACAAAAAATCGGCCAACATACATGGGGTATATTCGGATAGCCCCGGATGCGAGGCATCTAAATATTTTTTTTAGACGTCAGTGTTTGGATCACCCTGTAGAATGTACACAAGTTTTCAAAAATCGTGTCACTTCGAAAGCAATCTAAATATGCATGAACTTCACACAATGGCGGCCCTAATGTTGACAACTTCTGTACTGACAGCTTTCCTGCACCACGAATAACGCAACGACAGTCGTCATCGACCAACTGATGATATTATTGCGTGCGAGAAATAAGGACAGATATAATAATTGCTCGCTATAGCAATATAAGTCAATATTGTATCGTCGGTGAAACTGAAAAACCGCGTAAGTATTACAGGGTTGGGCAGATTAAGTGTCCTAGTTAAAAAGAGCCATAAAATTAAAACAAGACAGATTTTTTTTAAATTTATCACGTTTTTATTTTTAGCGTACTCTATACTTAAAAAAACTAATTCATAAGTTCAAATCGCTCGCCATCAGCTTTAATAACTTGACGCATTCTTCCATAGAATGCATTGCACGCGGCACGCACTACCTCGTCTGGTATTTCATCCCATATCATGACTAATCGATGCTTGAATGAGTTTAGATTCATGCCCTGTGTGCTCCCAATCTTGCTCAGCATGTAACCCATATCGAAAAGTCCAAAGCATTCAAATCCGGCGATGATACAGGCCATTCTTGCCAAGGTATAAAATCTGTCAAATTTGTTCTACACCAATCTTGAGTGCGTTTAGCTTTGTGAGATGGGGCACTATCTTGTTGGAAGCAGTAATAGTCGTTTCCATATAATTTTTGAGCATTTTCTAGCAAATGACCCTGTAACACGTTCTGGATGTAATAGTCTTGGTTAATTTTGACACCTCGATCAATAAACAGCAGCGGTAACTTGCCTCTAGGCGATATCGCACCCCATACCATGACAGCTGATGCACTTTGGAACCCGTTGTACGGCTAATTTGTCCACAGGAATATCCTTCAATGAAGCACCATAGACACGATCGTTTTGTTGGTTGTGACTGTCTTGTAACTGGAACATCTTTTCATCGGAAAAAATAATATCATCGCCGTCGTGCCAAGCTAGCTATTCCCTACATTTTTTCACTCTAGCTTTTTTCTGGGCATCTGTTAAGCCATGTTTTTTTTGTTTTTTTTAGGCCCAAGATCATATTTTAAAATACGACTCATTGTTCGACGGGATATTTTCATATCTTTAGCAAGTTTGCTTGCACTTCGAGCTGGATTTCGTCTAATACGCTCACGAATATTTTTAATGATGTTTTTGGTGCGAACAGATGGCTTTCTCCCAGGTTTGGGCCTGATTTGTGAAGATCCCGTTTCTTTGAATCGCTTGACGGTCCGCGATATAAACCTTATATTGATATTTAAATGTTTCAGCGTCTTCAATATCTCACACGGTCGGTATTTTTTCTGGTACAAATCGCACACGAGCTGGCGTTTCGCGTCCATTGTTGAAAACAATATAAAAACAAAATATATCAAGCTGACGTGTAGAAATCATAAAGAAGATTAAATTGTCAACAAAAAAAAAATACGAAGTGAATAAGAAGTTAAGTTATATTTAAGTAAAAAAGCCATACACAACTAGGACACTTAATCTGCCCAACCCTGTATTTTAAATATGGAGCAAAATGCACTTTTTTCATAAGATAGTAAGGTTTATTTTGCTTTATCATAAATTTGTTAGTTATGCGTTTTAGCAGTAGGTATCACCGACGATATGTCACCATGCTCAATTTGTGATGACGAATAAAGATTTTGTAATTTGCAGAGCCCAGCGGGGGTGTTTTTGTCAAAGTTTGCATACCATGGACATACCTTGTCATTCAATGTTAGACGTTGTGTAATTTAATAACTAAAGAAATTATTCTAATAGGCTGCCTTTCTACTACGATCTTTACGTCGCAATCAAAACAAATGTATTTTATAGCAAGCTAAGCTTATAATTTCTTTAAATAATATGTATATCCATATGCTACTGTGAAGGTTAATCAAGTGATATGATATCAAACCTCTTCAGGTAGGTAATAAATCTGACGCCATATTCAACTGAGTGAAATATCATGACAACGTCATTAATCTATTATTCTGTTGTGTTATTTTGTAAGAAGTCCTTCGAAGTACTAAGTAACGACTCGTTTTGTAAATAATGCATTGTCATTTTAGGATAATTACATTTTTTTTTAATACATATATATTTTAAGGTGTATCTATATTAATATCTACACTTGACATTAAGCTCTGGTTATTTGTCATAAATGTGTATACGTGTGAGTTACCACGTGCGCGCTGGCGTTGATCCGCAGCAGCCGCAGCAGCCGCTCCAGCCGCTCCTGCACGGGCAGCGCGGGGGACAGGCTCAGCACGCTCGGCTCCAGCGACGCGTCGTCCGACAACGACACCGTGCGGCCCGCTTCTGAAACAACCAAATTGACTTGTTTATAAACAGGAACGTGCCCGAGGCCGCCCCGTGTTTTCTCATATGAACTTTGTCCTGATAATTACTAACACAACAACAAAATCGGTCAAGTGCGAGTCGGGCTCGCGCACCAAGGGTTCCGTATTTAAAGTAATATTATTGGGAACCGCAAAAGAAATTATTAATTTTGTTATGAACTTTATTTTCTGCGCCTTAAGGTCCATTTTGACCGACGGGGGCGGTAATTTTTTTGTACATTTTTAGCTTATAAAACAAAAAAGTACGTCAAGTAACAAAATATTTGAAAAATACTACGGCGCTGAGCTGTAGAGACAGGGCTCCACTAACACGAGTGGCTCCACTCACCGTGTACGCCCTGGCAGGACTCGGCCTTGCTGAACACGCGCAGGCGCAGGTGGCGCCAGCCGCGCGCCGAGCGCACCACTGCACTGAGCTGCAGCGCGAACAGCGCGCGCACCGTGAATGCGCCGTGCTGCGGGGACAGCGGCTCTACCAGCCACACGTCAATATACTTCAGGGAGGGGGATCTCCTGCAAGCAAAAAAAAACTCCATTAGCTGATAGGCCTAAACTTCTGTAATAGCAGTGGAAGTTGTAAACGACCGCAAATTTTGGAGGAGACGTCCACTCGTTTTTAAAATAACATTTTTACTGATGACAGAAAGCATACGAGGTCAAGCTCTTAAGATTAACGGACTATACTCGCGCCAGTCCAGGAGGCCCGACTTGACAGCTGTCAACGCTGTACAAAATATAACCTCAAACACAAATTTTGTAGGGAGTTGCGACGCGTTTATTACATTTGAAAGGCCGAGAACCGTATCCGAGTACTAACCGCTCCACGAGCGCCATGTCCAGCTTGTGGAAGTGCCGGCACAGGCACACGTTCTTGCGCACGCACAGCACGTCGGCGACCACGCGCACGTACTCCGGCGCCGGCAGCTTGTCGCCGGGCCGCCGCAGCGGGAACACGTCGCCCGCCTCCGTCGCGAACTCGTCCGTGCGGTACGGAGAGCTCGGGCTGGAGGGAGAAAAAACGGGTTATTTATGTTATCCACAGTATCGCACTGCCATTCAGGAAGCAAACAATAAAATAATACCCTGATTTAGCCAATTAGAACAACCGATTTAAAATTAATGTTTTAACAATCTGGTCTTGTATCTCAACATAACTACTTGTACAGAGCGTAGCGGCAGTAGGTACTCACTCCGCCGTGCGTAGCGGCTAGTGCACTCACTCCGCCGTGCGTAGCGGCTAGGAATTAACTCCGCCGTGCGTAGCGGCTAGGAACTAACTCCGCCGAGGGTAGCGGCTAGTGCACTCACTCCGCCGTGCGTAGCGGCTAGGAATGAACTCCGCCGACATAGTGGCATAGTGTACTCACTCACGGAACCAATCCCGGGGCGGCGCTGGGTCCCGGAAGCCGAGCATCACCGTGTCCGGCTTCATGGCGCCCAGCCCGGCCAGCCGCGTGAGCTGCGCGGCGCCCGCGCGAACTGACTCCGCCAAGCACAGCTCCACAAACGCTTTTACCTGAAAATAAGAAGAAATTTTGTAAGAGGTCATATTTATTGCGTAAGCTTGGCAAAATGTAAGCGGTGTAAGATGTCAACGAACATGCCATGTCATTTATTACGTGAATTCGTGATATGTTTTTTAAACAGCTACCACAGCTAACTCACTGGGTCACTGTAAGTCGAGATAGTATGTACAGTGACCAATATCGGTTGCTTTTGATAGGTACCTTGAGATGGTCGATCAACTTGAGCCAGTACTTGTGCTCCTCAGCGAGCGGGTCCCCGCTGCCGTCGAGTTGTCCTACCCGGACGTGACCCACGACGAATAAACCACCCTAGGAACAAATAATGCATTTTTTTATATCATACTGCAAATAAAACAATTTATTTTTCTGCCATTTACATTTCAGTAGCCTTTTACCGAATACAACACTGTCTAAGACTATTGTGTAAACACCTTATACGAGGGCAGAGTGAAAAGTCTGGAAAAAATTAAACAATTTTTTTTTTTTGGTCCAAGTAAATATTTATTTTTCAACGTAGTCCCCATGTCTTAATCAATACACAATACACTTGGTCCATCGCTTTTCTAGCTTTTCGATTCCCTCCGTATAGTACGATTTCTCCAACCCTTCAAAATACGCATTGGTTTCTGCGATGATTTCTTCGTTGGAACCAAATCTTTTTCCACCAAGCCATTTCTTTAAGTTTGGGAAAAGAAAATAGTCGCAGGGGGCTAAATCTGGAGAATAAGGCGGATGCGGGAGCAATTCGTAACGGAACTGGTGGATTTTAGCCATAGCAACTGCACAAGTGTGGACCCGTGCGTTGTCTTGGTGAAAAATGATTTTCTTTTTCGCCAAATGGGGTCGTTTTTTCATTAAAACTTCATGAAATCGCTGTAACAAGTTGGCATAATATTCGCCGTTAATCGTTTTACCTTTCTGAAGGTAATCAACATATATTACACCACGAGCATCCCAGAAGACAGTAGCCATTACTTTATTCGCCGATAAAACTGCTTTGGCCTTCTTTGGTGCAGGTTCACCTGAAGCAATCCATTGTTTTGACTGCTCCTTGGTTTCTGGTGTATGATGATGAATCCAGGTTTCGTCAACAGTTATGAAACGACGCAAGAAGTCCTTTTCATTACACCTAAACTTCGCCAAACACGCCTCTGACAGGGTCACCCTAGTGCGTTTTTGATCTACTGTGAGCAATCGCGGCACCCAACGGGCGGAGAGCTTCTTCATATCCAAATAAGTGTGAAGGATATTACGAACCCATTCGTCTGAAATGCTTACAATATCAGCTATCAAACGGACCTTTATTCTTCGGTCGGTCAATACGATGTCATGGATTTTGGTAATCATCTCTGGTGTAGTGACCTCAACTGGGCGTCCGGGTCGGTCGGCGTCAGCAGTGCTTGTACGGCCACAACGAAAATCCGTAAACCACTTGTGGATCATTTTAATCGATGGAGCAGAGTTCCCGTAATATTTGTCTATTTTTTTTTTGTATCCGTAATGGTTTTTTTTTCGTAAAAAATAATGTTTAATCAGAACACGAAACTCACTTTTCTCCATGTTTGCAAACACCGAAGTGATTGTTTCTTTTTCATAGCTGTCAAAAAAAAAACTAGTCGTGTGAACTGGCTGAAAATATACGATTTATCTCCAAAAAGGCTGCATTACAAATTGACATTAATGAATTTGTGAAGAAAATACCTTTAATATGATTTTTACCAGACTTCTCACTCTGCCCTCGTAGTACAAAACACAGAAATTCAAATACAATATTTAAAGAATAGGAATGTACAAACTAAACGTACTTCCAGGTAACCTTTGGTTGATTGAGGGAAATAAGAAAAAAAAGTTGCAACGAGTAGACAGAAGTACAAAAACAAAATTTACAGAAACTGCGTGAAATTCTAGTGCCGTTAGAACTTGGCACATTTTTTTTATTGCGTTTTTAATATAACGAACGGCATCTCATATGCTTAAGCTTTGCTTTTATATAACATCGCCCACTCACCATTGCCTCAGAGATACCTAGTTCCCTTACCTTTTTCTGGTCATTGACGAAGTCAATGAGCGGCGCTTGCTGCCTCGGCGAGGCTATCAGCAACAACATCTGCGGGCGCCAGAACTTGACGTGCTCGCGCCGGGGGTCCAGAAGTAGCAGGTATTTGCGCACCTGCGCCGGAATGATCATATCATAAAATAACGTAACAAGAAATAAAACACATTGAACAAAAACGAGCTTAAAAATAATAATATTATACGATACATTTTTCAATGTCTCACTTTAAGCTGAGGCGAACTGATCTGGTGCCGGGGTGTTGAAATGTGCGATGAGTGCGACGACCGAAGACCTTAAGTCGGGGTCGCAACGTATGTCGCGAATGGTTGCGTGCGAATTAAGTATCGAGTGACGTGCATTGACACAATCCTAGCGCCCAAGCGGCAATAGGTAACAGAGACTCCTAAAGGGCCGGAGATGAGGTAGTTTCTGTGGAGTACCTGGTGGAAGATCAGCGCCTGCGACAGGCTGCCCCAGGAGGGCTGCGCGGCGGCGGGGGACAGCGCGTGCAGCGCCAGCACCAGCAGCGCGCACGCCAGCGCCGGCCGCAGCGAGAAAATGACGCCCGCCAGGCACGTCACCCACGAGAACTGCTTGTGTGTACCTGGTGGAAGATCAGCGCCTGCGACAGGCTGCCCCAGGAGGGCTGCGCGGCGGCGGGGGACAGCGCGTGCAGCGCCAGCACCAGCAGCGCGCACGCCAGCGCCGGCCGCAGCGAGAACATGACGCCCGCCAGGCACGTCACCCACGAGAACTGCTTGTGTGTACCTGGTGGAAGATCAGCGCCTGAGACAGGCTGCCCCAGGAGGGCTGCGCGGCGGCGGGGGACAGCGCGTGCAGCGCCAGCACCAGCAGCGCGCACGCCAGCGCCGGCCGCAGCGAGAACATGACGCCCGCCAGGCACGTCACCCACGAGAACTGCTTGTGTGTACCTGGTGGAAGATCAGCGCCTGCGACAGGCTGCCCCAGGAGGGCTGCGCGGCGGCGGGGGACAGCGCGTGCAGCGCCAGCACCAGCAGCGCGCACGCCAGCGCCGGCCGCAGCGAGAACATGACGCCCGCCAGGCACGTCACCCACGAGAACTGCTTGTGTGTACCTGGTGGAAGATCAGCGCCTGCGACAGGCTGCCCCAGGAGGGCTGCGCGGCGGCGGGGGACAGCGCGTGCAGCGCCAGCACCAGCAGCGCGCACGCCAGCGCCGGCCGCAGCGAGAACATGACGCCCGCCAGGCACGTCACCCACGAGAACTGCTTGTGTGTACCTGGTGGAAGATCAGCGCCTGCGACAGGCTGCCCCAGGAGGGCTGCGCGGCGGCGGGGGACAGCGCGTGCAGCGCCAGCACCAGCAGCGCGCACGCCAGCGCCGGCCGCAGCGAGAACATGACGCCCGCCAGGCACGTCACCTACGAGAACTGCTTGTGTGTACCTGGTGGAAGATCAGCGCCTGCGACAGGCTGCCCCAGGAGGGCTGCGCGGCGGCGGGGGACAGCGCGTGCAGCGCCAGCACCAGCAGCGCGCACGCCAGCGCCGGCCGCAGCGAGAACATGACGCCCGCCAGGCACGTCACCCACGAGAACTGCTTGTGTGTACCTGGTGGAAGATCAGCGCCTGCGACAGGCTGCCCCAGGAGGGCTGCGCGGCGGCGGGGGACAGCGCGTGCAGCGCCAGCACCAGCAGCGCGCACGCCAGCGCCGGCCGCAGCGAGAACATGACGCCCGCCAGTCACGTCACCCACGAGATCTGCTTGTGTGTACCTGGTGGAAGATCAGCGCCTGCGACAGGCTGCCCCAGGAGGGCTGCGCGGCGGCGGGGGACAGCGCGTGCAGCGCCAGCACCAGCAGCGCGCACGCCAGCGCCGCGCCGCACGCGTGCGCCGGCCGCAGCGAGAACATCACGCCCGCGCAGCCCAGGAGGCCTGCCAGGCACGTCACCCACGAGAACTGCTTGAACGACGGTCTGGAACAAGCAATCACACTTTCATGTCTATAGCCCACCTACAATACTTTCAATCGAATCAACGTTATGAAGGATACACAACTTTATGGGTTCACAATGTATGTGGATCGCTCTCAGTTCCGGAATAAAATAAAGTGAACGGGCATTTTCAATGGCCCAAGTACCGGAACTGCCGCCAAGACGCTCAATTCTCAAAGTTACTTGGAATTTTTGGAAAGTCAGGAACCAAATTTGCTGGAAGATGTTACACTGGAGCTACTTTGTGGCTGCCCTGCTCACTATGGCCGTCAAGTAAGAGCTCATTTACGGCCAAACCCTATATTCAATCCGCGGACAGATAGGCTTACTTCGGATTAAAATTTGACACATTTTGTATGGGCAAATGCCAAATTTTAACCCGAAGTAAGCCTTATCTATCCTCGGTTTGAATATAGGGTTCGGCCGGTAGACACTACATAACTCGATCAATGGATTGGACGATCAGGCCCAGTCATGTGGCCCGCTCGATCACCCGATCCACTCGATCACACGATCTTAAACGGTCTTTTAGTACTGGGGTTGCGTAATACATACATACATAAACTCACGCCTTCATTCCTAGAGTGGGATAGGCAGAGCTAAAGAATTACCAACAAGTCCAATTGCGTAATAGACAAAGTTTATCGAAAAAAGTAGCACGTTTCAGCACAAAAAACTAATATCATGGTCTATATCTTTTGATCCAAATGAGCCCCTAAGGGGCTTGTCTAAAAGTAAAATAATTTATGACTTTTTTCTTTTTCAAGAAAACATTTATTTTCTCAACTTTTTGGAACGAAATTGATCAAAATGATATATATATAATATCATAAACCACCAACACACCACCAAATTATTTGCCAGTATGTAAAACAAAAACCAAATTATCTGCTTATTTTGTACACACAGTAAGAAAAGACTGTCCGAAAGGTGCTATTTTCGAAAAAAATAAGGGCATTTTTCAATGTTTGGTAAGTGATTGTCCACATGTGTCCCCAGTTTTGCATTGCAGCTGACTTTAACCAGAGTTCTAGGCCGAATAAATTCTGATACAGGTCACTCGCTCTTTTAATGATTAAATGTCTATTAAACGGGCATGTTTTTACGCTAATGGGTCAAAGCTCGACCAAAATTAAGTACAAGAGTCAAATTTTAATTTTAATTAAAAAAAAAAAAAAAAAATTGCGTCTCATAACATAAGTATGCAAGGATGTTTTGTGAAAAAAACAAATGTAATAAGTAATAAATTACGAATACCACAACTCAAAAACTTAGTATGGGTGTACATTTTGGAAAAAAAACAAAAAATCGCAAAATATGAATACTTGTTTGGTACCAGTGTACTCTTTTGCCTTCTCCAAGACAAACAGCTACCTGAAGTTAGGAGCCCCAGCGAGGTCCAGCCCGAGGCACGCCAGGTTGATGGCGAAGTAGCTGGTCATGAAGAGCACCGAGTTGATCTGCGCGATGGCGTTGAGGGAGCCGCTGATGACGCCCAGCTGGACCAGCATCCAGGAGGCGAGGACAGCCAGCACCGGGTTGCCGGAGCGAGTTACCATCGGACGGAGGAGGAAGCCTGGTCAACCAACAACATGTTAGCCAACAAATGTTTAAGATATAACATTTCCTTCGAGGAATATAGTGTATATTAAAGAATTTAAAAAACCAATTTAATCTTATTATTACATGAGAAGAAATAAATAAAAGAAAAAACATTGTTTCATTATAAACAACAAGAAACAAAGATATACGCAGAAAAGCATGGAGTCACGAAATGGTCCCAACTGGAATTTAAGTCAGCGTTGTCATCCAATGGGACCAACAAAAAGCTGAGAGGATCTTTAATTACTTTATGAGTAATGCGTGTGCATGGTTTTGGATTAAAATTGGCAATAAAATTAGTTTATAATCCAACCTAAAAACAGTATACATTTATACCCAAAGAATAGATGGTTCCCGTTGGAGTAGTAAGCTACTTCTAGACGGACAAAATAACATGCAATGGCAAATAATTAAAATATAATCTTCTTCTCTCTTCTTCTTAGCCGTTCTCTACCATATTGGTGTAGGCCTCCTTCAGATTGCGCCATCTAACTCTGTCTTGCGCCACTTCTATCCAGTTCGTCCCTGCAGTTTTCTTGACGTCGTCTTTCCATCGCATCTGTGGTCTTCCTCTAGGCCGCTTTTCTCCCCAGGGCCTCCATTCCAAGACCAACAACGCCATTCAACGTATAGCAACTCTAAAGTGGCAGTGGGCGGGACACATAGCTCGTAAACATGGCTCGTGGGGCAACGCGGTCTTGGAAAATGTAATAGTTACCGTAAATATTATCTTTGGCTAAGGCTTCCAACACCCGCGATGCTCCAATCAAGTTCGAGAGACCAGCCGAGAACGTTGCCATCAACATGCCTGTAAACAAGAGTTGAATTATACATACATAGTAATTCCATCACCATCAGCAGGGGGCGAACTTTTCATGCCAATGACGTCAAAATGACGAAATTTTACACACAGGGTGCTCTGCTTTCATTTGGTAGCTATTTAGGTATGCCTTAAGTGGAACAAATAAAAAAAAATGAAAATAACAAGCGGTAAAATTATTAGAGTTAAATACAGCTTAATCGCGATCAAAATACGAACCACGGCAGCATCATTTTTTTTTTCACCACTCATTACTAAAAATTGTAAATGTCTTCCATCTATATCTTTCTTTTTTGAATGTGTATGCCATAATTGTATTTATGACTATTTAATCATATACTGTACTTCTCAATGTCGGTATACTAAGAAAGTTAAATAAGAGTTTGTAGGGACACAGAATGCTGCATCAACTCATAAGCTCATAACACAGTACATGTGCACATGAGTCGGTGTCTAGGACTCAAGTAGTTACCGAGTCCGACTCGCACTTGACCGGTTAGATTTTATAATGATTTGGAGAAGGCAAACGAGGACACAGGCCACCAGACGGTAAGTGAGATCTGTGACCCATAGACGTTATGCATTTCAAGACTATCCTAAGATCGCAAATGCGTTGCCAACCCTGAGGGCTAAGATGGAATGCCTGTATGCTAGTCATTTCACCGATTGTCTTATCCCCACACCGGAACAC
Organism: Acleris emargana; assembly: GCA_927399475.2. Lineage (NCBI taxonomy): Eukaryota > Metazoa > Arthropoda > Insecta > Lepidoptera > Tortricidae > Acleris > Acleris emargana. The sequence goes on from OV656860.1 coordinate 6,399,090, forward strand.
AACCATGCGAATGCTGCTTGGCGGCAAGTTAAAGGATAAGGTGGGGTACGGATTCGGACGGACCCTGCACAAGGCCCTGCCACGAATACACTCCTCTCCGCTGCCTTTACACTTTTCCCTGCTCTTCTCCATATATCGTCGGTGAAACTGCAAAACCGCGTAAGTAACATTATAAATACGGTGCAAAATGCACCTTTTTATTAAGACGGTAAGGTTTCTTTTGCTCTATCATAAATTTGTTAGTTACGCGGTTTTACACTATCACCAACGATGGACCCGATTCTACAGTGGCCTCTAAACTTCCTTATTTTATTTCGGTGTCGCTAAAACACTTTGCTATTCTATGAGCAGCTGTCATACATAATCAAATGACAGCGACATGACAGCGCTAATTTGAATCTGACGCTTCTTATTTTAGGCGATCTTATACATTGTCAGCTTGACATTCTGGAATAGCACTGGTTAAAGGTCTTCGCACATTATAACCACTAAACGGCGACTCGATTCTATGCCAAATATTAAAATTTAATTTAATTTAATGATATTTAGTGTACGACGCGTAGACCACACGTCGTACACTACTTTAATATCATTTTTTGAAATTAAACCTAGAAAATATGACATAGGGCTCAAATTTCAATATTTGGCATAGAATCGAGTCCCCGTTGAGTTTTTATAATGTGCGAAGACCTTTAATCTGCCGTCTCAACTATGTCTTAAAATTAGACGATTCGGTTTTAGGCTATTTAAGCGATGTGCACGTAGAATCGGGTCCAATATGCTACTAACTACGCATGGCCAGCTTGGTGCTGATCAGGACGTGTCTCCACTGACTTGGACTCACCGACAGCGATGAAGGGCGGCCACACGTTGGCCGGCAGCAGGTACACGTAGTTGTTCTGCAGCAGGTCGCGCGGGCACGCGGCCGCGGTGAGCACGCTGAGCGCCGCGTACGACACCGCCGTGAACAGCAGCGCCGCCAGCGTGCCGCGGGGGATGCTGCTCGCCGGGTTCTTCAGCTCACCTGGAAACCGCGACGGTCTGAGTGACAGGTTCAGAAATGTATTATCAGAAAACCTTCATTTAGGCTAGTTTATAATGTAAAAATCTTAAGTGTTTATAATCTTAAGAATCCCGAAACCGACGTGCGTGCATGACTCGATGTATGAATGTTGACGAAGCGAAAGAAATTTGTCAAGATCGTAGCAAGTGGAAAGAAGTGGTCTCTACCTACCCCTCTGGGAAACAGGCGTGATTTAATGTACTATGTATGTATGTATAATGTAAAAATGCTTTTATGCATCAGTAAATACACAGTTTAAAGTTCAACAAGATTTTAGAAGCTGTTTCATTGCCCTCTTTAAGATTTTATATGAAAGCAAATGTACATTTTTACATTCATTAAATGTCAACGTAAATTAAAAAAACAATCAAAGCGTTGGTCCACAATCTTCTTAACCTTTCGTATGCTAAAAAGCCTCTCATACACTTGTTCCCGTCGTCTGTGGAGATATGACGTCATCGGTGTCACGTGACAGAGTTTAAATGCTCCTGGCTCTCAATTGGTTCCATGTTTCAAACTACTGAATATTATCTATGGAAGATTGTTTTTTTTCGATTTTTCTACAATAAAATTAGAATCCTATCTTCAAGCCAGTAAAGTCCATATTTAAATAAAACTTTTAAACTACTTCTGTAGGGATCCTTATCATATACACAGAGGAAAGGTTAAGGGCCTTCATAGACGGAGCTTGGAGCAGCCAGTTCTTTTTAATTTTACTTTTTAATCACAGCCAGTATCAAATAGTCACCACTCATGTTGGCTCCCGCCATGACTCCCGTGACTCCAGTAAACAGCACTCCAAAAACGGATGCGAAGTCAACCATGTCCCCGTTGGCGGTGGAGTAGTCACGCCCGTACTGAGGGTACAGGTTCGACGCCAGCGTGGCGCTGCTCAGGCCCGTGTAGTTGAAGTGGGTTATGTTGGTGAGGTGGTTCGAATCCGGCCGGCCCACCTGGAAGGGATTGATTTAAGAAACTATTAACCTAAGTGTGTACAGACAAGCTTATAAGTTACAGCATACTTAGTACCTTTCCGCTTTAACGCTTTTTACAGTTGAATGCAAAGACCAGTAAGTGCGCCTTCCTGGACGAGTACGAGGGCTTTTATACATACGAGTCCAGGATGGCTCTTAATGATGGAAGTATATATAGTGCTTTTCTCAAAAATAGAACACGTAGAATGATTAAACAAAATTTAATAAATTAAAGTATGTAAAATATTGATGACCACACGTGCACAACCCTCAGGACGCTAGTCCGACTCGCGATTAGCCGGTTTTTTATTATTAATTTAAACAATTCACAATGTGAAACTCGTCAGACCGGTCGAGATGTACTAGGCGCACATAAAACGGAGATGGTTCGAGCGACGTTCTTGTCAATAAAGAGAAATCGCGCGATGTATGCTCTGAACTAGATAACGCTTTCGGTTTATGATGCCTTGGTACTTTTGCAGAAATCTTAATGGAGTCCAAAACTGTGCTCGTTTGCCTTCCTATGATATAAAAAAAAAAAAAAAAAAAAAAAAAAAAGTTTTTTTCTTGCTTACCTCTGTGGCCTTTTTGAAGGCTGTCACAGGTCTGTACAGACAGTTCTAAATTCAAATAATATGATATGTTATGGATTATCCATTTTTACTGGACTTGATTCCAAATTCGAAATTCCTCAACTTTACTGGTTGGATAGTCGTCCGTGAGAAAACTGACAAGCCACTAATGTGTGCTGCTACTTATAATATAAGGCCGCATGTAACACCATTATGTTAGTTCAACAGTGCACTGTGTGGACACAAAAACAAGAGTTTTCCGAGGAAGACAGTCACAATGTACCTGTGGCTTTTATGATTCCTAAAAACTCACCGTCTTTTGAATTATAATGGCAGCTAACCTGGACTTTAGTAGCCACACTTATCTACTAAGTACCAGGAGAGCATATCTTAAAGAAATTCTCACCTCCCCGTTATGCAGCATTTCTGTGTGGCACACATATGGCTAATCTGGAGCCAATCAGTAAGCAGTATGGAGGTCACAGCCAACCAGGTACAAACAATTTAGACATTGAATTACGTGCCAGGAAAACATAAAACCTTTAAGAAATTATCAACTCCCTATGGTTAGCATTCACCTATCACTGCACAAAAACTACCAGGCAAGCATAAATCCAAGAAGTAACTCACCTCTCCCGGCTTTGTAATGAAGAAGCTCAATAACGCGCTGCTGAGACACACGAGCATGGTCACCCATATGGCTAAACTGGTGCGTGCGAAGAGCGACGCACCCGCGAGAGACACTGCTACACCTATCGCGTTCAATATGGATCGGTATAGGAACCGGTACCATTCGCTGTCTGGTAGGCCTGGTTGCCCTGCGGCGATGAGGTAACCTAGAAGGAAAGAACCAAAATTAAGCTTAATGTCTCACTTTGTTTACACGATTAAAGTAAGTTAAAGCTGGAATTGCAATTAAATTGACTAAGCATCAACATTTATCTAGTCCTACAATGGCACACGCACAAAATGACGTCATTGACACATGCCTAGAAGTCCTAGAACAAACAGTAAAACTGGACGCTAATCGGCGTCAGCGGCAATCATCTAAAGCTGAATGTGGCGCCGATCAGAGTCCACGCCGAGATCTTTTTTTTTTATATGAGCTAGAGGCAAACGAGCATGTAGGTTACCTGATGGGAAGTAATCACTACCGCCCATAGACACCTAGAACTAAAGAAGAGTTAGGCGCGTTGCCGCTCAATTAGGGAAATGTAAGTGGGAAATACCGCTGAAGGGAAGTTCTGTTCACGGTTATTACCATTGATCGGAATTGGTAGTGCCATTTCGCGGGACTTCGGTACGTAAGATTAGTATTGGATGGATATAGTTTTTAACCCCGGGATTTGATATGAAAAAAATTAAGTTTGTGTTTAAAAAATATTTAAAGAACATGTAATGTGAAATGATGTATGGAAAATGTGCTTTCAGATAAATGCCCTGAATAAAAGTCTCTATAGTTGCTACCACTGTTATCGGGTCCCTTAATCCCTTTCAATGTTTCGACTGATTTTGTACTAGATAGCAAAGTAGTAGTACTTTAATAAGTTCCAATTATCCTCTATTTATTTAAACAATTGACATTCAATCAATCAATCAATTTGATTTTATAGCGCCATCGAAACCATCGATGATTCCGCCAATGTCAAGGTTCAAGGAGACACAATTGACATTAGTTTAAACCTATTTTGTGATAAGCTGGCCAGTTAAATAGAGATAAAACGATTGCAATGTCAACTTCATATGCATGTTCATGTCATGTGTCATGTTAAATAAATTTAATAATGTTCATTTCATATAGTGATGTTGATGTTTTATGTTTTATTCAATGATTGTATTATTGTCAATTGTAACTGTTAACTGAAAGTAATTTTAAATGAATGATTTACCTATGTATTTATAATGACAAAAAAATACTTTTGCGTTTTGAAGATATTTTTTTTGTGAAAAAATACGAATCCCGGAATCCCATGTCTTATCCATGTTATTTACAATTTTTAAGGTCATTCACCCGAAATGGCACTACCTATTCCTATCATTAGCCTTATTACGTATTTAGCTTTGTTAATTTAAAATACCACACAAAAAAAAATAACGTAAAAATATGGAAATCCTTTTAATGCCGCTTGTACCATTTTTTAATTTAATAAACATCCATTGCAAGATAAAGACAAATTTCATTTGATTATAGGTCTTAGGACGCTAAAAATCAAGCTAAAATATGACAAGCCTAGTGGAAGCAACAGTGTATCGACTCACCCTTGGGTCCAAAGTTTTCTACGAGCGCTTCAGTGCAAGCAGATATGCAGAGGGCACTAGACACGACGTTGGCAAAGAAGAACAGGGTACCAATAGCACCGCCGAATTCCGGGCCGAGGGTTCTACTTATCATAACTGAGATGCTAATAGGAAAAGTATTGTTTAGTATTCGCCTGTGGATGTATTAACAGGCACAATGAGTTGTAGCCAAGAGGTCACTTCAGAATTGTGACTATTGTGAGTTAGTGTGTAAATTCTAGATTAAAAAAAAAACTAATTTAAAGTACAAATTATCACTTTGTTACCGCAGTGTTTTTCTAACCATATTATCCCGTTAAAATACTTTTAAAAATTACGTTCACGACGGTTGATGTTTGTTAGTCCTTGAAAATTAGAACGGCCGAAACAGAACCGCTTCTTTCTCAAAAGTTCTTTCACCATTAGAATGCTACATTATCGCTGAGTAACATAGGCTACGTTTTATTTTTCTGCGCGAACGGAGTCGCGGCAACAGCTAGTATTACAATAAAAACTCAAAACGTGATGTAAAGCTGAATTTCTGGTATGTTATTTTCACCGCATGTTGATTCTACATTTAGGACGTACAAAAGTTGTGCTACCTGAGTACTACGTGGAAAAAGTCCGCCTTATCAGTTTCTGCAGTTCAAATCATAAACTTCAAGTTCGTGAAAATTTAGTTATACTCTCCCCTAACACACAAAAAACAAACAAAAATTCAAAACATACAAACATACAAAAAATTCAGCTACATCGCGTTTTGCGATTTTATTGTAAGGTATGACATAATTAACAACACATAATAAACAGCTTAGCCTGATTGTGCAAAACGTGGTTACAGAATTATCAAGTTTTTAGAGTTGTTGGTAATTCTGTAGCTCTGCCAACCCCACTCTGGGAATGAAGGCGTGAGTTTATGTATGTATGTATGTGTCTAACATATTTCGGCAATTCTACTTTTCGAGGACTAATAACCGTCCCCTACCGAGAACGTATATGTTGCGACTGCCATCTTTTTGGGGTTCCGTGGGTTAAAAGACTTAAAAGGACAAACAGAACCCTTATAAATCACTTTAGTGTCCGTCCGTCAGTCATGTAGGTCTTCTTACATGCTAACTCACAGCCGAAGTCACTGATGATCCTTGATACTTCAATCCTTGGAAAAAAAGGATACAATACACGCCTCCCCCCTCCACCGCGCCGTTGGTAGAGATGGCGCAGATAGATGTCACTGTGAACACCACGATCAGGTACGCCAGCCCGAACTGCGCCAGAGTCACCAGCAGCCCTGCGTTGCCGACCAGGTACCCTGGTATACGAAGGCATATTCAAATGGTTTTTTTTATGCCATTGAGAAGACACATGAGAACACGAGCCACCTGATGATAAAGTGTTAGCAGTGGTGGTCCTGGTTTGGGTAAGGACCAAAAAGTTGCTAAGCTAACATACTCAATAAAATTTTCTATGAAACTTTTCCGCTGTGGCACGAAAATTAGCCAAACAAATTGTAAAGATACTTTTCGTCGCACAACGGATTTTTTTTCGACTTCTTTGTTTGTATGGTTAACTGCGTTTAGCTATGGTCCAACTTTGTAGTCCTTACCCGTTTAGAAAAAGAACTTTGAAAAGATAGGGGGAAATTCTTTCTATTTCGCCGAACGTATAGTTACGCCGAATTTTGTTTTTGCATAATTTTTGTCCAGCTTAAACAAATATCTTTTAAAATTATTTAGACGACGCGATAGCCTAGTCGGTAGTGACCCTGACGAAGCTAGCGGTCCCGGGTGTGAGCCCCGGTACCGGCAGATATTTGTGTGATGAGCGTGAGTATTTTTTCCTGAGTCTTGGGTGTTTTCTATGTATTTAATTAATAATTATATATTTATATAAGTAAGTTTATCGTTGCCTAGTACCAATTATAGTACAAGCCTAGAGCTTAGTTTGGGGCTAGGTCAATTTGTGTGAGATTGTCCCCTGATATTCGTTTATTTAAAAAAAGTTTTGTCTAATCCTGGTAGAATAGAGTAGGTTTATTTTATAGTAATAGATTTATTTTATAACTTTTCAAAAAAGTCAAAGGTACAATAACAATTAAATAACAATTCAAATCATCAATATCGATTCACCCTGTCGAAAGATCTGAAGTAACGAATATTAAAAAAAACAGACGAATTAACCTCCTCCTTTTTTAAAGTCGTTTAAAAAAGTAACTCTAGATGGCGCTGTTAGCCATCGAAAGCGTGTTCATGTTATAAGCGCCTTGTCTCATTCGATTTTATTTGACTGTAACTCTTAAAATAGGTGAAAATAATGTATACACCTATTCCTGACGTCTCATGAGCGTGCCGGCACGCATCGAATTATGAATCTTGTGTCACTCAATAAAAGTTTGAAATTCTTCAATAAATTGGGCCTTCATCGGCCTTCACGTATTAATTAACATTTAAAGGTCCCAGATCGAAATTTGAGTCATAAAATGTAGATAGTTAAATTTTGAGCGACATTAATGTGGTCGATGAAATGTACTATGCCTGGAAAAGGGTGTAGCAGTCTTTTACTTTTAGCCTCTCATCTCGGTAAACGTCGGAACGTTACAAAAAAACGCCAGATATCCCAAAAACTAGCATTCCGTGACATTAACAAAGCGGTAACGGTATTTATCAACAGGCACGTTCAAAAAGTCAACGAACAATCACAACTTTGCGTAACCGTAACCTAATGACGTACTTGAAACATGTGTCAGCTTTGATAACATTCATGAATCAGACTTATAAAACATGTTTATGAATCCGTTTATGGCGTAATTTTAACCTTATTTACGTTAACTTAAGGCATTCATTTTAATAATTATAACGTTAACGGTATTATTGTAATAATATGTTCTGTCGGATAAGTGGGTAGTCACCTGACCGATATGGTATGGTTGGAATTTAGGAATACCCGTTTGAAGGGGCGTACTCACAATGCAATTATTCAGCAAACCTTTCAACGACGGTTAATATGCATCCTACTCAATATAAAAACATGCGTACCGTTAACACAAATTGTATTCCAAATTAATTCGCCACGCAATGTATCAGAAATAGCCCTATCAACCTGCAATTAACTGAGACTTAAATCTTCATTTACATTAAAGATAAAGATAAAAAAAGATAAAAGATGTTTATTCAGTAAGTAGGCCGCACGGGCACTTTTACACGTCAAAAAACTACTCATTATACATTGCTGCTCGATAAGACCTTTAAAAAATAAATTTGCTCTATGTATTAGAGTTATCACATCGATTTCGGGTTATTGCCGAAAAATTGGGAATTACATACAGCTTCAATAAAAAAATCATGAAACAAATAGTTCAGAAAAATATTTTTTTGAATAGCTATAAAAATAACCAAGATATAAGCCAACAAAGATTTGTCCCTATCTCTTTCTAGCAAAACAGAATTTAAAATGGAGTTTATATGGCGGACCTGTTACATGACGTCACAGTGCATATCGGATCTCTCTGTCTAATCGCTGTCGAATTAACAGTTCATCCGTATTTTCTGGCCGATTTTAATTTTACTTTTGGTGATCTCTTTTTTATTTTTGTATTGCATATCGTCGGTAATACTGCTTAACCGCGTATCTAACAAATTTATGATAGAGCAAAATAAATCTTACTGGACCCGATTCTACAGCGGCCTTAGGATTTAGGTGTCGCTAAAACACTTTGCTATTCTATGAGCAGCTGTCATAATCAAATGACAGCGCCATGACAGCGCATATATGGTCAGCCTGACATTCTGGAATAGCACTGATTAAATCTACCGTCTAAACTATGTCCTCAAACTAGACCATTTAGTTTTAGTTAGTTTTAGGCTATTTAGGCGATGTGCACGTAGAATCGGGTCCAACATCTTATTAAAAGGGTGCATTTTACTCCTTATTAAAAACACAATACTCACCCATTCGGATGAACACCAGCGCACTAAACATGGACAGCACGACGGGGCAGAACACGCCGGCGAAGGTGCCGACCTTCTTGACGGTCGGCCTTTCAGCGCGGAACTCGCCGAACTCCACATACCCTGGAATGATGAGCACACTCTTACTTTGAGACACGAGAACGTTTACTGGTTTATTTATCAAGACTGCGCCGAGCAAACGAAGAGCGTCCAGTGGCGCCCCCATTACTATTATTGAGTTTTCTAACTAACTAAACAATTTCCTTGGAATCGGACGATGCTTTTTTGTAGCGCAAGTAAAAACACAACTTATGGGATACGTAACGATCTTTGATAACAAATACCCTTTGAGTAGTCAGCTTAACGGGAAAAGGTGGCCACTGTTTTCCGTTAAGTTGATGACTCGAAGGTCAATTGACAACAATTCATTTTGGGCTAAGGTAGTAAAATAAAATACCGTTTCTAGATTTTACACTGCTGATTACAGTAAAAATATCTTTGGATTTTTTTATGCAGTTGTTTTTTTATATTTAGGAAAAACAGTTAAAAAAGTTGGATTGTGAATGTTAGGAATACACTTATAGTGCCCTTAGTCCATTTATTACCAAAGGAATTCAAAAAATATACAACTGTCATGTTCATTTTTTATCTGTCTGACGGATTACTTGATTCTAACGACACGCTTTCGATTCTACGCAAAATAGTTTATTTATTTTAATGGCGTTTACAAATTACGTAATTAATTAAATTACGCAAAATAACAAATTTGTGAACGAACGGCAGTGAATGATTGACAAGTGAGTGACATGACATGACAGTCAGTTCTGTTTATGTTTAAAGTTACTTTTTTTATTTTATATCAGGCTAAGATCACGACATCAGTAATTCCTAACTTTGTATATACGGTATTTTTAATGACCATTACTTTAATAAATTATTAACGACGAATTTAAGTTAAATAAAGAAAAACCAAGAAATACGGGTAGTCTAATTTTTAACCAGCTATTATAAACGCGAAAAAACCATAATGCTTTTTTTTTTTGAAATGTTGTCAATTGTTATTAAACTATGCAATATGTCCTATAAGTTGTATGTTCATTTGTATTACAAAAAAGCACCGTCCGATTCCTAGAAAATACTTTAGTTTCTTAGGAAACTCAATAACAGTAATGAGGGCGCCACTGTACATACGGCGTACGCTCGGCGCAGTCTTAAAGTTATGCACACAGAGGATGTGTGGTGTGAAACTGATTGATAGAATAAGCAATGAGAAGATCAGGGAGAAAGCAATGCAATCTATATTGTAACATTACATTGAAAAAAAAAAAAAAAAAAAGTGGACTGAAAGAAGATGTAGTGATTAAGATTGTAAAGGGCCCAGTAGCGAAGCGTCCATACAACCCGATTCCCAGCGGCTTCCCTAAAAATTCCTATGCATAGAGTAGGTACCTACTAGGTATACAAACAACAAAACGTAAAACCGAAAGTAACCCGGTGTACTATAGCTTTACCTTGCTTCATAATACGATGAATGAACACGCACTAACGCCGCAATTCAAATTTATTTATTTACCAAGCCGAAATCTATCACTCGCTCGCACCCATTCACTAACCTATATTACTAGAAAGAAACAAGAACAATATTTTTGTATACACGCACACATGCTCAGTTACCTTTTACTACGCGCGCTCGAACTTACACCCACAATTAAAACCGCCATACAAGCCGGTGACTCGGCGCCGGACCTCACTAACAAATTCAAACCAAATGGTATAATATTATAGCGCTACATTATAGTCGAGTCCGGAATTAGGCGAACTATCTTGACAGTTCATTGTACACTAATGTTGCCACAGTTTGGCTAGTGCTGTTAATATCGATATTTAAAAAGTCTAGTTTATCATTATTATTGTGTTTGGAATCTAACTAATAATTTGGAAGCCACCTAAAAGGATCACAATGGCCTGTTGTAATGTCAGCATTATTTTTATATTTTATTCCTAATTTGAGAAGTAAGTATTGTAAATATCTTCTTTAAACCGTACATCCTTCAGATCATATTATATCGTAAAAATTGCTGTAGTTTTTCCCTATTGGGCAAGTATGTATGAGTGTGAAAGTTTCGACGACATTTACTTGATAAAATATAAAAATAATCAGATTTATAGAAGGCACAAGGTTATATCGACATATTTGTGTCGACATAAACCTATCACTATTTATTTTTTCCTATGTCTGGCAACATTTTCGGCTGTCAAGTTAGTTCGCCTAATTCCGGACTCGACTTTAGCTTTAAACTCGCACACAGACACAGCGGCACCTGTGTGAGCACGCAAGAGGGAGAAGCACGCAAGTCCGGCCGACGAACTACGGCTTATTGCATCCAATTTTGAACTTAAAGTGCATGCGTTAACTTTCTTTTCCCAAGGACACTCAACTCAACAACCGTCTCTCTCCCCCCTGGCCTCACGACCTTCAACTACTTTTTTGATTTTCATTACGCCATTACTTTCGCGTCCTCGCGCTAATATGCGGTGTTTTGTTTTGATTTATAGTTAAATTTGTGTTATTACTTAACTTATTGTGTTTTATGAGACTCAACTAGTGAAATTTAGCTTGTTTAGTGTTCTGTGAATGTTTTTCTGTTTGGATTGTGTTATTTGCAGATTCGTGGCGACAACGGAGGTTTGTTTATATTTCGTTAAGTACCTAAATATTGTTATTTTTGCTTCGATCTATTTTAGGTTATATTCGTGGTTTGGTTTTTAAATATTTTTGCCTGTACTCAAAGTACAAACGGCCGCATTGGTGCAATTGTTATCTTACAGATTACCTACTTAATGAACAAACATGTTTTTCAAAGTTATCCTTTGGAAATAAGAAACATGTCATTAAGTTAGGATTAGGACGCGCTCGCCCAGACATAAAAATTGATTATAGGCGTAGAGATGGATTCTTCAAACATTTCCACAGCGAATTACAAATACAATTGGCTGACTGGCAGCTGCAAATTAAACAAATTATTTTGCTATTCATCTTTGCTGTTTTCCGATTCTAGCAGTGTTTGGAATCGAACAGGTTTTGCAGATATTCACAATTTATATAATTCAGTTAGGGGACGCAGGACTTAGAAAAAATTTCGCCAAAATTGTATCATTATGACACCTAATTTAAATGATTTTATCGTATAGAACACGTTGAAATAAGCATGTTTTACTTGAAAAACTTTTCTCTAAAATCAAAATTGGCCGAGTTATAGGGGTTCAAATGTTGGTCATTTTCAAGGCGTCAGGGACTTAGAAAATTTTGATGCTTGAAAATTATGTCAATATAAGGTCTATTTATGATGATTTAATTGTTTAGAATATACTAAAACAAGCATATTTTTTTAAACAAACTTCTCTAAAATCAATTATTACTGAAACATTACGGTTTGAATTAAAGTACGTAAAAAAAATAGGTTATGTTAGGTTAGTTTTTATATATTCCCGAAGGGCAAACCGCCCAGAAATAGGGAAATAAATTTGTATTTTTTCTAAGATTTAATCTTAATAAGCACGAAAAAGGCAAGAAAAAAAAACTTATTCTATTTTCTATAAGTAATTCAGCTAGAAAACATGCTCAAAGCGAGAAACATATACGGAGTTGTATATTATTACATGAATTTGGTAACAGTAGAATTTAAACTTTTTTTGGTAATAATTTTGAGGCCCACAATCGTAAGTGGAACGTAATCGAAATTTATTGAAACGTTTAATTGATACGGTAGTACTACTTGGAAAGCAAGAATTGCCTTTCCGCGCACTTTTAACGCACGCGACACTTCAGCACTGCTTTTTGAGAACTAGAAAGACGACATCCATTTTTTAAGGTATGTTTTTTTTATGTCACGGAAGGGGCAAACAAGCACATACGCCATACACCTTTTTTTTGCTCCGGCTTGCCTATTTATTTACGTGACGCTTCGCCACTGAAAGGGCCTGTTTCGTTGGTTCGGTCATTTGGAGAGGATGGACGAAAGATTGACGAAAGAGATATACAGAGCGAAAGTCAGTGGACGGGTCGGACGGGGCCGCAATAGGTATACTTTTTCTTCAAATCGGAGAAATACTGGAAAACGGCAGAATCTTAAGTACCCAAAACCGATGAGCATGCATGACTCGATTTATGAATGTGGAAGAAGCGAAAGAGATTTGTCAGGATCGTAGCAAGTGGAAAGAAGTGGTCTCTGCCTACCCCTCTGGGAAACAGGCGTGATTTAATGTATGTATGTATTAAAGTTATTGTATTACATGTGATGAAGCGCTTCACACAAATTAAAAGCATAATTTGACTGGCCAAGAGTTGCAATTTAGAGGAAAAGAGGAGGAGGGTTTTATTTTTCAAACTTTTCATTTACAATGCGCCCAATGGGACCCTATTGTCGCTATTACTAAGGGTGAGCTGTTCGTTTAGCGACCTTTAAAATTACCTATTTTCTTTGAAATTTTGCATTTAAATCCATACTAGTGTATCATGGGAGAGTTATGTTATGAGATGTATTAGTCACCTTTTTTATCGACGGCGTAATGGGACTTTGAGAAGTTTATTTTAAGTTGCCGAGGCCAGGAGTTGTAAAATGATTGCAGCACGAGCTTTTTAAATTATTTTTGGACTCATTGTTACTACTACAAAGCCCAACCAGAAAATAAGAATAAATCTGGATAGGGCCATCGTTGGTATAGTTAAAATTGGGTAGAAGCCAAGAGAATCAGACGTTACCTACTCACACTGATCAACTTCAAGAGTAGGTAAAGTCGGCGTCAAAAGTATCTGATCACTTTTGAACCACATCATATTAACACATTTTACAATCTATTTAGTTCGGATGCTACGTTACCGTAAAGCGACAAGGTAGTAAAGCTTTTTTCTATTTGCTTTCTGTTTTTGCAGAGGTGTCAACTACTCATCAAGACTAATCAGTAATCACGTAATGAAAGTAGACACAGCGCTACCACTTTATTTCATGATAATTAATTAGTCATGCTTTAAATGGTGTTTTTTCCTAAATTGACCAAATAATTGCTGAAAGTTAAGAGGCAACTAGTGGTGTTGCAAAGTTAACCTTGACTATGTTAGGAAATACCGGTTTATCAACCGAAAATAACAAAAAACTAACCTACGGATAATGGACATCAACTCGCATTGTCACATGAAACGAAACCTAGTATGTTATAGACTACAGAGGAACCTTCTGAGTGGCTGAGAGTTTTTCAACACTTGTGTTTCCGTTAGTAGAAGGACCTATCTCACGTTGAAAAATAATTATATCCGGAAGATGAGTAAGAGTGCGCCGAGCGTACGCCGGATTTACAGTGCTTTGTAATAAGCTAAAGTATTTTCTTGAAATCGGACGGTGCTTTTTTGTACCACAAATGAAACCACAACTTATAGGATATATCACACAGTTTAATAACTATTGACCCTCGAGTTATCAACTTAACGGAAAAAGTGGCCACCTCTTCCCGTTAAGCTGACTACTCAAAGGTCATTGTTATTAAAGTTGGTTACGTATCCCATAAATTGTATTTTTATTTGCGCTACAAAAAAGCTTCCAATGATATTCTTTAGTTAAATACCAATAAAGCGACGAAAATCGTTTTCAAGAAAGAAGAAAATAATAGCAGGCATTTATAACCAATATACTTAAAGCAATTAAATCATCATGTCAGCCAAAAGACGTCCACTGCTGGACATAGGCCTCCCCCAAGGCTCTCCACTCAGACCGGTCTTGTGCTTTTTGCATGCACCGCGTTCCCGCGAATCGCGATCCTTACAAGGTCATCACTCCATCTTGTTGGAGGCCTACCTACAGCTCGTCTCCCGCAAATAAATACAATAAATAAGCAAATAAATACAATAAATAAGCAAATAAAAACATAACTATAAATTTAATTGTCTTAATTTATAACTATAAATAAATAAGTAAGTGTGGTTGTATTTAGGAAAGCTGGAGCTGACATGTTTAAGGTTGAACAACGGTTATAAATAAATAAAGAAACAAAAAAAAAAACAATACCTCCATCATTGCTCTTATCCAACATCGCAGTGCCTTTATTACACTTAACTAAATAACTAAATCCAACGCAAAATAACTAAAACCAAAATAATACTATCAAACAACATTCACAACCAATATCAACCCAACTCGGTTAAAATAAAACTCAAACCCTAATTTAATGACGTGACTTGTATAAACCGCCGTATGCACTACTGCACTTCAAAACAGACACGGGTGCACTGATAACCTGAATGGCATAGTTTATCGCATTGTTTACCAATCAACCTTGACGAGTACAATGGCAGAACGGATGCAGGTGAAAATTGCTGGGAATGCAGCTTTTTGTACCCACGGGTCAAGGTAGGAAACTCTATCAATAGGCGCACTACACTATATAACGATATTTTAACTCTGAATATTTTCAAACGACTGCTGGGAAGCCATACAACACTTCTACCAGTTAACTGCCCGTGTTACATGCTAGGGATCGGAAACTCTAAGTGCTTATTTACCTAAACTTTATCTTCGGCAGAGATATTTGAATAGTATGGGCGGATTCCATATTATCGGTGACACTGCAAAACCGCGTAACTAACAAATTTATGATAGAGCAAAATAAACCTTATTAACATACTAAAAAGGTGCATTTTGCTCCTTATTTAAAATTATACTTACGCGGTTTTGCAGTTTCACCGACGTTATGATTTTGTTAATGAATTTCCGGGGTTCCGGTAAACATTAACATAAATGGGTGAATCAACTTTTAAGGTACTCCTTTTCTTTTGCGGTATCAAAACTTTCCTGGTGACTTATCATTAATAATAATGTATGAATATTAATATCAGACCACCAAATTTACAGACCTTACACGTTAAACACCTCAAATATTATTTAATCTTCGAAAAAACCTGGTAACTCAGGGGAAAATGCACATTTTCCATACAAAACCTAGGGACAACATCGTCCGCTGCGTTACCAACTATATTATTATTTCAAACTGTACTATTTTTAAATCAAATCATTTGAAATGCTAGCCTAATTGTCTGATTTAATAAGCGTGTAAGCTACGTTGTTGGCAAATATATCGTTTTTCTAAAAACATATAATTTGTGAAAAATGTCGAAAAATGGGGAGTACCTTAGAAGTTGATTCACCCAAATGTGGTTACTGAATTATCAACAAGTTTTTAGAGTGGGGTACCACTCTGGGATGACAGGCGTGAGTTTATGTATGTATGTATGTGTGTATGTATGTATGTATGTATAAACACATACCTATTAAAGTATTTAAATGAACCATTTCAAGTTATTTTCCATGTAAAGATCTACCAAATTTAACATAGCTTTATCCTCAATATAAAATAATGATACGAGCTAGCAATCCCGTGTGGTTGCCGGATTAGAATAGTGCCACCCCATGTCCTCCTAGCGATGTCGTTGAGGCGACTATGGGAATATGTTTGTAGTACTGTTAGGCGATGGGCTTGCAACTAGTGATGTGCCGCGGGAATATTCCCGTTTCCGAGAATGTTCCCGTCGAGAATTTTCAACGAAATTTCCTATATTTCCGAGAATATTCCCCAAACCGGAGAACGTTGAAAATAGTAAATGAAGTATATTAAATCTTAAATAAAAATAATTGTAGTGGATGGCTTATCGCCATAAAATGATGTGTAAATATTGTGTTACTGTGTAAAACCTTTTTCATAATATTGCAAGTATTTTTTAACACAATTTAAGTTGATATCTTGTTTTTCATTTGAATTAAACTGATTGATCTGTTTTAGTAGTACATAAAAACCACTATTACATAAAATATAGTTTAAATATAGGTTAGGTTTATGTGTGGTTATAGAATTAACAACAAGTTTTAAAAGTAATTCTATAGCTCTGCCTACCCCACTTTGGGAATGAAGGCGTGAGTTTATGTATGTATGTATGTAAATATAGGTAATAAGTGACAGATATTTAAATTAATTTAATATAAAACATTTGGTTGCATTAGCTAGGTACATGTTTAGCCATTAAATATATGCATCTCTTTCTCTCAACAGATCTGCTATCTCTTTTCCCCTTCCTAGCAAAACAGCGATGCGATAGCTCAACTCAGTCGTGTTTCGTATTCGGTGCAATAAACATGTGCGTGTAAGTGCTGTCTTAAACAATGAAGCCAAAAAGTAGTTTCAACACAAAAAAAAAACAAAAAACTCTAGAATCATTGAGAATATTCTCGAGAATATAGAGAATATTCTCGAGAATATAGAGAATATTCTCGAGAATATTGAGAGTTTAAGTTGAGAGATGACTTTATACTACATGCTATGTAACTATCGGCTGTGTACTTCGTTTTGTACGTAATGCCCGAAAATACAACAAAGTATACATACAAAAATTCAAAATTCTCGTATATTTCCCATAAGCGGGAATATTCCCGGGTACGTTTCCGAGAATATTCTCACTTGAAGAATATTCTCGGAAACGGCACATCACTACTTGCAACCTGTCACTAATACACTGGTAAACACAGCCTATTGTGCAAAATGTGGTTACAGAATTAACGACTTTTTTTTTATTTGTTGGTAATTCTGCAGCTCTGCCTACTATACTCTGCGAATGAAGGCGTGAGTTTATGTATGTATGAACTAGCAATATTTCTGAACTAGCAATATATCGGAAAATTACATGAGATGGTACGGAAGCCAAAATTATTCCGGTTCGTTACAGCCAAATATCATAATAACGTGTTCCTAGAATATCAAAATATCAAAACAGATTATTCTCATAATGTCTAAAGATCGAAATGACTTACGCCTACTTCTAAAATTACCGTATTCTTAGTATGACTATAATTCATTTAGACTCTATCTCGTTTTGATAAATTATCAATTCTACCAGTTCCCAAAATGTCTAAAACTTGACTTGATCATGTTTTGATAAATTATCAATTATACCATTTCCCAAAATGTCTAAAACTTGACTTGATCATGTTTTGATAAATTATCAATTATACCATTTCCCAAAATGTCTAAAACTTGACTTGGTCATGTTTTGATAAATTATCAATTATACCATTTCCCAAAATGTCTAAAACTTGACTTGATCATGTTTTGATAAATTATCAATTCTACCATTTCCCAAAATCTCTAAAACTCAAATTAACTAGACACAAAACCCCTATACCACAAACCTTAACAACCAACAAACACAACCTTAACAAGTGTATAACCTCGCTCACCTTTGCTTCTTGAGCAAATCACACCCCTGCTCATGAGGACAGTTTTTTTATGATCGTTTACAAAAGCATAGTTGTTATAAATTGCTTAACCAATTGTGATAAACTGAACTAATTATTTACATTTACAAATAAGTAACACTACAAATACTACGTGGTTAAAATTTTAGGTATTATAAGACAGTGTCATTTTGGTCTTTGGGCCTGTCAACAAAAGCTATTTTTGAATTTTGGTAATTTTGAAACTAATGCATTTTCACTTTCAGTCTTAATAATAATTCGGTATTTGAAGTTATTGTTCATTTTACCAACTATACAATTTGGATATCGGATGTAATGTGTAAATGTTATTATAACATTTTATTGTATTGAAAATTAGTCAATGTGGGAATTAAGGCATTTAGGAACTAAGACAATTTGAGATTTAGTAAGATATGTAAAAGGGCATTCTGATATATGGCTGTAATGAACCGGAATCGCCAAAATGCCATAAAATATTTTTACAATCAATATGCAATTTTGGAATCCTGGAACTTATATAATTAAAATGTATTTTTTAAGAAGCTGACTTCATAGTTACAATACTTACAAAACAATACAATACAAATACTCTTTATTGAACACCAAAGAAAAAAAACACGGACAGATTTTATCTACCTTCTCCATCAGGCCTAGGGGAGGATGTCCGTCGTCCGAACCTCGACCGCAGCTTGGTGAACAGCCCCTGCGGTGCGGGCGAGTAGTTTGTACTCGGGGAGAGCGGGTTCAGTGTCTCTGCCATTTGCGAGGGCTTCGTCCCTAAATTACAAGGATACAGGTAACAACATATGGGTTTAATAGAGAAATACATACCTAAAAACAAAAAAAACCTATACTTTATGTTCTCAAGTCAGCAGTTGCATACTTGTAACATCTTACGAGGAAAGCCTGCAGGTGCTAAAACTCACGACTATAGGATCCGTAGAGCGTGTGGCTATTTAAAAAACCTATAAAATAGACAGGACACTACTATTTACAGGAGTTTCATAAATTTTTTCAAGGTTATTACCAAAACTCATCTTCAGGGCCATCAATTTAAATTACTAACTGAACTTTCACACAATCTTCACAGACACAACAAACTGCCAGAACAAGTAGTTGGTTGCACTTTTTCCATACAATCGCCAACTAGGTACTAGCTGATGCACCCATACAAGTTTTACAATCAAGAGTATAGGTACATACATACATTAACACGTTCATGGACAGTAATAAAAAACCATTTTAATTTGACCCCCGTATTTATGACGCCCATGCTATAGCCGGTATGATACACGACTGCTATAGCATCCGCGTCCATGAACGTGTTAATATATAACAGTTCAAACATGATGTAAAGGCAACTAATTACTAGTGAGTTGTCTATTTATGATGCTGACTGCTCAATATTGACAAAATCATTACCACTAACAAAACAAATAATTTTATCAGCAGTCGAATTACATATCCTTATCTCCATTTACATAATATAGATTATATCTTATTACAGGCCAATCCAGTGAGCAGTACGGGCAAAGGAAACCCTCTAGGAAAGATAAAAGTAATCCATAAGGAATATTGATGTCCTAGTATTTTCACAACTTCCAGTATGTACATACCATCAGACAGCGAATATGCTTGGTTTCCACTGATGGTAAAAAATATACATATAAGTGACAGAAGAATTACACTAGGTATTGCAGCAGGTATTATGCAGTGCAGCGTGGTAACGCTGTGAGTGTGTCCTCAGTGCCACAAGTGGGTGGATTGGAGGAATTTATTTCATAAGTTAGCTTTAGTACAAATTTAATATTTTAGTTTTATTCAATTTCTTTTTTATAAAAAACTATTAATTTACATGGGACGAAAAAAAAAACAAATAATATTACCATAACTTTACTTAATATTACCCCTAAACCAATAGTTTACTTACTCAAATGTATAGCTTCCATTACATTCAACAACATACATCTACAAAAACCAGTCCATAGGTATTTTATTAGTGTGAGATTGTTCCGTAATATTTAATAATACAGATATTTGGATAGTTAAATTATTCCTGTAAGATTTTTAATTTATAGTAAGCCGTATATCTTCAATTACACGGAGTTCGTGACTTGTGTTATGTATCAAATAATTGGCATAACAATGCAATTAGAGCCACTGAAACCAGTTTTATGAAAAAAACTAAAGAATGATCAATGTTATTATCGTATCGTATTAGCTTCGAACAGTTCCGGCGTTCTTTGTGACCTAAATAGCAAACTAGAGTACCTAGAATGATATCATCACAGAACTTTAGCACAAAGTTTCACACAAAGTACACTAACACCGTAAGACATACACCATCGAAAAAATTTAAGCACTGCCTGATCAGTCCATTTTTAACGTAACGACTAACTTGATGAGTTAAACCTGAGCCAGCGTGAGACAACAGTTATAATTTCACTATTGTTAGACCGAGTCGAACGAAACGAACAAAAAAATTGTACTTACAGTTTCAATAGTCTTGCTAGTTATTAGTTCAGCCGTTAAAGTTGCCTATAACAACAAAATGCGGTCATTGCTTTGTTTTTTAGTGTAAATATTGAATGTTATCTTGCAGGGAGTGATGATACTGACGATACAGACGAAAACAATATTTAGAAAAGTCGCAAATTTGACAGCAAGTTAGTTAATGTGATGTTTGAGTAGCCGACAATAACATTAAAATACTAGTTTAATCTCTTAATTTGTATTCATATAAAGCTTTAATAACTATAACATCCAACAATAAGTGTATAGGAAAGAAAATTGAGGATAATGTGAGGAGTAAATATTTTATTTTTGCCAAATTAATTGTTGGCAATGCATTACTTGAACGTTTCACTATGCTGTCACATGTTTTTTTTATTGGATGTCATGGCCTAGATGCTAGTATTTAAGCCATCTTAATTTAGATTTACATGCGCAGTCCCAACCTATCTTTTAGCCTATGCTTTTAATACTTTATATTGAGGCTTTAGTATTCTCAAGAAGTAAAGTATAATGTTCAAAATTTAATTCCTAACAGCTCCCTATTTTTACTCTTATTTTGATACTGAAGCATTTTACACGACACGGCACCGGCCGGCACCGTCAGATAACAGCATCGACCGGCAGAAGGACGGAGCAAGATGGTTATCACGAACCACAAAATTCAAATTTCGAGTGCCGAGTGTCACTCGTCACTCGAGATTAAATTGCAAGAAAGAGATGGAGCTAACGTAACTTCTATATAACTTCGATTTTCAAAGTAATGCTTCCAGTGGTTACAGAATTATCAAGAAGTTTTAAGACTTGTTGGTAATTCTTTAGCTCTGCCTACCCCACTCTGGGAATGAAGGCGTGAATTTATGTATGTATGTATGCTTCCAGTGTTTCAAGTTTCAGGTAGCCTACCTATGAGCGTACCACAGATATGTTGCTGTCCGGTCTACTCAAGTTCATACATTTTCACTTTTGCAGCTGCCGGGCCGCGCGACTGTGTCGTGTAAGAGCGATGCCACACGAGGATTGCCGGTGCGTTGTCGTCGCTGATTTTGACCTAGAGCAACGGAAGTGGTTCAACGCATCGTGTGGCATGTCGTTCTAATATTTATGTAGAACAACGTAGCGGCGATGACGCAACGCACAGACAACGCTCGTGTGGCGTGGCGTCCCTCAAATGTTAAAATTACTCATTGCCAAAAAATATAGAGCTTATAATACAAATTTGAAGCGTAAACATATCCTAAGTGCTTGGCGAAAAGCCAAGACCAGTAATATTATGCAACACACATCCTGTAATTTTATGTTCTAAACTGGACACGTAGCTTTCACTTTGCCTTTGCGGTTTGCGGCGTATGCATAACCTGTATAGCACAGAGTAACTTCACTAGAGGTATAACTTTTGGTAGTATTGCGCGCGAAAGTTTGAATGTGGAGGGCGTTCGCAGGTTCGCGCGTTATTGTTGGTATTTTGGCCCGAGTCAAAGAGCCTGCGAACGCGCGAACGCAACAAGGATCCACATTCACGCGCAACTTTCAAGTATTAGGCCAATACCACTAATACTGGACAAAACATTACAAACATTCTATTACGATGAATATTCCTCATCCACCATCTTCGTTCCCTCCATTTCTTTTTAATTTGTTTTTTACTTTTGCAAAAAACAAATTAAAAAGTTTACGTTCTGTCCTTATTCTATAGCTATAGCAAAGAAAGTGACAGCAGCCTATTAAACCAAGTATTAAGTTTAATTGACGTCTCTGAGTGCGGCAGTAAGTACATCTTTAAGAGTCAGGATCATTTAGTTCTGCAACTTAATGCAGATAGGAGGTGTCATTTCTAGATCGATCATCGATGACGAGATTATAGTCCTTGATTTAAGTGTTCTTAATTAAGGGGGGAAAAAAACAAATATGGCCATCACATATTACCATTTATTCTATAAAGGTTACTTCTTTGAAAGGTATACTTATTTGAAAAGATGTCCCAAAGGTAATATTAAAAAAAATAGTTTTTTACAAATGGGGAACATTTAAATTTGTGGAAGTCTGTAATCAATGTTATATTGATATTAATTTAACTTCATTGTAGAGCCACAAGATGTATGTATGCATATGAATATTAAACATACACAAGAAATAGCTTAACACACATTCACCAAAGAACCACAACAAAATACTTCAATTACAAATTTACAGATACCAAATTATGTAAGTAACGGTTTGTGTGAGAAAGTCTATGAAATTTGTTAATATTATAATTAATTAGTAACTTAAATGTATGTTGCACTTAGGGGTTTTTATATTCTATCTAGTGACTCCAACATTATGATGCTATTTCCTCTGATGACCTGAAAACAGAAATTACATTTATTAGTATTTGATTGTTACTGAACAATAAAAAAAATATAGAAGTGACTGGGTATCTTTATCCATATATACTCTGTGCCAATTGAAATTGCCAATGATGTAAACAAATTAGTACAGTTTGAAACATAAACACAAATATTTATCAAGCATGTTTTTATTTAAAATAACATATTTTTTTAATAAATTTATAGTTATTTAATCGTAAAATGAATGAGAAAGTGAAGATTAAGTGTATAAATCATTGCTAAGACCTCACTGGATTTTTAAAAGCATATGTGATGTTTGATTTTGTATTTTAGTGAGGTTGTGCATTTTAGAGTGAGACTTTTTTTATGGCATGTAGAAGGCAAACAAATACAAAAGTTAGCTAGCTGATGGTAAGTTGGATATGTGACTATTTGCATTCTCATGACTAAAATCTTAAGACTGCAATCCTAACACCGCAAATCTGAGTTTCCCCATGAGGTTGAGATAGTCATAAATGTGGAATAAAGCCTCCATAAAATATTAGATGAAAAAAAACTGTAATCTCAATACCCTAAATCAGGGGTTCCCAAAGTGGTCCAGGTGGACCCCCAGGGGTCCACAGGAGACTCAACGGGGGTCTACGTTGGCGTGACAAAAAAATGGGGGTTCACAATTCTTTAGTGGGGGTCCACGAAAATGTCTAAATCTGTTAATTCGTGATTGAAACTCAGCCGCAACGAAAATTTCCATAGTTAGATCGTCTCCAGACTTAGGTAATGTTCAAATTTTTTGCCGAGTTTTGGGAATATGGTCAAAATGTGGTGTAGGGGGTCTACCAGAACTAGTTAACTTTTGAAAGTGGTCTATAAGAAAAAAAAGTTTGGGAACCCCTGCCCTAAATCAATTGCCAGCCCTAAGGACTAGGAAGGAATGCCTCTTTGCTAGTAATGTCAACGGTTGTCTTATACCCATGCCAGAACACAATAAATCGCACAATGCTGCTTGGTGGTGGGTTAAATTATAAGATGGTGGAAGTGATCTGGACGGACCCTGTACAAGGTCCTGCCACCACAATAATGCACCTTCGGTAGAACAAGGGGACAAATCACACAGGCTAGATCCATTTGGTGAAGTACTGTTCAAATTCAAATATTGAATTTATTGAAGATAGGTAGTAAAGATGTTAGTAACTGTTCATGAACATGTTATACAATATTTTAGCTCAACCTCCTAGCGCCCTTTGCTCCACTCATGGAACAATAACTTTTAAAATAGCATGTGGTCCAGATATATTTTTTCCTTACTAAGATGTAGTGTTCCTGTGTAGGAACACGATAAATTCATACTATTTATTTCTAACACTAAATAATGTTTTTTAATGTTGGTATAAATTGCTCAGATTCTACTTGATGTTTTTGTTTGCACTGTGTGTAGTGCCAACATACTCCTTTATAACTTTAGGATGCGTTGCTTATAATTAAGGTCTTATATCAAGTAAGCATTCCCTTGGGTGTTTAGTACTAGTTTATTACATTCTTGCTTAACACAAGCTGACAAGGCGGAGGTAAAACCTATAAAATTTAAAAACATAACAGCTGCCAGCAGTCATCATCATCATTATATTTTTCTACCGCAGACTATCAGGGAATCTTCATAGGTTTTAATATGTTCAATACATTATTATACCATCTTGACAATATTTATAGGCACTAGAGACATATATTACCATTACACATCTTTATAAAATATAGAAAATTTGTGTTTTACATACCACCATGCCAACATTATTTCTCGTGCCATCCTTGCACTCCTCAACGGACTCGTCGAGTACCAGATTCATGAAGGGATCAAAGCCTCGTAGCACTCCAGTGACAGCGCGGCCCGCATTCAGCTTGATAGACAACTTCTTGTCCATGAACCTATTAAACAGATCAACTTTATTGTCACCAATCAAGCAATTATATGTTGTCCATGGTGAGAAATGTCCTGCCAGTCTGGTGCTGTGAGGTGTTACCCTTGGCATTCCAGAAAAGCTCCCCAGACCTCAACCTAGTCCTAACCATTACCTACTACATGTACCTCGTCTTTAACAATTTTGTCATATCAGTCTATTTACTGTTACAATATGAAAGAAGTATAAAGTCTCAGTATTTTTATTTGTAGACATTAACCATCCCTAAACCCCCGAACCTCACAAGGCACCCCTATGATGTCAAGTCCCACAGTAGACATCTCGGGTTAAGGTAAGACGAGGAAAATTTATTAAAAGAATTTACAGCAGTCACAACATTGCGAGGAAGCAGTCAGTACTATCTCGTGGCACGCTATGTCCATGACGATCGGTTTCCGCTGCTCGTACCCATCGGCTTCCTGCGATCTGCACGGAACAGACCGTCGTGGATATGTACAGCAGTGGACGTCGTTCAGGTGATAAGATAATATTGATGATGATGATGATTCAGCTATGCCTCTGCTTTACATCACATTTAGATTTATAACGTTATTATTACTACTCGCCGCCAAAAGATTAAGAGGGTATTAAGGCTTCGTGCAAATTTGCCAGCAGGCCGGTATGGCACTATCCTGATTCAATCAAAAGGAACAAGAAAATCCTAATTCCTAACCTCTATTTCATAACATCATTCGTAGGGAATTTCATACATTATCAAAACATGGGAATAATAAAAAGAACCAAAAGACATGCAAGAAACAAAAAAATTGGTTAGGTTACCATGGATGGCGTGTGTGACGCCAACTTGATATAAGGCGGAAACCTAAATAAAAACACTATATACTCACTTTTTCAATTCCGGAGGATGAGCTTTCGACATTTTACTATTTTTTTAGTGTTTTTGCAAATTTAAAAGCTTTTATTCCTTTGAATTTTTGAAAGACAGACAAGCGGAGTCTGATACAACATACAACAACCGGGAAAATTTGGTGATACCAGGGTAATAAAACTATTTACGTCTAATCTAAATGGATGGAGTTAATTTTAAAATGGTTGTATTATTGTTCTTTGATATATTATCATTTGCCATTCACTTTCGTATTTTCATTTGATGTAAAATGAAAAACTAGCAATTAAATGACAAGTGTAATAGCCGATTGATTACTCTCAAATTCCGATTTAGGAGCACAAAGGAGACTTAAAGCCATGATTTATTGCTAAGTTACTATTCATTCAGTAACAAGTTTCATACAAGTGACTTCTTCCTTCGTAACTTCGTATAAAACATTATCTACCTATTAAATAGGTGCTAGTCTTAACTAATCAACAATCTACCAATACCAATCTCAATTATTAACTGGTCATCCTACGTAACAGCGACATTCAAATACCATGTTCGCATACACTTTTAATCCAAAAATATTATAAGCATCAGAGACATCTAATTTTTAAACTAACTATGAATTTTACGATTTTTTGTTGTTGTTGTGCATTATCAATAAAAAATAAGTAAAAAATACCTGTCAACACAACCAGCGTTCTCTTAACTTCCGAGCGAGCTTACATTCAGGTGGCTTTGGTGTTGCTATTATATAAAATTATAAAAATGAAGGATTAAATTGGTCCTTCGCGAAATTTGACCCCGCATTACACTAGAATCTACAGTTCTGGATGATCTATTTTTACTTTTTAAAGTGTAATTGCAACTAGAATCAGTAAATAACTTTTAGAAAGTCATATTGCCACTGAGAAAAAGATCTGTTATCGATTACACAACTGATTTCTAGAGTAACGTTCTTCATACATTTTAGTTTCAATTTTGTCACGCCTAATTTTGCAGGGTTGTAGTCACACGTCACAACACAAACCTAAAAACAAACCATGTGGTAAATATACATAAGTATATAGAATACAATAGCAACAAGTGTAGACAGACAGCTGGGAGGATGCTGATTGTGAGGTATCTCTGTAAACAGCGACTTTCTATTTCCTAAATGATGACTTTTAAGTGATTTTATGTAATATCAGTTCATAGTGGAAGTTTGTGCTTGTGATTTAGCTCGAAATGGATGAATCCGGGATTGATATGGGTTTCGATCTCGCCTCTCTTTTGACTAATGATTATAATGATCAAAAGATTTTGGACGAGATGACAGCAGCCCAGCAACATCAGGATTTCATGTTCTACGAGTTGAAGTCGAAAGCTGTACCCATCACAGAAAGGTTAGTACGATTCTGATAAGAAACTGCTCTTAAGTTGCAAAAGTTTGCATCATAGACGGCATAGAGGAACAGATATATTTGGCAGTGTTAGAATTAGGAACAATTTCACTCAAGTCAGCGGCCGCGACCCTGAAACCTTGGCAAGCCCCACGTTTCTTCTATTTGTTTATCTACGCTATAGGTATATTACTTACAGACATTTTACGAGAACGGTCAACCGACAATTAAACATTGAACTTTTGATATTCATTTGATAAAATCCTTACCGAACAAGGTCGTTAAATCTTAATTAGTAAGTTAATTATACATTTTGTACCTCCGTCAAATTGTTTAATTTTAAATTGAAATAGGGTAACATTATTAGTTGACTTTTCCGTGCGAGTTTCCCGCCATTTCCTCAGTTTTACGGACGCCATTGTAATAAAACAACAAAGTTGGCCGGGCGGATGCATTAATTTTATTTGTTTTGCAGTTTTGATTTATTTGTTATTGATGGAAAATTGTGTTATTTCTTGTGAACTGTGTGCGGCGTGTTCAGTGTGACTTAGGAAATGCTTTCCGAGTTGACCTCCTTTTCTCGCAAATTTACGCGTTAATATTTCGTGGCCGGTCAGACAGTTTCGGTTTCTTTAATCAATTTAGAACCTTTTTAACTTTTATTTTAATTATTAAAAAAGAAATAACGGCATAGCGGCTTGGCGCAGCGTTATTGTTCAAAGTGTAGAGGTATCTAACTAGATACTTACCTATTTAATAAAATCTAATAAAATAATAGTTTAATAAGTAAACTCTGCAGGGAAGTAGCTATAAAATTTCTCTAACGTTCTCCAGGTTACTAATACAAGTGATTGGTTTTTAAAGTCTTTAAGGTATGTTACCTTACCTATTAACTGATAAATGAATGATTTTAAGTAGGTACGTACCTAACTACTTATCAATCTCAAAAACAATCAGAATAAATTACACTCAACGGACAACAACTCGTCTCCAACCAAAATTTATATTCTGTAAAAACACTACCCCTTCTGGCGACAACCGTTCCAAACATTTGAAACGGCTGAAAAGTTTTTTTTTTTTGTAAGAACGACTTAACGCCTTTATCTGTTGCCTGATCTTGATTGCGAATTGCGTAGGTACAGCCAATTACTATAGGAAGATAATCTATTGCTATCCTATGTGGTAACAAGCTTTGAAAGTATCATATCAGAAAGTGGTGGCTTGTGGCAGTTATGTTATGGCCTATGTAGGGACAGCGTTGTTTCCGATGCGTCTAGCAGAGACCGTCGCTCTTGCTAATTTCCTCACGGTCCTGTCGCATGTCTGCTTCTTTGACCGGCTAAGTTCTTTGTGAAATTTTATTCATTACTTATCCTTCTCAGCATGGGTACCTATATAGTCTTAGGCAGTCCTCCACCGTACCCAAAAGCTATTGCTACTGTCGTACCAGTATCTTGAATTCCTGTCCGTGTCCTTCGTGTTGCGGAATGTGACATATTCAATTCTCACGTTGCGTGTTTCATCCATCCGTGTGTGGCCATTTGTGTTGTGTTGACGTATGATACGAGGTCTCCTGTGTGAAGTCACAGTTGCATAGGTATAGTTCCTGATATTTTCGTAATTTAGTTTCATAGAGGATCAGTCCTCATTTCCCTTTTATATCGCTGGTAATTACTAAGTAGCTAGGAGGGAAAGACATGAAGTACATACATCCTTGATGAAGCCAAGAGAGGCGTGTTGCCAACTATGTCTGTCTTGTCTGTGGCTTCATTGCTCTCTAATGGATGAAACAATTTCTGAATGGAAATCAGTTGAAAAAGAGAGAGAAAAAGTGAGTTAGAAGAGTGAATTGAAAGTTGAAACTGAAATTAGAAATCGCAATTACATCTAAGTAGGGTTTGTCATTAATACTACGCGAGTTAAGCCGTAGGGCCATAAGCGGATGTTTTTATGCCCGGTTCATCAAACGCGATCCGGTGCGACGCAGTATAGGGATACGGTCGGCCCCTCCTGCGCGCTGATTTGTGCAACCTAAAGCCGGGCACTAGCCAATTGCAACTAACCATAGAAGTTGCAGTAACGGCTTCTAGTGGATAACAGGCGCGCGAGCCCCGTACACATAACGATGGTTCGTGCAACAGTTACAGTTACGGCTCGCTAGTAAGTACCTGGCCTAGCGTGGTTATCAATAGTGCACGCGCAGTGCATACTTTTGGTAGTTAACCGTTTTTGGTTAGTGAGTTGTGAAAGTAATATAGTGACAATATTACTTTCTATTTACAAATAATGGGCCTAATAAACGGTTGGGACATCATAGCCATCATAGGTGATTGTAAACGGACTTACCTTATTTAGTTAGAGATATGTACCTACATGTAGTAATTTACCTACTTGTATAGGTCTGCCAGGGATATAAGAAACCTCGTCCTCGCCATATTGTGGATTAAATGAACTATTTTACTTTTCATTTCTGTAATACAGAAAAAAAGTGGTAGATTGTTTTTTGTGTGAGATTGTCTGCTGTTATATATTTTTTTAATTTCAAGCAAAATATCTTTTGTTTAAAAATGCATTAAATATAAAATTAAACTCCTTGAAACGTTTGGTTTATTTATCCCAATAATATACCTGTTAGCTACATTAACATAGCTTATGAATGTGAATTCAGCCGCATTCGTCATACGCGTGAAGTGTCAATAGTTCGAGACACGTGTATCTTTTTGTATGTAACATAAGAGACGTAAAAGAGAAATTACTTTAATTAAATCGGACGCTACATTAAATAACTAAAAGATTCATAAAATTCATATAAGAAAAAAAATAGGCGCTGTGCAGGGGAGCTGCCCCCAAATAGTGCCTACGAAGAGCAAAATCTTTACAAATTTGAAATTCACAATTGTACTTGCTTTTAATTCAATATACAGGGTGTTTGGTAGCGGGTTCGACAAACGAAAATGGGAAATACCTGGGTCCAATTGGAACACATTTGCCATAGTAACCCCTATGCTAAAGTTGATAGTTTTTTTTTAATATTTTTTTTTCCGTTTTTTTGAAAATATCCCAAAATTTTACCTTTAAACCTTCTTAATTACATACCTAAGCAACTGAAACCGCCCATTTTTTTTTTAAATCATGCTCTGATAATGGTTTTATTTTAAAACAAAACCAAAACCCATAGGTAGTGCTTTAAAAAAAAATATGGGCCCTTAAAGCTATGACAAAATGAGAAAAATAAAATGACATTAAAGTTTCGCAAAGTATAAAAAAAAAATCAAAAGTCATAGACGATTTCAAATTAATTAAAAAACTTCTCTGGTTAATACTCTTCACAACGATATGCCATTTAAAAGAAAAAACACAGAAAAAAAAAATACGCAGTACATTGAAATTTCCTCACGAAGATTTATTAAAGAAATCACTTATACCACGGTTATGAATATTGGTGAATACGTTAGAGTTAATAATCGCTGGTAAATTACCATTAATAAAAAACATTTTAAGAGTAATAATAAAATTGAAAACCACACTTTTTTAAATTTTGATCACAAAATTTAAAAAATTCTTTGAGCTTCACGGGCGTTATTGCGAGCTCGACCATACGCTAAAATAATATCAGCGTACTCTTCATTGGTAAATGGTGTACGTTCACCCATTGTAATGAAAGTTTCAAAAACCAATACAAATCAACGTGTTTTTCTACAAGTTTTCTGTTTGAAAAAAAATTACAATTTGCCGCCTTTAAAAAAAAAAGTGTACTTTTCTTTTAAAGAACTACAAGCTATTTAAGACACAGATTAAAAAGCTTATTTAGCTTAATGTTTTTTTCAAATCAATGTGGCAAATGCGACGAAAATGTACGGAATGTATTCCTGATCAAGTGATCACAAAATTTAAAAAAGTGTTTTGTTTAGCGTATGGTCGAGCTCGCAATAACGCCCGTGAAGCTCAAAGATTTTTTTAAATTTTGTGATCAAAATTTAAAAATGTGTTTTGTTTTCAATTTTATTATTACTCTTAAAATGTTTTTTATTAATAGTAATTTACCAGCGATTATTAACTGTAACGTATTCACCAATATTCATAACCGTGGTATAAGTGATTTCTTTAATAAATCTTCGTGAGGAAATTTCAATGTACTGCGTTTTTTTTTTTTCTGTGTTTTTTCTTTTAAATGGCATATCGTTGTAAAGAGTATTAACCAGAGAAGTTTTTTAATCAATTTGAAATCGTCTATGACTTTTGATTTTTTTTTTATACTTGGCGAAACTTTAATGTCATTTTATTTTTCTCATTTTGTCATAGCTTTAAGGGCCCATATTTTTTTTTAAAGCACTACTTATGGGTTTTGGTTTTGTTTTAAAATAAAACCATTAACAGAGCATGATTTAACAAAAAAATGGGCGGTTTCAGTTGCTTAGGTATGTAATTAAGAAGGTTTAAAGGTAAAATTTTGGGATATTTTCAAAAAAACGGAAAAAAAAATATTAAAAAAAAACTATCAACTTTAGCATAGGGGTTACTATGGCAAATGTGTTCCAATTGGACCCAGGTATTTCCCATTTTCGTTTGTCGAACCCGCTACCAAACACCCTGTATTTAAGTGCTTTTACAGTAGTCTATGGTAATTGACTCCTAGTCACATCAAGTATTCCTAGAAGGTAGATTGGTTTTTTAAGTCCTAATAATATCAATGTTATTGTACCATTTTTCTGTTATTAGAAGATAGGTACTTTGTTTGTCAGGAACCGACGAAAAAAAAAACTTGCTAAGTGGGCGTTCAGTTATAAAGTTTGGGAACCTATGATCTAGCGCCTAGACGCGGTCATATAACTATTAAGTATCTAATCTTCTAATTCATAAAAGTGAATTGTTACGTTGCTACGATGACCCATTTGACAAACAACATGCCAGATAAAAGAACCTATTTAGTAAACCAGCCGAGGAAGTATTCTTCGTTACACAATAGGGTCACGTGGAAACGATATTGCAACAAAAAAGAACCTTCGCTGGTGAAAAATAGAGGTCAGAATCTGAGAACGCGAGCGGTCGCGATGCAATTTATTTCGCTCACAGATTGCTTACGCTTCGCCGGGTGCCAAATTGTAAGTTATTTAATGTTCAATAACAAAATATTATAATAACTGGAACGTTTAAGATCTGATAAAGATCGCGGAAACTGCGGACTGCAGGACTGTCGCGTCGTCAATATATATTACATAAATATAATATTACTCGTATATATTAGGTAGGCAGAGACCACACTATTTATTATATTCCGATTTGAATACGTTTTCTAATCGAATTAGCGCGAATTCAACTCACACTTGACCATTTTTTTGTATTTGTTGTTTTTATTCAGGGTTTGTACTATATTTATACTAAATTTGACGCTTGTACCTATATTTTATTGTTTTTACGATACAACAAAAAGAGTACGTATCTTATACAGGTACCCTATTTATTAGTTCACTTTTTATTATTTACTCCGCACTAATAATAACGAATATTATGGAGAAAAATATACCGCTATCTATTAGTGATGCAACGAATACTACTTTTACGAATACGAATATCTCGCCATGGTAATCAAAGACTTATTTATTTGAATAATGTTTACTCTTCTAATAATTAAAATTTACAACAGGCAAATTTTTATTTAAAAAACATAAAATTTGTAGATTTTCTGGTTTTAGGCGATTTCTTTTTTCAGTCTGGATGTTCCCAGCCGTTGAAAAAAGTCTTTCCGAGGCGACTGTACATGGCTTCAGTGAAAAATATTTTTGGGCGAGCTTTTTCAGACTTGGAAAATGGACATCTTCTCGCCAAAAGGCCAGTGAATCAGCAGTCGGCGATAAATTTGGGAGCTTTAGATATTCGTATTAGTATTCGCCGAATACGAATATTCGGTAAATGTCTTCTATTCGGCGAATACGAATATTCGTATTCGTATTCGTTGCATCACTACTATCTATTAAGTAAGTTTCAAAACATACAGCTGTTTTAAGTTATGACGGACGGACGGACGCGGCGGCATTTTAATAAGGTCCCGTTGGTTGGGCGCTCTTCGGTTACGGAACCCTAAAAAATGGCGTAAAAAACGAAACTGGTTTGTGAGTTTTAAAGTTTACACATTTTAAACGGTTGAAACGATTTCCATCAAAGCAAAATTAACTACATACATACATACATAAACTCACGCCTTCATTCCCAGAGTCGGGTAGGCAGAGCTACAGAATTACCAAGCACTCTTAAAAAAGTTGTTGATAATTCTGTAACCACGTTTTGCACAATCAGGCTAAGATGTTTACCAGTATACAGGGTGTCCCAAAAGTACCACGCCACAGTGACATCCACTGAAAAAAATGAGTCAGCTAAAGTGTTAAGCTGATTGAAGTTTTGTACCACCAGCTTAACTTCAGCTTTTAGTTCCTAAACTAAGTTAGGTGCAGGTCCCGTCATTGTTTGGTAAAAGCTGCTTGAGCTACTACAACCAAAGTTTAATAATAGTTTACTAAAAGTCTATTTACCTAAACTAGATATTCGATTTGGTCAATTTAGCTAAAGTAATTTACTAAACTTATTTCGCTATAGTAGCTCAAGTATATCTATTACTTCCCAAAGTAGGTATTAAGCTAATGAGAACTAAACGTCTAGTTTGGTTAAATGTTTTGTTCAGATAGCCAAACTGGGGTTGTAATAGGTACCTTAACAACGTATTTTTCCATAACAATTAGTTGAATTGCAGAAAATTAGGTAAATCAGTAATAAACTTTATTTAGATCTACCAACGTTTAGTTGTTCAGTGCCAACAAGCTCTCTCCTGGCCGCTGTCAGCCGCCATGATTATTTATATTCTCTTTGGAAACCACTTCGGGCGGGACAGACGAGCGTCCTGGTATAAATATATTAACAAAACTTAAAAATTGGAAATTGTGCATGCAGTGGAAAAGTGTGTGTGTGGAAGTACCTTGATGGCAGACAAAACGGTCGAGGGCTACTTATGTTCGTGGGGCCTAGAAGCCTACGTTGAAAAGTTTAAAGCGTTTTGCCAAATAATATGTTTGTGAAATGAATCATTTGGTGAAACGTTTCTTGATCAATCATTAGTGAACCAAATATGTTTGGTCTGATTAAATTTTATAAATGAAAAAGTAGGTGTGTAAGTAAACCAGTGTTTAGGCAATTAACAATTATATGAGATGAGAAGAATTCAAGTGTTCCTAATTATCGGGCCACGTTTGATTGTAGGTAAATGTATAAATATGTCTGATTAAAACATGTTTTTTTTTCAGGCTTTGTTGATAGCTGAAAATAATGTTTTGAGAGACGATTCTTACCAAAATAACTTTAATGAGAATTGTCAGAAACAGACAAACGAAGTTGCTAACAAGGACAACCGCACGAGTAGACTTATATAACATTATATTAATTTATTTTGGTTTCATCTCTCAAAACGGGTTGTAATAAACTACCAAACTTCTAAATCATGATTCTTATAGTTTTTAGTGGTTTAATTTACACCCTGTATGGTTTTCAGTTAAACTGCAAAGCTGCACTACCTAATTAATACTGATAAGTTGGGGTTTTTCTTTAAAAAAGGGCCATTTCTACTTTCTTTCAGAATTTTGAAATGTTTCGTATTTTTACTCAGAACCACGAGTACTATTGATTCCAATAAGAAACAAGTGTCCCTAATATTACATTAAAAAAAATGGTTTCCATTTGGTGACCTTATACCTGACGATTACAATGAATAATACTCATGATTCCAAGTAGAAACACCACACATTTCAAAATTCTAAAAGAAAAAGTAAATATAGACCTTTTTTCAAAAAAACACCCCTAAGCTACAATACCTAATTCTAGCAGCTACAGTATCTAAAGCTTACAGCTATAGTAACTAAAGCTAGTAGCTATAGTACCTAAAGATAGCAGCTACAGTACCTGAACTATGTAGTTAAAGTACCTAACGCTAGCAGCTACGGTACCTAAAGCTAGCACCTACAGTACCTAAAGCTTACGGCTATAGTAACTAAAGCTTACAGCTATAGTACCTAGCAGTTTAGGTAAAATACCTATTTTGGTAGAGCTATTCCAACTAATGTTTAACTATAATTTTTCAAGAGTTTAGTTCGCCCACCCAACCATTTTACAATATAAACTCAATAATAAGGTTAGTACATCAAAACAGTTAAGTGTTCTTAACCAAAAAGATTTAGATAAAACAACTAAACACTGCGCGCTCTCTCAACCGATTAGTTCAGCTAGAATATCTGAATCGTAAAGCTGCCATAAACAAACCGATGTTTGGTAAACAATAGCTAAAAGTTTAGCAGTCACCACAGCAACAACTGTTATGTAGATAATTACTGAAGATTCAGTAAATATTAACTAAACGTTTTTTTCAGTGTCGGAGGTAGGTCAGCTCAAGAGGAACCTAACCAGCCTAACATGACCTCAGTAAAAGTTGCACCGTTTTCGAGTTATACCAATTTAAAGATTTTTCCAAATTTTCACCTCTTTTGACATTGTAAGTGCTCGCATTTACTGGGATAGCTTTAAAATTTAGTTTTTTTTATTTGTGCGCGTTTATGAATAGTTGATTAAGATGATAGAAGCATTATTATGTCAATAACTAATGTAAAAGTTGGAAAAATACTGTAATGAACTTGACTCAAATTATCATCAACATAGTAATTTAAACTTTGAACACCTGCCATAACTTTTTTTTACTACAAACGAAATGAGCAAATAACTTTAAAAACATGCGTGTTTTATGCCAATTCTAAAATGGTATGACACATGATATCTTAATGCATAAAAGTAGGAATTCGTATGACATTTGCCAATATGGATCCTAAGAAATCAATGCTAATCATCTAAAAAATTATCTTGTACTCTACGATATCTCATTTGTTTGTGCTCCTTTGAAGAATATGATTGATTTTTGGTTGACCTTTGTTCAAAGATAATAAAAAACGGGTTTAATTTTCATTAGTTTTTACAGTAAATGTTCGAATTGTTTCCCTCCGACTCTAAGGCACAAATGGCATCTTCGAATAAAATTTCGGTTTAATTTTCGTAAACTGGTTTCCGATATGTCTTGGGCTGCATTGAAGACAACAAAATCAGAGTCACGAAACGCAAGGTAACGAACTAGGTATGAGTAGTTTGCGTTTCGTGACTCTGATTTTGTTTGTGGAACTGAAACGACTACTCACTCGGCACTCTTAACGGAAGTTGATTTCGCTTTGTAAAATGTTTTTTTTTTGGTGATGTTTGAAAGACAATATTTATTCAAAACCAATAAGTAACAAAGAGGAACTACGGCGACGTGTCTTCAATGCAGCCCAAGACATATCGGAAACCAGTTTACGAAAATTAAACCGAAATTTTATTCGAAGATGCCATTTGTGCCTTAGAGTCGGAGGGAAACAATTCGAACATTTACTGTAAAAACTAATGAAAATTAAACCCGTTTTTTATTATCTTTGAACAAAGGTCAACCAAAAATCAATCATATTCTTCAAAGGAGCACAAACAAATGAGATATCGTAGAGTACAAGATAATTTTTTAGATGATTAGCATTGATTTCTGAGGATCCATATTGGCAAATGTCATACGAATTCCTACTTTTATGCATTAAGATATCATGTGTCATACCATTTTAGAATTGGCATAAAACACGCATGTTTTTAAAGTTATTTGCTCATTTCGTTTGTAGTAAAAAAAAGTTATGGCAGGTGTTCAAAGTTTAAATTACTATGTTGATGATAATTTAAGTCAAGTTCATTACAGTATTTTTCCAACTTTTACATTAGTTATTGACATAATAATGCTTCTATCATCTTAATCAACTATTCATAAACGCGCGTACAAATAAAAAAAACTAAATTTTAAAGCTATCCCAGTAAATGCGAGCACTTACAATGTCAAAAGAGGTGAAAATTTGGAAAAATCTTTAAATTGGTATAACTCGAAAACGGTGCAACTTTTACTGAGGTCATGTTAGGCTGGTTAGGTTCCTCTTGAGCTGACCTACCTCCGGTGTCACTGTGGCGTGGTACTTTTGGGACACCCTGTATTAGTGACAGGTTGCAAGCCCATCGCCTAAGAGTACTAGAAGCCTTTGTTATTCCCTTATTCGCCTCTTACGACATCCACGAGAAGACATGGAGTGGCACTATTCTAACCCGGTGACCACACAGGTATTACCCGGTGACCATATAGGTAAATTAACTATCAAACAAAAAAAAGGCACTACTCGAATAACCCATAAAAACTCCTCTTAAAAACTGGATTTCACATTAGTGCTGCCATCTTTTGACATGACGGCTAAGAGATATAAACAAAATCATTAAGACGGGACCTTAGATTAGAGGAATGAAGCGAATCAATGGTTCACTGTTAGCAGTTGATTCTTATTGACCTTTGGGAATTGTCACGAGTAAATCTGGCGTTCTATTGGTCAACGACTCCGTTCTAATGGAAGGCTATCACTAACGACCAATCGTGTGCGCTCACGATAAAATAAAACAAGATATTTGTTCATAATTCTGTGGTCCTAGTGTTTCCTCTGAAGATCAAGTGAAAAAGGGTTTAAGTCTAGTATACTCCGTTCATGTATATACCCTTTTTTATTACGAGTTAAGTCGACTTGCACCATTTTTCACTAAGACCCCAGAATTTATAACAGATATTTAAATGTCCAATATAGATCATACAAAGTTTAAGTAACTTTAGTATGGCAAAGAAAAAGTGACAGGTGGAAATATGAATATTCTCAAGTGGTTCATCACTACAGTAGTTAATAGGATCATGTTCTCAACTTCAATAATGACAGCGACCTTAGTTGAATTTATTTTTTCATATGTGTAAATACATTAAGTATATACATACATACATTAAATCACGCCTGTTTCCCAGAGGGGTAGGCAGAGACCACTTCTTTCTTCTTCATTAAGTATATTACATTAAATATTGCCTTACATTGTAGGTTTGAACGTAATTTGTCAAAACGAACTTTTGCCAATGATAAGCTTTTCTCACAGCTAACCAAAAAAAAAATGCTGTTGCTGTTGTTATTTCAGATCATGTAGGTGCAACGAGTTGCTTTCGGACAAATAAGAACAGATATGAAAATACTACTACATTGGTCACTACATACTTCAATTATCACGCATAATATATCATAAATACATCACAGTTAACCAAACTTTATTCATATTCATATAATTCAACGAGGAATCTATTGATGAAGTTTAAACTTGATACTGCAAGTTTACAACCAGTTTTATCCACTGTACTCAAGTGTACGTTTAATTGGCAAAAAAACTCTGCAACACTTGTTAAGATTTTTTGTTTGATAAACCGTCTTCACTTGATCAATTTGTACACAAGTTTCATTTTAGAAACACTATACGGCCTGAAGCGGCAGTATTTATTTTGCGGCGCCTATGGTGCCGCTCTTAGTAGCTTTTTATACTCATATTTCTATGGCAACCAAAGTATGGAAAGAAACTGGCCATAACAAAACAGTTTATTTTTTAGATGTTAAAAGAAATCCTCAAGGAGGCTTACAGAACCAAACGAACTTGTCTATCTTTTATTAATAACGATAGAATAAGGTCACCTCTCATCGTCATTCCTTTATCGATACATCATGTCGTGTTTACAAGCCAATCTATATATGTATGCTTATTTGTAGTTTTGTACGTTGTCCACAATCGAACGATTGAAATGAATTGATTGGAATCGAGTGACAGTGGTGAATAATAAGTAATGTCTAATAAATTCATCAGACAGTCTTGTGACTGCTTAAAGATCCATGGAATCTAGTATAGCTCAGTTGATAATTGGTATTTAGAGTTCTGTTTCCGAATAGTGCTTGCTGTTTTCATAACAGATTAGATTCAATCATCTATCCTGCATGACGGTTTACTATGTTGAAGTTAGTTTCCTTTTTGTTGCTAAATTACAGCGCCGACGCCAACATCAGAAGCGTCGGTGGTTTGACCCAGAGAATTCGAATCATAAATAGAGTACCTATATTACTGGCCCTGTTGTTTGATCAGTAGTTAACTCAACTAATTGTTAAAAGTCGAAAAAAGAATCGAAAATTTGACACATTTCCTTGAGATTTAACCATTAGTTAAGATTTTTAACTTTTAGTCAGTTTAACTACTGATCAAACAGGCCAAATTCGTCAAAAGATGCGGGCTAGCATTTCCGCCGAGTACTTAAAACCGTTAGGTAATTCTTACTAAACCTAATTAAATTGATGTAGTGTGGAAGTTGCCATTCTAGGCTCCTTGTTTATTAAAAGGATAGATAGAGGATGTTGTTATTAGAGGTAATTGCGTAGAGTCCTTCCATTCCTAACGCGTATTACCTATATTTATACCAACACACATACTGCACTAAGTACTAGTGCATAATTTGCAAGGTGTTATAATATGTCAATACACATACCTTTCAAACCTATACATGTTTTAAAAAACAAAAAACGATTTTTTTACTCAGTATCATGCAAATGCAATAATATCAGTGCAGTACATACTAGTAATAGTTGGACTTCTCTTTCACTGCTAAATCACTGCACCGATGACTACATCAGAAGCATCAGTTATTTCAAAAACCAAAACCAGATGTACGAGACCCAACCACGGGAAAGGCAGTTCTCTCTACTGTATTTTATTAGATGTAAAATTTGGCTGAGATTTAATGTAGTTGACATGCTCATTATCTGACAAAGATGTAAATATCATTTTTTAGACAGTGCTTGCTCCGTTAAAAGTCACCCATACCCTTTAAATAACTAGATACGCCGTTTTTGTTTAAATACTTTGACGAATATTTATATTTTATTTGACAAAACAGTCAGGTGTATGCGAACGTGTTAACCAACTCTTATCTCCGGCAAACATTTCCTTAGAACCAGAATGTAAGTATCTATTTCACCTTTGAATGAAAATAAGATTAGATAAACATGAAAGGAAAGGCCGAAAACTCGTCTACTGCTGAAATGTTTTAGTTAATTTATATATTTAGAGTTAGTCTTATTTAATTTTAGTCTTATTTAGTTATGGTTGTATTATTTTATGTCGTTTTACAATAAAGTATTAATATAGTACGTAACTATTAAAAATATAAATATAGTAATTATACAACTTTTGACCAATTACAAAAAAACTCTTACTGAATACATATTGGTAAAAATAAATGTTTGAAGGCGGAATTTTGTTTCTTAAAACATTTATTTTATTTTACACTTTTTAGTGATCATAATAAGCATGTAGTCCCATTTTCAACCTCGCCGCAGTCATTTTTAAACAATTAAATGTTCTTTGTTGTAGTCGCTCAAATATCTTAATCGAGATATCTGATCGCCACCCTTGAAATCGGTACCGTTGAGGAGTTCCGGTGGTCATATGTGGTCTTCATCATCAGTTCCGCTTCAGCACATGATGCTTTCTGCAAATACTGGACTTGTCACGAAAAAGATTAAAATCGCTATATGTTTTTCTATAATATTTGAAGAGTTCCCACAATTCCTAACTGATCCCCTCATAAGACCGATTTCCTTGTCATGGTACCATCCTTGGGATATTTCCTTTCCAAAAAAAAAGAATCATCAAAATTGGCTCATAAACGACGGAAGGTCTTCGCGAAAATATACGGTTGAATGAGGAGATGAGGGATTTCTCAATAGAAACCCCTCCTTTTTTTGAAGTCGGTTAAACGGTACTCTGGCTTATTTACTATTATTTTATTACACGAATACACGAACCCAAAAACCATTTCCTGATTTTACAGTGTAAGTAAAATTTATTTCTGCCTGTTATGACGTCAATTGCGTACGTCATTTGTTAGTGTACCAAATTACGATTATGGGTGGATGGTAATGATAATACCCAAAAAATTCTTAAAGTCGGCAAATTCTCTATTGAGAACTAATCTACAGATATGTAATCTAATATCTATAGGCAATTGTAATTATCGTCCCGATGACTAAGTTGACACATACTACTTATGGTCTACGACGTTACTTGTAAAAGTTTAATGGCTTTGCTTAATTTGATCCTAATCATGCATTCTTCTGATGCCCCTATTACGTTATGTCCATTTTTGTTCTATCGCGTTTGGTTAAATAATTGGGTTTGTTCATATTTTTATAATTACTCTAATTCGAAAACCATTTCGAGGAATAGAGTTTTAAAGCCGTTCTGCATTATTAAGTTTTCGATATATGCATGCAGGCATGAAGCCCTCTTAGGTGTATCTAACGGGTTAGGCGAAAACCGCTTGAAATAGTATGTTTTAATACTCTATTATAATCACTTTTTATCATTAGATCTCATTTAATTGTTGTAATTTCTTAGAATTATTCGATTTTTATTGCAAGTATACCATTCACTTCTGATGTCCTAG
This sequence comes from Acleris emargana, assembly GCA_927399475.2. Lineage (NCBI taxonomy): Eukaryota > Metazoa > Arthropoda > Insecta > Lepidoptera > Tortricidae > Acleris > Acleris emargana. Next base: position 6,440,657 of record OV656860.1, read on the forward strand.
TACAATATTACCTTGCTTGCCTATTATAAGTTCTTTCCCTCAGTTTTAGCTGAAGCATCCCAACATATTTAAATATATTGCTATTTGATTATATTTAATGAAGTTTTAACTTTGTTTTACCGTCTCCTCCAATATGCTCTTGTTTAATTGTTACGTCTTGGCGGGAAATCTCGGCGATTATGACGATACCATAACAAACAATCTGTTACGTAGGCTTATGATTCACATCGCTAATCCTACAATTTTTGCTTATCTTATCCTATTGCATAAACATGTTACGTATACATACCTCTGGTAGCCTGGTACTATTCTAATTGACCTAGACCCCTGAGTGAGTATTTAGTAGGTACATAAATAATAAGGATTCCTAGGGTTGGAAATTTATTTCTCTCAACCTTTTTTTTAGACATTACTAGTATGTCTTTTCAAGTAAGTACAAAGTAAGAAACATCAAATAAGATTTTTTTATTTCAGGGCAACTGCATTCTTACTCCCTATACCTTGTAAAGTAAATCAGTTACTTACTTACTAATCTTGTTTGGTATGTAACCTATGCTATTTCATATGGGGCGGTTTTTCGTTTTTGCCACATACTGATTTAATTACGCTAATCATCTAATATGTAGGTACAGTCAGCTGCAGAGAAAAGGTACCCCCCCCCCCCCTGGTTAGGATCGATTTTTTTCAAAAACCTGTGGTTCAATTTATATGATTTTTCGGTGAATTGAAGGTTTTACTATTGTCTACACATTAACTCAAAATCATTATAATCTAACCATAGGTATTCGAAAAAAAACAATCCTTATCATGAGGGGGGGGTACCTTTTCTCTGCAGCTGACTGTACATGAATAATAGTGAAAAACGAACAGATTTAACGCATAAAGTTTAAGAGAAAACTCGACAGCTACAGCTACATTCAATCGTATTCAGTCATATATCAAATGAAAAGGGTCGATATGAGGATCTCATAGTATTTTTCGTAATCGTGTTATAATAGAGAGCTTTTTAGTCGAGTACCGTGTTTAGGCCACGAAGCTTGCTGAGTGGCCTAAGTAAGGTACGAGATTAAAAAGCTTAATTATGACACTATTGTGAACAATACTTTTTGTACGAGTTCATTAAAATTAATAATGTAAGTCATTAATACGAGTATATAAGAAAACTAAAAGTAGATTTTTGACAGATGATGCGACGCTGCTACGTTCCGAAACGCCACAGATTGGCAATTTTGTATCGGATCGAGGCTCCTTAAACAAGGACACATATGGAAATCCGAAGATCTATTTTCAAAAATTTTTCGGTTGTCTAGAGCGTATCGAAATAGTTATTTCGGTTGTTTCTGAAGTAACAACGATGAAAAGAGTGACGTTGCAGTATTCTCTATGAAATCTTTATGAATGATGATTTTTATTTCCACAGAGAAAACGTAAACTTCTTGGCTTTTAAAAGAAAAGTTATCACACCACCGTTTTTTTTTAAGGTCCTGGATACAGCAGCAAGTTTAAGTAGATTTTTGACAGATGACGCGATGCTGCTACGTTCCAAAACGCCATATAATATTGGCAAATTTTGTACCGCATCGAGTCTCCTTAAACAAGGGCACATATTATTTAAATACGAAGTTCTATTTTCAATTTTTTTTCGGTTGTCTAGAGCGTATCGAAATAGTTATTTCGGTTGTTTCGGAAGTAACATAGACTATTCAACGATGAAAAGAGTGACGTTACAGTATTCTCTATGAAATCGTAATACAAACATTTTAATCGACGAGTACAAAAAATATATTTTGGTTATTAAAAAATAAATAGTTTTGATTCTATCAATGAAATATTACGAAAACTTACCATCCCCCCCCTGATCTTCGAAACTACTGAGCCTAAAATTTAGAAAAAAAAACAAAATATTGTTCATTGCTTGTAGATTACAGGAAAACCTACAAGAATTCTATCAAAAAAAATGCGTATGTAACCTCCACTCGAGTTTAAGACGCGCCTGCCTGTTTTTTTTACTTTCATTCTAACCATTAATTACGGAATGGAGAAGACAAACGAGCGCACAGGCAGGCCGCACAGTAAGGGGGCCGTTTACAAAAAAAATACATAGTTAAGAACAATTAAAGCCTCAATCAAAATCCTTAATTTTTTCCATTTTTTAAGCCAATTGTCATTTTCACCATCGAATGAAGTACCTATAGTATGGAAGGTTACGAAATGGAAGAAAATAAAGGATGTTAATTGAGACCTTAACTATGTACAATGTTTTTGAAAATTAACAATAAGTGCCCGGAACCCATCCACTCAAACCCATTAAACTCTGGCTCGGGTCATGCTGAAGCAGAAGATACGAAAAGGCACATAAATAATCAAGAGCGAGCTTTGTAATTTAGAGCTGTAAAAAGATGGCTGTTTCATCGGGCATTCCTCCTAACACAGGTAACTGCAAACATCCAAAACGCAAATAAATACTGATAAGGTAGACATGTTGAAAATGTTGAAATCCTATTTTAGATCATGTGATTGTCTCAAGTTTATCAGCAATTAAACGCCTGTCTAAACTGTCAGGGGCTACAGATAACTTATCTAATACAGTACCTACAGCATCTACTGTAATTTGGACAGTGAGTAATGTTAATGCAGGTTACATGCCTATGAAGAAATCTTAAGAATCTTCATCTTGTAATTAGAGAATGGTTTCATAATTAATTTCCTTGCTCCTTGACCTACTCTTAATTTTGGTGCAAAACAGATCCTCCATGTCCGTGTAGACATGACAGTTCTATAACTGGACGTGTCATAAGTCATAATACAATCATTTCACTCGGTACGGTCCAGTGGTTCGCGGTTCCGACAGTATGCATTCCAATTCTAATCTAATTGTAATCAAGGCTTTCTCTATTATAAGGTAATTCGCTAAAGTCAAGTTATTTATAGACAATCGCCTTGGACTTATTCCTGTAAATCCACGGATATGTCACATTAAAGAGTATTTTCTCTTGAAGCCTAAACAGAAGCACCCACCACCCACACGCTTCTCCATCGAAAATGTATAGGGTTGAAGTTACCTCTGCCAGACGGTCGCGTCGAGTGCTCGTAAACGCCGAAAATTTTAACAGTTTTCGAAAATCATTTACGTTTGCGTTAAGTAAGAAAGTACTAGATAGTAAAGAAATCAGTCTTAACACATTGCTCATCCATGAAGTGCCTGAACATTGAGCAGTAAAACAATGCTAAACAAATTGGTTGCATGAGAAGGACCATAACGGCATTGTTTTACTGCTCTCAACATTATCAATATTCAAAAACTTCATGTTTGTACAATGTGTCAGGATTGACTTCTATCTGGCAAGTGATATGCCCTGTGCTTTGTTTACTCGGTCGGTAGTCAGATTTACGAAACGATGAGCCTTGAGAAGTTGAGAGAATGGTGGCGTGCCGCGGCGTTTAGCGCTCACTCACGATCATGTTAGCGGGAAGCTGCTTCCCAATTCTCGAGCTAACCGAGATAAACTGCGAACCATCTCATAAGGAGCGTTAATGTGATAAAGCACTTAAGTGTGCAGTTCCATATAAGGCTGACCGTATATTCACTTTTTTTTGAAAATTAGTTTTGAATCTCAAAATGTAGCGGACGAAATGAACTATTACCTACCACTCAGATTCAGATATAAATCTTCTTATACATAACTTGTATCTTTTCACTCTTAAAAAAACCTCTACATGAAAATTACGTACAAAATGACATGGTTCCCAACATTCAAATCGCGATATCTCAAAAAGTTACTAATGTGACTAGACATGTTCTTTCCGTGGACCCTTCATATTATTTGACATCTTGTATATAATTCCGTGTTAATTTACAAGCCTAACTGATTACCTATGTTGAGCTACTGGCTTGGGAAACATATAATTTATTTAACCTTTATAGCCCAAAAAGTTTAAATGGCGGACTTAATGCCAAATGGCATATACAATTCCCATAACAACACATCGTAATTCCAGAGTTTCCTTTACCAAATGATCCATTTGACTAACGTAAGGATCCGTTTGTTTCATCAGTAGTTAACTCAACTAACTTTCAACAAACGTAGGTATTACGCAGAATTTGTATTTCTTAGAAAGGCATTTCTCGCCGCATTCCGGGGTCCAGGGGAACCTGTGATGGTTATGACATGTGAACTTATGTGGGACTCACCAACCTGGAGCGGCCGGAATACCCACTAAAAACCCAGCGGTAAACCATCTGCGTCCTTCAGGGAGGTGCCACGCGATCACGAACAAGCGCATTCGGCTGTGTGTGGCACCTCGGCGCTAACGACTCCGGGAGGGTGGCTTGGTTAACTAAGGTACCCTCAAGTGTAACCTAACCTAACCTACGTAATTAGTGTTCAAGATATTCTGAAGACATTATGGTTTCAGCAGAATATAGCGGTCGATGAAATAATACATTCGATGAAGTGAAATTTGATAAAATTGTGGGTTACCCTGTATAATGTACATAGATGACACAAGAAACGATTATAACAATTAGAGAACAAGCAGCATAAAGTAGACATAGTATTTTGAACTTTAAATCAATGCTGTTACCGGTGTTTTTGATTCGTGAAGTAAATACTTTCCCAGGCAACTGCTTGGCAAAGGGCAAACGATAACAGTATCAGTTTAATTAATTAATTACGATTCAAGTCTAATCAAAATAATTGATAACATGATTATAAATCTTAATTTGTACAAAGAGTATAAGATATGAACAGGCAACCTGTTGTGCGTTGGTTTGTCCTTCTACGTTAAAACGGATCATAATGGATTGCATAGAAGTGGAGTTAAGAGCATTGTATGTACAGCTAAATATTTCCATACAAAATGCGATGATTTTTCTTTCCCCTTAAACCTAGTCAGATTTCTACGATTTTTGAATATGATGGAGATATTATGAGAAACTATTTCTGGACGTTTTCCTTTATAAGAAAATAGTTATTTGTTCAACAAGAGAGCAAAGTTGGTTTTTGCTGCGAGTGATGATGTTGAATCCCGAGTAAGCGAAGGATTCTATTATTGAATCACGAGCGTAGCGAGTGATTCTAGGTTAAAATCCTGAGCGTAGCGAGGGATTCAAAGACACGAGACGTAAAAAACTTTGGTCTCGTGTGAGACATACAACTTTTCACCTCAGCAGCGAGAACAACACAGCGCGAAGCTGGTAGGGCCAACGCAGGTCTTCCGTTGTGACCATTTGGTGAATACACGACTAAATAACGACACGATCGCATATGCATCAATCACAAGCAAAGCAAAATACTAATAAAATAAAAAGTGGAAAAAATAAACATGAAACAGATAAAACCTGTCACTCAACTTGATAATGCCGTAGTGCAAACACAACTTTATACAGCTTTATGTAGTCTGTGGCTTTAATTAGGCCTTGTCTATTCTATGGCTATTGGCTATGGCGGACAAATTAACAAAAATTACATCGTCATTTACATTACATTACATTTGTTTAATACGCAGAACAAATTAGCAAAAGTAGGTCAAGGACCATGAAAACCAAATTGAGTATCAAACTATGAAAAACGTCTAGTAACACCGTGCTCCTGAATGCTTGTGGGACATAAAAAAAGGTATGTGAATACGTGATTCGAACTAAATTGCAACTAGGTAGTCTCATATGTCTGAATTTTTCTCGACTTTTTCGCGTTCCTGCAAGTGTTTCCTTAATGAGCCTTAAAACTATGTATATACATTTCAGGTTCTGAAGCGACGGGGGCAGATTATGAGCTAAAGTAGTTACGTTGACGGAATCATTGACAGCCTCGTGGAGTCATAATCTACAAAAAATAAATTAAATTGAACAAAAGACGTGGATTTCTAAACTTGAACAAATTCAAACAAAGAAAAACAGCTACTAACATCATGCTACTTAATGCTTGTGGGACATAAAAAACAGGTATCTGACTGGAACCAAATTAATAGTTACTGTTCCCTTAACTGCAAGTGTTTCTTTAACTGAGTCTTAAAACCATGTATACATTTCAGGTTCCTAAGCAGGCAACAGATTTTTCCAGCAATTTGTTGCTGTGGCCTGATACTTTACTACCCCGAAGAGGAGACATGCCAGATGAAGCTTGAAGATTTTAGGTGTGACATGAACCCACAACGGAATGGCAAAGCAGAGGCTTTTTTTGTTTTTGAGTGAAGACATGAAAAAAAACAATATGATAAAAATTAAATAACATGTATCTATATTTGTAAAACCAACAATTTCAAAAATTAAAAGTTAAAAGTAAAATTACTGCAGTTTTGCAAGTTAAATGTTACAGTTTTGTTTGGAACCGATATTGTTGTCTTAGAAACTTGAGTTTGAGTAGTTGATGAGGCTGAGATTTCGGCTTCCTTACTTGTTGTGGGCTGTGACAGAGGAATAGAGAAAGTAGGTGACTCAGCAGTGGTATTTGTGACTCTGGAAGTAGATGGGCAAGACCAAGGATCTGAGGTCTGTTTCCAGCTCATAGTTTCACCGGCTTCCTCACTTGTAGATTGTGACGGCACAATAGTGAAAGTAGGTGACTCAGTCGCAGTATTAGTGACTCTGGAAGTGGATGGGCGAGACCAAGGATCTGAGGTCTCTTTCCAGCTCATGGTTTCGGCTTCCTCACTTTTGGATTGTGGGGGAAGGATATGGAAAGAAGGTGACTCAGTGGCGGTATTTGTGACTCTGGAAGTAGATGGGCGAGACCAAGGATCTGAGGTCTGTTTCAAACTTATGTTCTCTATGATACGCTTACAGATTTTAGTTTTATTTTCAAGTGAATCTTCAATATATCCTTCCGCAACCATATTCGACCTCCATCCGCCGTGCCGTTTTTGAACATTAGCGGCTGAAAAAAATTTGGACTTCTTGGGTTTGTGCCCTACTGATATTTTCTTCAAAAATGCAATGAGTTTGTGGTAGGTTTCAATGTGCACATCATCCTTCGTTTTTATTGTTGTTTTCAACATTGAGTAAATACTCCACATTGTTGATGGTTGCTTTGTTTGTGATAACTCTATGAAATACGCTAACAGTACAGTCTCCGAAAAAGTTTTGGAACCATTTGCAAGTCTCCATTGCTTAAAAATATCATAAGCTTTCAGATATTTTTCGCGAGACGTAGCGTAACAGAAAAGCAACAAAAAACATTTTTTTTAAACAAGTACAATAATCCCGCTATTTTTGAAATGCGTTCTGAAACTGCCCCCGCGGTTTATGTCACGAAATCAAAGATTGCTAAAACAATAACAAAATTATGTAGATACATGATAAACTTCTTATTTTTCATTAATTTTGTCTTCAAAACATTAAATAAAAAAAATGATCGTATAAAATAGTTATAATAAACACATTTCAAACTTTAACAGATAGTTTTATTTGCAATTTTACGGTTATGTGTGCATCCGAACGTGCGTTTCTTTTTGGGCCTACTATGTGTGGAATTTGAAAATCGAATTTCGAATCAAGTTGTTTCTATCTCTCGCTTTTTTCCTATCGAAGTGAAAGTGACAGAACAAAGTGAAGTTAAATTTTTTCGAATGTTGTAAATAGCCCCAGCACTGCTCACGGCATTTAAAAAAAATAATTAAAAAGCTACTTTGCCTCACGCTCGCAGCAAAATTGAATTTTGCTCACTGTTTTTAAGCAGCAAAACCTGCTTGTTTGAGCTGCTGAGGTGAAAAACAAATGTACAGCGGTGTTAGCGGTAAGACCGCCTGTTGTATACCTATAGTTAAAATGTACTGTTCCGTGTTTTGTTTTTTTTTGGTGTTCAATAAAGAGTATTTGTATTGTATTGTATTGTACAGATCTAGTTGCGTTTGGGATTTATGATTAAAAAAATTACCGCCCAACCCCCTTATCTCCGAAGTATAACTTAAATTTTACGGGAAATATAAAATGAATTGTTCATTATTTGAGTTTTTTCTTTTGCGGCAGCAGCATATTATTTTAAATACGGAACCCTTGGTGTCCAAGTCCGATTCGTACTTGACCGGTTTTTTTATAAGTATATGTATATGCGCACACACACGTACACACATATACACACGCACATAGATACTCGTGTGTATATTTCGCATGTTTCTGTAAGAATATTTTAATTGTTTACTTTCAAACGAATGTCTTACTTCAATTTTTTAATTTTTAATAGTTTTTCTCAATTATCTAGTTGTTACTAATTTACATGTAACATACTCGTAATATAAAGTATAGATAGAAGAGCGGGGTCTCCTGGCACAGGTATTTTGGCCTGGCATTTTTACTTAAAAGGAGACTTCCGCCATGGATGTGATATTATGTAAGCAGGAACAAATAAAGATATTTTCTATTTCTATTTCTATATGTATAGATTAATCATAATTTTACTAGTCCTAATGCGTCAAATCCTAGCCACTGAGCGGAAGTATTATTGGAGAGCCTTAAAAGTTATCTGACTCAGGTGAAAACCAGTTTAAAACAAATGATAATTTAGACTTTCATGGCGACATCCACAAAGATCACAATACAATAAATAATTAAGTATTTGCTTTGGAAATCCTGTCAGGTGATCTTAAAGGACTTTGCGAGATAAGATCTATGTGTAATGTCTATGTATCATCGGGCCCACCTACCACGAGCTCAAATGCGAACCATCTGTCGAAATGTTTAGGCGCCGGCTTAGGAATCTTTTGATGGATAACCCAGTCTATTCGGTGAATGAGTATATGGAACTTGACCTATAAATAAGATTGACTTTTAAATTTTTAATGTACTCTGTATTTGTGTGGACTTCTGACGACCTCAATGTAACTGCATATAATTTGACATGCCATATAATTTATACTGTGTTATTGAGTAATAAATCTGAATCTGAATATTATATGATATTACATACATACATAAACTCACGCCTTTACTCCCAGAGTGGGGTAGGCAGAGCTACAGAATTAACAACAACTCTAAAAACTTATTGATAATTCTGTAACCACATTTTGCACAATTCGGCTAAGATGTTTACCAGCGTATTAGTGACAGGTGGCAAGCCCATCGCCTAATAGTACTACAAGCCTATATTCCCTTAGTCGCCTTTTACGACATCCATGGGAAGACATGGAATGGCACTATTCTAACCCGGCAACCACACGGGTTATACAGGGTGCCTCTGACCTTGGGGCTTTAAATGCATAGATCATTTCTACTCCTGAAACTAAACTTCTTTTGTTCTGTAAGTTGTTAAAAATATGTTCAGTTTAAATTTATTTTTTATCATACAAATTAAATCTAATTTTCAATGTACGCGATCCAATTCTCCATTTTCCTTTAGCCCCCGTACCAAGGTAATGTCGCCCCCGTACCATGAGATAGTGATTACATGGCCAGTATGTAATACACTGATTTTACAATTAGACTTTAACATCAATTAGTTATCTAAATTTAAGTTATTTTTTCATGTTGCAGAACAAAAGTAGTTCAGTTTAGCGAGTAGAATCGATCGTTGAATTTAAAGCCCCAAGGTCAGAGACACACTGTATGATATTATATTATTATATTATCATTATTATTGCCGTGTGGTTGCCGGCTTAGAATTGTGCCACTCCATGTCTTCCCGTGGAAGTCGTAAGAGGCGACTAAGGGAATAAAGGCTTGTAGTACTGATAGGCGATGGGCTTCCCACTAATACACTGGGAAACATCTTAGCTTAGGTACTTGTGCAAAATGTGGTTATAGAATTATCAAGAAGTTTAAAGACTTTTAGGTAATTCTTTAGCTCTGCCTATCCCACTCTGGGAATGAAGGCGTGAGTTTATGTATGTATATAACAGTAGACCCGTGTATAACGCGACACGCGTTCAGACAGTGAGCCAGTGTTGGCCGCTTGCCCGCCTGCCTGTCACATTCCTCGCCTTCCGGAGAGATGAAGTGTTAGCACTGTTGGTAAACAATCTCAAGTAGACCGACAGACAAACAATTATCCATGCAGCTAATTCAGTATTTTTACTTGTGCAGGAGCAAGCAACTACTGCTCCAGCAAGTTCTTTTTTTCCTTTTCTCTCTCTATCTCTCTCGCAAGATTTTTGTGTTTACCTGCGGAAACTACGCAGGTCATTTGATATATTTTTTTATTTAATATTTATAGATTTATATAATGCTAGACTAAGTGTACCATTGTAATATTAAATATATACATACATACATACATACCTTCACGCCTGTACCTAATCCCAGAGTGGGGTAGGCAGAGCTACAGAAAAGCCAAATAAATAAATATATAAATGGATATTCTTCTCGGATTTTCTTGTGGGAGGACCTCGTGCAGGGTCCGTCCGGGATGGTACCACCATCTTATCCATTAACCTACCGGCAAGCAGCAGTGTTTGCATTGTTGTGTTCCGGTTTGGGGATGAGACAGCTGGTGAAATGGCTAGCATAGAGGCATTCCATCTTAGTCCTCAGGGGTGGCAGTGCATTTGCAGTCTTGTGAATGTGGATGTCTATGGGTTTACCATAAGGTGGCTTGTGTGCTCGTTTGCCTTCCTATGACATAAATAAAATAATTACTAACCAGAATATATTACTATAAACAACATAAAATAAACAATTGGAAGATTCATCGCATGGCAAACAGTAATTCCTGTAAAAGCGATTAGCGACGCCATCGCTCAGGTAGTCTTTGATCGTTGGCGGGACGCCAGGAGAGCGATCCGACCGCCTCGGTGGCCACAAACGGTCAACACTGTCAAGTTCCGTGGGACTGCGTAATAGGACTGTTTGTTTGGACACTGTTATTTAGATTGCGACTGCTATTTTAAATGTATTTGTATGCCATTAAGAGGGCAGACGGAAATACAGGCTACCCTGATGCTGTGTAGCTCAGAGACATTTTAAATCACTCTATGACTCAATGTGGATACGACATCTGTCACTTTGTCAAAAAGTGACGGATGCTTGTATCCACATTTTGTCACGCGATAATCGCAACCATACTATACTCCAATTGGTTAGGTATTTAACTAAATGTAAAAATGACGACGCGCTGGCCTAGTTGGTAGTGACCCTGCCTACGAAGCTAGCGGTCCTGGGTTCAAATCCCGGTAACGGCAGATATTTGTGTGATGAGCGCGAATATTTGTTCCTGAGTCATGGATGTTTACTATGTATTTAAGTATATATTTCTCTATATAAGTATTTATATCGTTGTCTAGTACGCATAATACCAGCCTAGAGCTTCAATTGGGGCTAGGTCAATTGGTGTGACATTGTCCCCTGATATTTATTTATTATTATTTATTATATATTAAACAAACCTTACCACGTGGCTCTGTTCAACAGCCAATCAAAACTGTTTGGTCGAGCTCTGACGTATCAGTGTTCTGCTTCTATTGGTTGACGAACTATGTCACGTGGTTTTTTTTGTTTACATTTAGTTAAATACCTAAACGATTGGAGTATAGGCCAGCTGAAGGCCACCTCTATGCCAATCAATTCACCGGTTATCTTACCCCCACCGGAACACAACCATGCGAACACTATACATGTACTGTTCAACGCGGGTGTTATAGCAACTTGGATATGATGGCGATTATCACACCCAGCAGCGGTTTGTCAATATTCGGCAGACCGCAGGGTTCCGAGTATCTGTATTTGAAATTAGCTGAGGATGGAAGTACAAATATTAAAGAAACACATTATGGACAGGACCAGGAAAGCAGTCTGACCATTTCAAAAGCCACAAACGGTTCGTGCCAAGTATCTTAGGGCTCTGAATCATTATTTAGCTACCCTCATCCCAATACATTTGACTGCATTGTTTCTGTTCGGCTGGTTCCGCCACAGACCCACGAACTATGTCTTTTGGTGAAAATAATGCACTAGGACATTGGCTCATTGGGGGTGATAATTAATTCAGCAATTTATTAGTTTTATCTTGATTTAAGTATTTTTTCCACACATTGTACCTACTAACACTATCATTAAGATCATTTATGTATACTAACAACTACTATGGACTTTATGTCTGAAATAAAGAATTTTATTATTATTATTTAGATATTCATAAAATTTTCTATAAATTAGGTTTTTTACATATTCAAATATAAAGGTAAAGTAACAATACCGATACAAAAAATAAACATTATAAAAAACCTAATCTACGGGTGCCGACAGCAGCGGGGCAGGGCTCAAGCTACCGGTGGTTAGGGCTGCAGAGAGAGGAACCTCCTCACAATGCGTGCCGTGTCGAGGAGTACTGCCTTCTGTATCTGGCCCTTGATCCAGCCATCTAGCGAGAGTCTCTTGAGGTGTTGGTCGAGACTCTTCGCTATAAGACCGTTTGCCGAAACAACTATCGGGACAATGATCGTCGAGTCAACATCCCACATGGTGGTCACCTCGTGAGCCAAGTCAAGGTACTTACTGAGCTTATCCTTCTCGGCCTTCACGAGGTTCTCATCATGCGGGATGGTGACGTCGACGAGCACTGCCCGGCGTTGAGATCGATCTGTCAACACGATGTCAGGTTTATTGGCGACAATAGTCCTGTCTGTGATAACAGATCGATCCCAATAGAGCGTAGCACGACCATTTTCGAGAACTGGCGCCGGTGTGTACTTATTATTATTATTATAATCGATGTACACTATAACTTACAGTAATAATTTGAATAATTACGAACTACTTAATGTAACCTATTATCTACTTAAAACTAGAATGATTAAATATAATATTTGTGTACACAATTACAAAAAGAATACCCGCTCTAATAAATCCGTTCGTGGCATTGTACCCATGATGCTGGCTGCGTTACCTCTCTGGATAGTTAAACCTATCCTTTGGGAGAGGTAAGCGACAGCTCTGGGATCTCCGGAGGCGTCAAAAAGTTTGGCAGACTGGGTCTTTATAAAACGTTTCATGTCAAAAGACCAAGGTCCCAGAGTCGCCACTGCAAGCGCCGCAAATTCGTAATCATCAATTAATGACGAATATTTGCGACGCTTGAGTGTTGTGGGCCTGATCTGCTGCTGCGCCCGCCCGATTACGGGTTGACTGGACGTGGGAAAGGGCGAATGTGTCAACACACGTCGCGTCCCACACCAGTGCCCTACCCAGTTTCTACGGCACCAAAGTGGCTCCGTCTGGTCGCTTGCAATCGTCTATATGCAAACCTGCTGGCTCTAGGACAGCTGGTACAGAGGCAGTGTTAAGCGAACGACGGATCAGATCATTAATTGTGCCGTGGTACTACTATTAAGGTATACTAATATGAAGATATTGAAATGACTCTTCACATCCTGCCATTGAGTTCAGTCTCTAAGCCAGTATAGAACTCTGTTGCAGGAAGCGAAGGCACATCGACGTACTTACACCCTTATTCATATATTCACAAACAATACTTGAGGTTTCCTTCACTGAGTAAACGCACTGCGATCAACACAGCTTTGTGATTGGTCCTTTTTGACCGCCATTTTGTTTGTGAGACTATTTGAACCGCCCTGTGCGTTCGTGAGCACAGACGGCTGTAGCCGTCAACTGAAAGTCGTCACAAGTTCAAGATTAAAAGAGACTTTGTTTCGTATCAATAAAGTGTAATTTGCATAGCATAGCAAACATGTTTTCACCTCAGCAGCTCAAACAAGCAGGTTTTGCTGCTTAAAAACAGTGAGCAAAATTCAATTTTGCTGCGAGCGTGAGGCAAAGTAGCTTTTTAATTATTTTTTTTAAATGCCGTGAGCAGTGCTGGGGCTATTTACAACATTCGAAAAAATTTAACTTCACTTTGTTCTGTCACTTTCACTTCGATAGGAAAAAAGCGAGAGATAGAAACAACTTGATTCGAAATTCGATTTTCAAATTCCACACATAGTAGGCCCAAAAAGAAACGCACGTTCGGATGCACACATAACCGTAAAATTGCAAATAAAACTATCTGTTAAAGTTTGAAATGTGTTTATTATAACTATTTTATACGATCATTTTTTTTATTTAATGTTTTGAAGACAAAATTAATGAAAAATAAGAAGTTTATCATGTATCTACATAATTTTGTTATTGTTTTAGCAATCTTTGATTTCGTGACATAAACCGCGGGGGCAGTTTCAGAACGCATTTCAAAAATAGCGGGATTATTGTACTTGTTTAAAAAAAATGTTTTTTGTTGCTTTTCTGTTACGCTACGTCTCGCGAAAAATATCTGAAAGCTTATGATATTTTTAAGCAATGGAGACTTGCAAATGGTTCCAAAACTTTTTCGGAGACTGTACTGTTAGCGTATTTCATAGAGTTATCACAAACAAAGCAACCATCAACAATGTGGAGTATTTACTCAATGTTGAAAACAACAATAAAAACGAAGGATGATGTGCACATTGAAACCTACCACAAACTCATTGCATTTTTGAAGAAAATATCAGTAGGGCACAAACCCAAGAAGTCCAAATTTTTTTCAGCCGCTAATGTTCAAAAACGGCACGGCGGATGGAGGTCGAATATGGTTGCGGAAGGATATATTGAAGATTCACTTGAAAATAAAACTAAAATCTGTAAGCGTATCATAGAGAACATAAGTTTGAAACAGACCTCAGATCCTTGGTCTCGCCCATTTACTTCCAGAGTCACAAATACCGCCACTGAGTCACCTTCTTTCCATATCCTTCCCCCACAATCCAAAAGTGAGGAAGCCGAAACCATGAGCTGGAAAGAGACCTCAGATCCTTGGTCTCGCCCATCCACTTCCAGAGTCACTAATACTGCGACTGAGTCACCTACTTTCACTATTGTGCCGTCACAATCTACAAGTGAGGAAGCCGGTGAAACTATGAGCTGGAAACAGACCTCAGATCCTTGGTCTTGCCCATCTACTTCCAGAGTCACAAATACCACTGCTGAGTCACCTACTTTCTCTATTCCTCTGTCACAGCCCACAACAAGTAAGGAAGCCGAAATCTCAGCCTCATCAACTACTCAAACTCAAGTTTCTAAGACAACAATATCGGTTCCAAACAAAACTGTAACATTTAACTTGCAAAACTGCAGTAATTTTACTTTTAACTTTTAATTTTTGAAATTGTTGGTTTTACAAATATAGATACATGTTATTTAATTTTTATCATATTGTTTTTTTTCATGTCTTCACTCAAAAACAAAAAAAGCCTCTGCTTCGCCATTCCGTTGTGGGTTCATGTCACACCTAAAATCTTCAAGCTTCATCTGGCATGTCTCCTCTTCGGGGTAGTAAAGTATCAGGCCACAGCAACAAATTGCTGGAAAAATCTGTTGCCTGCTTAGGAACCTGAAATGTATACATGGTTTTAAGACTCAGTTAAAGAAACACTTGCAGTTAAGGGAACAGTAACTATTAATTTGGTTCCAGTCAGATACCTGTTTTTTATGTCCCACAAGCATTAAGTAGCATGATGTTAGTAGCTGTTTTTCTTTGTTTGAATTTGTTCAAGTTTAGAAATCCACGTCTTTTGTTCAATTTAATTTATTTTTTGTAGATTATGACTCTACGAGGCTGTCAATGATTCCGTCAACGTAACTACTTTAGCTCATAATCTGCCCCCGTCGCTTCAGAACCTGAAATGTATATACATAGTTTTAAGGCTCATTAAGGAAACACTTGCAGGAACGCGAAAAAGTCGAGAAAATTTCAGACATATGAGACTACCTAGTTGCAATTTAGTTCGAATCACGTATTCACATACCTTTTTTTATGTCCCACAAGCATTCAGGAGCACGGTGTTACTAGACGTTTTTCATAGTTTGATACTCAATTTGGTTTTCATGGTCCTTGACCTACTTTTGCTAATTTGTTCTGCGTATTAAACAAATGTAATGTAATGTAAATGACGATGTAATTTTTGTTAATTTGTCCGCCATAGCCAATAGCCATAGAATAGACAAGGCCTAATTAAAGCCACAGACTACATAAAGCTGTATAAAGTTGTGTTTGCACTACGGCATTATCAAGTTGAGTGACAGGTTTTATCTGTTTCATGTTTATTTTTTCCACTTTTTATTTTATTAGTATTTTGCTTTGCTTGTGATTGATGCATATGCGATCGTGTCGTTATTTAGTCGTGTATTCACCAAATGGTCACAACGGAAGACCTGCGTTGGCCCTACCAGCTTCGCGCTGTGTTGTTCTCGCTGCTGAGGTGAAAAGTTGTATGTCTCACACGAGACCAAAGTTTTTTACGTCTCGTGTCTTTGAATCCCTCGCTACGCTCAGGATTCTAACCTAGAATCACTCGCTACGCTCGTGATTCAATAATAGAATCCTTCGCTTACTCGGGATTCAACATCATCACTCGCAGCAAAAACCAACTTTGCTCTCTTGTTGAACAAATAACTATTTTCGTGTGAGTGACGTTTTGTATTCGACGTAAGGCGTTCAATAGGTTAACGTGTTACGAGGCATTCATTATGACATCGTTTTATGGTGACTTAAACAATTATAGTTCGGAACCATAGCTACGTAAAACTTAGGCCACTGTTTCCTTACTCGATCTGACACGTACAGGGCCCTGCTAATACACCGGGTCTCTGACCTTCGAGTGATAAAAGGTATGAGTGGTATAACAAACATTGTTAGTTCCGATCAGGGTCCCAATTCTCGTGTTACTCGAGATGAAGCCAAACATATAGGTTGTATAGGTAAAAAACTCAAGCCCCTTTTTACCCAACTGCTGAAGGAGGTGGGTATTGTTTTTGACCTGTATATATGTATGTTTTCCCATTACTGTGTGTCGGAAAGTTATTGGGATTTTGTCAATGAAGCCATCAACATTCCTTTTTTTTGCTGGAATAGCCTATTGCTTACAATTTGTAGATAAAAGGTTACATTAGGTTTTAATTATTCTAATTATTATTCCCCGTGTGGTTGCCGGGTTAGAATAGTGCCACTCCATGTCTTCCCGTGGATGTCGTAAGAGGCGACTAGGGGAATAAAGGTTTGCAGTACTGTTAGGCGATGGGCTTGCCACCTGTCACTACCCTGGTAAACATCTTAGCCTAATTGTGCAAAATGTGGTTACAGAATTATTAACAAATTTTTAGAGTTGGTAATTCTGTAGCTCTGCCTACCCCACTCTGGGAATGAAGGCGTGAGTTTATGTATGTATGTAATTATTATTTTCTGTCTGTTGTTTAGTGTTAAAAAAAACATTTCAAAGGGAAATAAATAAATGGAACTTTCAATAATTCAATATATTACTGTTTTAGTTTAATTTTCAAATTAGATAGGCTTGCTTAGCAAAAAACAAATCGTGTTGTTTAGTAGCATGCAAACGAGTAAATCCTTATTGAGGACGTTTTCATTTATAATCAAAACGTGTTTTGTCCCAAAGAAATGAAAAGATCTATTTTCACCTGAAAACTAACCGAGCTGCGGAATTTCCCTTCTTCTCCCTTGAACTTGCGCGGGCGCAAATAGCCGCGCAATAATAAACACGGCCGGCGTGCCAAAACCGCTCCGGCCGGAGTCTCGCTGCGCCGGAGTCGTTTCCTAGCTAATGACGAGGTACGGGTAATTAAAACTACGATGACAAATTAAACTCAGTTGAATTATTTTCTATTTATGTTGAAAACACACAAAACCAATATTGTACTTACATACATAAAATTAAACACACTTAATTGCAATACAATAGACATAGGTACCAAATTAAACTGGGTACATACATAACTTGTCGCTCTATGATAATATTGATAATAGATAAATTAAAAATTTACTCGTCAACGGTCCTACAAAACTATTGTCTAATAAAATTCAAGGTATTATTTCGCGCTTGAATTGTGTTAGAAATGTAATGTAAGTATACACAAAACATTGATATGTCTATCACTAGGCTGTATAGTATTGCAACTGTCCCTTGACCCTCTGACATTATCTAAGCACCGCGTGTGCGATCTCGCGAAAAAACAGTTTACGCGGTGATACGTCGGCATATTTGCTATCTGAGTTACAATTACCGTACGTCGCTAGCGAGTCGAATGCTCTGTCCCTTGCAGACCTCGTAGTATTCTTAAAGAGTACGAGAGACAGAGCATTCGACTCGCTAGCGAGTACGGTAATTGTTACTCATAGTAAGGGTACTGATTTACCTATTTGTTTCTGTAAATATTGATATCGTTCCGCATCACGCAATGTTTGTATAGTTCAGTGCGTGACCGGTAGCCTTCCTCGGCAAACAAGTAATTGTCCATACTACTCGGTAAAACCATATTGTTTTTGACAGTTTATCGTATTGTTTTTAACTCGGCCGCCGTTACTTTAGCATGCTTTAGTTAGCTAGTTAAAAAGGTAACGTAACACATGGACCAAAAAAAAATACGGACGTAAGCTCGTCTAATCATGAGTGAAGCGGGCACACGCACACACGTAAATTGTCACTCGTGCTGTGACTCGGCGCGTTGACTTACATATTGCCCTCCTAAGGAGAAAAGGCACAAGTGCAATTAATTCATAGAAGCGTATTAAACTCTCAAGTGTTATAAGGTTCGAAGTGGAATACAACTCATATAGTAGATGTGCCTTTTTTCCGTAGGAGGGCAGTATAGTGTATCTGTGTGTTTCCGGCGCCCCTTGTTTTATAGACACTCATTTCATAGAACGTATCACTTCGCTTAACTATTTTCGGCTGAACCCGTGTTGATTTCAGGTTATCTTAAATATGATTCACGTAGTTTAGGTTAGGTTAAAATTCTGCGAAGAGATACGTTTTATGAAATAATAAGTGTCTATAAAACCTTGCATGCTTCACACCTTTTTAGTGCAACGTTACGTCCGTATTTTTTTTTAGGTCCGTGACGTAACATTGAAAATAGGATAACGTCAAAAGCAAGCGTTTGACCGAGTAGCATAGAGCCCCTGTACGGTATAATACCTATAAGATTTTATATTACACGCCCCAAAATGATGTATGTATCTGTATGTATATTACCTACGTAAAATATTTTTTATCTGAAAAATAAAAATAAAAATGCTCATTACACGCATACGAAGTCGCAAGCGTCCGCTAGTTCTACATATATTCCATTCCAATGCATGTAGAATTTAAATAATCCATGTAATACAATAAAATGATATCAATTTAACATTTACGTTTTAACGATACAATACCTTATTCAATATTAATGCTTTGATTAGAATAGTAGTAGTACCTAATAATAAATATATCAGGGGACAATCTCACACACAAGTTAATAGTAACATTATACCAATTAAAGTAACTTTATTTCATTTTTTTTATTTATTTATTATGTTCGTAATTCGAGTGTGAAGCAGTGTTTCTATCTCAAGGTCCATTTTGATTAAAATATTTATTGCAATACATTAAGGTCAACCAACAAAAGTATAACGTTCGATGTAGTCACGTCATTGTCACCGACAAACATGGCGGATTTTAAACATCCGCAGTCTTAAAATGGCGGCTCGCGAAATGATACATGTTTGGTAAAAGTATGAGTAATTTTCCTAGGCTCTAGGACGTCGAGATAAGAGGAAATCTTAAGTAATTAACATGCTTCTAATATTTTTACGAATTTATTTTATCAGGAGTTGTACAACCAATAATAATACGGAGGCGAAGAAGCTCGAATAGTATAACTACATGTATGAATATATCGCACTGCTAGGGTCGAGTTAGTAATTTAAAATCTTTTGCGGAGAAAGTACCGACCAAAGATCTGTCGACCTTTTTAAAGGAAGAATTCTGGCCAAAGGGTGTCATATTTTGGCGATTTCGTGGCCGCCGGCTAGCTGACACCGACAAAATGTTTTAATAGTTATGTTAATTGTTATACATATTACATAATTATATAGCACTGATCAATACAGTATCAACTCAAAATCCTTGCTAGTTTTGTTTCAAGTTCATACTTAGAAGTTGTAATAAAGTTGATTTTAAAATACAGTTGTATTTCGAGTTACTACTGTTTTGATACTTTAGCAGTGCGATATATTATGCGTTTAATTTTTATGTATGCTTTGTTTCCTGTTTAAGTTATTCTATTCTAACGATTGGTTTTGTGGGCCCGGCCGTAAGAATTTTAAGACAAGGAATCCTAAAAATCGTAGACAGTGTGATCGCGTACTAACTTGTTAATTAGAGACAGCCATTACCGCTCATCAGCTGATTGTTGACGCTTGGGATGAGCTGCCAACCCACTTGTTAAAGTCATTCAGCGCCATCGGCTCAATATGGCGTCTTACTTATTCAAGTAGCACCCCATAGGTCATGGAGACCAGGGAGCCTGGCGCTCAACGTGTTAATTGATGCCGTGATGAATGTTTTTACATAAATAAATATGAGGTTGTTTTTATTCAACATTTAAGTAGAAGGTAATGTTTTGTTTATAACCAGAGGTCGGAATAGGCAGTGCCTATTTGCCTAAACTTCGCGGGAGGACGTACGTAAGAGTGGTTACAACCACCAAAAATAATGATTTCTTTTTATTATTACATAAATGTGGAAATACAAGTTTACATGATTAAATGACATATATTCTGATTTATTTCTAATGTAAATAAACTAACAAAGTATTTCGTCGTATATAATATTTTACCTCATTACTTTGTTTTACATAGGTACCTTGTTTATTTTATCGAGACTCCTTTAGACGTGTACTTACTACCTGCATTATGCGACCCTGCTGATAATGGGGACGCTCTATAAGAAAATGTTTTTAACATGTGATATTGAGTTTTAGTATCAATTTCCACATTTATACAAACATACATACCTTCACGCCTTCATTCCCAGAGTGGGGTAGGCAGAGCTACAGAATTACCAACAACTCTAAAAACTTGTTGATAACTCTGTAACCACAATTTGCACAATTAGGCTAAGATGTTTAACAGTGTATATTAGTGACAGGTAGCAAGCCCAGCACCTAACAGTACTACAAGCCTTTATTCCCTTAGTCGCCACATTTATGTATTATTAAATAATCCCGGAAATCCCGCATTCAATAAAAATAAATCATTATTTTTGGTGGTTGTAACCACTCTTAGTTACGTCCTCCCAGGAAGTTTAGGCAAATAGGCACTGCCTATTCCGACCTCTGTTTATAAGAAACTGTTTATGTATAACAAATTCTGGTTTATGAACTGTTGTTACAGAAAACTTACAAAATCCAAAGCAAAGCGGGCGCCGGTTGCTAGTATTTCATAAAAATATGCTGCGACTCAAGGATAGGCATTTTTGTAAATTGAAAATTTGTATAATGATTCAGTTTAGCAGAATTAAAGCATATTTTAGATCGAAAGTGAGTGGAAAGGTCGGAAGGGGTCGCCCTAGGCGTATGTACTTTTTCGAATCAAATCGGAGAAATACTGGAAAAGGGCCGAATCTTAAATACTTACCCGAAACCGACGTGCGTGCATGACTCGATGTATGAATGTGCAAGAAGCGAAATAAATTTGTCAAGATCGTAGCAAGTGGAAAGAAGTGGTATCTGCCTACCCCTCTAGGAAACAGGCGTGATTTAATGTATGTATGTATGTAAAATATATTTTATATCTTGTTTTTCAAGCTAAGCATATTAGCATGGACTATTGGTGTCTCCTCGGTCTGTTTACAATAACTTTGTTCTCGTTCTCCGATAACTCCAATGCGCTATTGTATTGAACAATGCTATTTGAATCGACGCAGTTGTTTTGAGAGCACTGTCCTTTAATAACTCGATGCCAAGGAGGTTATGTTGTTAGGGCTTATTTATTTATGGATATATTTGCATTACATAGGTATGTCACATGTACAACATCTGTGTAGGTACGGTCAAGTATAAAAATATTGGACAACGCAACATCTCAAAAATATAACCCAATGTAGATGCATTGTAATAAGAACTTCGTACAATATTTATGAGAAGATTCTGTCGATACATATTTTTGCACTTGACTTTACCTACCTTGTCAGGCATCACAATCGAGAGGTAAACGGGTAGTATACCTATACTAAAAATACATTGGTTAGTTATGAGATTTATAAGGCCCGTATTAATAAACTGATCTCGACTGTAAAATTCATCTCAAGATGCGTCAAAAATGTCAATTTTTATGGTTTGACGTATCTTGTGACGGGCATCTCAGCCGAGATGAGTTTATTAATACGCCCCTAACTTATCTTTTAAATATAAATTCCGTTTTGGGTACGTACTTACGTAAAACATATTTCCTATATCTAAGGGTCATATTTTCAAAATCTTAATGTTTAGTTTGGCTTGATTTTGGTTAAGAGTTGACACGTTCATCTCAGTTCACAGGTCGCCAGCTCGTTGCTGAGCTGAGCTCGCTGCTTTATTATTTACTAGCGACCCACCCTCGTTTCGCTTCGGTTTATGTGAGTTTTCTATAACATCCGTCCATTAACCAGAATGTATACATAAAAGCCTTTTTCTTGAATCACTCTATCTATTGCTGAAAACTGACAGCGGAAGCGACTTAATTTTATCCTGTGTAAGGAGAGAAGATTCATAATGCTCCATTCGCGCTGAAGTTTTTTTAGAGCTATTTACTTGGGTTCGGTCCAATTTACCGCGGGATCAAACCATCTCTGTCAAATTTCACATATCGTCGGTGAAACTGCAAAACCGCGTAAGTAACATTGTGACTAAGGAGCAAAATGCACCTTTTTATTAAGATGATAAGGTTTATTTTGCTCTATCATAAATTTGTTAGTTACGCGGTTTTGAAGTATCACCGACGATATATCCTCTCTTATTTTGACAGTGTTCGATACAGTATACCATAATGTTAATTCTTTGTGTTTTTTATGCTTGTGCTGCTGATTCAAAATTAAAAAGTTTGAATACGATCTTTTTTTATTATTGTCAAATTAAGAGTCAAATGCGTTAAACCGTAAAACAAAAAAACACGATTTTCCATCATGGGGCTCTATTCCAGTCGGTAAAGCTGTGTTATTGTATTATTTTTAACTCAGCCGCCTTTACTGTCAAGTAAATAAGAGCCATTACATATCATACATAAAGTTGACAATACGATACCATGTCAAAAGCAATATGGTTTTACCGAGCAGAACAGATCCATTATTCTGATTCTGCATAACACCGTCCGTCTTTTATTGGTCCCTGCGTGCTCTAATTTACGGTCACGGCCGGCGTCTTCTGGGAAGTGATGTGGGCGTATCGATGAATGAATTGCGATCTCTTATCGATAACGATGTTAAAAGTAGATTAGGTACGTTGTTGATGACCGATTGTAGTAAAGTTAATGAGGATTTTGTACACAATTGAAGAAAACAAAATGTTGTATTGGTTTTATCTGTGAAAATAGTTACACATTATTCGGTGTAGCTCCATTTACCCATAAGTACGACAAAAAATCTCTTTACAATAGAATTTCACTTATTATACACAACTTTACTACGATCGGACAACAAATGATATATCCATTCATTATCGATAAGAGATCGTAATATTTCCTTCTTCACATAGTATAAAACAAAGTCACTGCCGCTGTCTGTAGGTACGCTTAGATGTTTTATGCTACGGATTTTGATGCTGTTTTCAGCAATAAACAGAGGTATTCAAGAGGAAGGTTTTTATGTATAATAAATTGGATTATGTGCGGTTTTTACAGAAAACTCACATTAATCGAAATAAAACGAGGGCGGGTCGCTAGTATTCATTAACTCTCGCAATCGATGATTTAATTCAATAATCAATTAACCAGTCGATATCGATAACTTATGACATTGTTATCGATAAAGCGGACAACACTAACGTCTAACATGTCTTAACGTACAGGGTTTACCGTTCAAGTAAGCTCCTTGACACGACGATATTGTATAATTAATATCTATCTTTATTGTAGGTACGTACCTACGCTGAGACAATTTATCTGTAGAGGGTCCTAGACAACATGACAACACGACTAGAGGTTCATATAGATTTAGCTCTGGGCGATAACGTTTTTTACCCCCTTCAAACCTAGGGCTAGAGCTATCCTTTGGGTAGCAGTCTTAAGATTGCTATCTTAAGCCTGTGTCTCGTTTGCCATCTCCATGATATAAACCAAATAGTCGTAGTAGGAATGCGATTACAGTAATAATGCCTAAAATTCGAAATACATAATATAAATAAATAAATAATGCCTTTTTACACGACTGCCCAAATAAAGGAGTGTAATGTTTTCAGGGCTCATGTATGTATTTATGTTTGATTCTGTATTCCACCATAACTTCTAAACGCCCGAGCTGATTTAGATGTGTGTGGTATCATTAGAATCCTTTCATCTCCCCGGATGATATAGGATACGTAAACAATGAAAAAATTTCAATTATTACAATATACTTTACGTATCATTTGAAAGGTCTTAATGTGACCATTTGAAATTTATACGAATACTAGCTGTCCGCGCCCGGCGCCGCCCGGTTTCATACAAACCTTATGAAAAATAGATAGTAGCCGATTCTCAGATCTACTGAATATGCATATAAAATTTCATAAGAATCGGTCAAGCCGTTTCGGAGGAGTACGGTAACTAACATTGTGACATGGAAATTTAATATATTAGATAGTAGCATTAATAAACGGGTTTACCTGTAAAACGTGATAAATACTAGAAAATACATTGATTACTTCAAGCACATAATATACCTATTCAACCACCAAAAAAATTCAAGTTGGGTTGGTTAATAACACATTTTTATTAAAACTAGGCTTTAAAAAGTACTAACACTACTTAAAATAAAATAAAATAATTAAAAAACTGCCGTTCCATATTCGAAAAATTAAATTGATTTTTATTTTTTAGAATTATATTTTTTAGATTATTATATATTAGAATTATTTTATACATATATTACAATGATTTTATTTTATGCCTTATCATAAATAACGTAGTTAAAATGTATGACTTATGATTTCAAGGCTCTTGATTTTTTACGCCTGAATAAACTTCAATCTTCGGATTTAGTTTAATCAAAATATAAACTTGTTTTGATTAAACAAAAGTACCTACAAATAGCTTTGTGAAAACTGGGTAAGGTAAGGTGGGGGAAGATTGAATGGTTTTTTGATGAGATGGATAGTGTTGTGTTAAAACCCTCGTAAAATAAAAAACTATTTACTTCCTTTCATTGCATAAATTGGTAGGTATGAGCAAGGGCTATATTTTTGTAATCTGTCGATAAAACTCGGTTACGCCTATTCTAATATATAAAAATAATAAAATCAAATCAAATTTTGTCAAAAAAATTGACGGGTTAAGATGGAATGGTCGAGGGGTAAGATTGACATAGTGTCTAAAGTCTTTTAATTGAATGCAAACGGTTACTGTTGCTCGTTATTGTATAGAATTCCTTACGCTTAACAGATACAGATGATTTTTGCGTAAATATTCCTGATAGGTAACAAGAAAAGTGCAGTTGAAAAAAAAAAGTATTTTACTCTTACCCCGCTTCACAGGGAAAACGACAGTGATACTCAAACTTTTTATTGTATATTCTTCATATAAAAAAACGTAAACACATTTTTTTTTTAATATTAAGAAGATCAGTTTGGAATTAAAATAAAAGTTGCATGGAAACAATTATTTAATTTATAAAAGAAATGAATACAAAAAAGTAAGTATTTTCTTGCAGCATGACTAATTTTGTCACAAATTAAGCCACTTACATGTAAAATATTAGAAAATAAATATGAATCTGTTTAACAAATTAAGACACATTTAAAATACTAAAATATACCAAATACTAAAATTTAGTCACAGACTTACTTACATTTATAATATTAGAAATCCAAATAAGTACTTCTAGTAAACTTTAAGAGGTTTTTTATCTCTCCAAACAAAAAAATAGAGATTTATTATTGATTTCACACAATAGTTTCACACAACACTTCTTAGTTACTATTTATCTTATCGTTATATTAGGTCAGAAAATAAACCTTACTTTAATTATTTTTTTAAGTGCTAAGTTTGAGAATATGTGTCTTTTTCTATGACTTTCAAAAACGGGGGAAGATTGCAACATTACTATTTCAATGTTACCCCAGCGAAATTGGCTGGGTAAAGATGGAAATTTCTCGTAAATCTCAATATATGATTAATAGCTAAACCTAGCAGAAGAAAATAAAAATAGAATCTCAAATAACACATAAATAGTCAGTCAGAACTTTTATACTCCCCTTATTAATCAAGTTATGAAACACGGGGTAAGATTGAAAATCGACGAATTCACCACGAAATGCCGACCTTCACAAAATAGCACATAACACACGTCTACTTACTCCGAGCGGTCACTAGCGAATGTGCGGCGGATCGTAACAAAATGGCGGCTTAATGGATGATACCAGCACTAAAAAAATTAAACCAAATAGGGAGTTATGTGAGACTTTTAATCTTTCCCCTTTTTTTATCTTCCCCCACCTTACCTTATAAATAAATGTTTTTACGGTTTTTAGGGTTCTGTACTCAAAGCCAACGGGACCCTATTACGAAGCTTCCGCTTCTATCTGTCTATCTGTGTTCAAACTCGACACTTAAAATTTTCACCGAGTGTTTAGCTCTTTTGCCGCTATTATAACAAACATAAATACCTAAAATAAATTTCAAAACTAAAGGGTGCCCAAGAATCGTGTTTTTTTTTGGCGTGGCACGAAACCCTTCGTGTGAGAGTCCGACTAGCACTTGGCCGGTTTTTAGCATGGTACCTAGTTTATTTGCTTAAGCACGTATAGCCTCGTAAAACCAAATACTATTTGCTATTTACTTTAGTAACTTAGCAACCTTGTCGAATTAATTATAGGGTGCCTTTTATATTTGGCATTATGTCCTCAAGCGAGAACCTGGAGGCTCGGGAGTAAGCAGTGCAAGTACATACCTAGTATTTCAGAAATAAAGATGACAAACCGTCAAAATGAAGATCCTTAAAATTAGTTTGACCATTTTTCATTGTTAGTTTATAAGGGTTACACCTCCATCTGTCGGTGAGTAGTTCAATGTGAGTCGCTGAAGCTTATCGCGGCGGCACGTAGTTCGTTGTGTTTACGCTAGATGGCGTCAGGCGTCGAAAGTAGTCGCGGGAAATTTACGCGTATGAAATGAACGTACTATAAAGATTACTAATAGGTAGAAAATGTGTCACGTTCGTGATATAATCAAGGCCATTTTAATGAGTAAAGGGTTAGAAAACAAAACTTCATCTTAGGTTATCTAGGCTAGTTACGCACGTGTTTATAATTTGATAAAACATTTCTGGTAGTATGTTTTTCAACGACATTTCTTGTTAGTTTTTCACTGTAGAAATTACAGTACTGTAAAAAGAGATTAGCGAGGGGAGGGGACTGTTTAGGGAGGCCGAGGCACGTTCTTGCACGTTTCAAACTTTTGCCTGTAGTTTGAAAAGTACATAACGTAGCAACGTTGCTTTCGTATCCTTATAGATATTCGATGGTTATTCAGCTACATAAAAAAATTATCTAAGAATCGCAATAATAAAAGTTTTTTTTTTAGAAAAAAGTCCTTTGGTAATATTTATCTCGGTTGGGGGACTAGAATAAACAACGCTGGGTTACTTACCTATAAGATAAAATACGCGGTAAACAATAACGATATGCTCGTAACAGTAAAAACATACATACAAACATAAACTCACGACTTTATTCCCAGAGCGGGGTAGGCACTTTAAATATTTGTTAATAATTTTGTAACCACTTTTTTCATGATTAGGTTAAGATGTGTTTACCAGTGTATTAGTGACAGGTTGCAACCCCATTGCCTAACATTACTACAAGCCTTTATTCCCTTAGTCGCCTCTTACGACATCCACGGGAAGACATGGAGTAGCACTAACCCGGCAACCACACAGGGTTGCCAACACCAATAAGTTATTTAAATGTGTCAATAAATAAAGAGTTCGGAGGTAATTACCTGCGAAAGATAGTCGCGGAGCACAACTTTTTTTTATTATTTGAAGTCCTGGGGGTTACCAATGATATGTCTAAGCAATTCAGTTTAGTACGAGTGTAAGGGACAGAGCTATAGCGGTTACACAGTCTTTCCTACGTGATCCTTTTCTGTGTTTTTCTGTGGCATCGTATCTCCCAAACAGATGGACCTATTTAGACGCTGTTTTTTTAAAAGAAAGCTAGTTTAATCGGTATGGTTCTTAGCTAAATTTTACTAAAATCGATTATGCCGTTTAAGGGGGATCAGAGGAGTGTCCATAATATACTAAAGCAGTTCAGTTTAGGTTGAGAGCTGTATAACTCATCATCATCGTCCTCATCATCATCATGATCATCATCAGCCCATTTCCGTCCACTGCTGGACATAGGCCTCTCCCATGGCACGCCACTGAGCTCGGTCCTGAGTTTTTTGTTTCCAACCACTGCCAGCCACTTTTTTATGTCATCGCTCCATCTAGCTGGAGGGCGTCCCACACTACGTTTGCCAAGCCATGGTCTCCACTCAAGAACACGTCTCCCCCCAACGATTGTCGGTCTTGCGACAGATGTGACCGGCCCACTGCCATTTCAGCTTGCTAATCCTTTGGGCTATAACTGTATAACTGCTGTAGCTCTATCCCATTCTCTGACCTGCTTTAGCATGTCATGTTAACCCCCCCGCTGTTATATATAAGGGATTACTTTCGATTGAATCGTGTGTTTTTATCTTTTAATATAGTTATTTATAACTAGCTAAGTCCACTTGTACCACTAGGGCTACAGAAATTAAAAAGGGCAGCAGAAATTAGAAGTAACCCTGATAACTGATAACCTCATAAAATGCAAGCGAAACCATGCGCACCCATTAGTATGTAGGTCCCACACTCCACTTGACCCGAATGTTCGTCCTTACTGGACTTTTCCATGTCAATTATTATACTAAACCGCGTAACTAACCAATTAAACAAGAAGCAAAGTGCACCTTAATTATTAAGTCATTAAGGTACATTTTGCTACTAAATAAAGTTACTTGCGTGGTTTAGCAGTGTCACCGACAATATGCGCTCGCTATAAAACCTAACCTAACCGTTAATGAGCGAGACACGCTTATGCGACTTGTGTAGCGCTGTCTCTGTTATTCTGTTGAAGGGGACTTGGTCTAGTAATTGTGGAGGAATGTATGGTCGTGTTGTGTGATATTGAAGGTGATGCAATTATTATTACGCTTAGTAATAAGCATTATTAATGCGAAAGTGTTTGTTTGTTCACTTCAAAGGTTCCAACTATTCGTTGTTCTTGGTACAGTCAACAGCAATAATATCATCTGGCACGTCTTTATTACTAGAGGTATGCTTGTCAGATATTTTTGCGCCCAATCTTGGATAATATATATTATCGCTGGTGACTGTACATACGAAATCAAAAGTAGCTGGACATTTTAATTAATGTCGCAATTAAAAACTAGCGACCCGCCCTCGTTTTGCTTCAGTTTATGTGAGTTTACTGTAACACTCGAACATAAATTAGAATTAATTATACATAAAAACCTTCCGTAAAAAATATCTACCTAATGGTGAAAACCGCATTACAATCCGTTCCCCTAGTTTTTGAGATTATCGCGAACATACAGACACATGAACTTGAAACAAAACTAGCAAGGATTTCGAGTTGATACGGTATTGATCTATCAGTGCGATATCGTCGGTGAAACTGCAAAACCGCGTAAGTGACATTTTAAATAAGGAGCAAAATGCACCTTTTTAATAAGATCGTAAGGTTTATTTTGCTCTATCATAAATTTGTTACTTACGCGGTTTGCAGTATCGTATCACCGACGATATATTGTGTGTGAAGTCCCCAATGCTCCATACACTATGGGCCCAATTAGGTTTATTTTAACCGTCCTAAGTATTTCCAATTATAATTACCAAATAACATCGTGGTCTTAATTTTATTTAATTTATTTTTTGCAGGTAAGGTCCATTTAACTGTTTTAATGACAGTGCAGACATTGCAGAATAAAAATAAGGTAAGTTTTTATAATAATCGCATACATTTATTTTGTTAAAATAAATCTAAAACCACACATGTGAAGCAAAGTTTTTTTTTCCTTTGATATAACATCGAGAGAGGTATCATTGGATAGCTTTTAAAATATCTAAGACGAGTGTCAGGGACTATACTCCGTTGGTTTAGGTACTTAAAAAAATGTAAACAATCCAAACCACGTGGCATTGTTTAACAGCCAATCAAAACTGTTTTATCGCACTTTGACGTATCAGTGTTCTGATTCTATTGGCTGACGAACTATGTCAAGTGGTTGTTTTGTTTACATTTTTTTAAGTACCTAAACAAACGGAGTATACATGTCATGGTCCTTTGCTGTATGTCTATCTGTGGCATCGTATATCCCAAACGGATATGGTTCGATTTAGACCCTTTTTTTTAATAAAGCTATTTTAGTCGGTATGGGTCTTAGCTAATTTTACGAAAATCGATTATGCCTTTTAAGAAGGGGGGGGGGGGGGGGGGGGGGGGTTACAGTAATATACTAAAGCAGTTCATAATCAATTTATAAATTTACCAATTTGGGGACTGTTCATGAAATATTGAACTCGCAGTGTCATTTTCGGTAGAATTGCGTTTACGTTTTATGTTTTCTAACCTTAACATGCCTTAGCTGAAAACATTTACTTAACGTTTTTAAATTGCAAAGTTCTGCACTACGGTGTATTTTAGGAGATGGCAGAACGACTTGTACGCATTCCTCAGCAACTGGCCGGAAGAGGCAGCAAATTGGGACTCATGGAGATCAAGGGGAGAGGCGTTTGCCCAGCTTTGTCAGCCGGTGAAATGACTAGCATAGAGGCATTCCATCTTAGTCCTCAGGGTTGGCAGTGCATTTGCAATCTTGTGAATGCGAATGTCTATGGGTCACAGTTTCCACTTACCATCAGGTGGCCTGTGTGCTGGTTTGCCTTCCTATGCCATAAAAAAAAAAGCTGTGGGACACTCAAACAGGCTAGCGAAGCAGGTACCTAGTTACTGTAGAAGATAATCTACAGATAAGATGAAGTATAGTTTCAGCGACGTTGTAGATGGTTCAGATAAAAATCAAGATTATTCACAGAAAACATAAGGAAACGGTGATATGATAAATAAGGAAATACTTTATTTAAAGAATACTTTTTCCCTTAATAGTTACGTGAAATCACGTCTTCGTCGATGTTGTTTACTAACTTTTTTACAAGCTTTTATATAACTTTTCAAACTTGACCCACTTCCCGGTTTCAGATGACGATGAAAATTTGCATACAGCTTTAGTTCTGATGACAATACAATAATATAGTACAATTGAGCTGGTCTGATGGTGGAGACTCAGGGTGGCCATAGGAACTCCTAAATTACACATGATAAACTCGTCGTGTTAGGGCTCGTTAGAATAATCTGCACCATAAGCTTGCCCCGAAAATTTTTTTTTTTGTCATAAACTCATGTCTTTTTACCCGGCTGCCGAAGGACGGTAATGTAGTGACCTGCCTGCTGGCCTATTGACGAACGCACTTGCAATCGCAATCGACTTCAAAGTGGAATAATTGTTTTCATTTTGAAGGCAGACTCCTTCGCACTGTCAAAATGAAAACGATTGCGATAGCGAGTGCGTTAGACAATAAGCCTGTTGACTGTGTGTATGTAGGTATGTATGGTTCTTTGTTTCCTTGTGGCTAAATGACCCGAATCCGATAAACAAAGTAAAACTTGGATTTATAAGTACCAATGAACTGTCTATGTTAACAACCATTATGCAACTGAATTTTTAAGGATCCTCTTTGTCAAACCTGTTTATACGATTTTAGGGTTACGTATCCGAAGGAACCCTATTAATATATGCCTACGCTGTCCGTTGTTCCGTCCTAACTTTAAGGAGCTGTAGGTAATTACGACGGATTGACTAACAAATAAAATAAAATACAGATAGTGAAAAAATAAGTCTCCATACAAGGAAGGTATTTTTTTACTTATTTTTGTTATATCATAAAAACGCATTACAAACCCTAAAGAAAAACAACAAATACCTAGTTACTAAAACTGGTCAAGCGTGAGTTGGGCGCGCTCTGATTCGAAATCGAATTCAAATTGAATTATAATCAGGGATCGGAAATTCGGATCGATATTTATTTATACTTTCGCACCGACTTTGTTGTTCAGTTGTATGGAGGCGGACTCAATCATAGAATTCATTACTAAAATTTCTGGGATTTCAAAATAAATAAATTGCACCGGCATTAATTCATAATCAATTATTTATACTAACTGTTTGAAGTTATTTTTCATGTATAGATTTACCAAATGTTATTTAATAAACCTTTAACTCGTTAACCTAACGAATTTATAGGAGCAAAAATGAATGTCTTATCCTACATGTAAAGTAATTATTATATTAACATTTTGTAGAATCCCAAAATCCCGGAACTTATATTATTAAAATAATATTTTTAAGAAGCCGACGCCATGTTTGCCTACCTTTTTCCGGGATTTTGCCAACTTTAGGTAAATATCGATCCCAATTTCCGATCCCTGATTATAATTATACCAACAAATACTTACAAATACAAATACTCTTTATTAAACACCAAAAAAAAACACGGAACAGTACATTTAAACTATATACAACAGGCGGTCTTACCGCTAAATAGCGATCTCTTCCAGACAACCTTGGAAAGAGAAATAATAAAAGACAAAAATACATGGCACGCGGTGTACATAAACTAAATTCTTCAGAACTCAAACTAAACTACAAGACACACTTCTGTTATTGTAAAAACTACTTACACACTACTACTGTGCACCTTGTCTTGACTCGCGCTTGACCAGTTTTTAGTTATTTCATCCCTTTCTCTCGCATCTTAGTTTACGCAACTCACAATTTAGCCTGGAGATATTGTCACCACACACTAAACGACCATTCATTAATTAGCCGAGCCGTCTCCCACGAACTCTTATAAGCTGTTATTAGATGTTTTTAAATCGCCGCTCATTAAGACCGGTCCAGTGTGAACCGGTCCCGGTCAGAACGAATCGGTTCGAATGGGATTGAATGGGATTGAATGGGAACGAATGAATCAGGAGGGTTCATGATGCCGCGGATGCAATAACATTTAAAGATTGTCGTGGAACGCTCTCGGTTTATTGGCTACTGGTTACTGGAGTAGGTCAACTGATATGGGGTCATACTCAGATTTTGGTTCAACAGAAATTATGAGGGCCTAGTGAAAAAAAGTTAACAAAGGGTTTTACACAAACGGAGTATACTATACTAGACATAAACCCTTTTTCACTTGATCTTCAGGAGACTTCCAATTTTCACTAGGAGCCCAGAGTTGTGGCCTGGTGAAAAAGGGCATGTCTTCCGTGTTTTCAGGTGAAAAATGGTATAAGTCTAGTTTCTACTATTTAGCAAATTGTATGGGTTTTTGGTTTTTTTTTCCTAGTTAAAGTTGGGTTTACTTTTGACCGTAACGTTAATTGGAGACTCAGACCAACTATTCAACTACCCATAAAACGAGTCACAGCTGTGGATTCAACTCTTTAGATTGTATTAGCAACGTTCAGATGGGTGTGACATGGATAGATCTTAACGTCCTGTATCGACCCGCTTCATTTGATCCACTCCTCCTGTTAGGGTCTCCCCAAACTAGTCGACGCCGTTTCGGCAAATCGCGTACGGAAAAAGCTTTATGGCAACGCAATAAGAGCGAATAAGACGTCAATCGGCTCGGCCGACGCGAAACGACGTCTTTCGACGGGAAAACGGCGTTTTGCCGTAAAGCTGTTCGCATCTGTACGACGCTGTTAGCAGCCTACCGCACACGTTCGCATTCATAAATCTCCGAGTACCGCCGTTCGGTGCGGGCAAGAGTTGAACCGCTCCGATCACGGCCGAGTACCTACGATAAGGACCGGTCAGAGCTGGCGGAAGCCGTTCAGCGTCTTCGACGGCCGAACATAGCCGGCGACGGCCGAACAGAGCCGATGACGGCCGAAGTAGCTATTGATGCGTTTGTATTTAATTTATATTTGTATTGTATTTAATTATATGAAGGAAAATAATCTAACACGTATGGCAGATTCCCAACTCACGTTGTTACTAACAACCAGTCTCCAAAAATGAGATTTACGATTGCCGATCACCCGCTGTTGCCTACATCTGTTCATCCGACGCAACGGCTGTCTGACGTCTCGACGGCAGTACGGAGCACGCGAGAGCCGACCGTCGCTTTACAATTGTTGCGATAGCAAATCGCAGGCGATCGGGCGTCTCTACGGCCGCAAGGAGGATGAGACCGCTGAACGCGGGTGTACAACCGCGGAGACGGCCGATCGGCCGACGAAAGCAGACTCCGCGTCGACTGGTTTGGGGAGACCCTTACACCCTGTATAGTTCTGTTCGTTTCTCTCAGCGCAAACTGCACTTCTTAGCTGTCATAATAATCCTCTTGTTGATACACCTCCACACCATGCTTTTTTTATTAAAACTATACAGCATAGCGACAAGCATTAGCGGACACCTCCCTATCACCGCCGGGGCCGAGGTTAACAAACCATAATCGACCGATACGCGGAAAGTGGGTGTCTGCTAAAGTATGTTCAATGAACTGACAAGCATTCATAATTAATACGTGTTGGTAATTATACCAGCTGATTGGTTCTACGTGGCCTACTCTCTGTGGGGAAGTTTTGATTTCGAGGGAATTTTGGTGAGCTCACTATTGGATTCACCTCTAATCTAATCTAACTTGGCCTAGCAGCAGTGTTCGCATTGGTGTGTTTTGGTTTAGGGATAAAACAACCGGTGAAATTGCTAGCATAGAGGCAACCCATGATTCCATCTATGTGTTTAGGATTGGCAGCGCATCTTCAGTCAAAGGATTGTAGTTTTGAGAATTATCTATTCTTTAGTGTTTACTTGTGGGAGGACCTTGTGCAGGGTCCGTCCGGGTTGGTCCCACCATCTTATCCATTAACCTACCGCCAAGCAGCAGTGTTCCCATTTTTGTGTTCCGGTTTGGGGATAAGACAGCCGATGAAATAACTAGCATAGAGGCATTCCATCTTAGTCCTCAGGGTTGGCATGGCAGTGCATTTGCAGTCTTGTGAATGCGAATGTCTATGGGTCACAGTTTCCACTTACCATCAGGTGGCCTGTGTTCGTTTGCCTTCCTATGCCATATAAAAAAGAAAAAAAAAGTAATATTGGTACTTATCGACAACTGATTCATTTCAGTCTAATGTTATACACGCACTGCAAATAACATAAATATACCTATCCATCTCTGTCGCATTGACGGGTTTTATACAATAAGTTACTCATATCACTAAGTCGGTACACTGTGCAATTTATATGTTCCAAGAATTTATAATTAGCATTTGTTCCTAAAGGCAAGCAATTTTATTGCGACATATTGCTGGAAAACCACTTTTACGCCCATATGACGTCATTGCGATGCCGCCGACGCCTACTTGTCGTATTTTTACTACGGAAACGTCATTGTCTGTGTATTCGGTACTGAGTGACGATGTTATGTTGAAACGGCAAAAGCATCTTCTTTGGCAATGAGAAATTGCACAATAGTATACAAACCAGATGTAAGTAATAAAATTGGAATAGGTGTATCTATAATTTAGAAACCCGTTGTAGAGCATTTCGTTTTAATAATATTGTCGCATAATTCATTATTGGATTTTTCTATTGTTTATTGACTTTACTGCCTCTGTACCAGCTGTCCTGGAACCAGCGGGTTTGCAGGGACGATGGCAAGCGACCAGACGGAGCTACATTGTTGCCTTGGAACCTGGGTACTGTAGTGGGACGCTACATTCATACGCGACATTCGCCCTTTTCCACACCGTAATCGGGCCGGTGCAGCAGCTGATCAGGCCCAAACCATTTAGCGCCGCAAATATTCATCATTATTAAATAATTCAAAATTGGTGGCGCTTGCAGTAAAGACTATGTGACCTTGGTCAGCCGATATGAAAAGCTTTATTAAGGCCCTGTCATTCCGCCTCATGGACACCTCCGGAGATCCTAGAGCTGGTGCTTACCTCTCCCAAAGGATTGGGCTAGCTAGTTATCCAGATAGGTAATGCCGCCAGTGTCATAGGGACCATGCCGCGAGCGGGCTAGAGGGGGTGTTATTTTTATAGTGGTGATTATTATTTACATCTTTAATATTTGAGTAGCTTAGTTTTATTTTAATTTAAATAAGTCAAGTTTTAACTTTTAACTGTACAGGGTTGGGCAGATTAAGTGTCCTAGTTGTGTATGGCTTTTTTACTTAAATATAACTTAACTTCTTATTCACTTCGTTTTTTTTTTTTTGTTGACAATTTAGTCTTCTTTATGATTTCTACACGTCAGCTTGATATATTTTGTTTTTATATTGTTTTCAACAATGGACGCGAAAAATACCGACCGTGTGAGATATTGAAGACGCTGAAACATTTAAATATCAATATAAGGTTTATATCGCGGACCGTCAAGCGATTCAAAGAAACGGGATCTTCACAAATCAGGCCCAAACCTGGGAGAAAGCCATCTGTTCGCACCAAAAACATCATTAAAAATATTCGTGAGCGTATTAGACGAAATCCAGCTCGAAGTGCAAGCAAACTTGCTAAAGATATGAAAATATCCCGTCGAACAATGAGTCGTATTTTAAAATATGATCTTGGGCTAAAGGCCTAAAAAAAACAAAAAAAACATGGCTTAACAGATGCCCAGAAAAAAGCTAGAGTGAAAAAATGTAGGGAATAGCTAGCTTGGCACGACGGCGACGATATTATTTTTTCCGATGAAAAGATGTTCCAGTTACAAGACAGTCACAACCAACAAAACGATCGTGTCTATGGTGCTTCATTGAAGGATATTCCTGTGGACAAATTAGCCGTACAACGGGTTCCAGAGTGCATCAGCTGTCATGGTATGGGGTGCGATATCGCCTAGAGGCAAGTTACCGCTGCTGTTTATTGATCGAGGTGTCAAAATTAACCAAGACTATTACATCCAGAACGTGTAACAGGGTCATTTGCTAGAAAATGCTCAAAAAATATATGGAAACGACTATTACTGCTTCCAGCAAGATAGTGCCCCATCTCACAAAGCTAAACGCACTCAAGATTGGTGTAGAACAAATTTGACAGATTTTATACCTTGGCAAGAATGGCCTGTATCATCGCCGGATTTGAATGCTTTGGACTTTTCGATATGGGTTACATGCTGAGCAAGATTGGGAGCACACAGGGCATGAATCTAAACTCATTCAAGCATCGACTAGTCAAGATATGGGATGAAATACCAGACGAGGTAGTGCGTGCCGCGTGCAATGCATTGTATGGAAGAATGCGTCAAGTTATTAAAGCTGATGGCGAGCGATTTGAACTTATGAATTAGTTTTTTTAAGTATAGAGTACGCTAAAAATAAAAACGTGATAAATTTAAAAAAAACTGTCTTGTTTTAATTTTATGGCTCTTTTTAACTAGGACACTTAATCTGCCCAACCCTGTAGTACCTAACCTATATTATATTAAAATTTTATGTCAATTATTGTACACCATTATTATGGTAGATTGTATTAATGCACACACAAAAGTATTGACACATGTACAATATTATTATTTGATACCTACAGTCATGCAATAAAGGCCTCTATTCTGCTGGGTACTTAATCCACAATCCCATTAACGTGTTTACCGTATTATTGTCAACGCTTTGATAGATCTTTTTTACTCGACAATAATGGCGGCCGAAACAAGGTTCTATTATATTGAAATCCCTAATCGTTATTTGTCCTAATGCATCGTTTGTCCGAATTTTCGTTTATCCTAAAGCCATTTGGGCTTGTTCACAGGCCCTTTTCTTGTGGTATTTTGTGCTATGAACTAAGCATACTCGTAGGTATTAGGTATAATGTTACATAAATCTATCGCCTTGAGCATTAAGTGCGTTACGCATCCCGCACCAATGTCACCAATCTGACGGCTACTCGGTGCGTACGCGAGTAATTTTAGAAGTTTCGACGTTTTTGTGACGTCGCCTGACGTCAGGACGTCTGGTGCGTTGCTCTACTTGGCTCCAGCTGGCCTGATGCCATTTCAAACGATCTCTGATTTGTGAGTCATCATAATGTTTTTTATTAAAATATATGTTATGGTGAATTGTTGTAAACTGTCGCTAACTTGTTTGTCGTAGGTTAATCAACCGAATCAGTTAAAAAGAAGAAGATAAAATATGTTTATTCGGTAAGTACCTATGTAGGCTGCGCAGGCACTTTTACACGTCAAAATTCTACCAGCGCTTCCCAAGAGGAGACCACTGCTGAGAAGAAACGCCACAAGAAACTCAACAGTCATTAATTTTTAAATATTGCTTACGTCAATGAAAAAAGTTAACCTAGCATTATCTAAAACAATGAATATAAAATTACACAGGTTAGTCGCGATATTGGAGCTATTCAAATTCAATTAGGTAATTAGGTATACCTAATGGATTTTGTCCGAAATTAATTATAACAATAAAAACAAACGAATTTACAATCTTACAAAAGCTACACTAATCTACGAAAAATCAAAATTAAATACCAAATATTGAATGACTTATTCATAAAGAAAATTGAAATTAAACATTAGTATCAATTTCACCAAACGATGTTAACCATTGTCAAAATGTATGAACTAACATTGTCGATTAACATTGATTAAATTTAACATCGTTTGGTGAAATTGGTAGTTACTTAAGTACCAATTCATTTCAGTACCAGTTCATTGAGCACCTCAGTATTTAATAATACGCATACAACAGGCGGTATTTCTGCTAATAAATAGCGATCTCTAATGTTTCTAGATAAATATTAGTTCCAATTCCAATAATAACTGCATTAAACTCCGTTGAGCTTGCTTATTCTATTCTTGCCATGGTAAACATTTCTAGGCAACTACGAGAAACTATGTGAAATGGTTTCAAAGTCATTTATGATATGATTGAAAGTCACTCTGTCCAGAAATCGATTTAGCTTTACTGTAAGTGAGCCATTTGCAAACGCGTCAAACCCTAAATGTGATTGCCACAAAGTGGCCACGGTTTCCAAAACCAATTAGACACTTTTATTATTCTTATTAGCATACTTAAAAAGATATTTTACTTTGCAAATCGTTATCCTTTACTTATAAGGCGAGAGGTGAGGACTCTTTATGTGGGAATTATGACTTTCCATTCTTTGATATGGTCATTTGTTGTTTCGAATTTTGTCAAGGTCTAAAAGGTTCGACTTTTGGGATAGCAACTATGGTAATATCTCTTTAAGCACTTAGCCAAGTCCGGTGATTTTACATTTGAATAATCTTCCATTGTAAGTAATTATTAGCATAGCAAATGTAGTGATTTTACGACTTTTTGTTATGCCTGTTGATAGTGAAGTGGTGTGATTTGCAGCAGATATTATACTATTGTCTTAGTAGTATAGTTTATTGTAGGTCGGTTTTCCACCGTTGGAGACGAGGAAAACTACAAT
Source organism: Acleris emargana (assembly GCA_927399475.2). Lineage (NCBI taxonomy): Eukaryota > Metazoa > Arthropoda > Insecta > Lepidoptera > Tortricidae > Acleris > Acleris emargana. Next base: position 6,480,147 of record OV656860.1, read on the forward strand.
GTATTGAACTGAAATGCTTTGTATAAATAGTTCTTACCTCTAACTTTAAATAATACTGATGAAGGAGTTAATTTTTATGCTTTTGAAATGAGTAATGACGGTTAGTGACAACCAATGCTTGTTCCTAATATTCAGAGCGATAATAGACGTGATTATTTTATGTGTCGAATACGATAAATGGTAACTTGATGTATTTATCTCTCCTCGTTCTGGTTGAGAAATGAAATGAAATGAAATGAAATGAAATGAAGTGAAATGAAATGAAATGAAATGAAATCATTTATTGCTTGAATGTGAGTAATTACAGTGGTGCGGTGTTACAATATTAACAAAAGTGCGTCACACTCAGCCGTCGTCCGGCATGCAATAGGTAATACTTAAGTATCTGTTTCTTTGTTAGTAAGAGAGCTGTGTAGCATTGTACTGCTGAAAAACCTCTTAAATCTGCAAAACTGAACTTCTCAGTATTCTAAGCTTTGTATGGAAAGAAAATATAGTTAATTCATTTCTTAAAAGACTTCTGCTAATGTTCTACAAATTGCATATTGCTAGAGCTGTTTACTGTTTTTGTTCTTGTGCTACCTGTGCTGTTATTTTTCACACAACTCACTAAAAACGTTGACTTTACGTTAACTCTAAGCGTTACTATGAAATGTACGAAAATAGATACTTAAGTACATTACTTAAAAAGTAACAGCACAAAACGTTTCAGTCACGATCATTTGTATGGGACAATTACACGACGCGCTAACGTCACAATTAGCGCGGTAGTCAAAACACTTGTTGGATGCACAAGTTGTGTACGATCGCGTCTATTCGACTCTTTCTACTACTACGTTGTTTTGATCTTGCCGCAGGCTTTGCTTTTAATTTCAACGCATTGGGTACATATACGTTCAAAAGAAGATATCAATGATCTCCTGTGCCGGGTCTAACCATCTTATCCGAGAACTCTTCGAATCCTCCGATGGCAGTGAGATCTGCGTAAAAGTGTGACAGTATAGGAAATGTCCGGATCACCACCATCTTTCTCATTTATAACCCGGCGCCAACCGTCTACAATCGTTTAAACTTTAGCATAGAGGCATTCCAACATTCCAATTATTCCTCAGGCTTGCAATGCAACGCATTTTCGCTCTTAAGATTGCCAAATTCGATGGGCAATCTCTTACCTAAAAATATAATTACAATGTCGTCTGTTAAACTGTTGTCTTAACAAAAGGAACAGAAATTGACTCACAAAATGTGTAATACATTTTTTTACCAGAAACAGGAAATTCAGCTTGGAAATATGTCAGCTCCAGTCAAAGCGGTACGTCCCGGTGACTCGCCCGTGACATCACTGTCATTATGTCGCTCGCCGCCCACTCGTGCGCAGCTTCCAGCTTGTAAATGCATGTTGGTCCTAAATTTAGGATTATCTTCGCGGCAGTAAAGATGTGAAATAATTTTAAATCCTGTCAGTGTATCCTTATTAATTATTGATTTCGGGTTTCGCAGGGGCGTACTGTAGTTTGTCAGATAAGTGTATGTAAACAACACCTGATAATTATTGCACTCCCTTTGGTGTTTATCAGTTATCACAACTACAATAATCTCTCTCTCTCTCTATTTTCTCTCCTTGTTGCCACCTAAAGAGAAGGGCTCTTCCAACACTCACCATCTCCCCTATTTTACCGAGATAATGAGAACTCATTGGTTGCCGTTCCATTGCTTCGGCAATAACAATGCTTAGTGCCTTAAAGCAGGCGGAAAATTATAAAACCGTCTTCTTTAAGTTCTAATGTTGTGCCAAATAATGTGGAGAATTTCGCAACGGAGAAGTGTATATAAAGCATCGTCAAGACAAACAACATAAGGCACGACACGCACTACAAACGCACATCCGTCTGGCGTGCATCTCCTAGTTAGCGAAATAGGTCAGCCGCTTGCGCGAGCGCAAACGCATCGCGAGAGGTCATCCATGTAGAAGTCCTCCGCGTCATAGACCCACGTGTGAACAATGTCAATCTTCAGCGTGAGGACTGAAGATGTTATTCAGTTCGTAATGTGCATGTCTTTACTGAAACTGTAACGTATTATGACAAATTTGAGACAAATAAACGACGACTTTCAATACTAAATAATCTTGGAGACAAACTACCTTTGAAACAATATAAATTTTAAGTCCAGACATTAGAAAAATAGGAATACGGATTTAGCATTATATGGTAGAACATGATTAAAATGCAGAAATTCATGATTAAACAGTTAGAGCATAACGTAATACAGTCCCAAGGTGTGATTCCAACATAATGAGATAGCGAACGTGTTATGAGCGTGTGGTTAAAGTGAGATAGCCTACATAAACCAACTAGGTAGGAAACGGTAGGGAACTAAGTGCTTTTTAAAACGAAATGTTAATTTTTTGCGAGTAGTGTGTACAGTCGACTACATTACATAGACGAGAATCTTCTCAAATCTTAAAAGTTTCTAATGAGAAATTCTGAGATGGTAACAACGGGGAATGTTCAACTTCAAGTTCAAATAATTTATTTGTCAGAAGAAGAAACATGTATAAATAAATACATTTCCTTGTTTGGAATAGAAAGAAGAACTTATCCTTCTTTCTTAAAACCTAAGTACTTACTAAATAGATACAAAGGACAAATAATAGCAAAACAAAACACCACGACGAATTTAAACCACATAATAACAGAAAAATTAATGATATCCCCTCATTTCAAGAGGTCATCCACGTAAAAGTCGACGTCACAGTCCCACGTGTGCTCAATGCTAATCGTTCCCGTGAACGCAATTACGGAGCACGTGCTGTGATTACGGCTATCTTTAGCTCGTATTCCTCGTAAACCTTGCTTGTTTGCAGCGATTGGTTCTAGGTCTTTTGAAACTGAAAAACTGACCTTTTGCATTCTGATTTTTGCACTCAGCCTGACATTCTGGAAACTCTTTTCACCGATGTTGGTCTTGTCCGAAGCGGTAGTGGTCCCATTGCCATTAAATGTATAAAGTCCTTCCTTCCTTTCCATAATTGGTGTCAATGAGGACGTTTGGTTCATCGTTCCCTGCGAAACTTCATGGGCAAACAATGCGACAGCAAATAGGGCTTCACTGTTTAACCATAGAATAAACTAATGTGTGTTGTCTTGGTGACCATTCTCTCCATCTTATTCCTCTAGAGTTCGACAACAATCTCAAATGGAACAGTATAACGAAATATCTTTACGTCTATATTTAGATTGAATTGTTAGTGTTTGTCTTGTTTGTTGGAAAGATCAGAGATCGAATCTAGATTTGTTAAGAAACTGTATTGGTCTTTGCTGAAAGGATCTCCTTTGAACATTGATTAAATTTGAATAACTTGACGCGAGACATTTCTTTATCGTTGAAGAATAGTGAATATTGTGATCTTAGGGTTGTGAATACATTATGTTTAACTTAATAATAATAAAACAAAATTGAATGTAAAAATATAAAAAAACGTGACTTATTAGAAGATGGAAAAAAAGCTCGCCACATAATTCTACCAAATGCATACGTTTATTTTCTAAAAAAACAATACCATTTTCATGAGTGACAGCATCTCCTACATATTGTGTGTTGACCAATGGGAGTAAGCCATCTTCATTAGTATTAATAATCTGGTTTGTTTTCAAACAAACGCGCTCTCCGCGGCTGCCAGGAATATGGAATCCAAACTGTCCGCGTATTATATTTTTAGGGCTGACGCTTACCTTGAGTGTACCCGTTTAGATGTAAATCTTCACGAATCTAAGCCGTAATTTTAGACCAACCCTAACCGTCTGTCTGGCCCGTCCAATTACTCCCGCTATTTTAGAATACGCGACGTTAGCCGCGGAGCGCACGATTCGCTCGACTCTGCGTTTAAATATGAATAAAATCGGCCATAAACAATAACTACTGGCCACAAACAAACATGGCCACTTCGAAATTTGAAATTTCGCGCGTTCGTCTACGGCCATTGGGCAATTTAGTGTTTCTATTGTTTTAAATGTGCCAGTGCTTGTGATTGGACAGTGGTTTGTTATGATGCAGACGTTGTTTATTTTGGGTCGCCTGTGTAGCTCGGGTCGACGTCAAACGATTTGTATATTTTACTGTACGTATTTGATGCAATGCACTGTAATGTTACTTATACTGCTGTTTCTTTATCTTCAAGTATTTTACAGATACTCATAATCTTCATTTGAGTTATCCGTAACACTAGCCTAAATTTTGACCTACCAAATCCGGTGTTTTTATATTTAAAGAGTTTTGTTAAGTATTTTTATTACTTTTATTTGACACAATTTTCCAGATGCAACATTTACAAAACAGTTTCCTTTAGTTATAAAGTCATTGGTTTTAGTTTAAATACGTAACACACTTTACTTACATGTAAATAATCTTCGTGAATAATACCAACGTGTATGTTGTTCTCACCTGTCAACCTTATCACGTCTAAAATAATTTTATTGTTATCTCGGCAGGGATTTATACATGATGGGTACAGCTGAAATTGTTAAAAAATATCACACCTTAAAGTTTTTAGCAACAAATGTACTTCAAAACTCATTTTTGACGATTTTTCTTGTTGTTGTTGACAAACTTCTAAAAATTCTACACTGCAAACCAGTTCTGTGCCAATATTCATAATTGCCCATCACCATGCCATAATGGCCATAATTGACATCATAATGCATTTTATTTATTTGAAAAATTTATCCAATGAGCTATTGTATTTACATAGTTATATATTAGCATTGTAAAAGGCTACAAAAACCTTATATGAGCGTCACTTAATGTTGCGAACCTGATTATTTACTTACCGATAAAAATATCACAGACATCTTCAAGATCTTCCAAGTACGTGTATCCGGCGTTACTCTGACTTATTTTAGCTTCTTTATCATCTGGTATCAATTTGTAGTTATCTAACTAACTGAAACCAGTTATTATAGTGTTTTTCATCAGTTTTATATTTTTCAGCGCAAACAATACAAACATGCATATAGGTTCATTTTTCACATGCTCTCTAAATGGCCTTTCGCTGGCTTCCCCTCTAGGATCCTGTTTATCTTTATGATCTCATTGGTAACATGCAATTTTACATCAGATCTGACAGATTCTTGCTCTTAAAATGCTTCCTTTCTCTTTCTCTCCAATTTCCTTTAAAGCTGCTGCGCATTCACACAGATTCCAAGATCGCAGAGATTCATGAACGGCGGTAAATTCTTAACATTTGATAAGATTTATGTCATGAAAAACTGTGAAGTAATTAATCAATTAAATACTTGAATTTGTATTTGAATACATTTGATACTTGATAATTAACAGATAATTTATTCTTTATTAAATGGGTACAGTATTTAAAATGTAAAATCATCTTTGTTATTTATTCTAAAGGTCAACAATACATTTTTTAGAAAAGCAAAGATTCATTAAGGAAAAACACATTACGTGACTTTGCAAGAACAATTTTCCTATAACTTGTAGATGGCAAACGGACCATACAGGCTATCTCTATGCTAGTTATTTCAAGATTATCTATGCTAACCGTTCCATTCGCAAATTTTGAAAATATTATTTTATTATTCAACAACAAAGCATTAAAAGGAACAAAGCGATGGGCTTGCAACCTGTCACTAATACACTGGGAAACATCTTAGCCTACTTGTGCAAAATGTGGTTACAGAATTATCAAGAAGTTTTAAGACTTGTTGGTAATTCTTTAACTCTGCCTACCCCACTCTGGGAATGAAGGCGTGAGTTTATGAGTGTGTGTGTGTGTGTGTGTGTAAAGTATCTATGTCTATTCCTACCTTTACCTTACTGAATAAGTGCCTAATCTTCTTTATATTGCGTATTTCTCTTGATCTGTCCTAAAGTACTTGCACATTCATCATTATCATCTCTACAAGTCCTCTTAGCGAGACGATTCGACCCACCTCTTCCATGTAATATGCTACTTTATTGACACGCTCAGTGCCAGGCTTCTAATTTCAATCAAAAATTGACTCCAATGAGAGTTCTTGGCACTGTTATCATTACCCATCATGGCACGCAATCCGTTTACTACTACTAAAATTGTTGCCGTTACTGCAATAACAACCTTAAGTTCTTGAGCTAGAGTTTCATTGACTAATTGATCGTCAATATAGTCAAGTCTTGGTTCATTGTCGACTTTGTCCCGTTGAGTTAAGAGTGGCTTTGGCGTGTTTTGGTGCTAAGTTTCATGTCATCTTGGGAGGGATTCGGTGTCACGCAACTCGGTAAGGATAGGGTTATTTAAAACACAAATAAAACGTTTTTCTTGAAGATATTAGGTAACATGAAGAGGATATTCTTAATGTTATTTGCCCTAAAGACGTAACCTGGCAATAATTACGTCTTTAAAGCTAATATTTATTTAATTACAATACTTTTTTCAAGAGTTTCTTACTGGATCATCCAAATTATCAGTAAGCAATGCAGAGTTGTGAATTATTTAAGTTATTGGACATTGAGTATGTCCAGTCATCTAAATACGTTGTCCTTAAATTTTGGCAGAACTTCCTAAGAAATATAAATGTCCTTTAAATCGTGCCTATAAATTGAGAAACGCATCTTGTCGATCTTATCGACGTTATCGTTTTCTCTCAAGAATCGCAACGAAATTTACCCTAAAGATGGCAGACCTCATATCTGGCCGTCTGAACGTAAAATTCCATACTTATCTCTATCTTCTGTATTGATAAAAATAAATCTGCTTCGTAAACTTAAATAAAGTCACTCAAATTTGTACCTCTCCACTTAATGACCTTCGTTATACCTCGTGAAGAAGTTTGAATAATCAAGGAGATGCAGTGCAGATGTAGTGAACAATCATTACGACTATGTATTTGGTCAAATAAGTTCGTAGGGAATAAAAGCTTTTAGTACTTACGCTATGAGCTTGCAATCTGTCACTAATGTACACTGGTAAACATGTTAGCCTCATTGCGCAAAATGTGGTTACAGAATTAACAACAAGTTTTTTGAGTGGTTGGTAATTTGGTGGCTCTGCCTAGCCTACCCCACTCTGGGAATGAAGGCGTGAGTGTATGTATGTATTAGGGAATGTAAACCGGCTAACCGGTTAACCGAAAAACCGATTAACAGAAACTTTTTGATCTCGGTTAAAAACCGGTTTTTTATAACTTTCGCCGGTTATTAACCGAATTGGAACTTTTCCTTAAAATACTGTAAATTGCCTTAAATATAGATACCCCAGAATATTCTTCAGACTATAAAATGACAAATACAGCGGGGCAACGTATTTTTATTTTGTAAAAAATAAGAATACATACTCAATTTTTTCGTGTAGCGAATAGCAAGAAGTTTTATTAATTAAATTTCTTCATGAACGTGCTGAACGATACAATACAATACACGAGCCACATAATGACAAGGATGACATACCTAGTTTCTATTTTAGTGTCGTTATTGGGCAAAAGTACCAACGATACTGCTATTACAGTAACAGCCCTTGACCCCTCACCAGAAACGTCGCAAATTTCAGAAAATATTGAACCTGTTCCGTCTACATCTGGTTTATTCGGAAGTTCTATGTCTGTGAAAGATTTATTAAGAGAAGAGTTGAAACAGAAATCATTGACGAGACGTGAAGCAGAAAATACCCATATGGAAGTCCTGCAACAACAGTTGTGTCCTAACGTGATGATCGTGACAGATCGAGATGGCACTGCATGAAAGTGGCGGATCCAGAGGGCGATATTTAGAAATGGCATACAGCTCAAAAAATCACCAATAGTAACCTCTAATACTTTGATTTCAAATAGTTTGCAAAAGACCGGCTAAAAACCGGTTAACCGGTTTTGAATCCGTCGAGGCGGTTATTAACCGGTTTTTGATTTTCACCGGTTTTTACATTCCCTAGTATGTATGTAAGTTCGTATTTATCTTTCTTTGTGAATCAGCTTCAGAACCCATCGATTAGTTAATTGATTGAGGATAACAGATACGAACTTATCTGACCTAATACGATGTCAGAGAGGCTCGATGAGTCGCAAAACGCTAACGTAAACAATTTTCGAAAACTGAGAAAATGTATGGAATTGGTTACGTATGTTCAATAACTATGACGTTCTAACGCATCTTGATAAAGAACCAAAGTTATTTTGTATGCTGTTTATCTGTAACAGAAGTGAAAGCTTGAACATAAATTGAGTTAGAATGATAGGTACTGAAAGAAAACCAGGACTAATTAAACATTTATACATACATACATAAAGGGTAGGCAGAGCTACAGAATTACCAACAAATTTAAAAACTTGTTGATGGTTCTGTAACCACATTTTCCACGACTAGGCTAACATGTTTACCAGTGAATTAATGACAGGTTGCAAGCCCATCGCCTAACAGTACTACAAGCCTTTATTCCCTTAATCGCCTCATACGACATCCACGGGAAGACACGGAGTGGCACTATTCTAACCCGGTAACCACAATCTCCTAATAATTGATTAATATCTACTCGTTCTACTCTACCTAGTCGTGTTTATGATTATTGCAAGGATTCGCTCATTACACTACTAACTATATCATTAGTAACGGAGAAGATAAGCAGGAGTCGTCCCTGTCTTACAAGAGTTACAAGTAAAAACGTAAGTAATATGAATAGAAAGGTGACGGAACCAGTAATGGACAAGGAGCAATGATGGACACTTGATACTTATTTTACAGACGATAAGGGGTATTCATTTGTTCTGCAACAATAAATTTAGAACGGTATGAAATTTGAATTAAGAGTAAGTGTCCATTACTGGAGCCTATCAGCTAGAAGTGTCCAACACTGGTGCCACCTTCGTTTAAGTTGCATTCTAACTCTAAAATCGTTGTTTTGAAAACATATATTATGCCATGAATTCAAAAAGTCTACAAATAGACTTTTTGAATTCATGGATTTTTTGAACACATCATTATTTAGTAGAGTCGTAGCACAAAGTGCACTTCGAGATGTTATATTTCAATTAATTACTGATGTCAGTCATTATTTATTGATTGGGTAAGGAGGTCTGGAAGAAATCGCTATGAAGCGATAAGACCTTGTTTATCATGTTGTACAAAATTGTTTTTATTTGTTTTAAACAGTTACTCTCTGTCATGTGTTATCTTATCAAGTATATTTTATTGTATACGTTCTGTTTTCCAATAAGCCTGGGTTACCATTCCTCGTGGTCATCACAAAGATTCGAACCTACGACTCAAGCCTAGTATTTAGATCACTGCTGGACCGATGACTCTAGAATACCTAGTTTAGGTTTGTGGTTAGTTTTTACGTCCATTCACCCAGTTAGCGTAAGGACTATGTCCTGAACGAGTCCGAGCGCCAGTGTCATTACCAACGTGCGCGCGCGCGGACGTAACAGCGCAGGCGCGAGTGAGAGTGTGTGTGCACTGTTGTTGTTAAGGTTGGATTTTGTTTGGCTATTTCTGTTTGGATCGATAAAGGTAGTATTGATCTAATATTAACTTTGCGTAAGTTTGATTTGGTTTCAAAAGTTATTTTCTCTTGTTTATGTTTTAGTTTGATGTTGTGTTGTTAAGGTTGATACACAAACAAATGTGACTAGGTTAGTTAAGTATAAGTGCTCAGTTTCAAATTACGGTTTGTTTTTAGTAATCGGCTGATGACCTTGCCAATCATTGCTCTGTTTTTATGTTATAAAACTGAGATAAAAAATGGCAACCAAGGCTTCAAGCATTAACGGTCGATGTATTGAATGGAGCGATAGTTTTTAATTAAGCAATGATAACATGCATTTAGCAAGGTTTTATGAGAAGTTTCTTGAGTTAAACTGTTTCAATATGATAAGGTTCTAACGGTTGTACATATATGAAACACCGTGTTTGTTTATATATATGTTTATCTTTTTATTTGTGTGGTGTCATCGTCAGTTGATTAAAGTTATTTTAAATAATTGCTAGTCTATACGTTTTAACGAGTTATTTCATAAATTAATGTGATTGAGAAATTAAGAAATTTAGCATTGAGTTGATACGAAGAAAGTTTTTAACTCGATCGCCAATACTGGCAAGTAATTAAGAGCTATCGTAACGTTAACTATACGATAACATGTCAAACACAATATGGTTTTACACGGTAGAATAGAGACTCAAAGATAAAACTGCAATAGGTCTTAAAGGTTCTTTCAGGTTCGAGTTAAGTTGATATGAGGGCGAGTGAGAAAAAAGAACAAACCCGAGTACAGATATAGTGAATAATCCTTTCCCATCGTTTTTTGTCGGATAAGTTCGTATTTATCTTGCCTTCTCAGTTGGTATTGATGGGTACTGAGGTTGCGCTTTCATCAGTTTAACAACATTTTGTATAATTTCATTTAAATACCCACGAAAACCATAATGAATGTTTCACCAACCAATTTTATAATTTTATCTGGCATACGATCGAATAACATAACACTAATTTAGTATAACTATCTTTATTTTTATTTTATATGCATTTTAAGTCAATTTCTCCTAAATAGGTTAGGTTAGGTTAGAACTGTGACCAAATTAGTAGTAAAGAAAGCCGCTATAAATATATATTTTTTAATTTATAAACGTTTTTGAAATTATGCATTTCGTTTTATGCATCATGCATGTCTATGATATCGATGGTTTATCATACAAATCGAAATTATGTAGTTCGTGTTATGTAATATGATCATTAGACCATTTGTTTTTATGCTAAACATTACACACCCGGGTACTGAAGCTAATTGAGAAAGCAAGATAAATACGAACTCATCCCACAACAACGATGGAAAAGGCTTATTCACTAACTATATCTGTACTAACCCACTTTTGAGATTGTTAATTTACCTAGTTACTCACTGTATGTATATTTAACTTTGTGTCTTGTTTTTGTTTAGTGTTAATTTTACAACAAAAAAAATTGTTTTGTTTCTGTCAAGTTGACACGTGTGCAACATAACTTAAACTTATATTATGAAATAAATAAATTTAAATCTAAATCTATACTAGGTATTATTAATTATGTTTTCGTTCTCGTACCTAGAGGGTAATAACACGCAAATATACGATATACCTAAACTAAATAGGTACCTAACAATTATAATAAATATAGGTATGCCTACTCAAATTCGCTGACATATAAATACAATTAAAATTGTATAGACGTAAATAAAAATAAAATCCCCAGACCTGGTCCCGTTCAACGTTAATGAGTCAAACAGCGATAGTAAAATGTGTTTACTCCTCTTTGCACTGTTTGAATGACGTTTATTATTACTACACAGGGGGTTTATTCTACTCGGTAAAACCATATTACTTTTACAAGATACAAGATAATTTATCGTCAGAAAGTAGGAAGGTATTACAAAAGTCTCTCCACGGTGCTGCAGCCAGGATCGGCATATAGGTGTCCAATATAAAAATATTATATTTGATTATTCGTATAACATTATTTGAAATCAGTATTATAAACATGATAAGTATCTATCGTATAAATAGCAGCTTTCACTTATTTTTAGAGTTTGGTACAAAAAATGAAAAACAGAACCCTTATACGATCACTCGTACGTCTGTCTGTCACCGCCAATTTGCTCCGAAACTACTTGACCGATTAAGTTGAATTTTGGTACACATATGTAAATTGATGACCCGAACACAAATGTGCAAAATATTTTTTCTTAAATATGGGTCATTTCCAGGGGACAAAATAGGAAATTTTAAAAAGAAGTTTTGAAACCTTACTGTGTCACATATCAAATGAAAGAGAATCGCAAATGTAGTTTTGTTATTATTTGCAATAATAAATAGTTTTGATTTTATTCATGAAAGATAGACGAAAATTGACCCCACCCCTGATCTCCGAAAAAACTGAACCTAAAATTTTGAAAAGAAAAATACAAAATGTAGTTCATTGCTTATAGATTACAGGAAAACCAAAACCTATCACTAATCTATAAAAAAAAAACAAATTACGTAAGTACGGAACCCTCTCCACTTTTTCTAACGGAGTCGCAGGCATCAGCTAGTTTGTTAATAAAAATGAAAAGGTGTTGATGCATTGTGGAAACTGTACGTACTGAGTAATGAATGAAACCGCAATCGAAGATGGAGGAATATAAACACTAATATTTTATACGGAAAAACCTGAGGTTAGTATATTGATCGAAGGCGGAGAGAATTAATGCAAAGTGGTGCCGGAACGAATGAACGTATAAAATACCAATAATCATTACCAACAAACACTTCTTTACCTGGTCACAGAATAAGAAATCTTAAATAAAACTTAGTGGCTTCCCGAACGTCTATACGCAGGTACTTACCGTATTTCCCATCTTCTTAATAACTTTCGACTTTTGTCAATGTAATTCGTATTACCACACCTATAAAAACCAATTTCCCATACCACTCATAAACTTAAAAACTTCCTCAGACTGAGGAAAATTTAATATATTTTGTTCTGCGCAAACGCTACGCATGTAAACAAACAGTTCAGTGCCGGTGACACAAATGTAGTGTTCAATTTGCATGCATCTGCCGTGTTGCGGCAGTGAATGTTTTAAGAATTCAGAGAACATGGGCAAACTCGCGGCAAGCGGAACAAAATACTGTCGCTTACTCATTTGCGTACGCGCAGACGAAACGAGACGGCGTTATGCCATAGAGAACCGCGTGAATTAAATCATGTGAGTTGTTGTTTGTTTTAATCTTCTGTTACATCCTATAATAAACTAGAATTTATAATACATTCCGTCTTATTCCTCAAGGTTGGCAGTGCATTTGCAGTCTTAGGATTGCAGTATTGTGAATGTGAACGTATATGGGTCACAGTTTCCACTTATCATCAGGTGGCCTGTGTGCTCGTCTGCATTCCGATGCCATAAAATAAAACAAACCTGTAGAATTACTCTATCTATTGATAAAACCGCATTAAAATCCGTTGTAGTTTGAAATATCTAATCGTACATAGGCACACAGGGACAGACGGCGGGAAGCCATATTGTTTTATGCTATGTTAAGAAAATATAGTTTAGTTTCGCTCGCCCTTGAATGAAGCCACAAGTTTTTTTATGGCGTTAAGGTACTACGACCACGCAGACCACCTGATGGTAAGTGGGATCTGTCATAAGACCGCAAATGCGGAGCCAACCCCAAGGACTAAGATGCTAAGATGTAATGTCTCAATGCTATCAATTTCACCGGTTGTCTTATTCCCACACCGGAACACAACAATGCGAACACTGCTGCTACTGCTGAACGTTGCAATGCGTACGAGCAATTAAATAAGATTAAAAATACACCTTAGCAAGCAAGCCTAAGCTTAGCGTTTTGCAACTTATTGAATTTGTTAGTTACGTGGTATTGGACTAATTTACTTATCCTTTCCCAACATAATTTCTCTGACTGAATAACTTTAATGTTCTCGGAACTTGGGTAAAGCCGACTTGTGTTTATTGAAACAAAACAATGCACTATCGTTTATTGATTAAGTGCATGGCGCATACGTGACGTGGCGAGACGGTGTGATGCAATACAGAACTAGTATAAGTAATATTAAAAAAAGAAGAAAAAGACACAAAAATAACCAAAAAACACGAAGAATATTAAAAAAAACACGAAATGATGAATATGAATAACACTAAGAAATTACACATTTTTACTGGAAACATTTAAAAAAAGACCTGCATATACTTATTGGAATTGGATAATCTACATCTCATACTCCCGGTATATCATGTAATAAAAACCGCACTATTAAATATGCAATACATCTTCAAAACTGATAAATTGTACATGTTAATTAATAAAAAAACATTATATACACATTGGAAACGTAAATATTACAGGCCTCTAGAATCGTTAATATAAAATTGTATTTAGGCAAACAGCATTCAAGCTTAGCTGTGAAACAGAAAGAACAAAAATAATTGCAGAAATTGACGTTGTATTGCCAATGTAGGAGGGATCACTAAAACTATCCAGTAATAAAAAAAAAAACCATCGAATGTTTGTCATGTCACTAGGGAGGGTTGCCAACTTTTTTTTAGGAAAGGGTTTTTCTTTATTTATTTGTTTGTTTGTTTGTTTGTTTGTTTGAAAACATACTTTTTGTGTTCTTAGCACACTGTACTGTAATTAATTAGGAATGGCCTACGAGGAGATTTAGCATGCCGTGGCGTGTGGGTTGCACAGAGGGAGGTGTTATTTGACTTGACATCCGTGTCGTCGACACCGACGCTCCTTCTTACATCTCACGCCCTGTTGTTTCTGTCCTGAAAGCTGCCGAGTCAAAAAAGCAAAACAAATACACCAATGCCTGTGAGTTGCGTCATGCCACTTTTACACCCCTCGTCACCTCCGTTGATGGAGTCTTTGCACCACAATTGGCTACTTTTATTAAACACCTCGGAGAAGCACTTGCATTGCATCCCGCTGAGACAGATCCTTGTCTTGCGTTTTGGGCTGGTTGAGAGCTCGTGTAATAACATCAATTATTAGAGCGACCAGCATGTGCATTCGAGGCACCCGCCATAAATGGAAACCAGTAGCGAAACTGTTTGGTTTTGATGATGGAGCTGCCCTTCCTTACTCCACATAGTGTGTACTCGGACGATATATTTGTTTATTTAGTTTCATTTTTTTTTTAACTGTATGAATATTCAAATTGTAATAAAGTTACTAAATTATAACTAATTAGGAATTTTAGAAGTCTTAGGGTCCTATTAGTAAACTTATCTCGACTGTAATCCTCGTCTCAAGATGCGTCCAAAATGACAGTTCTCTACGACTTGACGTTTACTTGACGTATCTTGTGACGCGCATCTCAGCCAAGATGGGTTTATTAATACGGCCCTTAATTTTGCGTTCCATTCCATTCCACGCATAATTCAGAATCAAAGTATTTTCGATACTTTGCTTTTATTCAAAAGTATGAAGTATAATGAAGCAAAATAACCATAGCATACGTTATCTATGGTTGGCAACGCTACATGTCACTCAGCATTTGCTATCTCATGCATGATGTTCACACCGACTTGATACTGGTCTTTGTTAGGCTTTATTACAACGTAATGAGCAAACGAATCTTTCTCATTCTTTACATGTAACATTTAAGACATTTTAGACGTATCTTAGATTAAACAAAGACTGGTTCACTCATGCATGACTTATTGAAGTAATATTGAATTGATGTTAAGTGGTTATTTATGTTTTATGCTCCATATAGTTTGATTGATTGATAAAGTCACAAGTAGATGATCGTTGTTGTACCTTGTCGCTTTAATCGTTAAACATTTTAGTTCACCGACGAAATATTTACCAACTAAATAAATCTAGTGCTATTCCTGAGCTGCTTTGTCGTGGAAACCTGCGACGAAATAAAAAATACACGCACTACTTATAGTTTCTAATGCTCTTAATATTTCGTCGACGAATCGAAAAACGAGTTGCTTCAGATAATCCCCTCGCTAAAGTTAAAGCGACAGGATATAAAAGTGACCTCTTATTTTTAACATTAACTGTAACTGTGTGTTTGGCGGGTGGTAGGACCTTGTGCAGGGTCCGTCCGGATCGCTACCACCATCTTATCCATTAACCTACCGCCAAACAGCAGTGTTCGCATTGTTGTGTTCCGGTTTGGGGATAAGACAGCCGGTGAAATGACTAGCATAGATGCCTCTATGCTTCCATCTTAGTCCTCAGGGTTGGCAACGCATTTGCAGTCTTAGGATTGCATTGCAGTCTTGTGAATGCGAATGTCTATGGGTCACAGTTTCCACTTACCATCAGGTGGCCTGTGTGCTCGTTTGTCTTCTCTATGCCATAAAAAAAAAAAAAACTACAAATGAAAGGAAAATACATGTTTTTTTTTATTGAGAAGTTACAGGTTAAGATAAGCAGACAGGTTGTTGAGAGTTATCTTCTTATTCCTTAAACACACAAATCTTTAATACAATATACTTTTTCCTTATCTGCCATTGCGACATTTGCATCTGAAAGAAAGTGACAAAGCATACTTTAACGAAACAAGTATACAGGGTGGAAAACACGAATGCCACATGGACGGCAACTACCTTAAAATTGGAAATAGTTAGCAAATTGTACGAAAAAAATGCTTATATTTTGAAAAACAATAAACACTATATTATTGGATTTTTGAAAAAATATAACTTCTTAAAAAAAGAACTTAACCAGGACTCGAACTGGTCGAATATGACAACATAATAAAGTAGAGTTTTTACGGTCTTTATTTAATTTAAAGGTGTATGGGTTGTAGTTATAAATCATCAGTGATGATTTATAACTATCAATGACCCTTTCGATATGTATCATAAAATACATTATTTTTTGTCATTTCGACCGGTTCGATTCTCGGTCATGGAAGAGAAAAAAAATTAAAAGTAAAAATTGCTATTTCCAATATTTAGGGTAGTTTCGTCCATGTGCGTTCGTTTTTTCCACACTGTTTATAGTGACTTGGGTTTATGAATAAGAAAGTTGGGCGGTGACCTAAGTACACGACAGTCCAAAATCAAAGAATCGCATACATCAAACGATTTATGCATGCCTGCAATATTCGTACGGCCCGCTTTATAACTGTCACTCACCACGCTTACCACACATTATCAGTTTTCAAAGACAGTTCAAGATCCAACGAACGCCAAGTGAGGACGATTATCCGGCCACCTACCAGCCACCCGCAAATGTATAGCGAACTGTTCGAAGAAATCGTTTGGCCAGTATCGGCTGGTGGACTGTTATGACTGCACCTTAGACTCAGTAAATAAAGATTAAATCGTTCCAACTTTGAAAAAGGAACGAGTTTATTGTCTCTGGCGTTACTCAGTTAGTGTTCGGAATCATAATAAGGAAAAATTATAATACTACAGCTCTGGTTGTATTATGATTATTATGACATCTAATAAAACACCACAACACCAAGTTGAGGATATGAGTAAACATTATATATTTTGTCCGATCCGAGTTAGGGAAAACTACGGATTTCTTTATTACATTGTCATGTCACCTAGTAAAAAAATGTCAACATATTTTTCCAGTTTATAACCTGATAAGATTTTATTATAATATAAAATGCCAAAGTGGTGTAAATACCAGGGTCCTTTTCTACTCGGGAAAACCTAATTGCTTTTGATATGTTGTCGTATTGTTTTCAACTCAGCCATTACTTTCAAGTAAATAAGAGCTATTAGGCTCTACCGAATAGTATAATAGTAGAATAGTCTCACGAACGTTTGTTAAAATTAATATCACTTAATAATATTAAGAAAGAGTCAGGTTTTCTAATGGGACATTAGTACTAATGAACGTTTGTGCAACTGAGTGAAAACTCAGTGGTGTCTTTCATGATCTCACCCCCAAGTCTCGAAATGTAACTACACAAGAGTAAATACATAACAGGTTCCTTAAAGCCTTCTAAAACAATGTCTCAAAACTATACTTTATACTATATGTTTATGTAAGGTTTCATGTCTCTCATTATATATTTTTATAAGGTCTCACTATAAGTATTTGTTTAATAGTATATTCGTTACTTTTATTTATTAGTTTGTATAGCGTTCCGTCCGTCTGTCACACTCGGTGCTGGCTGAAAATCAGCGCTGGTAGATTCACTGTACATTACCGACGTGTAAAAGTGCCCGCATGTGGCCAATTTACTGAATAAAAATTTTGATTTTTTTAATTTTTTTTGCTGCAGGTGCTTAGCACCTCAGCATCATGCTGAGCCAGTATCCGATTCACTGCCACGAAGACACATCCACCACTTTGTTTTAGTTTACTGTTTTTTCTTTTTTTTGTGTTTTGTTGTGGTTAGTGAATAAATGTATTTTTCTTTTTTCTTTTCTTTCTTTTTTTATACTGTAGGCTATAATACTATTTACATTTTCTAATTTTCACCCATAATCCGTTCTAATATACTGGGGTTCAAGTGAAAAAGGGTATAAGTCTAGTATACTCCATTCATGCGGATCTATATTGGAATCCCTAATAGTCATTTGTCCTAATCGTCATTTGTCATAACTCATCGTTTGTCCTAAAACCATTTGCGCCGGATGTTTAAAACTTTTTAGTGTTGTTATAACACAACTCTAACCTAACCTAACCCAAGGTATTTTTGGAAAACTTAATAAGTTGAAATCAAGTTCAGGACAATCAATAATTTAGGACAAACGATATGGATCGCGAATGACATCCCGCGTTCATACATATACCCTTTTTTATTACGAGTTAGGTGGTGTTGGACCCAGTAAATGTGAAAGAAACATTTAAAATTGCTATGGATCTTGATCCCCGGGAATTACATTAGGAGGCCTATATCCACTAATATCCAGTGGACATCTTTCGGCTGAAATGTTAATAATGATGAAGTAATTAAAATGATTCTAAATTACAATTTGTACAAACACGGCCCTTGAATACTCGTAGTATTAATTTATTTATCGCATAAGGATGTAGACACAAAAATGTAGAATTAGTACTGATGAACTAAACAAGCTGAATGAGCAATTTAAAGCAATCATCAGCGCTTGTGCCGCATCGCATTCATTCATTCTAAAAAAAAACCGTGTTCGAAATTCGAAAAGTAGTACTATTATCATATCACTCACGCACATATGGGTTTTTGATTATAATGTAATGATTTATAAAGTTCACTTGTATTTGTAGCTTATTTATTTAATATTAAACGTCGTTAAAAAAAACCTTTTGCTTATAGGTATTTTACCTGCATTAATTAAATCATTTATTATTCCTCGCTGCAAATAAACATACATACATACTCGTACCTTCACGCCTGTAATCCCAGAGTGGGCTAGGCAGAGCTACAGAATTACAACTTCATAAGTTGTTGGTAATTCAGTAAGCACAATTTGCACAAATAGGCTAAGATGTTTACCAGCATATTAGTGACAGGTTGCAAGCCCATCGCCTAACATTACTACTAGCCTATATTCCCTTAGTCGCCTCTTACGACATCCACGGGAAGACATGGAGTGGCACTATTCTAACCCGGCAACAACAAGTATTTACAAATGGAAATAACCTCAAAAACTGACATACAACTGCCTCTTTCTTGATCGCAATCACGACGTAACCACATAACGAGTTCCCTTATGCTTCAAAAGCAATACGTCAAAACGTCTATGTCACATAATTCTACGTAACATATGTGATTAGAATCAATTGAAATGATTCTAATGGCCTTGAGAGTAAAGTTCTGTTTACGTTGTACTGGGTGAAGCTGAGTTTACGGCAAAGTGACCTCTGCCGCACCTGCGACCTTGACCGGCGAACTAGATCTGTCAAGACTGCGGCAAAAAAAGTTGCGTAGGCGCATTCTCAAGGATTTATGCGTTTTTCGCTGAATTTTCCCTTAATCATTTAGCCGGCATGAAGCCACAGCTGTGTTGTGGCTCAAAAGTCGCTATTATATCACCTTCAGTAGGTATATTGACGAGCAGATATCAATGCTATGATACATTAAAACATTAAAACATAAACCCAGAAGTTAAAAAAACAAAATTAAAGTGAAATAAAATAACCGTTCATTTTATACTACTCAAAACAAAATAGGGGCCACGGTATATTCTGCAAACAAAAGAACTGTTTTCGGAGAAGGATTATTATAACAAATTTTAACCTGTAAGTTTTGAATTTAGTATCATTCGAAAGCTGCAATGTTCAACTTACAAGTTGTGTTTTTATTTTTTTTGTCAATTGTTTTGTTTTTACCGTGCGTGTGGTTTTTAAAAAAGTTTCATTTTTTGCTCATTTTGTATAAAATTTGAAAATTTATTTAAAAAACCACACGCATGGTAAAACATTTAAAAACACAACTTGTAAGTTGAACATAGCAGCTTTCGAATGATACTAAATTCAAAACTTACAGGTTAAAATTTGCTATAAAAATAATCCTTCTCTGAAAACAGTTCTTTTGTATGCAGAATATACCGTGGTCCCTATTTTGTTTTGAGTAGTATAGATTATTATACAATAATATTCTCATAGTATATATGAACACATGGACAGGTAGAAGTTTCCCAGTCCGATGTTACCTACGCTAAGTTTCGTTTTCGATTTGCTTCGGGAACTTCTTTGAAAATTTAAATGAGAGCTCCTCTGATTCTCCAACCATACATACATACGCAATGAACAAGTGGGTTTAAGGCCTCATTAAATCCGATTTCGCGTTTAGATTAATTATGTTTATACTCCACGACACGATCTTCAAGCTTAAGTAACATCGAATTCTCTGAATTTATCAGTCATCGGTCAATGACGATCGTAGAACAAAAAGAAAGCACGTATGTCTTCTTTACTGATAGGACGAAACACCGCCTAAACCGCTGGATTTTGGAGTTCATATTACTACGGTACCCATAACCAGTCCACTAACGGTTTTTCCAAAAATCAACCCCCAACGCCAAGAAATAGGGGGAGTAGCGGGAAACTTAGTCTACGCAAGCCATTGCTTCCTTTGACTTAAACCCTTTTTCACTTGATATTCAGAAGACTTATAACCTTTTTCACTTGGACCCCAGTATATGTTAATAGTAGAGCTTTATAGTCTACAGTATAGTATAAAGTATAGTTTTGACACATTGCTTTAGAAGGCTTTAGGGAGCCTGTTATGTATCTACTCTTGTGTAGTTACATTTCGAGACTTGGGGGTGAGATCATGAAAGACACCACTGAGTTTTCACTCAGTTGCACAAACGTTCATTAGTACTAATAATGTCCCATTAGAAAACCTGACCTGTTTCTTGTTTGGTTCTTTTGGCTTCGCGCAGTCGATAAAAGTGCATACTTTAGCAGAAGTCGCAGCCAGCACAATAATGAAGACTATTGATGATGAGGTTATGTAATGCAATAAAACTGCTGTCGTCAATGGCTAACGAGAGGAATCTAACCAGATGACTGTGTTTGGAGTGATGCGCGGGAGTTGCGTTTACAGTCTGCTAGATCTAGATTGTTGACACAACTCAATAGTGTTTGAACCTGTAGTTATAGGATTTTTACAAGGCCATAAAGTCAGTATTAAATTTAGTAGTTTATGCAACTGATGCATAATGAGAGGCCTTAAAAAACGAGTGTGGTTTTATGAAACGATCGTTAGAGAGAGAAGGCCTAATTATTATACAGTTGCATATACCTACTACTTTATCTACACACATATCATAAGTTTATAATTATCCTACTTTCGTAACATAACAGCAAAAACCCAACAATAAAATGACGAAAATAATGGCGGCAATTCCATCCTCCTCCGCCAAGATAAATGTTTTTTTTTAAATCATAGACAAACTAATGAAGTCCCTATTCTCAAATCACTCGAGATCAAATGTCGTGCGGTTTATATTGAAAAACCATACTGAATTGACGTTTCGAGTCGATAACTGTTTTAATATGTATCTAAGAATACTAGAATAGAGAAATAGAGCTGATCCAAATTTAAACTACAAAAATCTATAACATTACAGTACAGATGTTACCTACTACCACAGATAAGAATGGTCTCATAGTAAAATTGGTTGTAATAATGCTGGTTATTTCCTGCGGGTTTTGAACGCACAATATACGACTGTTGATATGTGTACAGATAAACTCATTTACACGCCTACTTTGAATATGTGAATCATACATACAGATTCTCGGTATTTCAATCATTTGTCACGTTTTCGAATCGCCTTTTCGAAAACGTGTTCTGAATCCGTTGCACAAACCCCTAAAACATATAAACACAACCGTACACTAAGAGCTCGTTTATTCGCCATTTTTAGAAAGATTGCGTAAATATTATGTATGGTTTAAGGCATTAAGTCCACCATTTCTACCTACTTTATTCAAACCAATGCCATCCTACTCAAAATCTTAACCATGTTGTGGTCGACAAAAAAATACGTACCTACGTAACGCACGTATTGTAAAACCAGTCGGCGTCTTCGTTAATAAAAATAATCACGAACAAAATAAACATTACCAGTTTATTGCAAGATTGAATCCTTCAATGACATTTCCAAAACGTGCTGGCGTTTGCCGAACACCTTCAAAAATTATTGCAGGCGCGCGACAAATACTTAAGTGTCTTGAAATGTTGCAAACCTTTTTGATGTTATTAATGGACGGTACAGGACATTGTAAAAAGATAATAACGTTTTCTGTTCTATCACTCATTCATTCATTCATTAAATCACGCCTGTTTCCCAAAGGGATAGACAGAGACCACTTCTTTTCTTTCTACTATTTATCTTTCTTTCTTTCTATCACTCAATGATGATACATATCATTTATCAATATTGTTTATCAGACGCATATTATGCGTATTTTGAGTGTTAGAAAAGAAAAACGTTAGTGACTAATATCAATCCATACATTTAGTTTAAAAAAATATACCTATGTAAAGTCTATGTTATGGATCTTGTCTTAGTCTCTTAGTAGTCTCAAGATATTGTCTTTCCAAAAGGCATCCAATTATACAGTCGGTACGGGAATATCGTCTAGGAATTAAGTTTCAAAAGTGGTAAAGGACTTTCTTGGTTGACTACGAGTACTACAAGCTTTGTCAATTTGTGTGACGACCGCTATTATTTATTGATTTGCTAAGTTTCTGCCCGCGACTTCGTCTGCGGATTTAATATTTTCCGAGATGAAAAGTAGCCTATTACATCCAAATCCGTCCAGCCGTTACAGCGTCAAGGAGTAACAAACTAACGCACATACAAACTTTCGCATTTATAATATTAGTAGGATAGCCCTGCTTGTAGCAATCCATTGACGAGTTGCTTTGACATTATTGAGCCGGGAGCTTTTGCTGCGATGCAATGTATCACGAAAAGCATCAGGCTTTCGACCAATGCAACTGAACCTTTGACCTCCTCATACGCCAATGACAGCTGAAAACCACAGCTAATTTCGACCTTACGTCACAAACGCGTCCCGCTGGCCTAGTTGGTAGTGACCCTGCCTACGAAGCTAGCGGTCCTGGGTTCAAATCCCGGTAAGGGCAGATATTTGTGTGATGAGCGCGAATATTTGTTCCTGAGTCATGGATGTTTACTATGTATTTAAGTACATATTTCTCTATATAAGTATTTATATCGTTGTCTAGTACCCATAATACAAGCCTAGAGCTTAAATTGGGACTAGGTCAATTGGTGTGACATTGTCCCCTGGTATTTATCTATTTATTTATTTATTTATTTAAATACTCGGGTCTATTTTGCAATGTATCTGTGACGACTATAAGCGTCGATGGCGTGGCAGGCACGACACACGACACCATTAGGTGCTCTTGGCGCTTAAAGGGTTAATGTCGTGCGTGTGCGCATTTCTTCGATCGCCGATACCTCGCAGACCTTCAGCCGCGTGGATGATGTATGTGTGTTATGTATGCGCTCGCTATTACCCCACATAGTCAAGGTGGCTCGCTAGCCTGCGCCCGCGGCGGCGCTTGTTCTGTGGGAAGTAGGACGATCGATTTATTGTCTGCCTACGACTTTCGAGAAAGGTGATAGACAATTATGCATTTATGCTATTGTTTTGACTATTGGCGAAAAAACAATTTTCAAACTTATGTAACTTAGGACGTTTCTAATTTAAATTTGCGTCCGCGTATGATACACATTCAACTCTTAATTGGGTTCACTATAAAAAAGCCTGGTGGTAAAAAGGTGCGTCAGGTGAGGTGGAAGTTCTACATAAAATGTCGCATGCCAGCTTTCATGTATCGTGTTACTTACATACATACATACATTAAATCACGCCTGTTTCCCAGAGGGGTAGGCAGAGACCATTTCTTTCCACTTGCTACGATCTTGACAAATTTCTTTCGCTTCTTCAACATTCATACACTTGTGTTAATAATGTTATGTTCAATTCTACATTGTGGTGTTACTTTATCTGGCAGTAACAACACATTTCTGAAAAAAATACAACCCTCTATCTATACTATGCGGTTACGATACAGCTCGGGCTATTCCCAGTAGTCCGCACCCAGTAGTCCGCAGTGCGAACTACTGGGAATAAAAATTCCCACTAGTCCGCACCTCCGGCAAGTGGTGCGGACTAGTGGGAATTTTTATTCCCAGTAGTTCGCACTGCGGACAAATGGGAAAATCAAAATTCCAGTAGTTCGCACAGTTTAATTCAACATAACTGTGTTCAATTTGATATGGTATTATAGGAGCAGGAATATAAAAAAGCAATTTTAATTTAACACATCTATTTAAAATTAGACTGACAATCTAAAAAAAAACAATAATTTTACGAAAAATTTAACTTATCAACATAGTAAAGCATTTTTACTCTATATATATAATATTTGTTGTTTTTTTTTAAATTTAGGACGGACGGACGGCGTAGGCATATTAAGAGGGTTCTTAGGGTTTGGCTACACTTCGTGTATCCCTAAAATGAAAGGAAATTAAAAAGGGGCCCCCCTTAAATAATGGTACGGAAAACCTTCGTCTGCGAGTCCGATTCGCACTTGGCCAATTTTATTTAAAGCTAAGTACTTATAACTGATTGATAGAGTTAGAAATGAAAAAATCAGAGAGAAGTGTGGAATAAAAGAAGATGTAGTGACTAAGATTGAAAAGGGCATGCTTCGATGGTTCGGTCATTTGGAAAGGATGGATGAGGGAGGGAGATCGAAAGTGTGTGGAAGGGTCGGAAGGGGCCGCCCTAGGCGTACTTTTTCGAATCAAATCGGAGAAATACTGGAAAAGGGCCGAATCTTAAGTACCCGAAACCGACGTGCGTGCATGACTCGATCTATGAATGTTGAAGAAGCGAAGGAAATTTGTCAGGACCGTAGCAAGTGGAAAGAAGTGGTCTCTGCCTACCCCTCTGGGAAACAGGCGTGATTTAATGTATGTATGTATGTAAGTACTTATAACAATATTTTTTAAAGATGTTAACAATTAAAAGTTAAAACTAAAATTATTTTAATTTAAACAAAACTAGCTATAAGCTACTCAAATATTTAAGATGTAAATAATAATCACCACTATAAAAAGAACACCCCCCCTAGCAGGTCCGCTCGCGGCATGGTCCCTATGACACTGGCTGCATTACCTCTGGATAGCTAGGCCAGTAAAGTAGAATATGAACGTTTAAAAAAAAACAATATTTAATATCATAAGTCATTACATAATTACAGTTTTCATCTCGGTATGTAATTAAGGAGTCACTGACCCTCGATTGAGACCGCGTGTAAACAAAGGTGTTTTATGACAGATGACGCAATCCCGCCTGCTGGTTTCAGATTCGTTAGTTATTATAATATGTATAGAAACTGAAAATTATTATAGCGGCCCGCCCACGACTTTGTTCTTATTGGTTTGTTTATTGCTTTTCCTTAGAGAACTGTCCAATGGTTCGAGTTAAAAAGTATTCTATAGGATAATATAGGATATGGACTATGTTTACCAAGTTTCAAGCCGTTCTGCGTTTTTGCATTGATTGAGCTTAGCATTGTTCCGAAAAGTTTCTCAAATTGTGAAAGTTTCTTATGAGAAATTCTGGAAAATGTATTAGAATATTCTTTAATGTTGTATGGAATGAGAACATTGCCAATGCTCTGAAAATGTTTCCGATTATATACTTAGTAATTTCTTGAGAAAAATTCTTAACCTCTGAGAATGTTCTGCAACTTGTACATTGCTAATTGAGCGACAAACATAACATCCAAACGTAATTAATTTTTAGTAGGATTTGAGAATTAAGTACTTGAGCCTAGAAGTCTTTCGGCTTATTTTTTTATTTGCATTTTCTTGAAAAGATTTGATTGCGTTGAAAATAAAAACGGTCTATGAAGTTTTGAAACTTCTGTATCTAATAATTACCTTCAAAATGTAACGTTTCTGAAAATATGTTTTTATAGCTGTAAGTTTTGCACCACCAAAATTTAAAACCTCAAACAAAGCCTACAAATATGGCTTATAAAATTTAAAACACATTAATTTTGACCATTATCGTCTACAAATCCAATCCATGTGTTGACTGTTTACCGTGATTTTAATATGCATTTACCTTATACTTTACCTTCCTGCTGCTAAAAAGGGTACAAGTGGACTTAACTCATAATCAGGGGTCGGAATTTTCGTAGCATTTTTGAGCTGTCATAGGGACTTC
The DNA here is from genome assembly GCA_927399475.2 of Acleris emargana. Classification (NCBI taxonomy): domain Eukaryota; kingdom Metazoa; phylum Arthropoda; class Insecta; order Lepidoptera; family Tortricidae; genus Acleris; species Acleris emargana. The sequence continues at coordinate 6,506,313 of OV656860.1, forward strand.
TCGTTTATCGACTTCCGATTATACATATTTTATCGATACATTATAGAACACAACATATTAAAGAAGATTAAAAGTAGAGGTAAACAACAGGCGGTCTTATCGCTAAAGAGCGATCTCTTTCAGATAATGGCAATCTATTTCTTATATAGAAAAACTAATCAAGAAACACTTAGTCTTGTTTGCACTAAAACAGACTGAACATGAAATTCATATATGATAAAACACTGAACTGAACTGATTAAAATGTTTACTATTAACTTTTCATTATTTTCACTGCAAATCTCTATTTCACGTTTTCAATTACTCGAAAGTTATCTGAAAGAAATCGCTCTTTAGTGATAATACCGTCTGTTCTTTACCTATATTTTTAATCTTCTGTAACATGTTGTGTTCTATAATGTATCGATAAAATATGTATATCCGAAGTCGATAAACGAGAAGTCCCTATGACAGCTCAAAAGTGCTACGAAAATTCCGACCTCTGCTCATAATAAAAAAGGGTATATATGTACATGAACGGAGTATACTTACTAAACTTAAACCCTTTTTCACTTGATCTTCAGAAGATTTATACTCTTTTTCACTAGGACCCCAGTTCTACTCGGTAAAACCATATTGCTTTTGTCATGTTATCGTGTTATAAACGTGACGATAGGTTTTATTTACATGACAGTAATGGAGTGGAATAAAAACAATTACCATAAAATGACAAATGCAGTAGGTATAGTCTTACAGAGTTGAATGACCCTGGTGTAATTAAAATTATATTTTTTATCCTTACTAATATTAAATGAAAAGTGTGTTTGGTCGTGAGTCCTTCTTTCTCCCTTGATTGACATAATTTCCACTGAGATTGCTAAAGAAGTAAAGAGCCAGGCAGACAGGCTTTATTATTTCAAGAAATTACAAAGTTCACGTAGGAAAACCTAGTTTCTTTATTGCCCTACGTTAAACTCTTTAATCATCATCGCCTTACAGAGAAAGTGAAATAAATCAGTAGAACAGACGCCCGACCAGTCATTTTGCACATGCGTCGAGAATGACGCGTCATCAGAAATGACAGAGCAACTTTACACTCAACAATGACTGAGACAAACTTTGTTTAATTAAGTACGAACTACGTTAAATTACTCCAGTTACTCATGCACTTGGGATTTTTTGCAGCTAAATGTGTTTTTTTTATGAATATGTTAAGTTGTACGTGTAAATGTCAGAATTAATATTCAATCTTTTTTTACATTGTTGTTGACTCTTGTTTGCATGCACGTCAATTAGGTAGGTACCTACTTGACCCAATTATTTTTTTATTTTGGATTATTTATTACTTTTATAACATACCTAATTAAGGTACAGTCATGAACCGGGATTGTTGAGCCACTTGCCATTATTTGTAATTCAGCCGTGTGTTCCGTGTGTTCAATAACCGATGTCAACGACTGGCTGACAGCTATTCGATTTGCATTACATAGCCAAATTAGAAACATGGGTAAATGGCTCATCAATCCCGGTTCGCGACTGTACATAGCGGTTAAAGAGCTGCATTCCATAGCTATATTCAGAACTAGCTAATGCCCTCGACTTTATCCGCGTATTTCCATTATCGTTATTACCTCGGGAACTTTTAAATTTTCCAGGATAAAGAAGCCAATTTGTTAATCCAGGGTACTTACCTATAAGTCCAACAGTTGCAGCGCCAAAGAGTAACAAACTAACACAAACAAACTTTCGCATTTAAAATTATCTGAAACCAAGACCAAGAACCATTAAACACGCTACACTGAATGATTCCTTATTGAATATATATTAGAGCATAAATGATCGTAGGGAAATACTACATGCGAAACCGGCAAAATGAATTAAAATACATGTTTACGAGTGCCTACCTCAACCCACCGGCGTGGCGCCTCGACCGGTTCGGAACAGGAAAGTCCAATGAATGGGTTCTGGGAAAGTCCCGCGGGAGAACCTTTGACGCAAGATGGTTAGCAGGAATTTGTTCCTATCCTGTTAACTTCCAGAACCTAAATCAACAGGTTTTATAAGTTCAATAACGCAACGATCTAAAAATGCATTTTTTTACACATATTAACGGATTAACGATTAACGTTAACTTGCGTTAATTCTTCCTAAATGTAACGCTTTAACGTTTAACGAAGCTAACTTTTTTTGTAGCGGATTAACGATTAACGGAGTTAACTATTTGATTAAAGGTGCCCAGCTATGGGAATAGCTATGAAGTTCCTTTTACGTTGAGCGTAAAGGACAGAGCTATCGCAGTTATATAGCTGTGTCCTTTACACTCGCCGTAAAATGAACTGCATAGCTATGTCATAATAACCCCACTGAATGACTTCTGCAGTTCAATGCATCAACAACTAAATGAAAAGCAAGCTTTAAAACCACGACTGCATTTTGTATACTGTCGTCGATATACCTACCTATGTTACTAATTGACATTTTTCCATTGTTATTATTTCAATTTTAACTGTTTACGTATCCTATGTCACCTATGCCAGGGAAGGTGAAAAATTCAAAAAAATCTAAATTCTAAATATTTATTCAGTAAATTGGCCACATGCGGGCTCTTTTACACGTCGGTAATGTACAAGCGCCGCAAGAAACTCCAGCAGAAAGTCATTTTTTCAATCATAAAAACATAATTATAGTTACTTAAAAGTAAGTTACATTAAGTAATAATAAGGTAATAAAGTAATACATAATAAATTCTTAAAACTAGCAAAACTAAAATTATTACAAATGTAAGGACAATAAACATTAAAATAAAATAATGACTATGAGAACAACACGACGAGGTCTCTACGTCAAAAGCCATAAAAAGCTGTGAAGCCGGCTTAGGAGTTTAGAAAGTTATAGTGGAATAAAGAATCGTACATACATACATGGACCCTGTAAACATTACACTCCTTTTTTTTGGGCCATCGTGTAAATAGCTCCAAACTCACATATCATTAAAAAGTATCATTTGAAAAATAGTTAACTGTCACCATGCTTACAAAAATGACAGTGCATCTAATTTCCCGCCATTGTGCCTTCTAGTTATGAAAGTTTCCCATGGAACAACCATCGAATCAATGTGTGTTTTCGTCCGGATCCATAATACAAAAGGGTTTGGATCCAGTGGATCCAAATTGTACAATTCAATGGGCCCTTTATGTAGGTTGCCCTTTATTGTCTGAAGTGGCATGAATGCAAGGCTTGATGGGGTAAATGCAACTGTTTCTGTGATAGGTAGATTAGAGATGTATCTACTTTTGAACCTTATTACAACACAATAAGGTGAGAAATTAGATAAATCGCTTTGTAGTCTATGATAATTTGCGTTTTCCGCTTGTCAGAAAATGCAATTTTCATGGTGGATAGCATTGTTATTTTCCTTTAAAGCATATCTGTTATCGTCGAAAGGAAAATACAACACGACAACATTAACATGTAATTTTTTGCGGGATTTTAATTATCCTTCATAGGTGTCCTCTCCTATTTGGATTTGAGAAATAAGAATTCAAAAAAGTTGTTCGGCGATGATAGACAAACTTATGTATATTAACTTTAATCTCAGGTACGGATTGGTATGACTCATAGAACAGCGTATTTATTAGTGACCTTATTTCTTAACACGGGGGGTTAAATGTGCTTTAACTATCAAATTGCGTTTACGCCCTTTTTATTTAGAAGGGCCGAGTAAGAGGATGTTCGCACCTTGAGAACAATAGTGACATAACTCAGAAATTATGAAGTTCGGGTTAGGGCTCTATCAAAATCAATTTATGACTTAAAGTTTGAAAGACGAAATTTTGAATTAGGTCACTATCTTTCTGAAGGTGCGGTATGTATATCACTCAACGTGTAGCATGTGTCGCGTGCGGGTCGCGTGCGCAGCCTTGCGCTTTCGCCGAAGTCTGCGCGCGCGCCGGCCTTGCGGACCGATCCGATAATTGTCGCGGTGCGTTTATGAAATCAATCTGCCATGTCACTCGACTTACTTGGTTTTGTTTTTATAATCATTTTGAAATTTAGGTTATCGAGTTGTTAGCTGAATTTTAAGTTTGTATTGAAATTAGTTGACGTTTATAAATAGCAGTTTTTTCAGCTAGCTTGGTCAAACCCGTAAAGGCTCCTATTAGTGACCCTACACACGTTTATATACGTATATCGCGATATCTCTGTTTATTCTTGCAAACTGATGTTGACGTAATATGATTGACTGGACTAATTTAAAAACATTAATGCTAAGCTTGCGTAATATTTACATTGGAAGTTACTTATTAAGACCTCTCGACATTACGGAAGCCCTTATTCCCTTCAGACTAGGAATAAAGTCGATAGCACATAATTACAACATATTGAAATACCAGCCTAAGATCTAGGTTGGCTCTGTCTGTCTCTTTCCGTCGATTTGGTCATAAACGAAGAGTAGAAGGGACATCTGTTTTTTGGTCGCCGCAGACCGGCTCTTTGGGTTCCACTAGCAGAGGTCCACTAAAAGTAAAGTCACGATCTGCTTAAATGGGATCCACTATAGTGGACCCCCATTTTCATCTCATGGACCCGATTTATTTTTTCCGCTCACATGGAGCCCTTGCAGGTCGTCGTCGACCCCTGGAGGTCGATATATACCACTTTGGGGATCACTGCACAAGGGTCAAGTGCAAATCTATTAATATAAAAAACAGGCTGTTATCCTGCGATGTATTTCAACAGACTAACAAATAACCTATTAATTGCTGACCGGAATGAGCAGTCCAAGCAATGACACATGCCGTTAATGATTCAACGGAACAGGTGATAACGCTAATGACATAAGTGCTTGCCGATTGACATTGTCATTAAACAGTGTGATAGAAAATCATTTTCACAACACAATACAACATAGACTATTAGCTCTCCTCTATACATTAAATAGGTATAATTTGTGTATAATTATGTTAAAAACAAACGTTTCAAGCGGAGCGAGTGAATTGCCAAGGATTGTTGAAGCACTAAAATAGTAGATTATTCACCGAGGGGATAAAGCACTGTTTTATGTCACGACCGGGATATTTATTTTTGAACAAATGCCCTCATTTGCTCAAAATTCTAGACTTACAGTCCATTCCATCTTACTTGTCTTATTAAGTAAAGACTTTTATAACCTCAAAATGCTCCTTTTTCCGGCCGAGGATTGTATAGTGCTTTTCTCAAACAATGTGAGGAAATATTACAATCTCAAGACTGCAATCTTAAGACTGCAATTTTACGATGGCAATCTCAAGACTATGCCATTTCGCCTAAAACGACAATTTCCTCTTAAAAAAGCCGTAAAATTGGGAAAACTATAAGCATGATGTTGTCTCTATATACCTAGTTACATTTACCAGAAAACGGCTGTTTAAGCCAAAAAAGATTCATTTTGAGATTATATAAGTTTTTACCAAATAAAACTAGTAAGGTGGAACAGGCTTTAGGTCCAAATATCTTGCAAAAGCAAACCGATCGAATTCTAACATTGCATGTATTTGGCTAGTGTCGTATTTGGTAAAATGTACTTGTTCTAGAAACTCGTTGACTAATGGGTTTCTGCCGTCCCTAGATGGCGCTGGTTAGGCCGTGACCCAAGTTTGGAGCCGTTTAAAAGAAAAACAATTAATCTTTGGATATAATGGACTGTCGATATAATATAAATAACTTTTCGAATCGGGTGCGCGTATATTGCACTAAATACAATAAAGTATAAATGGCGGACGTAATGCCCAATAGCATTCTCTACCAGTCAACCAGTAGGCGAAACAGAAAAAGAAGATCGGTGCGAAGAAAAAAGAAACGTTATAAAAAAAAACTGTGTAAATAATATATATCAAATCAAATCAAATCAAATCAAAAAACGTTTATTTCGCTTACTATAACATACATACATTGTTTGAATAGAGGTGCTGCGAAAATGGTGTCCACTCAGCTGATGTCGCACCACCTATTGGAAGTGCGACGCTGGTTTTCTGTGGACCCAAGGACTGGTTTTGCTAGACAGCATACATTGCATTCGCTTTTACCCTCAATTTATAATATGGAAAGTCATACATAATACAAAAATAACCTTACCTACAGAATAAGTGCTTATATCGAATTAACTATTTTAAAGTATAATACAATAATTAAGACAATAATTAACTCTTAACCTGCCAATATTTGCATATATCTGCATATATATATATTTTTTTTATTTTATGCCTCAGCACGAAACCGTTTACATTAATTGAATAGATAGTAAATGCGCTTTTAAAAGACGCTTGAAGGAAGATAATGATTTTGCATTTATAATAGGAAGAGGTAGATTGTTCCAGCATTTCGTGGCTGCATACTGGAAGCTGCCACGAAATGCCGCGGTTCCGTGTCGAGGATAGATTAATTTGGGAGCCTGTCTCTCAGGTAGTGATGGGTCGTTACCGGGAATATTCCCATGGCGGGAATATTCCCAGTAATGTTACCAGTAATATTTCCAAGTATTGGAAATTTAGGGAAATATAGAAAAACTGAATTATAGAGTAATATTTTTTTTGTGTTTTATGCTTATTTGGTGAACATTGGAACAATTTAGAATAAAAAAAAATACGGAGCTCCCCCCCAGAAAGTAAATTCCCAATGTTACCGGGAATATTCCCAAAATTACCAGGTATTTTTCCAATGTTACTGGGAATATTCCCATCGTGTAATTATGGCCAAGTACACTTAAATCACGGTAAAAACATCTTAGTTTCGATCGAAATGAAAGAAAATGTCGGAAAATCAGTTTAATTATACAAATACACAAGGCGTCAAAAAAATCGCACCTTTTGAAATTTTAATTTCAAGCGAATAATGCTCTTAACTTATTTATGGTACCCTACCAATATTAGTATCATTTGAAAGCACAGTTAATCAACTTTAAAAACGCGAATCGTTCTTTTTCGTAAAAACAATGATCACGACACGTTAGGGTCTTTAAAAAAAAGTGATGGAAAACTCATTAGAGGACTCACTACTTGTGCCACCCTGAACACGAATAAAAGGGGGGGTAAAAATGAATTATGGGTAATTTGCTATCCAGACATCACAGAAGTCACACCTGAACAGCTCCAGTAAGAGAAAACTCTGAAAAATCTGAAAAATGGATATCACGGCAGAAGAAGCAGCTCAAGTGGTAGCACTACTGCAATCAGGACTACGGCAGGTTGATGTTGCTCGACAACTCAACATAAGCCGTTTCCGGGTGAAACGAGTATCCCAGCGGTTCCAGGAGACTGGAAGCTACATCAGGAAGCATGGATCTGGGAGACGACGTTTCACTTCCGATAGAGACGACCGCTATATTGTGTCAACGTGTTTGCGTAACCGATTCTCCAACGCTGTTGAGGTGCAACAGCAGCTCCGAACAGCTCGGAGGACGTCGGTGAGCGTCTCCACAGTAAGAAGAAGGCTGCGAGAGAAGAAAATCCTGCCTCGTAGGGCTGCTACGGGCCCCAAATTGACAGCAGAGCATAGGCGAGTCAGACTTCAGTCTGTCCTCTTCTCCGACGAGACGAGGGTATGCCTTTTCTGCAACGATAGGCGTAGAAGAGTGTACAGGTGGCAGGGAGAACGGTACTCACAAGCCTGCTTTGAAGAAACCGTCAGCTACGGAGGAGGATCCTGCATGTTCTGGGGCGGAATTTCAATCCAGGGCAAAACCGACCTTGTGTGCGTCTCCCGCACTGGAGGTGGACGTGGCCAGGGGTCCCTGACTGCTCATCGGTACATCACAGAGATCCTGGAGGACCACGTGGTCCCGTATGCTGGTTTTGTCGGGCCTGAATTCACATTCATGCACGACAACGGCCGTTCTCATACGACGTTGATTGTTCGGGACTACTTGGATCAGGTTGGGATCCCCGTGATGCAGTGGCCAGCGAGAAGTCCTGACCTGAACCCCATAGAGCACCTTTGGGATGATCTGAAACGCCGGGTGCGGTCTCGTGATACTGCCCCTGCTACCCTTGAACAGCTTCGGGACGCCGTCGTCGAGGAGTGGAGTGACATTCCTCAAGAACGAATCGTGACGTTGCAGTTGGTGAGGTCAATGAAGGATAGCATGGAGGCTGTAATTAGGGCTTGGGGAGGTAACACTAGGTTTTAGGTTTAGTTTTAAGAATTTGTTTTACTGTATTTTTTTAATTTTTTAGATTTTTTTAAGCTTAGTAATCATTATCACATTTTTCACTATCATCACAAAAAGCACGTGCACTGATTCGAGTCAAGGGCAAAACTAAGTCCTTTGTGTTTGTGCCATTTCAGATAAGAAGTTTGTGTGAAAGAGAAAAAAGGTGATATGTGTAAAAGAGAAAGGAATATATCTATGCATATTGCTTATTTAACTAACTATATAATCATTAAATCTCATATAAATCACCAGTATAGTATATTCCCACCTTTTGGGAATATTACTGGTAACATTAGAAACTTACTGGGAATATTCCCAAACGGAAACTTACTGGTAACGGGAATATTACCGCGGCCCATCACTACTCTCAGGTCTCCGCGAAAATTTCAGTCTCCGGTAGAGATGCGGCGGTTTTTTACTTTTTACAATCTCAAACAGAAGTTAGGCAAAGTGCAGTTTTCGACGAGCTTCCATTTTTAACAAACCACCCTTATTTAGAAATGGTGTAACATGAGATCGATGCGGGACAGGGAAACAAAATCTTACGCACGCATTTTGCAGGCGTTGAATCAGAGTCTTGGTGCGAGACAGCAAACATTCGCCAAAGACAGTATCAGCATAATTTAGTTTAGATAATACCAAGGTATCTGTTAATTTAATACGAAGATCGACGTTAAGATACTCTCTAATTCTATATAATACTTTCAAACGATAGAAGCAGTTACGGACTATTTCAAGCACATGATTCTCAAAACGTAACGATCCGTCCATGAGTACGCCCAAATTCCTAGCCTCTGATACTCGGTTCAATTTATCACCCAAAATTGTTACTTGTGGATTACAAGATATCACTTGTGATCTAAACTGCCGCGTACCTAATACCATAAACTTAGATTTAAGCGGATTCAGAACTAAACTATTTAAATCTGACCATTGGGCTATCTGATCCAGGTCATGGTTCAACTTTGAAACGGCAGAATCAATGTTGTTGGCTTTGAAGGAAATGTACAGCTGCAGATCATCTGCGTAAAGATGGCATTTGCAGTTTTTTATTTTATGAATTATGTTTGCACTATAAAGAATAAACAGTACGGGTCCCAGGATCGAACCTTGGGGGACGCCCCTCGTTACAGGAGACGCGCTGGAGACCACAGACGTCCCGTCAGCATTTCGTATTTCAACTTGCTGAGTACGACCACCAAGATAAGACGCAAACCACCTAACCGCACTCGGTTCAAAGCCATAATATGTAAGTTTTGAGAGTAATAGTGTGATATTAATTGTTTCAAAAGCGCGCGTAAAGTCAAGCAGGGCAAGAATTGTTCCTTCACCTTCATCCTGCGCTGCTAGGATGTCATCAATAACGTTTAACAAAGCCGTAGATGTGCTCCGCCCTTACCTAAATCCCGATTGGTTTTCAGGAAGTATATTGTTGCTTTCAAGGAATTGGGTAAGCTGTATACACACAGCCTTTTCTAGAATTTTAGACGTAAGAGGAAGAATGCTTATAGGCCTTAAATCTTTTAAATTTATTGGAGTAGCAATTTTAGGTATAGGCCTTACTGTAGCTACCTTCCATGCATCAGGGAAAGTACAGGTTTACAAGATACGCGTATATAAAATAGAACATACATTTCTTTAAATACAAAAGTGTCCTCATCATCATCATCATGTCAGCCGAAAGACGTCCACTGCTGGACACTCCACTCAGACCGGTCTCGTGCTTTTCGCATCGACCGAAAAGTGTCCTAACTCACGATTAGTTGTTATAGCATTTAAAATCACAACTCTCTCAACATGAAGTGTTAAATTCTACGCCAATCATTTTCGAGTTGCGTTATTTTTGAAATATAACAGTTATTGCACTGCGTAGTTAGTAAAATCGTTATTTATAATTAGAAGCTCAAGTCATTCTTACTGGATCGCCGGGACAGAGCGAGGAGCCTTTGGACAAGCTCCGTTTAAAATGCGGGCCTATTACGAGGATGCCGTTATCGAGGATAAATGTAGATAAAGCGTCCGTCCCTCTCGCACTTATCGTCAGAACGTGACGGATGTTTCATCCGTATTTTTGGCTTCAGCACCACTTTTTTTGTGAGGACCTTACCGCCCTTATACCTTTAGCGGCAGTTTACTGGGAGGCAGGGACCACTTTGGGAATCTATGCGATAGAAGAAAAAAATACAAACATAAACAAACGCAAAATTGTTTTTTTTACGATTTTTTTTTTTATAGCACGGGAGCACACAGGCCACCTGATGGTAAGTGGAAACTGTGACCCATAGACATTCGCATTCACAAGACTGCAAATGCACTGCCAACCCTGAGGACTATGATGGAATGCCTCTATGCTAGTCATTTCACTTGCTGTCTTATCCCCAAACCGGAACACAACGATGCGAACACTGCTGCTTGGCGGTAGGTTAATGGATAAGATGGTGGTACCATCCCGGACGGACCCTGCATAAGGTCCTCCCACAAGTATTTAGTTATTAAAACTCATTACGCTTCGTTTGTTGCTTAAACCGGTATATTTAAGCTATTCGAACCAATTATTAAATACTAGTGACTCGCCCTAGCTTCGCTTCGTTTTATGAGAGTGCGCTGTAACAGCCGTCATCATTCAGAATGTGTTATACATAAAAAAATAAAAACCTTCCTCTTGAATCACTGTATCTTTTGCTGAAAACTGCATTAAAATCTGTTGCGTATTTTTTTAAGATGTAAGCGTACAGACAGCGGGAGCGACTTTGATTTATACCTACTGGGCGTTTTCAAAAAAAAGTGTACCCTCCATTTTTGGCGTGTCCCTCGAGTTTAACGTGATATTTTAAAACACCCGTAAACTTATGGCAATTGAAATATTTTGCGATCGATTAAGTATATATTAAGCTTGTTCTTAAAAAAAATTGTAATACGAAAAAATATCCATTCACCAAACGGAATGTGTTTCCACATCTATGTTCCATTGTGTTATAATATTTTAGCTAAAATAGCTTTGTTTTCGCATTCCTTTCTTGTTTTGTATAAAATATAAGATATAAACTTCAGATTATAATGAAAAATCTGGCGAAAAATAGGCATCAAAAAATTATACTACTTTTTAAAATGTGTACTTTTTTTTTTTAAAACGCCCTACTATAAGTAAGTACATATACTCGTATATAGTCGGTGATATTGCAAAACCGCGTGACTGGGTCATTCTACTTTTCGATGCCTAAAATACAAATTATAATTTAAAACCCATTTTAAAAGTCGTAGATATCTTGAGATAATTTCACAGCAGTCCCACATTAATTCTCAACCATATCTTACGTTATATTGTAAATTTACCCACTATTTTTGTCCTTTTCGTATATAAAACACAAATTTGCTGCTCAAATTACCACTTCGTTACCAGTCTCCGCGTCCCTTTACGAATAACGACCACTACGTTACTATTACTCGTAAATTATAGCCTTTTTTTACACAGCCCCCCACCCAATATGGGATAAAAAAAAAAACAGGTATGTCGACCAGAATCTGATTAATGTGTGCATTTTTAAGATTATCCAGTTTTGTTGAAAATTATGGCTCTGAATTTACGTTCACATTAAGGGACGTTTTATTAGGCATCGAAAAGTAGAATGGCCCAACTAACAAATTTATGATAGAGCAAAATAAACCTTCCCGTCTTATTAAAAAGGTGCATTTTGCTCCTTATTAAAAATATTACTTACGCGGTTTTGCAGTTTCACCGACGATATGTACTTATGTAAAAAAGTATCTTAATATTAACGGTTTAGTGCCAATCCGTTAGCCTGTAATTGAAAAACCCAATCAAACAAATAACTTTAAGCTTAGGTACTAAGATCTAAATTAGCATGTATTAATATGCAAGTGCAGTTCGGCGTTAACAAGCCGGTTTGGCGATTATGACGCGAGTGATTCTTTAACAAACCAATATAAAAACCATTCTGTGATAAAAACGACGTCGAATTTACTGCAGATCCATAGTATTTTGACCCCTTAAAGCTAAGCGATTACTTTAAATTGCAGGTCAAATTGTATTGGTCGAATTTAATATTCTTTACAGTTTTAAATCGTATCAAGATAAGAGAAGCAATAAAAACGCTAAGTACCTACCGTTGTTTTGATTACTACGATGTATTGGTATTATTAATACGTAATTGACGAATATAGGTAGGTACTTATTAGCTATCAACTCTTTGATAATCAAATACAGTAAAACCATGAACGAACATACATGTCTATACGTGAGTCTTGTAGCTCTAGCCCCCTTATTAATAAACGTATAATAAACCTATCTTAGCTAAAGTATGTTTTGTACCTTCCTGACAAATTCAAATGTCACTATGAGAGATAAGGCATGAGCAAGTTTTAAGAATGCTTTAGCTATTGCGCCTTTATGAATAAGAGGGTTAATCTTACATTTCCCAAAAAATGTGTACAAGTATAGTTGGTTCTAGTTAATATGACGAAAAGCACTTAAAACCAACCATTACCAACATCTATTCTTCAATTGTTATCTTCAAGTAGGGTTGTAAAACAATTACGCAGGTGTGTCGGTACAGCCAAAGTATACTGTGAACAAACAATCTTGATAGTTTTGATGTTGCCGGTATTTTACTTAATAATTAAATGTTTCTAAAATAATAATTAAATACTGTGTCAATATCACTTTGTACAATTTAAGAAAAGTATTAAAAATACATTTTTACCTGAATGTTAACCGCACTGTACTTAATTGTATTTAGAAAACAAAACACCTACTTAAATGTGTCCGGTTCAGGTAAAACCCAATGATCAAGAAGGGTTGAGCTACTCCAAGGCACGTGCCACACTTCGGTCGTCCCTTTGTTATCTTTTCCTTTCATATTTAGCAACAAAAGAAGTTGTAAAATCCTGCGTTAAGTGCATTTTCGTCATTTAAACTGGAACCAACTATACCAAGTTACATAAATGTTACGCACTTTAATGCATTGTCATAATAAACTTAAAACTGAAAATCAAATAAATGTTTAAATAAAAAAATAAAAAACCGCGCATTTTGATTTTTAAAACAATTAAATTATTTTATACTTTTTAGTGATCATAATAAGCTTTTATTTAGCTCCACTTCTTAGTTGATATGAAACATTAAAATCAGTTATATTTAAACAAGTAAATGTTCTTCGTTTAAAAGTGCCCCCGTAACTTTTGACGTGTAAAAGTGCCCGTGCGGCCTACTTACTGAATAAACATCTTTTATCTTTTATCTTAATCGAGACATCTTATCGTTACCTTAAAAAAGTTCCTGTTGTCAATTCTGCTCTCCTAAGGTAATAAGCAGTATCTGAAATTCAATAACCAAAGCAGTTTGAATTCTCTTCTGTTAGTAATAAGGTTGATATTGCTACAGTAGCTTCATCTGAGATACTCTCTATTGGCTTTGCAGGGTGGAATTGGCCTAGTCATTTACTATGTTAGTGGTTTCAAAACAATTCCATAAGGATGATTACAACATCTTAGAACCAGGTAATTGTAGTTAAAGTTAGCCATGGAAACCAGGTCAAGATTTACCAGTTTTCGATTCTCTGCTCAGTCCCATAGAGGTGCTATTTGCGTGGATTTAAGAGTCATGTTATTTTGAGATTAGAGCGGTTATGGTTGAGGAAAACAGTACAGCCAGGCCTCGTACACTTCATACCTGCAAGTGCTATCAGCCCAATGGAACCGTGACCTACCATAGAACTGTCACAGTGTCGTTATAATCTATCTCAGTGCCAAATTTCATGATCTGTTCAGCCGTTCAAACGCATATATACCTAATATTAGTAAAAAATATGATAAGATAAGATTACTTTAGAAGCAAAATGCTCTAACTCGAAATTGAGGACGATACATTCGCAGTTTAATGTTAAAGGCGTAAAGTTCTAAGTGTGTTGTAACTTTATGTTTGTAATGTTTTTCAAGTACTAGTTAACATTAATGGTAATAGGTCTGGTGAGTGGTAGGCCAACAAGTATCCTAGTTTAGGTGGAAAACGTTGATGGTTGTCTAGTGAAAGTTATGTCAAGATTTTAGGGGTCAACGGCTAATCTGGCTTGTACGTCGTACTTTTTGGACATTAAAATAACGGTCAAATTCGCATAGGCATGTAATGATACAAGTAACTAACAGTTTTTTTATTACGTACCTAATATAAAAAGTTCCATATTGTATTCCTATTTCTATTTTTTTACTGCGTTTAATAGATACTACGGCAAGATTCAAAAATATATTTTAAAGGAATATTCATTAGATATCCTAGGGGTGCACTAAGAAGGGATTTTAGGAAATTCATTCCCTTAAGGCTTAAAATGGAGCGAGTAGCGGGCAACTAATTCTACTAGTCCTCTAGTTGTAAATATATTTTGAGTATCAAAAGTAGCTTAAATGACTCTTCGACTATTTTAGTATTTTCTGCAAAAACGAACTACTACAAACACTTTTGCGATTACTTATTTATTTATTTTAAGAGCTTACATTTCCCTTTTGGCCGGCAACGGACTGACTTTTCTTGAGTTGCTGGTGTTTATGGGCGATGGTGATTACTTCCCATCAGGTAACCTACATGCTCGTTTGCCTCACTGCACTCTTATAAAAAAAAATATATATATACAAAAGGCAAACTTAATGCCGTGTTTATGATATTAATTGTAATTACCACGAATTAATCCCTATTTTAATACATAATAGCATTTTTTTATGTTAGCTGATAAATATAAATTGTAGATGTAAATGAAGCCATAATTGCATTTCAAGGCAATGGCATGATAACTTCAGTAATTTATTTGTCACGACTTTCGTTGACGGTTACATAATACTATTATACGTCATTTTACACGTAGATTCAAATGACGTACAATCTAAGGCGTTTATTTGAGGAAGATACACTATATATATATATCGAGGGGTCGCGGGCTATTTGTATGAAGCGACATTTTTGGAACTTTACAGGAGAGCTTATCAAAGTTTCATTTTTCGAAAAAAAAAACATAACGAAAAAGGTATCAATATTTTTACAAAAAAGTGGCCTAGGTTATTTTCCTTATCTAAATCCGCGCAATTTAGCCTAGTTGTCATTTTTTTAAAGTGGTTTTTACCAAAAATAAAGGTTGCTTGATACAAAATGACCTCGAATCACTTTTATTTAGAAACAGGCTAATTGATTGAAGCGCCATAAAATGAACATTTTAGGTCCAGGAAAAAGGATTTAAGCGATACTAGGGTGCTGTGCTTGTGTAAAGCTAAATGTATTAACAACCATCGCGATATTAAAATAGAATCAGGATAGTCCGCTTAAGCACCTGAAGTATAATAAAGTAGATGCACTAAAAGTAAACTGTTTGAAGTGACAGTAAAACTGTGTGTATAATAAAGATTGGCGGCTAGAACAAAATTATTTTGCAGGATTTTAAAATCATTTGTCATTTTTTAAAAGTTGTTTTTACCAAAAATAAAGGTTGCTTGATACAAAATGACCTCGAATCACTTTTATTTAGAAACAGGCTAAATGTTTGAAGCGACATCAAGGATGGATTTCAGGTGCAGGCTTAATGTTTGAAGCGACATCAAGGACGGATTTCAGGATGCAGGCATAACGATTTAAACGCCCTATAATACGTAGTGTATGTCAGGAAAAACCGCTTAAGTCAAAATCACGAAATATCTTGTCGGTATGAAGTACATCTTTTCTATAAATGAATAAAATTTGTGTCGCATCAATCACATCAGACTCAAACTAGACCTTAATTTACTCATGTTTCAAGCGACAAAAAAGTGCTCAGATCGCTACGAAACCGGGCTCAAACGACGCAGAAAAATCGGGCTATTCCAAATATGTATATAACTCAATATCGGCCAGAATGTCGCTTAATACAAATAGCCCGTGAACCCTCGATATATATATTACGCGAGGCCGATTTTTGTCGATGGCATCAGATCTACAGTTATGGTCCGGTTTTGATAAATGATATGTCATTGGATTCATCTCAAGCTGGTGAGTTGCATAAAACTCTTCGTTTTTTAATGTTTTTATGATAAAGTAGGTACTGAAAATTTCATTTAAAAAAACTACCGTGCGCTGACCACGTGACTGGCCGCGAGACGTCACGCAACCCGCCCCTGCTTTCACTTGAGATAACAATGTAATATAAGTTTTGACTCGGCTACTTATAACCGCAACACCAAGAAAATTAACAAAATACGAAATAATCGGTCTTTCTACAATGACAATGTTTACATGAATGACCGACACATTGTGTCAATTTTTAATTTATTCCGACCAACTCATTCTCGCATATTCACGATTTTCATAAATGATATGTCATTGGATTAGTGTCATGCTGGAGAGTTGCATAAAACTCTTCACTTTTAAATTAGTTTTATGATAAAGTACCGAAAATTAATTTTACTAGCTTGCCTCCCTCTAAGCGACATGGTTTCCGCTTAAAAAACGTATACCAATTTAAATATCTGGGGCACTGGCTTCCTAAGTAGGTTAGGTACCTCAAAGACGATGACGATATGGAGAGGGAGCGGAGGGCGCTGTCAGTGAGGGCTATAGCCCGCAGGTTCACTCGTAATGTATATTTTGTGTATATGTAGACCCAAAAACACCGCGAGAACACAGCATCTTGCCCTACAAAGTAGGTACGTAATTTAAGAAAAATGTATCCCCGCATTATCTTTCCTGACGTCAATTCGAAAACGGCCGGGCGAAACTAATTGGTGACCCCTGACCTAGGACATGGAAAATAACCCTATTTCATAAACGCACAGTAATCTTATGTTCATTATAGTATTCTTTGTTTCTTTCTGTCTAATTCAAATGTCACAATGAAGAAGAAGGACAAAACATATTTGAAACACACTAGCTATTGCTCGTAAGTACTTAGTTACCTACTCCAAAAAGGAACAAATTATCTTTTCACTCTCTTTCATATTTCATTTGTGATTAAATCTAAAAAGGAAAGTTTCAACGTGTCTTCGTGTTTTTAGAACATTAAAACAACACAATTTGCAAAGAGAAAACGACAAGAGACCTACTGGTAGTGCTACTCCAGATAGTGATCTCTTTCCGACAATCGTAGTGGCATTAACGAGTGATAATCTATCATATATTATATCCATTGTATCAGATATAAAAAAGATCTCACGTTTCTCACCATGTGGTCCCTATTTTAAAAACACGATAATGATAATGACAGGTGACCGGCAAATTGCTTTGCATAACATACTCGGAGTTACTATAAGTGTATTATGAAACAGAGTAATGTAGCATACTTGTTTTCACATGGAACCTTGTCGTGGTCAAGATTGTCAAATAAATGCTTGTAAGCGATAATTGTAATCTCGATTGCCATTGAAATCAAACTACATATAATAAATAAATATCAGGGGACAATTTCAAACAAATTGACCTAGCCCCAAACTAAGCTCTAATAGGCTTGTACTATGGGTACTAGACAACGATAAACATACATACATACTAAAATTTTCAATAGGTTACCAAGAAACTGTCACGTCCTACCGGGTGGCAAGAAAAACTCGATAAAAGTTTAAAGAATTTATTGTAAAGAACTCCGGTAGTGTGAACAGAAGAGGGTAGTAGGTTCGTAGGGTGTGGTCTGATTCTGTGAAGTGGATAGCACTTCCCTCGTAAATTAGAGTGACGCGGAGCGGCGGTGGAGGTAACCCGTCGGCAGCCCGACGGTGTACGATGCCAGGATCCTGGCGTCAGGGGGTAGCTCCCGGTGTGTAGCACCGGACCCCACTCGACGATCCTGGTCCCGGAGATAGACGCCGCGCCGGCCAAGTAGGTGAGTAGAGGAGGAGTAGATGGGTAGCAGCGTTGGTGTACTCCTAGCGGAGGTGTACTCCCAGCGGTGATTATGAACGGTGAGCGGTGAAAGGTGAATGATGATCGGTTATCGGTGCTCCATGATCGGTGAACCCCGATTTGTGCTCCCTGTACGGTGAACCCCGATTTGGGGATTTGCACCGATTTTATAGATAGGTATTAAGTACCTATACGAACGTTAATACTAGTGTTCGAAGTGTAGTAGCTGAGACGGTAAAGAGGACGAATGAAATGAGCGCGGCCCTTTTATAACCTTTCGCCCATTTCGGTTAATTTTGAATATGAGTAGGGCGAACAAAGAAATGCTAGAAAGCCAATTCGCGTCATGAGTGAAAATATCGGGTCATGTAGGTAAGACACCAACATACCCTCCATTATTTTCTCATGCGCTGAATCGGATAAGAAAGAATACATTATTTAATTATTTTATTAACGAGTGAGAATTAAAAGGTTATTTATATTTATGTTGAAGTTAATTTTATTAAAAGATTTAAATATAAGTAAAGTTACACAGAATGGCTAGTAACGCCATCTGTTGTATAAGTGTCATCAACACTTGACAAACATCGATTTGTGGTTAACGCAACTCATATAATCTATGGAATTGAGCTGTCTGTTTGACAGTTATTAGTAAACAATTCTTAAGGATGTTTACAATACGAATTTAAATGAAAGTGAAGTGAAATGAAGTTAAATTGAAGTGAATTAAGCTTGTTTGTATGTTAAAATGCAGCACAGGTAAACAGCGTAACAACTGCATTGTTACAAAACATAAGAGAAATCGAAAATACAAAAATATTTAAGAAACATCTTCATATTTTCTTAACAAAAATGGCCTACTACTCCATCCAATAATTTTTGGAGGGAAGATAAAAATATGTTGTAATAGAATTGAATGTTAGGTAATGAATATGTTTACGTAATTTTAGTTTAAGCGCGCTGCACAGCATGTTTGTATGCCGAGAGGTACCACATAAAGGGACATAACTGTATTAAAGATCTATGTATAAACCTATGCTGGACAAACAAATAAATGATTTATGATTTATGATTATGATTACATTAAATACATAGAAAATATCCAAGACTCAGAAACGAAGAATACTTGCGCTCATAACACAATTAGAAACCCATACCGGGAATCGAACCCACGACTCTTAGTTTAGTAGGCAACGTCACTACCAAATAGGCAAACGCATCCTACTTATTTAAAAACCGTCACTTTCTTGGACACTTTCCTTTTCGAAATCACTGTACTAATAATATTAGTTCATCATCATCATCATCATGTCAGCCGAAAGACGTCTACTGCTGGACATAGGCCTGCCCCAAGGCTCTCCACTCAGACGGGTCTTGTGCTTTTCGCATCCACCGCGTTCCCGCGATCTTCACAAAGTCGTCACTCCATTTTGTAGTTACAAAAGTCTACTAATAAAATGTACCGTAATGTCATTTTATTAGTCTTGTGAGTTTCGAGAAACGGGCCCCTGGACGTAGGCTAGGCCTCTGCCATTGATAGTCCCAATTACCAGCCTCGCACTGCATGCAATGCAACTAGCGGACGACTAGCACAAGTTATTCGCGACTTGCCTGTTGCTCGCATCTCTTTCTAACTAGAGGGTTACCATGACATACTAAGGCAGTTTAAATTTGAGAGAAAGGGACAGATATACAGTTATACAGCTCCATCCCGAATTCTCTCAACTTAAACTGAACTTTTTTAATTTGTCATAAAACAAGCCAAGCAGCAGTGTTCGCATTGTTGTGTTCCGGTTTGGGGATAAGACAGCCGGTGAAATGACTAGCATAGAGGCATTCCATCTTCGGCCTCAGGGTTGGCAACGCATTTGCAGTCTTAGGATTGCGGTCTTGTGAATGCGAATGTCTATGGGTCACAGTTTCCACTTACCATCAGGTGGCCTGTGTGCTCGTTTGCCTTCCTATGATATAAAAAAAAAAAAAACTACCTTGGTATGTAACGATAGATAAGCGAGAAAATACAAGATTTGCTAGACGCTAGTTCTTGAGAACTTCAGGGGGGTGTCATAGCAATGCAGTTCTGTGTACGCTGAGAGAAGGACAGAGCTATATAAATGCTATAGCCCTTTCCTTTATTTTATAATAACCCCTCAGAAGCAAAAAGTGTCAGTTTATTAATATTATTTATTTTATTAAAATACATAAACGTCTAATGACGTCTATGGAGTCTACAAGAAAATCGCTTCTCGCCGTCTGTTGCAAACTAGGCAACTTCTTCATAAGATAGTGTAATAGATACAAGCATTGGGGTTGTATCTGTAAATAAAAAGAACTTGTATGTCTAATTTCAAGTATATCTTTTATTCTGTTTTCCGTTATCTTTAATAATACATAGCCGTGCGCACTCGGCGCCAGGTAACATGCGACTCCCAAAATTATACAAAACAAACAGTCGCTGTTCTATCGAACCATTTGCTTTTCAAATTGAATATTTAAAAGCAAATGAGACATTGCATACAATGTACAATACAATAAGATTTATTTTATAGGATATAACCTTATTGTATTACAATAGAGTGATTCAATCAGGTTTTTATGTATAATAAATTCTGGTTTATGTAGGTATCGGTGTTTCAGAAAACTCACTTAAACGTTTCGCTAGTAATTACTAGGTCGTCAACATAATAGCCAACCACATAAAAACGTTGCGTTTCTAACACAAAAAGAAAACTTAAACAGAATCTAGTGAGACTGGTTAGTAACTCAGCGTCAAAGGCCAAAATAATACAAGGAATGGATAAAAATGCAATAAAACTTTGTCCGTGACCGGCGCCGCATCCCAATTATTGCAACAAGGCAAAGATCGTGAGTTATTGTCTGCTAAACAAATTAAACTTAGCATTCGTTTTATAAATATATTTCATCCGTGGATATTCGTTAATAATTTTTCTAATACGTGGCTTAAAAAAACAAAAAAAAAATTCGCATAGGAAGGCAAACGAGCACACAGGCCACCTGATGGTACGTGGACACTGTGACCCATAGACATTCGCATTCACAAGACTGCAAATGCGTTGCCAACCCTGAAGACTAAGATGGAATGCCTCTATGCTAGTCATTTCACCGGCTGTCTTATCCCCAAACCGGAACACAACGTTGCAAATACTGCTGCTTGGCGGTAGGTTAATGGATAAGATGGTGGTACCAACCCGGACGGACCCTGCACAAGGTCCTCCCACAAGTAAATATGTAATGAATGTTCTCGTACAGGTATTTTTCTTTTCAAGGCAGTGATGAAACGATATCGTCGGTGAAACTGCAAAACCGCGTAAGTAACATTTTAAATAAGGAGCAAAATGCACCTTTTTAATAATATGTTAAGGTTTATTTTGCTCTATCATAAATATGTTAGTTACGCGGTTTTCAGTATCACCGACGATATGACTTTTAGTTTTTATTTATGTTTTGTTTACCATCGAATTTGACCTATTATGGTATAGTGTTTTACTCGGCTGACATTACTGGCCAGTAAATAAGAGCTATCAAGACGTTGACAATAAGATAAAAGGTCAAAGACGGTACCTATAGTCGTTACCGCCTAAAGTAAAGAACCTGTTTGTTGGTTTGTCTAATCAATATTGATACGATGTTAATAATAAAAAGGGCAAGTATAAGATTAATAACAATGATAAAATAATTAAAATTCCTTATTTCCTCTTGTTAATTGGGGACTTTAAAATACCGATTTATTTATTCTGTTTATATGTCTGTCCGATTTTAATATTGTCGAAAGCTGAGCTATTTTATTAAATAATTAAACTGCATTACGTAAGGTAGGTTAGATAGTTAGGTTTGATTTATAGACAATGTCTAAAAAGGCTTTTAGCAAAACATTGCATTCGGTATTTTTTTTCTAAGGGGGTCGACTCGCGATCGTAAGGTACCGAGTTCGAGCCCCCGCAGTCACCATGTACCGGGGTTAAAATCTTTTTCGATGCACTGAAATTTTCCACTCTGTCACGGTTGTAATTTTTTTCTTTGAAAAGTAATATTTTTTTAAACTAAATAAATTGTTTTTATTTGAATCATTTAAAGTATTGTCAAACATTGTCAAACAAAATAAAAGATTACTTCATACAAAAACCACAACTCTGTCGCATTTCCGGGGACAAATTTCAATGCAACGAAAAAGATTTTGACCCACCAATGAGTTTTTCTAACTTAAGTGCATTACTCGATGCTCTTACGGTGAAGACAAAACAACGTGAGGTAACCTGCAAATTCGAACAGCTGAGTGAGTAAGAAGGTAGTTGCACAAAAGATCCTAAACGGTCGAAGTGTATCCGAAAGGGCTCACCTGTAAGATAAGATAAGATAAGATTGTTCCTAATGTAGGTATTATTTCCGATAATTATGATTTCGCATAATTGTTTATATTAATCATGTACATAATATTAGGCAAATTTAGTTAAGTATTTTAAAAATAAGAATAATAAATCCATTTCAGTGGAAAAATATATTATACAAAATCTTAATTATGCGAAATAATACATAGGAATAATAATATTATGCGAATTAATATAGACCTCTCAAACCCACGATCCGATTGTAAATAGTCCTTTTAACCGCTACTCTGCCGAATGAGTGCTGATCGCTGGAGGTGTTAACACATAAATTGCTGGCTTGTTGGTCGGCTCTGCTTAGTATCATGTCGAAGCTAATTTTACAATCCACTGCCCTAGTTTTAGACTTCTATACACATATTCTTGGTTACATCGAACGGTAGATTTTTTAAGGGATAAAACAAAAATAGGTTTTATTATTAACAGACGTACCCCCTTATACATAAACGCACAATAAATCTATTTTAGTTAAAAGTATTAATTGTTTCTTTCTGAAGATGCACTTACGAGTATGGCAAACTCGCTTTCGTGGATAAAACAACAGTTATATAATAGTTATTTATGTAACTGGTACATAATGAAGCTTCCTAAGGTTCTAATTACAGGCCCGAGTACCTTTGTACGCCTTTTTGTTGATATCCACATTGAACGTAACCATGGTAACCAACTAACAAATCGATAGATATTATTATTAACCATCTACTTGTAGTAATTGAATAAAAATGTATGTAAAAATATTTTTGTATTTAATATACGTAATTGTAATTGGTATTAAAATATTTTTAACGGATTATTATACAAAAAAGGATCTCAAGTGTTCACTAAACGCCAATATCCCGAATGACCGTAATCATGGTAATAACAATGCTATAATAATTATTATAAAACTGTTATTACCGTGGCAACACTTATTATAGATTTTTTTCCCTACTTCGGTTACGCTATAGGTGGTGTTCTGATACCGTTTTCTATATCAATATCAGTGGTTTATAGTACGCGAGTAGAAAAAAAGTTATTTCACTCTGAGAGTGCAATATTGAATTTCAATTTTAAAATCCGTTATACTCCGATCAACATTTTTATGCATATTGTAATCACAGTAGGAATATTATGATATCTCGTTGTCGAGCGTAATTAATATTTAAAGATAAGTGACGTAGGATAGATTAATTCAATCAAAAATCAATTTGGGCGTGTACAGTCAATCAATCATTCCTGAGATCCTACTATAGAACTATATCACAACGCTATCGTTTTTTGGTTTTTATACAGAAATAGTAATATAATAACACCATTGTGTTACTGCTGACAACATTATCAATATTCAGAAACTTCATGGTTGTGCAATGTGTCAGGATTGACTTGTTATCTATCTAGAACCGGGGGGTTATTATGACATGGCTATGCATGCAGTACATTTTACGGCGAGCGTAAAGGACAGGGGTAAAGCAGTTGTATAGCTCTGTCTGTCGTATTCTCTTAGCGAAAACTGGACTGCATAGCTACGAGTATGTCATAATAACCCCTCTGTAGTAGTAAGACAAGCCGTCTTAAATGGATGCTGGGCTGCAAAAGAGGATGAAATAAATTATTTTGCTGAAACGCGATACTTGATATTTGAAGTATTTCATACATACATACATTAAATCACGCCTGTTTCCCATAGGGGTAGGGGCAGAGATCACTTATTTACACTTGCTACGATCTTGACTAATTTCTTTCGCTTCTTCCACATTCATACCTACATCGAGTCATGCACGCACTTCGGTTTCGGCCCTTTTTCAATATTTCCGATTTGATTCGAAAAAGTACGCCTAGGGCGCCGGGCGGCCCCTTCCGACCCTTCCACTCACTTTCGATCTGTACATCTCTTTCGTCAATCTTCTTTCATCCATCCTTTCCAAATGACCGAACCACGAAGTATTTCATTCATTAAAAAAAAGCTTATAAGGTATTTCATTGATTGATTGATTGATTCATTAATTGAAAAGATTGTCATGAATGTGAGGAGAGACAAACATTATTGAGGTAGGTTAAAATATCGCTTTAAGTTTAACCTACCGCCAAGCAGCAGTGACCGCAGTGTTCTTATCATCTTACTGCCGCACTCAGAGACGTCCATTAAATTAAATGTTTGATTAAAGTTGCTGCTGTCACTTTCTTTGCTATAGCAATAGAATAAGACAACATTTTACTTAATAATCATTAAATTTAATTGACATCTCTGAGTGCGGCAGTTAGTCCTTAGGGTTAATTGGAAATTAATTTGGGGTCTTTGGATTGCAGTCTTAAGATTAAGGATTCTAATGTGTATAGGTCATGGATGCCACTTACCATGAGGTGGCCTGTATGCTCGTTCGCCTTCCTCATACATACATACATACATGCATTAAATCACGCCTGTTTCCCAGAGGGGTAGGCAGAGACCACTTCTTTCCACTTGCTACGGTCTTGACAAATTTCTTTTGCCTTCCTCATACCATAGAAAATAAATTTATCTGAATTAAATCGCTATGACATTTTTTTATACATACATACATACATACATAAACTCACGCCTTCATTCCCAGAGTGGGGTAGGCAGAGCTACAGAATTACCAAGCACAAAATAAAATAATCACAAGAACAAGTTAAATACACAGTATACACATATTAAGAGGCTATCCTGAAATTAGTGACTTATGAATTTAAACTTAAGGAGCTTTCAAAGTAGAACAAAACGGTTTTAAATAACTATATCCTAGCAGCTCCACCATCGGCTCTACCTGACCCTGGCCTATGCGTGTTTCTACTGTACCTGTCTGTGTATAAATAAATAAATAAATATCATGGGACAATGTCACACCAATTGATCTAATCCCAAACTAAGCTCTAGGCTTGTACATGTTTTATCACATATTTTTGTTCTTATTTTGAAATGTATTAAATAATTTAATTCACCCTAGAAGTTGTACAAGTACTAGAACCTCGATAAATAACGATGTTATATTAATGTTAACAACTGTCTTTATTACCATTTAAGTGGTTTTAAAATGATATAAACTTTTAATGTCATAACAAGAGTAATGGCCCATCATTTCCAGTTCAAGAAGATTTCTTTTATTCATACGATATCAAGTCAGGCCATGTCTGCCCTCTTGAACCAATAACCAGTATCTTAAATTCAATCACCAAAGCAGATTCAGTTCTATTTTGTTAGTAATAAGGTTGATATTATTACAGGAGTTTTATCATAAGTTTTGAAACAAAGCTATATGCAAGACAGAGATGCAGATATTTGGCACTCACTCTTACCCATAGTGGCGTCTCAAAACTTACAATGCTGTAGCAATTAAATTACATATCTCCGTCCCGTTCACTGCTTGAAACTTAGTAGGTTTTAGCATGTCATAATACAGTTGTAATGTAATGATGCGCCATTCCCATAAAAATCCAGTAAAGTTCTTGGTGGAGGGGTGCGTCTTCAAATTAAACGAGCTCGCCAGTAATTATTTCAAAGTTTTACTTAAAGGTCAAGTCAATCCGACAATCATTCAAAACAAAAACATACTTACTTGTATGAAATTTAATATCAGTTAAACCGTGGTATAAAAATTTGACGTAGCATGTAACATTTTTCCCAGATTTATTTCACTTAACTGAAACCAACAACAATTTTTTGCTAATTCGGCTCCACCATCGGCTCAAATCTACCCGTCCCTGTCCTATGTGCGTTTACACATGTATGTGTATAAGTGTACACCATCTTATCGAGATTATTCTCCCACAAGCTCATGCATAACCCCCACTGCTCGAGTACTGTAATTGTTGCAAAACTGACGTAACCAGGGCGATCGCAAGTCTGGCGACCCTCACCTTAAGAACGAGATGTTATTATCTTAAAATTGCCTTGTCGTCGAACGGTCAATCGGTCGACGAGTTTTAAGCCACCTAATTAATATACGCCAGAAGAAGGAGGACTTTCGAAGAGCTCAAAATTATGTATACACGACTATAGTCACGAAAATAAGAGCGTGTGTAGATAATTTTGAGCTCTTCGAATGTCCTCGTACTTTTGATGCTGACTGTATCTTATCTTACAGATGGGCCCTATCAGATTTATTACCCTCTTACACACTCAGCTGTGTAAAGTTTTCCTTCACAGTAAGAGCATCGGGTAATGGACTTAAGTTAGAAAAACTCATTGGTACATTACATGGTGACCGCGGGGTTCGATCTCAGTACCTTACTATCACGAGTCGACCCCCTAAGCCACTAGGTCACCGACGCTCTTATGCTGACTGTATGCTCGGGACAACACAAACTTGTTGATTAATAAGATGTACGTCGAGTTGTAAAACGAGTACGTGAGAATCACCTATCAGCGCGTGCAGCCCTTACCCATTCGCTTACCGACTTGAATAGCTAAGTTTAGATCTAACTGGACCTCTATTACTCGTAGGGTTGCCACAAATCAGGATTTCTGGACGCCAAGGTTATGGCGTTATGACCAATTAACAAAATAAACACAACAAAAATAGCAACATATATTTTGCATTCCGAAAAGTGTATGATTCCAGCCGTATAGAAATGTTGATTACCATTAAAAAAGGGACTCCGAAATGAGTTCCCTCGCAGAATGCCTCCTGTAAAGGTCTAATCCAACGGCAAAGCATCTCTGATTCCTCTCCTGCGTACCTATTATAATAATAATAATAAATATCAGGGGACAATGTCACACCAATTGACCTAGTCCCAATTTAAGCTCTAGGCTTGTATTATGGGTACTAGACAACGATATATAAATACTTATATAGAGAAATATATACTTAAATACATAGAAACATCCATGACTCAGGAACAAATATTCGGGCTCATCACACAAATATCTGCCCTTACCGGGATTTGAACCCAGGACCGCTAGCTTCGTAGGCAGGGTCACTACCAACTAGGCCGGCGGTGGTAGTGTTTATAAGATAAGGATAAAACATTTGGATCTCTGGCCAGTATGTTAGTGCGGGAGTGACAGATGCTTTATCGACCACGATAAAGCTGACCATAATACAGGCCCTGATGTTGCGGTGATAATGATAACTTTTCATCAGGTGAACCACTTGCTCGTTTACTTCCTCTAACAAACGTATTTTTTTAATTCTACTTGTGAGCAACTTGTGACCTTTAACTTCCAACAACGGCCGTACTCAGAGTCCGTTAATGATGATTAAATCGTTCCTTAGTAACGATCTTTCATACACAAGTTTGAAAAAGGAACGAAAGGAGTGAGTAGTAAAGAGGCGGTTATTCGTCGAAAGGAGAACAGTTGCTATCAACACTGACGACATTTTGTCATACCGGTTTGCATAAACTCGATCATAACATAATAGCCAAATTACCTTACAATTTCGCTCACATGAGATGCAAGTGAATGCTAATCGAAGTTTCGAGAAGTAACCCGACCGGTCGCGGCTATGTGCTTTGAATGTCAACCGAGTGTGTTTATTTACAAGTCAAGGGAATTTATTAGCGTACCACCGTGGAACTCTGTCGCAATGTGGTGATGTATTTAACTCCATACATTTCAAATTTAAGTGATATGGGTTGTCATTGCGATAGAGTTTTACGTTGGTACGCGACTAAGTTCTAGCTGCAAATCTCTGAGGCATCTAGATTCCTATAAATAATTGGAAACTTAGCAGGAAAATTGTGGTTTCTCGAGCTTTTAACTATCCTTCTTTATAAGGTCGAGATTCAACCTTTCTGTCATACGTCACCCTTTTGAATCTTATTACGAAGAGATGTATCCACTTTTCTACCTTATTACAATGCAATAAGGTGAACAAGTGGAAATCGTCGGTGAAACTGCAAAACCGAGTAAGTAACATTTTAAATAAAGAGCAAAATGCACCTTGTTAATAGTACCGTAAGGTTTCTTTTGCTCTATCATAAATTTGTTAGTTACGAGGTTTTGCAGTTACACCGACGATATATCTCTTTGTAGTCGAACGTGTGTTTGACGGAACCCATCCATAGCACGAACCCTAATATTCCAACGATCCTTACAATATTTTGCGTATACTTCACTTTTATTACTTGACTATCTGTTTCCCGCGACTTCGTGTGCAATAAAACATAACCTATGTTACTTAGGCATAATATAGCATTCTAATGGTAAAATATTTTTTGAAATCGGTCCAGTGGTGCTAGACAAGATGCGTTCGGCGTTCGTTATCGTTATCCAAAATCGTCAGTGATATTGCAATACCGCGTAAGTAACAAATTCTATAATTCGCAAAATGTACCTTATTGACTTGCGGGCTAAGGTGTATTTTGCATCTTATTAAATCTGTCAGTTACGTGATATTGCAGTCACTGACGAAATATATAGGATTGACGTAAGCTGTCAGACGGTCGCGTTGAGCGCTTACGTCAATTTCATATGTAATTTTTCGAAAATCGTTTACGTTAGTGTTACGCAACTTGTCTAGCCTCACAGTGGTTTTTGAGTTTATTTGTTACAAATATACAAAAATACAAATCTTTCCTCTTTATAATGTTAAAGTGTAGATGTATATGATACAAAATTACAACTTCAAAGTGCGTGCTAGGAAATTTAAGTACTTAAACGGACACGAGGGCGCTGATCCATTCGCTATACACATTTTCTCGATGTCGATACGCTTGTTACTTACACGTTAAAAGGAAAACGTTTGTGCTCGAGGTACGGGATAAGTTAAGGCTGTCTGACGATAGTTTGTCTTGTTACTTTGCTTCTTAATTAAATTGTAGGCTTTTACATCGGACGCATAATAAATAAATACATACACACATACATACCTTCACGCCTGTAATCCCAGAGCAGAGTGGGGTAGGCAGAGCTACAGAATTACAACTTCAAAAATAAATAAATAGGTCTAAGTATTTTAAAAAAGGAAGAAAGAAACATTTATTCGGCTGTAATAATACAAATACAATAAAATTAAAGGTTAAAGTTCAACTAAAATAAAGTACTAAGTAAGATTAAAGGTCTAGAGGCAAGGTGCAAGGTGGTCCAATTGGGATAGACCAAAAAAATTAACTCCCGATTTTTGCATTCTAATTCGAAAGAATAGGTAATTTTAAGAGACCTATTTCATTAATTTGTATTGTCCCCAATAGTTTTGTTTTAATGACTTTATTTAATTTGCAGACATTTTATGGATGACATGATTATTTTATTTTTGGGATGTCATTTTATAATAATTATAATAAATTACAACAATTAAATGATAGGTTTCAAACATACTTGTATAACACTAAACATTTTTGCATAACACGTAAGATACACCTAGGAGGGCTTCGAGCCTATAACGAAATTCAAACAAAGGTTAAATCTACTTTTGTCGAAATATCCGAAATAGATATATATTTTTAAAACTTGATGATGCAGAACGGTTTAAAACACTATTCCTCCAAATGGTTTTCGAATTAGAGTAATTGTGAAAATATGAACAATCCCAATTGACGTAAGCCGACGTCAATTTCATTTCCATATATTTTGATAGTTTTCGAATATCGTTCACGTTAGCGTTAAGCTAACTAACAGAAGATACATATCGTTAACGTTAACTATTTACAAATCTAGTGAAGCACATTAATAGGATTGAGACTCCGGAAGAGCGGGAGCAGCGACTGCTGACGAGACGCAAGGACCTGCCGCGTTCGATGTGTCCTAGACTAAATCTGGTAAAGCACTCCGCTGGATATCAGGGACCGTATCTCTTTAACAAACTCCCAATCGATTTTAAGTCTATTACAAATAGCAACATCTTTAAAAATAAAATTCGTGCTTTTTTGTTGGAAAAGTGTTTCTACTCTGTTGAGGATTTTATCGCTGACAGTACTGTGTAAATTGTAGGTATTATTAATTTTCGGCTTCTCAATGACCTATTTTTAGTCTTGTTTTTAATTTTATATAGTTTTAATCTTATTATTTTTTTTGACATGAAATATTTAAATAATTCCATAGATTTTTTTATTTTTACTCTGATGATATTGTGTATAATTTAATGTTATTAAAATGTATTATTTTCAAAGAAAGAATTGTACTGACATATTATAAAATTTTATATCTTATTGGCAGAATTGTTACGTGTCTACCTAGTAAGTTTTTTTTTGTTTCAAACACAATGTATATTGTTAATTGAATAAACAACTAACTAACTAACTAACCAATGTATAGAAATATGCGCCTACACATTACATATACATTTCCGATAACATGCATCTTGTGAATCTTGTCTATGGCCACAGTCCAGCTTTAAACAGTTTAAACTCGCTAAAATCGCTAAATATAAGGTGAGCGACTAAATCAGAAAAGTTGGTTAAAAACTGTTTTATTTTGTCGTTACGAAGGTCAAATACGTTGATTAGTCGACCTTCTAGCTGCATCTAATCGCTGAATTAGAATGGAGGCTTTTTGTGCGGGCTTCAGTTTTTACTTATTGATTGCGCTGCCCTGCTAAGACAAATGGCAGTATCTAAGGCAAAAATCCTGTAGCAAAAGGAACCTCATTACTAACGGTAAAGGATTGAATCTGCTTTGTCTATTGAATTCGAGATAACACCTTTTGGTTTATGAGGACAGTGCGGCGAGCGTGAAAAAAACCCATTCAAGTGTTGAGGTGACCTGTAAATGCACAGTGAATGCATCTAAATTATGAATTTCGTAAATTCTTCATGTAAAATGATCGCTGAAACTAATTCATAGATTTAATCGAGTGCTTTAGTTTCAGTGAGTAAATAATCGAGTCTCGTGAACGATATATGAACTAAAATATGTTTTTTAAAAGAAATTAAAATACGATTGAAAGAGTGAAACGAACTGCTCGACTTTTTTAAACAGATCTCAGCACATTTTTTTTAATTGTTCCGTATGCGGTTTAGTTTCTAAGAAAAACTCAAAACGCCTGTCGTTTTAATTTTTGTATGGGTAGGTTAATAATTCATTCTTAGACATATTTAGTTACTTATTTAATAATTAGGACTCGGATGTATTGACAGACGATTTAACGACACGAGACGTAACCAATATTTTCATAACATTTTTTTTAGGGTTCCGTGCTTGTAGCCCAACTCTATTAATATACCTCCGCTCCGCTGTCCGTCCGTCCGTTCTAACTTTAAACAGCTGTGTTTTTGGTTTTATTTTATTAGAATGAGTGTCACTACGGCGGGTTTATTAAAAAAATAACAAATGTGAAATGATAAAGGGTGTCCCAATAGAAGAAACTTTTATATTCAACAATATTTACTTTATTGTATCGTAAAAACATACAAGCGTCTGGTACGATATAACAAAACCTGACGGAAAACAAATACGAAAAATGGGTCAAGTGTGAGTTGGGTTAACTATAATTCGATTCGAAATCGAATTCAAATTGGATTATAATTAGGGTTAGGACTTTTGGTGGCATATCGTGGTTCTAGATTCCATGGAGTCGCTATTTCCTAATTATTATAAATTATAATACATGACACTTTGATTTTGACCTTCAGTATGGTCATATTTCAATATGAACTAAATCAATTTTTAGTTGGGTTTTTCTAAACCTACTAACATAATTTGCTTGTTTGTAATTGTAACGCTTTTACAGTAGAGACATCATCCATGCCAAAATTGGTTTAGCGATATAAATAAGAAAATGAGTTTTGAAATATTATTAAATACTGAAGGTCAAAATCAAAGTGATACGTATTATAAAAATTAGGAAATAGCCACTCTATGGATTCTAGAACCACGATGTGCCACAAAAAGTCCTAACTCTAATTATAATACGAGTAATCGTCGGTGAAACTGCAAAGCCGCGTAAGTAACATTTTTAATAAGCAGTAAAATGTACCTTTTTAATAAGACATAAGGTTTATTTTGCTCTATCATAAATTTGCTTGTTACGCGGTTTAGCAGTATCACCGACGTAATACCTACTGTACGACGGTACGGAACCTTGGTGCGCTGGTCCGATTCGCACTTGACTGGTTGGAAGGCGGGTCTGTTTGTATCATATCTGCTCTAGCCTCCGTTGCGTATCACGATTGATAGTTTGGACGTGAAAAGATACACAATCATGTAACGCTCCGTATCTGATAACATAGATTAGATTTCGTAGATTAGTTCTTTAGGACGCAACAGTTGCTTATACAGGGTGTCCCAAAAATAGCACGTCACAGTGACACTGGAGATTCCCCAGTCTCAGACGAACCAAACCAGCCTAACATGACCTCAGTAAAAGTTACACCGTTTTCGAGTTATACCAATTTAAAGATTTTTCCAAATTTTCACCTCTTTTGACATTGTAAGTGCTCGCATTTACTGGGATAGCTTTAGAATTTAGTTTTTTTTATTTGTGCGCGTTTATGAATAGTTGATTAAGATGATAGAAGCATTATTATGTCAATAACTAATGTAAAAGTTGGAAAAATACTGTAATGAACTTGACTTAAATTATCATCAACATAGTAATTTAAACTTTGAACACCTGCCATAACTTTTTTTTACTAGAAACTAAATGAGCAAATAACTTTAAAAACATGCCTATTTTATGCCAAATCTAAAATGGTATGACACATGATATCTTAATGCATAAAAGTAGGAATTCGTATGACATTTGCCAATATGGATCCACGGAAATCAATGCTAATCATCTAAAAAAATATCTTGTACTCTACGATATCTCATTTGTTTGTGCTCCTTTGAAGAATATGATTGATTTTTGGTTGACCTTGGTTCAAAGATAATAAAAAACGGGTTTAATTTTCATTAGTTTTTACAGTAAATGTTCGAATTGTTTCCCTCCGACTCTAAGGCACAAATGACATCTTCGAATAAAATTTCGGTTTAATTTTCGTAAACTGGTTTCCGATATGTCTCGGGCTGCATTGAAGACACGTCGCCGTAGTTCCTCTTCGTTAATTATTGGTTTTGAATAAACATTGTCTTTCAAACATCACCCAAAAAAAAAACATTTTACAAAGCGAAATCAACTTCCGTTAAGAGTGCCGAGTAGTCGTTTCAGTTCCACAAACAAAATCAGAGTGACACATGATATCTTATTGCAAAAAAGTAGGAATTCGTATCACATTTGCCAATAAGGATCCCGACAACCAAACTAACAAATGAAACGCGATTAGCCGCTTTGCAAGTTTATCATGTAAAGAATTGTAGGATAGTTATTTTAGTTGTAGCCCTGTGACCCAAACTACTCATAGTTCGTTACCTTGCGTTTCGTGACTCTGATTTTGTTTGTGGAACTGAAACGACTACTCGGCACTCTTAACGGAAGTTGATTTCGCTTTGTAATTATTTTTTTTTCTGGTGATGTCTGTAAGACGATATTTATTCAAAACCAATAATTAACGAAGAGGAACTACGGCGACGTGTCTTCAATGCAGCCCGAGACATATCGGAAACCAGTTTACGAAAATTAAACCGAAATTTTATTCGAAGATGCCATTTGTGCCTTAGAGTCGGAGGGAAACAATTCGAACATTTACTGTAAAAACTAATGAAAATTAAACCCGTTTTTTATTATATTTGAACCAAGGTCAACCAAAAATCAATCATATTTTTCAAATGAGCACAAACAAATGAGATATCGTAGAGTACAAGATAATTTTTTAGATGATTAGCATTGATTTCCGAGGATCCATATTGGCAAATGTCATACGAATTCCTACTTTTATGCATTAAGATATCATGTGTCATACCATTTTAGATTTGGCATAAAATAGGCATGTTTTTAAAGTTATTTGCTCATTTAGTTTCTAGTAAAAAAAAGTTATGGCAGGTGTTCAAAGTTTAAATTACTATGTTGATGATAATTTAAGTCGAGTTCATTACAGTATTTTTCCAACTTTTACATTAGTTATTGACATAATAATGCTTCTATCATCTTAATCAACTATTCATAAACGCGCACAAATAAAAAAAACTAAATTCTAAAGCTATCCCAGTAAATGCGAGCACTTACAATGTCAAAAGAGGTGAAAATTTGGAAAAATCTTTAAATTGGTATAACTCGAAAACGGTGCAACTTTTACTGAGGTCATGTTAGGCTGGTTTGGTTCGTCTGAGGCTGGGGAATCTCCAGTGTCACTGTGACGTGCTATTTCTGGGACACCCTGTATAATAGTTCCACGACCACTTCGGGTATTGGTAATTACTGACGGTATAATATGTATGTATGTAAACTCTTTATTGCACAAAAATATAAATATTAAAGTAATGTACAAAGGCGAACTTATACCTAAATGGGATCTCTTCCAGCTAACCCTGAAGTTAATGAGTTAGGACAATGCATAGGGTTGGACACATACAAGTTTGCACAAAAAATATCAAAAACAGATGATAATACTAATAATAAAAAAAATACTAAACGAATAAACCAGTAGGTACTCAAAGTAATATTGTCACAGTATAACAAAACGAGTAGGACATCTTCGAGAAAGGGTACGTCTCAATGTACCCGTATGTGCTCTTGCTCGGGTTGTATGTCTGTGCGCCTAACACTACACGTACGCGCTACAAGTCAGTAGGTGAAGCGTTTTTGCTGACGCTGATAACGCTGAATCAATTGTGGCGGCACCGCCTGCGTGTACGCGTAGTTACGTTATTTTTACGGCATAGAGAAGGCTGACGATCACAGAGACCACCTGAAGTTTAGTGAGTTAGACCCATATAAATTTACATTTTATACTTTATACCGTGTGTAGATCAGGGACCGGCCCGTTTCCCATTCAAAGATTTTCGAATGGGTTTTTATAAGGATTTTTTTAGAAACTCCGTATCCCTTGAAAGCGTTCGATTTGCTTTAAAGCACTATTTATGTGGGTAACCCTTACTAAAGGTTTGGAATGGGTACCTATTTCGAAAGGATTAATTATCCAAATCCGTTTCGTGTAAGTCTTGTTCAATTTTGCTTTTCAAGCGCTATATTTTGAGTGATACCAATATCTCTTTAACTTTAAAAAGCAGTTCGATTGGCTTTTCAGCGCTATTCATAAGGGTTACCCTTATAAAAAACCCTTCGATTGGCCCTTATATTTATTTAAGCAATAAGAGAGGGATATCAATTTACTGCTGACGATCTTTAGGTTTCCCTTATGTGAATGGTTAGTTTAACAAATAACTAAGGGCCGTATTAATAAACTAATCTCGACTGTAATACCCGGCTCGAGATACGTCAAAAATTACTGTGTTCTATGGCTTGACGTTTTTTTTGACGTATCTTGTGACGGGTATCTCAGCTGAGACGAGTTTATTAATACGGCTCTAAGTTATATATTTCTTCCAAAGGGGTTATGCTTTTAGTGGGTCACACTTCGAGAGGTAAGTCTTTTAAAGGCTTTTATCGGGGAATGGGTGGTCGGTTCCCTGGTGTAGATACGCGTGCATGAAGTCCTTGAGTGCGTAGCTGTCCTCGCTAAGCGTCGCCCACGCCACGCCGTAGTGTGCGTGTCCATACGCATTACAACTACAAGTAATGCAAATCCGCTTTCGTGAGGTAAAACAACAGAGTCTATTTTGTTAAGCAGTCTAAAATCAAAACGCTTAACTCAAAACAATCACATCTTACCTTAGCTATTTAGCGACAAGACCACTAGGGAGGTTATTATGACCTAGCTATGCAGTTCCTTTTAACGCCGAGCGAAAACGAGAGAGCTGTAGCAGTTATATAGCTGTCCTTTTCTCTCAGCGTGAACTGAACTGCATAACTACGTCATAATACTGCCCTCCTAAGCTGATACGCAGTAAGTCAGATAAAACTCCTGTAGCAATTTCAACCTTATTACTATCGGAATAGAATTCAAACTGCATTGGTTATTGAATTTGAGATACTGTTTTTAGGGTTCCGTAGCCAAATGGCAAAAAACGGAACCCTTATAGATTCGTCATGTCTGTCCGTCTGTCCGTCCGTATGTCACAGCCACTTTATTCCGTAACTATAAGAGCTATACTGTGGAAACTTGGTAAGTAGATGTATTCGGTGAACCGCATTAAGATTTTCATACAAAAATAGAAAAAAAACAATAAATTTTTGGGGTTCCCCATACTTAGAACTGAAACTCAAAAATTTTTTTTTCATCAAACTCATACGTGTGGGGTATCTATGGATAGGTATTCAAAAATGATATTGAGGTTTCTATTATAATTTTTTTCTAAACTGAATAGTTTGCGCGAGAGACGCTTCCAAAGTGGAAAAATGTGTGTCCCCCCCCCCGTAACTTCTAAAATAAGGGAATGATAAATGTAAAAATAATATATGATGTACATTACCATGCAAACTTCCACCGAAAATTGGTTTGAACGAGATCTAATAATTAGTTTTTTTTTAATACGTTATAAATCGTAAACCGCATTTTACCTTTCATTCAATCAACTCCAATATAATAAAGAATAAAGAAAAACATTTATTTAGATGTATAGTTGTACGGAACCCTACGTGCGCGAGTCCGACTCGCACTTGGCCGGTTTTTTTGCTTAGGAGGGCAGAATAACCCCCTGTGGTTTGACTGCTGAGTTTCTTGCGGCGGCGCTTCTTCTCAGCAGTGGTCTCCTCTTGTGAAGCGCTGGTACATTCTTGACGTGTAAAAGTGCCCGTGCGGCCTACTTACTGAATAAATGTCTTTATCTTTATGTTATCTATAATTTTTATAAAAAAATGTTTTGTATTGTTTTGTACCTTGTAAAAAGCCAATTATTTGAGCTGTAGAATCCCGATGGGCATTTATAATAGAAATGTGGACGCAATTGCAAAAACTAAGGCCGCTCGCCGTGACCTCGTGTTCGCGCTCCATTTGTACCGTATTGTTATTGTCCCCAACCAATAACTTAACTTATTACTGCTGGCTTCTCTTAACTGGCTATACAATTGACGGACGACTTAACTGGCGAGTTTAAGTTTTACTTTCAGAGCTATAAACAACATTTTAGGACATGCTGTCTCTGTTAGGTAGCTTAGTTTCAACCTATCATTCGACAAGAAGAAGTTTCCAAGATAAGAAAATTTCGATATTGTCATTATCTTGTCCCCAACTAAATAACTTTTCATGTGTCATACTGTGAGAGTAGGCCATTGTTTATCTTAGAAGCGGGTTGAAAGTGACACATGTCAACCCTAGGGAAGAAAAGTAATTTGAAAAAATAACTATACCAATGGACCATTAGCGGAAAAACCTATACAGCCTATCTGTAGTAAATTGTTTAAAAAAAATAGTTTAAAAAAGAACTCTGCCTCTGGGCCTGCGCCGTAGCAGAAACCTACACAGCTTCTCTGCAGTAAGATTATTGAAATAAATAAATTAAAAAATAATATATTTGTGGATTTATGCGGTAGCAGAAACCCGTAGGCACATACAGCTTTTCTGTAGTAAATAATTTAAATAAATAAATAAAATATCCAAATATCGTTTGAAAAAAATAAAAATAAAAAAATCGTGTGAAATAGGTGTCCCTTGGTGAACAATCTACTTTTACTTACGAGTATGGATGCTTGACGGAAACTGTGAGATGAGACCATATATTAAACTAAATATACTTCAAGGGGCCGTGTCAAGATACAAGTTTCAAAATTCTATTCAGAGTTAATTATGTTTGTCACGAATAAACAATTTCTTTTTTTTCTTTTTTTTCCATATTCAACTGCCAGATTATGAAAATGAAATGTTTTTCAAATCATTAGTGTTTTAGTATTTGACATTTCTTGGACAATTAAGATTTCTGAAATGAGAGACAACGATGCAAAATACATATTTACTTTAAAAAATAGTCGATGCTAAGACACGGTAGGTCCGTATTTTAGAACATTTTTTTTTTAAATAAAATCTTGAGGTAATTTTTGTTACATTCGTACACGCCGTAAACTCATTTATTCCATAGATTTTGCTAAGACAAGGTTCTAGGTACGTCACGCAAATTGTCCTTGACTGTACGGCTCATAAAAACTATGTCGTTTTCCTTTGCGCCGGCGCGAGGAAACGGTCCATATATCGTTTGACACAATTTGACGCGCGAAGGCCGGCGAACAATGTGCTGTAAATCTACGCGTATCGCGTACGCCGACTCATCGGCGCAGCTAGATCGCACGTGTGCCTTACTATTACTACCATATAGCGTCGGTAATACTGCAAAACCGCGTAAGTAACATTTTAAATAAAGAGCAAAATGCACCTTTTTAATAAGAGTGTAAGGTTTATTTTACTCTATCATAAATTTGTTACTTACGAGGTTTTGCAGTATCACCGACGCGACGATAGGTAGTATTGAACGAACTGATTAGCTATTATACTTTTACTTAATTTTTATTTTTGAGAGCATTGAGGATTACGAACATGTAATACGAGAATGTTGTGGTTTAAAAGAAGATGTAGTGACAAGGATAAAGAAATGCCCAAGTGGTTTGGTCATGCGGAAACAACGAAAGAAGTGAGAGTAAGAAAACCGACAGGTACATGAGACAAGAGTAAATGAGAGTGATAGAAGAGGTAGGCCAACGCGAACGATCCACGATCAGATCGGGAACGTATCAAGAAAGGGCCAGGTCAGGAGACTGGGGAGTACCCTAAGCCGATACACGTGTATGAAGAGGGAGGAAGCGAGGGAAGTTTGTGTGGATCGTAGCAAGAGGCAGGAATTGAATTAACTGATGAAATTCTTGGAACTGATATAAGATTACGACAATTCTATATGTTTCTGATAACGATAACGTTTTCACAATACATTTTGTCGAAGGCCACAAGGCTATAAATACTCTCTGTCTTAAAATTAGGGGTGTAATTGAGCATTTTAGAAATAAATATTGAAGTATTTTGGCATTGGGGCGTATTTCCTCTTGTCTTCTTCAGGCGACAATCTCTCATAAATTGACCTAGTACCGAACTAAGCTCTAAGCTTGTACTATGGGTACTAGACAAGGATATAAATACTTACATAGACAAATATCTGCCCTTACTGGGATTTGAACCCAGGATCGCTAGATTTGTAGGCAGGGTCACTACTAACTAGGCCAACGCATCGCCAGATCTTGTCCCGAACCATTGGGAGATTACAATGCTTGCACAGCACACCCAGTGTAAAGCGCATCTTAAGTTTTACAGTAAGCGAGAGAGTATTTGGCCTACTCGTAGCAATGACCATACAATCCTTTATCACTACCCATGCAGCACTATCACGGTTTGACATACCTACATCCCCGTAACCGGGCGTCGACAGAATGATAAATTGTCCTCGCAATCTCTCCGATAACATACCTACTTCTGTTTATTTATAAACGTTCTTTTGCGAAGTAAAACCTTAGTGTGAAACTTGGTTAATTTACCGAATATAATTTTGCGCGAACCAAATGTAGCGTCTAAGAGAATGTGAAATGTATATTTTGACTATACAGAATCCCATGTTCACTAAAATTGCTGCATAATCCTATTCGTATTATGCTTAGATAAGGTTCCTTTCATTTTCTATTTTTATCTGGTAGATAGGACTACAGATAAAAAGGTAGGTAAGGTAGCTGGTGGTAACTGGAGAAAAAGAGCTGAAGACCGACCTCCGTGGCGTGCTATGGATGAGGCCTATGTCCAGCAGTGGACTGATGTGGGCTGATGATGATGATGACTACAGATGACTGGGATCTATTCTACTGGTTAAAACCATAATGCCTTGGTATCTTATTGTATTGATTTTAACTCGGCTGCCTAAACTACGCTACTAAAAAAGCGCTATCGTAACGTTGTTGACGATACGATAACATTTCAAAAGCTATATGGTTTTACCGAGAAGAATCCAGGCCCAGGGCTATGTCTTTAGATTTAATATACAGGGTGTCCCGTAAATACCACGTCAAACTTAAGGGGGAGGTAGGTGAGCAAGCCCCCTACCTAACATGGAAAAATCGCCTTAGTAAAAGTCGCACCGTTTTCGAGATATTTGAATTTTTCTGATTTTT
The DNA here is from genome assembly GCA_927399475.2 of Acleris emargana. NCBI lineage: Eukaryota > Metazoa > Arthropoda > Insecta > Lepidoptera > Tortricidae > Acleris > Acleris emargana. The sequence continues at coordinate 6,546,702 of OV656860.1, forward strand.
AGAAAAATCTAACCCGCACTGAGTTTTTGATCTGTGGTATTCGGAATTTATTATTTTTTAATTTTTATTTTATTGCAAAACAATCTTGAATAGTTGTGTTATCAAATGGTAAAAACCATTGAAAAGTAACTATTGTAGTTTTTTTTATTTTTTAAATTAAATTTAAAATTCGCCTCTTCCGTTTTATTTTGGTAAAACTTTAGCCCCTCCTGGTGAAAAAAAATACATGACCACTGGTTACCCAATTAGATTAAAAACATGCTCGTTTAATGGGCATTTAAAAATGATAAGTACTTTATCATCAAAACACAAATAAATATTTTTTTTAAAGAAAAGCGTAAAATACACCGCAATTCACGTTAAGCCAGTACTGCCACCCAAGCGTACTTGCGACGCGAGCTGTATCAGAATTCCATTCTAGTTTAATTCAGCAGCAATGCAAAACTTATCGCTCAAATTAAAATCTTTAAATTTCGGTAACTTCGTTCGAAATTTAAAAATCATTTTTTGAACCCAATCTTACTGTTTATTTGGTGTGTGGTTAAATTTAATTACTTACTTTTGTGATTTAATCCACAGTCACAATTGTCACAAAGGCCAAATCGTTAAGCAAATCAGAGTCCGAAATACAAGCAAAAACAGTTAGTCCGAAAAACATCAAACATAAACGACAAATCACAAAAGTAAGTAATTAGATTTAACCACACACCGAATAAACAGTAAGATTGGGTTCAAATGTGACAATAAACAAATAAATGAGGAACAAAATTATTTTTAAATTTCGAACGAAGTTCAAAGTTTTAGAACAGTTTTTTTTTAAATAAAGAGTTTGGCATTATGCAGGTTGTAAGCCCAAATCGAATAATTATCTACTTGGAATATCGCAGATTAAAAGTTTTATAACTTTTTTTTTATAACTTTTTTTTTATAAATTAAGCGAATTTTAAAGATTTTAATTTGTTCGATTAGTTTTGCATTGCTGCTGAATGAAACTAGAATGGAATTCTGATACAGCTCGCGTCGCAAGTAAGCTTGGGTGGCAGTACTGGCTTAACGTGAATTGCGGTGTATTTTACGCTTTTCTTTAAAAAAAATATTTATTAGTGTTTTGATGATAAAATATTTATCATTTTTAAATGCCCATTAAACGAGCATGTTTTTAATCTAATTGGGTAACCAGTGGTCATGTATTTTTTTTTCACCAGGAGGGGCTAAAGTTTTACCAAAATAAAACGGAAGAGGCAAATTTTAAATTTAAATAAAAAAATATAAAAAACTACAATAGTTACTTTTCAATGGTTTTTACCATTTGATAACACAACTATTCAAGATTGTTTTGCAATAAAATAAAAATTAAAAAATAATAAATTCCGAATACCACAGATCAAAAACTCAGTGCGGGTTAGATTTTTCTAAAAATCAGAAAAATTCAAATATCTCGAAAACGGTGCGACTTTTACTAAGGCGATTTTTCCATGTTTGGTAGGTGGCTTGCTCACCTACCTCCCCCTTAAGTTTGACGTGGTACTTACGGGACACCCTGTATAAGATTTAAAGCTCGCGTCGAGCGTCTACGTCAATTCCATACATTTAAGCAGTTTTCGAAAAACGTTCACGTACTCGTAAGTCGGAATCATCTCTAGGACTAAGAGATCTGGTGACTAAAGATGTTGGGTTCATGTAGATTTAGAAAGGTTATCGCATTATTTTGGGTCCCCACACCATAACCCTGTGATCACCATAGCTTGGCGGCTGGGTTTATTTGCTAGCTAAGCAAGATGGTAGTATCGAACACCCAGCTCGAGGTGTCCGCACCAACGAAAGCGTGTCTCACGGCTGTATTAATTTAGGTACTGACCTTGACGGAGAGATAGAAGAAAGAAAGAAATATAGTTCATTTGACACACATTCTACGTCAAGTACGTAATAAAAGCCCCCAGGGTTGGTACAGTATTTCGGTCATACGCAGAGTTAGGTTCGTGTCTTTCCTGTGGACATACTCGAAGTTAACGTTTTTAAGGCCTAATTTTCTAGCTGAACCCACATCCGCATATACGGCGTCAGGTATACTTTGGCTCGATCAGATAAAAACATATCTTATATGTACACAAGCCTTTAACTATTGACCACAGGAGAGACAACATTTGTTTTTTTTTTGCGTTTGACCCATTTGCGGTCTTAGGATTGCAGTCTTAAGATTGTAGTCTTGAGAATGCAAATGTCTAAGGGGACACAGATCTCACTTACTAATAGATGGTCTGTGCGATTGTTGCCTACACCATAGCATTAAAAAAAACATACAAAGTAATTTTCTGACGTGTCTTGAAATGGGCATTTTAAGATCACATTAATTCGACCCTCAGATTCAGATTGGATGCTTTTACTAAAGCGTTCTTCTTTACAGTATTATGTATATCAACAGACAAACAATCACTTTCGCATGTTTCTAATGAAATGAGTCACAATTATAAATAACACTTTAATCACTGAGTGCAGACCTTGAGTGTGCACTGGAGTCACGTAATAAGTATACGGCAGTGATTATCCAACTTTACTTTGTGGAGGATAATGATTTACCTGCTTGTAAAGAGATGTAGATCTTTATAATTAACAGTCTACATTTATCGACGTGACTTAACGAACCTAGCGGTCCTGCGTCGCTGTTGTCTAACGCACTCGCAAACGCATCTATTCAGAATCGATATTTATGATCGATAGATAGGCAGTAAAACCGATATTTATGGGTAGGTTAAATTTAGAAAAAAATAAAAATATGCAAAACATACATCGCTAACTTGGGGGGTTATTTTTTAGGGTTCCGTAGCCAAATGGCAAAAAACGGAACCCTTATAGATTCGTCATGTCTGTCCGTCTGTCCGTCCGTATGTCACAGCCACTTTATTCCGTAACTATAAGAGCTATACTGTGGAAACTTGGTAAGTAGATGTATTCGGTGAACCGCATTAAGATTTTCATACAAAAATAGAAAAAAAACAATAAATTTTTGGGGTTCCCCATACTTAGAACTGAAACTCAAAAATTTTTTTTTCATCAAACTCATACGTGTGGGGTATCTATGGATAGGTATTCAAAAATGATATTGAGGTTTCTATTATAATTTTTTTCTAAACTGAATAGTTTGCGCGAGAGACGCTTCCAAAGTGGAAAAATGTGTGTCCCCCCCCCCGTAACTTCTAAAATAAGGGAATGATAAATGTAAAAATAATATATGATGTACATTACCATGCAAACTTCCACCGAAAATTGGTTTGAACGAGATCTAATAATTAGTTTTTTTTTAATACGTTATAAATCCTAAACCGCATTTTACCTTTCATTCAATCAACTCCAATATAATAAAGAATAAAGAAAAACATTTATTTAGATGTATAGTTGTACGGAACCCTACGTGCGCGAGTCCGACTCGCACTTGGCCGGTTTTTTATAGTTTGGTTAGGCAAAATGTTTACAAAAGTTTTTAAAAAGATGTTGATTCATTACATTTTATACATACATACATACATACCTTCACGCCTTCATTCCCCGAGTGGGGTAGGCAGAGCTACAGAATTACCAACAACTCCAAAAACTTGTTGATAACTTTGTAACCACAATTTGCACAATTAGGCTAAGATGTTTAACAGTGTATATTAGTGACAGGTAGCAAGCCCAACGCCTAACAGTACTACAAGCCTTTATTCCCTTAGTCGCCTCTTACGACATCCACGGGGAGACATGGAGTGGCACTATTCTAAGCCGGCAACCACACGGCATTTTTATATTTTTTTATTTTAAATCATAATGATGAAGTACCAATCGATGAACATTTAGACTTATAGTCAAATTAGTTAGAATAAGTACGTCATGTAAGTTTGCTTTTACTTTTATTTAATTACCGAGAAGAGTAAATAGGTGAGTTACCTGACGCCGGCGCCCGCGCCGCTACGACATCAGCCAGTGGTCTTCAACATTTTTACTATGTATGGTATTTTTTTTTTATAAAAATGACATATCATATCGGAAAAGTCGTTGCAATTCATAGTAGACGAAATTAGTTTTCTGTCTCAATTGTCAATTGTTAAATATTTTTCGAAAATATCTAAGAAAACATGCAAGTTATTTAATTTGGAATATCATGCGTTTCTTCAATCCGCAATAGCGTACATGCTACAAATTCAAATTGAAAAGAAATGCATATGTTGGTAGACTACATTTACTTAGCAACTTTGATGTCACAACTTAGGATACAGAAAAAAAAAAACTACGCAGTACATCGTAATCTAAACACGGACTCGCTAATCGACTATGTTTTAATCACTCGCTCGTGCTCACCCGCATATTTATTTGAATAAATATTAAAATTAAACACGGAAATTATACTTTTGGTTTTGTTTGGTTTATCTCACCAGAATAAAAAAGACAGAGACAAAAAAAACATCAAATGTTGCCAACTCCTGCGTAAAGCATCCGTTATCAGCTACATATCTACACTTGACACATATACATTATATTTGTTTAATATATGTTACGTACCGAGCCAACAATCATTTATCGTGACAGAGTGTTTTGCATGCTCGTGACTGTAGCGAATCCAAGTTTTCATTGTGTGTGTTAGTATGTTAGTGCGTTATGTCATGGATAAGTTACAAGGATTTTAATATAGTTATTTACCTGTATTATTATGTCAATAGGTGAGCAAAACGGGTTGTGCGAAGTAGAACCAATAACTTAAAGTGGAAATCATTAATGTGAAGATTGTGAAACATGCCCTAGGTTAAATCAGTTTGTTTGTATTTGTACATACGTATGGGTCGTCATTTACGTTTTTTTTTTTCATTGGAAATTGAATCAGAATTAAAAAAGGCCACTAAGTACTAAGTGTTAAACTGTATCTTAGCTCTAGTTATATGTACTTTCACGATTCTTTAAAATTGTAGGTATATGAAAAAAAAAAAAAAACTGGAGTCAATTGCGGTGTCAGTTTATTTATTCATATTTATATAATATCGTGTCTTTCCTCAATCCTTATTATGCGTTTAACCACCTCGTCGTAAACTTAACATAAACTCGCTAATTAACTATATGTTAATCACTCGCACGTGCTCACCGACGTATTTAGTTAAATAAATATTTAATTAAACACTAAACACTCCGAATGTTGGCTATCTATGACAGATATTAGTTGTGACATTTTAAATAAAGATGGCGGGTAAAGAGTTCCAAATTTAAAAACACTTCAAACTGACAATTATGAACAACACTAAGAACGCATACACACAGTTGATGGTGTATAGGTTATCTACATACAGCAGTCACCATCATAAAAATAACAACGACAGACGACAAATGATATAGTACTCGACGACGCGACGCGCTGGCCTAGTTGGTTGTGACCCTGCCTACGAAGCTAGCGGTCCTGGGTTCAAATCCCGGTACGGGCAGATATTTGTGTGATGAGCGCGAATATTTGTTCCTGAGTCATGGATGTTTTCTATGTATTTGAGTATATATTTCTCTATATAAGTATTTATATCGTTGTCTTGTACCCATAGTACAAGCCTGGAGCTTAGTTTGGAACTAGGTCAATTGGTGTGACATTGTCCTCTGATATTTATTTATTATTTATTATTTACTATCAGCCCAATGGAACCCTGACTGCCCTGACCCACCATAGAACGGTGTCACAGTGACATTATAAAATAATTTGTTTCACACTTCTTACTCTCACTTCTTCGTTGGTGGGTCAGGATTAAATTGGGCTGATAGTACATTGCAAACTCTACGATTGTCTGAGCCTATGGCTAATAGACTACAATAGTAGTCAGTAAAACCGTATGACTTTTGACATGTTATCGTATGGTTTTGAAATCGGCTGCCATTACTATCAAGTGAATAAGAGCTATCGTAACGTTGACAATAACACATGTCAAAAGCAATATGGTTTTACCGAGTATAATACAGCCCCTGGGCTTTTTTTATGTATTTATAACGAATTGTCACCTGTCGAGCCACGGTAGTAAAGTTTGAAATTGTTGATTAGTTTTCTATATACGAGTACAATTCCCAACTTTCGTAGAGTACATAAAATATACTGTGTACTTTATTGATTAACTCATTCCATCACTCGTCGTGACGTATAAAATACATTTTGTCACACGGTTGCAGTTTGTCACACGTTTACAGTTTGTCACATATTGCTAGGTGGTTACTAGAGTGACGGAAAATTATCCGTCACTCCCCGGGTGATAGAATGGATGCCTACCTACACTAAAAAAAAATTGTCAACTAAGAGAGGTTTTATTTTAGTTTAAAAAAAAAACTTCATTATACCTATTAGTTATATCAACCAAAGCTGATAGTAACAACATAATTATTGATTGACTCATATCATATGGAGTCAAGACGCTTTAGAAAACGTTTCTCTACCTAGTCCGATTTTTACGATATTTAAGCACAAGCACAACAAAAAATATTTATTCATCTCCAGATTCACATTAAATAAATATCAACTATGTTGTATGAAATTTAGACAGACATTTAGATGTCCATGGTTAATGCATTTTTTTTTATACTGTGGACTACTTTTTTTATTCTGACACCACGAAATTGTAATTATTGTTTATATCAATACTATTAATTTCTGTCAACATTCAGTCAAATAGTCTTATTTCTTAACGAAGCTTGTCTTATCAATTGTCTGATTTTATATAAGCCATTTTGGAAAATACTTTTAGATCTAAGTACCTACCAGTTTTCCAAGCTGAAATACGGCAAAGTGTGCGATCTTATATTTTATAAACTTAGCTTCTTTCTTAACAATAACAATCTTTTTTGACGTGATAAAGTTTATTTTCAGTGTACGTACTATTATAGGAGGCGCCTTGTCTTCTGTAAGTTCTGTTACCAGGATCGCCAGGATCATATTTCAAACTGTAAATACCTAAATTGCGCCACGTTTTCAAAACCCCCTGAAACCTTGGTCGCTTCACGACTGTGTTGTTTGTCCACAAATTGGGCGAGCACGCGTGCGCCGGCGCGGACACGGCACGTTTCATTACGAAACCCGTGAAAATACATAAATTGAGACGTTTCAGAGGTTTGCATAAATTTGCCGGTCTGCGCTATCTGCGTTGACGATGTGATTTTAGTTTCTATATAGCCTATTTCTTGTCCCACTTGCTAGGTTAAAGCCTCATTTCTCCAGCCATCTCTTGTTCTGGCTAATACTGGCCAGTCTTATCGTCTCGCCATGTTATTTTTCGTCTCCCTCTACTCCGGCTGCAGTTACTCGTCGGAAGTTAGTTAACGGTAAATAAAAATGGCGAGATATTTAGGCCAGTTCGGATCGGTGTTCTCGAATTTAAAATATCTGTCTTTTTATAAAAGTCAAACTCTATTCAAGAAACTCAAGAGGCGAATCGTCTTACAAACACTGACAGTTCAAGATACTTGTATGTCAGTGTTTTATCAGGTACATTACCCTTTCTTATAATCTCAATCTTCTTCATTAATGGTTTTTAGTCTTTATTAACAAGGTTTATTTTGTCAATGTCGAGTTTTAGACAACCACCATGTACTAATTAAAGAAATAAGTCCATGGATATCACACGCGAGGATAATAGTTCGGTTAAAGAGTATATACTCTGGTGGATTAAACAAGCACATGCATGGGGTTACCTCCACGCGCTCCTGACTAGTCCCACCTCTTTCTTATATTCTAACCAAATAATCTGCAAACCAGTGTCGTGTTTGACACACTTCCAATGTTATACCTAAATTGAAACCTGAAGCAATCTCGTTGTAAGATAAAACGTGATAGGACATTTAGGAGGTTTTCTCTTTTAACAATCTCGGATTCCAAAACAGTTCCGTGTAGCAAATACTTATATATTTTTGTCAATTGTAATTGACATAAAAACTCAGGACACCCTGAGATTATTCTAATGTAACTAGGCTGATAAGAAGTTAATCTTAACACGTTGCACAACCATGAAGTTAATGAATATTTGTAATGTTGACAGGAGCAAAACAATGCTGTTATTACGATGACTATTCCATTACACGCAACAAATAAGCTAAGCATGGTTATTACCGCTGTCAACATCAACACTAGCATATATTTATGTTTAAATTTAAAGATTAAATAAATCATATAATCCGTATATGATAGGATCGTGTTTTTTAAGACCCATTTGAACTTGAATTTAGATCTTTTAAATGAAACCTTATCCTTTTTGTAGTAGAGGAAAAATTACTTTGAAGGTTGTTTGATTTTCACAAAGTTTATGTAATTTAAAATAATAAATATTTAAATGCGTCAGTGTCTGACCAATTAGAGGAAGCCACAAGAAAAATAAAGAATTGAAGAATAAGGAAGATGATATAACATTGAATTCCAATATAGTCTGCTTCATTGGAAGCATTAATTGCCGACACGCAGACAAAATAAACATCTATAGTAACGTTAGGAACGCTACGCGTATTAACTATGCGACACATAACGATAGCGAATTCTTTGCAACACGTCAATAAATCAACGCAAGTATTGCAAAATCAGAATCCATCAGGAATGCCGAGTGTTCCTATGTTATCTTATTATCTCAACTAAAAGATAAGCAAAGACCACAGTAATGTCTCAACCCACTTCGAGGTTGTAGTTACATTTCACCCGTATTGCTTTATGGCTAGTGTTTATTTTACTTATGATGGATATTGTTTTATGATTTTTGGCGTTACTTTGTTGTAAAACGTTTCACACGTTTGTCTACGTTTACAAGCACTAATATTTTCCTATAATAAGTATCGGTCGTGAATAGTGATGGGTCGTTACCGGTAATATTTCCAAAGCGAGTATTTTCCCAGTAATGTTACCAGTAATATTACCACTCACCGGAAATTTCAAGAAATATAGAAATAGATATTTTTTTTATTCCTTTTTGTATTTAACATAGCAATGTGGTCCTAGTATGCACCATTTCACAACCATAAAAAATGCATGGGATCCTTAAGGAAGTAAATTACCAATCTTACCAGTAATATACCCAAATATTACCGAGTATCTTACCAATGTTACTGGAAATATTTCTATGCTGTATTTTTTATTATTATCATTAAGTCCAGAAAAACACGTAAAAAAAAGCAAATCTTGTATAAATCATTATAATTTGGCATATTTTTGGCAAAAAAGTTACACATGTTTTTTTTTTTTCTCGGTAAAATGATGAAACATTTTACTTTTTGGTTTCATTGTCCCGTTTCGAGAACACTAATCGCCACGCCACTTCACATACGTATACGTTCACTCCGTTTCGTGGTAAGGGCAAAACGAATCCTATTGTTCCATTTAAGATAATTATTCTAAAGGAAAGAGACATAAGATTGTAAGTGTGAAAGAGAAAGAGATATATTTCAATGTTTTACTTAATAAAGTAACAAAAGAATCATCAAGTCTTATACGAATTGATGATTTCCTATCTTACTAGCTTTTGGTAATATTACCGGTAACATTGGAAAGTTACTGGTAATATTCCCAAATGGAAAAATACTGGTAACGAGAATATTACCAACGACCCATCACTAGTCGTGAATGATTCCGAATGTCCTTCCGGGACAAAATAATTGATGAAACAATTCTACTAGCATTCGCTGCGATCAAAAAAGGTCCACCAGGAAAAACGTACCTTTCAAATTGTGGAAGATTTTTTTCAAATATGTTCTGTGGTTCCGGAGATTATCTGACGGTTGATTTATTCCTAATTAGAAACTTTCCTAACTGGTCATATTCCTGATTCGTCATATTCCTAACTCGTCATACCGTGTACATATTATGTCTGTACAAACTTATTAGCCTCGTAAGGCCCACCATACTGAAAAATGGGAGTTATTAATCCTGTAAGCACGTGTTCGTCATTTTATTTGACTGTACAATGACCACTTAGGAATGTGACTAATCAGGAATATGACGACTTAGGAATATGTCCAGTAAGGAAAGTGTCGAATTAGGAATATGATATGACGAATCAGGAACAAATCTGGAGATTTAGATACCAACTGACAAAATTCGCACTCTTTCTTTATAATATTAATATAATTAGTAAGTATAAAATTGATAATCGACACTTCAACTTGGGATCCCTTTGCAACGCATATTTCTTTTTATTTTCGCATAATTTATTTTCGCATAGCGTCAATTTTGTAGACAAGGTATGGTTAGGGTAGGCTAGTTTTTTTGTAATAATTAAAATAAAACCGTTTCTTTTGTAAAAACCGTTTTCGCGTAAAAAAGTTATACGATCCAACATTGAACCTTTCAACTTACTCTAAGCAGAATTGTTCCTTTTTCTCGAACAAACGCATTTTTATTTATGCGTTATATACGAGTATCATCATCATCATGTCAGCCGAAAGACGTCCACTGCTGGACATAGGCCTCCCCCAAGGCTCTCTATTCAGGCCGATCTTGTGCTTTTTGCATCCACCGCGTTCTCGCAGTACTAGTACTAGCTTTAATCATTGTCCGAGATCCAAGGTAAAGATTTTGCTTTCGCTCCTAAAATCCCACTCTATTTGAGCCATATTTTCAAACGCTACAAAGGTAAATAGCATTGTTATTAGGCGACTTCAACGAGAATATCGTTGTATGTTGCGACGGCCGTTAGTCTATTACGAAAACATGAATATTGATCAATTATTGTCACCGAGTGTACAGAGTTATCGGCCGCGTCGCGTGCGCAGAGATGAGGTTACTTAACGACGATTCGATACGACTCATTATCATCGGTCAAATGTGCATACAGGGCTTCTGCAAAATTGTTAAATGACACAGTTTGAGGTTCAGGTTATGTAATCAAACAACACTAAAAATATAATATTTTTTTTAATTATAATTTGTGCGACGTAGCACTTTTTTTTTTTTTTCATGGCATAGGAAGGCATAGGCAGGCCACCTGATGGTAAGTGGAAACTGTGACCCATAGACATTCGTATTCACAAGACTACAAATGCATTGCCAACTCTGAGGACTAAGATGGAATGCCTCTATGCTAGTCATTTCACCGGCTGTCTTATCCCCAAATCGGAACACATCAATGCGAACACTGCTGCTTGGCGATAAGTCTTTTAAGTACTACGAAAATGTACTTTGAGAAATTACCTTTATTGCCATACTTAAGTACCGTAAAACCTGGTAACTATGGTCCAGTACTTCAACTGTGGTCCAGGTCTAATTTCTTTAATTCCTCATAGATTACTTAAGTATAAGAATTTTATGCCGTGTGAGTGCCGGCTTAGAATTGTGCCACTCCATGTCTTCCCGTGGAAGTCGTAAGAGGCGACTAAGGGAATAAAGGGTTGTAGTACTGTTAGGCGATGGGCTTGCAACCTGTCACTAATACACTGGTAAACATCTTAGCCTGTTTGTGCAAAATGTGGTTACAGAATTATCAACAACTTATTTAAGAGTGCTTGGTAATTCTGTAGCTCTGCCTACCCCACTCTGGGAATGAAGGCGTGAGTTTATGTATGTATGTAAGAATTTTAAAACTTTAGTCAACAAGAAATGTCTATAAAACAACACGTTTCCTTAACTAAAGATAATGGGAACTTGTACTTTTGGTCATTGATTTTGGACCATACTTGGAAGATTTTGGACCATAGTTACCAGGTTTTACTGTACACTAATTGCATTGGAAGCGGTCAGCAATGAGACGCAAAATGATTTAAGTTTTGTGTTTTAAGAAACAAATAAACAATGAGAAAATATTCGAGTAGCACTACACTTTAGCTTAGCCTCCTGTGAAACAGTGTTATAAAATCTACATAGTAAGGGCAACAAAGTTAAACTATTTCCAAAGATAATTCTCTTATTCGAAAATACTTGAAAAAATTGTAAATGAGAGTGCTAGAACAAAAGTTAATAAACCTTGTCATAATAATAATAAAATATAAAATAGGCTGTATTAGATTTAGTGACAAGTTACTTGTTCTTTGAACTTATAATTTCGATTTTTATTAAATAGGAAGGCTGATTTTTCCTAAACGGCCTAACCTAACAGGAATTAGGTATGATACTATAGATAAACGTTATATGTATATACATAAACACATTATAAATTTATAAAACCCCTATTTTCGCATCAGGGGGTTAAAATTAGTCCTAAAACCATTAAATGAGGAAGAACTTTAATAATCAATACTTCAATTATTAGTATGATCATTATGATCAAGGACGAACGATTGACAAGCTTCATGGAATCCTAGAGGTACGCACGCGTAACAATGACGCCGCCAAGGTTGTCAACTCGCAATTAGACCTAATTTACTTGTTTACTAATGATTCCCTTCCAACCTGCGCTTTTGACGCTATTAATATTCCCACGGATCGTTTCAATAGGGCATCCCCTAGCAACAGTAGCAACGCATAAATCTTTTCGCATAATGTAGGATCCTTACGCATAAAATCCTTTGCATAACATCTTTTTAGGCTAAAATTTTAGTATTAAATAAACTTGTATTGTGTAGATTACTTTAGGTTAGGTTAGTTTACCTACCTAGTTTGGTTTAGTTTCTTATAATAATTAAAATAAAACCGTTTTTATTGTAAAAACCGTGTTAAATAAGGTCATGTAGTAAGTACCCTGGCCGAAAATTATTCGTTTCTCAGATATTTGAGATTTAAGTTTTTTTTCGAAATTGCGGATGAAGCTCGGAAAAAAAATGCTATTTTTTAATGCTCTTTAATGTATTTTCTGAAACCTTAACTGTCAGCGATTTAATGTAATGACAAAAAACATAAACTCACGCTGTCATTCCCAAAGTGGGGTAGGCAGAGCTAAAGAATTACCAACAACTTTTAAGACTTGTTGATAATTCTGTAACCACACTTTGCACAATTAGGCTAAGATGTTTACAAGTGTATTAGTGACAGGTTGCAAGCCCATCGCCAAACAGTACTACAAGCCTTTTTTCCCTTAGTCGCCTCTTACGACATCCACAGGAAGAAATGGAGTGGTACTATTCTAACCCGGCAACCACACGGGGGGTTTAATGACAAAAAATAAACACATAATGCTACATTTCAAGTTATTTAATAAAACACACACACACACACCTTCACGCCTTCATTCCCAGAGTGGGGTAGGCATAGCTACAGAATTACCAACAACTCTAAAAACTTGTAAAACTAAAAAAAAAAAAAAAACTCCAATAAAAATAATCAGAAAAGTAATTATCTTATTAAGAAAGAGTGTTTTTTTTTAAAAAATCATTTGTATTACACGCAGCGTACAAATTGCTGGAAAAAAATCCTTGGTTTACTTGCTATCTAATGAGGTGCAATATTTAACAAAAAATAGGTATTCAAATTAATTAAGTACTAATAAGTACATACACTAAGAAGTACACTTTTTATGAACGTCGTTTGTATGGTTTCGTACCTCCTCAGAAATCAGTAGTTATCTTCAATTGCATACTTCAATGATTTCTGAGGAGTTCATACCATACAAACGACGTTCATAAAAAGTTCTGTTTATGCTGAGAGAAAAGGACAGAGCTATAAAAACTGCTATAACTCTGTCCTTTACGTTCAACGTTAAATGAACTGCATAGCTAGGTCATAATAACCCCAGTGCTCTCTTCGCCCGCTATGTTGTTTTAGCCATGTTCATCGTCCTGAAGGTTATATTTCAGTAAATATTTTATTTAGACACTAACATAATACACAGAGTAAGTAGAAACTAAGTTAATGGTAGTCCTTCCGTATAAGCACGTGGCTTTGCGCGTAATAGAATTATTTTCGGATTCAACAAAAAATGGGGTTTCACGTCACTTTTGTTTTTATGGTTCCTAAAGTTATCTCGTTTTTATAGCGTACAAGTAATTACATGTTTGAGATTATTCACCGTCGTCATTTTATCTTCTTTATCATACACTTCATTTATGTATCTCTTTTTATTGTTTCGTGCCGTTTGGAGGCAGGATCTTCTTAAAACATAATAATATGTCATCTACCACAGACTATAGATATACTCCATGTCATCTACGTATCCGTCTTTTTCTAAAAGCACTTGAATGCTATATGATCTTAAAAATACTTCTCATGTACTTTATACCAAGTATGCATTCAATTTAATTCTTATTTGTCTGAATAATTGTTAATACCTTGAACAGTTGCCCCTAAATTTCATTGTTGTTATCATAATTATCAATTTTTTCTAGCGCATTTTTGGAAAAAATGAAAAGTTATGTGATTATTATGATTCAGACCCAAGATATACCTATTAGGACGACAATAATGCAGTCGCATTTGGAATGCATCATAGATAGCGATGGGCAATTTCGGAAACATTTCATATATTTCCTTAAAGGTGAAATATTTCATCTGTTAAAAATTACAGAAATGTTTCTGAAAGGCTTGTAGTACTCTTAGGCGATGGGCTTGCTACCTGTCACTAATATACACTGTTGAAACATCTTAGCCTAATTGTGCAAATTGTGGTTACAGAGTTATCAACAAGTTTTTGGAGTTGTTGGTAATTCTGTAGCTCTGCCTAGCCCACTCTGGGAATGAAGGCGTGAAGGTATGTATGTATGTATGTATGTTTCTGAAAGAAATGTTACCGTATAAATTTTATGTCAAATTTCAGTTACTTCTAACATCAGTAGAGCGAATAGTGATTCGAAAATTCGACAATAAGTGACAATAACCGCGTGGTCAAGGGGTAGCTGTGCCCGTTTGATTCACAACGTACTGAAGTGCAAAAACACATGAAGCCAAGCAATTTTTTCAAAAATCTGCTATTTGTTTTACTTGATATATACAGTGTTGCTAGTGATGAACGATTTGTGAAACATTAAAAAACTTTCCTTAACTGCGAAAATTACAGCTTCTGAAAGTTACATAATTTGATGGAAACTACTCTGACACAAGTAAATTTCATTTAAATTTCATGAAACTTTTCCGTTACTTACGTAACATTACAAAACTTTAATAGTTTTCAGAAATTAAACGATTTCACTTCGGTAACTTTCAGAATGTTGCGTGAAATTTTAGGTGAAAGTTTCACTTTTGAAACTTACAAGCCGCCCATCACTGATCATAGACGATCCTACGACGTCAAGCATAATATAGTAAATATAACTTCTTCAAGCTCAAGGCAAACGAACAATAACCTTCAAAGAAATCATTACGTTTTTGTACATATATGGTGATTATTTAGAATATTTTCCTCAAGTAACTAACGAAAACCCGCTATGACAATAACAACAAGCATTCGACGGTACAAGAAAGTCCTAAGTCCTCCAAACTTCGTACCGAACTCTGCGTTTTCGACTTTAAGCTCAGCACGGCCGTTCCCATGGTGAAGTTAACCACTATCTGTCGCTATCAGCGATTGCGTGTGATAATGGTGCTGCCTTCAGTACCGCGTCGACGCCCGTCGCTGTCTGACGTATCGCTCAAACTTACAACGTAACTTCTACAACTTTCGTGACGTAAAACTTAAAACCAAAGCCTTGCGCTACAAATAAACAAGAGAAACTGATTTAAACCCTTATCTAAGTGATGTCGAATTTATAAGTAAGGTGTGGAGTGTTGTAGGCTTTATTGTAAGTTGTGTGATTGATGCCGGTGACTTTAAGTGGATCTGTGAAGATTTAGTGTTTTTCGTGAGGTTTTACAAGGTTTTTGGAATTTAGGTTAGGTTAGGCTGACTAAATGTGGAAGATGGTTTAAAACTAGATTTAAATTTGTGTTTAAGTTATTAAGCTTTTTAAAGGTAATAAACCTTTCGCATTTACGGCACTAATTAATTTAATTGCTGAAACACGATTTTGAAGGTTGTGGTAGATATTTAGTAGATATTTGACTTCAGTACAATACCATTTTCACCTTATTATCCGTAACCTTTTTTTACGTTTTTCGCTCATTAACACGTCAGAAAATCTACATTAAAATGCTTGCATGTATTTTCCATTATGAATTTACTTCTTTTTTTAGTTTATTGGTTACCTAACCCGCAACGTATTGAAATATTTTTACGCTCCACTAACTTGTCTTAAGATAAATTAAAACTGTGAAGGTCGCTTGTCAATGCGTCAAATTCATATGTAAATGAAAGTTTAAATAGTAAATAACTACATTTACGAAGCAGTACTTCTCTCTCATTTATTTAGTGATAGATAAGGAGAGATAAAGATAATTCTACAAAGTATAACGTATTAAATTTTCGACATTCGTTTGTTTTTTTGATCTGATACCGCCGCCGGTAGCATCAGATTTCGTTGCTAACAGTACTTATATCAAAAAGCTATAAGTTTTTATTATTGTTTCTTGAAATAAAAACTCAGCGCTGTTTACAATAAGGTCTAATTACGGTATAAAAATGACCGTCACTTATAAGACCGGTTTATTCGGGTATAAGTATTAAGCAATCGTTGCAGTACTAGTTTGTTTGCGTGCGTAAACATTGATTGAGTGCACATGCACTTAAGTTCACGCTTTCAACTCATAGATGTCGTAGTTTTCAACGTCAAATCTATTTTAATTGTGATTGGATACTTCGTTTCGCGCCTGTTCCTGATTGGCTGAATTGCTAGCAAGGTTATTTTAGAGATTTACGTTCTTGAAACGGCATGTAGTTTTTGTTAATTTGTCTCCATTGTTGCCTCCTAAAAGGTGTAAATAAAATACTATAGAATTAAAGCTATTAAAGAATCATCAAACACCGTTTTACAATACGGAAGACTTTTTTTAGGCACTTTGTTTTTTACTTTGCGAAGACAATAAGTTTTTCAGTGTTATCGAGGCTTTTTTGTTTCGGCTTCGTGTCATTTGAATCCTGTGTTTTCTACTGATGCAAATATAATTTGGGATTTACGTAAATATACGAAATATAATAAATGGTAATAATTAATATCATATCTGCACATTTTCGACTAGCATGCTCGTAGCTTTATAATCTAAATAACAAAACACCCGATTTGCTGACGAGTGAGTTAAGTAAAAAAAAAACAGTACTATGAATATTAGACAACGATAAACTTAATTATATAAAGAAATACATACTTAAATATATAGACAACATCAAAGACTCAGGAACAAATACTCGCGCTCATCACACAAATATATTACCGGGACAGCTAGCTTAGTGGGCAGGGTACCTACCACCTAAGTTAACGTGTCGTTAACACAACAAAGTTAGAACTTCATCATAACCTAAAAAATACTACGCACTTACATTAGCTTAAGATCAGTTTGGTGAATTGAATTATAAAGGCTTCCACACATCACTTCGCGATTGCCCACTGCTTAAGAAATCTTGCGGCTGCTCTAAAACTGCTCCTAGACCAACGCTCGATGCATCGCGCATTACTCGAGTTAGATCTTAGAATTTAATATTGTGTGTTTTAAAGCGTTCCTAACGCCAAATAAAATATTTAATAGCCAATAGAAAAATCTTCCGTCTTTTGCAATCACATTAAATATATTTAGACATTGCAATATAGAGAACTGTAGAAAAGTACAAAAGTAGTAGATACGTAAAAATGAGGTTAAACACTGAAAAATTACTCTCCTGTGAACTATGGCTGCCCGATGACGCCGCCCCACTAATTACTGGGGTAGGTACCTAAACTTTTGTGCACAAATCACACCAATTTGGGGACAATTGGCTCGTCGAGGCCAGTTATGATGTAACCGGTGGGTAATATTGGACAGTTAGTTCGGTTGTTAAAACGCTTTGGGTCCTTGAACCGATTTTTTTAGTCGCGCGACAATCGTTTGCGATTATAGGTTGGAGACGTGAAGTTTGTGAAGCGACTTTATAAAAAACGGGTTTCGTTTTTATCCGATACGGATTTACTACTTAGAGATGTTCCTTATATTAAATTAAACACAATAAAGTCACATTTAACACGTCTCTGAAGTTAGCTGTGTAATGTTGGTGCAAATCATCAATATCATCATCATCTGGACAAGAAGCCATATACTAATGAACACATGCCACCCCTTATGATCGCTGATACAAACCACATACATACATACCTTCACGCCTGTAATCCCAGAGTGGGGAAGGAAGAGCTACAGAATTACAACTTCAAAAAGTTGTTGACAATTCAGTAACCACAATTTGCACTAATAGGCTAAAATGTTTACCAGCGTATTAGTGACAGGTTGCAAGCCCATCGCCTAACAGTACTACAAGCCTATATTCCCTTAGTCGCTTCTTATGACATCCACGGGAAGACATGGAGTGGCACTATTCTAACCCGGCAACCACACAAACCATCTTCAGAGATAAGCGAATAAAAGAGAAAAAGATAAAAGATGTTTATTCAGTAAATAAATTTCAGCAATATGCAATATAACTAAATACCTTTCAATAATTTAATAGGTTTGCAAACTGAATTTTACTGCGTTTCAGTTTTCGGATACTTAGAGTCTAGGTTATCCGAACTCCTTCCGATCAATCTTTCTTATCAAATCTTGTAAGCTTATCAAAAAGTAAAACTGTTATGTTAAGACCGATCTGGCAAAATATCTTAACACGATTAGGTTTAAAAATTTGCTGTAGAACAGTCATATTTTAAATAGCAATATGATTTTTACTTAATTCTATAATAAACAATATTGCTAGCCTGTTTTTGTGTCCCACTCCTGGGCAATTCTATTATAATTAATAAAAATCAAACAAGCATAAATAAAGTACGTACACATAATAAAACTACTGATAGAGGTTTCGACAGATAAGACCAAAGTAAGTCGTAAATACTAAACCCATAATCTATATCCGTTTCCATGAAGAACGTCTTTAATTCCAATAGTTCAAACCATACCAAATATAAATTTAGCAACATGATTAATTTAAAAATATTTACTATTTATCCTAGGTATGCGGGTTTCGATGACAATAAAATAATATGATATCTAGTTAAAATTATGGCCATAGGAACTTCATCATAGGAGTGCCTAGATCTGGTGAGCTTGATTTCGTTTGATCCGTCTCCTAATCAAGGCTTCAAGCCTCCTCGAAGGAAACCAGTTAGCCAAGCTGGTCTAAGTTGGCTCTCATTCAGATGAGAGTGATAATCTGGTGATTACTCTATAACCAGGAGTTCAGGAATTGGAAACGACCCTGCTCCAAATACGGCGGAATAAAAATGGATTTATCATCAGTGTGGACAGGAACAGGAGAGTCGACCGCAAAATTTGGTCTAAAAATAATCAATTCAAAAGTAACAACACAGCGAATTATTTTTAACGTTATGTATATTGGTGTGTTTTAGGTATATTTTTCTTTACAAAAATTACGCGATTTTATATTTCAGTAGCCCATTTTGTGACGAGGTCACCCCGGTGATTTATCACCGACAATCACTGAAGCCCTATCACCAACACCGACAGATTTCAACTTATCGTAATCAGCTGATAACAACGCAACTGCTAGCGCCTTTTAATCTTAAAGGCTATATTTTTATTGAAAATATCTATCGTGAGTAAAATTCCGTAGTTTTTATGAGTACCTACGCCTACGAAATTGAACGCTACTAGGGAGGGTATTGTTTCTTTTTCTTCAAATAATTCTAGCAAAAAGCAAGCTGTAAAAAACCTAACTGTTGCAAACCAACTTAAAATAGGTATAAATCCTTAATGATCATTCAAAATGATGAAAGAAACCTAAGGTTAATTTTTAAATACCTATTTAATGACACCCCATTTGTCATAGTACAGGCGCTTTTTTTTTTTTGTACAAATCGTCTGGTTGCCGCCATATTGAATTTTGAATACAGTCATATCTGTAGTGACACTCACAAGATTAAGAAAAATGTATTGACATAAGAATCATCAAAATCGGTCCACGCGTTTAGTTTCTAGAGCGCCACAAAGGAACAAACATACATATATAGATAAACACATTGCCCTCCAGCGGTCGGGTAAAAATGGGCTAACACCTACTGTAAGAGGAGGTACGAGTACTCGTATAACTTGTTTACGTATTTTACTGTCCTTTGGTTTGTATTTGATGAGACGAGTTGTACAGTCAGCATCATATAGTACGTAGCAGTCAAGATCACCAAATTGTTGGAAACATCCAGAATACTCATTAACATCGACGCAGCCTAAGTAATCAAATTGTTCAGGTCATCCACAGTGCTCAAATATTCCGGAGCACACACAACGGCATTACTTGATTACATTCAAGACACCGCTCGTACCGTCACAACCACACCACCGCTGGTATCGTAGCATCCGAAGTAACCAAAAGTACGGAACACAATAGAAAAGTGAGCTTTATTTCAAATTATATAAGATTTTATTTTATTTTATTTCGGTTTAATGAATTATGTTACTCAAATTGAAATTGATTACCTGCGTCAGTCTGTAAGGATTTTCTTTTTAAATATAGCTTGAATTTTGCCAGTATGTAAAATTAACAAATAGTTTTTATTACCGTTCAGATAACTTATTGCTCGGATTATATTGAAAGAGGATTTGACCATTGAACCGTATACGACACGTAATTAAGTCCATTTACCTAATCTGTTGTGTTTCGTACTTTTGGTTACTTCGGGTACTACGATACCAGCGGCGGTGTGGTTGTGACGGTACGAGCGGTGTCTTGGATGTAATCAAGTATTTGCCGTTGTGTGTGCTCCGGAATATTTTAGCACTGTGGATGACCTGAACAATTTGATTACTTAGGCTGCGTCGATGTTAATGAGTATTTTGGATGTTTCCAACTATTTGGTGATCTTGACTGCTACGTACTATATGATGCTGACTGTACTTGGTTGGATGAAAAGTTAGTGATCAGCGGGGTTGTTATGACAAAGCTATGCAGTTCAGTTAACGCTGAGAGAAAAGAACAGAGTTATATAACTGCTATAGCTCTGTCCTTTACGCTTACCGTAAAATGAGCTGCATAGTTACGTCATAAATTGTCATAATAACCCCCAGATATGATAATGTGAACTCAGGCCTTTACCTGGCAGTGGGACACAGACTCTTCGGACAGGGTAAAAAAGTAGTCCGTTGGGGGAATAGTTGCATGCAGGTTTGGAAGAATTCGAACTGTGAAATAAAATATGACCACAAAATTCTGAACCTAGGCAATACTCATTATTGTTATTCAGAATCAACAGTAGACGCATTTTGGTGGATACGCTGAGGATTATAGTGATTATGACGATGATTTGAGGGTGCAAAATAATAAATAGGGAATAAATAACACGCTTCGTATCAATAATTTGGTTTCTTTGAATGCACACGGCGGTTTTGAAGTAGCGAAACGTGACTAAGCCTCGAGTACTGGCGTTACTTAACTCTGGCTTTACGTACGTTGCGAACTATCTAGTCTGAGAGGGCACTTATAGGCTTAAATTCCTACAAAATAACATGTAAGTCTCATTATAATCATTATCTTTTGTATGATTACATCAACTTAGTTGTACACGAGTTGAAAATTGTCTTTTGGTCGTTGTAAATATAACACAAATCTCACGTATGCTTCCTCTTTCTATGAAAATCGCCTATTACTAAGCAAGAGTTGACATCCAATCATCAAAAACTACTTGAAAAGATATGAAAAATGACTTGTGGGAGGACCTTGTGCAGGGTCCGTCCGGGTTGGTGCCACCATCTTATCCATTAACATACCGCCAAGCAGCAGTGTTTGCATTGTTGTGTTCCGGTTTGGGGATAAGACAGCCGGTGAAATGACTAGCATAGAGGCATTCCATCTTAGTCCTCAGGGTTGGCAGTGCATTTGCAGTCTTGTGAATGCGAATGTCTATGGGTCACAGTTTCCACTTACCATCAGGTGGCCTGTGTGCTCGATTGCCTTCCTTGACATAAAAAATACCGACAATACAAAACTAAAAGACAACTTGAATGTTTTTTCTTGAAGATTTTACAAAATTAGAGCATAAAATCGATATTCTAGCAACAATAAAGACAAACGACGCACGCGCATCGCGCATTACATTTTCGAAACAATAGTAGTAGGTCAAGTGACATTTGCCTGGATACCGCTGAGCTCTCTGACGGTGTTATCTGACAGGTTAGGCTGTTTATTTGTTCATTATCAATATTTCCTAACGTATCCAGTGCCAGGCTTTCATGATTCTTCACAAGGAGGACCCGATATTGCACTGTTGGTACTGAAGGCATTTACTTATTATTTCATCAGTGGCGCCAAGCCGCTATCGTATCTATTAATAAGTAATTCTTCCACCACACACAAGCTTGTTTCTAAGTCAAAAATGACATTTGTAGGCAAATTTTACGAATGTCCCTCTCATTAACTTTACTAAAAATTAACGGGTCCACCGAAGTGCGAGTCCGACTTGATACTGGTCGATTTTTAGTATTCTACTCTGAGTTTCTGGAAATTATGGCAATATATATGTAGCTTTCATTAAGCTGTAAGCTTTCATGCAACTACTGAGAGCATGAGTGTGATGCTCAGATAAATCTTGTGATTTTCGAAGAACTGTTAGTCTTGCTACTGTAGTGTATTGACATCATCATTCTACAATTACAAGGTTCTAATGGTTGGTTTAATTCATATGACTGACTGCTTGTTTCACAATCAAATTATTAGAAATTAAACGTTGAGGAGGTAAAATATGCTTCACTTTTACTCTCACTTTAAAGAAAACGTTCAATAGGCAGACGTGCTTAGTGTCAGCAGTTACAAAAAGGAAAAGAAATTCCAATGACTAAAGAAGAAGCACTCTTCTTTGTTGTGGTTTTAATTTAATACCTCTTTCACTAGTGTTAGGTACTCCACTCATTTGATAACTTACCTTCTTTTCCTTATGTGTAATTAGTTTTTCCCAGTTTGGTTTGGTTTTATTTATACTGAAAGGCTGACTACTTGTTAGTGGTTTTGATTGAGAAACATTAATAGTTCATAGAAACTACGTGTCAATTTATTGTTCTCACTTTTGACATACGAGTTCTGCACATATCGATTAAGATTAAACTCGTACCAATATACTTGTCGATAAAAACTATACATTCAAATACGTTACGTAGCTCTTAAGACTTTGAACCAAAGTTTTTCTCATTTATGTACGCTTTGCTAACTTGTTTTTCGAGACAACATTGAGTCTCAAATCAGAGCTACAAAAACATGACAAAGTATCCGAACGTTAAGTGGTGTTGTCATGTTTAATTCTCCGAAGCCCCGAACAAGGTAGTGCACACAGCAAGTGTAAACAAGCATGTCTACCGAAAAACTGATTATCTTAGCAAAATATACTTACCTGCTAGCCGTCCGTCAAACAGAAACAGAGATAGAGAAATTAGGTAAGAGACTGGAGACATATCAGAGAAATCTATAATCGTACAAGGAAGATGAGAGAAGTGATCGTTGTTAAGCCTTTTTGATGGAAAAATAAATAGGTTTAACCAAACCACTGTGACGTAATGTATCTGTACCTATCAAAAATCTTGTCGCATTCTTTTGGTTGGTCGTGCATGACGTTCAATTATAACTGGGTGACACTGCTGAGAGAGGCGTTCGAAACACTTTAACGACCTAAATTCTTGACAAATCCGTCTTAAAATTCAAAAGTAGCCTCTATGTAACTTTGCATTTTCCTTCAATGCTCTATATCTCTAACACATTACATTTAGCACATCCTCATTCGTGCACAATATGGCACAATGCTTCTCCTTGTCACAGGGTATTACAAATATTACAGTCTTCAGCTTCACGACTCGCTCTGCTGTATGGTTCACCATTAACTACATTGTTAGCTCCATTATCTTCGGCCATGTTTTTCTCAAAGTTATTGTTCTCTTTAAGATTTATAACGTCTTTTGTCAACTTAGTTTTAGTTCGTTTCAGTGACAATGTCCGTGTAATTGAGATTGGTTTTGATTTTTTTTACGTTCGATTTCTATTAGGACGTATGGAGCCTATGAATGCTAAAGTTAAAAACCACTTTACAAACCTCCATTTTATAATTGCTACGTTTGTAATAGTTTGTAGGCTGTGATCATAGGTTGATAAATTTTAAGATAAAATGGCGCAATTTATGCTTTAATTTGTGATATTTCAAGATTTTCATCAAAAATCGTCATCGTCTTAATCGACCCGTTGAATGATTTAAAAATTTTATCAAATTGTTTGATGACAAACGTCAGGATTTCACAATCACATCCGCAATGATGTCGTATAAATTTATTGATTACCTATTTATTACTTTTTAATTACACCATTCATAAAGCCCATTCAAAAATAAATAGACAGTCGGCCTTGCTTTGCTCCAGTTTATGAGTTTTCTTTAAAACCCGTACATAAATCAGAAATTATTATACAATAACAACATTAAATAAATAAATAAACACCAGGGGACAGTTACACAAATTAACCTAGTCCCAAACTAAGCTGTAAGCTTGTACTATGGGTACTAAACTTGGAAACCTAATTAGATTCCAATATACGTCAAAAAAACTACCAAAGATGGCGAAATGTCAGTTACAGGTGTCATCATCATTGTGACGTTTCAGGAAAAACCAACCTTTTGGTACAATAATTATGTTAAAATGAAACAATATAAGTTATTTCCACAATATGATAAATGTCAAAATAATAACGAAATGAAACAACAAAAACTTAACGGAAAACAAAAACTTAACAATGGAAATCACCACGGGGCAAATAGGTACAGAAAACATTCGAGCTATCCAAAATTCCAAACTTCAGATGTCGAATGAAGTGACAATAGATGTTATGGCCGCCACAGAACCACCATGTCCACCATAAAGGTTACCACACATGATCAACTGATAATTTTTTGAAGACTTAAAGATTTTTTGAAGATTTCGGTCAAGTTTTGAAGACGTACGTAAAAATATGATTGATTTTTTTTCCTAAAAATGTAATCGCACATAATGAGAATAATAATTGGTACCAAATGTTATTAAACCCTGAGTTATTGCCATTGTTATTTAAACTTTTCTCCTATAAAACAATTTAATTAAATATCTTTTTTTGCGACGAGTATTTAAATAAGATTGTTTATTTAAGAAGGAAAATTAAATGTTGCCTTTAATATTATAAATAAAATAAACAGCTACCGTAACCTCGGGGTACTTTAACCCTAGGAGGTTACATTGCCCACCCTTAAAAGTATAACTATTTCAGTGGTAATCATCTTAAATTGTTAAAATAATTTTAGAACTATGTAAGTAGCTTGATTCTGATGTAACATTTAATGGAATAATTAAATTTTAACGATGGTTTTTAGGGTTGGCAATGTTATCCCCTAGGGCTATAGTAACCCGAGGTTACGTTACCTATAACATTTACAGAAGTGAAAATTTACCGGTCCACCTAATATGTCATTTTAATGGCAACACTTTTTTGACGTATGTTGGAATCTAATTAGGTTTTTTAGTATAGACAACAATAATCTTACATAAATAGAGAAATATCTACCGGAAAATTATAACTGATGGAGAAAACCGCATCGAAATCCATCGTGTGGTTTAGGAGGAATTAGCCAATACACAGACAGACAGACTGACGGTCGCGGCAAGTAACGAACGATAAAGCTACTTTTGACTTGTTAGTACTATGTCGTTAATTACTGCGGCAGAAATAGGTCAGTTTTTTTCTTATTTCTCGAAACTCACAAGCAAACAATAAAATGACGAATAGCGAAGGCTAGGTACCGTTGATAAAGTTTCATTCTGTGCAAAAGTACCAATTTAAATTGACCCAACAAGCAATATATATGATACCATAAATGAAATAGACAAAAAATATAGCAGGGAACTTTTCCTTGTAATTGATCTCTTCCTGCAAAGCCTTTGAGGAATTGAGAAATAATTCATGATAATGAATACTCAAAAAAGTACAAAAATAAAAGAAATAAAGAAAGATAACGATAACGATATGTTTTACAGGAAAAAGTTGCTAAGATATAGCTCTTATAAACCAAACAAGAATACTTACAAATCGATAATTGCGTCGTACAGATGTACTCACATTGCTGTCGTGGCATAGTCTTACATAACAAATGGAATAATTTTGAAGTTACAAAATTCAGAATTTACACGCCCCATTAATTATGTCCAAAGCTTCAATTATTACTGTCATTGATTCTTGTCTTATTTCCTATTCATCGCAAATATGCCAATTTAAGAGATACGTAAAATTGAAAAACTACGCATGAATTATTTTTTCCGGAAGTTACAGAGTTATGTACAGTGTTATCGACCGCATTAAAAATTATTCATTCATCAGAATTACCAACTCCTATTAAACTCATATCCTTTTTGTTTTGCACAGTCGGGAAAACTACAGTAAGAAAAAAAGTACTCCTAAGGAATATAATTAGTTTGAGACTTAGACATTCTTTAATTGGACTGGACGGATACATTGTTAGGTGTCCTTCAAACAAGAAAATCTAATCCATAAAATAGTGTTACAACATTGTTGTTAATTATCATAGATGCGCCAAACAGATGCCAAACAAAGGGCGGCTTGAGTTCTTACATAAATTTGCGTCGCAGACGTCGCAGTCCTCAAACAAACTCCGTCTTCGGTCTGTTATAAGTTATATCATCTAGAATGAAGGTCTTATCTCAAAATGCGCTTGTTACATAGAAAACCTCTTGCCTCTTCTGCCTTGTCTGCGTCGGTTTCGGACCTTTCTGCCCGTTTCCCTAAACATCCTTTCCCAGAACACCCGTTCCAAAATAACAGTTTCTTTAAATAATCAGTATGTCAAAACACCCGGTTCTCATAGCATCTGTATGCCAAAAGATGCGTTTCTCATGATACCCTTATGCCCAAAACTGTTTCCGACCCGTTTCTTCATCATCATCAGTATCATCTAAAACGGCATACTACCCGTATAACGTATTAAACCATCCATTGACGAAATAATCAAGTCTCTATATATCTTTTAAACTGTTTAAATTGCATTCATTTAATTACGTTGTTTCAATTTTATTATTTAATTATGTTCGTGTTTGGGTCACAGAAATGGGAACGGGTGTTTTGGGAAACAGATTATGTAGGAAACGGTAGTGACGGGAACGGTCATTTCGGGATAACGGCTTTTTGGGAAACGGATATCAAGCGAAACGTATCTTTTAGGAAATGCACATATGAAACACTTATATCGGGAAAAGGATGTTTTGGGGAAACGGACAGAACGGTCCGAAACCATTCCATATTCAATTTTTCCTAACCGTCCAAAAAGGAAAACGGATAAGGAAGGAGCTTTGTCTTATTTATAGAAAAATATTGTCAGATATTCTCTTTATTAGAAGTTGCTTCTTCGTAATTTTTCCATGTCGATAAAAATATTTTTGCTGCATCTCAAGAACAACAAGAGTATTTACAGAAATAATTTCTAGTTAAATCTCAATGGGCACTGAATAATGTTTATGAACTAGTTATTTCTTGTTTGGATTGGTTTTTGTTCGTTTCGAGTTTATCTAATTCTCCTAGCATCCTTGGTCGTGTCGCACTTCATCTCTAACAGATATTTCGAGAGTAACTAATCTATTTCTTTATTTACCTTGTTGCTTATCACTGAAATTGAAATGTGTACCGTCTCTGCTTTATTTGAATTTATCGTTAAGTTTGACCTTAGGATTTACTTCTTTTACTAAGATAATCGTTTCTACTAACAGTGTTTCTTCTGTTGTAATAACTCCAAAGGATTTAATGTCCTCATTAAGAGATTTACGGCATTGGTCATCATTGTCTGCGTTATACACGTCACTAGTAAATAGACTGTTTGAGTACGTATTTGTACGGAATTGTATTATAAACGTTAAGCTTTACCTGTTCGACTATTTAAAGTTGTGTGTCTAATAAATAGAGATTACAAGTATATGACGAGAAGGGTGACGCGCGGTGTAAGAATCAACTGGGCGGCCATTCGTAAATTTGTTTTTAATTTTAACGATACTTTAAGTTTTGTTGGTCCGATCTGCACGAAATTTCGTGAAAAGTTAGTCTCTTAATCGGTCAGAGTTACAGAGAAAGAGGGTAAATCGCAAGGTTTCGCGTGGATAAAACATTTTATCACTTTCCGGCTGGTACGTAAAGATAAAGGCGGCCATAATATGAGCCCTATGGCATACTTCTAGTAGTATAATATATGTAACGCGAGTACTTAATGTAAAAATACATGCAACATTTGTTTTACCTAGTAACGTAAATTACAATGATAACAACAAAATAATAAAGAAAGATAACTAAGCGGTACGAGTACGCAAAATAATTATGTCAAAATGATAAGACGAATCACGTTTTAGCTCGTGTCACTAATCTATGATAGTACTTAAAAGGTAAAAAGAGTTTTAGTGTAAAATGCTACGCAAACAAGCTTGTTTAATGACTAATAATCAGACAACTAAACACAAAGTTATCTCAGAGACAAGCAAACTGGTGGCTGACGCAAGTAACACACACTGACACAATAGTTAAATTCTTAAATTGCCAAAATCCTGAAACGACTGACGACGTTACCTAAATATTTGATATTTGAAATTGGTTGATAGTGTTATCATCAACTTAGCAATCAGGGACGTGTCACCATGCATCATCATTCATCATCCGAGATCTTGACGTGATTCTGAGACATGTGGCACATTGATAACACCTGTTACTACGTCGCCTACGATATGGTATTCTTCCAAATCTTACATAACAATATCTTCATTTAGATTTAGGTCTTCACCAACCTCAGTGCCTTCGGGTACGTCACAAATCAGAAAGGTACCTCGTGCAACATCAATTATTTCTCTATCTCCTAATTACGAGCTTAAAACGTCACCAGTGCATCAATCACCGTATCTTAATCCTATGTTATGTCTTGAAATTACTTAACAAAATCGACAACCTTATCAACAGTTTTATTTCCCTCAGTATCTACGAAAGAATTAAGCAGTATTAAGTAACCAGTGATTTGAAGTGAGTGATCAGTATTACAAGTGATATTTTTGGAAACATAATTGAATAAAGATGTGTATGAATAGTGGAAGTTAGTGAAAATGATTGTGAGGTGACGAAGGAAGCTGGCGGGGTGCGTCGCATACGAAAACATTCCACTACTAAAAATTGTGACCAAGGGCCCACTGGAACAGAGCAAGGACTTTTGCAAAATGACCAAGGGCCCTCGGAAAGTGAAGCTAGTCATTGTAGTCAACAACAAGAAAGAGTGAGTATTGAGCAGTTTATTTTTATAATGTGACCTATTGCCTGCGATCAGAAAGAGTCAGAACTAGGGATGGGCGATT
The DNA here is from genome assembly GCA_927399475.2 of Acleris emargana. Taxonomy (NCBI): domain Eukaryota; kingdom Metazoa; phylum Arthropoda; class Insecta; order Lepidoptera; family Tortricidae; genus Acleris; species Acleris emargana. The sequence goes on from OV656860.1 coordinate 6,575,974, forward strand.
TCTGAAACATTTCAAAACATTCCTTAACTGTGAAAATTACAGCTTCTGTAAGTTACGTTATTAGATGGAAATAATTCTGACACGAGTAAATTTCATTTACATTTCATGAAAAGTTTCCTTTACTTACGTTACACTACAACTCTTTAGTAATTTTCAGAAATTAAACGATATCACTTTGGTAACTTTCAGAATTTTGCATGAAATTTTAGGTGAAACTTTCATTTTTGAAACTTTCAAAATATTGCAGAAATTTAAGTGTAATTTTAACTTTTGAAACTTACCAGCCGCCCATCACTAGTCAGAACTCGTATTATACTCGATTAAAAATGGAAGGAAGAATTCCAAATCTTTAAACATTGATTTGGCACAAGTACTTTTTCGTGGACTGACAATATTTGAAACTATATATTTGACTCGGGACCGTATGCAATAGGTTAAAAAATCATTTTAGGTTTTTTTTACTCGCGGTTAATCTAATCCTCTGGTATGATTATTGTCTTAACAAATGTTCTCTCTGAGTCCTGTAAGTCTACATGTTACAATTTATCTAATTTTTTTTCTATAAAATTAATTAAGTATGCTGGTACGAATAATCAAATGCAGTTAAATTAAGTGTAGAGATATCCTTGTTTAGATAATTAATTTGGAATCTCGAATTTTAACTGGAACACAACTACCGTTGTCATCGCCGTATTTTCGTGTTTGTGGTATTAAAGAGACACATAGTAAAATAGAGGAATTAAATGAAAATCTGCGTAAATTAATCTTTCATAATCTATGACGTCATTAGCCAGAAATGTGTCGACATGTTTACTTTGAAGTTTTTAGTTTTCACTGATAACAAAATAGTTTCCATTACAATTAGGGTTTTCCGTCGTGACGGCGACAGTGAAGAGTGAGTAATATGATATCACACGGTTTATTAAATGTGGTTTTAATGTAATTATAGTTTACCAGATTCATTTGAGAGAGTCATTTGTTTGTGGCATTCACTTTATCGTAATAATTATAGTGTCATAAGGAATTTTTCTGATGTTTTTTCCGTTTGTACGGAATTATAGTAATTTATTGGAAAAATGCTCAATTACGCCTGTAAAATTTCATTAAAAAGTATCCTGGTTATTAATAATGAATCTGTCCCGCATTACTGCAGACATTGCGATTACTTATTAATTTAGCTAAAGTCTTTTGAAACAATATCTAGTTATCGTTCCCCAATAAAATCCTATTTATAATAATGCCTCGTAGCCCAGATCATTTAAATATTGATGCGAAAAAGGGAAGCTATTTGGTTTTCCATTGAAAATCTAGGTGAGTTTATATTCGAAAATTCAATGAACCGTAGCCTTGCCAGGACTTTCAACGAATTTCAGATGACGGCTGTTGTTTCTATGACATTAATAATCTGATAAAGTGTAACTACGAAAGCTCATCATTATTAAACTCCTTGTCACATCATTTACGTAAAAAAAAACGAAAAAGAGAGAGAGTCTTGCACGCAGGCCGTGTATGAACTATATAAGATCTTTACACAACTGTATACTTGTGTACAGAACTTATATGCAAATTACGCCTTTCAATCATACAGTGTCGAATCTTTAGCTACGGACGCTTTCCAATACAAGAACATACAAAAGTTCTCCTCATCAAGTTTACTTACTACAAAATTAGTAAGTACACTTTATATTTAGGCTTGTGCTACATGCCACATTGTCAAGTACTTACATTTGGCTTAACACAAATTATTTTGTTAGACATAATAGTCATGTACTTGCAGCCTTTACCAAATTGGATATGACTTGTCATTGCAAGATTAAATCTTGGCCATAAACTCTGTTCAAACTAACTAAAGTGCATTGTTGCTGAGGGTAGAAAGTACGCGATTTATGGACGAGTCATGGACGAGGCAGAAGGCCAAAACTTAGTTGAGGCTCTCTAGTATACATACGAGTCCTAAAATTGCACTTTCTGGCGAGATAGACATACGTAATTAGTATTAAATAGGCCATTTTTTTTTGTATTAAAACGACCTATCATAAAAGTGATGTTTTCTGACCCCAAACCAGGCCAAAAATTATCATATTTCCGAGCAGTGTTACGAAAAACTTTTTCATTGTTACTTAAAGATTATGCTCTTCATCTAAATGTTTTTTTATAGTTGTATTACAATCATAAGAACTTCTTTTATCATGGAAAATAATGACCATCTTAGCCTCGTCATGATTAGCATATTGGCGTCATCGTAGGTTCCGCTGGAGCCGTGATGATCTTGAGTCCATCCGGTCATCAAGGCTGGCTACTACTAGTACTACTAGAGTACTAGATCTAAGATTAAGACGTTAGGTCTCTAAGTCAATGTGAGTGGAAAGGTGTTTGGAACCTGAGAGCAAGGGCAAGGGATTTCATTCACTCACCATTAACATTTTCTATTGTATCTCAATTTAGATGTGGTAAATTTACTCCTACTCCACATGTAGATGCATCGCAATATTCGCAATCCAGCTGTTAAACTGTTTTGTTTTTGTGATTATTCTGGAAATGTATCTGACATCCTTAAAGTTCTATCATTGTGTATTAATACACTGATTTCATCAATAATTATTACGAGTATTATCTGTTTCTACTGAATTTATTCCATTCAAAGTATCATGATGAAGACCACGTTGTAATTTATACCATCGATCTATTAACAAGTTTTGACAATCTCCTTGACAGCCAATCAATTGCTCATTCGCAATTTATTGACAATTTAAACTACACTTCTGTAATTCAATTTATTCGCGGCACTACGATTCTTGATACAAACAAAACTACACGTTATACAAAATACTACAACCTACTTCAATGAACGGACTTGTGAATGAAGAGGCTATTATATGCAAATCTGTTATCGCATAATGGACTTAATTGCTGCGTATAATAAGTAGAAGATCGCCCGCGTCCGGCCCAGCTAGGCGTCAGACAATTGTTCATATTAATTATTTTACAGATAAATGAAGAAAAAAACGAGCAGTGATGACGGACGACACGCTTAAACCGGAAAAGATGAGAATGATTGCCACCTATTCATTTTTGTAGACTTCTGCGATTCTGTAGATCGACTGCTAACTTCCCATACCTTTTTGTCATTTGAACTCATTTGTGGGAAGTCTACGCAAGTTATGGGACAATTTTTTCTAAGCCCACTACCATGTATGCGTAGAATCGTTACTGAGCGACAAGCTACCAAATTTTGGGTGGCGCTATCCATGACGCGATTTTTCATCCCTTTATCTCTTTGTATAAATATGTCAAAGAATAACTAAGTAATATTTGTTATCTAACTATATAATTATAAATAAATGCTAGTACTTGAGAGTTTATCTGGTCCGCGTACCTTTAAGTGGATATGGTATTTCAAAATGATTACGTACTACGACTATGTACACGTGCCTCGTAATCTGCCCTCATAAGGAGAAAAGGCGTATCTACTTTATGAATTGTATTGAAACTCCAACCTTATTATCCTGGCGGCAGCATTAGGTCAAGCTCAACCAGACCATCATTTTGACAAAATTATTGGTCAAACTGATTATTGCTTCTTAAAGCAAAAAATTCAAAATTGATATAAAATGGAAGGCTTTTAAAATGTGTATTTCATAATGCGCCAACTACATTTACCGTGGAATAAGACACTTCCATGGATCCAGAGATCTGTTTTGTAACTAGTGAAATCGGAAATGAAATTGCATTTATAACTTAAAAATAATATGACATGGATACTAATAGATGTTAACTGCACGCTCCGGATAACTTTTAAACCGTAGTAATAAAAACAAAGGTTTCCCAAGAACCAACATACGAAGATAGAATCGTAAATCGTAGCCTTGGGCACACAATGACACGATAATGGTTTATTGTTATAATTACGATAACAATTCAAATAAGCATGAGGCTGAGTGAGCGAGGGCCCATGCCACTCAACTGTGTATTGTGCTGGGCACGGTTTATACTACATTGACGCGCAAAAATGAAATGCGTTTTGTCCTATAATATGGACGCGTTAATGTATAATAAACATGGTGGAGTGAAGGAATATGCGTAGAAGTATATAAGTTACTAAATCCTGTAGTTTGTTCAAACAAATAGCCACCATATTTTTTTACCCAAAGAATACAATATAAAAATTATGCTATGGCAATTATTCAAAATTCTCTATAATTGTTAACCATCATAGGATCCACCCTTTTTCTCTATAAAAAAATCCACTGGCTGGTTTGGCGCAGCGTTACTATTCGTTTTGTTTTTATGCTCTAGCGTGTTGTACGCATCCATTGACGATACGCGGAAGTATTTAGTTGTCATCTGAGTGTAACGAGCTCTCACGGAGCGATTTGCTTCGCCCTTGGTGCTGGCCGATTGACGCGGCCACGGAAGGTCGCAGGCTCTGCTGTACCTGCCGTAATAGCGGATGGAGACTTTTTGAATTAGCAGGGATGTCGCTTGTGACTTAGATAATAAATATGAAGCTAACATTCAGATACATACGCCATTTTCTCGCCAATCAAGACTAAATTGGAAGAAAGAGATGGAGTTTATTATAAGAACATTCATGACTTAAATACAACTTTACAGGACAGGATTTTTGGAAATCCGTTTTGACGCTAAAGCAACGCTGTTAATTAGTAAGTCGATAAGTCGATGTAGAAGTATAGTGATTTTAGTTTTAAATATTGAAAATTACATATTTCGATTGTGGAAGTATTTTAAATAGCGTTTTTGTGTTCTTATTCTGCCGAATCATCAAGATATTGTATCGGAGGTCAGATGATAAAAGTTCACCTTATAATAATTTTACTGTTGAGAATGACGTCATATCCCCAAACGATAAGACTTGTGACTTTCCCAAATAAATAATAAATAAATAAATATCACGGGACAATGTCACACCAATTGACCTAGTCCCAATTTAAGCTCTAGAATCAAGGTTTTAAAAAAATTGGTAACCATAAAGGTCTGAATCTGAGTGATGTCTGTCACGTCATTAATTAAATAGTAAAAATGAGTACCTATTATTTTATCGAAACACGTTTCATCGCCCGTATACGCAGAATTTTCGTTCATTTTTTTCATTTTTTTTCGTGTTCATTCACATGTCTAACTTAACGTAACCTAACCAACGTAATGAATGTTACAGATATCATGATTATCTTACCATAGTTTCAGCAGAAAATAGTGTTCAAAGGAATGAAATGAAGTAAAATTCGATAAAATGGCTACCAATAAAAATGTACAACATGATACAAACTCATTTCAATTAAGCTACTTTAATGTAAGAATTAAATGCGTTCAGCGTACGTTACCGATATTTAAAATGCATAGGATTGACGTTAGCTGCCAGAAAGTCGCGTCGGCGCGTGTCCATACGTTATGTTATCTTCGCTGTTTGATTATTGTTAGTTATTTGGTGATACGTCGTTTCTGATAGAAGTTGTGAAGCCAAGCAAATACGTGTACTTATTGAGAATATCCTGAATGATTCGTAAGACGAAATAGCCTGCCGCCAGTTGGACCGCATGACAAACGAGCCTCACTCAAGCGTGACGCTTCCACTGTTTACTGTTTAATTATGAAACAGCCAATCATCTCCGTCCTTGGCTAACATCTGGACTTAAGATTCTTTCGATTGACAACGTCGCGTGCCTTCATACATATTTCAAACTACCAAAACAATTGACACAGAATTCTTGGGAGATACTAATGGGTCGCGGGTCAAGATGTTATGGTTGTATGGTCTACACTTGAGGAGATAATGCTAGTGACTGTGGGAACTGGATCAAAGATGGCGGCAGAAATTATAGTGATACAAGATGATTAAGGGTTGAAGGTGATGAATTTTACGCATTGTTGTCATTCCTGGTATCCTGGTACTTCAGATAGTTAGTAACTTTGATTGTATAGTTTTGTTTGAGTTGAATTAATGTGCGGCCTGTCAAATGTATAAGCCTGATTTCTTCGTAAATAAATAAAGCGATCGCGATGGTGGATTCCAAAATTCATCTCTTCTGAGCTTTAAGAGAAAAATGCTTTAAGTCTAGTATATGCTCTTGATTTATACCCTTTTTATTACGAACTACTCCGACATATGGATATATACTACTAAGGTCACATTAGTAAAAAAAAACACCGTGAAATAACTTATCCAAAGGACCATGTCAGCAGTGCTGACCACGTGTGTCATTACAATAATGACGGGAAACAGCGGCGTCCGCGTAACGATGACCGTCATTATGCCATCTGCATTAGTGCATGAGAACTTATGTCATTCAAGGTCGCTGACATCCTTGAAACCCTGGTACTTTATAACCCTCACCCTCAAGCGCCTGTAAGGTTCCAGGTAACTTTCCGTATAAATTATAAACCAGTGGCCTGTTTTATAAAGAAACAAATTACAAGTTTCCATTTGACATAACCTCGACCAATGACGACCAGCCATTTGATCAGTGTTGCCAGTTTAGACCTGTAAAATTGTAACTTGTGGCTTTATAATTTGTGCCTCAGATATGTTCCTTAATCACTGCGCTTCATATAAACTACGCTATGTACAGTCAGCGTCATATTAAGGTAACATTCAAAGTGTTCAAATAGTTCGGTAGGTACACCATGCAATTTAAATGATGTACCGTTGAATTATTAGAATACTTGCATGTTACGAGTACCTGGTATATGACTTTGACTGTACACCGAATTATTGTTAATCACCTGTCACTGGTATGTTCGTTAATAGGGGCCTGATTAACCGACGAGTGTATAAGTATATCTCACATCAAGAGAGTCAAGCGACATTTGGACTAATATCACTGTCTGATTCATGATATAAAGGCCATCTTTTCAGAAATGGCTGATCTGGGGTAATATTTTACTAGGCAAAACCATATGGCTTTTGACATGTTATCGTAGTAGAATAGAGCCCCAGAGCATTGTACAAATTGTGAACTGAATTGACCTCTCCATTAATTAAATTTGAATCTCTCCCGATTGTTAGTAAAAATTAGGTTAAAGATTAGGCATAGGCATAATTTCATAGATGGGTCATTCTACTTTTCAGTGTACATTTTTGGTTATAGTCCGATAAAAAGTATACCAAATTATGAATCCGCGTCTAAATAAATAACATAAACTTAGAATGTTTAAGTTTGACGGTTTTCAAAAAAACAACTCTTAAATTACTCAATTATCGTTAAAAAATCTTGGTAACTCAGTGGTAAATTGCACTCTTTCCATAGAAAAGGCGGGGACATCAACATCCACTGCGTTACTGACATTATAGTTATTACGAATAACTTTTTATGTATTAGGATAATTCTAAATACAAGCTTATTTACGTCCCTCTTCGAGTTTCAAGTTAGAAAACGGTGCAATTCACCGTTTTTGAAAAAAAAAATGTTTAGTGCAAATGTGACTAAAAATTTATGTACAACGAAAAGTAGAATGGCCCAGATACTTAATATCAGTCTGCAGATTCTTTCGTTCCTCTGCAAAAAAAAAGTCACAAAAATAAAATTCTAGTACTTTAACTTCGAGTGGAATTTTCAGACATACCTATCTTACCTAAACTTTACCCTGCATAGATGTACTAATAAATGCATGTTGCATCCATGCATGTCGCATGCATGTTGTAGCATGTTGTGACGAAAAACCTTGGTGTTACGCGTGTCTAACAATAGATGGCGCCCATCATGAATGAGACGCCATTCAAGGTCAACATCTTTGAATGGAGCTTTTACTACAGTGACGCAGGCGCAGAAGATGTATAGTTCTCTAAAGAAACAGACGTTCGGATAATTAGAATATTAATGATACTCCGCACAAAGAGGCCTTTGTTGGATATTTAATTTCAATTGCATTTGTGAAGTTATGACGACATATTGCTTATTACGGAAGCAGTTGATACTAGGTATAAGTTATCTCCATTGCAAAATTTCAAGATCTTTCCAGCCGTTGTAGCGTGAAGGAGTAAAAAACTAACACACACACACACACGCACCCTACTTCGCACGCACCTGCATATCATAAATTCCCCGGGATGAAATACTTTTCATGTCGTCGCTGGAAAGCAATAATGCTGTAACCCGCACCTCCTACCAAAATCGTTTTTTTGCATATTTTTACTTCATAATTTTTTCTGCGTCGAATGGTCTATGTCTCGTGTTTCTACGATGAAAAATAAAAACTTTACAGCATTAGTTATTTGTGATATTTAGATTATTGGAGAACAAATAAATGCAGTAACCCGCTCTAATCCCGGTATTTTTTGTCGAAATGAGACTTACAGCAATACAAGGTAAGAAACTTAATCTCTGGAACATTGTACAGCGTTTTTGATTTCCTAACTAATTTGGTCTTAATTTTTTAAATCAGTAAGTAATTTCGGACCAAAATTGTTGTAGTGGCTGTTATTTAGTTACAGCAATTTAAAACGCCCTTTCATTTGGTTTTTAAATTACACCACGACATTTCCCTTTTGGGTTACAGCATTCTTTCGGGGGAAAAAAAAAGAAAAAAAATGCTGTAACCCGCAAAAATCACCCTTAACCCATTTTATATCAAATTTGAGTATTCAGTTTAACAAAACTATTTATTTTAATAATATTTGCAAAATGGGACTGAAAAGCCTCCTGCCGTTTAGAAGTTATGATTTTTTTTTTTTTGTTTTGCGTTTGTTTTTTGGCTCTAGTAAAAAGTTTGGTTTTTGAGGGTTACAGCATTATTGATTTCTAGCGACGATGTGTGTATGTCACTACAGGGTATAAGCTATCTCCATTCCAAATTTCATCTAAATCCGTATGGCTATTGCAGCGTGAAGGAGGAACAAACTAACATACAACCTTTCGCATTTATAATATTAGTAGGATCGCTAGATTCCACACGTACTTTGTGTTTTGTTTGAAGCAGAACCCAAATCACGTTTAAGACAAATTTATCGATGTCACTGTTATAATCTAATGGACTAATGATAAGATATTATTTAATATTTGCTAATATGTTAGATATAATAATATGTATTATCAAAACTACTAACAAAACTATTTTCTTCTAAGCGTTTAGTTAAGTAGGTACATATGTTTCATTTGAGCTTTTTCACGTTGTATATCTCTCTCGTTTTCTATCTATTATTGATGAGATCAGCTCTCCTGATCTTTCTTCTCCTCTCCGCTCTGTCCTCGAAATTGTCCTCGGATGCCTGACACTCCTGCATGTCCTTCAGCACTACATCTTTTCACCTTGTTTGGGGTCCACTCCTGGATCTACCACCACCGACCAGAGACAGAAAATGTTCACGTGGCCATACCATCGCAGCCTGCTCTCCTGAATAAAGGTTGAAAAATCATAGACAATGTCAGAACAAGGAAACTTGAAACCTAGAGAAAGTGGGGGACGCCCAGCCGTGGGACAAAGTCGGCTTTAAATAATGAACCATCACGCGTTGAACGCATGCGGTTCGTCCCGGGATCACTCAAACATAATATCAGTACCATATCTATAAACACCTAATCTAAGGCTTTACAAATCCCTCTCAGATTATGCACCGGTTTATACTCAAGATTTATCGGCATTGCGACAAAAACAAACGTTGAATCTGCTGAAATTCCAGTGTATTTTGTAGTATGAATTGCTTTTAGATAATATATAGAGACTACAGGTTTGGGATTAAATAGATAGAGACTACGCCATGTGATTTAAAATAACACAGGGTTGGCAACGCATTTGCATTCTTAGAGATTGCAAATGCGTTGCCAACGTTGTTGTCTATGGGCCTCAAGTCTCAGGTATATTGACACTGAAAATAACAACAAAAAAATTACTGACCCTATAAAGGACCCCGGACCTAAAGTATGGAAAAGGTGGTTTCAGTTAAATATCCTGAGATTTTGATATGTTATAGATTTGAAAGTCCTGAACAAAAGTCTCTAGGGGTGCTACCACTGTTTCCGAGTCCTTTTCAGAGTTTCGACAGATTTTGTACCAGATAACAAAAACTATAAACAATGGATGAAATGAAAGAAAAATAGCGTTATAGGTTAAATCTTATCAATCTATATTTACATATTTATAGAATACACATGTACCGAATCACATATTTTACAAATGTACACTTTTAACTTAGTTTAGGTAATAGTTAGTTTAGGTTCCATAATGTATCGTGCGATATGTGCAATAAAACACTGTTTCATAATGTCATAATACCATTGAAGATATAGTCATAAGCAGGGGTCGGACAAAAAGTGCGGATGACGTCAAACCACTTATAGGATTATTTGAAATAGTATTTTTGATTTTCATAATCAATTATTATTACCTGTGTAGTCACTGGGTCAGAATAGTGCCACTCCATGTTTTCTCGTGGATGTCGTAAGAGACGACTAAGGGAATAATTTCATTAAATAATTAGTATAATAACCAAGGATCGGAAATTCGGATCGATATTTACCTAAAGTTGGCAAAATCCCGGAAAAAGATAGGCAAACATGGCGTCGGCTTCTTAAATTTTATTTTTATAATTTAATTTCTGGGATTCTGGGATTCTACAAAACGTTAATATAATAATTACTTTACATGTAGGATAAAACATTCTGTTTTGCTCCTATAAATTCGTTAGGTTAATAAGTTACAGGTAAATTAAATAAAATTTGGTGAAACATATACATGGAAATTAACTTCAAACAGTTAATATAAATAAATAATTATGAATTAATGCCTGTGTAATTTATTTATTTTGAAATCCCGCAAATTTTATTATGAATTATATGATTGAGTCCACCTCCATACAACTGAACAACAAAGCCGGCGCGAAAGTATAGGTAAATATCGATCCGAATTTCCGATCCCTGATAATAACATCAAATTATCTTTTTTTTATTTTTACTAATCTTACCTACTGTTCCCACCTTTGAGTATTAAACCTATTTATCTGAGGTTCCCAGAGATTTGTTCTAATTAATTTTAAATAATCGTACCTTATGGTATAGTTTAGTCACACGGAAGTTAAAATACAAACATCATTCTGTGTGCAAGATTAGGTACGTAAATTTTACTTCATCCGCACTTTTTGTCCGACCCCTGGTCATAAGTCAAACAGCAACTTAACACCTTTTTGCAAGTCATGAAATCCAAGATCAAAAACGTCTTCGACTCGTCTTTTACCGTTTTATCTAAATTCCAAGTCTCATTCTGTGTTTAAATGTACAGAAATAAACATGACATTGTTCCAGATTAGTAAAAATAAGCCTCGGCGTCTATCTTATCAGTATTACTCAATAATGCGAGGTAGAAGGAAAAATACAGCGTTTATAAATATGGCTCATGTCTCCGTACAGTTAGTAAAGAGGGGTTTGGAAATGTGTGCACAACTGTGCCGTAAAAAGCCTATGATTTGGCGTTTCAGTAGCGATGCAGTAGCGATACTGTCTCTAAACTTCCTCACGAATACTTCCTCACAATTCCTCTCTACCGCTCCGGGTTCATGTCTAACCTAGTATGGAAAAACAAACTTTGTGTGTTTTCTCATAAAGTTGTAATGAAAAAAAAATTGGAATGTAGCTTTAAAAACTTCCTTATTTTACAGTGATTCTAATCATGCAAGAAAACACTGAAAAAAATGTGAATTAATACATGAATTTAGGGATTTTACGTAGCAGGAAAAATGACAAAAATTCCGATTAAAATAATCAATATCTCGGAAACTAATAACAATTGCTGAACAGACATGGGGGTTAAATCGATAGCTTATGAGCTCCTCTATCAGCCCTAGGCGGGTTGACGTCGGTTTCTGGGACACCCTGTATACGTATTATTTGATTGTGATTTTGAAAGCCAGTAAAGGCTCTTGCTGAAATGCTCGCACCCACCTCAACCATTCTCTGTTTGGCCTAGTGGTTGACTGGAGAATGCCTTAAGGCATTAAGTTCGCCATTTGTACCTACTTACTTTTTGTATTGTGCTGTTGTGTAAACATACAGATGCGCGACTAAAATCATACAGTCGCTAATCATCTATAGATATGGCTACTGCAGTGATACGATCGCGATGCAAACGCGATACAGTATCAATGCAGGAGATTAAAACGTGCCATGCCTAAACCACGTCCCTTTGCGCATGCGTATTTGCGTATGAATCGATTTAATAGCGCGGTTGCATTGATACCTGTGCATATTATCCTTATGCGCTTTCCTCACTGAGCTATGGTGTTATTTTGTACTCCAAACCATGTACTCTACAAAAAAGTGTATAAGAATACTGAATACACACTTTAAAAAACTTAAAATACTTATGCTGGCATCTCAGTATATTTTTGAAATGTGTAAGTTTGTAAAGAAACAGACGATCTATGTTTACAAATAAAGATTTTTGATTTGATTTGATTTGATTTTGATTTGATCTGTTTGAACAGACAAGGGACAATTGCCCTAGATCTCAAAATCCGAGGAAAAGAAATAAACAAGGTGAGTTCTTTTACAAAATTACAAATCGTAAATTCGGGTGGTTTGTGATCGTAAAATAGAGGCCTAGATCACGTTTTCTTATAGTAAAAGCGTTACGAAAACATAACGTATGACCAAAATGACAGTTTATACTTAGACGTTTGTACGTCATATCATAAACGATATGTTTTGTTTCTGATCCGTATATACCTAAAGCGCACGTTATATCCCTTGCAATCCTTCACACACCAAATAAAGCTGTCACTAACTGCATAATAAAGTAAACACCCAAATGTCTTCGAGCTCGGCTTTCAAATAGCCCACTTAACCCCGCCGGCCCTGTACCTAGTAATCCGAAATTCGACTATCCCTTTCGCTCCTAATGTGTAGTTGTATTGTAGGAACGAGACAGGACATGTTTCGCCATGCTGATAAATATTTGGTGCGCGCGCGCCGAATTCGCGAAGAATTATAATTGACACGGACAACGTGCGAATTGTGAAATGGGTGTAGTTGCCAACTTGTTGTTTGTTAGCTGTTCGCTTTCTAAATTATTTATTATTTTGACACTTCAATTATATCTACCATGTCTGCCAATGGATATAATGTCACTGTAGGCACCTAGGCACTTAGATAGCATAGCTGTGACCCTAGACATTATCGTTATCGAAAATGTGTTATATTGACGTAAGCTGCCAGTCAGTTGCGTCGGGCGCTTATGTTAATTCCATACATTTTGACAGTTCCTTCAACAGAAAACTAGTTGAAGGGTCCACGGAGAGAACATGTCTAGTCACATTAGTAACTTTTTGAGATATATCGATTTGAAAGTTAGGAACCATGTCATTTTGTGCGTAATTTTCGTGTAGTAATTTTTTTAAGAGTGAAAAGATACAAGTTATATGAAGATTTATATCTGAATCTGAGTGGTAGGTTAGTTCATTTCGTCCTCTACATTTTGAGATTCAAAACTCATTTTCAAAAAAAAAGTGACTAGACATGTTCTTCCCGTGGACCCTTCAGTTTAACTGGCATTTGATGAAAATAGGTTGAGCCGTTTAACCCTACGGTTTCAATAACAATAGCTAAGTAGCTCTACATTACCCTAACGAAATCGTTAAGCACTTAAACTATTGTGTTGTCATAAATCGTAATAAACTTTAAACTGAACATGAATTGAAAAGCATGACACTGACATTAACAATACCAAGTTTCTAAGTTTGCTATTTTTTTTATTGATCTTCCGGTATCCTTCGGGAGGGAAGATGGCCGATTGAAAGATGTCCAGCTTTGTACTTTTGATTTATTCTGTACTAGCTTTCTGTCAGCGTAGAAGTCGTTTATAGCTGCTCCCTCAGAAACTGTTCAATTTTCCGGGATAAAAACTATCCTATGTCCTATTCCAGGACCTAACCAATATGTGCCAAGTTTCATCTCGATCCGTTTAGTGGTTGAAGCGTGAAAGACGGACAAACATACACACTTTCACATTTATAATATTAAGTATGGATTTTACTGTACAGTCAACAGCATAAATAAGTGATCATTTATGTACCTTGTCGCTTTCAATCGTTTCACCATTTCGTATAACATTCCTAACACAACGTTAAAGTGACAAGGTACATAAATGATCACTTATTTATGCTGTTGACTGTACACACTTGACACTGGCGAAATCACTGCGAAATATCGCGGTAACCGCCATTGTTATAAAAAGAAGAAAAAAAGAAGAACATTTTGATTGGCTGTCTGAGTGTATATTCTTCTTCTTTACGTTTTAAAACTGTCTCTCCGCGTCTGTATTTCTTATCTGTATATTCGCCAACTCCTCCCAAACCGCTCATCAGATTTCGATGCGGTTTTCACCATGATTTACATAATTTCTCACGAAAGGTTTTAATGAATAATAAATTCTAGTTTATGTACTGGTAACTCCAATAAACCGCAGCGAAACTTACATTACCTACCTGCGGGCCGATTATGGTCGTGTTTATCAACGTATATACGCGTGGATACAACATCTGTCACTTTCTGACCAGCACGTAAGTGCGAGAGTGACGGAAGCTTTATCCACCGCGATAAAGGCGACCATAATGCGGGCGCTGATATACTACTGTATTACTTCTGCCCTCCTAAGCAAATAAGCAGTATCTCAAAATCAATAACCAAAGCATTTTCAGTTCTCTTCTCTTAGTAATAAGGTTGATATTGCTACAGGAATTTTATCTGACATACTGCGTATTAGCTTAGGAGGGAAGACTTATCGTCGGTGAAACTGCAAAACCGCGTAAGTAACATTTCAAATAAGGAGCAAAATGCACCCTTTTAATAAGACAGTAAGGTTTATTTTGCTCTATCATAAATTTGTTAGTTACGCGGTTTTGCAATATCACCGACGTTATACCTGATGGTTCCAACGGAAGACCAGCGCTGACTTTAATGCCAGCATTACGCTGAGTTGGGACCATTTCGCGGCTACTTTCTTTTTGTATTTGATAATCTGTTCTTTGTTATCAACAAGTTTTTAGAGTTGTTGGTAATTCTGTAGCTCTGCCTACCCCACCCTGGGAATGAAGGCGTGAGGGTATGTATGTATGTGTATGTATGTAAGATGGAGTCTTGTAATTGCAACTATCAGGTAATTGCAACTGACTTAAATAACTCCCTGTAGCATCACTGTTTTGAACAACAATAAGCTTGATATTGCATTTCTTAGTATAGAAGAACAATATCACGCCTGTCTTTGTTAAAAACAGTGATCATAGAGGAAGTTATTCAAATTAGTTGCAATAACCAGACAGTTGCAATTACAAGACTCCACCTTATGTTATGTATTTCACGAACAAATGTTTTTTTTTTCAATATTGTATTTCGTTAAAAGGAAAAACCCACGAATCATTCCTTAATCCCGAATCAATTTCATCGGCGCTGTTATCTAGATGTAGTTTACAAATCCAATGTCAGTTCATAGGCTGACGGCAAGATCCCTGATAAATGATAAGATCTATTCGCGTTATCAGAGCTACGGCTAGAGGGCTTTATTGATTGCATGTTCAGCGGCTAAGACTACGCGTTTTTGTAGGTACAGGTAGCACACTTCGGTACCTTGTCGCTTTAAACTATTTGACACATGCAGCAGTTCAAACATAACGTTATAGTGACAAAGCACTAAAGGCCCGTACTCGAATTTGATGTTTAAAAGGCCTTACAAAAAGGCAAGGTAAATAAAATGAAATTTATATGAAACTAGCTGTTGCACGCCATTCCGTCCAGCAACATATATGCATTTTGGTAATAAATTATTTTTATTTGAGGCCGTTTTTTAGTCCCATCCCAAAAAGGAGGGTTTATGTATTTCAATAAGGGTTTTTTCGCTTATACCTACCACCTACTTATATAGTATATAATAAAATGTTGCTTGATTAGATTTTTTCAAATTTGAATCGACTCTTTCTGTTGAAGATCTGGAGATCCAGTAAAAAAGGAAAGTCAACTAAAGTCGTAATAAAAAAGGGTATATCCATAAACGGAGTATACTGGACTTATACACCCTTTTTCACCAGAACTCAAGTTTTATATACTTGATCAATTTGAATAAGTAACTTGCTGCAAGAACTTAAAACTTATAACCTACATTCACAAACGTATTGCCGATTCATACATGCAACGTGTCGCCCTTGGCCGCCAATTCAACCAATAACGCACACACACGCGCTACACATACAAACATACTCTATGCACACGTGGTTGCGCGAGCGCAATCGACATTCTGGGGATCTAGTGAAAAAGGGACTTATCTCATAATAAAACACGGTATACCTTCGGTGAAACTGCAAAACCGCGTAAGTAACATTTTAAATAAGGAGCAAAATGCACCTTTTTAATAAGACGGTAAAGTTTATTTTGCTCTATCATAAATTTGTAAGTTACGCGAATTTGCAGTATCACCGACGATACTCATAATCGGAGTATACTAGACTTATCCATTTTTCACTAATTTTACGGAGGTTACTCAAGGTCGAATCGGCTGACCACAGCAGAGAGTTAATAAAAAATAATAATATACTAGATAATAGTTTTAGATTAGATTACTAAGTAAATGGAGAATTCGTAACTAAACAAAACCATTAATAATTCGTAACGGTCTTAAATGTTTTTTATTACATAAATCTCTAGGTGAAGTAGAAGACATCAAAGCGACTTGACTTGTCAAAAACCGACGACGACGATGACGATAGGGTAGTGTCAAAGGAATAACAAAAAAATTGAGACCTTTGAGTTTTATTAAAATGTCTATTGTTGACATAAACAATAAAAAAAATATGACATTATTTAATTTGACATACAAGTCATATAATCGTCCTGCCAGTTTAACTTTTCTGTAAAACCACACATTCACCCATTTAGATTTTTTAATTAATTCTTAGTATCTACAGGGTGCCTCTGACCTTGGGGCTTTAAATGCATAGATCAATTCTACTCCTGAAACTAAACTTCTTTTGTTCTGTAAGTTGTTAAAAATATGTTCAGTTTAAATTTATTTTTTATCATACAAGTTAAATCTAATTTTCAATGTACGCGATCCAATTCTCCATTTTCCTTTAGCCCTCGTACCAAGGTAATGTCGCCCCCGTACCATGAGATAGTGATTACATGGCCAGTATGTAATACACTGATTTTACAATTAGATTTTAACATCAATTAGTTATCTAAATTTAAGTTATTTTTTCATGTTGCAGAACAAAAGTAGTTCAGTTTAGCGAGTAGAATCGATCGTTGAAATTAAAGCCCCAAGGTCAGAGACACACTGTATATCTAGAAATGTCGGTCAGCTGAAAGACTACCCCTGAAAGTTCCATGAATATAAATAAATATTCAAAATAACGGAAGATCAACTCACCGACCAATTGACCTAGTCCCAAACTAAGCTTGTACACACAACATCACACCTAACTAACCATTAAAGACAGAGCAGAGAGAAAAAGAAAGAGATGTATATATGTGTATTATGTCAACTTCTATGCATTCTAGTGCGACTCTCTTTCATGCAATATTTCAGATTTCTGAAGTGTATAGCTAGATGTGTTGCTGTGTGTACCATAGTATATAAGGGTATTGGGCAACGATAAACTTACTTAAGTATATAGATAAATACTTACATAAATACATAAATACATCTCGCTTCGATTTGGCATTATACAGGGCCTCTATTCAACACGTTAAAAATATCGTGTTTGTGCTGTTATCGTATTGTCACCGTTTTGATAGCTCTTATTTACTTGGCAGTAATGGCGGCTGACATAACAATACCATAACGGAGGGCTTATTGTCTAACGCATTCGCCATCGCAATCGTTTTCATTTTGAAAATTGAAGGCTTGTTTGCCTATAAAATGAAAACAATTGCTCCACTTTAAAGCTGGTTTTTTACCGTCGGGAATAGAGACCCAGGTCTATATTTTGATAAGCGATAGCAAGAAATAAATAAATGAAAAAGCTTCATAGTGCCAATTGAATTTTCCATTTCATTACACATGCTATGGGCTTTTTACTGACAGCTTTTTATCACACCGCCGTTCCTAATTTGAATTCCGACGTAACGGCAAAAGCTCCATCTGTAAGCTGCGCACGAGTGTACATTGTGTCGAATGTAACTGTCACGGTTGACGCCCGGTCAAACGATATTAGCCGGGTGCGCACCAACTTGCGTTGTACGGCTGTTTGGGTGTGCCTTTTGCCACTGTTTAACCAACTGCTTAAAGGGCAACAGAGGACAACAAGGGTAGGACCTTGTGCAGGGTCCGTCCGGATCGCTACCACCATCTTATCCATTAACCTACCGCCAAATAACAGTGTTCGCATTGTTGTGTTCCCGTTTGGAGATAAGACAGCCGGTGAAATGACTAGCATAGAGGCATTCCATCTTAGTCCTCAGGGTTTGCAGTGCATTTGCAGTCTTAGGATTGCAGTCTTGTGAATGCGAATGTCTATGGGTCACAGTTACCACTTCCCATCAGGTGGCCTGTGTGCTCGTTTGCCTTCTCTATGCCATAAAAAAACAATGGACAGACTAACAGTCGCAGCGATCTTGGTTGAATATTCTGACGCCTTGCAGCGAGTAGATACTTGGCAGTCGGTCGATTTCTAACTGACGTTTTAAAACAGTGATCAGCGATAGTTTTAAATGAATATTGCCGGTTGGCAAATGATTTTGAACTGTCAGGCGGCCTGGCAGACATGGGGCCCCAGATAATTTGTTAATAGCGTTCAAATATGGTCAATACCCAAATACATTGTAACGAGGTGGTTACAACCTCCTTTGTTTGCGTTCCTGGGGCCCTAGACAAGATGCATTACGCCGACTCGCTTTTCTATTCGTTTCGTTTTTAAACCAATCGCGTCACTGCTAGATCACGTAATACGAAAAGTCACGTGATCTAGCAGTGACGCGATTGGTTTAAAAACGAAACGAACAGAAAAGCGAGTTGGCGTAATGCATCTTGTCTAGGGCCCCAGGCCACTCTTACATTTCGATCTAAGTCTTTCAAAATTCAAATTTATTACATTCTATTCCGATATCGATCCTTGGATCATTCTCCAGATATATTCCAGAAGAACCAGACACGAGTACTCGTGTCTTGGTAGTATTCAGCAAAAAATGCTGTGTTCTAGGCTGTGTGGTTGGCGCGCTCCCGGCCAATGGCATGATTGACAGTAAACAATCTCTGATTTCGCAACTTAAGATATGTAGATTAATTTGAAAAAGATAATTATGAGTTTTGACACGACAATGGTGCTAAATACACGGACTGATAATTGATTATTTGTGTTATTGTATCAATTAATTAAACTGTTAGTTCGTTGTTTTTAAACGGTGCACATCCAAGATGTTTATAAGTAAAATAAGCTGTCTTGTAAGAGATAACTTGATTCATTGGGATAACTCGGGGCAAGTTCTAGGGATTTGATATCGATAAAAAAGATGTCGATTTAATTAAATTAATACATGTGCACATTGCACATTCTCGATTACTGTAAAGAGGTTCGATGTCATATCTGATATTTTTTATTTATTTTTTATCTAAGAATGAGGTGAAAATAAGTAATATTTATTTATGTCGAATAACATTTAGATGTTGGCAGTAACATCGATATATTTTATATCGATAAAATATTTTGCTACATCACTTTCGTACAGATGCCCCGAGTTATCCCAGGTATGTTCATTAATAAAGATATATACCTAACCAATTTGTGTTCATTGTTTTTTATTCAAAGGTAAATTATTATCGAAAATAAAACGTACAAGATCAATGCTTCGACATAACCTTAGTCATACTTAACATAACTTTTTTATCTTACGTATAAAAAAATAGTAGCTGGTCCGGTTTTGGAGAACTCGTGTAAGACTATCGAGGAATTAAAATGGCTAGCAGCTTGACATGATATGTTAATTGGGCGGGTTATATATTTTACTCGGGTCATTAGTCGTGTCACGTCGGGAAATGTATAACACGGCTAATTGACGTGTTATGCTTAGCAGCTACACACTCAAATTCCTTGATGGTACATATTATGTATCATATCAAACATCTTAAATATTAAGCATAAACAACTTATTCACCATTAAAATATTATCATCTCGCTTTCAAATAAAATCGTTATGTTCTTGAATCACCGTTGCGACATATTAAACCGGTAAAATTATTGCAATTAGGCAGTTGCGACATTTCTTGTCAAACTCAAAAACACTTAAAGATAAAGATAATAGTTATTTGTTCAACAAGAGAGCAAAGTTGGTTTTTGCTGCGAGTGATGATTCAAAGATACGAGACGTAAAAAACTTTGGTCTCGTGTGAGACATACAACTTTTCACCTCAGCAGCGAAAACAACACAGCGTGAAGCTGGTAGGGCCAACGCAGGTCTTCCGTTGTGACCATTTGGTGAATACACGACTAAATAACGACACGATCGATGGATCAATCACAAGCATTTTTGCAAAATACTAATAAAATAAAAAGTGGAAAAAATATGCATGAAACAGATAAAACCTGTCACTCAACTTGATAATGCCGTAGTGCAAACACAACTTTATACAGCTTTATGTAGTCTGTGGCTTTAAAAAAAACCTAACTAGGCCTTGTCTATGGCTATTGGCTACAGTAATCCCGCTATTTTTAAAATGCGTTCTGAAACTGCCCCCGCGGTTTATGTCACGAAATTAAAGATTGTTAAAACGATAACAAAATTATGTAGATACATGATAAACTTCTTATTTTTCATTAATTTTGTCTTCAAAACATTAAATAAAAAAAATGATTGTACCTACTGTATAAAATAGTTATAATAAACACATTTCAATCTTTAACAGATAGTTTTATTTGCAATTTTACGGTTATGTGTGCATCCGAACGTGCGTTTCTTTATGGGCCTACTATGTGTGGAATTTGAAAATAGAACTTCGAATCAAGTTGTTTCTATCTCTCGCTTTTTTCCTATCGAAGTGAAAGTGACAGAACAAAGTGAAGTTCAATTTTTTCGAATGTTGTGAATAGCCCCAGCACTGCTCACGGCATTTAAAAAAAATAATTAAAAAGCTACTTTGCCTCTCGCTTGCAGCAAAATTGAATTTTGCTCACTGTTTTTAAGCAGCAAAACCTGCTTGTTTGAGCTGCTGAGGTGAAAAGGACATTTATTCAGTAAGTAGGCCGCACGGGCACATTTACACGTCAAGAATCTACCAGCGCTTCACAAGAGGAGACCTCTGCTGAGAAGAAACGCCGCAAAAAACTCAGCAGTCAGTATTTTTTTTAAATATATTGAATATTACAATGGTCCTACTTAGTCTAGTATTATACAGATATATCAAATAACCTGCGTAGTTTCCACAGGAAAACACACCAAAACCTTAAGAGAGCGATGGTGAGAGAAAAGGAAAAAAGAACACCTACTTTTGTGTATATAACACGGTGCAAGATGACCACATAAGATTGATATGTTTTCCTACATCAACGGTGTCCCCTAGACAAGATAAAGCTTTTGAATTTGAAAAAAAAAAATTGATTAAGTTTCGGGTTAGGCCAAGAATTTTTGTCTATTAGATAGTCCTCGATCCTATGACACGCTTTAGACATTAACGAGTTTTTGAAGTAATTTTTAAGTGCTGGAAAGGGTAACTTTAAAACTAACTCAGGTAATTATTATAGAAATGAATGCATTGACCAACAAATAAGTAGTTTATATAGTTTAAGGACGCTGAATTTTCGAATAGCGATTTTATTTTTATTTCTAGTATTTAAATTATGTATAAATTTGCCTACCCCATTTTGGGAATGAAGGCGTGAGTTTATGTATGTATGTACGTAAATTATGTATATCAATAACATAAATAGTATTATCAAAAATAAATTCATTCTTCATAACTACTTCTTATTAAAATACATAACTGTTATCAAAACTCATAAATAATATTTATATACATGTTAATACGGTTGTTAGGTATTTGAAATATAATTGTGTCGGTTGATCAGGCATGGTTGCATACATACTGTTTTCAATTCAGGGCTCTGCCACGTGACGGCTGCCATTCTTTGGCGTGGCACAGTTGAGTCACTGTGAACACTTTCACATGTCTTAGGGGCCGTTCAAGTATTACGTGAGCAGATTTCTTACCATTTTTTACCCCCCCGCCCCCCTTGTCATCAAAAGTAAGCAAAGCACTTACCCCCTCCCCCTATGCTTACGTAAACATTTTTAGTAATATTTTTTTTTTATATTGTTATTTTTAAAATAGGAAAATTCATGAAAATATTGTGCTATCCGAGAGTAACATGCAAATATGAAGTCCGATGTTTAAAGCACTGACGGAAATTTGTTTGCTATTTCTTGCAGGGCTAGCACAAGTTGCCCGCGACTCGTTTGTCGCTCGCATCCCTCTCCATCTAGTCTGCAACGAAAAAGATGCACTGAGCAACATGCTACAAATGCTACTTATGCTAGCCGTACTGGTGTATTTTTTAGCCTTGCTAGCAGCTCCCGCTATTGAACCAGCAATATTTATAATCATGTTCGAAAAATCTGTTATCATCTTCAGGAAAATTCATTTTCTCAAAAATTACCGGAAAAGTTGACATTTCTAACTCCATACTGAGACGCGAAGTACATAGATTACAGACAGTTCCCAAATTAAAAAAAAATAACTCGCAAGCTCGTCCGTTTAAACCAATACTCGGCCCGCAATTGCCTGCTTCACTGCCTAGGCAATAATGTACTATTTCAACTCGTGCGACGCTCTGTCTTTCGGGTACTAACTTATAATATGACATTTTACGTACGGTATGTACATATACTAAATGTGGTTTTCTGATTGTTACAGCCCTCCCACATTCAAGACTCTCACGCCGACGTCGCGCACGCAGCTGAAGCAGCAGTTGATGCGAGAGCATGCGCAGGAGCAACTGCGCAGAGAATCTTTACAGGTAATTACGGGACGTCCATTTTTTGTAAATTTTTGGCTGTAAATCAAAAAGTACTTCACCGAAAATTAAAAAAGATAAATTGCAATATGCAGAATAAGCGCTTTCATATGGCACTCCATTTGCTATCATCTTATGACGTTTGTTTTCAACCCCAATTATTCAAAAAAATAATTTTAAATAGATAACATTTTCATTAATTTAGTTGTACAACTATGGCAAATTTTAAGTAGATAGTATTTGTAGTTTCTGAGAAGCTGCCGTTACATACATACAGACAGAGAGACAGACAAACAGACAGACGGACAAAAAACGAAGTCTCACCATATTACGGTACGGAACCCTAAAAAGTAGTTTGTCTCCGGCCCTTTAGGAGTTTCTTGTAGTTATTGCCGCTTGAGCGCTAGGATTGCGTCGATGTGCGTCGCTCGATACTAGATATATCTGAGAATTAATAAAAAAGGTGAAAAGCGATTAAAATATCTAACTACTTCTAACATTAGCCAGGCTATACCAACGAGTACACCCAAAATGTCCTCTTAGTAGCCCCTCCTGGAGGTGGCTGAGCCAAAACTTTACAAGGCCACCTTTGCATTTCTGTTTATTTTAAATCAAGTTACAAAAATTGACGGACGATCTTGACTCCTTTCGGAAACATCACCCATAATATTCACAGGTCACTAAGAACTGGAGAAGGTCTTAAGGCCCAGCTATAAGACATAAATTGGCGAGGGAAAAACAGAAAGTTCGTAATAACCATTGTTTGATATAGGTAGTCAAGAATAGTCAAGATATAGAAATTTGTCAAGATCGTAGCAAGTGGAAAGAAGTGGTCTCTACCTACCCCTCTGGGAAACAGGCTTGATTTAATGTATGTATGTATGATATAGTTTATCGGTGATTGCAGGCACAGCAAGCGGGCCAGCACAAGGATGTGGAGGAGAAGAAGAAGTCAGTACCGGCGGACGTGCCGCGGGTCGTGCCTCACGTTGAACTGCCGCCACAGGTTCTGCAGGTGAGGAGTTAGCAAAGATAAAGACAAAAAAATAAAAGATGTTTATTCAGTAAGTAGGCCGCACGGGCACTTTTACTACCTAAAATTTACCAGCGCTTCGCAAGAGAACCACTGCTGAGAAGAAACGCCGCAAGAAACTCAACAGTCAGTCGTTTTTTAAATATTGCTAATGATATTATACAATAATAAACATAACCTAGCATGATAAAAAACAATGAATCTCACATTAAACCAAAAATTAATATATTCATGCGTAGTTGAGCAAGAAAATGTGAGAGTCAAGAAGTTCAATAACTGAGAGTCGCGAGGTCCCTGCTATTTGAAAATCGAAGTAGGTACGAAGTTACGTTAGCTCCATTTCTGTCACTCGTCATTGGAGACTAAATCGAAAAAAATATGGAGATAACGTAATTTCGAACTTCGATTATCAAAGTAGGGTCTCTGGGCGTCACGGCGTTGTCCCAGGGGCATCTTCTTTTACAAAGGAACCGGAAATGAATTACAACATGTAAAGGGGTTCGAAGCCGTATAACAAAATTAAGACCCCTTGTAAGTGGTCTGTGCCCATCTCATGCCTATGTATTAGCATATTCTAATAATAACTGAACTGCTAATGCATTTTTTTTTTAGGTTAATTAAAGGAATATTTGCAGTATTTTGTTTATTGATTTTGGTATAAGTACCTACTGCTTATTTGCTAAGGAGGGCACTAAAGTTTTTATTATGCATGAAATGAATAAAAACTTTAGTGATGCCTTTTTGACACTTGATGTACTTATCCTGATGATGATTCTAGGTGCGGACAGTACTGGAGAACCCCACCAGGTATCACGTGATCCAGAAACAGAAGAGTCAGGTGCGCCAGTATCTCAGTGAATCCTTCCAGCCTAACCCTCAGGTCAGTGAGAAACCCATCCTAAGGTAACTAGGGTAATAAAACAGTAGTATATGACAACATACATACCTTCACGCCTTCATGCCCAGAGTGGGGTAGGCAGAGCTACAGAATTACCAACAACTCTAAAAACTTGTTGATAACTCTGTAACCACAATTTGCACTATTAGGCTAAGATGTTTAACAGTGTATATTAGTGACAGGTAGCAAGCCCATCGCCTAACAGTACTACAAGTCTTTATTCCCTAAATGACAACATATGCGTATTAAATACATTTGAAAAGAAATGAGATTTCTCAGGATCGTAGCAGGTGGAAAGAAATGGTGTCTGCCTAACCCCTCTACGAAACAGGGGTGATTTAATGTACTTATGTATGTATGAGAAGAAAACTTCAAGGACAGATTAAAAGTCAATAATAATCTCTCTTTTTTACGAATAACCAAAAGACTTCGAAAGAAAACGGTTGTGCTATTTATAAAAAGATTTAAAAAAAAACACATTTACCACATAATACAAAAAATAACAAACAAATAATTATAAAAAACAAAGGCATATAAATAGTATGGCATGTGGCAAAAAGAACTGACTCAGCAAATGCTCCGCTTCCGGGCGTGGCCGCGGGAGCTGGCAACACTGGTTTTCAGTCCGCTTTTGTTGTCTCATGCTAGCGTGACGATATACGCGTAGCTGGCGACTTTTCTCTATTGCTTATCACTAGTTATTACCATTATTTTTACGAATATAAAGAAATAACATTTAAACTTTTGTATATTCCTTATATTAATTGATATAGTAAAACGACAAACTTTAATTCCGGCATCTTGGAAATCAATTCTGAAATCGACAATCATCTAAAATTGCATGCCCTAAATAGAAAAAAAACAATTTAACTTTTTAGTCTGATAATTCGGCATTCTCACGTGGCTATAGAATCGCTCCAAGAAAACACAGCTTATCCTTCTATCCTTCCGCCAGGTGTCTGTGTCCCCGCGCGGTGCGCCGACGCAGTCCGCGCCCGAGCTTGGCGCGAAGCCGCCGCTGTCGCCCGACCGGGGCTCCACCTCCAGCCTGCTCAGCCCGGGCATCTGCTCCGTCGGCACCAACAACTCTGAAGTAAGTCAGTTTTAAAACATAGACGAAAATTCGTTAAAAGTAGTATACTCTCGACGCAAAATAGGGTTTAACGTCCTAAGGCCATCATAAAGCGTTTTTTTTTTTTGTGGCTGAATTATTTTCTGACCAAAAATATCCGCGTTAATGCCTATTACACACATGTTTTTTGAGTGATGTATTTTTTTATTTCATTGCAAATGTTTGAGAAAAGCACTATACATACCTCGGCGTGAAAAGGGGTTGCCAGCCTTGTAACTAGCCGGCAACCCCCTACTTCCCGGCCTCTGTAGTAATGTACTATTACTCCATTGCAATGGATCTTTATTCAAATTATGTTTTTTTTTCTAAGGGGGCCTTACGAGGCTAAATTTAACGTGTGTATCTGTGTGTATGCCTGTCGCATAGCTCCCAAACGGATGGTGCAGTTCTGACGTTTACACGACAGGGTTTGTCTATCCAACTGGAAGAGTATTTGTTACCAAAGCAGATAATTGATGGTCTTGGATGGATCCCACACGTACTACCTAAAATCAACTAGCATCGAAACTTTCATGCAGGATGGATGGATGGATGGTAGGTATTTATGAGCCATGGAGCTAAAAGACTCAATTTATGTGATTCCAGGCAGATGAGTTCTTAGAAGACATCCTCTCCCTAGATGGGGGGGCAGGTCCCCTCTCCTCGTCAGGGCCACCCTCGGCCGCCAGCTCAGTGGCCGGAGACTGTTCGCTACTGTCAGATGCAGATATGCACGCGCTGGCGAAAGACAGACAGAAGAAAGACAACCACAACATGAGTGAGTAGAGTTTTAGTCTACGTATTCCTGTCACAAATAGAAGGAGATTTTTTCGGATGTGTATTAATTAACGCTGTTCTGGTTTAAGAACGTTAAAAAAAAATTGTACATTCAGAACTAAGTAATATATATTATGATCCAATCAGTCTGGTTCCTAGACTCTGACTAAATTGATAACCGATCTGCCAATTTTGACTCACCAGAGATTGGCCAAAACCGCTAGGAAGATCTGAAGAAACTAGTATGTGGTTATCCCAAGTTATCTGGGTTGAAATATTTCTATTCCCTATTCCAGTTGAACGCCGTCGCCGCTTCAACATAAACGACCGCATAAAGGAGCTCGGGACTCTCCTCCCGAAGACCAACGACCCGTTCTACGAGGTGATCCGGGACGTGCGACCGAACAAGGGCACGATACTCAAGAGCAGCGTGGACTACATCAAGTGCCTGAGGGACGAGGTCAACCGACTCAAGCACAGTGAGCAGAGACGGAAGCAGATCGAGCTGCACAATCGGAAGTTGACGCTTAGAATACAGGTGTGTTACTAAAATCCCCTCTTAACCGATGTCGCCTGAAGCAGTTGATATCTCTATTGTATCTCTCCCTTGTCGCCTGGTAGCTGTGTTTTGGGCAAACTCTATAATAGCTCTTGTTTGTTCATGTCACAAATCACTGTCCTATCTTCTAGGTGCGTCTTGGTGATCCCAAGCTTCGTTACCTTTTTATTTTTCTAGAAATACATACCTACATACCTTCACGCCTGTAATCCCAGAGTGGGGTAGGCAGAGTTATAGAATTACCTAAAACTCTAAAAACTTGTTGAAAATTCTGTAACCACATTTTGAACCGTTTACCAGCGTATTAGTGACAAGTTGCAAGCCCATCGCCTAACAATACTACAAGCCTTTATTCCCTTAGTCGCTTCTTATGACATCATCATCATCCAGTGGCACTATTCTAACCGGCAGCTCAAGGTGGAATTCTAGAATTACGAGTAAACTTATTGTATTTTACATGTTATTTTCAGGAATTAGAGCGCATAGCTCGACTGCACGGGTTGCCGCTGTCAGCAGGTGATAGTGGAGCTTCACCACAAACAGAAGAAGCGACGCCGCCACCACCACCTCCAGTAAGTACCTTCTTATCTTCTTCATTATTTTTGATTTGAATAAAGGTAGAGCAGTCTGATGAGTTCAACCCTTTAGGATTTTGGTCTATCTATGTCTGATATGACCTGAATCTATGGAGTATTCCTTATTATGTCTTGCTTTGTTGCTCAACCATACCCACCATACATTATACTGCACAACCGGTTGTGCCGTTATGGTGTACCGGTGAAATAACGACAAAAAAAACCAGTATATACCACATTTTACCCAAAGTAAAAAGTTACTTATCCAATGGCCTGGCCATCAGGCTTGAAATCAGGATAAGTCATATACATATCAAATGGCATATGTGGCTTCTAGATACTTTTGGGAATTATTCAATAATTTGTTTTTTTTTTCTGGATCAACAGGAGGTGATATCTCCAAAGCAGGAGCCAGCACCGTTGATGGAGCTGGGTGAACAGCCGCCCGACCTGCTGCGTGACATGCCAGCCGCAGACTGTCTCTCCGTGCCTGATGCACTAGGTAACCCATCTAAATACTAAGCATTTGTAGTGTTTAGAAATATTAACGTCCTTCTTGGGCAGATTCTTTCCACAAGTTAATTATTCCATAAAAAAATGATATATTTGGGTTAATTCTACATAGATTGACCGTCTTACAGTAAGTGCTAAGCTTTTAATATGAGGACAACGATTAATCTACTAATATAGAGAAATAAATATTTAAATATGTATGTTGAACCCGAGTGGTTGCCGGGTTAGAATAGTGCCACTCCATGTCTTCCCGTGGATGTCGTAAAAGGCGAGATCTTAGCCTAATTGTAGAAAATGTGGTTACAGAATCATAAGGCATGAGTGAGTGAGAGAACAAATACTCGTGGTCATCATGAATTTAATCGTTATAGTTAGTTTAAATGTAAACATCGCTTTGAAGATGGTAGTGGCAGTTGTAGTCGATCAAACGTGAAGCTCTCAAAATGTCGATGTAAAATATGTTAGCATTCTGTCACTGCGGCTACCGGCCTCTTGTGGTCCTTGTATCTTGTGTATTCAATTACATAAGAAAAAAGATAATTTTCCTGCCTTTTGTGTGGTTTCAAAAAGTAAATATTAAATACACTTTTAATCACCTTTCGTAAACGCAAGCAAAATAAACATCGTCGTATGTTTCCAGACGGTCTAAAGCTGGGTTCGTGTTCTCCGCTGCGGGGCGAGGAGGGCCTGTCACTGGGCTGCCTGGAGCCCGACTTGTGTCTCGAGCCCGAGCCTGACCACTTCCTCAACCACAAACACATAAAGGTAAGAAACCAAGCATTGTTATGGTAATCGCACACTACATCTATCCGGCACAACATCAGCATCGCCTCAGCTCACAATGAAACGTTGAAAAGTGAGCTTTGACTTGTGTTATTTTATTACGATACATTTTTCAAGTTAAAGTAAAAACAATTGCAAGGAGCACGGGCCTTGCATCGTCCACCAAAAATTGCATCGTAATAACAAAGACCAAAGCCCAATTTTCAATTTTTCACTTTGAGCTGAGGCGTTGCTGATCTGGTGCCGGGGCGTTGTAGAGTGTTGACGTTTAGCCACCCCCTAATGGGGGTAAAACCCGCGAGCGCCATGGAAGCTGCTGACAATGATATGAAATGAGATAGAAACTCAAATTTTATTGTACTGACCTATTTCCCTATTATTATAAAAACCTTCAAACTCAAAATATAAGGATTGCACGGACACCCTTTAAAAATTTAGAATTTAAGTTGTTAATTTTTTTTCTAACTTTACTCTTGAACTGTTCCAGTTGCGGCTCTCTCCTTCACCGGGACTGCTTGGGGACGAAGATGCCGTGCTGAACCTGGCGCAGATCGAAGACCTGATGGACGATGACTCGCACAATCCTGTCACCACAGGTACGGGGAGAACCAGCAGACAGTCCATCTGATGGGACCTAGTGCCGTATTAATAAGCTGATCTCAACTGTAATTCTCTTCTCAAGATTACTGATGTGCCAAAGGAAACTTTCCAAAATTGCGGAAAATTTCATGTAGGAAAATTTCAGAAACTTCTCACAATTTTGTATGGGGATTGAAACTTTCCGTTTCTTAAATTTAAATTTCCTATATTTCTTGGGAAAGTTTCCGGAAATTTCTTGCAACTTTTCCAACTTTTTGGAAACTTTCCGCAACTTGCACATCACTGCTCAAGATGCGTCATAAATGACAGTTTTCTATGGCTTGAAGTTTGCTTTGACGTATCTTGTGGCGGGTATTTCAGCCAAGCAGTCCCTTAGACAAGAGGGGGACCAACCCTGACGGATTAAGATAGAATGACTTTACAGGGCCTGCTGATATAGTCATGACAGAGCACTGAGTGAGCATTCTCGTCTGCTGCATTCTTTACATGCATAGTACTCTAAAATCCCCAATAGCATCATGATTCACGATCACGACTTAGCCTTCCAAATTTAGTAATAAATGATACGGTACGGATAGTACTTCAAGCTCTAAATTTCAAAAAATTATCGAAGGCATTTGTGCCTGCCTATTAACAGAGGTTTAAGCGTGACTAAACAGATCCATTGATTATAAGAAGTCAGAAGGCGGTAATGAACGGATTTTGAATGCGCTACTCGTCTCAAAACGCATCATAAATGACAGATAATGATGCTATCTCTCTCAAGATGACTTTATAAATACGGCCCTTAGGGATATCCTGTATTCATACGTAGTTGTTCCCACAGGAGACCCCATGCTCTGCTCTTCACCGACATCCCAGCTGTGCAGCCTGGCCGACGTGGTCGGAGACGCGGCAGAGCGCAGCATCGCTACCATGCTGCACGAGGCTGCGCAGTACTCTCCACACAGCGCAGGTAACTAACACAGCAGTAGGGTTTAACTTTGTTCCACTAATTTCATAGAACGTATTATCTACACTATCATCTATCTACTTGTACCTACGTAGGTACCTAATCGAGTACCAGCAGTATACAGCTACTATAGGGAAGAAGGTACACGGTAGCTTTTAAAAATATTGGCCTGCCGTGGCGGTACAATCATGTATAATGAAAATAAAAACATCCTCTGTTTATTATCTGTAAATAAATGAATTATTTTCGGCATACAAATAGTTCATTTCCTGGATTAAAATGAATTAATAAAATCACATAAAATACCGCTTGTTCACAATCTCATACAGACTGACAGACAAAACCTAAGCAATTGTATACAAAATTGTTTTTGGATAATTTTAAGGAGAATAATCCAAACAACCTCAAAAAGTTCACATTTATAATATTAAAGCATTAATAACCTATTAATGAATTAATAGAAAGAAGGAAAGATTAATGCAACCTAATTTTTTGTTCCAGGAACCTCCTCCTTAATGTCAGACGCGTCCATAGGGCTGAACGGCCTCCCAGGGCTGGGGGACAGCTGCCTGCCCGCGCTGCTGCTGGGCGGGCACCACCACGCGCCGCACTCCCCCCACTCCCACCCGCGCCAGCACTGCTTCGACATGGACCTGGGCGCCTAGGGCACCCCCTCAACCATCACAGGCACCTTCAAGTGCCCGAGGTATTTTTGAGCAGCTTCTGAGGAACTTAAAAGTTGGTGTCGAGGCCCGAGACGTCAAAATGAGATTGCGAAATGTCTAATTGACAACATTTCAAAAAAAAAAGCGTTATTTATTTTTCGCGTTTATTATAGCTGGTTAAAAATTAGACTACCCGTATTTCTCAGTTTTTCTTTATTTTACTTAAATTCGTCGTTAATAATTTATTAAAGAAATAGTCATTAAAATGACCGTATATATAAAATTAGGAATACTGATGTCGTGATCTTAGCCTGATATAAAATAAAAATAAAGTAACTTTAAACATAAACAGAACTGACTGTCATGTCATGTCACTCACTTGTCAATCATTCGCTGCCGTTCGTTCACATATTTGTTATTTTGCGTAATTTAATTAATTACGTAGGTAATTTGTAGACGCCATTAAAACAAATAAACTATTTTGCGTTTACTGCTTTGCATCTGCTTTGAGTTTCTTTCTATATAATGACGACCGGAAGAAAGCAAGATCCTTTTATAATTTGTTTCGTCCCAAGTTGCAAAAACACGGCGTCAATAGAAAAAGATAAGCACTTTTTTCATATTCCTCGTGCATGTCGATTGGAATGGTGTTCGATCCTAAATAAAAAGGTTCCGAAAAGTGCAGTCTATATATGTGAAGATCATTTAAATGTAAGTACGTAAGATGTTCTTTAAAGTCGTCGTAAATTATTTATTAAACATTTTTAAATCTTTTACTTGTACATAATTTTAATGTATTTTTTTCTTTTTTAGCTTGAAGATGATTTACAGAACTTTTACGCATGGAAATTTGATAATGTCGGAGGGAGACTTAAGCCTAGAGTGCCTGACCATTTCAAAAATATGGTTTTGTTACATAATGAACAAACAACAATAAGTCCTGTGCCTGTACCACCAAACAGTGAAAAAAATACAAAAAGCATCATGTGCATACCGGAGATGTATGAAAAGTATGTCCAGGCTCAACCAACAACAGTTGACCGTGCAGTGTCTACAAAAAAATACAGTAGGCATGATAAAGATTATCTTGTGATGCCATTGTCAGAATCTGAATATGCTTCTGTTGATGGTAGCACCACTGAGTGTATAATAGGGTCTGAAACTCCCAGCGAATCAGAGTCAACTTCGATACGGAAACCCAAGAATCTTTTTGGCAGAAACTATTGGTTAAGTCTGATTGAGAGAAAACCTTTAAGCTATATTGGAATATGTAAGCAGTACTATTGGATGATTGAATATCTAAAAAAACATTGTAAAATCCCTTCCTTGCATATTATCATAACACTGTACAAAATTAAAAACAATGAGACCTTTTTAAGAATTAGTGACATTTTTCAAGTTTCATTGTCTACTGTTTGGCGAATGTTTTATAAAACATTAGATTGTTTGAAAGCATTCTGCAACATTTTGATATACCTACCTGATCAGCTGCACATTAAGACAAATTTACCATTACCATTCCGAACTAATGAAGAAATTTCTAGTGTGCAAACTATCATTGATTGTTTTGAAGTGGAAATAGAAAAACCTAGAAATCCTGCACATCAGGCACTTACATGGTCAGAATATAAGCACTGTAACACCATCAAATATTTAATAGGAGCAACCCCTGATGGTTTTATCAATTTTATTTCAAAAGGGTTTGGTGGCCGCACATCTGATATGTGCATTTTAGAAAAAAGTGGTTTTTTGAACATTATACCAGACAAGTGCACTATTTTAGCAGACAGAGGATTTAAACATTTAGAAGCATTACTAAGAAAAAGTAAAAAAAATGCTAATGTTTTGCGGCCACCTAGTGCCTCAAAAGACAAAAAACAAACAAAATCTGAAGTTATCAGAACTAAAGTTGTAGCCAGCCTTAGAATTCACATTGAAAGGGTTATTAGAAGGGTTCGGTTGTTCAGAATGCTGAAACCACACTCTGTAGTTAATAATAAGCTTATTAGTTCACTAGATGATGCTGTGGTTGTAGCATGTGGACTTATTAATTTACAGTCACCTATAATAAAGTGCCATTAAAATACCTGTAATAACTTTTTCATCTCACTAGCTCGGAAAGCCCTTTTTGTTCGTTTCATATCTATTGAGAAAATCGCTTTTTATCCACAAGTGAAGAAAGAGTATTGACATTTGAAGGCAGCTTAAGTGATATTTGACAGCTAACCAAACGTAAAACCTTACAAGTGCTGAATTTTTAACATCACAATTAATGAATTGCATCGAGTAAAAACACTGAATGAGGATTTCTAAAAAAGTTTGTACATTTCATTCACGACTTCAATTTGCAAAAAAAATTGCAGGTTGGTAGGGTGAATGAGGCCAACTCAAACAAGTTATGTAAGAAAACATTAGACCTTTAAACTTTCATATTGTATTTGTTTTAAAAATATATTTTATTTTGTCAGACATGTTTTCTCACAAAACTACGTTTATTTTATTTTATTACAGATGTAGTGAATAATCCTTTCCCATCGTTTTTTGTCGTATACGTTCGTATTTATCTTGCTTTCTCAGTTGGCTTATTGATGGATACTAAAGCTAATTGACAAAGCAAGCTAAATACGAACTTATCCGACAAAAAAACGACGGGAAAGGATTATTCACTATATCTGTACTAAGTTTACTTTTTTGTTATTTAATTTAATTTAAGTTATTTAATGTTTTATTTTTGCATTGTAATTTGCCAAAATTTTTCCTAAATTGAAGAATAAAAAACTGAATTGTAACCAAATAAAATATAAATATTATTATTAACACATACTTTATTTATCATTTAGACCTACCTATTTCAAAGTTGAAGTATACCACTGACTAACCGAACTGACAAGTAGGGACGCGAGTGAAACTACGAGCTCCTCTATTCGCACTGCTTTATTAAACAGACACTGGTGTGGGCGCAGCCACACACACATACGCAACATCTCCTCCCCCTGGCTTACAACTATATCCTAAAATTCTTACACCTTATAATTAACTTTCGCACGTTTTCGCAACGTGATTTTGGGTGGCACTATAGAAAGTTCGTCATTGCGTTTATCTCCCTCTGGGGCCTCGTCAATGGCTTCTTGAAAATTGTCATCATCTGAGCTTCCAGCCGACGGAGCCTGGTACTCAGGCAAATCTGATGGTCTGGCTGTCACTTCTCTCTCCCCCCTGTAGTAATAATTTGGATTTTGTCGAGACATGAACGGTGACAAAGGCGAGCTAGGCAACGATGGTGTTGTCCCCTCAGCTCGGGTGTCCAGCGGTGGTGACGGTGGCCTGGTGTCGGCCACGGAGCCATGTGCGGCGTTCGACGACGCAGGTGACGCAGTCGAAGGAATGAGCGGCGGCGGTGGCGGCAACGGCAGCGGCGACGGTGGCGTGACATCCGAGGGACTTGAAGGCAAATCGAGTAGGTCTAAATCCCAACATGCTCGTGCAGTGGTATTGTTTAACTTTAAAACCGTATGCACCATACCACTTGGAATCAATATACATTAGAGTACACCAAAAACTTAATGCACCCATGTCCGCTGATGAGTGCACAAAGCGAATAAAGGCTACTAATCGTATATTTGATTCACCCAGGTGAATCAATCCAAGAGCTTCTAGTAAACTACAGGTGAATATAAAAGAAAAATAGTATCACTGCTAAGTAAGCTTTAAAAGTTACAGTTAACTACTAGTATAGTCTTTATTATTTCTACTGAGCCGATCTTCTACACAAAAGCCATTGTTTGTGTACAATACTATTATCTTTCTTTGTGTCCATAACCGCAAGCTGATTGATTACATACATAAAAGAACTACATTGAATGTACATTGAATTATCAACCCTATCCTCTTAGTCAGTAGGTTTAAAATGTAAAGTGTCAGGATACAGATATAAGTCTTGTGTAGATGATACTATTGTGTAAAGAATAAGCTCAATTCAAATAATAAAGACGTATCTGTATCCTGACACTTTAAATTTTAAACCTACTGACTAAGAGGATAGGGTTGATAATTCAATGTACATTCAATGTAGTTCTTTTTTGTATGTAATCAATCGGCTTGGGGTTATGGACACAAAGAAAGATAATAGTATTATTTACAAACAATGGCCTTTGTGTAGAAGATCAGCTCAGTTCAAATAATAAAGACTATACCTACCTAGTTGACCAAGTGAAAATTATAGAAAAATCCTTGAAAATGTAGTAAACAAAACTATCCTGTAAACATACTAACAGGTAACTATGGGAAATACTCAACTAAAATAGTGTACTGTTATGATTTACGAAAATAATATAATGTGACCCGGCTTTGTCTTCTAAATGTAATAATATATTTCAATGGTCTTTGTGCAATACAGTACAGGTACCTACAGGATAATTTTCTCTAGCTATGATAATAATTATACTCATAAGGGTTAATGACTTGGAGTAATTGTAATAAAAGAACTGGAATTTGTGGGTTAATTAATTTTAATGTTGTTATATATGGTTTATTATTGTTTGTTGAATAAAGTTAATTTATATAAAAGTAACACTTTTATAATGTTGTAGAGTCACACATTTTATGTAGTATAAATTTTTTCCAAAAATCTTCTGCACCAGTTAACAAATCCTTCACATATGATTGATCATATGAAAGCCAATAATGCTTGATTACTTTTGTTGTCTCATAACTGGGATCAGCCACACAAAATAATGACTTACTTTTTCCTGTAGCATGCATTTGTAATTGTACTTGAGCTTTAAATTTTGGTTGTATTGTGTTACCATTTATATAATTTTTAAGTGTTTTCGTACTCATTGGACACTTCACTTCTACACAGAAATCATTACAAACACCATCTGGTGTGGCTCCAACAAACGGCGATATTAGTTTAAAACCACACTCTCTTATTTTTACTTTCAGATTGTCTCCAATTTTTTTTATCACATGTTTTTCTAAGCGTTTTCCTCTTGTAATAGCTTTAGTATCTGGTACTTTATAGCCTCCGAGAATTGTTTGGACTAAGACACCATCAACTGAACACCTTGTAGCTTCGTAAATTCTCGAGGCAGTTATTCTTCCCTGCCGAAGGGTATGCCACAATACACAGTTAGCTTGCTGTCTGGTTTCTGATTCAATGGCATACTTGATATCATCTGATAATAAGCTATTAGCAAAAGATTTAAAATCGTCCCAATCAACATCATTGGTGCAGTTGTTTGATTTGTATTTTAGTAAAATATCAAATACACTATATTGGTCCAGTGTTTGTTTTGGCTGATTATAATTTAAAAGTAATGAATTATTAATTTTTCTTCTTTTGCACTCGTCTAAAAATGAATCCAAATTGGGTGTAATAACAGCCGATCGTTTCACCTTTTTCCCAATATCTTTAGCTAAGATAGTTTTTTCTTTTGTCATAGCAACAGATAATTTAGGTTGTGCCCAATAGCAAGCTACTGAGGTTACCGATGGTTCTTCTGTTCGCTTTTTAAGCCACATTATACAACAAATAGCATGTTTGCAGCCACCTTCACTGGCTGTACAGTCGGCACATTTCGCACTCTCTATAACATCTTGTTCTTCGTTTATAGTAGCCAACACAGTGTACATTTTTTTACGAACTCTATGTTCAGGCACAACTTTGCTTTGAACGTAGCAAAGTGAATTTTCACGTCGCACTTCGACATATCCCACACATGTTTCAAAATATTCCTGTCTAGAGGACATAAGAACCTTCGCTCCTCGAATTGCCGCCACATTGAAACAGTCATTTTCCCGCATGAACTGTAACAACATAAAGTCGTCGACTTTGGGTAGATTGCGGCTATCCGCTTTTACAAATCCGTCAGTCACTTTCATTTCAAATAGCGTATACCAAAACAATCAATAGGTATTACAAAACAAGAACCGAAAGCGTGTCGTTAACATCAAGTAATCCGCCAGACAGATAAAAAAATTAACATGACAGTTGTATTGTATATTTTTTTAAATCCTTTGGTAATAAATGGACTAAGGGCACTATACGTGTATTCCTAAAATTCACAATCCAACTTTTTTTACTGTTTTTCCTAAATATAAAAAAAAGTACTGCATAAAAAAATCCAAAGATATTTTTACTGTAATCAGCAGTATAAAATCTAGAAACGGTATTTTTTTTTACTACCCTTTCACAAAATGAATTGTTGTCAATTATATTGACAGTTAAAAACTACAGGTTTATACTAGAATTTTATATTGATTTTAAAATCCTCGCGTTGTAGTAAGCGGAATCGCCTGTCTTCCTAGTTTAGTGAATGGTCCAGTATTTTTGGAGATTATTTTACACATTTACAGTAGATGGCGTTGTATGATGAAAGACATTTTGATTGTGAAACTGTGCGTGATTTCCGACGCTTCGAATTGACTATCGCTAAATAGTGTCCAAATAATGTTCTTAAATAATAATTATCTAGTTTTATAATGTGTTCATTAATAGATTATCAGCACGGTAAGGTTAGGCGATTTTTAATTGTTTTACGGATTTTGCTAAATGACATTGAAATTTCTAGGCAAATTGAGTCCCAGTTAATTTTAGAGAGACCAAAGAGTTCATTAACATTTCGGTAGAAAAGTTAACATTTTTATTAAAAATGTCACTCCACTAAAATAGTTATTTTATGTTAGTAAAATCCTTCCTAAGTAGTGTAGATGTTAATATTTAAGCGTTTTAGTAATCGTGATAGTTACCAGCTCGTGATTGTTGATTGGATGCGGCGCAATAAATGCTTCTAGCATTCACTGTTCGTTTATTGAATAGGTACGTTTATCTTAGAAAATGCTTGCTTTGTATTAATCCATAATTTAAAGAAGGTAAATTATGCTTTTGCTACAAAACCCTTTTATATCTATAAGAACTGAAAAGTATTATTTCAAATTTTGATGATATTGTATTTTTTGATAATGAAACACCATCGTGGTGCTCTTTTTGAGATATATTATTAATTTATTTTATAATTGAAATATATTTACTGGGAGAATATAACTGACGGACCACAATATTTTATACAGAAAAAAATGTGATACAATATATTTTTAGATAATGAATCAAAATATGATAAAAAAAATATTTTTGTACATACTTAGAACTATTTCAACGTCTGTTATTAGGATAAAACAAAGTGCCTTGAATGTAGTGATATTGGAAGTTTAAACTTCATATAAATGTAAATAAAATAAGAATTGTTGGAAACACTGGTTTTATAGATCACACGTTATTTATTAAGTTTTATTTTGTGATGAATTTATTGTTACTTGTTGCTGTTGAAGACCTAAAGCAGAAAAATCAGTACTTTTGCCGAACAAACATGATTTATTTTAGTGTATTTAAGGCATACAATACAATTAATTCAGTGAATGGAAGCACATTGTTGTTACAGCTGGAATAACTTTGTGAACATTATATTACCTAGTAATTTATTATATCATCTATTTTGTAGGTGCTAGTTTTTTGGTTTCAACAACAGATTAAAATGAATGCAAACCTTTTCTTTTAATATACCTGCCGCTAACTGGCGAATGTATCTAATTTAATGGTGTCATATTCGCGATCCATAATATCATTTATCCTAACGTTCGTTTGTCCTAAATTATTGATTGTCATAAACTGGTTTTCAGCTGAGTCTTTCCAAAAATACCGGCGGTTATGTTACGTTAGAGTTTTGCGATAACAGCACTAAAAAGTTTTAAACTTCAGGCGGAAATGGCTTTAGGACAAACGATGTATAGGAAAAATGACTATTAGGGAGTCCAGTATAGACCCCTAATTTAAATATTATCCGTCACTTTCTGACACGTATATAAGAACGAGAGTGACGGGCGCTTTATCCCCATTTTGTCACGCGATAAACGCCACCATTAGGCCCGCAGGGTCTTTATTCTACATGGTAAAACCATATTGCCTTTGACATTTTATGGTATTCCTTTATTTCAGCCGCCTTTACTGTTAAGTAAATAAGAGCTATCGTAACTTTGGCAATACGATAACATGTCAAAGACAATATTGGTTTACCATTTAGGCAGGTACAGTTGAGGCCTTGTGCTCTATACGTGTGGATAAAGCATTCGTTTCTCTCGCACTCTTGTCAGAAACTGACGGATGTTTATCTACATTTATCCACAGCGATAATGGCGACCATAAAACTGGGGACCTAGTGAAAAAGATTCTAAGTCCATTTAACTCGTAATAAAAAAGGGTATATGAATAAACGTAGACTTATACCCTTTTTCACTTAATATTCACGTTACTAGGCTACTTAATAAGTTTGTGAAATTGTTGTTTACTCGAAATTTTATCTGTATACGTACAAATGGTCACAAGCCTAATCTATTTGTATTTGTATTTGTATTTATTACAGTGTTTGAAATTAAGCTTTTTTTGGACACAGATATCATGTTATATTTAAAATATCGTGCAATACAGAGGTGCCAATATGCGCTCAAAGTAATTTAAGCATTTTAAAATGTTTGTCTCGTTTTAAGTAGGTATCTAAACGTCATTTATATCGGTGCTATGATATTAATTGAATATTATTTAAATGTTAATTAAACGTATTCAGCACTATTCAGCACCTGATCCGAATGTCTCTGTTTTGTCTAATGGTTGACTTGTAGAGTTTAAACAAATTCGCTATTTGTACTTACTTCTGTATCAAATTTAAAAAGATGCCCATAGTTATGCGTAGGCAAGGGTTGATCCAAATTCAGTGGTCATAAGGCTTCCAAAATACAGCCTAAAACACTTAATTTGTAACAAACATATTGTAAAACGCCGGCGATGATAGTGCAATACTGCGTAAGTAACAAATCCAATAAGTTACAAAATGCGTCCTCATTGAATTTATTACTTACGCGGCACTGCACTATATACCGACGTAAAAATTGTTCATTGAACTTTTAACAAGGCATCCCAGGATCCGCCTTTACCGGAAATGCACTACCGACCAATAAAAAATGTTAAAATTTGCTGACTATACAGTTAACCAAATGAATTTATAGTATTTGTCAAAGTGACGCAATAATTGATTCTTTGCGGTTTTCAAACAGAATATGTACTCTTATATAGATATTGTAAAACACTTTTGTATGTAAAATTTCTTCGATCTTGTTAGATACTTACTATAAATTATGAATATTGGCAGCTACTATAATTTAGCTTTAGTATATTTACCGAATCAAATTATTTATTGACTCGTTAATGTAAATTTGCAATATCGCTAAAATCTAAATTATATTTATTTATATTACCTAGGTTGTATTACACGAAATCGAGTGCCTTATTACGTACAGTAACTGTAGATACTTTAAAAATATTAATAGTTAAGTGAAATACTACTATTTACATGTTTATTACAAAGTTATTCGAGCGAAACACAAAGAGTAAAATGTGTTATTTAATATTGTATGAGATTACTGAAAAAGAATGTTGAAGTACAAAACGTAAATAAAACAGATTTTAATAGATAATTCGTCTTTTTAATTACCCTAAAACGAAAGATATGGAAAAACTTTTCTTTTCAGCTATGAAATGGGAACGTTGGGAGCAATACCACCAAAATTTTACACTTTTTTCTTGCGCGTACAGTGCAATAGCTCTTGAAAAAACCAGCGTGTACTTCTTCTTGACACGCTCTCACAGCTCGTATCTTATCTGTGAGGCTAGAAAAGTTGCTTAACGCCAACGTAAACTATTTTCGAAAACTGTCACAATTAATGGAATCGCCGTAGGCGCTCGACACGACCGTCTGACAGCTTACGTCAATACTATACGATACGATAACGAACGCTGACTGCATCTTGTCTAGAGCCTCTGGTATTCCTCAGACCTAAACAAAACCTGACAGGCTTTTTAAGAACTATTGCACTGTACTCTATGTACTTGCATTAGAATTTCAAGGTATCATGTAACCCGATCCTTACAAGGTCGTCACTCCATCTTGTTGGAGGCCTACCTACAGCTGGTCTCCCGGTCCACGGACGCCACTCAAGAACCTTCTGGCCCCATCGGCCATCAGTCCTGCGAGCGATCTGCCCCGCCCACTGCCACTTTAGTTTAGCTTCGCACGCAGTGGATGCAAAAAGCACAAGACCGGTCTGAGTGGAGAGCCTTGGGGGAGGCCTATGTCTAGCAGTGGACGTCTTTCGGCTGGCATGATGATGATGATGATGATGATGTATCCCGAAGTACCTTTCTGTTATATTTCACGCCACCATTGGGGTCCAGGACGGGCCGTGCTTAAGTGGGACTCATTAACCAGCGTGAGGAATACCCACGAAAAATCCAGCGATTCTCGTTCCACGCGTCTGTTGGCCACGTGTTCCGCTTGCATTCGAGTACCAACGGCCTCCACCGGTAGGCCCGCTTAACGCAGGCTCTGGCATTACAAGAACGCCCTGTCTTTATGGGCGAAGGGAGATAGAAACAAACCGTAGCAATACAGCAAAGAAACAACATTTTTTATCATTTTAGGGGCGTTTCTTTAAAAGTTTGTACCTAGTTAAGGAGTAGATTAAGAAACGTTAACTATTCCACTGAGTTACGAAAATTAGCTGTACTGTTATTAAGACAAATGGTGGTTTTTCAAAACTCCTGTAGCAAGTGCAAACATATTACTAACGGGAGAGGATTGAATCTACTTCATTTATTGAATTTGAGATACAAAAAAGTTTGCCTTCCCATGATATAAAAAAAAAAAAAAAAAAAAAAAATTTCGTAACTCAGCGGAATAGTTAACATTTCTTAATTTTAGTCCCTAACTAGGTACAAACTTTTAAAGAAATGCCCTTAGACGAAAGACCATCTCTGCTGAATATTATAAGAAGGGTGAAAGAAGACTCTCTTTAACTGTACTTTTTATAATTATAATCATCCCTGGAGGTCCTCGGCCGCTCTGAAACCCATGGCCAAAAGAGAGCAGGGTCCAGATTGTAGGCGGAGACAACCATATCGTCATTGATCTGTTGATTGTTCTGTGACACACAGGTTTTCGTAAATCTCGTAATGCAGAAATTCAACACAACAGAAATTAAATTTTTTGGACACAAGATTTCTTGCCGACTTTATATTTTTTTTGCAAAATCTTTATCTAGAACTAAGACCAAACTATTGAGTCCGAACACGGTGGGTCTACGGTAAGGACAGCGGAGATCCTGTCGCCACGTTCCGAATCCATCATCAGATCTGCTCTTAGATACCATAATATTGCATTGTCATCGGGGTTACATTATGTAGTCCAATCAGCGCATTCCGTTGACGGTAAGTGGGTCAAATTTTACTTGCAATATGTGACCCTTAAATACATACATAAAAGCTTATAAAAATGTAATTCCTTTACATAGATACAGTGCAAGACAGTGTATTTTGATTTTAATAGATATATCCGTATCAATCTTGCCTTCTTGAAGCGTTTAGTAGAAGTAAGAAATAAGTTTGAGGATAGGGAAGCTAACGAAGAAACCAAGATAATACAGACTGAGCATGGACTTCTCTGTTACTCGCTCTTAATAAAAGCGTATGAGAGCGACTGAGAGACATGTACAAACCCGAAGCATTTTCTAAGAGCTATAGCACTGTGCAAACTTATCCACCAAAATACTACACCCTGTACTATGAGTAAATCCCGTTAAAATTTCATTAGATTAAGAAAAAAAGCGTCACAATCGATCGATTGACCAGCCCTTGCATAATCCGAGCCGTTAATTCTATGCGCACATGACCCAAATGCATTTTCCCCCCAAAAACTGTAGAACAACGATTATTTTTATGTGCAACTGGCAACAATGGTGCGTTTCAAATTTCGAACGAAATTTGCGTTTTTGCATAAAACGTCGCGTGCGCAGGACATTAAAAGCTTGGGGTGACCACGAGGGTTCAAATACAGGAGACCATTCTTATTACAATATGTTTGTTTGCCAGACATTGTAGAGAAAAATGACAAATATCACTTACTATGAAAACCAGATGAGGAAACGACAGAAATAGTAATTGTAAATAAAATTATGAATTTGATGTATAATCTTTTGACTATATATTTGTATTTTTTTTACTAGAGCTAAGTTAATATCAAAACTACCATACAGCATCAATTTCAAATCCATTTATTTTAAAGAACACAGTTACTACAATATTGATACGAGTAATAAACCGTCTATTCGGTAGTTTAGTAATTTATTTAGGGTCTTAATTAAATCTTTCAAGTTGAATTGAATACATTAGTATGATGTAAGAAAACGTAAATACTAATACCTGTTACATTTTCTAATTAAATAAGTAATTAGGATTTAGTATTCGTTTATTAAATTTATTTGACGCTGTAAAACCATCTTTGTTTAATTTATTTATTTATTTATTTATTTCAAGGGAAACAAACAGCAGGAATTTTACAAATAGACAAAAAATACAAGTTAATACACTAGCCAAAACAGTTTCCACTTATAGCTAACAAATTTGCTCTAGTTAGACAATTAATAATAACAATAACATTGCATACCTATATTACCTATGAGGATAGGCAACGTAAAAGTAAAACGTAAAAGTATAATTATTAATATCTCACGAGTCTTAAATAATCCCGATTTTGACCACCGCGTGGTCACCCCCCACTACCATTGTACCGCGAGCCCTTTGTTACGAAGATTAATAAAAGCGATACAGTTTCTTTTTCACAAATTTAAATGAAGTCCCCTCATAATACCGTATTTGCATGAGCATTGCACAAAATTGGGGAATCGATTGGACAAAAAATTGTGACCATCGATTG
The DNA here is from genome assembly GCA_927399475.2 of Acleris emargana. Taxonomy (NCBI): domain Eukaryota; kingdom Metazoa; phylum Arthropoda; class Insecta; order Lepidoptera; family Tortricidae; genus Acleris; species Acleris emargana. The sequence goes on from OV656860.1 coordinate 6,620,194, forward strand.
GTCACATTCACATTTAGTGCACGTGTCTTTAGATAAAGGACCCTCTGAGAACTGTTATCGACCACTATCGATACTTACGATTTTTTATTAAAATGTCAAAAATATTTAATAACATGAATGAGAAAATGTGGCTAAATAAACAGGATGAGCCTGAGTGTTGATCGTTACCTCTGTTGTAGGTTTTAACTGCTGTTGACGTATGTGTGGTAGTATTATATTGGGATATTATATTATAATATCTATGTTTAGGTATATATATTTTAAAGAAGATATTGTATTTTCTTCCTATTTCTCTGTTGTATGTTTGTTATTTCCTGAAATTTTGTTAATTTGTCTATCCTTCGGCATTGTCCTTGCTCATTCTACTCAAAGGTTAACTGGAAGAGGTCCCATATGGGTCAAGTTCGCCTATGTACATTATTTATATTGATGCAAACATGTCTTGTAATTGTTTATGTGCAATAAAGAGTTTACATACATACATACATGAGTTTTCCAAAAGCTGTGCTGGCAACATCGCATATTTCCGCTTATTAAAACTTACTAAAGTAAAATTCTCAAGTATACTAAGGGCCGAGTTCTCCTACCAATTTAACGGATGGTTAAGTCTTTATCAGCTGTTAGTCAATACATTTGACAGCCGTTAAACCGCTAACCGCACAAAGTGCAGTGTTCACCAACAATTGACAACAATTCATTTTGATAGAGTCCAGCGACTAGATTTTCACTGCTGATTACAGTAAAAATATCTTTGGATTTTTTTATGCAGTAGTTTTTTTTTATATTTAGGAAAAACAGTAAAAAAAGTTGGATTGTGAATGTTAGGAATACACTTATAGTGCCCTTCGTCCATTTATTACCAAGGGAATTAAAAAAAATATACAACTGTCATGTTGTCTGACGGATTACTTGATTCTAACGACACGCTTTCGATTCTACGCAAAACAGTTTATTTATTTTAATGGCGTCTACAAATTACGTAATTAATTAAATTACGCAAAATAACAAATTTGTGAACGAACGGCAGCGAATGATTGACAAGTGAGTGACATGACATGACAGTCAGTTCTGTTTATGTTTAAAGTTACTTTATTTTTATTTTATATCAGGCTAAGATCACGACATCAGTATTCCTAACTTTTTATATACGGTCTTTTTAATGACTATTTCTTTAATAAATTATTAACGACGAATTTAAGTTAAATAAAGAAAAACCAAGAAATACGGGTAGTCTAATTTTTAACCAGCTATTATAAACGTGAAAAAACAATAATGTTTTTTTTTTAAATGTTGTCAATTAAACGGACGGTTAGCGGTTGGCCTGAACTCGGCCAAAACTCTAATTAATTAATCATCATCATCATGTCAGCCGATAGACGTCCACTGCTGGACATAAGCCTCCCCCAAGGCTGTCCACTCAGACCGGTCTTGTGCTGTGCGTGACACCTATGACTGGTTGATTGATTTAAATAATGAACGCCGTTTTTCTTCTTTGGTCAATAGCTCGCGTGCTTGTAGCTATCCATTGACGGGTTGTTTAATATTTTTCAGCGACGACGCAATGTATCAGGAAGAGCATGCGGGCTATCGCACAATTAACTAGGCGTTTAACCAGCTAAGTAAATGTACCCCATTAGGGCCTGTTGTTTGATCCGTAGTTAACTCAACTTATTGATAAAAAAAAGAAAAAGACATCGAGAATTTGACACATTTCCTTGAGATTTAACCATTACTTACGGTTTTCAACGATTAGTTAGTTTAACTACTGATCAGACAACAGGCCCTTAGAAGGTGCTTCGGTAACTCTTACTTAATCTGTGCTTCGGGTTTGTACGTCTTTCTCACTCGCTCTTAATAAGAGCGTATGAGATTGAGCGAGCGACAAGTAAAACCCGAAGCATTTTCTTAGAGCTATCGCACTGTATCGCTTTCGCAGAGCTGCACGGCTAGCACATGTTGTTCGTGACTTGTTTGTCGCTCGGATCTCCCTTTCTTTCTAGTCTGTAATGAAAGAGACGCACTGAGCGGCAAGCGAGAAAATACCACTTGTGCTATTCGTGCCTCTGTTCTTCTCGGTAAAACAATATTGCCTACATGTTATCGTATAGTCAACGTTACAATAGCTCTTATTTACTTGGCAGTAATGGGGGCCGAGTTTAAACCATACGATAATTAATAAAATAATAAGTACACAAACAACACTCAAATAATGTATGACCAAATATTCATAAACCACTAATAAATAGTCACTTATCCGGTGTCAAATATACCAAAAAGAATAAATGTCAAAATAATCATAATTTTACATTTTAAGTTTTATATTCTCTATCATATTCATCTACGGAGAGTAAAATGGATTATCTAGTAAAGAGCTTCCCAGTTAATATTTAAATGCTTCGTTGTATGGTACATTTGTAAATCATCTTTCATTCTTTCTTTCTTTCTCTTGGAACAAACAAACAATCAAACATTTTTGCTTTTGTAAATTACTAGCTTTCGCCCGCGACTCCGTCGGGTACGCGTAGAAGTCGTTTATCGCTACTTCCTCGGGAACTGTCCAATTTTCCGGGATTTTTTAAAGACTATCCTATGTCCTATTCCAGGACCTAATCAATATGCGTGCCAAGTTTCATCTCTATCCGTTTAGTGGTTGAAGCGTGAAAGACGGACAAACATACACACTATCATATTTATAATCTTCTAATATATAAAATTTCCATGTCACAATGTTAGTTACCGTACTCCTCCGAAACGGCTTGACCGATTCTTATGAAATTTTATATGCATATTCAGTAGATCTGAGAATCGACTACTATCTATTTTTCATAAGGTTTGTATGAAACCGGGCGGCGCCGGGCGCGGACAGATAGTGTTATATATATATAAACTGACGCCTTCGATCCCAGAGTGGGATAGGCAGAGCTATAGAATTACCAACAAATCTTTAAACTTCTTGATAATTCTGTAACCACATTTTGCACAAGTAGGCTAAGATGTTTCCCAGTGTATTAGTGACAGGTGGCAAGCCCATCGCCTAACAGTACTACAAGCCTATATTCCCTTAGTCTCCTCTTACGACATCCACGGGAAGACATGGAGTGGCACTATTCTAACCCGGCAACCACACGGGTAACAGCTAGTGTTAAGTATAGATAAGCGAGTTTCACGGAGTCCGTGTGTAAACTGCTGAAAGACAAAAAACCGAGCAAAAAGGTTGTAGCATTAAATTGAGGAGTCTTAAAAAAAACCACTGTCACTTCCAACGTCAATTTCCTTGTCAAACAATTCCCTATCATTTTCGAAACAGGTTTTGCAAATTCCATTTAAAGTTAAAATTAGTGCTCTAAGCGTTTCTGCAATGAACAAGCCATGCGAAGCGCTGGCTACGCCCATCCCTCGGATACCCTTCGAGCCTCTGTTGGACCTCAAGGAACCGATAGGAGAGCCAGAAGTTGAGATAGAGCAGCTGGTTGAAACTTTAGAGGAAGTTGCAGTATGTGCTTATTACAGCTAAGATTTCCTTGCCAAGCATTATACGTACAAAACCTCACGCTTTCGTTTCCAGAGTGTAGGCAGAGCTACACAGAATTACGTAACTCTAAAAACTTGTTGATAATTCAGTAACCACATTTTGCACAATTAGGGTAAGATGTTTATCAGCGTATTAGTGCCGGGTTGCGAGCCCATCGCCTAACAGTACTACGAGGCTTTATTCCCTTACTTGAATTTTACGACATCCACGGGAAGACATGGAGTGGCATTATTCTAACCCGGCAACCACTCAGGACTGAACTGACTGTATTTCAAAAGTTTATAATGTTGTTATAATACAACCCCTAGCAAGTATTTTTGGAAAACTTCAAAAGTTGTCTGATTCAGCTAAGAACCACTTTAGGGCAATGAATAATTCGGACAAACGAAGCATTAGGACAAATGCTGTTAGGGTTTATGAGGGACAATACATTATTACTTTTAGTCTAAGAGTAAGAGTCGTGTGGTTGCCGGGTTAGAATAGTGCCACTCCATGTCTTGCCGTGGATGTCGTAAGAAGCGACTAAGGGAATATAGGCTTGTAGTACTGTTAGGCGATAGGCTTGCAACCTATCACTAATATGCTGGTAAACATCTTAGCCTATTTGTGCAAATTGTGGTTACTGAATTATCAACAACTTTTTAAGTTGTAATTCTGTAGCTCTGCCTAGACCACTCTGGGATTACAGGCGTGAAGGTATGTATGTATGTAGTCTAAGAACGTGTTTATATTTTTGGATATTATCTTATCTTGCTAAGTTGCACGTACCTTAAACTACAATTATTATACCAATGCTATCATACTACTACTTCAAATTCTTACGGAGGACTAGTAAAAAGTAATATTATAAACTCTGATAAGTGTAAGAACTTTTTACCCGAAAAGGGGGTATGTTCTGATTACCTTTCGAATGGAGGTGGAAACCATACATTAAATTATATTTAAACTAGTAATGAAACCATTTGCCATAGCAAGTCCAGCCAGAGCCAGAAGTGTTACCACTCCAGGAGCTGGAGAATGTGGATCGCCTCCTCATCACAAAGCGGCTGTCAGTGAAGAAGATGATCTCCCTCAGAGGGAAGACGAACCGGTACATCGTCAAGACTCCTGACCAGTCCGTCGTATACACGGTACAGGAACAAAACAGGTGAGGCCCTTTAAATACCTTTTTTTATAATCAACATATTCACATTCTACTAAGGTGCTAATATTGACTCAGTTTGGCATCTAACCCCCTTACTTATAAACGCGGAATAAGTTTGGAATAGTTTATGCCATGTTTTGTCCTTATCTGTTATTGTGACATTTGCATCTGACAGAAAGTGACAAAGCATGGCATAAACTATTCCAAGCTTATTACACGTTTATAAGTAAGGGGGTAAATGTATATAAAGTAACAATGCATAAAAGTCATGCCTTACCGAACCTGGTTCCAGTTGGTGGGTGGGATACCTCTGCTACGGGCTGCGTCCCCTGCAGCTGAAGGTGCTGGACGGGCAAGGGCAGGAGACGATAAGGATCAGCAGGCCGTTCGCCTGCACCGCGCGCGTCTTCCCCTGCGCGTTGCAGAGATTAAAGGTGAAGCCCACTGTAGAACAGCTACCTCTGATGCTGATAGGTAGCTATTGGGCTACGAATGACCTTTCTGCATGATGATTAGTGATCGGCCATCGGAAGCATTTTATCTCACTTTGACGTCCTAAGTAATAAATAGTAATGACTAATATGGATAAGTCGGTTTTGTTCAAAATAAAACCACACATTCGTAAAAACTAACTGAATTTAAATTGTTAGTGTAAATAATAATTATTTTTTCTATGTAAATGGTAAATTCGCGAGGCATATTTTACCAGTGCTCAATTGATTTGGTGTATAAAATAATGATAGAAACGTCAATGAGACAAGTACAAGACATGAGTTGACGTAAACAAATTCAAATATTCAAATAGAAGGTATGGATAAATCGAACCAAAAAAATATTAAGTTTATTTTGTAATATGGCATACTGTAAACCAAAATCAAAGTGGTATATTTATAATAATTAGAAAATAGCGACTCCATGGATTCTAGAACCACGTTATGCCACCAAAAGTCCTAACATTATTCATAATCATATGATAGGTAATAGAAATGTTAAAAACTTGATAACTCAATAAATAAAGATATATTTTTAGTAGGTAAAAAAATTGTTGAATGTCATATCCATGTAATAATTTCGGCATCAAATGACATAAAATGCTTCCGATGGCCGATCACTGATGATGATACATGGATGATAGCTAGATTCAGGAGCTCTAACCAACTGGAAGGAAGCGTCATAGTCTGCTCCTGTATTTTAACGGCAAAAGGGAATGTATTCCAGCTCAAAGCGCTCCTCATTGTAAGCAGGCTCTTAGGCTCATACGCATTTACAAACTCAAAAATGCAAATGAATTGTCTACCTTGAGGTACTGATGGAATGCCTCAAGGCTCGTAGTTTCAGCTTCAAACTGGGACGCAATAGTGGAAACAAATCTTGGCAGCCGATTTGTAGGAAAGACGTAGGTAGTAAGTAATTAAGTAAGTAATTTATTTTTCATCACACTTGCACGTAAACAGTATCTAAACATACAGGTTAACTTGGCCGCAATGCCCCATATAAAACCCTCGACCTTTTTTTTTACCATGAAACCCAAGGTCGGTAAGTAATTTTTTTTTAATTTATAGTACAGCACACAGGTCATGCAAGTTCAAGCCAAGAGTTTACACGCAATTGAAAGATTGTCTTAAAATGTTATTTAAACAGGAATTTCATTGCAATCTCGCTACATGTTACTTAAATACTCAATTAATGTTCTTAATAATCGATTTTAATAGTTTTCTGTATCAAAACGTCGTTTTTATTTTACACTCCTTCAGGGCTATATCGAGGGTTGCGTGGTCAAACCCAATAAGTCGACATAACTTGTTGTGTCAAAAAGAACACTAATGAATACATCAAAACAATTCAAATTTCAATAATCAATTATTTCGATTTATCGGGTTTGACCACGCAACCCTCTATATGTATACCTACGTATTTGCCCTTAACGTTTCTGAACGAAACATTTGTATAATCTGTGGAGTCCGCCCGCCATCCGCTTAAAAAACGTTCAAGTAATTCGTAATAATAGTTGTGCTGACTTGTGTATTAAAGCTGTAATTCATAGTTATTTACTCGCAAATGTGATGAAAAACATTGTATGTTTCACGGGCGGTACGGGAATTACGAACCTCGACTCAGAAAGCCCTCAGTCTTCGACTTCGGGCTTCTACTAGAGCCTCGATCGTAATTCCTTACTTACCGACCTTAATACACAATGTACTATTGTGAGACACAGGTATACATAATAGTTCTTAGATTCGTTTAAGCGACCTCTATGCTCTGCCTTGCGGCGTACAAAAGAGAAAACAATTTAAACGATTAAATAACTAAATGTTTCCATTATACATAGCACATTCATTAAACATCAAACTGTTTTTAAAATATCAACCATAGTAAATAGATTTCACAAAGAATAAGAACGTCACAATAAAACATTTACAATCTGACTTTGTCATTAAAAAATTCATCGTGCGTGTAATTAGCTCTTTCGACCAGTTTGCTTTTCAGTTTCTTCTTTAATTTGTGAAGATCTTGACATTTAAGAGCATCTGGTAAAAAGTTATAGATTTTCGTTGCGATTCCCAATATACTTTTTCTTAAAAATACAGTTTTGCCAGGAACCACATTCGTATCGACAAATTCAGATCGACCCAACACAACGTAATGCAGAATGTGTGTGAAGTGACGAGCTAGTAGGGGTTGTGGTAGATAACGGCGTTGTATCTGTGTATGGGTATCTAAAGGTAAAGTTCTCAAATGCAATGCAAGGTACCAGTTAGTGGTTAGGCTATCTCACTTACGAGCTCGTTGAAATTGATAAACGTGACAGAGATAGAGGTGATAAGGATCCACAGGCCGTACGGCTGCATCTCACGCATGGTCCCCTGCTTGACGCAAAGACTGCAAGTACCCATGAGTATTCCATATTTCAAAACTTTACTAATATAAGGTGAAAGAAATTGTACGGTTTTCCATACATTGGAAACTTTATAGACCTGTTTATTAGAAACCAGAACCTTTTCACAAACGGACATAGTCAAGCAAGATCGTACGCGACCGCCTCACGGGGTGAAGGACTGAATAAGGAGAGGCAACTACCTCGTCCCTGCCAACATCTATTAACACAACTCACACATAAACTCCTTGAATAACCCCAAAAATAGCAGACCTTCTTCAAGAATAAGTTATTTTTCCTGTGATCTTCAGATACCCATTTACTTTAATATACTTTCCAGATATATTCCCCGCCCGGGACGTTAATAGGGACTGTAGAGCAACAATGGAGCGCCATCAAGCCACTTTATTTGATCAAGGACGAGGACGGCAGAGATTTGTTCTGGCTCAAAGGTAACTCAAGGCCTTTCGATCTGGCCAGGACTTTGCTGGCAGACAGGGGTAGACAAAGAAAAGCGTAGGGATGTATTACGAAGCATGTCGCTAGTCACTGCGGTGGTAACACGATTTCTATGCATCCGTATCCTTTGCCCACCACTCACTGCCGCTGCGAAAAGTTGTGACTTGTCAAAATTCAAATTCAAAATTTAAAATTCAAAATATTTATTCAGTAAATTGGCCACATGAGTGCTCTTTTACACGTCGGTAATCGGAGTGAATCTAGCGCTTCAGACCAGACCATCATTAAGGAGAAGCGCCGCAAGAAACCCGTGTCAAGTCTCACCAGCGTGTTTGTTCAAAGTTCCCGCATACAGTCAAGGGCATTAATATCTATACAGCCATCTCGTCAACTATATGTATACCCGGACCATAATGCCAGTGGCATAAAGGTGTATCGATATTTTTGACGTCTTAGGAATGTATACTCGTACAGATATATTCACGAGAGTTGGCACGAATGGATTGAACGAGTGAATGAAAATGTCTATGTGTGCATGACATAATTATTAAATACAGGTTGATGCAAAAAGTAATTACGATAATTGTGTCTAAGAAAATCTGGCATACCCGCCAAAATAAGAAACCTTTGGAAACCAAGAACACCTAACGTAGTATACTGCAGTGCCACGCAAACCATCCATGAAGATAAATCTAGTAAACTAAGGTCTACTTTCATCATGAATAAAATGTATGAAAAATCTTTGACAACGTTGTCAACGGGAGTTGCCTTCTAAGCAGCGGTCCTGGGATTGATGGGTTTGATAGATCTATCAGTCTTAAATTAAAACAACACCATTAATGTAAATACTTTATCCTCATATGTACAAATGCATTAACCCACTTAGCCCGACTAGGTGTTATAACACCGCTCAAATTGATAACCTATTCGGGCTACGACACCTAGTCGGGCTAAGTGGGTTTAATCAATTTGAGCGGTGTTATAACACCTAGTCGGGCTAAGTGGGTTAATTGACTGTGGTTTATGTGCAGTCAGCGTCAAATAGTTTGTAGCAGTGAAAGTGGTCAAATAGTTTGGTATAGGATACATTTAGTATGATGTACCGAACTTTTCGACCACTTTGACTGCTACAAACTATTTGACGCTGACTGTACAGTCGAGTTCATAAATATGTGTACCCTTTTTATCTAGTCGAATGCGTTTGCAAACTAATTGTTAGCGACCGCATTCGAGTAGGTAAAAAAGTGTACACATATTTATAAACTCGACTGTACATACATATGCATAACCTGACTATAAAATTTATTTATAAAATTGTTAATCCGACTCTGCATCACTTGAACTACTAGATGTTGAAGATTCTTCGTCCTCGCTGTCACCTATATTAACAATGAAACCATCAGTAAGGTCGTCTAGCCGGTGTTCCATAGACTCGTACGAACGCTCTGTTTCTTGGGCCTTTCTCCAAGTATCATGAAACGTTTCTGTTTTAACGGCATGAACTTCATCGATGAATAGTTTTTGAACTTCGTTCATATTAAAAGTGACGTTCCTTGTCCCTACTTTACCTTTTATAATCCCCCACAACATCTCAATTGGGTTTAAATCTGGATGGTAAGGTGGAAGACGTAGTACAGAATGACCGTGGTCTCGCAGTATTTGATCTAACTTGTAAGTTTTCTTTGTGTCTTTATGTTTCTTAATTATTTTGTACAGAACGATTTTAGTATTTCTTTTTGGGTATGATATTTTATTTTTATCTAACCAGGTCAGCATCTCTTTTTTATTTGAGTTTTTTACTGGAGCTCGATCCACCTGAACGTTGTGATAAGGAGCGTTATCGACGACAAGGACGCTTCTGGGCTTTAAATTCGGTAACAAATATTCCTTCACCCATTTTTGATAATTTATAGCATTCATATTACTGTGGTAATCTCCAGACTTCTGGTTAGATTTGAATGTCAGCAAAGCATTTTCTACAAAGCCTTCCTCTGTACAAGCATGAACCGCTATAAGTCTTTGCCCTTTTGATATGGGAACTCTGATGCCACTGTTGCTGTTGTCAGTCCATGCGTTTGGCGTAGTATGAGTGCTATGCACGTAGGTCTCATCGGTATACACAATAGGCCGTTTTTGGTCTCTATATTCTTGTAATTTTTGTAAATACATAAATCTTTTGTAACGAATGTGGTCATTTTCAATTATCCGCATCCTGTTGTTCTGAATCTTCTTCCACCGGAATCCCATTTTATGTACCAGTCGTAATAAAGAACTGACACTGCCAGGAAAATCTATCGACTCCTTTAAAACTTTGTGTAATGTTTTAATAGTTGGTAGTGTTTTGTGTATTTTGTGAAAATCGTAAATACACCTTCGGATGACGTTTAAATCAAAATTGTCCACCTCCGATCTTTTCGACAAACGTGATCGTTTTTCACCGGGTGTCACGAACACATTAGAAGTCGATCCCTCAGTCGCATTTTTGCAGATACAGTTAACGATTCGCTGTACACTTCGTTCTGATGTCCCAGTCGCCGCAGACGTTAATTTGTATAACTCTTGAATTTTTAGAAATCCACCTTCAGCATTTTTAGTTTTTTGTTTAAAATAATTAAAAACGTTAAAAATTATTTCTCGAGACTGTCCCGATAATGTTTTTCCTCGTCCAAAAGTAGGTGTAGTCATTTTGAGAATAAGATAAAATTACATTACGGTATAAGTATTGTTTGTCGCTTATATGACAGTAAAAAATGAGTGAAGTGTCATTCTAATAAGAAGGTTATCAAGCACAATGTAATCTTATCTATGTAAGTTCTTACTTCGTAATCTAGCCTGCATTTTGCATTTTACAAATTAATAAAATATAAACATTTTTCATGCGTAATGACGATGTCGTGAAACTTTTTGCCATTATTTTGTTAATTGCGGCGTCGGTATGAAAACAGGATAAGACAGTATATTATAAATAAATTTAAAACTCTGTTGACGACGGACTCCTCGGTCTGATCCTTTTTAGATTATTTACTATTCGAACACGCCATCACCTTTCTTCACAAATAAAAATATTTATGTTTTTTTTAAATACAATGGACTTCAAAAATTACTAAAAGGATTAACATTGATACTTGGTGCAGATTTTTTTTTTTTCCTTAACAACGAGAACGTGTTAGGTACGTGTTTACAGAATATAAGGAGGCCCCTGTATAAGAAAGGCACTCACACTGCCACTCACAGTGACAAGTGACATTACTTTAGGTCAATCCATTCGTGCCAACTCTCGTGGATAGACCTGTATATAATATTTATGGCCTTTCAGTAGTTATCTTTAACTAAGCCCCTTAGCTACTTGGGTTTTGAAATGATACGGGGAACAGATATACGTGTCACGTAAGCCTCGACGGAGATATTAGTCTGTCAGTGGTGTTAGTTGAATATTGGTGGTACAAAAATAGAGCGTGGAACGGAGAGTTTAATAATAGGACAGTATAGCTTTATTATTAATACATAAGTAGTTTAATAAAAACGCAGTGTTGGTTGGTAGGCCGCCTGATAGATAAACGGATGATGTGAGATTTTCTGGGAGCGGTTGGATGAGGGGAGTCCAGGAATTGAGCCAGTTATTGAGCCAGTCCTAGCCAGCCATTGAGGATAGCTATCGAGGCTAACTCTCTGATTACCCAACATAGCCTCATAGAGTAAAGTCCTCCAGTCTTCCCTTATCACCAAAGATCAATATGTCGCAGGTCCCCTGAACACCATGTGTCTGTTCCGAGACGTCCAGTTCGACATCGTCCGCCCTAACGGCGCATACGTCGGTGCCACCTGCAAGCGCTGGCAGGGCATGACGCATGCGCTCCTTTATGCTCCTGTCACCGACAGGTGAGGTCGTCTCTTTCCCTGCTATTTAGCTAGCTTGCTGTCTTAGTTTAGCTTAGAAGTAAGAGCAAGACAGTGTCATTTTGGAGTTACTCAATACTAATTTGACGGTGATCCTCTTACACATCTGTGTGATGAACTCTTCTGCGAATTACTAACCGGGGAAGTTAAGTTTTACCACGCATAGGGGAAGGATAACCTACCAACTTAGGTTGCATGTTTCATCGAGGAAACTGTTCGGCAAAGTAAATAAATTTATTCTTTTAGTCAGTAACCCTAGGACAAGTATCGCTTGCCTGTTAATCCGTTTTCAAGGACACGAGCGAAGTGTTAACCCTTTGAAAGCCAAGACCACCAGTGACGCTTATAGTTGTCACAGATACAGTGCAAAACAGACCCGAATATTTGTGACGTAAGGTGGAAATTAGCTGTGGTTTTCAGCTGTCATTAGCGTGTGAGGATGACTTCTGCAACAAGTCAACAGCGGCGAAAAGGTTAAAGAGAATCAACACCCTTGAAGCGACGTGCTATAACTATACCACGTTATGGCCGGTCTAGCACACTCCCTACTTTGGACGTCAAGCTGCACATACATTAGCTTCCATCTGTAAGGGTGACTTTTGGGCTGGGTTGCCTGAATGAACGCCTTCTATATTATGTTACCTTAAAGGATCGGCCATAAGTATATCGAAGCCTAAAATAAGCTAGGCCAAAATCAATCTTTTAGAAATTACCATGCCGGTAACCGATAATTTTATCGAATTTCATTTCTTCGACTATATCATTTCATTGAACTCTATTTTCTACTGAGACTAACAATCAATCAATCATTTATTTGCTTGCTTGCTTTACTATGTTTTCAGGATATTTTAAACATTAAGTAGGTTAGGTAAGTTTAGACTTGTGACTAGGAGAAATGCATATTTCGATGAAACGAAATGTTTGCGTAATTATACTTTCATTGTAAGGTGTTTCGAAAAATAATAGGTGCCTGCCTGACCACGGCAATAGGCTTAAAAAACGCGCGTAAAACGTGACGCAGTAGACGCGTCACTGCGTAAACATTGCGTCAGCGTATTTTAACCTTCGGTGTGGTCGATTCTTTACTGACCCCTTTGTCACAGGTTCGGCGTGGCGTTCGAGCGTAACCTGACCGTGCGCGAAAAGGCTCTGCTGCTCGCGATCACTCTACTGGTCGACTACATGTACTACGACGTTTAGAAACCGTCGCTTTTCTTACAACCCTGTCTCACTCGCCGTTTTATTTAATGTACTTCCACGGCAAAACAGATGCATATTGCACATACAATACTTGTATAAAATAGAATGTCATTGTAACGTCCAAATGCCTTCTGTCACGCTTCATTTGAACATTACAAGAGTAGTACCTATATTTCAATTTCAATTTACTAGATTTTTTACTCATTACGTAGCTGCGGTTCGGGATACAATATAATTTGTGAAATATGAGGCATTTTAATAGGATAAGGGTTTTAAAACGAGATTTACGCACACACTCAAATTGTATTGTAACCAAGCAAGTTACCCAAATATATTGTATGGATAATGAAGCATTTATTTTACAAAAAGCAACTGGCCTGTGTAATCGTCGACGAATTGTTAATCAAATATCCCGTCCCGAGTACCGTCTTGTGACTTTAGTTACACGTTTTGTCGTGCCATCGGCCAAAGTGGTAGTCTTTGAGTGGCCATATTTGTTAGTATTTGTGTTATTTCAATACTATATCTCGTTGACAACATGTGTTTTATTTTGATATGCTCTGACGTCATTTCTCAAGAAAAGATTACTGTGAACTGACAAAGTTGATAAGTGTTGTGTGTATAATATTTATAAATATAAATATTTAAATTAGTATACCCTTTTTACGTTCAGTACTTTATCAAAAAATAAAATAAAAAACGAATTTTATGCAACTCTCCAGCATGAGACGAATCCAATGACATAATTATCATTTATCAAAATCGTAAATATTCTAGAATGAGTTTATATAACAACTTTTTTAAATGAAAGGACTACAGTGTAATACATTGGCATAAAAGAAAAGTACCTAAATTTAACATTGACACAATGCGTCTGTCATTCATGTACTCGTAAACATTGTCATTGTAAAAAACCGTTTATTTCGTATTTTGATAATTTTCTTGGTGTTGTGGTTATAAGTAGCCGACTCAAAACTTATATTTTCTCATGCTAAAGAACTTACAGCAGGTTTGTGTTGAGGTCTTGTTTATTTATTTTACATTGTCATCTCAAGTCAAAGCAGGGGGACGGGTGACGTGACGTCTAAAATTTTAGTACTTTACATTGAACAAAAAAACGAAGAGCTGTATGCAATTCTCAGCATGAGACGAATCCAATGACATATCATTTATCAAAATCGGACCATACCTGTAGATCTGATGCCAATTACAAAAATAGGCCTCGCGTAATATACGGGGTATCCGGGAGATAGGTGGACGACCTTACAGGGCTGGATAGCTCAGCTCAGGAGTAGCCAAAATATGATAAATCAAATTTAACAGTTAAAAAAAAAAACGGCTTTAAAGTTTAGGAATCTGAGTTTTTCTTGCGGCAAGTTCAACATCGCATGGTGTAAAAAAAATGTACTAAGACCTGTAGTGCTGCTTTCCTAAAAATTGGCCTGTTTCATGGAGATTCTAAAATGATAATAACAATTGAGTTTATTGATTACAGCAGCGAAGTTTTTATTAAGTTTTTTAAACTGCTAAACTTTTATTAATTTCGTTGATAGGGTCTTAAAGTAAATTTAATCAGCTATCTTTCACAGCAAACGAAACTGAAAAATTCTAATAAATGTGACCGTGGCATCCAAAATAGTGAACCATTTCCAAAATTTTAAAAAGTTGAGATATGTCGTTTTTGGTGCGACTTTTACAAAACATGATTTGACTATCATATTTTAGCCACTCCTGAGCTGAGCTATCCAACCCTGTAAGGTTGGCCAATATCTCCCGGACATCCTGTACGTATATATAGATTTTTAAATCTACTGAGTCTGAGTCGGGCCCTTTTTCGAGTATTATCGAGTATATTGCCTTGCCTTTGACATTTTATCGTGGGGTTACCATCATGTGCTATAAAAAAGAAAGGATAACGGTAATCAATCACTTTTGTTAACATTTCACAAACTGATTCATTTCACAAACATATCGTATCTTTTTTTCCGAAACTGTTAATATTTCAGGATATTTCAGGAGCGTTTTGCAAAATGATATGTTTGTGAAATTAATCAATTTGTGAAATGATAACAAAAGTGATTGATTGCCGTTATCATTTTGTTTTTAGCACAGCCGCCATTGCTGTCAAGCAAGTAAGAGCTATCGGAACATCGATAATACGATAACATGACGGAAGCAATATGGTTTTACCCAGTAGAACACAGACCATGTACTTAGTCACAACTCGAGCTTTAGAAACGACTCCAGTTTTCGTACCTTTAACAGCCTTTTTGAAGACTTAGCAAGTTTAAAAGAACTCAAGCTTCGGTTAAATGACTAGAGTTCAAAAGTAAGTTTAGTTTTACAAGTGAAGATTCCGAGGACTTGAGTTCTTAATAACGGCCAAACCTTATATTCAAATCTTGGATAGATAATGTGTCAAATTTTAATCCGAAGTAAGCCTTATCTGTCCGCGGTTTAAATATAGGGTTCGGTTCGGCGATAACTCTACAACTCTACAGATAATCTCATTACCGGGAAATAAAAAGTTAACAGTGTATGGAATATATATTTGAATGCTTGCTCCTGAGGTGAAGAATTTGAATAAGAGACAGTACGATTATTTAAGTTTGGAATTGCACATTTCTCGGTCTAGAGGGCCCAGGGTCCAGGATCCCGTTGGTACCCCTTGGGTACGATACCATAAAAACAAGGAAATAAAAGAAGTCAAGGACGCGTGCTGCGAACTTGTGAACACCTAATTAATTTGTATACTTATTGTGTCTATTTATTTTATACCTGAATGCCAAGAAAGTGGGTAAGAAATGTTCATTAGAAAATATTGATCGTCGTAGATCAAGTATTGTTTTTATCCCCACAGTTTGGACGTGAATTCCGAAAACCGAATAAATTAAATGGATTTAGATATTAATATTTTTATTTCCATTTCGAAAAAAATATCCCAATGAAAATTATTATAATGAGTATGAATCGTTTGTTATAATGGTCGGATATAAAATGTAACAATAATTTTGAATAATGGCCTCAAATGTAGAGAAAATAAAAATCAAAGTCACCGATAAAATGCAAAACAATTACTTTTAGACGCAGACCATTTGGAGACTTAATAAGATAAAAATAATGCTTACAATTGCCCGAAGTCCCGCTTCTCGGACATTAATATTGAAATGAGGGGACATGCTCGTTCGTTATACTTTAAATGCATTCTTTTTTACACCCGAAAATGTCGATTTCTCCCTAAAAATTTATGTTCCGGCCCACCCCTATTTGCATTGTGTTTAAACTTTTTTCTCCGCTTGGCAGATGGCCGCATTAAATGGCGCGAAATTTTGACAGAACATGTAATTCTCCTCGCTACAATCAAGTGACGTTTCGCGGATTTCGCGCCAAAAAAAGTTCAATATTAGGTACTTTATTGAACCCTTTTCCAAAGGATTGAATTCAATTACGCGATGAAAAAAATGTGATAAAAGGGTGTTTTTTACTGATTTTTGGAAATGCAGGGGCTTAAACGCATGTAGGTCAGTGGGAGCAGAGGAATTAAAAGTTTTTTTTTACTTTTTTATTATTAAAAAGCGGCGCGCGTTTGTCACGTGTCGGAAAAGCAAGGGTTTAAAAATACAATGCCTTTTTAGGAAATGATTTAGAGTTTTTATTTAATCGCGCAACGGATTTGGCATTTTGGGGAAATAACTGAGCTTTTTTAAAGATTTTTTTATTGATAAGATCGAAGGGGTAAGTGTCAAGAGCGTGGAATTGTAAAATGAAATGAGTGATTGCTTATTGTTGATTTTTTATGCGTTACCTTTGTGAAATACTTTTTTGCTTATTATTCCATTGTATATTATTTTCTAGTCTGTTTTAGTACCAGGAATTACATTGTAATTAAAGGATGATTTAAGACCTGTACATTAATATTACTTTGTGGTTAGTGGTCACCTGGTATGGTCAAAATGAGCAGGTTCCCTAAAAATATTATTTTTATTGTTATGGTAAGTTTTAGACGTTAGTGCGGTTAATGCAAACAGGTGGTCAGCAGCTGACGCAGTCGTTACGGCAAATTTTAACATTAAAATAATAAAAACCTTTAGCAAATACTATACTATACTATACTCTTGACTTCACTAGCTGTTCCCGCGACTCAGTCGGTTATCGCTATTCCCTAGGGAAGTAATTTCCGGCATCAAAAGTACCTATTTTATTTCCTTTTCCGGGACTCAAGCTATCTCTGTACCAAATTTCTGTACCAGATTTCGATGAAATATGGTAAGACAGTTAAGACACTGACAGACAAACAGACAGATAAACAGAGTTACTTTAAAATATATATATACATAACATAAATAAATAAATATCGGGGGACAATGTCCCACCAATTAGCCTAGTCCCAAACTAAGCTCTAGGCTTGTATAACGGCTACTCATCATCATTCTCTTAAGAGCTCTTGTCGGTGGAGTAATTTACTTTTTCTTTTAATTGGTCTAGGTAAGTACTAATCAACGATGTAAATACTTATATAGAGAAATATATACTTAAATAGTTAGAAAACATCTATGATTCAGGAACAAATATTTGCGCTCATCACACAAATAATATTAGTATGTATTAAAAATATTATATTCATATTCCCCTTTCAGTTGTCCAAACGTTCCGTAGCACAAATGCCCCATTAGGGCACCTACCACTCTGCAATTTGCGATCGCATTGGTAAGTTCGTCATTTTGTTACTACCTACTTACATCGCATCGAAGTCATTAAGTAGATATAATATGTTGTGGATCGTAAGTTACAGATGAAGTGAATGTTCCTTTCCCAGGGTTTTTTGTCGGAAAAGTTTGTATTAATCTTGCTTTCTCAGTTGGCTTATTGATGGTTATTCAAGCTAATTGAGAAAGCAAGATAAATACGAACTGATCCGACAAACTACATCTATAGATACTTACATTTCCCAAAAAAATAAACATCACAGGGTGATTACCAGTATAATAAATAACAATTAAGTGAGCGAGTTAAGTGACGTCCCATATTTTCAAAAAAAATGTTTGGGATGATACTCACAGAGTTTTTGAATTATGCAGCAGGTTCGAAAGTACGTAGTAAGTAGGTATTCAAAACTTTAATATTCTCAATGCAAAACGCAACATCATAATTTGGAGCCGAAAGACGTCCACTTCTGGACATAGTCCTCCAAGGTCTTGCACCGCTTGCATCCATCGGCCTCCCGCAACCTTAGCTACGTTGTCAGTCCACCTTGTTGGAGCTGCGTCACCCACGCTGAGTCTTCCGGTACGCGGACGCCACTCGAGAAGTCTTGGACCCCATCGGCCACCTGTTCTGCGAGCGATGTGCCCCGCCCATAAGTCTAGCAAATCTTAGGGCAGTGTAGGTCCTCATATTCTGATTCGATCGCGCAAAGAAATTCCGAGAATGCCCCTCTCCATTGCCATTGTGCTTTGTTTCGAAGATCGCGGGAACGCGGTGGATGCGAACAGCACAAGACGGGTCTGAGTGGAGAGCCTTGAGGGAGGCCTATGTCCAGCAGTGGACGTCTTTCGGCTGACATGATGATGATGATTGCCGTTTGAGTGACCTTGAGCATTCTTATGAAGCTTTTAGCGCCGACGTCTCAGTAGGTACCGTTATGGTGCGTTCCTATATTCAAAACCGTTAGTAGAATTGTGACGTCTCGTTAAAATTTGACACATTTTGTACGTAGCAAATGTCATAACGCTACTGCCCGTAAGGAAAACGATTCGTTTCTTGAATATAGGAACCGGCCATAAGTCATCACTGGCAATACACTCTTATCTTATCTTTACAGATGGGCCTTTTCGGATATACTTAGACGCTTTAAGATCTTTTTTTGCAATTACTCTCATACACAAATGAAGAATCGAATGTGCAGGTTTCCTCACTATGTTTTTCCTTCACCGTAAGAGCATCGGATAATGCACTCAAGTTAGAAAAAGTTACAGGTAGGCTGTACTATCAGCCCATTGGCAGTGACATTATAAAACATTGTTTGACACTTCTTATGATTTGAATCAGAACGTCACTGTGACAGAGTTCTATGGTGGGTCAAGGTTCCAATGGGCTGATAGTACATGGTGACCGCGGGGGTTCGAACTCGGTACCTTACGATCACCCCCGACCCCCTAAGCCAACTAGGCCACCGCTCCGACAACACACACGGGTCGAACACTTTGGACTTGAGACACTGCTACTAATAGGGAATGTGCATGGTTTTTTATTGATTTTTGGATCGCATTTCTCAACAAATCATGAAAATACCGTAAAAGAGATCACCATTAGTGAAATTAAAATTAAACTAGGCAAAGAAATACTTACGGATGATACCTACAAGCATTTAAAACTGCTATAAGACAGAGATCCGACATGCACTGTGACGTCATGTAACAGGTCGGCGATATAATCTCCACGTTAAAGAACACCTTAAAATTCCGAATATTTTTTTTCCGATTTTTTTTATTTTTCCGAAAGCTATGCTACGCTGGAGCTTGTATAGGCATCATTTGATTGTCATACGTACGTTAGTTCAGGTTTAATTTATAAGCGATAACAATAAGTTAAGACTTCTATCGAAAAATTGCGTTCGGAATTATGAAAATTCGAAATTTTGATCAATTCGGAATTATGTATCCACGTTAAATGTTTGTTGGCTTATTATCTTGGTTATTTTTATAGCTATTCAATTTTTTTTTGTCTCAACTGTTTCTTACGTGAATTAGCTTTTATTGAAGCCGTGAAAAATGTCATGTTTTTTTTTTATGGCATAGGAAGGCAAACGAGCACGCAGGCCACCTGATGGTAAGTGGAAACTGTGACCCATAGACATTCGCATTCACAAGACTGCAAATGCACTGCCAACCCTGAGGACTAAGGTGGAATGCCTCTATGCTAGTCATTTCACCGGCTGTCTTATCCCCAAACCGGAACACAGCAATGCGAACACTGCTGTTTGGCGGTAGTTTAATGGATAAGATGGTGGTACCAACCCGGACGGGCCCAGCACAAGGTCCTCCCACAAGTTAAAAAAAAATAAGAAGTATTTTGTATCCTTGTCAAGTGGCATTTATTGGTAAATGGATTTCGATGATATACAAATAAAATACCTTAAAATCAGCATCTAAGGTCACAGATCACGAAATTATGACCCGAAACATATTTCGACGGAGCGTGGCGACGCGCCGGGCTGGCGTCACCCCGTCTCTATTTCAATGTTTAGCCATCCTTTTTTAACATTTAACCCATTTTTCAACAATTTCCCCTCCCCCAAGTACGTTTGACAGACGCAACAATACGACCCTCGCGATTTAATGGATGTCGCTTTTTTATCAAAAACGCTGTTTTTGTTAAAAAACTTTTTTTAATTCCAAAGCCGACAGTTGACGCGGACGTAATCTTTTAAAGACCAGTTTTCGGGAGTTATTGTGTAATTTATTTATTGATAATTTAACGGATTTGCTGGGGTGGCTGTGTGTACATTTAATTAAGTTTTATTTGTGATATTTTCGGTTCGTTAAGGTTCAATCGTTAATGCGAATGTCAAATGTTTTTTTAACGGTACTTTGAAAAAATATTGAATCTATGTACCCATGGTTCACTAATGTTGTACCTTATCATCATTTGGCAAACTATAGGTATCTTGTTATTTTTGTATCTATGTACCTAATGTGGTTTTGTATTGTTGCGAATAAATGTCTCTTTATCTTTATCTTTTATCTTTATCTTTATCTTTAAACTATGTCTAAACTCTAACCTAATTTATTTAAGAGGATTGCGAGGCGACGCCGGCGGTTTAATCAAGAAGCTGTCAAAAGAAACATACAAATAAAATTAAGTCAGATTTCCACGATTTCGGAAAAAAAATAGGCGGATTCCACCAAACGAGGATAACCTAGATTAAACGCCGAATTTGTACACCTAGACTAATCTCGGAGTAAGTCTTATTCCAGTTTGGTAAAATCGATGGTTAGATGTTATGAAAATCTAGGTATGTACCTGTCCGTTTTTTTTAATTAAAAAATCGTAGAGCCCATGTAATACGCAATGGTTTAGCACAAAAACGTTATTGGGTCGTTCTTCTTTTTTACCGACAATAAACCGTAAATTTTCGGTTTTTTAGATTTTTGAACTATCAATAAATATGGTTTCAGTGCATGATTTCAAAAAAAAATGCATTTATTCTTTATTAAAACTAATTAATGCTTCCGGTCCTGCATTCATATTTTATTCTTTTTAATATGGTTTACCAGAAACCCTGTGACAGAGTGGCCGTTTTCAGCCGAGACCAAGTTTTAGATGACCACTCTGTCACGGCATTCTACAGAAAACCATATTATAAAAAAAACGTGGGTTAAAGAAAGAGCACAATTATTTTGGTACTCTTACATAAATAAAACTATGGACGTACCTATATTAAACACGAAAAACATAATTATCCATACTCTAATGAGAGGCTTAATAAGATGAGAGCCAGGCTATTGTCGGTAAAAAAGAAGAACGACCCTATTACGAATAGTTTATATAGTGATAGTTTATGAAAAGATACTTTTGGTCAAATGAACGGATCCCATGTACCAACAGGTTTATGAGCTAACGCCAATTACTTAGAGCATACGTGAAGCTATGCATACCTATCCAATGCTGTAATGGTGTGAATACGGCATGATGAATGACGAATTAAAAATACGTGTCTGAATAATTTCATGACAATGTTTAGTAATAAAAATACCCAGCTTTGTCACGTTTTAAATATTACCTGTTGTTTGTTTTCCGTTAAAAAAGACAATATATTTTAGCGGCCATAGTTACAAAAATAATTTGCAGGTAGTGAACTTATGCGGTGGGCTTGCAACCTGTCACTAATACGCTGTTAAACATCTTAGCCTAATTGTGCAAAGTGTGGTTATAGAATTAACAACAAGTTTTAAAAGTTGTTGGTAATTCTGTAGCTCTGCCTACCCCACTTTGGGAATGAAGGCGTGAGTTTATGTAAGTATGTATGTATATATGAACTTAACCCAAGCCGTATTTTATTAATATCTACTCGGTAAATCCCTAAAACCTAAGTAATGGTGGCCAAGTTAAGAACAGTGCCGTAACAAGTAAAAAACAATTAGGTTTTCTGAGTTCAGCTGTGTAGTAAAGGAAAATGATTTGGACTATGCCAAAGTGACGTAATCAATCGATCACAATCACAACGTAGGAGACTTTATTTATGATTTTATTTACAGTGTCACTTACATACACATAGTCCAAAATAGTGACATAGTCCAAAATGGTCTAGGAATCAATTTCCTAGTCTTTACCTACTGGCAACATTTATACATTTTCAGTCGTATATCTGGTAGGTACGAATTATATCTCCCGATTTAGTTATTCGGGGTTACCACACATTTTCTTATCCACTTGATTGTTTTTGCAAAGTTGATCGACCATTTATTAATTTCATACAAAAACTGTTTATAATCGGTTAAATGGCACGCCCTACTGGTTCTATCTATGGTTGCACAAAGCACATGAGTGGCTATGCTAAAGGGGGCACACGAGCTATCAGGTCACCTGGTGTGAAGTGATCACTACTGCCCGTGGACACCTGCAACACCTGAAGAGGTATTACAGCCGCGTTGCCGGCCTTTGAAAATGAAAATCTTTCACTGATTGAATATCGAGATATTTTTTGGACCTCTACTTCATACGTTTTATTCGTTACTAACTTTTGCCTGCTGCGTCCACTTAAAAATTTACACCACTCAAGTAGAAACTATAAATATATTAAATAAATATCAGGGGACAAGTCGCAAACTAAGCTTGTACTATGGGTACTAGACATTGATATAAATACTTATATAGAGAAATATATACTTAAATAAATACATAGAAAACATCCATGACTCGGAAACAAATATTCGCTCTCATCACACAAATATCTGCCCTTACCGGGATTTGAACCCGGGACCGCTAGCTTCGTAGGCACGGTCACTACCAGCTTGTGGAACTAACCCCATGATGCTTCTGCCAAGTCCACACTGTTGGATAGCATTTTTTACGCATAATGTATGTTTACGCATAAAATAATTTGACCTATTTAAAACGGTTTTTACTATAGAAACGGTTTTATTTAAATTACTAGCGGCCCGCCAGCGGCTTTGCCCCGCTGCAAATTCCTGACTTTCCCGGTGGATTTTTCAATTATTTTCTTTCATAAAAACCTTGTCGTGACATTGACGAACACAACAAAAAAGAAATCAGCCAAATCGGTTCAGCCGTTCTCGAGTTTTGCGCTTACCAACACATTTAGCGATTCATTTTTATTATATAAATTATAAAAAACTAGCCTTACCTTACCTAACCTAATCTACAAAATAGACGTTTATTAAATAGTGCAATAAGGGTTTTACGTGAAAAAAAATGAGCTAAAAAAAAGGCGCAAAAAAAACTACCTTCAAAATCATTACCCTTCCTTTGCTCCGCCGTAGTCGGTAATTATTCTCAAAAAACAAACAATTTTATGGTCCTCAAGTGTGATAGGTACTTTATACATGGACTTATTTCTCTTCATGGCGATGGTCTCTCATATTGTGGAATAATA
Source organism: Acleris emargana (assembly GCA_927399475.2). Taxonomy (NCBI): domain Eukaryota; kingdom Metazoa; phylum Arthropoda; class Insecta; order Lepidoptera; family Tortricidae; genus Acleris; species Acleris emargana. The sequence continues at coordinate 6,643,916 of OV656860.1, forward strand.
TCATATTGGTTATGTGGAATAATGAAAACACAATTACTTGTATATTTAATTTATTGAATACGGTAGAAATGCTTCGTAGTAATTAATGAAAAACAAATAACAAACAGACGGGTCTAGGAACATATACCTACCGCGAAACAACGAATAGCACTTTAAATACTGTGAATAATAAACTGTAACGAAATCTTCATAATGACTTAAAAATATATAATAGTATACGTATAAATGCCAGTGTGTCACGACCCTAATATTATGACACATGGCCGTTTAAAAAAATTTAAACGTCATAAACGCCGCCTAAAATGTATCACGCTTTTGACTTTTTGGATATTTGCAAGAAGGATGTGATTCCAGTTCGTCTTGACTCTAATATTGAGACATCTGGATATTTAAGCCCACCATAAACGTAGTGTCTGACTTTCTTCATAAATTGGCAGGATTAATCAGAATAATAATTTTATTTAATTAAAGTGCTACCCGTTGCCCTCGGCAAAAGATTTGGCTTTCTCCTAAAGCCAGAATATAATTTTACTCTCTTTTACACTTAAAATAGACATGATTTCAACCAATGTGAGTAAGACGCCATTAACCATAAACAATAGAGAAATGTCACCAACTTGTCAGTCTGTAATTTTGTGTCGTCACGTTGGCGGTTTTGTTTAAACTTACAACTGAAAAATCCAAAACAACTTATACAAGAAGTAAACTTGATTGATCCATATTATCTTTTTATATTCCCCGTATGGTTGCCGGGGTAGAATAGTGCCACTCCATGTCTTCCCGTGGATGTCGTACGAGGCGACTAAGGGAATAAGGTCTTGTAGTACTGTTAGGCGATGGGCTTGCAACCTGTCACTAATGCGCTGTTAAACATCGTAGCCTTATTGTGCAAATTGTGGTTACTGAGTTATCTATCAACAAGTTTTTGGAGTTGTTGGTAATTCTGTAGCTCTGCCTACCCCACTCTGGGAATGAAGGCGTGAGTTTATGTATGTATCTTTTTATAAATTCTGTTTTTATTTCCTTTTTTTTTAAGACGGCCGTCTTTTCCACATTGGCTTATAAAATAATTTGACTAGAAATAACATTATAACTTGACAAATCATGACCAGCATCGTTTGGTACAGTCGCACCATTTAATAAAACTCACAGAAAATCTGTTGACTAGAAACAAAACTATGACTAAATTTGGAATGTATTTAGAAGACTCGAAAGGAACTACGTTTTTTCTTAATGCTACTTTTGGATAAAATCACGTCGTTAAAAAAGTTTTTACACTGGAACGTCACAATAATATTTACCCCAATGTAAAAACAGTACGTTTCCCAAATAAATAATGCTTAAACATTAATTTGCATACAAATAATTATTTTAAATTAGAGTACTTCCATTTTATAAAAAAAAACAAATTGTATAACGAGACATGACGCCGACTATCTCCGCTCCTTTCACACCTTTGAAAAAGACAGAGATCTGTATAATATTTGCGTTGCTTCGTTTCACAATTTGGTTTCTTTTGTGTATAGTTATAGTTATTGTAGTTGTAGTACATATAACAAAAATAATAAAGAGGTAAAATGCTAAAAGTACTATCATCAGGCTTTTTTACCATTTAAATAAGCGATTGTGAAGTAGCGCCATCTCTGTCTGACGCTATAATGTCATTAAACTAATATGTCAAAGTGACAACCATTTTATTTTTAAAATCATCGTTTAGTCTGTCACTAACGACAACCCCAAAAATATTGTATCGCATTCTCTATTATTATTACTTTCTCAACTAACTTTATAATACGTAAAAGCAATAAAAATATATTGATTGATTTTAGAAATATCGAGTCAGCCATGTTTTATTTGATGACATCTGATTATCAATTGAAGCCCCAAAAAGGCCAGCTGCCTTTTATTTACTTAGTCGGCACAGAGTTTTTATTCAATTTAAAGCATATTATTATAAACCTTATCGCCATGTCAACAAATCAAATCATATCATTTTTGGTTTAGCTGACACATGAAACTTAAAGTATAGTAAAATATGGAAGTACTTCTAAAACGTAAAAATATCACAACAACGCGTGCGACTGTACTCACCTGTTTATAAGCATTGTACCCGAGTGTACTTCCTATTTCTAGTTGTGTAAACTCCATATAACCTTATCAATAATTTGTACTGAGTTACCAAAACACCGATAAATTACGAGGTATATTTTGTACTATTGGTTTAGACTTGGTCTGTTTCCACAGAGGTACAACGCGAAGGAAATCATTCTGAACACAATCTCATTTATACATTTCACTACATCCAATGACATCGACTTAGAATACACCCCCAAAATCCAATGTAATAAAACCCCGGCTTCACAAAGTTATCTATGCAGGTGGGCAAAAATAGAACTAACGTCACTGCGTACTAACTCAACACCTTTGGTTAGTCACCAGCGCCGCCGCCACCTGCTTAATTAAGTTTGGAATAAATAGCCCCCTTATGGGATTTTGGGGCGTACTAGAAAGTCGTGGTCACGCGTACATTTTTCATTAATTTTGTTATTATTTAAAACTTTATTAATAATATAATTTGTTGTAACGCGCGGGGACGTTTCGGCTCCGGGCGGGGCGGAAATTTGGCCTGCAGGAAGACTGTTAGGAAGCTTGTTACTGCGAGGAACAGACTAGGGATAAAAACGGTTAAAGTTGACGTCTGTTTTCACTATCACTAAGTGGATACACGTCAACAATTCAAAGAACTCACAAAAATGCACAGACAAATTGTATAATCCATAACTGCAATAAAGTAATAAACTTTGAATAATGTTTTTTTTTTACTTTACTAATTTGAGACGGGTTGTTTTTGCATCCGTACGACTTAATATCAGGATAGTTTTGATTCTCGTTTACAATTAATGTATTCCTAGAATAGTTAAATCATCCCTTTTCGGTTTTCATTTTTCATTAATATGAGAAAAAAACAATTTCAAGTCACTTTAAAAATGCTGTTGTATAACCATTACAAAAGATTTAGGCCATCGACAGTGTTTTTTTTGCAATACAACAATCAGTCGATAATTTAAACATCATAGTCGCATCACTGGTTATGGAATCTTCTAATAAATAAAAGTTTCTTGTAGTAAAATGGTGGAGGTTTTAAAAAGGGAATTGATGTGAATTTTTGATTGCTAAGGGATTAAAAAAGTGTTTCAGTAAGCCTCGCCCTGGCAACAAGTATATAATAGGGCTCGGCTTGCCGCGTCCGAAGCCGACCCGCCCCCGACCTCTAGTTTTACTATAAATTACAACTTACGTAGATACATAGGAACTTTCTTTAGAAGCTGCATGGTTTGTACAAGCTAACCCCCACACTGATCTACCGAATAAACAAATCTGTTACCTTTACTCAAATAAGTCTTGTTTATCTCAAGATAGTAACATCGATGACTCGCCCTGCGCACCCCTAGCGTGCTCGTGGAACGATTTTATTGTCATTTGTTTTTTATCTGTCGGCAAAATGTATGAGAATCTGATTAGGGTTGTCAGCTATTGTTAGGTTGAGGTTATGACGCTTTTTTATGTTTTAAATGAGCAGAATAGGGGTGCGCAAGACCTGAAACTGCAGTAACATATTATGTTATCGATTACAATACAAATAAGTGTAAATATAGGCCGGCCGACGTGTGGCGGGAGGCTGCGCCCCCCGCGTAACAATGACCCGTAGTGCCGAGGCACGCAACGAACGTCGGCCCGCCTCACCACGTATCTAATCAAATTTAATACTAAAATTACGTTTAATGTTGATCACTGCCCAATAGTACGTATTTTTGTGCTTTAAGTCACTCTTAGACAACAATAATAGTATCAAGCTAACATGCCGGCTCCGTCCGGGTAACGTCGTAACTACATATTTGTACTTCGTGTAACTCCAAAATATAATTTATACATCAACAGCTAATATAAAACCTAACGTCGTGAGGTAGAGCGGTTACAGTCGTGTGGCCCGCCTGGCCGTGCGGTGGCCCGGTGTCCCGGAGGCCCGGTGTACCGGCGTACCGTGGGGCGGCCGCCGCGTCGCCGTCGCCGTCAGTGATCAACATCGCACCGGACTACGACGCTATCGTGAGCACGGGCTCACAGTAAATACATTTAAATAATAATTACGCCTAGGGTGTATTTCTTCTCCCGATCGAAATTAACGTTTCAAAAACTCGTCTCGGATCGACCCAAAGGAACATCGAGGAGATAATAAATAATTAAATTTATAAGCAACGTTTCATATATCACCCGTCAATATAATTCTCAATATATGAAGTTAGACTCTGTCAAAATAAGAGGCCGGGCCGCCGCGGTGTGGCGCTCTGCGGGCGGCCGGGCTCGCCATTATAAATTACGTCTCATAATATTTTTCAGCAATCGCTTGAAGGCACACAGCGTTAAATGTAGTCAGTAGAGTTCAGCGATCGGGGCGCGGCCGCGCGGTGTAGTCGCGGCGCGGCCGCGGTCCGGCGCCGGCGCCTAGGCCGGCGTGAGCGTGAGCGTGACGGTCGCGCGGCGGGTGGCGCGGCGCCGCACCGGCAGGAACACCAGCGCCGGCACCAGGCTCAGCGCGCCGCCCGCCTCCTCCACCACGAACGGCTGCATGGTGAGCGGCGCGCGCGGCGCGCGAGGCACGGCCAGCAGCGCGCCCGCGCCGCCGTGCGCCGCGCGCAGGTGCGCCTCCAGCGCGCCGAAGCCCTCCGCGCGGAACTCGCAGCGCGAGCACGAGTACGCCTCCTCGCCCTCCGCGCCCTCCGCCTCCGCCTCGCCCTCCTCGCTCGGCGCCGGCGCCGGCTCGCTCGCGCACTCCACCGGCTCGCTCGCCTGCTGCAAGTGCGCGCGCTCGTGCGCGAACAGGAACGCGAGCACGTCCGTGGTGAACGGGCAGTAGGAGCACGCGTAGGGCTTGTCGCGCGCCAGCAGGTCGAGCGGGCGCGGGGGCGGCGGCGGCGGCCGCGCGGGCGGCGCGTGCTCGGCCAGCAGGTGCGCCCGCAGCGCGCGCGGTCCGCGGAAGCGGCGCGCGCACAGCGGACACGGCTCGGCCGGTGCCGTCTGCGCCGGCGCGGGCGGCGCCGGGATGCCGTGCGTGTTGTGTTTGTGCACGCGCAGAAAGTACTTGCTGCAGAGCTCCTTGTGGCAGATGTCGCAGGTGACACCGCCCAGCTGCGTGCCGCTCTCCAGCGAGATGCCGTGCATGCGCTGCATGTGTGTACGCATAAAGTACTTGTTGCACAGCTCCTTGTTGCAGATCTCGCAGAAACTGGATCCGGAGGAGGAGGCTCGACGCTCATCGGGCGCAGGCGGGTCGTCTTGCGGCGGCGCGGGCGAACACGGCTCGTCGGCGAGGCGCTCGGCCGCGAGCTCGTTGAGTTGCGAGATCATGGTCTGCAGCTTGCGCAGCTCCTCACTGGCGGAGCCGGGTGACGCGCCGCGCTCCTCGACGATGAGGTTGAGAGGGCTGGTCTGTCCGTCGCGCAGCGCCGCCTCGAGCTCGTCCTCGCACTCGCGCTTGACCTCCGCCATCTCATCGGGGTCCAGCGGCGGCGGCAGCGAAATCGAACGCGGTGGGGTATCGGGTGGCGGTGCCAGCGTGGCTGGCGGAGTCGCGAGCGGCGTGCCCAGCGGCGTACCTAGAGGCGTGCCCGGCGTGCCCAGATGCAGCATGGGCGGGGTCAGCGACTGCGGCGAGCGCTCCGCGACCGGCGACAGGTGCGCCGGCACGCCGTGCCGCCGTTCCCGGTGCGTTCGCAGAAAGTATTTGTTGCAGTACTCCTTGCAACATATCTCGCAGAACGCCTCAGGGTTGACGACGCCGAGCCGGCGGAGCGCGTCGGGTTGGAAGCCGGCGTCTCTCGCACGCCGCGCCGAGTCCGGCGACAGTCGGCGCGGAGTTCCTCCTGAGTCTTCATCGGAGGCGCGGCGCGGCGGCGACGGCTGCGGGAGCGGCTGGGGTTGAGGTTCTCCGCCATCGTATATCCCATGTTTGTTGGCGCGGTGGGTCTTCAGGAAGTATTTGTTGCAGAACTCCTTGCAGCAGAGGTCGCAGTAGGCCTCGGGGTTGAAGATGCGGGGCGGCTCGTGGCGGGGGAGCAGGCGGAAGGCGGCGAGGGGGTCGAAGGCCGGGAGCGCGAGGTCCCGCAGGTCCCCGAAGGCCAGCGCGCTCTTGTAGATGTCCTGCATCTTGGCGTGCAGGTCGAGCGGCGGGGGCAGCGGCTGCGGCGCGCGCGTGGGCGCCGCCTGCTTGCGCCGCTTGCGGCCGGGGCTGCTGCCGCCGCTCTCCAGGTCCGGCTCGCGCTTCACCGCCGGCGCGACCGACATTGCGTCACCGCCGCATCTGGAAAATGCACACGGGGCTCGTTAAAAAACAGTCACGTGTCTGTGTAACAAGGGCAAAGGACTTTAATTAATTGTGGTTCGCGTTTTTGCAAATTGAACACTGGGCCATTTCATTTCTGATTATTTTTGGTGAACACTAGAGATTAGGGAATGTAAACCGGCTAACCGGTTAACCGAAAAACCGATTAACCGAAACTTTTTGATCTCGGTTAAAAACCGGTTTTTTATAACTTTCGCCGGTTATTAACCGAATTGGATCTTTTCCTTAAAATACTGTTAATTGCCTTAAATAGATACCCCAGAATATTGTTCAGACTATAAAATGACAAATATAGCGGGGAAACGTATTTTTATTTTGTAAAAAATAAGAATACATACCCGATGTTTTCGTGTAGCGAATAGCAAGAAGTTTTATTAATTAAATTTCTTCATGAACGTGCTGAACGATACAATACAATACAGGAGCCACACGATGACAAGGATGACATACCTAGTGTCTATTTTAGTGTCGTTTTTGGGCAAAAGTACCAACGATACTGCTATTACAGTAACAGCCCTTGACCCTTCACCAGAAACGTCGCAAAGTTCAGAAAATATTGAACCTGTTCCGTCTGTCTACATCCGGTTTATCTGGAAGTTCTATGTCTGCGAAAGATTTATTAAGAGAAGAGTGGAAACAGAAATCATTGACAAGACGTGAAGCAGAAAAAACCCATATGAAAGTCCTGCAACAACAGTTGTGTCCTAACGTGATGATCGTGACAGATCGAGATAGCACTGCATGAAAGTGGCGGAACCAAAGGGTGATATTTAGAAATGGCATACAGCTCAAAAAATCACCAATAGTAACCAAGTATAGTAAAACTATCGTCTAATACTTCGATTTCAAATAGTTTGCAAAAACCGGCTAAAAACCGGTTAACCGGTTTTGAATCCGTCGAGGCGGTTATTAACCGGTTTTTGATTTTCACCGGTTTTTACATTCCCTACTAGAGATACCATTATATTTACGAAGTCAAAACTTGTAATATGTGTATCTCGCGTTTCCAATCTTCTGTATCCTTTAGCTAATATCAAACGGAACCTGAAGATCGTATAAATCTTCGAAAATCACAATTTTAAAAGGGCATATGGGTAAAACATTACTAGTCACGAGAGGTTATTTGACGCTTCATTTTGTTTGATTTCAATATCGGCACATCTTTATTACCCCGACGTCGAATAGACGCGTTCATCATTTTGTAAAGAAACAACGATGCTCGAGTACTGGTATATATTTTATAAATACTTCTGAAACTTATTTCTGCAAAGTCAACATCCGGACTTCGTAGATAATTTTCTAGACGTGTAAAGGTCTGTTTTGGAAGTATTTATATTTGGACAATTCTAGAGCCTTGAAAAGTTGTGTTATCGGATAACAATTTTATTGGGATGTTTTGCTATACTTTAAGCGGTTAGATTGGCTCGGTCTAATAAAACTTTAACTCTAACGAAATACCAACTTTATTTTAATGCTGTTTATTGTAACTTTAGAACCTCTAACAAACTCAGATAGTTCAGATAGTTTTTTTTTCTCTGCATCAATATAGTATGTATATCGTATACTTTAAAAAAATAAAGTTAAGTATAAAGCACTTTAAAGCAGGACCGAACCGGGACTTTTGTTTTATGCTAATCGTGATTAATTTTATTCCAAAATTCAAAACGGTATTTTTATTTTACATCTAATTTACAGTCAAAATTTGCAAGGTCTAAACCACATATTATTAATGATTCGGTTAACGCCAGATATGTATTACATGACATGCTCCAACTTCGATAATCTTACTCGATTCCAATAAGAACCTCACCTATCGTTCCTTAATTCAATTTCTTCCTTCATCGATCACTTTAGTCCTCAACAACATAACAACACTCAAACACACATAACACGCCCAACGCAATCAGTCATTAAAAAAAAAACATTCAAATCTAACGAACTTTTTGAACCGTTCGAAAACAATTGACGATCGCACCGCACAAACTTGGAATTTAAATTTGGAACAGCACGTGCCGCGCTGCGCGTGCGACTAAAACTGGTGTTTTAAGTAAAAACGCGTGCTACGTAATTTTTTTGTAGAAAATGGCAAAAATGTACCCCACCCGGGTTGGACCCCTGACTGCGTTGTCGAGGGGTTCGGCCGGTGCATTATGAAAGCGAGGGGCTTACATGGAGATAATATTAAAGAGAGTTCTAATAATTTATCAGGTATTTTTTAACCTGTGAAAGAATGAAGAGGTGTTATGTATTTAAAGCCGTTTTCTGCTTGTCTGATTAGCTGTTATCACCAAGGGCCCAGCTGAACCGATTTATTTAGCTTCATTTTATTTGAAGCCTTGTATTCCAGGGGTGGAATTTAACTGTCATAATATGCTTGTTTTATCTTAAATTACCTGCGGGGTTATTATGAAATAACTATGCAGTTCATGTTACGCTGAGAGAAAAGGACAGAGCGATATAACTGCTATAGCTCTTTCCTTTTCGCTCGCCGTAAAATGAACTGCATAGTTACATCATAATAACCCCACTGCTATATAAAGAAATTTATATCAATTTAATATGATTTTTTTATAACAATTTGCGATCTACTGGTCAATGAACGGTTTCTATAGAAACGAACTCGCAACAAAAAAGCATTTCAAGCAGAAATTGCTTGCTTGCTCGCAACAAGCAAGCAAGCAAGCAATTTCTTTTAAGAATAACTTATCCCTTATCTTTTTTTTTCATTATAATTACACCATTAAAACTTAAAAAGTTTTATTTTATTTTATCTAAAGCGTCATGTAAACCAACCCCTCGCCAAACAAAGACAACCGCTTTCCTAAAATTTGGAAACACTATCAAAAGGGCGGCTCATTGTACATACACCTATCCCCCTCCAACACAGCCAGCCCTCTCCCTCGCACATTAATGATTATGATGAATCGTACACCAATAAATTGTACGTATAAAGTATACTTTCTGACGTAATAAATTTCTTTTTTTTTAAGATTCGCAAAGTTTGTTCGGAAGTATTATTGGGTATAAACAACCGCGGTTTTTTATGATTCCACCCAAAGTGAAAAGTTTTATATTAAAATGTTGGTGCGGTGTAATTAGAAGGTCGATCGTTAAACAGAGTTTTAAAAGTTTTGCTTTAAAATTAAACTGAACTTTATGTTATCTTTCTTCGTACTCGGAGTTTAACCCCCATCGCGAACAGAGGGGGGTTATAATTTTACGGGTGTACCTATCTGTCTGTGGTATCATAGCTTCCAAAGGTTTGGTTCCGATATTGGTTAAGTAATTTTTATTAGAAAGCTAGTTTAATTAACGTCAGTGTTGTCAGATTTTACCACCCATTTTTCCTTAGGTGAATTTAAAAACCCCCTATACTGCCCAGCTTAAGAAGTTAATCCTGACATCTGTCATTTCAGTACAAATTATAACCTCAAACCTGAATATAGGTTATAAATTGTACTGCGATGACAGGTGTCAAGATTGACTTCTTAACGGCCGCGCACGATGAGTACGATGTATAAAAAACCTCTCACGATTTTTGCAAATCAGATTTATGTAAAATGTAAGGATTATTACATACAATCTACATTGACCGTAAATGAATTACTAAATTTATATAAGGTTTTTATTAGGTCTTACAGTAATCTCGGTAGATTGAACTAAACTACATTTCGTAAAGCTACAGATGGAATGTATAGTAATTTATTTAGAAAGATTATGTGTTTATTTACATATTTATAAGAAAGTATTACGTAAGTAGGTTGGTACCTACTAGATTTATATGAATATGGATTATTCCATTAAAGGAATGCTAAAATTAAAGTTACGACTTGCTTAAATGGGATCCACCATCTCGTTAATTTTCATCTCATTTTTCCGCTCACATGGACCTCTCGCAGGTCGTCGTTGACCCCCGGGGGTCGATATAGACCACTGAGGGGATCACTGGGCCAAATAATAAGATGGTTGTAGCCATCCAGACGGAACCAAAAATCTTAAGCATTTTATCTTTGTAATTTCTAGAAATTAACGTTTCCTAAAGTTTAGCACTTATTTTTCCAAGGCCTTTAGCAAAATAAGCTTTGTGATTCATTTTCTTGAAATTATAAAGAAAGTTAATTATTCCAACAAAATGGTTAGTAATTTTATATTCAAGGACTTTTGAAGAATAAGCGTTACTAACATGAGGAAAATGAATAATTAGTTGAATGAGGATTACGAAGAAATTCGTGGATACAAGTTTTAATAATTATTAAATCATTAAGAATTTTTGTTTTTAATTTATGTAAGTAAATGCTATTCTATCCTCCTAAGCCTGTAGTAGGTACCTAACTAAGATAAAACTCCTGTAGAAATAAAGGCCTCATTACTAATAGAAATAATTAAAACTGCTTTGATGATTAAATTGAGACACTGCTTATTGGCTGCTGCAGTCCCTCTGACCACTAAGATCCATGGATAGGGTCCATTAAAGGGGTCAAGTTGACTATTTGTACATTCCATTAATGGAGTAGTGGCCTTTACTGTACACTTAAATCTGTTTGGTTTGGCTTACACTTTTTAATACGGTGGGATCCATCTATCCATTCTATAAAGATCCATGAATGGATTCTATTGAACTTTTTAACCCCGTTTAAATTTAAGTATCCATCAGTTGATGGATTTAAGTGGATTAAAAGTTAAATAAAATCCATTGTTGGATACTCATATACATAGTAGTGTAGTAAGGATCCATTGATGGTTTGTATAAGAGTGCAACAGAATCCATTGGATTCCAGAGTATTAAAAAGCGTTAAAAATGTACAATTACGTACGAACGTGTTGTGTTACGTTATAGTTATAGTAGTAGCTATAGCAAAACAATTATTCCTTTTCCTCATAGAGTCCGTATCTGTTCAGTGTTCAGGGTCGCCAAAAGGTCCGCGATCGACCTTTGCGCGGTTCGCTGGAGCGCCGAAAAATACAGGCGGGGTCACGCGAAATAACGCGTTTCGACAACCCTATTATGTCAAGGATGTGTTTTTAGAATGTTTTGACTCAGTTTCGTTACTTTCCTTGTCTAAGAGTTAATATTGTTATAAAACATCTCACTGTAATATAAATAATTTTATATAATATTTTTTAATTGACGTCGACACACACACACACACACTTGAGAAGTGAAAGAGATTTGTCAGGATCGAAGCAGGTGGTAAGAAGCGATGTCTGCCTACCCCTCTGGGAAACAGGCATGATTTAATGTATGTATGATGTAACTTTTTGATCAATGAAAAATGTTTAACTCCTACATGATAGCTTTACTCCTGGGATGCCCAAGATACAGGCTCAGCCTCCGGCATCCGCTGTAAATTAGATATAAGGAACATGTACTATTTTGGTAAATCAATTATTCTTATCCTTATTAGATATCGTCGGTGAAACCGCAAAACCGCGTAAGTAACATTTTAAAGAAAGAGCAAAATGCACCTTTTTAATAAGATAGTAAGGTTTATTTTGCTCTATCACAATTTTGTTAGTTACGCAGTGTTGCAGTATCGCCAACGATATAAGCCCTCTTTTAACATTAAAATAGTTTTGATGTTAGTAATAACAAAAGCTGATTAATTATGTCGTATCACACTTGCACTCGCGACTGACGGTATATTTGTCCCTTGTGTTTCAAACAAAACCGAAGATTGCCGACCGCAAGAATCTGATAGCGTGCTACCATGTTCTTAACGATCGACAATCTTCGCTTTTCTATGACACACGAGAGACAAAACGTACTGACAGTTGCGAGTGCAAGCGTGATAGCGATAGCCAGCCGAAAGCTATTAAGAAGCTGGGAATACTGTACTGTGTCTATAATATAGAATTCAAAACGCTTGTCCACAATAATCAAAAATCTTGAAAGAATATTTTGTTTTTAGTGGTATAATGAAAACAAGTCACTTAAAATAGAGCTTTAAGTACATTTGTGCTCTTCAGTAATGTAATGACACAGATAACTGACTCTTGAAAAAACAGCGATGGACATTCAATTATCAAATTGTTTGCCCGAGCCTAAGTCACACCCAACACTCAATCCTCATTCAGTTTTCAAGAGGCTATGTTTTTATAGCGCAGTCGTTAACTTTGAAATATCGGTCACCCCCCACCCACCCCGTGGGGGGGTTGGCAAATAAAATAAAAATAAAGGCCGATTACGGTCGACATTTTATAATGGACGGCGAAATGACATGCGGGCGCCGGCGCGGCGCAGGGGTGGCGTGGAGACGCAAATGTCATGTTTTGTGTAATATTTTATTGGTGCGTTTAGATTGCAATGGGGGCTGTAGTAAGGTTTTGATGGTGTTTAATCATTGTTCTTTAAGTGTCAGTTTATTGTTTTGTAGGTTTTTACATACATACATATACCTTCACGCCTTCATTCCCAGAGTGGGGTAGGCAAAGCTACAGAATTACCAATTGTAGGTTTTTATATACTGTGAATTTGTTTGTTATTTACAAATGTTACAATTAATTATCTTTTATTAAACACATACATTATTGAAATGGGTGCGTATCGGACAAATATTTTGGAGATAACTATATAGTCTTTTTAATCAGAAACCACAAACTTAGCGGAAAACAATGTTTTGGAAATTGCATAACTTTGTATTATAAAAGATTTAGTAAGCATACATACATACCTTCCCGCCTATAATCCCAGAGTGGGGTAGCCAGAGCTACAGAATTACCTACCATTTCAAAAACTTATTGATAATTCTGTGACCACATTTTGCACAAATAGGCTAAGATGTTTACCAGCGTATTAGTGACAGTTTGCAAGGCCGTCGCCTAATAGTACTACAAGCCTTTATCCCCTTAGTAGCCTCTTACGAGTATTACGACATCCAAGGGAGGACATGGAGTGGCACTATTCTAACCCGGCAACTACATGGGATTTGGTAAGCAATATTTAATTAATCTTACTAATACTCGTATTATACTCCTAAATGCAAAAAAATGACGTTTGTTACTCAATCACGCCGGAACAGATTCGGACGAATAGGCACATAGGCTACATTTCATCCCGGAAAAATGTACGGATCCCGTAGGATGACAAAACTACGAATTCTTTACTGACGAAGTTGCTGGCAGAAGCTAGTTTTATATTAAACTTCAGATTGATATTTTTCTTACTTCTAAGTTTAGGGCCCAGGTTATTTGGCTAGCGGACATTCATTATAAACTAATGGCACTGCCGACTCCGCCTCTAGCGTGACGCTTTGTGATTTAAATAGCCGTGTAAATTAAATGACAAAATTCTGACGGCTTCAAAATGGACTATTAGAGAAAAATAAATCCAACGTAAAGTTTATTGAGCTACCAATGAAATTATCTAACAAGTGGTCAGTGTAGCCAGCATGATTGACCAGTACGTTGATTAAATCATCTGCTTACTTCGGTCTTAACGATATACGTAATGATGCATACAAATGGATATATTCGTATTTCGTACTAACACTAGCTGCTTGCAATTTTGACTTTCATTAATGACTTTTGAGCCACGACGTTGACCATTCCACGATTTTTTTGTACCTACGTAAAGTAGTCTGTTTTAATTCAGGGTATAACTAAATCCATTTCATTCAAACATGTCTAGCCGTTTCATGAAGAAAGCGCAAACATACTAACTTACACACACAAACACTAACTAACTTTCACATTTATAATAGCGTGTGCCTTAGTATCGTATTTTAAAAAATCTATCACTTTAAGTCACACACAATCAACAAATAAACAATCACGCCTCTTCCCCGTAGAAGCAAAGACCACTTCCTTCCTTCAAATAATTATAAAATAACGTCCCATCGCCTCTCCACCCCACCCGTGTCCATCACTTTGTCGCGTATTTATTTTCAATCGGTCGGGGCGGGAGTCGGACGCGCACCCGCCCGACCAGGTGGCTGACGGATTTTACATTTTATAATTGACAGTGACCAATTTTGACATGAGTCAATGTTTGAGCGTGATATGCAGCTTTTGAACCTACGACGACACGATAGCCTAGACGTTACAACCGGCTGCGAAGCTAGCGGTCCTGGGTTCAAATCCCGGAAAATACCTAATGAGCGCAACTATTTGTTCCTAAATCTTGGATGCTTTCTATGTAATAAGTATGTTTCTCTAGATAAGTAAGTAAACCCATAATAAAAGCCCAGAGCTTAGTTTGGGACTAGCTCAATTTGTGTGATAGTTGTCCGTCTGATATGTACTACCAACTTGTGTGGCAAATGTGATATCTTTTTATGGCATGGAGAATGCACAAGACTGCAATCTTAGGACTGCAATCAGACCGGCATTAAGTAACTCATCTCGGCTGAGATGCGCGTCACAAGACGTCAAATACTCAAATACTTAAATAAGTACTCAAAAGTTTGTTGCATTCCACAATGTGTTGGCAGATGACAGGCTAACTTAAGCTATTACAGTAATCAATATATAACTTAATTATGGACTCTGTTGGCTATAGCCACATTAAGAAGTAAGTAATTTTTGACGTATCTTGAGACCTATAATTCTTAGACTTAGATGGAATGCCTCTATGCTAGTAATTTCACCGGCTGTCTCATCCCCACACTGGAACACAACATTGCGAATGCTGCTTGGCGGTGGTTAAAGGATAAGATGGAGGTAGCGATCCGGACGGACCTTGCTCAAACAAGGTTCTATCTACTCTATCATCACTAAAATGATATTATTATGAACTGACGACCCCTGCATAATGATAAATTTCTGACCTCATCCTTACGAAATCAATATGACAAATTCCATAGTGTATGTGTTTGGCTCTTAATTAATTTGTACACCTAGAAACACAATATTTCTTGTATTATTAATGCCATAGTTCGTGTGTGAGTACGTTAACGCTAAAACGGCTAGACGGGTTTAGATAAGTTTTGGAATGAAGATAGCTCTTTAAATCAACATATAGACTAACTTTCATTCCGAAAAATCACTGTTTCCATATATGGTAATTTGTATATATGTTTGTGTTTCAATCACGCCTTTGCGACTAAAATATTATTTATAAAATTTGCAATTCGGAGATAGTAAACATTTGGCCTTGGTATAAAACAATAAAGAAAGATTCGACTTTTTTCCGTAGACCTTGAAAGTATTTCATGTAAAATTCAGTTTTCTAGACTCGGTGCGGGGATAGCTAATATATTCGCACGAAAGGCTAATGCTATAAAATTTACCTGTACCTTAAGCTAGTTTATTGTAAAAGATTTGTAGGATAAGGATATTTTTTAAAGGTATGGCCTTGTAACTGTAGTTTTTGATTTCTATTTACACTCGCTATCGGACGTTGTTTAATGTTCCAATTAATTAGGTTAAATTAAAACCCACGAATTAAAAACGCCAACCCACCTGGATCAAATTTGATTATAAATAGTTGCTAAGAAATACTCTTTTGACATACAGACAGACGGCAAAGTCTCACCATGATGTTCCACGAGGTCTTTTTAATGCTATATCCATTTGATCATTACTTTCATAATTTAAGATTAAATCATAATAAATTATATGTTTATTTATTTATTTAGGAAAAACAGCAACAGCTGCAGCAACAGCTGATAAATTACCATAATTAAATTATAAAATTAGTAATTTAGTTTATATCACACTTATCAGTTTAAATTAATCTTAATAATTACGTACTTTTTGATCTTCCTGTAAAAAATTTAGAATCAATGTGATATAAGGTATATATATATATTTGGAATACGCGTACCCAGTAATAGACAAACATACATACGCTCGAAAAAGATAGCCCTCCTTCGGGCAGTCGGGTAAAGACACCGTTAATTAAATTTTGGGTTATATGCCAAACAGTATTAGAATTTACAACAATCGCATTCATAATCCAGATGACATCTCCCCGTCACTACGAACGTGAAAACGATTGAGAAAGGGTCTAAAATGTCACGTGCGAGGTCGTCGACTCCTAAGTTGACCCTCCGTCAAGCAACCCTCGAGTACAATAGTCAATGCCACTGGCCGAGATTTGGTCCTTAGAAACCGGACATAAAGAAGAAAAATACGATTTTTAGCGGTAGTTAACATAACACAAACAAATTATCAATGTTTAGCTGTTTAACCTTTTAAACGCCAACGACGCCTAAAGTCGTCATGAACTGCCATGCATGCAACGACACCGACGCCTATAGTTGTCAAAATCACAGCTTGAAAGCCACTTTATTTCGTAGGATGATTGAGTTAAATTTTGCATAGCTTTTGAAATTAGCTTGACGTGTGAGGCGCTACATTCGTGTGTAACGTGGGAAGTTGAAAAGGTTACACATGCCAAGTCGCAGCTAATGAAAGGGATCCTCTGGAACTTGTCAAGTTTTGGAAGTTAATCATACGGCCGAGTTAATAAACGGCGTACGAAGTCATCGACGTCCTCTTGTACATACAAACATTGACGCAAATGCGCAACGTCAATTAATAGGGAATACGAGTACGAATGGATTTTTAAATCGTTATTCTCAACAATATATGAAAATATAGTAAAAGAGTTCACCAAAATTGGATTACGGACGATACAATCATTTTAAACTGCTAATTAGACAGCGACTATACAGAGAGATCCTATACGCCGTGTGACGTCAAGTAAACTCCGTGTTAAATTCTGCACATACACATACATAAACTCATGCCTTCATTCCCACAGTGGGGTAGGTAGAGCTACAGAATTACCAACAACTCTAAAAATGTGTTGATAATTCTGCAACCACATTTTGCACAATTAGGCCAAGATGTTTACCAGCGTATTAGTGACGGTTGCAAGCCCATCGCCTAACAGTACTTCAAGCCTTTATTCCCTTAGTCGCCTTACGACATCCAAGGGAATACATGGAGTGGCACTATTCTAACCCGGCAACCACGTTTCTCAAGACTAAGTGTCTATTACAATAATCAGCTTTATTGAAGCTGTTAAAAAAGTCATAAATATTCTCTATTTAAGTGGTGGGGCGCGCCGTTGTCAATTGAAATCACTAACAACGAAGCCACAGAAAGACAATAGTCGTCAAACTAGAGGTAATTGGTTAGGGGTTAAAAACCAATTAAAAGAATCTTGATAACAACTCAAGGTGCAATTATACCTTGTTTGTTTTGTTATTGAAATTATTCCGTGTTTTGCAAATAAAATTAAAAAATATGTAATTCTAAAATGCAATTTCTTAATTAAATTCTAGTCTAGTTTAGCCTAGTGCACATGACTGGGTGAACAGATTGTTAAATTAAAGCACAGTGCAGTTTATAGATAGCATTTTATATGTATTAAGCTCTTATTAAAGTTAAAACTAGCCACTTTTTTAAGCCACTGTATCAAGATAAATATATGTAGGCTCTTCCTCTCCATTCGGTAGAGGCGTCGAACTTGGGTGTAGGCGAGGATATTCGGGCAAGGAGAACCTCAGGCCTTTTCTAGATGTTTCACAAATGGTTGTTTTATTATCGAAATACAGGCAAGATAAGAAATCCTCTCTGCAGACGTTCCAGGGGGATATGGTGCAAAGGCCAGATGCAAAGCTCTTACGCTCCCGGCGTACCAAGCTTCACGACCCAGTTACCCAAGCGAAGTCTAGAACAAGCAAGAGTGTCAAAAAAGGCGACGCAAGTCCCGGATCTTTCCCCCAAATACCACCGTAGTGCTAATGGATACTCCGTTCCTTTCACTCGACAATCGTACCGAAGTCGATGGAAAGTGACGAAGCAAGCGTAACGTTCAAACTATGTTTTGATGGTTCCTGTGCCCGAGTTACGTCAGAGTGAGCAGGACCACCACTAAACAGTATGTCTACTCGCTCTCCTACCACACGCGAAGTTATATATTTCATATTTCAATTAAATTAAAATTGCATGAGCATATAAATTGACGTAAAAAATAGCTTTTGTATGCGTTTTTTAAAGTGAACGACTGTAGAAATCAAAACATGACACCCATTTAGGCTTACACATTCAATTGTCAGTACCAAGCCGTCACAGTAACGCTAGTTAAAGGAAAAACAACCGAGAAACAGAGATTACAGTATTTCAGCCCGCGCGTATCCCACATACACATATCATGTATATATCTACACGCCTGAGCTTGTATTGATTTTACGTCAAAACATTTTTCATTTTATCTACCGGGCTGGCATTAGTTTAAAGATAATGTGGGAAGCGATAAGCCAAATTAAAAATATAGTAAACGGATCATCGATTTTTGCTATCGTAGTTTAGGATATTATTAGCCTGAAACCCGGGCTTTTTTTAAACCCATTATACTATTTGGTTTATGTAGTATTTGTAAAGAAACATAATTCTTGGGACCTAGTGAAGAAGAAGTAGGTCGACTTTTGTTTTACAAAACGGTATATACATAAACTGAGTATAGTAGACTTAAACCCTTTTTCAATTGATCTTCAGAAGACTTACTCCCTTTTTCACTAGGACCCCAGAATTATACTTGCCATTTCAAATTCTTTTGAAATAGCAATGGTATATTTGTCTCCTAAGGTACTAAAAATGCCTTTCTTCTGTAAATTAATCTGTAATGTTTAAAGATAAACTTGCATTGTGATGCCTCAAGACAAGGCTCGGGAGCTAAAAATTCGCAACGCCTCTCGGCCACGAATGTCAACGTTCGATAGGGCAAAGCCCCAGTTTTGGGTAGGTAAAGCGTGATTTGCTGTTTCTTCGACTTAATACAGGGACATTAAAAGTTTTACGAGTACAAATTAACAGTGATAAAGGCCACCGATACGTTTTTACAACATCTACCATAATATCATTTTAACATCAATTCACGACAGACTGAAATCCGAACACTTATACAAAATGCTACCGATTGACCTCGTTTGCTACACAACATAGTCAATTGAGCCCATTAAATAAAAGATAGAAGAATATATACAATAGTAATAAACAAATTGACGGTAAATACATTGCTTCTTTTTCATTATGCCCTCATTGTAAACACAGTGATAGTGCTAGTAGCAAATAACTTCAAGAAGTAACAATATAAGATCAGAACATCTACCCTTTACCAGAGGAATTCAATACATGTCCAATCCGGAAGACGGTAGTCGATGATTTAGGACATACTGATTTAGCAAAGTTCAATATCCCTGTTGTATTTTGTGAAACAGCGAATTAGTCTAGGTGTTCCAAATTCTTCAATGACATTTTTCATCGTTATCGGGGTCAAGCCCAACCCCATTTGTTACTAAAAGTCAAATGTAACTGATAGCATTCACGATAACAATAAAGCTGAGCAGACAGCCGTTTTATTGATCAGTAATATTCTGTTTTGTTTCGTTAAGTATATTTTTCTTCAATGTTATGGTTAACGCGTTTATATTCCCTTGTATTCTCGTTCCTTGTACATAATTCCTCTCGGAGTGCACTGATCTTTCTGATTTCTTCTATTGTCCTTCGATTCAGATTCATTTCAATTCTGAGAAACTAGCTAAAATTGCAAGAAAAAATGGTCTTGTTAATATTGAAATCTTATATAATATGCCAAGTTTCACGTTTATTAAATATTGTCACTTTGTACCCTGGTAAATCAGAAACTGACACAAGATATCCTAGTGGGGCTTATGAATAGCAACCTGGTGATACGCACTCCATTCTTAATGATAATACCGGCAAAGGTACGATTCAACTCCTAACCTTCTGGTTGCCATGCAATCTAGATACGTAGGAAGGCTTACGCAACGTGAGCCTTCAAGTAAGTCAGTCATATCTCGTATTTCCCGGGCGATATCATTCCGCCATCTTTTAAAAATAGAATACAATACGAAGATTTCAAAAACGTGAGATGCCCAAACGTTCTCCAGTCACGCGAGTACGTACGGCACATACAAACAGAGCTATATTAATCTAATCACACTCGGTTTTCGGCAAGAATGTGTGAGTCTACGTCTTTAATAATAACAGGGGGGGCGGCCCACCCCCACACTAGTGAAAAAATATATCCTGAGGAAAAACAATATTATAAATTGGTCGGTGCGCGTGTGCGCGCCGCGTATTTCTCTCACATGGCTTTTTATTTCATTTTACTTTATTTTATTTTTCTCGTACTATTTTCACTTTGACAAGAGGGTTCAGGGCCGAGGGGGGTCGTCTTTTGTGTATAGGTAGCGACGGGAATTGGATGCGAGGCCTTGCTCGATTAGTTTACTCGCTCAGTCGATTCGTAATCATGGTTCTTTTATCTAATTGAAGTAATTGAGCTCAAAGTTCAGGCTGGAATGTAAAGAATCGACAAAGGACAATTTTGTTTATTGAGAATTGAGATTTAGAAGGTATGATTGCCGGGGTAGAATAGTGCCACTCCATGTCTTCCCGTGGATATCGTAAGAGGCGACTAAGGGAATAAGAGCTTGAAGTACTGTTAGGCGATGGGCTTGCCACCTGTCACTAATACGCTGTTAAACACCTTAGCCTAATTATGCAAAATGTGGTTACAGAATTATCAACAAGGTTTAGAGTTGCTGGTAATTCTGTAGCTCTGTCTACCCCACTTTGGGAATGAAGGCGTGAGTTTTTGTAGGTTTTTGTATGTTGTATGAGATTTAGAAGGTGGTGTTATTACCCCAGGCTTGAAGAGGTAAGGTCTTTTAAATTTGACTCTTAAGCTCTGCGTTACTTTGCAGAATTCCTAAACGGATGGACACTTATCAATGCTTTTTTTGACCAAAGCTAAATTAATCAAGATGGTAATTTTTGCTAGGCTTTATGGAAATAATTCATGACTGTCAAAACTCCCGTCCTTAATAGTCTCGTCTTTAAAAGTAGTTGCAATACTGACAATTACGTCAGGAGCAACCTATTTAAAGTAATTTTAATTGTGATACGGAAAGTTAAAGTGGACTTACTTCAGTCTGGGTGGTATATAAGTTCAAGCTAAAGTGACAAGCGATATTATACCTAAATACCTACATAATTACGCAACATTCTCTCTTAATATTGGTAACTTTTCGTGACTTTCTCCACGTGAATCTGTTTTAGGTCTATTCCCTCGATAACTATGTCTTTTGCCAAAACCCCATACGTCTTAATATGAGATACTTATGAATTATTTGTGAATGTTCCAAAATTAATCTCAATCCGTTATGTTGTTATTTTGTAGTTAAGTTACAAACCCGGCCACCATGTCTTCCCGTGGATGTCGTAAGAGGCGACTAAGGGAATACGGGCTTGAAGTACTGTTAGGCGATGGGTTTGCAACCTGTCACTAATGCGCTGGTAAACACCTTAGCCTAATTATGCAAAATGTGGTTACAGAATTATCAACAGGTTTTAGAGTTGCTGGTAATTCCGTAGCTCTGCCTACCCCACTTTGGGAATGAAGGCGTGAGTTTATGTATGTATGTATGTAAGTTACAAACATTCAAACGTCATGACAAACTTTCTCATTTAAATCGTTAGTAGGCTTTATCAGAAAGATAACCGGTGAAATAACCAAACAAAGAAGCATTCCATCTTAGTACTTAGGTCACGTAGTCTTAAGGGTGAATTCCAAAAATAAATACATATTTAAGGAATTAATTGAGATACCGTTAACTTTCTTCCATTGTTTTTCCTTTGTGTTGTGAAAATTGTCCATATGATTATATGACAAATCGACGGTGATAATGCAAAACCGCGTAACTAACAAATTTATGATAGAGCAAAATAAACCTTACCGTCTTATTAAACAGGTGCATTTCGCTCCTTATTTAAAATGTTACTTACGCGGTTTTGCAGTTTCACCGACGTAATCTTTGTTACACAAAGGAAAAAGTTACATGTACACATTGTACACACAACATCACACCTAACTAACCATTAAAGACAGAGCAGAGAGAAAAAGAAAGAGATGTATATATGTGTATTATGTCAACTTCTATGCATTCTAGTGCGACTCTCTTTCATGCAATAATAATATTGTTGCATTTTTTTTAATACTATTTTTTGTCTTGAGAATGCAAATCTATATTATTGGTCATAGATCTCTTACCATTAGGTGGCCAGCGAGCTCTTCCCGTGCCGATGCCTTTTTTTTTTAAATCAGTAACGGTTAGTTAAAAAGTTTTTTAGGAAAAACAGAATACTAAACGAGGTTTTGAATACTGTGCCTTATAAACGTGTTAGGTCACCATTACTAGGAAGTAATGTCACTTAGTGCATTTCTTTTTGTATTTCATTTCCTTGTGTAAAGGATTTCTTTGTTATATTTATGTGTTGTATTATTATTTATTATTATTATTATTTATTTATTAAAAAATATGAAATTACAAATTAAATCATAAATTGATTTAGGGATTTTCGTTAAATTCATGGTTGTAATAAATGTCGTATTGGTCTATCTGTTTTGCGATATGACCCAGCTACGTAATTTTTAAAATGTCATTTATGCTATCTTCCTCTCGTGTTCTTTTATTTTTGATTTACTTTTGAAGTGTTAAAAATTCAAAATCATCTTCCTACTTTGAAAATAGAACTCACGCCTCGTTGGGGCTTCTTTATTTTCTCCCCTTCGTGTTTACGGAATTCGAGGACATTAAATGTAACTTAGGAATAATATTCAAATCAAACGTATTCTTACAAAAGGATGAGGAGGAAGGATGATTTCCTGTTGGACTAGAAAAGTTGAATTCTATAGGTCCAGGCCGCCTTAAGTTAAGTAAGTAGCTGCATACTTTACGGTTACGGTCGGTGTACGGTCACGGACTTTAATCGATAAACCATTATAAAACCTTATCGCATAAACTTGACGATTAATTCCTATGTAATTTCTATCTCGATACTTGACGCTGTCATTATGACAAAGTTCTATAGTGGATCAAAATTTAAATTCCTTGATGGTATAGTTAAGGAAATTGATTCCTAGAGAATTTTGGACATCAATCAATCAAAACGTAAGAGACCTTATGATTTTATTTACAGTGTCACTTTGAAATAGTCAAAAATGGTCTAAAAATTAATTTCCTTGACTGTACCTAAGACGTTTAACGCCTTTGACAGTTCAAACATGACGTTAGAAGAGAATTGTGCAGCTAAAAATTCCCATACAAAATACTATAAAGTTTTTCTCCCTTTAAATCAAACCCGATTTTTTCGATGTTTGAATGTATTGCAGATACTGTGAAAGAAACAAATGACAGTAATAAAAAACGGGAACATATTATATATACAAACCTAGTTTTTCATAACATTAACTACATCTGCCGTGTGGTTGCCGGCTAAGAATAGTAACACTCCATGTCTTCCCGTGGAAGTCGTAAGAGGCGACTAGGGTTTTTAATATTGTTAGGCGATGAAACCTGTCGCTAATATACACATGGTAAACATCTTGGTCTGTTTGTGCTTGTGTTTCTAGAGTAGTTGGTAATTCTGTAACCCTGCCTACCCCACTCTAGGAATGAAAGCGTGAAGGTAGGTAGGTAGTTGTAGATATGTAATTACGACGAATTCAAAAATCGTGGCGATCCGACTTTATTCAGGAAGTGAGAAATTTTATCGCCCGGAGTTAAATTTGTAAGGTTTTTTAACAGCATTGCAGACTTAGGCTTCTGCTCAAAGTTCCTTTTATTATTTCAAAGCGCTAAGGTGTGGCTTATTGTTACAAGCGGGAATAATTCCGAACGTACCTTCAGTCAAGGGTAAAAATATATATCCGCTCAAAGGTGCAAAAATATGTATACATAGGACTTATTCCCATAGTAATAAGATCTGTGTACATATTTTTGAGACTGGGGTGTATACATATTTGTGCCCTTGACTGTACGATAGTTAGGTTCACTTCCAGCGCAAAGATAAGAACCTAAATTAAAAAAGTGTTTGCTTGTGCCGTGTGGTTGCCGGGTTAGAATAGTGCCACTTCATGTCTTCCCGTGGATGTCGTAAGAGGCGACTAAGGGAATATAGGCTTGTAGTACTGTTAGGCGATGGGCTTGCAATCTGTCACTAATACGCTGGTAGGTAAACATCGTAGCCTATTTGTGAAAAATGTCGTTACAGAATTATCAACAAGTTTTTAAAGTTTTGCTGTTTCTTTAGCTCTGCCTACCCCACTCTGGGATTACAGGCGTAAAGGTATGTATGTATGTAAAAAAGTGTATGGAAACTGTCCTAACCGCTCGCAAAATTGATTCCTATGTCAATTACTTCTACATTTTTCTAGAAATCCGGGCACAGATTAAAACAATAGGTATTTGAATGAATAAATCTACGGGATACCTTTACTTGCATGGATTCTTCTCTGATTTCTCTTTCTTTTTCTACAAGACCTCGTTACTGACGTCAAAAAGTCTTAAGTGGCACACTATATCGTCGTACGTACATGCGTGACGTCATAAACAAATATATTCGGGCCCTCCAAATCGAATCAGTACTTTTATTGATATTTGCATTCCTCCCCCTTCCCCCTAGAAGCTTCCACAACAAACATTAAAGTAATATAATATATTAACGTACAATATTTCAATACAGGGAGGAAATGATGTTCACGTCGTCTTCAAAATCAATAGGGATTGTTCATATTTTTATAATAGCTCTTATTCGAAAACCATTTCGAGGAATAGGGTTTTAATGCCATTCTGCATTATTATGTTTTTAAAATATTAATCTATTTTGGATATTTCGACAAAAGAATATTTAACCTTTGTTTGACTTTCGTTTTCAGCTTAAAGCCCTCCTAGGTGCATCTTATGGGTTAGGCGAAAATCGCTTGAAATATAATGTTTTAATACACTATTACTATCACTTTTTATCATTAAGTATCATTTAATTGTAGTAATTTGTAAGAAAATGCCAACCCAAATTTTTAGATAATCATGTCCGCTAAATAAATAAAGGTATTAAACCAAAACTATTGGGTCAAATACAAAATTAATGATATTGGTCTCTTAAAATTACCTATTCTTTTGAATTAGTTTTTTTTTTTTTGGTATATCCCAATCGGATGTGTATTTGTCAATTTTGAACTAAACCAGACTCACCAAAATGTGGTTACAGAATTAACTGGTTTTTAGAGTTGTTGGTAATCCTGCAGCTCTGCCTACCCCACTCTGGGAATGAAGGCGAGAGTGTGTATGTATGTATGTACAGTCAAGGGCATAAATATATACGTTCCCAAGACATCAAAAATATCTATACACCCTTATGCTACTAACAATAAGGTCCATGTATACATATATTTGATGCGATGGCTGTATAGATATCAATGCCCTTGACTGTGCTCAGACTCGCTTGCTCGTCTGCCTCCTTTTAGAAAGAAAGAAAGATAGAAAATCATTTATTCGTGACATGCATAACAAAGAACAGATTAACAAATACAAGAAGAAAGTAGCCACGAAATGGTCCCAACTCAGCGTAATGCTGGCATTAAAGTCAGCGCTGGTCTTCCGTTGGAACCATCCGCTGAAACCACGGAAGGTTACACACACATAATTAAATGAACACAAAACGAGAAGAAAAATACATACATACATACATAAACTCACGCCTTCATTCCCAGAGTGGGGTAGGCACTAGGCAGAGCTAAAGAATTACCAACAAGTCTTAAATAATAATAATAATAATAAAATTCTTTATTTCAGACATAAAGTCCATAGTAGTTGTTAGTATACATAAATGATCTTAATGATAGTGTTAGTAGGTACAATGTGTGGAAAAAATACTTAAATCAAGATAAAACTAATAAATTGCTGAATTAATTATCACCCCCAATGAGCCCTATTTGATGGCAAATCGAGCAATACTTTTAATTTGCCCCACCCAGTGTGCAAGTATTGGGCAGTCAAACCTGCTGGCAATCACCTTTAGTATGCTGTTGTGACTGGCCCTTACTCGGTCAAGCAGCGATACAATCTTCTTGCGGATGATCGCCTGAAAACTATCCGTGCGGGCTTCGGCAAACATGCCAGAAGCGCTGCACCGGCTAGGCAGCCCCAACAACATTCTAAAGGCATTGTTATATTGAACGCGGAGGGCGCTGTAAGCGCGTTTCGTATACCGAACCCACAGGCTGATCGAGTAAAAAGACTGAGTATACGCTTTGAATAGCGTTATCTTTACTTGATGTGAGCATCGAGCAAACCTGCGAGCCAGCATATTACTCCTTACCGCCAACGCCCTACGCTCCCTTTCTATATCAGGGTCATCATTGAGATCATTGGTAATGATATGACCCAGGTACTTCACTTTTTGCACTACATTTAGAACAGTGTCATTCAGTACCACTCGAGGTATTAATTTAAGCTTAAAACTGGATTTAAAAATCATCAGCTCACTTTTACTCGAGTTGTACTGAAGGCCATGTTCCTTCACATACTGTTCACAAGTAGCTAATAATGTCTTCAACGCACTGACCGACGGACTCAGCAGCACCATATCGTCCGCATAATTGATGCTATTGACACACTGCCCGTCAATACGGCATCCTGCATACAGGCTACTGAGGCCGTCAATCAGGTCGTTGATGTACAAGTTAAAAAGCTTAGGGGACGTTAATCCCCCTTGCCTTACACCACATTCAAGCCTGTATTCGTCCGATGTTGCATTCGCCCATCTCACCTGGTTCTTCTGGTGCTTGTACCAGTACTGAAGGATACTAACACACTCATTTGGTATGCCCGTTTTACCCAGCTTTTGCCAAAGTATATCGTAGTTGACACGATCAAATGCCTTTGACAAATCTAGGAAACAGGCATACACCGGTGTTTTCCTAGCAGTGTAATACCCGACAGTGTGCTTCAAACTCAGTATGGCGCTTTCAGTGGACAACCCAGCCCTAAAACCGAACTGGGCATCATGAATTTTAAGGTGCCTGTCCAACTGAGTATCAAGCACACCATCAAGTATTTTGGCAGCTGTAGTGGCCAGTGAGATAGGTCGATAATTACTCTTACTTGACAAGTCACCCGTTTTGTTTTTAACAATTGGAACCACGATCGTTTTCATAAAGGCCTCAGGTAGGTACGAATGACATAAACACAAATTGAAAAACAGAGCCAGTACCCTCGGCAGATGAACTCCCGCGAACTTGAAGTGCTCAATACTGAGGCCATCGTGTCCAGGCGACCTGCCTCTCTGCATCTTGTCAATAATATTTCTGATGGATTTAGCTGTGATAAACAGGTCACGCTTGACTCCGATGGCCCCAGCATCAATCACCTGGTTAGGGGTTGATCGCGTATCCAATAACGGCTGCACAGTAAAGTGATCCCGGAACAATTCAGCTATCTCCCGGGGATCGCCCTGATCCTCGACACTCACAGGAACGCCAGGCCTCACATTCAAGTTCCTTGTAGCCTTCCAAAAGTCTTTGAATTTTTTCTTATTATGTGTTTCAGCAAGTTTGTCCATTTTAAATTGGTCTTGCCTGTCTTGACACCATTTTAACCTGGATTTAAAAGCCTGCCTACTCCGAGTCATTTTTTCAAAAAACTTCCCTTGTCTCGGCTTACCAGCAAGTACCCATGTCTTAAAGTGAAGTCTGGCCTCCCCATGAATGCCTGCAACGTACTTGTTCCAACCAGCTATATGACCAATCTTCCTACGTTTCTTATACATCCGAACAGAGGCGCTAGTGAGGGTGGATATTATGTCCGAGTACATAGTATCAAGAATTATATGGTGATCAACATTACTACAAATACCATCACAGCAATCACGTAAACTATTAGGTAAATTGATGGATTTTAATTTTTCATTACACAATTCTCGATACCCTTGCGCCTGGTCATCACTCCTGTCACCCCACAAAATCTTGTTTTTTATACTAGGAAGAGATTCTGTCATGATAGGTTTTACAATATCAACATTACACTCAATCATAATAGGAAAGTGGTCAGACCAAAATACGTCATACATAACGGTAACATTATGAACTGTATCCCATGCACATTTAGTGACTATACAATGGTCCAACCACCTTCTACATCCATACACGTCACTTATGTACGTATAAGATTCAGACAGAAGACCTAACTTTTCAATGTCGGCGCAAATCCATTCCTGTTCAGAAATAAAATCAAGCATTTCATTGTAAAATGGTTCATTTGGGTGCGCATTAAAATCGCCTAGGATGTAGACAGCCTGAATATCACTATTGTCCATTATTGTCGACGATATAGTGCTAAGACATTCCGTGAACACAGGTAGATTCTCGGCACAATCGGTTGGCATATAGACACAGAATACTAGTAATGGTTTACCACCAGACACTAACCTAACCACTGCTACTCTGTCATTTTTAGAGTCAATAACTGTCACTGACTGGAACGCAGTCTTACGCCACAAAATAGCAACGCCCCCGTACGGTCTCCCTTTAACTAATCCCGACGAAATATCCACTGCCGATTTGCCCGTCGAGCCGAACTCACTGCTCACCGTACCTAACAGAGGAGTATCAAAAGGCATAAGCCACGTCTCCTGCAACGCCACAACATCCGCATTTTGACACAGTAACCTAATACCTTCTAAAGATCTCTTAAACGACCTACAATTAAAACTAACTAATTTATACACGTTATTACTATTGCACATTGTTTATTCTGACGTCACTGGATTCACTGACTGAGTCTGTCAATCTTTTAAAGGTCACGAAACGCCTAAAAGATAATACTTCTTGATAATTCTGTAACCACATTTTGCACAAGTAGGCTAAGATGCTTCCCAGTGTATTAGTGACAGGTGGCAAGCCGAAAAGAAGAAGAAAAATAAAATAAAAAATAAAAACAAAGCTCTGAGTTTTACATAGAAAATACTATCCCTTGGTCCGTGGGGTCCGTACTATGGGTACTAGACAACGACATAAATGCTTATATAGAGAAACATATACTTAGGGCCGTATTAATAAACTCATCTTGGCTGAGATGCCGATCACAAGATACGTCAAAGTTAACGTCAAGCCATAGAGAACTGTCATTTTTGACGCATCTTGATACGAGCATACGGCTCTTAAATACATAGAAAACATATATGACTCAGGAACAAATATTCGAGCTCATCACACTAATATATGCCCTTACCGGGATTCGAACCCAGGACAGCTAGCTTCGTAGGCAGGGTCACGACCAACTAGACCAACGCGTCGTCAAAATATGCTACTTTAATTCCCTATGCTTGACTTTCGCTGATAAAATAACCGGTGAAAGTCTAGCATAGGGAATTCCATCTTGGCCTTCACCCTAGCCTTGATTTTGAAGTCTTGAGTGTATGGGCTTTCATAGTCAATACTTACCATCAGGTGGTCAGAGGCTACAGTACGTTATTTAAACCCTCATCTCGCTCCGTTATCGTATTCAAATTATTGACGTTAGTAGCTCTTACTGCCGAGTAATTAAGAGCTCCCATAATAATCAATATGCATGATATAATACAAAGACGTATCGTCGGTGAAACTGCAAAACCGCGTAAGTAACATTTTTAATAAGGAGCAAAATGCACCTTATTAATAAGTCGGTTAGGTATATTTTGATCTATCATACATTTGTTAGTTACGCGGCTTTGCAGTATAACCGACGATATGTCTTGTACCGCCTAGAATATGTTGATGACAGTATTTTTGTGTTCATAAAACTTCGTATCCGTCTAGTTCATCAATGTGTACTAAGATAGGGTTGCCAGACATACTATAATATATAGTATTATACTTTATTTTACCTCTGTATACTTTATTATATACGAAACACATAAAGTATGCTAAAATACTATATTTTAACCTGAAATTCATAGATCACAAGTTGACGTTAAAATTAGGGTTTACGTAAACATTTCCGAACGTGCTCATAAAAAAGTGACAGTAACATAACACATTGTGCGGTGTCTGTGGCCTGCCTGACTGGTGGCGAACTTATTTTTTCAGTGTATACTTTATTTTTAAAGCCTTCAAACCGCCAAATACTATATATCTTAGAAAAAAATCTGGCAACCCTATTGCCATCCGTCCGGGTTTCCCGGATCTGTCCTAGTTTATTAATTGAAAAACTTCATATTTCTCAATATTGGGGGTTATTATGACATAACTATACAGTTCAGTTTACCCTGAGAGAAGGACAGAGCTATAGCAGCTATATAGCTCTGTCCTTTGCTCTCAGCGTAAACAGAATTGCATAGTTACTTATGTCATAATTAGAGTTAGGACTTTTGGTGGCAAATCGTGGTTCTAGAATCCATGGAGTCGCTATTTTCTATTTATTGTGATACATACCACTTTGATTTTGACCTTCAGTATTTTAATATTTTAAAATTAATTTATTCATTAAACCGCTAAACCAATTTAAAACAATTTTGGTATGGAGGATATCTCTACTTTGAAAGCGTTACAAACAAGCAAATATTAGTAGGGAACGAAAAACCGACATAAAAATTTAATTAGTTCATTTTGAAATATGACCACAGTGAAGGTCAAAATCAAAGTGTCATGTATAATATGAAGGAAAAAGCGGCTCCATGGATTCTAAAACCACGAAATGCCACCAAAATCCTAACCCTAGTTATTATGATATAGCTACACGGTTCAATTCACGCTTAGAGAAAAGGACAGAGCTATAGCAGCTATATAGCTCTGTCCTTTTCTCTCAGCGTAAACTGAATTGCATAGTTATGTCATAATAACCCCCAATATTGAGAAATATGAAGTTTTTCAATTAATAAATTACGATGTCGGTTGTTTATTCACTCCCGTTTGTTTGACCTGTTATCGTAATGTCAACGTTACGACAGCACATGAATGGTAGCCGAGTAAAAAACAAAGCAATATGGTTTTACTCAATAGAATAGAGCCCGTGTAAATCAGAATATCAGGGGACAATGTCACATCAATTGACCTAGTCCCAATTTTAGCTCTAGGCTTGTGTTATGGGTACTAGACAACGATATAAATACTTATTTAGAGAAATATATACTTAAATACATAGTAAACTGTTGCCGTGTGGTTGCCGGCTTAGAATTGTGCCACTCCATGTCTTCCCGTGGAAGTCGTAAGAGGCGACTAAGGGAATAGAGGCTTAGGCGATGGGCTTGCTACCTGTCACTAATATACACTGTTAAACATCCTAGCCTAATTGTGCAAATTGTGGTTACAGAGTTAGCAACAAGTTTTTGGAGTTGTTGGTAATTCTGTAGCTCTGCCTACCCCACTCTGGGAATAAAGGCGTGAAGGTATGTATGTACATAGTAAACTTCCATGACTCAGGAAAAAATATTCGCGCTCATCACACAAATATCTGTCCTTACTGGGATTTGAACCCAGGACCGCTAGCTTCGCAGGCAGGGTCACTACCAACTAGGCCAGCGCGTCGTCGACGACGCACCGGCAACGATCGTGTGGCATGTCTCTAACGCTGACCGAAATATTATACATCTACTAGACTTATTTTATTTTATTTACTTAGACTGAGAAACATTAAGTTTTACGGCTGAAATATTTATTTATTTATTTATTTATTTATTGCAAACATATTTACACGGCATTACAGTTGGAACCAATACACCGAGAAACATTAAACTTATACAAACAAAAAAAAAAAGAAGAAACCACAAAAAGCTTAAAAGAAAAACAGATCAATTCAGAACCGTAAAAAATAAACAAAATAAAATAAAAAACAATTGTCATTAGGTAATACTGGAAGGCCTATCATCCATCATCTCACAAAATCTCAGACATTCACGGCACAGTGTTGCCCATCGCCATGCAAACAAGTCACACTCAGGCACGGACGCCAGGAGCGCATTCAGCAGCACCAGGACGCGGAGCAAGGGCGAGTTCCGGCGCGACACCGTACGCGCCGCCGGCACCGCCAACAGGGGGCGCACACGCGGCCTAAGGGTTATCCGGAACACATCCGGCACGAACAGCCTCACGACTTGGCCCACTAGCTCAGGGCAGTCGGACTCTCCACGCAATATACGGCAGGCAGTAAGTAACAGGTTGTTGTTACGCCTTACCTCCAATGAATTAAACCCAAGGGAGCCAAGCAAAAATTTGGTTGGATAGAGGAAGGGGTAATACCCATAGGTTTTCTTGTAAATAAATCTGAGGAATTTTTTTTGGATCCTTTCCAGGAGTAAAACATATGTGCATTCATGCGGATTCCAAATAAGCGACGATGCCTCTAATTTACTTCTCACCAAAGCGTTAAAGACAAGCGTTATGGCCCCAAGATCGTGGAAGTCTTTGACATTGCGGATAACAAAACCTAACCTCCGAAAGCAGTCACTCACGAGCCCTCGGATGTGATCGTGAAACGTGAGGCGCGTGTCAAAAACAACACCTAGGTCTTTCACAGAGTCGACCCGGTTAATAAGCTCTACTCCCAGGATATATTGAGCATGCAAAGGTGCAGAAGTGCGACTAAATGTGCACACACAGCACTTGGCCGTGTTGAAAAGGAGTTTATTGTCCACACTCCACCGGACCACCGAGTTAATATCCTCCTGTAAATAGTCACAGTGTGCCTTGTCTCCAACCCCATATACCAGCTTGAGATCGTCAGCATATAGCAGGCATTCTGCATGCTTTACGACTGACTCCAAGTCGTTAATCATAATTCCAAATAGGAGGGGACCCAATATCGAACCCTGACTGACACCAGATCGAGTACGATACGGAGCCGAAACGAAGTATCCATGCTGAACAAACTGCTGTCGATCACGAAGATAACTCGCAAAAAAAGTTAGCAACTTCAGGGAGAACCCAATATTGTCAAGTTTAGTTAGGAGAACATCGTTATCTACGCGATCGAAAGCCTTTTTAAAGTCGAAATAAATGACGTCCGCCTGAACACCTCTATCAAGATGCTCGGAAATGGTATCAACCAGGGTTAAGAGGTTACTGTTAACAGAGCGGCCTGGCCTGAAGCCGTGCTGCGAGTCACACAGGAAAGGTTTGATCTGTGCCGATATCGTCCGGTGCAGTATGGACTCAAACAACTTTGCCAGGGAAGAGAGTATAGCTATAGGCCTATGATCCTCGACATCTACTGACTTGCTATTCTTAGGTATAGGCCTAACCCTTGTAACTTTCCACTGATGCGGGTATCTCCCGGACGAGAGTGCCAAATTGAACAGAAAATGAACAGGAACCTTCAACTGCTCTATGCAACCTTTAATAATATACGCAGGCAAGTTATCAGGCCCAGCAGAGCTCTTAGGTTTAAGCCGTTTAATACCTGTTTCAACATCCTGAATAGAAATATTGTTTATATCAACATGTTGGCAGGAATGACTCATACTACTGTTTACTACAGCGTGCACATCAAGGCGAGGGACGCCCGGCAAGAATACACCAGAGAAGAAACCCGAGAACGCCTCCGCAGCTTCTGCCCCGACTAACCGTTCTCCCGCCAACATCACTTCGGACACAAATCCGCCTTTCGACCTAAGACTGTGTATATGCTGCCAGAAAGACCGCGGATCACTTCTAACCTGACTTTGAATTCGATCTATGTAACCATCGTAAGCTAAGGATATTCGATGCTTGACATCCGTCCGAAGTTTGGCATACCTACCGTACACATCCCTATTCTTGGTAGCTTTCCACCTCCGATGGAGCCTAGCTTTCAACGCTATATCTGCTATCAGATCAGCGGTGAACCATACGGGGTAAAGTCTAGTGGCCCGTTTTGATCGACGCTTCTTAGGTATACAGGCGTCAAAAGTATCATAAACTACTTTATAGAAACTGTCTACCGCAATGTCAACGTCATCCATCTGAAGAATTTCTTGCCAGCTTACCTCAGATATAAGTTTATACAGAAGCTCATAATTGCCTTTAGCAAAATTCCAGTCTCGTTGTGATTCTATGTTACTAGGATCTGTTTGCTCAGAGGCGGACCGACGCGAGGCTTCGCCTAAGGGAACCGATATCTCCAGCGGCGGGTGGTATAAATCTCGTCTAGGCACCAGTCCCCCTCCCTCAATCTCCTGAACACTGATACCGCGAATACGCTCAGATGCCAGCACAACATCCAATTTTCCTCCATACGCATTCATGACCTCATTCATCTCATTCAGATCACATACAGTTAAGAAATAGGAATAATAACATATAATACTAGAAGATGTATAGAGTGGATTTAAATTAAGATCACCGACAATAAGAACTTCACCATTTAGTGTCTCTAACACTTGTTCCACAGCTTGAAACCAGCGCATGTACACTTCATCAGAAGCACTGGGGGGGATGTAAACCACACAGATGTAGCAGGTAGTCCGATTTAATGTGACTGAGGCCCATAAGTCCTCCCCCGTGGGAGTCTCCAAATCATGACACCGTCGCATCTCAAGGTTAGGGCGCGCGGCAAGCAGCACACTACCCCCGCGAGAACCGGTGGCACGATCTCGGCGTAAAACACACCAACGACCCCATGAAAGTTCAGTGTCATCGACAGCTTCTGTCAGAAATGACTCGGTCACTGCTATCACATCACATGTCAGAGACAGAAGATTGAGCCTGAAGAAATTGAGCTTAGTGTTAAGACCTCTGACATTCTGATATATGACGTCTAAGCTCATTATCTGCTTCGGACGCAACTGGACCTTAGGAACGGCCTGCGAGACTCCCGCGGTTTTGTCGTCTAAGAAATAACCACTCCTTGACTCTGGCGTTATCCGGCCATACCGTTGCGGACATACACCTTTCAAACATTTCCATTGAAACTCCTATTTTATAGGATTTATATTCTCCTTTTGGCTTAAGCTCTTCAACGGTGCATGGGCTATCTGGGCAAAGAGTTTGTAGATACGCTCGTATATCATCTGCTCCCGAGATCATATTCCACAGGTGGATGTATTTGCGGTGTTCTACCGCCTTAAGTGACGTTACATCTGGGCCAGCTATCGTATCGTATCGCTATCGTAAGGAATTGAGGGAACTCTTCAAATATCATAGGCATACATTGACCTCGTCCCAAACTAAGCTCTAGGCTTTCTATTGGTACTAGTACTAGGCAACGATAAACATACTTAAATAGAAAAAAAACACTCGCGCTCATCACAAAATGATTTGCCTATACCAGGAATCAAACCCACCCACTTCACCACATAGGAAGGCAAACGAGCACTCAGGCCACGTGATGGTAAATGGAAACTGTGACCCATAGACATTCGCATTCACAAGACCGCAATCCTAAGACTAATGCGTTGCCAACCCCGAGGACTAAGATGGAATGCCTCTATGCTAGTCATTTCACCGGCTGTCTTATCCCCAAACTGGAACACAACAATGCAAACACTGCTGCTTGGCGGTAGGTTAATGGATAAGATGGTGGTACCAACCCAGACGGACGGTAACTAGGTAATTAGGCAAACGGGGCGCCAAAGTTTGATTACATTTCGTAATTTCACCGTCACCAAAATGGTAAAGAAAGACTCCAATCATGTTTTATTTGTAGAAACAAATGGTATTATCCTTATAAATACTATTTTCAAATAGTGATGTATGTCCTCCCGAGGCGGTATCGATAAATGTTTGATCGCGGGACAACAGCGGTCGGGGTTGTAAACACCCAGGCTAAGAGCTGGGAACTGATTTTTACAAATCTCATTTTATTACATACATACATACATTAAATCACGCCTGTTTCCCAGAGGGGTAGGCAGAGACCACTTCTTTCCATTTGCTACGATCTTGACAAATTTCTTTCGCTTCTTCAACATTCATACATCGAGTCATGCACGCACGTCGGTTTCGGGTACTTAAGATTCGGCCCTTTTCCAGTATTTCTCAGATTTGATTCGCAAAAGTACGCCTAGGGCGGCCCCCGTCAATCTTCTTTCATCCATCCTTTTCATTTTATCACAAGCTTTTATTGAGCTCTTGTATGTCCAGGAATATTGAACCAGTTCCTGTCAATGGAATGGGCTGAAATTTGGTTAATGTGTAAACCTGTCATGCAATATTATGGCATCAGCGAGCTGATCTGATGATGGAGTTGTGTGGCGACGGGATCTTTGCTGTACTTTCGTCTTGATAAACAGATAATGTCTGAGGGGATAAAAATATAGTCGCCAAAAAAAAGAGGCCCCAAAACTGATTTTTTTCAAAGAGACTTGGTTATTCTACACTAGCGACGGCCCGTTTTTCTGTAACCCGTACATATTCCATAATTGATTATATATAAAACCTTCCTCTTAAATCACTATCTATTCATGAAAACTGCATCAAAATGAGTTTTGTGTAGTTTTTAGTGTTTATCTTAACATGGGCTATAATTTGTAAATGTTATGTTAAATTCTAATCTAATTCCTAAATGCACTATAAACCAATATTAGTTATACCTAGCTTTTGTGTCCCTTTCTGACAAATTCAAATGTCATAATGGCGATAATTAACTACTGCACGAACGAAAACGACTCCTTTTCTACACTACAGTAATAACATTTGTAAGATTGTAGAATGTCTGTCAGTCAAGTAGTAGTATGAAATATCTATAACATACCTGTCATCTTAATTTATTTTACAGATGGGCCCTTTCGGTAACTTTTTGACCATTTAGGATCTTTTTTACAATAACGAGAGTTATTACACTTGTTTAATAATAAAATTCTTGATAAGGATCGTAGGCGTAGATCGTAGCATCAGCAACTATAACGTAAATGCGTGTGTATGTATGTAAGGAAATTTTAAAAAACCTTCATTTCAAATCCACTAAAGATA
Organism: Acleris emargana; assembly: GCA_927399475.2. Classification (NCBI taxonomy): domain Eukaryota; kingdom Metazoa; phylum Arthropoda; class Insecta; order Lepidoptera; family Tortricidae; genus Acleris; species Acleris emargana. The sequence continues at coordinate 6,680,992 of OV656860.1, forward strand.
AGGTATTTTTTCCTTGAAGACAAAAAACAACTACATTTGCGCGCTAGCTCTTAGACTACTTTCGTTAAAAGTACAACGTTGTGGATATTTTTGTCAAACGGCCAAAGGGCGGGTCATCTGTCTCGTTCGTTCCATTTATTAAAGAAAGAGAAGGACACTTGCAACCACCCGAGTCCTAATAAAGGTCCCAGATGTTATTGTAATGAATGGAGTGAAAAATGATTTGGGCTTTTAAAATGGTTGCTTTTCGTTTACAAGGAAAATATCAAATAGGAGTTATTTTACGGGGAAGGTTTAGCTGAGGATTAGGTCGTCTAAATGCGGAGAAAATAGAAATATATTTTCTAACTCATTCCTTTAGTATACTATATTTTATTAACTTACTATTTCCAAAAATAGCATTACTTACTCAGTAAATAAGTATCACTAGAAGCTGTTGTCGATAGTAATTGCGATAGTGATAGCAATTTAATCCCTATATTTTATCGATATTTATAGGTTCTAGGATTCAACTCTTAGACTTACCTCTTTTACTTGTGGGAGGACCTTGTGCAGGGTCCGTCCGGGTTGGTACCACTATCTTATCCATTAACCTACCGCCAAGCAGCAGTGTTCGCATTGTTGTGTTCCGGTTTGGGGATAAGACAGCCGGTGAAATGACTAGCATAGAGGCATTCCATCTTCGTCCTCAGGGTTGGCAACGCATTTGCAGTCTTATTAGGATTGCGGTCTTGTGAATGCGAATGTCTATGGGTCACAGTTTCCACTTACCATCAGGTGGCCTGTGTGCTCGTTTGCCTTCCCATGATATAAAAAATATATAAAAAAAAAAAAAAAGACTATATAATTAAGTATGAAAACTGTTCTATTTTCCCCGTGAAAACATACCCCTTGGTATATTTCCGGGATATTTTTAGGTCTCAATTTCTTCTCTCCTAGCGCATCTTTGGCGGGCATGGCCAGGATTGACGAGATGAGAATCGAAATATTTGTCATTGTAATATTTGACAGTATCACGATACATAACAGTGTATAAGTACCTATTAGCCTTGGATCGAAAACACCACCCTCGAGATGGGTCGCGATGTCGGACGAGCGAGCTAGTCACTTCTATTGATATTAATCACGAGCTCGCATCGGCTAGCGATGACAATTTTTAGTGACAATAGGCCGACAAGATTGTAATTATCATCTCACCTCGTCTCGCCGGTGAAAAATGTGACACTGCATGGAAGGATTTTAGTTTTAGGGCTCTTCTATTTATCCGGTTTGCAAGCAATATGCATTATTCATTAGTTTTTAAGTGCCTGCTTGTTAGAAGGATGGTCAATGCGGTCAAACACTAAGTTTAAGTTGCCACTAAGAGGGGATTGGATTGGGTTGGAATAATGATGATGACCAGTAGTATAGGTACTTTATAATATCGCACTGCTAGATCAAGACAGTATCAACTCAAAATCATGGTTAGTATTGTTTCAAGCTTATAGAATTTGTATTAAAGTTGATTTTAAAATACAGTTGTATTTTGAGTTACTACAAGAGCATCTGGCAGTGCGATATCAGGGGGCCTAATATGACTGCGTTTATCGTGTGACAAAATGTGGATACAAAAATCCGTCACTTTCTGACTGTAATATAAGTACGAGAGTGACGGGTGCTATATCCACATTATATCACGCGACAAACGCAGCCATACTAGAATAGATAAAACTCATATCACAATTTGCCCGGTGAAAATTAAGTTTAATCCTCATTTAAAAATAAATAAAAATCTAACAAAATTCCTTGCACTGGCGTCCTCTGTCAACTAGGTATATCATAAATCCCGGAGAAACCGCGTCAAGATTAAAATTATAGTGCCTCAAACAAAGAAAACAATGCAAACAAGATTTTAAGATTTTCTTTATAATCCCAGCCCCTCTGATTACGTTGCGCCAAAACCGTCCCGACTCAAACACTCGGCGAATAACGCAGAAATACAAGAACGTTAGTAATTACGAAAAAGAGAAACGATTCGTTCGATAAATAAGGATTTCCTTAATAGCCCCTCCTCCGTACGAAGCATATTCTTACCACATATTATTGATTTCCCTCCCTCCGCGATAAGCGCCGTTGTCGCGAAATTATCGAAATCTAACAAAAGCATCCCAAACGAACTTCGCAAGAAAACTAATAACTGGACTTACGCCGCCCCATACACACGCACACACGCGCGCCCACCCACACAGGGGGCGCCGTGGCACGCACACCACCCCGCGGACTCTAATTATATACGTCTACGGCCGAAAGAAAATAAAGATCGGGGAAAAATTTTACAAGAAACAAGTGTGCCGGACGAAGGGGGGGGGGGGCGCTGACCGCTCCCCGTCATTAAGCCCCCCAGTGGAGGCTAGTTCCCCCTTGGATGTTTAATAATATGAAGAATTGGAGATAATTTGCGCGAAACTAAATAAGAAACGCCGGACGAAAACTAAAAGGACGGTGAGCGAGAGGGGACGGCGCTCTCGCTCTGAGGAAGCGATATCCTTGGGGAGACACTTCAAAAGAAAGCAATAATAGTGTGTAACTAGATTACGAATATTACGTTGTTTATTGAGATATTAATTTAGATTGTTCTTGGTCCACGACAGTACCTATATAGAAAAACTTTGGAAAGAAACAATTTGAACCTGATGGCAGGTGGAACTGCAATATTTTCAAGACATCCACCATATTTAAAAATCGCTAAATATAACCAAGAGCAATGGAAACTGGTTACTTTGTATTACCATTACCATAGAAAATGACCCGATTTCATTGCTACTGAATGTAGATAAAACCCCGATATAATAGCGACCCCTAATTTCTATCGCTCGAGTGATGACGGATATAAACCGACATAGCTCGTTTCAAAAAGGCATAATTCATATAGAGAGTATACTGGACTTAAGCCCTTTTTCACTTGAATCTCACAAATCTTGTACCCTTTTTCAATACAGCCACTGACTTCAGAGCTGATAATGATAACTCTTAGACGGAGAAACCAATTTTCATAAACCTAGCCAAAAACCATCCGGATCAAACCAGTTTTCAAAGAACTGCGTTCTATTCGGTTCATCCGCTAAGATGCTACAGACAGAAACGCATACGCTCAGATATAGAGATGTATAACAATAACATTCGAGATTTTCGAATACTATGTATAGGATTGACGTGAGCTGACGATCTAGTAACGTACTTGTACAATCTTGTCTGGTGAACGTAACGTAACAATCTGAGTCTCATGTGCGAATTGGCCACAGATAACTTCACCTCTATCCAGCCTTGGAAGCGAGGCAATTCGCCACACCACCCTCCCATGGGGTACTCGGCCTAGGGGACTTCGGTCCCCAGGCATAACATCCGCCTGGAGAGAGGTGTCTCTATTGCCCTCTCCTTCTACATTGGTGACCCCGACGTGATCGTCATCCTACATTGGTGACCCCGACGTGATCGTCATCCTACATTGGTGACCCCGACGTGATCGTCATCCTACATTGGTGACCCCGACGTGATTGTCATCCTACATTGGTGACCCCGACGTGATCGTCATCCTACATTGGTGACCCCGACGTGATCGTCATCCTACATTGGTGACCCCGACGTGATCGTCATCCTACATTGGTGACCCCGACGTGATCGTCATCCTACATTGGTGACCCCGACGTGATCGTCATCCTACATTGGTGACCCCGACGTGATCGTCATCCTACATTGGTGACCCCGACGTGATCGTCATCCTACATACTCTTAGTGTAGGTTCCCCTCCGGCGTGACGACGACAGGAGGGCAGGAAACTATTGGACTACAGACAGACACACGGACACACGGTTACAAGTAACAGGCGTTTTGAGAATTTGGTAAAGAGTCGTCCAGTATTTTGAAATTATGGTAACTCTGTCCTGTTCTTTACTTGTCCAGTCACTTCCTGCCCTCCTATCGCCATCTTGCCATCTGGTCGAGGGGCAACGCAGACAACGAGTAGGTACATAAATTAACTATTAACCACTCTACTTTAACTGCGCTTGGCAAATCATGCGCTTCTGTTAGGCTTGGACCAAATGAAAGGTCCACGGAAAGAACATGTCTAGTCACATTTGTAACTTTTTGAGATATCGCGATTTGAAAGTTAGGAACCATGTCATTTCTTACTTAGTTTTCGTGTTGAGGTTTTTTTAAGATTGAAAAGATACAAGTCATATGAAGATTTATAACTGAATCTGAGTGATAGGTAATAGTTCATTTTGTCCACTAAATTTTGAGATTCAAAACTCATTTTCAAAAAAAAGTGACTAGACATGTTCTTTCCGTGGACCCTTCAAATGCATAACGTTAACGTTAGCTATTTACGAAAACTGACAAAGTTTATGGAATTGACTTAAGCGGCCGACGCGATAGAGCATGTGCTCACGTCAATCTTCCACATATATTTTTTTTGAAAATCGTTTACGTTAGCGTTGTGTCTAGGCTAACTGTACCTTAAGTATTCAACGACTCTAAAAGTTCTCGATTGTGGAGAATTCGTAGCGCTTTTCTTATGTCTGAACTCATTGAAAACACCCCATACACTTCGACGCTTTACAATCTTTTGTACATTAACCTTTGACACACTGCTGTTTGAATTTGCAGGTTTCAGGCCCAGTGTGCAATAGGATGTACATAATCAAGGCAATTTGCTTTGAACACTGTTGCAATTAAAATAAGGTTTATTTTCCTATGTTCCTAAACTGAAAATGGCATTTTCGGACAATCGCAATTGAACTTTATTCCCTTGATTGTAGATTAAAAGTACCAGTTACAAAAAACTCCCATTTTTCAGTATGATGGGCCTTACGTGGATAGCCAAAGAGCGCTTCTAAAATGGTCACCGCGACCGCACCTAAAAACATATTTTAGCCAATGAGCTAGCTTTACAATCTTGAGCCGTTTTTAGTGTCAACTTCCAAACTTGACTACCCTCAATATATAAAAATACACGCAAACCTCCCTGGACACCGATCAACATGAACCCTTCCCCGGACCGCCCCGGGGACCTGTTCAAGGCGGAAATAATTTAAAAACTGACTAGTTTACAACAGCTATTTATTTGAAAACAGCGGTCAAAACTTTTGTCCAGATGTCATACAGTTTTGTTCCAAAACTGGACCGGTTATCTGCTGTTTAATTCTGAAGAATGATTTAGAGCTTAAGTTAAAGTGGAAAGAAAAAATAAACTACAACATTTTGAGGACTTCAAGTTTCAAGTACCTACAGAGTTTCAGGACTTTGCTGTTTTAACATGAGAGTAAGTGTTTTTTTATAGACACAAAAGGCAAACGAGCAGACGGGCCACCTGATGGTAAGCAGACACTGCCAGGGGCACAGCACAGCACAGCCAAGTTGCAGCCTTTCAGTGAATCAAATTGATTTTAAATGACAAATCATAAAAAATATGGTGTAGCTAGATAATAGTTTGTTATCCCCTCTGGTCAACTGGTACGATTAAAAATTAAATCAGCTATTTGTGTTAGTTCATTTAAGCTTAGTTGAAGTAATAAAAAATATAAAAAATAAATTAATATGAGCTACTTACATCTTTGACTTTCAAAACCCTATGACAGTGATAGTTTCATTCCTGTTTTCTTGATTATATACATGGTTCAGTTGAAGACTTGTGAAAAGTTCCCTATCTTAATTACTTATGTGAATTTTAGACAACTTGGAACTACCTATGAAATTAATTATTACCATGTGCAATTACTTCCTTTTCTTTTTAAATAAAATGCAGGATATGCCATGGCATAAACAATAGGCTCTAATTCTGAGATACTTCAGTTAATCGAATACAACAAAACCATTAAATTTTGCTCTCTGGACTCAAAGAAAAAGCTTTCGAATCTGGCGATGAAATAAACTGGTTACTTCGCCCTTGAACCAGTTTCCTAGATCCCCCGATTCCCCAAAAATACTGAGATTCCAGGGGTCAAAGTATTGCGGCGATAAAGAATCACAACCACAAGGGTCGATGTGCATATTCATGAACGGCCATAAAGAGTCGATATTCAAGGGGAGTTAGTTTTACGGTTCAAAGAAGTGGTCCTTTACACGACGAACATTTCGTGGTTTATGTGTTACTACTATGAAGATGGCAAAGTTGGTGAGAAAGTTAACGGCTAACTCTTCATTGGGGTACACCATATTTTTACCTCTACAATGTGACTACTTGAATATATTCATGGCGGGAAAAATGCATTTGCGGCTTTTGTGGTAGAAACTCTTGGACCGTGAGGCCCGGAGCCAAGGAGGCTTTTTATGAATTTAAAAAATAAAATGATTCGCGCCTCAGGCGACCATAGAGCTGGCTCTTTGCTCGGCCAATGGCTAGCAATAGGTATCCTACGAGGCAATGCAGCCAGAATTATGGGCACCATTCCCGGTGGCAGTGGCCTGGGGGACATTTGTACATATTTTAGTTACATAGAATAAATTTATTTATTTTAGTATTTACTTTTTTTGTCTTTTGTATACATATATCCTAGTTAAACTAAAAAAAAAAAAACTTCAAAACTGTAAATGTTGTCAACCCTGAGGACTTAGATGATATGCCTCAATGCTAGTCCGGTGCCTGCTGAATGAGCAAAACCTTTTTAGTAAAATATCTACTTTCCCAAAAATATTTTTATATGATTTTAGTTATGTTTTCAAGATACAATAAAAGCTATTAACATTGGTTAGATTAGGTTAGAGTATGACTTTAATAAAATGCTGACTGCTGCGACGGGAAATACCGATTTGGTCGATGAAGATTTGTATAATGATACATTCCATCAGAAATATTTCACCCGAACCGCAGAGTGGTTAGTTATGTCACCTGGAACTGAATGTGAACTTTATTGCTTAGCATAATGTTGAGCTCAAGATAGATTATGAATAATACCAAGCATTACTTTGAGGACGTGTTCTAATTTCCTAACATTTTCCTTGACCAAAAAACACGTGACAAATGTCTAAATTACTAGTAGGCTATACTTTTACCATTTATTGTGGTCGCAAATTCTGATTCACTATACATCAGTCAGTGGACACTCATTCTCGCACCAACTTCATAAATAAATGACCGCATTTAGTTCTTTGTCGCTTTATTCAGTTCAACTATTTCATAGGGAAGATCTCACAAGCCTTTAAAGTGACAGGGTACTAAATCGATCACTTACTACTAACCGCATATGCCGAACCTTAGTAATACCACGTAATGCACAATGGGTTAGATTATTTGTGTTGGGAAGCAAAATGCTGCAACTACACATTGATGCCAACCGTTTTAAAGTTCTGTGTCTTCTTGCACAAAGTCAGAAATGTCACGGTTTTGATTTCAAGTGACAGTGTTTTATACTTCTTAAGTAGGTACGCATTTGTATTGAAGTCTTGTTTTTGTTTGCGGGTTTCCTCTTGACGTCTTTATTTATCGGTTCACGGAATGGCCCTGTTTTGGCGTGGTGATACATTTCTAAGGGTCTTATTGAGAGTCATATGTTGTGGTTAGTTAACTTTAGAAGATAATGCTAGTTTTGCGCCACAAGGTTGTACTATAGTTTTGTTTAAACAAAAAACATGTATGCTATGAATGTTAGGTACTTGTTAAACTTTAAAGTATTTTACTTCTATTTATTTAATCTAATTTTGTCCCTACCAGTTTATATCCTCTTCCTAAACTATGTTCCCACCAATTCTACAGGTGTCATGCAATTATAACAAGTACTATTTCGAACCCTTTTTAAGTTTCATGGTATTCAAAAGGTTTTCATTATCATCGTCTGCATCATCATAATCCCCATCGTCATCGTCATCATTATTATCATCACCATCACCAACATTATCATCATTATGTCAGCCTGTTCTTCAACATTATATGCTAAGGCCTCAAATATTGGTACTATTTATTAGTAATTCTCACGTTACAAAACGTGAGCGACCCTAATGGTTTATTTAAAGTATATACGAACATTTCTTGCAATATTGTGGTTATTAGTTATTACAGACACCTTGAAAGTTTTTTACTCGACTTGACGGGCCATTGTTTTCCTGTTTTGTTTTTGCTTTCATGTTTGCATGGTTTCTTTTTATTCCTAGTTCAAGTCGCTAGCTAGTTTATTGACCCAGTGCGCGCGAAGCGCCTCCGTTTGAGCTTGGGCAAAAATGCTTTCGTATGTCCGACACCCTGTTTCTTCGTTCGGATGTTCTTATCGACCGGTCGCACTTCTCTGTCGATTCAGTTTTTCGAAAATTTCCAAAATTGTGGAGATATTACGGGTTTATTTGCGATTACAAACTTATTTGCAGTGTTGGAAAACGAACCGCGACATATGTCAAAGTATGGGAATAATAGTTTTCCAACGTCAAAGTTAAGTTGGTCAGGAGGTTTACAGCTTACAGAGCCACTAGTTATATTTTCAGTTTAGATGGTGTCTATACCTATATAGGACCTAAACTACGAGTAATATTCCGGGTTTTCTTAAACCTTAAACAACTTGAACGTCCAGTTATCTAATTACCGTACGCGGGTTCAGTTCCTGACGTGATCAATCCACGTCAGCCGTATCTCTTGACGGTTTTCCTTGTTAAGCAAAAACAAGACAGCTGGATCTAAAATATATAGTACTAAGGTTCAAATTACAGTTTAATGTCTTTGAGTTGTGTACAAATCAGGCGAGTCTTAGGGATAGAGAAATAAAGTCTATATTGAAGTGACGTCATGTTTAGTTGGTAACGTCATAGCCGATGAGAGAGATGGGCATTTAATATATATTTTTTTTTTTTTATAGCATGTGAAGGCAAACGAGCACACAGGCCACCTGATGGTAAGTGGAAACTGTGACCCATAGACATAATAATTATGAATCATAATTTAAGAGGCTTCTTGCAGAAGCTGTGCTGGCAACTGGCTAGTTATTTTCGAACAATTTCAATCTTAAATATATGTATTTTATTGTATTGCGTAAAATAACAATATGTAGATATAATGCATTACACACATTAGATTTGAATATATGTATACCACATTCACAAAGTTAATATGTACTTAAAAGACAAGAAAAATGAAATGATATGACCTCAGATGTGACGTTGTCAGCTCGTTTTGTAAGAGGCCTCTTAAAGAGAGAATTAACTCGTTCCTTTTTAGATAAGATAAGATAAAGACATTTACTCAGTAAGTAGGCCGCACGGGCACTTTTACACGTCAAGAATCTACCAGGGTTCCTTACTCAGAGGAAGCCTATTAATATGCCTACGCTGTCCGTCCGTCGGTCAGTCCGTCCTTCTGGCCGTTTATCCGTCCTAACTGTGAAGAGCTGTAATAGATAAGGTTTTTTTGTTCACGTATTTTTATTTTTCGATTTTCGTATGATTATATCAGTAAAGCAAAAGAAAAATAAAAATGCAAAAAAAAAGTGAATTGGGCTCGCACTGTTTCGATTCGAAATCGAATTCGAATTAGAAAAAATAATACCTGTGCGGCGGATCGCGAGTCCGGCTTGCACTTGACTGTTTATTTAAAATTGTGTATGAAAAAATTACACTGAGAATCAACTTAATCGTCATAAACTGGCTTTGATTACGGCCCTTGTAAGGTTAATATAAGTATGCTTTATAGTTTGTACTAAAATATATAATTTATTTTATCTACACTCATATCATAAGTCCTCTATAATGCGTTCAGAATCTGTAGACAATGACCATCATTACAAGATACAATTTTACTATGATATTTTTTCTTATCTGTAGCTGTAATGAAAAGTTAAAATTACGATACTACTTTTGATAAAGTAATGTTGTTCAAATTTGGAACATCTTCCAAAACCAACACATTTCAAACAGGGGGTCAATTCTAGTATCTATTAAACGTCGACTCGGTTTAATTTAAGTAAAGTGTCGTACGCCGTTTTGATGTCGAATGACATTAGAATAGGGACTTTGTTAGTTTGTCTATGATTTAAAAAAAAACCATTCATATTCGTGACACAGGTTAGCTTTGCCGTCATTGGTTTGTTCTGCCGCCTGTCTTTAAAATCCGGAAAAGTATATTTGAAGTGAAATATGAGTTGTGATACTGACAATTGATTTATTTCTTATTTCAGTTCATCCATTAGCTTAACACCTATAGATATATTTCAGGTAACAGTAGCACTGGTAGCTATGAAGGTTATTTGCCTTCGGCTACTGAACGCATCTTAGTGTACTTATAATATGAGTGTAGATAAAGTAATCTATGCAACTGTACATAATTAGGCCTTAAAAAACTCGTGTGATGTTATTATGAAACTTGCCTTCGGCTCGTTTCACAAAACCACACTCGTGTTTTAAGGACCCTCTTTATGTACCAGTTACATAAAATAATATTTCTAAACCCAATTTAATTTGTGTAAGGAATGAATTTGTTAAGTATTTTATCTTCTTTCATTGTTTACTTTGCAAATAATCGATGTAACATTCAGGTTCTTGAACCTCTGGCCATCAGTACCCTTACCGTGAGTTACAATTACCGTACTCGCTAGCGAGTCAAATGCTCTGTCCCTCGTACTCTTTAAGAATACTACGAGGTCTGCGAGGGACAGAGCATTTGACTCGCTAGCGCTCGCTAGTACGGTAATTGTGTAAGGGTACAAAAACTCTATTTAATAAAAACAGATAGCCTATAATTTATCCAGAAGGTTTTGGTATTAATGTGGACCGGCCAATTGAGAGTCGGACTCACAATCAAAGGGTTTTGTAATATAATGTTTGATATTTGTTTTTATAGCGGTCTCCCGAAATTTTCCATTTTCAAAAGATACAGCTGTGACAGACGGACAGACAACGGAACTATCAGACTTAGTTTCATTTAAATCTTAGTATTTACCGTTTTTAGCAGACGTCGTTGTTAACTTGTTACCGAGACATTGGGAATTAATTTGTATTAAAAAAAAAAACGAAATATATCACATTAAGTTCGTTAGGGCTTACACTTTCATTCCTTACATCATATGTTGGTATGTAAGACACAAACTGTATAGTGCCTTTATTGATGTTAAACTAGAAAATATTACCTACAAATTATATCACGAACCCTATTTGGTATTATTTTTTCTTATTAAACAAAACACTCAAAATCGCGTTCATATCACAAACGAATCAGACAAAACTATCCAATACAAGTATAAAACTCAGTCTTAATACGAATTGCCCATTTCCCCCTATTTTCCGGGAAATTTTTGCCGATAGTTAGTTGGCACACATGCAAACGCTTATACATATACGCGGGCGCGTGTGTGGGGGTGGGGGGAGATCGGGGGAAGGTGGCAACTCTGTTAAACTAATTATTGTGAGCGGGGGGGGCGTCTAAGATTTTTCTACAGGCTGTATGTGTCTTTATAATATGGTGGTATATAGATCTTTATTTAATTCCCGCATGGATCAATATTTGGGTTGGTGCGTAGCTTGATGACGTGAGGTGGTTGTGAAAGTTAGTGATCGTGTATGATGTGTGGTTAAGTAAATTGGTTGTCAGTTGAATTGGGCAGATGTTAACAAAACATTTTTACTCCAAAATCATGTACCTAATTTAAAGTAAGTAATAAAAAGTGGTAATTATGCGTTTAAAAAAAATAAAAACTCGTTTTATTTTTGTATGGCAAGGAAAAGACAAACGAGCACACAAGCCACGTAGTAAGTGCGATATGTGACCCATAGATTTGCATTCTCGAGACTACAATCCTAAGACTGCACATGCATTGCCAACGCTGAGGACTAAAGATGAAATCCTTCTATAAATAAATAAATACATAAATAAATATCAGGGGACAACGTCACACCAATTGACCTAGTCCCAAACTAGGCTCTAGACTTGTACTATGGATACTAGATAGAGAAATATATACTTAAATACATAGAAAATATCCATGAATCAGGGGCATATATTCGCGCTCATCACACAAATATCTGCACCGGGTTTTGAACCCAGGAACTCTAGCTTCGTAGACAGGGTCACCACCAACTAGGCCAGCGCGTCGTCAAAAAAGGTAGTAATTTAATCGGCAGTTTTTTTTCCCACTCCGGAACACTGCTACTGGCGGTTAGTGATAAGTAAGATAGAGTAAGATAGTGGTAGCGCAAGATCCCCACCACCACTAAGTTGGGTAAAAATAGCAGCTTCGAAGTCCTCTCAGACTTTAAGCCAGAATTACATTGGTCAAGGTCAGTGGAAAGTACAGTGCCAAGGACAGTGAAGTGGAAAAATGAAAAGTAATTCTATTCGGATTCATTGGCAAGGCAACTTGACTCGCCACTGTCCGATCGGTCACTTGTCCACTGTCTTTTACGCACAGAAACAAGTTCGAAACATTTTTTTTTACTCTCAACAATGATTGTGTTCGACCTAATGCTTTGTGGCATCAAGTTACTGCCCACCAACATCGACACCATTGGCGATTTTCCTAAGTTAACCACTTTTCAAATTTTGTATTAAAGCAAACCGCACAAAAATACGTATGTGTATACGTATGCATGGACGTACGATTCATCTTTTTTTTATTTCATTGTTTTATGGCATAGGAAGGCAAACGAGCACACAGACCGCCTGATGGTAAGTGGAAACTGTGACCCATAGATATTCGCATACCTTTTATTTGTGACCTTCTGTAGAATAAACACCTTGACATACTTTAAAATGCAGAGTATCGTTTCATCCGAGGTGCCATCTCACTCCTTACTAATATAATAAATGCGAGAGTTTACAGTATGTTTGTTACTCAATCACACAAACGGCTGGATCTGGGTGAAATTTGACTCAGAGATTGATTATACACACACTGGTATAATTAGGCGATGGGCCTATGATCTTGGCCTTTTTGTGCAGAATGTGGCTACAGAATTATCAACAAGTTTTTGGAGTTGTAGGTAATTCTTTGGCTCTGCCTACCCCACTCTGGGATTACAGGCGTGAAGGTATGTATGTATGTATGTATGGTATAATTAGCGGATTATAAAAAAATACTAAATATTTTTTGAAATATTGTATGAATGTTGAAGAAGCGAAAGAAATTTGTCAAGATCGTAGCAAGTGGAAAGAAGTGGTCTCTGCCTACCCCTCTGGGAAACAGGTGTGATTTAATGTATGTATGTGTGTATGTATTTTTATTTTAAAAACCAATAACGGCCATTTGCTGGAATATCACACTAGCACTGTTTGGTTCCGAAAAAATGTACGGTTCCCGAGGGAAGAGCGGTAAACGATTTCTACGCGGATGGAATCGAGAGCAACAGCTAGTAGGCTATGAAAGAAAGAAAGATAAAATATTTATTCGTGACAAACAGATAAAAAATCTCAACAAAAATACCTGTTGACACGAAATGTTTTCAACTCACAAGGAAAGGTACCCAACTGCCGCCTTGATTTTATTTATTTTTATATATGTTAGAGAGTAGTCTAAAATAAAATTAAAAAAAAAAACCTTCAATGTTTCATACTTCTCATGGTTTCACTCACTTCACTTTTATTTGTAAAATATAAGTTTGAGCCGAAATAACAAAACACGGGTCAATTATTTTTTCATGTTCTCTAACAAATAATCAAGCCAGTAATTTTGGTCACTTTTTACTACTTACTAATTTCTCCGAATAGGTTGAGTTTGGGTAGCTAAAAAAAAATACGTTTGCGTAATTTTAGACTACTCTCTAATCTATATAAAAATAAATCAAATTGGAGCCGGACAGTTGGGTATCTCTCCTGGTCAGCGTTATGCTGGCGTTCTGGAATAGAACGAGGGTTTCCAAAAATTGTTTTTTACCAGACTTCAATTGACCATTTGATGGGTCCACGGAAAGAACATGACTTGTCACATTAGTAACTTTTTGAGATATCGCGATTTGAAAGTTAGGAACCATGTCATTTTGTACGTAATTTTCGTGTAGAGGTTTTTTTAAGAGTGAAAAGATACAAGTTATGTAAAGATTTATATCTGAATCTGAGTGGTAGGTAATAGTTCATTTCGTCCTTTACATTTTAAGATTCAAATCTCATTTTCAAAAAAAAGTGACTAGACATGTTCTTTCGGTGGACCCTTCATTTACAGTTTGTTAAGCAATAGCCAATACTCATTATTTTCAGTCTTATTTATTTTATAATTTTTGATAGCCTTCATCTCCTTTTATTAACGAATCATCCACCAATAAAACACCTTGCGATGCTATGGCCATCCGACAAAAATCCCAAGAATTTCCGGCCGAATCCTTCCGTCTCGTATCGGAGAACAATGGACAATGGCCGTCCATCATTGGGCTATAATAGGCCATTGTAATAATAAACCCAAATTGTCTTTATATTAGTTTATCATCGCGTTTTATATGACCAAGCCTAATTCAGCCTATTGCGTCCTGTCAACAATAGGTGGCAGAATTCGGCGTAATATTATGGTGATATTGATAAAGAAAAATACCTTGTTGACAAGGGAACATGCTGAATAGTTAGAGAGTATAGTTTACCGCCTGTCAAGGATCTCTTTGGATTAACATGTCTTTTATTCGATGCTAATATAATGTAGAAGTGGTCTCTGCCTACCCTTCTGGGAAACAGGCGTGATTTAATGTATGTATGTATGTAATATAATGTCATCAACATATACGACCGTTGTGTCTCTTGTTAGAGGAAATGATGTGGGCATATTTGGTTTCATTTTTTGTCAATATGCCTTGGGTGGCCAAATTATTTTAGTAGGAGATCCGAATAGGAGTCGACCTTCCGCCAGCTGGTTATACGATAAAAAGTATTTTACATCAAATTTAATATGGTAAGTAATATATGGCGAATAGGTTGGCTCAAAAAAATAAGTCGAATATATAATAAATACTTTAATTAAATATCATCTAAAAAACAAAAAATGCAATTGCTGGTTTAAAAGACCAATTACATACATACATAAACTCACGCCTTCATTCCCAGAGTGGGGTAGGCAGAGCTAAAGAATTACCAACAAGTCTTAAAACTTCTTGATAATTCTGAAACCACATTTTGCACAAGTAGGCTAAGATGTTTCCCAGTGTATTAGTGACAAGTGGCAAGCCCATCGCCTAACAGTACTGCAAGCCTTTATTCCCTTAGTCGCCTCTTACGACATCCACGGGAAGACATGGAGTGGTACTATTCTAAGCCGGCAACCACACGGCAAACACAAATTACACACTAATCGAAAGTATGAAGGCTAAAGAATATACCTACTAAAGTTAGGTTGACTATTTTTTCCCTTCATAACTATGGTAGTAGGTAGATATAAACAGGTAAGTAGGCTCTAATAAT
Source organism: Acleris emargana (assembly GCA_927399475.2). Lineage (NCBI taxonomy): Eukaryota > Metazoa > Arthropoda > Insecta > Lepidoptera > Tortricidae > Acleris > Acleris emargana. The sequence goes on from OV656860.1 coordinate 6,696,317, forward strand.
TTGCACTAAACCTAACGTTTGCATATTCTATTCTAAGCAATTGAATTATTTTTAAAGTTCATTTTGATTTATTTTTTATTATAAGTACTGGACTGAAATTTTACAGCCATATATTAGTTACCATATTAAATTTGATATAAAATACTTTTTATCGAATAGACTAGCTGGGTGAAGGTCATCTTCTATTCGGATCTTAGACCATTAAGGTAAGTAGTCGACGGAGGCGGTAAAAAAAATACGCAAATTAAATTTCTTTCGTCCGATTTTTTTTTTGTTTTTTGGAAAATAATTTAAATGGAAATAAACCCGCTTATAGGGATTATCACACTCGCAATCACAATTGTTTTCATTTTGACAGTCCGAAGGCGAAAAAAATACATTCTCACTTTACGTGTAGGGGACGTACACAAAAATATTTTTTTTCAAGATTTTATTTTACCACTTTGTTGGCGTGACTAATATGCCAAATTACAGGTTTCTAGTACAAATAGTCTCTGAGCTAGACTGCGGACGGACGGACGGACATGGCTTATAGTTTCTATAAGGGTAGTTTGACTACGGAGCCCTAAAAATGGGTAATATTGATAAATTAATTTCATCAAACGCTAACTTCTCCTGAAACACAATATTTACAGGATATCTTAAAATTAATTAAAAATGTTAGGTTAGACTTGTGACCACCAAAAAAATTCATGCGGCGAGAAATCCCTTTCGATAAATTGAAATATCTGCGTAATAATACGTTTGTTGAAAGTTGTTTCGATATAATAATAAGTAAAAATGACTTTATTGCGAAAGAATTACGTACGTAACGTACATGAATGTTAGAATTTAGTTCATCTTTCATGCTAGATTTTTCTTAAAGACGTCAATATTGTAACGCGTTCAAACGTTCACGCACGCGCGAAACTTACGTCATTTCTGACATACTCGATATTATATTCCGAATAAACAAGTATGAGTAAGAAGAGTAAACACACAGGATAACATTAAGTAATAAAGTCCCGTTTCCTAGCATTACATTAATGTGAACCATCAACATTCAGACTAGATTTTCAACATTATTTTTGTCTCTTTTTGTAGTTCCCGGAAAAAAACACGGGCTATGACCTCCACGGCTATTATTTGCCCTATTTCAATAATCAGACATATTAACTTTATTCAGTGAAAAGGTAATCATATCAAATCAACCCATATTATATTAGTGGGGGGTAATAGTAGGGCATATTTTTTGCAAGAAAATATATAAATTAGTGATATTGGGAATGAAGAAAACGAAGGTTGAAAATTATTAGGCACAGCAAGTCTTTAGAAGAAAATTGTTTGTTGAACTAAACGGATAGGACAAGAGGGAGCTATCTTTTAGAATGACAAAGTTATATACTTCTCTGTTCTAATACGATAAACTAACAGGCCAATATCTACGACCTACTATGGATTAAACAATATTGAGCGACCCGCGATCATACAAAAAACCTCCCATTAAAAATTAGCTAACTGATGGTGAAAACTGCATCACAACCCTTTGCCTCGTTTAGGAGGAGTGAGCATATATACAGACATACAGAAAGACCGACAGACGCAGAAAGCGACCCTGAATCAACCCTAGAGCTAAGATGGAAACCCGCTATGCTAGTTATTACACCAGCTGTCACCTTATACTGGAACACAAAAATCTAACACAGATGCTTGCTGCTATGGTGCTAGCGAATGAGACGACGTGCTATGACCACTTTTTCAAATAGAGTTTTTTTTTTAAATATATTTATTTAAGAGATAAAAATTAGATAAAAAATACCTTTTCAGAATTAGCAACTATGCGATTACTTTAACAATTCAATTATATATTCCATGGCTTTGATTACAATACAGCTAGTACAATATCCAACGACTAAATTATTTACAGTGGAAGTTGTCGTGTTTGGATGTTTTTTATCAGTGCTAAGTCTAGTATTGAGCGTAACACCTAATTAGTATAAACCCATGTTAGTACTTAAACGATGAGATTAGAGCTGGAGTACAGATAACCTCTTGACGACGGGTTATTCCGTTTGCTTATTATAGAGGGGAAGGAAAACGGTTTAAACCCAATCAATACTGTACCTACTAGAACATAAACAGTTGAAAAATCACGGAAATGAAGTTATTGTGATAACAATGCGGGAAACATAAATAAATAAATTATAAATGAATAAAAAATACGCACATGAAACACGTTTTTTTTTCAAAAATAATTTAGGCACACAATTTTTTTTTGCGTGTTGTTATCAATGACAACAGCCAAGCAAACCAAACTAGCGTTCAAAACAACTCGTTAAGTGTAATCAGTAGTAAACAAGCGAAGCTCCTGACTCACAGAATGAGTCAAGAAACCAATAACGCGTATATAAGCCCAGCGCGCTACCATTAGCTTCATTCGAATCCAAACCTCGAAACCGACAACATGTATTCCAAAATCATTTTCCTCGTCATCCTGAACTGCGCTCTCGCTCTCGCAAAGGACAATTGTAATTGTACCGGTGAAGAATTCAACCAGGCTGTTAAAGAATCAAATGACATTGTGCAGTTCCTCAACATGCTGGCCGGGAAGGGCTTGACGGACGAACAGAAATTCCCTGAGGTAAACCCTATGATTATCACGGGGGTTTTCGAATGTGACTGCAGTGAGAACTTGAGGAAGAAACGGAAGGTCTTCCCTGATGAAAGCGTCAGGGCCGAACAGGGTACTTCGGGAGGGGTTCTTCAATCCGGGAAGAAGAGGTGCGCTAAGGGCTACGTACGCATTGCTACGGCCTGTATACCTATGAGTGCGCTCATATAATCAAAGACAACAAGAGACAGCAAGTGCAGAAGTGTAGTAACTCCGAGATCCTTTTTTTTGGTTTTATCCAGTGGTTCAGTTAGGATTGTATTTTAGAAGTTTTTTTTTTCAAAATTATGTGTTTTTATTGTTTTACTAAATTGTGTGTTTGGTTTTTATATTGCGTAAGTTTTTTTAGTGACGAAAAATAAAAATGGAATTGTGTGTGATCAAAGTATAACTGTGAATAACTTTTAGTTTATATAGATTAAGTTTACCAAAGGCTTTAATTAATTTAAGTTCCTTTTAAGATATAACAGAGTTGCATTTAATGTGTTTGAATAAAATATTATTTGTCACACATAAACTTATTATTCCTCAACGTATCCAATATAAAAAAACAGACAAGTCGATTGAATAACATTGATTTTTAATGAATTATATGTCATTTCAAACAAAGTTCAATACAATGGCCTTCCTCACAACGAGAACCAATTAAATCATTATTACAAATTAAATCATAACGACTCACTCGACCTGAATAACAAGTTATAGATAATAGCAAATAATAACATAATATTTACAATTATGCGCACATCACATAATTAATATAACGAAAATCTTGTCTGTCCTTCTGTATGTACGCTTAGATCTTTCAAACTACGCAATTGATTTTAATACGGTTCATCAATAGATACAGTAATTCAATAGACATGTTATTATGATAAATTCTGGTTTATATCCACTAACCTACCGCCAAACAGCAGTGTTCGCATTGCTGTGTTCCGGTTTGGGGATAAGACAGCCGGTGAAATTACTAGCATAGAGGCATTCCGTCTTAGTCCTCAGGTTTGGCACTTTGGCAGTGCATTTGCAGTCTTGTGAATGCGAATGTCTATGGGTCACAGTTTCCACTTACCATCAGGTGGCCTGTGTGCTCGTTTGTCTTCTCTATGCCATATTTTTTTTATATATATATATATATACGACTGTAACAGATAACTTAAACAAACCGAATCGAATCGAGGGCGGATTGCTATACTGATTAATAAATACCCCAATCCACACAAAGCCCGCCCGCGTGGGGACTTTGGCCTAGATCCTATCAGGCTCCCATCATGAGAGAAGGCCTGAAAGGCTACCATGACATGGCTTAGTCAGTTTGAGATGAGTGTAAGAGACAGAGCTTTAGCAGTTAGCTCTGTCTTTCTCTCACCTGAAACTGAACTGTTTACCTATGTCATGGTAACCCCCCTGTACTCAAAATTGGGACGTAATAAGGCTGATATTGTTGGTATGTACAGTTGCCGTCAAATATATTGAAGGAAACAATTCGTTTCAAATAGCACATAAAATAAACACGCTATATATAACTGTTTTAACTATTATATAAATTTTAGATACATCAGTGGCGTAATTAATAGTAATTGTGTTCCTATTTGATGTCACACTATTCTACTACAGTGTAGAGTTTCTAATTTTGCTCTCTTATCTTGTTTTTATTTGTTGCAGTGTTGTTTTGTCAAATAAATAAGTTTGATTATGTATTTAGTAAGAACGTACACAGCTCCACTTAACTCATAATAAAAAGGGTACATGTACAGGAGAGTATTACTAGACTTATCCCATTTTTCACTTGAACTTCGGAATACTTGTTTCCTTTTTTATGTTCTATGACCATTATAAACTTCGTACATATTTCATGCACAGGATGATTTTAAAATGATACATTTCCTTACTCTGTTAATGATTACAATTTCATCAGAGTAGCTATTTTTAGGGCTCCGTACCCAAAGGGTAAAAACGGGACTAGGTTACTAAGACCCCACCGTCTGTCTGTCTGTCTGTCTGTCACCAGGCTATATCGCATGAATCATGATAGCTATACAGTTGAAATTTTCACAGATTATTTATTTCTGTTGCCGCTATAACAACAAATACTAAAAACAGAATAAAATAAATATTTGAGTTAGGATCCGATACACCAAACGTGTTTTTCTGCCGTATTTTGCTCGATATTTAATAACGCTTGAAATATTCACAGAATATTTAGTTGTATAATCACTATAAAATAAACAATTAAATTATAATAAAATAAAAAATAAAAGGGACTCTCATACAATCGTGATATGGCATTTGGGCGGTTTTTTTAAGTCACATACACTTAGGTATCACTAGTGCAGTAATTTCTGCTACATGATTAATAAAAACTACTAACGCGTTATTGCTAGGGGTTTGTTAATCATTAACTAAGTTATAAAAGACAAGAACCTTTTCTGGTGAATAAGGGTGACAATGACCTACTTTTTAAATGAACCAATCGAATTTAATTTTACCACATTTTTCTAGGAAAGTACAGATCAAATTCCTCATCGTCCATCATTACTCCATATTACAACATTGAAAAAACCACTGTCATCTAATACGAAGTGGTGAAACACATTTGTGTGATTCGCAACCACGTGTTTAACTCATCTCACACAACAAACCTCTCTATCACTACAATTTAAAGTCCAATTTCAATTATCTCTGCCGCGAATAAAAAGATACGGTATTTCCCATTCAATGTAATTGATTCTATTACAAAGTTATGTTTGCGGGTGCCTAAATTTTAAACTAATGCGAATTCAAAATAGATATGTAGTTTTTTATTGAGATAGCGCCTTTTTCGAGTGAACGGTTACGTTTGTAATATATCCCATAGTCTGTGACGCATGTATCCCACAGACGAACAGAATAACTTTGCATTAATTTATATCATTTTAATTATGCGTCATAAGTTAATGTTTGAAAAGTCCCACGGGAAGTTTGTTTATATTTTCCTTTCATTACGTAATAAAGAAATGAGATAGGAAAATAAATACCTGTATTATTTGTGAAGTACGTACTCAGTCAGTAATATGAATGCATACCATTTTTTACATTTTAATTGTATGTCATAAATTCATGATTAATTGTGAGTACTAGTAAAAAAACAAATATTTCTAAGTTATGTCCCATTATACATTGTACATTTTAGCAAATGTATATTTTTATTAGACATTTGAATTCTCAAGAGTGAAATCTCAAGACTGCAATCCGAAGACTTCAAATGCGTTGCTATCCATGAGAACTAAGTTTGAATACCTCTAAGCTAGTAAACGTAAACGTTGCGTTATGTTAAACATAATAGACATCGACTGCACTAATTAAATGACATTATTGGTATCTAATTAGCAATATACATTATTAAAACGGTTTTAACAAATTAACATAATCGGGCATACCCATTAATCATAGTTGATACACGGTAGCTAACATATATGATGTAATTGCTCATGTTAACTTAATTAAAATCATTTAGTTTATAGACTTTCCTTTGTCTCCTTGTGACCAAACCAAGGCTTAATTAATGAGTTTTAATTAGTTAATATAGGGTTGTCAACACTCGTTTAACAAGAAAAGAGATACACTTTGTAATTAATAATCATTATCTTTAAACCAATATTTCACTGGGGTCCTGGTGGAAAAAGGGCGTAAGTCGGCTTAACTTGTACTAAAAAAGGGTATATACATAAACGGAGTATATTAGATTTAAAACTTTTTTCACTTGATCTTCAGAAGAGTTAGTATTTTTCACTAGGACCCCAGTTTAAAGTCATCATAATTGATGACATGGCATGTATTAATGTTTGAACATCCAAAGTTGTCTGGGACATATCGAATAAAAGGAAAAAATATCACTTGGTTATCCGTCTGTCTGTCTGTCAATACCCTTTTTCGCAGGAATGCGTGGAGGATTAACCGTAAGTTGAAATGAATATCAATACCGACGTGTAAAAGAGCCCTCATGTGGCCAATTTACTGAATAAATATTTTGAATTTTGAATTTTGAATACTCAATTCAGTAAAACCTTGAAACTGTGAAAAAAACGAACTTCTAACAAGGCGATAAATAGCTAGGCAAAGGAATCGAAACCTACAATAGATTACCTCCCGTTGACCTAGAATCATGAAATTTGACAAATCGGATTGTCTTATAGTACAAGTAAAGGGAAACGGCCAATAACTGTAATTTTAAAGTTAGATATATTTAAAAAAAAAAGTTTGAACGGATCGCTTGAAACGCCTCGAAGCGAAGTCCGACTCGCACTTGACTTTTTTGCAATAAGCTTGCGAGAAAGTCAAAAATAAAGATACGTACAATTTTATATTTTAATAATGTGGCTGAATATTATCTAACTAGTAAATAATCTTCGAAATAAGCAATAAATAACCAGTATATATTTTTTTTGTAATTAAATGTTATTTCTCGGTTACGTGCTTTTTATCGAATCGGGTATTCGTATCAAAGTGGGGATTTTCGTAGTCTTCGAGCATGCGGGTTTAGCGCGCGCCTGAGCTGGGTTTTACCACTTTTACAGTTGGGAGTCATTTCACGCACTGGTGGGTCGTTTATTTTGCTGGTATTTTGGGTTTTTGTTTAACTTGGGTTTTTGGGATTGTTTTGGTCAGACAAGTTGGGAATTAAGTAAATAAAAACCAGAGGAGTTTGTGTTGTCACTTTCACGTCAATAAGGACTTAAAATATTATACAGAAGGTTTGTAAAGAATTGTAAATAAAATTTATATCATATCATGAATCTCTCGGAACTTTTTAAGGTAACATAAGTAGGCACCTACTCTAATTAACTGATGTAATTTTTGACCTTAATACTAATTAGTACATCAGCTATTTTTATTTTCGTCGCCAATATTGAAACCACGGCTGGATTTGCTTATTTCGGGTCAAATTCTGACATTTTCCACATACAAAATATTTGTCCAATTCCTGTAGTAATTTAATCTATCGGTGGTTAAAATAATAAGTATAGGCATCATCAATTTATTAGTAAAAGGAGCTAACTCCATTTGCCTCTGTTTAGTCCACAAGAGAAAATACCCTTTTATCGAACAAAATGTCCTCGCTTGTGATATCCATGTATTATGGCTATAAATACCTTAGCACTGGCGAAATACACTTAAACAGGAGTGTAAGCCATTAATAAAAAAAATACAATTAGTATAAGATGGATAACAAATTACTGAAGTGGACAGCAATATTTTCAACTAAGTTTAGGTACATTGGGTATTAGGATGGACTTCTGAAAGTGATCGCAGTGACGTCACAGCGACGCGGGCCGCCCCGACATCCAATTAATTAATATATTTACCAATGACGCAACGAACTGAGTTATGCGACGCGTGCGCCGGCCCGTTAGCGCGTACAGGGCCAAGGACGCGATATTGAGTTCATTTTGTTTATAAACCACTTTTTTTTTCTTAATGAATGTCTATCACTCCTTATGTCAAGTCAGGGCAAGTCTAAATGGAGCGAAGCGGTTTGCTGCCATCATTTTAGATATCTCAGTAACGCTCACCCAATTAGCTTAAGCCGCGAGTTCCCTATATGAGTGCCGCTTAAAATCGAAGTTTCGGTACTTCTCTCATTTTTTCCATTGAAAGTCTATCATCATCATCATGTCAGCCGAAAGACGTCCACTGCTGGACATTGGCCCCCAAGGCTCTCCACTCAGACCGGTCTTGTGCTTTTCGCATCCACCGCTTTCCCGCGTTCCTTACAAGGTCGTCACTCCATCTTGTTGGAGGCCTACCCACAGCTCGTGTCCCGGTCCGCGGACGCAACTCAAGAACCTTCTGACCCCATCGGCCATCAGTCCTGCGTGCGATGTGCCCCGCCCACTGCCACTTCAGTTTAGTTTTTGAAAGTCTACGGTAACAGATTTTCGGTGATTATTCCTCCGTGGTATGTCCGATTTTCGTGGTATGTCGTATTACGGGCTAACTTTGATCCTGATATCTGTAATAGTTTGGGAGGAGTATGCGGACAAACGAAAATCCGAATCGGGGAAGAATGGAGCTTTGCTTACTTCGTTCGCTCCAAGGTTTATTTCGCCAATGTCGAATTTTAGACAATCCCCGTGAATTAATTAGAGAAACAAGTCCATGGATATCACACGCGAGGACAATTCTGTCCTCCTAAAGTAAAACGACCTACAATTGACGCTATTGCTTTAAAAAAAAAAATTTTTTTCATAATGCATACGAATTGAGCTACTCCTTTTTTGAAGTTGTTAAAAAAAACGAATAGAGACGCTAGTTAGCGTAATGCATCTTGGCAGGCCCCCCTGAATACACTAATTATCGGGTGGCCAGTGTGCTAATGAATAAACCAAACCAACAAAAAATTTAAGTATCGTAATTAAAATTATTATTACCGGTAAGTATTACTTTTTAATTTTAACTTCTTAATTTGTTTTTGTGATAAGTAAGTAAACTCTTTATTACACAAAAAGAAATTGTCGAAAAAAACACAAATAAATTATGTACAAAGGCGAACTTATCCCTTTAAGGGATCTCTTCCAGCTAACCTAATCACAACTGGATCGGGACAACGCATGAGGATGGCAAAAACAAGTTACCCTCAGAAAATAAGAAATATATATAGTCAGCAGATTTCACCCAAACCAGAATACCGTACGAAAATAACTATAATAAACAAGCGAGCTGTCTCAACATTGGTGAGTTGCCTAATTTTCCTAACAGCGTAAGCTAACTTAATTTACCTGCTAGAACTGCTATATGGGGACTCCAATGCAAGTTTTTGTCTATAGTTATCCCTAAGAAAAGCGCCTTATCCACCATTTCCAAACACTCATCGTTTAAAAATATACTAGATTCTACCGGTCTAATATTGGGCAAAGCGAACCTAACGTAGGGGACACGGCTTCTGTAGGAAAACGTATCGAAACTATTTATGTGGTAATCTTGCACCGTCATAGGTAAGTATTTGTTTTTATTTATTCTTGTTGCTAATATTATTGGCTCTTGTAAAAAATCGCAGTCTTTTACACGTTTTCCTGCTCAAATGTCATTGGTAAGTTTTTTTTTTATTATTCTCATTGCTAATATTAAAATTGCTTGTAAAAATTCCAAGTTTTTACACGTTTTCCTGCTCAACCACGCATGATATTTTATTTTTCATTACGTTTTTAGAGTTGTTGGTAATTCTGTAGCTCTGCCTACTTCTGGAAATGAAGGCGCCAGTTTATGTATATTTTTATCTTTTTAGTAAATATAGTATGTCAGTAATATTGTAATATTATGGTTCCTATACAATAATGTAATAACACAAAAAATCTATATAGTAAATGTGTGGTCTAACAAGCAATGTTTCACAAAATAGCTACTTGAAAATAATTATCACCTGCAAATATCAAATTTTTATTAAGGAATTTGAAAAATGGGTTTTTGAGAGTTATTGCTGTTTACATGTCTTGCTGCGGGTAAAACCTATCGCTGACGACTCTAGCTGAGCATCGGAATGCATACCGGGCACTTATCCGACCAAATATCTCCGTAGCTCGATGTGTCATAGGAACGTGAAGTGCTACCTTTATGAGTTGTAAACGGAGCTGGCTTCTTAGCGTGAACCCAATGCTGTGAGAAAAGATAGCGTTAATTGACTAAGGAATATGGAAAAGGATAGTCGTCAAAACTGGCACTTGGCTAAGATTTTGTCGATTGACAGCACTGATCGCTTTTTGGGCGTTTCGATATGATTTCCGAGAGGACTTGGCTAGCTATTTTAGTTGTTCGTTGTGATAAACCACGTGACCGACTTGTCATAGCATACATTTCATGTTGATGGAATGGAAAACGCTAAGTGGCACTTGGCTAGACATATGTATGGGTTTTGATTTGACATTGTGACAGCACTGATCGCTACTTTGGGCGTTTCGATATTCCATAGGCGATCGTACGTGAGGCCGTTCGGCTAGCATTTAGCGTTTCGTTGTGATAAACCACGTGGCCAACTTGTCATCCCATACATTTAAAGTCGATGGAATGGAAAAACGCTAACAGAGTTCGGCTCTTGGCTAAGCCTACTGTTCTTAATATTATTAGTTAGGTGATTCTCTTAAACATTTACTATGACGATATGATGGCCTAGTTGGTAGTGACCCTGCCTACGAAGCTAGCGGTCCAGGGTTCAAATCCCGGTAAGGGTAGACATTTGTGTGATGAGCACGAGTATTTGTTGCTGAGTGTTGGGTGTTTGGGTGTTTGTATGTATTTCTCTATGAAAGTATGTTTATCGTTGTCTAGTACACAATAGTACAAACCTAGAGCGTAATATTGTCCCCTGTTTTTGTTTTAACTAATTATTAACCGGCTGGTTTAGAACTTGTACCATTTTGAGCGTACAGTCGACTACAAAGAGATGTATCCACTTTTTCACCTTATTGCATTGTAATAAGGTCCAAAATACCGATCGACATTGAGTATTTATAACTTCTTGATTCTGGTACTGAAACCATTTTTGTAATAAATGTTGTGGTTTTAATGTAAACAGCTTTTTGTTCAATTTGACGCTGTCTTCAAGGCGCAAACTAATCAAACTATATCCATCTCACTTTTTTCGCGCGGCAGCAGTAAAGCCATTCCTTTCCTTTCTTGTGTGGCAGTGGCATATGTGGCCTCCTAAATTAATTGGTTCTCTTGTTAGTCTATAGGCTAGTGGTAAACCTTAGAGCTCATCGACTAACGCTCAGGGTGGTTACCATGGCATACTAAACTATTCCAGTTTAGGTAGTGACTTGAGAGAAAGGGACAGTAGTTATTAGGGTAGTTGGGTCATTCTTCTTTTTTTACCGACAATAAACCGTCGATTTTCGGTTTTTTAGATTTTTGAACTATCAATAACTATGGTTTCAGTGTTCGATTAAAAAAAAAGTTGCATTTATTCTTTATTAAAACTAATTAATGCTTCCTGTCCTGCATTAATATTTTATTATTTTTAATATGGTTTACCAGAAACACTGTGACATAGTGGCCGTTTTCAGCCGAGACCAAGTATTAGATGACCACTCTGTCACGGCATTCCACGGAAAACCATAAAGTAAAAAAAAAACGTGGGTTAAAGAAAGAGCACAATTATTTGGTACTTTTACATAAATAAAAGTATGGACGTATATTAAACACGAAAAACATAATTATCCATTCTCTAATGCGACGCTTAATAAGATGAGAGACAGGCTATTGTCGGTAAAAAAGAAGAACGACCCAGTTAGCAGTTGCAGTTATACAGCTCGGTCCATTTCTCTCAACCTAAACTGGACTACTTTAGAATGCTATGGTAACCCCCCAGGGCTTGCATTAGAAAGTTGCTCTGCAGGGTTTGCCTTAGCACTACTGAGGACATCGGGAGGAAATAGCTTCTCTATGCGTCACGTTCGATGCAACCTCCTGCATTCTTGTGACGTCACGTCCGGAGGGCTCCTAAGCGTATGTTAGCCTATTTGAGGTCAGAGCAAGCCGGCCCTGTTAGTTAAATGGTAATCAGGTTTGGATGGTATTTGGAATTTGATTGGCGACTGGTGCTGTCAATATTGCATAGTATATACAGGGTGACTGGATATTCGATACAACCCTTTTAAGGAGGCATAGTAGAGCTCTTTTGGAGCCAATAAGGTCATGTAGTATCCTGGCCGTAAATTATTCGTTTCTGAGATATTTGAGATTTAAGTTTTTTTGTTCGTAATTTAGCGTAAGCTATCTTGAGAATAGATGTATATATTATTTACGTCGTAGGGACTAGGAAAATCGCGACAGTGGAATGGTTAAAATCTATTGCTGTGCCTCCATGACGTTACATTGCCTAGACTCGCGGCGACTTCGCATCCGCGAGGTCGTCAATTATTTGAAATTGGAATTGCTGCATTGTGTTGTTTTGAAATCTGTGAGGCTCTACTATTTAGTGCAGTGATCCCCAAAGTGGTCTATATCGACCCCCAGGAGTCGCGTTGACCTGCAAGGCTGCAACATATTGGGGGCCCATGGTATGAAAATGGGAGTAAGTCGATGGTGAATCCCATTTAAGCAGGTCGTGACTTTAATTTTGGCTTTCCATTAATGAAATATTCCATAGTTATTCATACTCAGATAGTAGATAACTACTTACGCAATAGTTTCCTATATTCAATAAATATATAAATAAACACATATCATACATACATACATACATACATACATAAACTCACGCCTTCATTCCCAAAGTGGGGTAGGCAGAGCTAAAGAATTACCAACAACTCTTAAAACTTGTTGATAATTCTGTAAACACATATAATTCTATATAATAAAGATTTTATTTTGTAAATAATATTTTTCCGCACTAAATTTTAATTGTAGCCTTTTTTTTTTAGTAGGCTAGGCCTCTCATTTTATTCGTGCAAAAGACCCCAAAGATTTTTTGATAATAAGTAAGCTGGGGGGGGTCCACTCAAAACCGAAAAAAATGCGAAGAGGTCTATGAGACAAAAAAGTTTGGGGACCTCTGATTTGGTGCGACGTAGTTTGTCAAAACTAAAAGATGGCACTTTTGGTGCTTTGCCAAACCATATTCCATTTTTGCTCGCACGGCCCTATGTAGTGGTTTAAATCGATGATCTTGAGTCCAAATTTCTGTTTGCCGGCTGATTTATTTGCCAGATTTTCATAAGTTAGACATGCATTGTTTTAATTTTTCAAGATTATTCAAAAACAAAACTAACCTAACCTAAGGGGTCTTCAAGTGTTTAATTTAAAGTTAGGTTTTTGAAATGCATTTATAAGTTCTTAATATTTATCAAATTAAACAATTGGCAAACGAAATGTCAGACTTACGTTATTTACTGCCGCACTCAGAGACGTCAATTGAATTTAATGCTGGTTTAGTAGCAAAGAAAGTGACAGCAGCAACTTTGATCAAGCATTAAATTCTCTCTCTCTCTCTCTCTCTCTCTCTCTATATGAGTGCGGCAGTTAGTTAGCTTTGCCGAAACAGAACATTTACTGATCGATTCATTTACTTGTGCATCTTAGGCTTACGTACACTTCGCAAGACTTATCTGATGCGATTTGACATGCTATGCTTTAGTATAAAGGCGCTTTTCCACCTGCTAGCCGAGACGAAATTTAACACTTGACTTGACACGTCTCAGGAATTGAAATCTCGCCTGGCCTCCTTAATCTCCTTAGTTTCCCTCACCAAACTCGACATTGATTGGCAAAATCACTACGGAACGCCATAAAGAAAAAAGAAGAAGAAATCTCGCTGGCCTATTTTCCAACTAAAATTGCCATCTCGAGCCATTTCAAGAATAGTTTCCGTTGCGGTAATAAATGCTTTATGTACATGTAATACGGTTCAATGTTACAACAACGAATATGTCAGTTCTCGTTTCGCACATTCTCGCAAAACCAGAGCAATTCTACATATAGGATGTGCTAGAAAATGAATATAAATTTCACAAAATTTCATCAAACCCCGTATACCCTCTTTGGAAAAAAATATGTATAAGTGACCTTATTTCTTAGACTGAGGGTTTAATTTGCTTTGACTATCAAATTGCGCATGCGTCCTTTTTAAAGGTTCCCTATTACTAAGACTCCACTGTCCGTCTGTCTGTCTGTCTCCAGGCTGTATTTCATGCACCGTGATAGCTAGACAGTTGAAATTTTCACAGATGATGTATTTTGGTTGCCACTACAACAACCAATACTAAAAACAGAATAAAATAGATATTTAAGGAAGGCTCCCATACAACAAACGTGATTTTTTATTGATAATAGTACGGAACCCTTCGTGCGCGATTCTCACTCGCACTTGGCTTGTTTTTTTTTATTATCTTTAAATGCAGATTTTATTTTTTACAAAATCTAGGCCTAGTATTATTTAACTACACTCTCGGTCAAATAATACGGGTCAGAGTGCGTTTTTCATACAAACGAGGCTATTTCGAAGCCTTGGTTCCTGGCCAGGGGTTGTTTTGAGTGAGGTTTCATAGTGGATACTTTGAGGTTCAATAGAGGAGGTCAGAAGTGCTTAAGATAGGTACCTAACTGATCGCACAATCAGTTAACACCACAGCGAGAGAGTTTGGATCAGCGTTTGGATTTCCTTACATTTTATTGCCATTTTAGATGTTTTTCTGAACATGCACGATTCCGGCGTTAACCGCAGACTCAATCAGTTGGGTATCCTAGGCACTCTGGAAGTCCTGTATCGATGCTCTGGGTATCCATCATCAGATTTCAATAACAGCATCCCCTGGCGAGGAACCAAGGCTTCGAAATGGCCTCATTAGTATGAAAAACGCACTCTGACCCGTATTATTTGACCGCGAGTGTATTTCTTTATTATTATGCCATATTTAAATTTACTTTTAGAAATATACGTTAAAATAATCCAAAATTACATGAAAAGTAACTACTTACTGATTTTCGGACAGGGCTCTACATGACCCTAATTGTTCTACTGTGGGCTCTCTGTCCCTCTTTAATGGAATACATCAAATAACGAATCACCCTGTATCTATTAAGTGAAGTCTGTTAAATGAAAATATTGTGTAATTTGAACACCCGTATTCCTTAAGTACCTAAGTGAAATTGGTTAACATTTAAAAATACATTGTAATCTGCAATCTACAATATGAGTGTCACGTAAGCATAGACAATACATGAGTATAATGGATGAATCATATTCAGTTCTGAGAGTCATTTAAATATTCTGACTAGAGATTTAAATTGTTTAATGGATCGTTTTCAGTCTGAATCAGCAGACGAAATTGTATGAATCATGCGTTAGGGATTAGTATGACAGTTAGTACAGTCAATGTATGACACCACAGATTGTATAATGTGTGGCAAAGAGGTGGAAACAATGAAACACTTTTTGTGTGAATGTGATGCCCTCGCCGGAGTAAGAATTAAAATCCTCGGTTGTGTTGTGGCAACCCAGAACCAAACGATATCAAGGCACTGCCATTGCACTCCACTATCCGCTTTTTGGATGGGATAAGATAAGATAAGATAAAGACATTTATTCAGTAAGTAGGCCACACGGGCACATCGAATTAAGCGCTAAAGAGGGGTAATCACACAAAAGATCCTATAGGGTCGAAGTGTATACGTAAGGACCTCACAGATAAGATAAGATAAGATAAGATAAGATAAGATAGTACATTCAAAGGCTTAAATTTGGTACCCATCTTAGCTCCAAAGTCAATCTGACATTCTACAACAATAAGGTTGAGTTTCCTGTGAGTTACAATGACTTGGCAACTCTAATGACTAGGGTTAGGACTTTTGGTGGCATATCGTGGTTCTAGAATCCATGGAGTCACTATTTCCTAATTATTATAATTCAGTATGGTCATATTTAAAAATGAACATTAAATAAATTTTAAGTTCGGTTATTCCATACCTATTGATATTTGCTTGTTTGTAACGCTTTCACAGCAGAGATATCTTCCTTACCAAATTTATTTTAAATTGGTTTAGCGGTTTAATGAATGAATTTTGAAATACTAAAATACTGAAGGTCAAAATCAAAGTGGTATGTAATTATTATAATAAATATAGCGACTCCGTGGATTCTGGAACCACGATTTGCCACCAAAAGTCCTAAAACTCTACTAATGACATTGACGACTTCAAGCATATTCTTCTTGAAATGGGTCCCAAATTGGCGTTCGTGGCCGTACAGTGCTAAGATCCTTAAAGGGGCTTCGGGTTTGTACTTGTCTCTTACTCACTCTCATACGCTCTTATTAAGAACGAGTGAGAGAGAACTACAAACCCGAAGCGCCTTCTAAGTGCTTACAGACTGTAAAATGATTCAATGTGAAAAACATAACGAGTAATACGCGGAAATAATTGAGTTTGCTGAATTAAGATGACTTGGTTTAATACAAAAATATATAATAAATATACCTACCTAGCCCGGTGAAGGACATAGCATACCTACTACTTATATATTTTTTTAATTAATTGTTAAGTAAATTTTAATTTAATTTAATTGTTATATAACTTACTTTTAAGTTATTATTGCATTGTATGATTTAAAAAACCGGCCAAGTGCGAGTTGAAGTCGCGTGGAGAGGGTTACGTACATACGTATTTTTTGGTTGATCTAATTCTTACAGGTTGTCCTGGAGTCTACAAACGTAATCTACAAGCAATTAACTATACTTGGTTTTTTTTTCATAATATTAGGCTAGTATCGGACATCAGGGGGAGGAATGGTCAATTTTCGTCTTCATTCATGAATAAAATCAAAACTATTACATACTTACATACATAATTTCACGCCTTCATTCCCAGAGTGGGGTAGGCAGAGTTACAGAATTACCAACAACTCTAAAAACTTGTTGATAACTCTGTAACCTCAATTTGCACAATTAGGCTAAGATGTTTAAGTGTATGTTAGTGACAGGTAGCAAGCCCATCGCCTAACAGTACTACAAGCCTTTATTCTCTTAGTCGCCTCTTACGACCTCCACGGGAAGACATGGAGTGGCACAATTCTAAGCCGGCAACCACACGGCAAACTATTACTTTACAATAATAACAAAAATATATTTGAGATCCTCATAACAAGCCCTTTCATTTGAGGTTAGCAAAACTTTTCTAATTTGTCCCCGAAAGTGACCCTTATTTAAAATAAAAAAAATACTTTACACATCTGTTTGGGTCATAGGATTACACCATCCTACCAAATTTCACATGATTTGGTCCAGGAGATTCGGAGCAAATTGGCTGTGACAGAAGGACGGACAGACAGACAGACGAACGAGTGATCTTATTAGGGTTCCGTTTTTTATTTTTTGTACGGAACCCTAAATAAGACCTGCTGCAGTTTCTTGCGGCGCTTCTTCTCCTCATGGTATTGTCCGAAGCGCTAGCAGATTCACAATTCAAAGAGCACTCATGTTGCCAATATGTTAATTACAAATATTGATTTTACTTAAATATATTATTGGCCGTGTGGTTGCCGGATAAGAATAGTGCCACTCCATGTCTTCCCGTGGATGTCGTAACAGGCGAATAAGGGAATAAAGGCTTGTAGTACTGTTAGGCGATGGGCTTGCCACCTGTCACTAATACACTGGGAAACATCTTAGCCTACTTGTGCAAATTGTGGTTAAACAATTATCAAGAAGTATTAAGACTTGTTGGTAATTCTTTAGCTCTGCCTACCCCACTCTGGGAATGAAGGCGTGAGTTTATGTATGTATGTACATATGTGTATTATTATAATCACACCTAACAAACTGTAACAAAAGCATTAACAACAGTTCTATGTACATAATGTGTGGACTATAGCGTTACCCGCTGTCAATGCAACCTTTTTACGACCCGATTGCCCACTTTTCGACCCTACACGTTGACAGCCCGACGTTATGTATGACAAACGTTACCCGGGACTTGAGAACGTCGGGTCGACTGCTTAATTAAATCATTAACGATTCCACCTAAGAATTTGAAACGAGCACACAGGCCACCTGATGGTAAGTGGAAACTGTGACCCATAGACATTAGCATTCCTAGCAATCCTAAGGGCCTGTTGTTTGATCAGTAGTTAACTCAACTAATTGTTAAAATTCGAAAAAGGAATGGAAAATTTGACACATTTCCTTGAGATTTAACCATTGGTTACGATTTTTAACAATTAGTTACTATAACTACTGATCAAACAACAGGCCCTTAGACTGCAAATGCACTGCCAACCCTGAGGACTAAGATGGAATGCCTCTATGCTAATCATTTTACCGGCTGTCTTATCTCCAAACCGGAACACACCAATGCGAACACTGCTGCTTGGCGGTAGAGTAATGGATAAGATGGTTGTACCAACCCGGACCGACCCTGCCCAAGGTCCTCCCACAAGTAGAAATATAAACACAAGCTTTTCACGCCGATCCTTAACACTGAACAAAAGAGTATACAAAACGGAATAAACATGAACATTCACTGCTTTGCGCCATTACAATACGAGCCTAAGAACCGAGACGGTAATTCGTCAGTGACACTGCAAAACCGCGTAACTAACAAATTTATGATAGTGCAAAATAAACCTTACCGCCTTATTAAAAAGGTGCATTTTGCTCCTTATTTAAAATGTTACTTACGCGGTTTTGCAGTTTCACGCGGTGTGCCATGTTACATGCGTATTTATCCTCAGTTATCATTCCAACCAGCTGGAAGAATTACCACTATAAAGGCATTGCCCCTTTTTAGGATTGGCAACGCATTGACAATCTTACCTTCTTTAGCGCTAAATCAGGTGACCTGTATGGCCACTTTTCCATACCAAGCCATACACACCAGTTTCCTGTTTTAATTAGTTATATATCGTGTTATTTGGTTTTCTTGGTTGCGTAACCAGCTATGTCAGGAAGACCAGCAATATACCTTATCTTATATCCGACCATTAGAAAAACTCATTGGGACATGGCGACCGCGCGGGTCCAACTCTGTATCTTTCGATCACAAGTCGACAACATGAGACACTCTAGCCCACTGTCGCTCTTTTAGCAACATACCTACAGGGCCTCTATTCTGAGTAAAACTAGGTATATCGCCTTCGGCATGTTACCGTGTTGTCAACGTTTCGATAGCTCTTATTTACTTGACAGTAACAACGACCGAGTTAAAAACAATACTGTAACATATCAAAGGACTACTTTTACACAGTAGACCATTTTACGTCATCTGGCATAAGGTCAGCCGCGTGTATTATGTTTCGGTTGGTAATTTTATTTTTATCCCTTTGTAACGTCTGAATGAACATTGTTATTTCTTTCTTTCCCGTCTTTGTACTGATTTTTGCTTATTGCATGTAACACTTTTTGAGGCATATTAAATACAGTCCCCACATTAATTAAGTTAATTAAACACCTGCGTTTATTTGCGGCTTACATAAAACCCAAGTCTTCATGATAAATAAGACATTAAGGTCATAACTAGGGGTAGGATTTTGGTGGCAAAACGTGGTTCTAGAATTCATGGAGTACTTCCCAATTATTACCACACATATCACTTTGATTTTGGCCTTTAGTTTTATCATATTTCTAAATAAACTAAATACAGTTTTAGTTCTGTTTATCCATACCTATTAATATTTGTTTATTTGTTATGCTTTTACAGTGGAGATATAAACTCGTTTAGCGATTTAATGAAAGGTTGAATTTTGAAATATGACAATACTGAATGACAAAATCAAGGACCACGACTCCATGGATCCTAAAACCAAGGTTTGCCATTAAAAGTCCTAACCCTAGTCATAACATCATCTTCAATTAAACGCCCCTATTGGGCGCCACTTAAGGCTGAAAAATTATTTCACGTACGTGTATTCCCTTCATCACACACAGGCCCACGTACCTGCAAATGAGACATTGAGACGCAAATAACCCTGTGTGCATCCCACACAGCTGGGAAAAGTTCTGTTATAAACCAAAAAATTCCACGCGGGTCCAACCATTATTAAAAAATTACGTTAAAGTTGATTTCAATAGTGGCCATAGCAAATATTGTACCTTTTCCCTTCTTGTTTACACGCCGGAAACGCTAGAAAACATTAAAATAAATAGGCAGTAATAACCAATATTAACCCAAATCTCAATCGCACCAACTTCCACGTTCACAACTTTCAAACAAGCAGCCAACTCCGAAAACGCACTAAAATCAGTTGTCAACTTTGAAATTAGAACATGGCGCTAGCCGGTCCAATTTCTTTACTTATCGCCACAATGGCGAGGCACGCACGTCATCGGCGTGTCCGGTCGCTCCCCACGATAAATAAAATTTAACAGAATGAGGGAAAAAAATCAATACCAACACTACTCACTGAGTATCCACTATCGCCCCTCTAATTTACTGCCAACGATAAAAACAATCGCGGCTATGTGTGCGTCGCACACACGCTAATAATCGCTACAATATTCATGCGACATTTTATGAACGCACCCTTATGTAATAGACCATCAATAATTCTAGAACACGATTGATTCAAACGCAACGGTACTCACGGGTAAAGCAGATGTCAAATGTTCTGGAAGTTCAGCATGTTACAGCCTCAGGCCAGCGACCCCGCAGCAGAGCACACACGACGCCATCTTCAAAATTTAAACGTCAATTTTCAAATTCCGAATCCGCCAACTGTCAAACTCCGCCCGAACTTGCAAACTTGTTTTTCAAATTTTTAAATATTGTGTTCCGATTAAAAGTTTGAGTTTGTTGTAATTATCGCCTATCTATAAACACTTGGTTGTATAAAACGGTATAAAAATATTAAAATTATGAACCATGGAAAAACTTGTAAATGAAAACGAAATATAAATATATATTAATAATAATAAAAACGTTCTTGCCGCTCAGAGTTCGAGCGCCTACTGACTTAAAATTTTTGGGTATAAAAACATGCTACAATAGCCTCCCTGAGGAGGGAACCGCCTTGATACTTGCGCGGGAACTCCAACAAGCCCTTTCCGGGGTACCTGCTAGCCAACTTCACCCCTAAAATGTAGCGTCTAAGGTCGATTCCACATTAGCAAAAATTGAACTTTTCACTTCAATTCATGGCCCTCAATAACAATTCTACTTCTTCATTACAAGAACTTCTTTGAAAAATATATCTTTTGTCAAAATAGTCTTGCGAAAATATTTTGGTTTTTGTAGCACGGATATAGGCGATGAATGCGATCCCAAATCTTGTTTCAATACAAATATATTAAGAAATATTTGAGTTGAATATGATTTACGTGTAACTCGTATTGAGTATAAAAATAATTTCAATAATAATAGTGTATCTGGAAGTAATTACCCCACTACTAGACAGAGTCATACAATTATTCTATACAGGTTATTGCTAATCGTCCGTTTATAAATAGTAACAACTTCAAGGTGCATTGCATTGTATGTATACTTACTTAGTTGTAATTGTAAGTAATAAAGGTATGTGGAATATACTATCAAAACGTTACTTTAAGTCAATACGTTATTTTGAAATTGCAAACAAAACATTATTTATAAAATATACTCCCACGGTGAAGTAATTCCGATAGAAACTGTACACACATTAGCAAAACAATAAATTTATCTACATCATCTCCTTGGTATGGAACTAAATAACAACCACCAGTAACGATTCTCCGTCTCGCATCCCCATCTCTTTTCTCTTTTGTTTCTAAGTGACACACTTTTTCTTGCATTTTTTTTTTGTGTTTGCTACTAGAAGTCGAGTTAGTTCATTCGCTCGTATGTTTTATTGTTTATTTTCCACTTATATCTAGATAATTTGTAAATGTAAATGAATATACAAGATGTGTGTTTTACGAATAAGTTTATATTTCTTATTTTATCCCTGTCAAAAAAAATCGTGAAGCCTTTACTTAATTATAACAATTCAATGATAAATTTAGATTTGCTCCAATAATGTACTGTACAATTGTAGCACTAGATAGAGTAAATAACCTTGAACAATTTTTATATCTATTCGAAATATTATAACAAAACCAGGAAATGTTTCCCTCCAAGTATCAAGAAAGAGTAGTCGCGCTTTATCTACGCATGTGTGCGTGGCAGTGGGGGGGCTGGGTGAAATTTTTCGTTTTTCGCCCACTTTTCCGTCCCGCTCTAGTTTTTCGTCTCCCTCATTTTTTCTTCGCCCGCTTTCTTCCTAGTGCCCCACCACATGTGTGCCGGTGTAGTATACGGAGAGAGAACAGAGGGTGCGTTTCCGGTTTGAAGCAGTTTTGCTTTTTGGCTATGAAATTTATGAGATTTGATTTTTTAAACAATTGAAAGATAGATTTTCTATTTTTTCTCTACTAGCCAATGTATTTTAAGGCAACTAATCAAGATACAAACACATGGAGGATGTAGGGGTCAGTAAGTTCATAATATTTTTACGTTTAATAGTCTTATCGATGTCGCTGATATCACTTATGTTTCTATTTAAAGTGTGCTCATATCCTCAGATCTGAATTTTAATTTTATTACTTAATTTATTATAACCGTTTAAGAAAAAACACGGTGTGAAAGTTCTTATTTTACTCATATCGGTAGACAAAATTACATTATGCGTGCTCGCGACTTAAAATACAATTAGCAACATACCTCATTATATAACAAAACCCTTAAAAGAATGCCTTAAAGGGATAAATTCGCCTTTGTACTTGTACTCGTTTTGTTATATTAACTGTGTTATATATTTTCTTTTTTCTATACTTGTACATTAAAAAGTATACAGACAGATACTGCGGTCAGAAGACTGCGACCCTTGAGACACTTGAGATTATTGTGCAAAATTTACAATATTTTATTTAAAATTATGAACTGAAAAAATTAGAATCATCATAATTGTACACGCCTACACATATGCAAATGACAACCCGAATGTAATAAAATAAGCTACTAGTACTAACTTATTCCATAGCAACAATATTTCTCGGTTCATCTGCGAGCCGCGCGTATACTGCGCGCTGCGTGCGGCGCCGCCCGCCCTCGCTCCTCCGCGGCGCCTCAGCGAGCTACAGCGTGTTCTCAAATCTATACTAATATTCATATTCGTTAATAGTTAACTTTAATCAGAACGAAATTAAGTCTAGAGTTATACGGGCTTAGGGCCGTATCAGTAGAGTAAACTTCAGTGAAATGTCCGTTTAAAAACACACCAAAATAAATGAAAAGACATTAAAAAAAAACCGAATCATCTTGAGACAAGCATCTCATGTAACAGGTTATAAATATTGTATGTTTATTAGTTTATTTGACGGATAAGTTTGGAGTGATTATCACAAAATAATTTTTCAATCTAAACTGTCGACGAAACTTCTATAATCTTCCAAATTCATATCTCCAAAGGAAAAATAACAGTTTTGGTGTAAACAGATATTTTTTGAAATAAGGCAAATAAGTAAATAACTAGTCTTCTAAACCACCACATATTTTTAAATACCCACTCTATTTTCTATTCCTTATTTAAAAGAATCACTATTTCTGTTTATGTATATTCGGTAACTATTAAATTTGACACAAATTTTCACTATGAGTAGAATATTAATTAAGAAGCTTTATCATTTTTGGCAGTAGACTTCAAAATAGGTCACAAACGTGACTGCTCTTGTTAAAAGCACTATCCTTGACGTGTGCCGAAGGATAGGTCATATAACGTTCAACCGAAAATACTTATTCGAAAAATAAAACATATCAAGACATCCAAGGCCGTTGCTCCCTCCACACCCTCTATCTCCGGCAGAACTAGGAAACGAGGGGGTAAGTACACACGCCACCCCGGGGGGAGTACATGGCAAATACGCGAAAGCAATAGGACTTTTAAAAATTCTCCAGAAATATGATTTATGTGTTGACGGCAAGAACGCCTCCTTTCTCTCGCTCAAGGACGGCCCCTGATTCGATTTTTAAAGCCCGGGCCTCTCTTTTTTAACACACGCTTGTTTGTTGAAATTTGAATTTGGAATAAAATTTCGGAATTCTTTTCTTTTTTAAATTCGTTATTACGCGCCAGCCAGGCTACGTCTTATGTCGTTTTAGCACACGCTTAAATTTGAATTTAGAATATTATTATAGAAGTTTTTTTGTTTTTAATTAAGGAGTATCTGAATTCGACCTTTTAAGTAGGGACAGTCGACTACAAACACATGTATCCGCTTTTGGACCTTATTGCGATGCAATAAGGTGGTGGATGACGTCATACGAAAACTCACGTGATCTACCAGTGACGCAATTGGTTTGAAAACGAAACAAATGGAAACGCTAGTTAGCATAGTGCATCGTGGCAAGAGCCTCTGGTCCCAATAACAATTCCAAATGTGTGCTATTTGCTAGTGAATGCACCTGACTTGTGGTGCGTTCCTATATTCATAACCATGGATCGAGTTGTGACGTCTAGTTAAAATTTACATTTGCTACGAACAAAATGTGTCAAATTTTAACGAAACGTCACAACTCTATCCACAGTTTTGAATAAAGCAACGGACCATTAGAGCCTGTGTTTTGATCAGTAGTTAAAGTAATTGTTAAAAATCGTAACTAATGGTTAAATCTCAAGGAAATATGTCAAATTTTCGATTATTTTTTCAAATGTTAACAAGTAGTTGAGTTAACTAACTAACTAGCTGATAGAAAAGGACAGAGCTATACAACTAAGTAAAATGACAAGATGCATAACGCTTCGTAAACGATTTTCGAAAACTATCAAAATGTATGGAATGACATGAGCAATCGACGCGACCGTCCGGCAGCTTACGTTGACCCTGTACATTGTCGATCACGATAATGATCTCGCCATGCATCTTGTCAAGGGCCTAGTCGGTAGTCGGCGGGTCGACTCGTGATCGCAAGGTACCAAGTTCGAATCCCCGCGATCACCATGTACCAATTTTTCTAACTTATGTTACGCGATGCTCTTACTGTGAAGGAAAAACATCGTGAGGAAACCTGTACATTCGAACAGCTGAGTTTAAGAGAGTAATTGCACAAAAGATCATCTGTAAGATACATACATACATACATTAGAGTCATTCGGGTCAAGAGTACGCACTTTATTTTCTCTGGTCTCAAAAAGTTGTCACAAGTGTGATTTTTAAATTGATTCAATATAAAGCTCATAGGAAATCTTGTATATTTCCATTATTTAAGAAGATTTACGGTCAAATTCTATGAGATTTCGTTGTGCATGTCAAAAAAGCGGTGTACCCTTGTTTTGTCGACAACCTTTTCATCGAATATTATTTCATCGACAACGATTCATCGAAACTTTAGTACTAGTAATATTGTTTGGCGTTATCTTATTTCAACTATTATTTATTTAAAATTATCTTGCTACGTGGAAATACTAATCAACGAATACTACTTAATCGCTGATTTGTTTCAAATTTTCTTAATTGGTACAATTACAAAACATTGCAATTCATTTCTTCGATGTATTACTTTAATACAATTTTATGTGTCCATTGCACATTTATACATTTTTTTCGAATTTTGCATCTTTAGCATATTTTGTTGCAAGGCCAAACTTTTGAACTCTTCTGAAAAATAAATTAATAATATTATTGCACAACTAGTTATGTCAAGAAATAGAACAACGAAGCTTTCAAAGTAGGTTAGGTTAGGACTGCGACCCCCAAGAAAACGAACTGTTGACAGAAGTGGGTTAGGTTAGGTTAGAACTGCGACCCCCAAGAAAACGAACTGTTGACAGAAGTGGGTTAGGTTAGGTTAGAACTGCGACCCCCAAGAAAACTAACTGTTGACAGAAGTGGGTTAGGTTAGGTTAGAACTGCGACCCCCAAGAAAACGAACTGTTGACAGAAGTGGGTTAGGTTAGGTTAGAACTGCGACCCCCAAGAAAATGAACTGTTGACAGAAAAGCATGATACATTACTATTATTAAATTATAATATTATAATAAATTAGGATAGCAAAATATTACCAATTGAAATAATTTTATGCGGAATAAATATTATTACAAGTAAAAAAAAAACAATTAAAAAAACCCGAAATGATTAGTCATGACATGAATCTTATTGAAATAAGTCAAATACTAATTAAAAGACCTCGGTTCAAATTACCTAGTATCAAGTCATCGACGGAATGACTTGTCGATGAAATGAAAATACTTGTAACGTTGTCTTTGAAATAATATTCGATTAAATATCTGTCGGCAATTCAATGGTAAACCCAAAAAAGCAACATGATCCGACCGCGCACTCTTGCCCCGTCATGCGGGTAAAATTACGCAAGCTTAAGGGTAAAATTACGCATGCGGGGTAAACGTACGCAGCTCAAGAAATCTGCATAATATTAATAATAAAATGCAGGTTTTCAGTATATTCAACATTTATTAAAGTTTGAGATCTTTATTTGGATATAATTAGGAACTTTAGAGTTTAGACATATTTACAATAATTAGACAGAACTTAATTCACTTATACATTTTTTTCTGCGGCGCGTCTCTGACTAGATCCTTGCTAAACCAGCTCTTTGGCTTTTTTATCTGATCATCTGAGATCAAGGCGCGTTGTGGAGCCTTTCTTTTATTATTTCGCAGCATTTTGCTGTAATCTGCAATAATAAACATTACTTAAGTAACCTTCAATAGTAGCTTTCATATTCGTAGCGTGCGTACTTTTGACCCCGTAATCTTACCCCAATCAGCAAAAATTTAAAACGATAGGTCCCCATCCACGCTTCAATACATTTTAAAAACAATGTTTGCTCTGTAATGTATATTATGATATACTATCAATATAAATGTAAAACACTTACTGGCTCAACTGCATCCATATGACTCCCACACACTTTTCCCCAACACACAAAACAAAGAAATGATTCAGTTTGAATTAACACGGAGATCTGTCTCGATAAGCACTTGCTTTGCACTCACGCGGCTTTTGGCTCCGAAGTGGCCATGCCAGCGCCACTGTTTTAAGCCATCATGCACCTTGCCCCCCCCCCCCCACCTAGTCGGAGAACAGGTCCCTGCGTACTCTTACCCACTGCGTGCTGTTACCCCGAATGACTCTAAATCACGCCTGTTTCCCAGAGGGGTAGGCAGAGACCACTTCTTTCCACTTGCTACGATCTTGACAAATTTCTTTCGCTTCTTCCACATTCATACATCGAGTCATGCACGCTCGTTGGTTTCGGGTACGAATAGAAAGATAAGATAAGATAATCTGATCAAACAACCCCTTAGTTTCAACAATCTTCTAGGATCTACAATGACCTCAATATAAACTACCAAACCACGCACACACGAACATGGATTTCTAATTTAGAGGTACTTTTCGAAGCGCATTGTCAACATCGATATAAAAAACCGGTCAAGGGCGAGTCGGCCTCGCGCCCCAAGGGTCCCGCCCCATTCGATGCACACTTGGCCTTTTATTGTTTGTTTTTCTTTAGAGTTTACTGTATAGTGGAGTCTTGTAATTGCGACTGTCTGGTTATTGCAACTAACTGTTTTGAACAAAGACAGGCGTGATATTGTTCTTCTATACTAAGAAATGCAATACCAAGCCTGTCGTTGTTCAAAACAGTGATGCTACAGGGAGTTATTTAAGTCGGTTGCAATAACCAGACAGTTGCAATTACAAGACTCCACCTTACCTAATCACACGGATCTCACCTTTGACATTTGTATGTAATAGCGTTTATATCATTTTTACGATAGGGTGACGGAACCAGTAATGGACAAGGCACCAATAATGGACACTTGATTCTTATTTTACAGAAGATAAGGGTTATTCATTTGTTTTGCAACCATCAATTTAGGACCGTATGAAATTTGATTTAAGACTGAAGTGTCCATTACTGGTGCCTGTCAGCTAAAAGTGTCCATCATTGGTGCCGTCACCCTATAACAAAAGGGTCATACACACTCGCAAAAACAAAAGTTGTATCTCCTGTGGTCAATAGTTAAAGGCTTGTGTGCATATAAGTTATGTTTTTATTTGCTTGGACTAAAGTACACCTGACGGCGCTTATGAGGATGTGGATTCAGCCAGAAAATTAGGCCTTGAAAACGTAAACTTCGGGTATGTCCACAGGAAAGACGGTAACCTAAATCTGTGTATGACCCAAAAATAAAAAACGTTTCATGTATGGAATCGTTACTGTTTGAGTAATTGCTTATTTAAGAGGATTGTGAAGCTAAAAATATTCATACAAAATACTATTTTCAGATAGAAAAATGATAAAACCGGAACCCTCATGGTGAGACTTCGTTGTCTGTCTGTCTGCTTTTACGAGTATGTTACAGCAGGTTTTCTCAGCAATTATAAATGCTATCAACTTGAAATTTTGCATAGTTGTACTTGCCCACACCTTTTTTAGTTTTTTTTTAAAATTGATTTTATGAATAATTGAAAAGAGGTCTAGAATGGAGGTTTAAAAACTGAAAGTGGTTTGATTATAGCAAATGCGATGTCATATGAAAGGGCTCAATTTTCACATTTTAAAACTATTTTTTTATTAATTTTCTGATATGCACTTTTTGATTTATAGCCAAAAATGTTCAAAAAAGACTGTTCCGAAGTTTTTGGATCAAAAATCGGATAAATCCTGGCGTATTGATAATTATTCATATTTTATGAGAAACATAAATATAAAAGTTTGAGAAATAACAAAAAATCTTTGAAAATCTATTTAAAATTTAAGCTAGTCATAATGGACCTTATCGCATAGAAAATAAAGGTCATGACAAAATAAAATAATAAGTATTTTCTTATGCGGTTGCCAAGGATGTTATCTTAAATAAGGAACCGTCGGTGCGCGAGTCCAACTCGAACATGACCGGTTTTATTTTTTGTAAGGAATTGCAGGTTTAAAAAATATAATACGGGTAGATATATATACAGTCAACGAATTATTTCACCAGCGATGTAAGGTGGAACTCACTGCTGGCCGTGAGCCACTCGGTACTGGCTGAAAACCAGCGCTGTAGGTGTCTGACACCGCAGCACTTTGCTGCTCCAGTGTCCATTTCACTGCCGCGAGGACACATTCTTCTTCAAGGTTCTTGAGTGGCGTCCGCGGACCGGGAGACGAGCTGTAGGTAGGCCTCCAACAAGATGGAGTGACGACCTTGTAAGGATCGCGGGAACGCGGTGGATGCGAAAAGCACAAGACCGGTCTGAGTGGAGAGCCTTGGGGGAGGCCTATGTCCAGCAGTGGACGTCTTTCGGCTGACATGATGATGATGATGGGGACACATTTCCAGTTGCCTAAATTGTTTTTTATTTTTGTACAAGTATTGTTTCTAATGGCGTTGTGGTTAAATGTATTTCTTCTTCTTCTTCACCTCATAGGCATGAAAGGCAGAGATAGATACGAGGGGAGGTCCAAAAGTTCGCGGAATGGAGGGCTAAATAATTAAATAAAAAGAAGTTACTATTTTTCCTTTTCAATATAATCTGCCTTAAGGTTAATACATTTGTTAGATCGTGATATTAATTTTTCTAAACCCACATAAAAATAATTTTCTTCTTTGCTGTCAAAATGAGCCAAAATTGCGTCCTTTACTTCATCATCGGTGTGAAATTTTCTTCCCCGCAACTCTTTCTTCAAATTTGGGAATAAATAATAATCACTGGGGGCCAGGTTCGGGCTGTAGGGGGGGATGAACCAATTCTTCGAAGCCACATTTGTTCAGGGCAGCCATCGCAATACGACTCTTGTGAACTGGAGCATTATCCTGAAGTAACAGCACACCCTTAGCCAGCTTTCCTCGCCTTTTTTCTTTGATAGCTTCCCGCAACTGCTCCAGTAGCCTAGAATAGTACTCTCCAGTAATTGTGACATCTTTGCTTTTGTAATCGATCATCAAAATTCCTTGGCAGTCCCAGAAAATCGTAGCCATCAACTTTCCGGCCGATTCTGACACCTTAAATTTCTTAGGTGGGGGGGTACCCTTCTTGTGCCATTGCATCGACTCCTGTTTAGAGTCAGGTTCAAAATGATGAATCCAAGTTTCATCTCCAGTAACAATCCGCTTCAAAATCGACGTACTTTCTTCTCCACACCGTTCTAAAAAACTGCTACACGCGTCGATTCGCTGCTGTCGCTGATGCGGCGTAAGCATTCTCGGCACCCATCTTGCACTCACTTTAATCATGCCGAGGTGTTCATGTAGAATCCGCAAAATAGTGGTTTCAGATACTCCAACTAATGCAGAAATCTGTTTCTTCTTCAGGCGAGCATCTTCTAATACTAATTTTTCAACTTTTCCGTCGGTATCTGATGTGGTGACCTCGACAGGCCGTCCTGGGCGAGGGTCGTCTTCAATGGACTCTCTGCCAATTTTAAAAAGACCGTGCCATTTGTAAATCATTATTTTTCCAGGGCAATGATCACAGTAAACTACTGACATCTCACTCATGATGGTCTGAGGAGTTTTTCCTTGCTTAGTCAGGAACTTGATGATGGCTCGATACTCAATTTGCTCCATACTTCCAGGATTTTTCCAGATTGACTTGCTTGCTCGACGATATTTTGTAAAGTAATGAGCTCTTCAGGCTGAAAGTTGGTATATATACTCTTAATGAGTTGGCCATTAGTACTATACTAAAAAATATAGTCATCCCCACCCCCATCCCCTCCATTCCGCGAACTTTTGGACCTCCCCTCGTACACCGCTCGCCAAGCTGGGGAGTTATTTTTTGAGGAGAACGTCATTGACAAGCTCACACACCAGCCTAACTCGACCCACGAGCGCGTAAAGATGACGTGTCGGTGCGTGTTTCAACCTTGGGTCACTAAACTCACTAAACGTTTTTCTGCACCTAGTCTTATCAAAGTATCTCTTGCCCACGACTCCGAACCCATTTATCTCACGTATTTACAGTCTTTAAAGTGTCATCGTAAGATTACAATCTTGAGATTGGCCACTAGGCCACTGACGTTCTCCGGCAATGTTGTAGAGAAAAACAGCCACGTAATCTATGCGTTCACGGGTCACGATCACAACCATCGTTGCTTCTGCTTCGTCGAAACCTGCGAAAAAACTTAGATAAAGATTAAAGACATTTATTCAGTAAACAGGCCGCTCGGGCACTTTTACACGTCAAAAATCTACCAGAGCTTCCCAAGAGGAGACAACTGCTGAGAAGAAACGCCGCAAGAAAGTCAGCAGTCAGATTTTTTTTAAACATATACCTTATTATTCTTATTACTACTTACTGTAGAATTATACATACATACATAAACTCACGCCTTCATTCCCAAAGTGGGGTAGGCAGAGCTAAAGAATTACCAACAACTTTTTAAACTTGTTGATAATTCTGTAACCAACATTCTGTGTGTAGAAATATTAAATTTAATTTAATATCAGTTGAAAAATATAGTTTCGTAAAATATACAGGGTGTCCCCGAACATGACATTAATATTAAAGTACTTACATGAAAGCCCCTTCTCTACCGGTCCAGAATATAGTTGTAACTTTTCTATACTTTTATTACTTAACGCGCTATTAAGGTTTCTGGTAAAGAAACTTACTTTGGGGTCACCTTTTTAGGGTTCCGTAGTCAAACAGTTTCGCCATGTCCGTCCGTCCGTCCATCCTTCCGCAGCCTAGCCACGCCTAGCTCAGAGACTCTTAGTACCTACTAGAAAGTTGTAATTTGGCATGATTATACATATTAGTCACGCCAACAAAGTGGTAAAATAAAATCTTGAAACAATTATTTTTAGTGAACCTCACCTACACGTAACGTGGGGATTTATTTTTTTATCTCGTCTATTCTATAGTGTGGTTGTCGTTGGATAGCTCTTTCTAAAATATTCCGGGTGAGTCAAGGCCCCTACAGCCAAAACTATAAATACTAAAAATCAGAAAAATATCTTAAATAAAAGCAAATAATTATAAAGAACTTTAATGAAAAACTATCGCTACTTAGTAGACTTGATTGGTTCCTGAGATGCAGGTGGCTAAAGTGTTTATATCTACTAACATTACCTAAACACAAAATTTTCATACTTGTTGTTTTTTGAGATAGTTTTTGTGTAGGCATCGGAACCCTACACTGAGCGTGGTCAGACAATCTTGCCCGGTTTTACTATTACTTTTACTACTATACAAGTAAAACTGTTTCATAACTGACTGTCAAACCAGACACATCCTAAACCACTAATCCTATATATCGTCGGTGATACTCTAAAACGGCGTAACTAACCAATTTATGTTAGAGCAAAATAAACCTGACTGCCTTAATAAAACGGTGCATTTTGCTCCTTATTTAAAATGTTACTTACGCGGTTTTGCAGTTTCACCGACGGTATTTCAAGGGAATATTCATTGGGAACCTTAGGGATCGACAAAGGAATATTCGTAGTGAGAGGCTTTATAACTACATTTTTTTTATGGCGTAGGAAGGCAAGCGAGCACACAGGCCACCTGATGGTAAGTGGAAACTGTGACCTATAGACATTCGCATTCACAAGACTACAAATGCACTGCCATCCCTGAGGACTAAGATGGAATGCCTCTATGCTAGTCATTTCACCGTCTTATCCCCAAACCGGAACACAACAATGCAAACACTGCTGCTTGGCGGAAGGTTAATGGATAAGATGATGGTACCAACCGGGACGGACCCTGTACATGGTCCTTCCACAAGTAAATACATGCATCCGTAGTCGCTTGTGACCCCCAGTTACATATGATTGCCATTAAAAATAAAAGTATTTTGTAAGCATTAGTCTACTTTAACCTCGTCATTTAAACAAACGACACAAAGCCGTAGCAATGCTCCACAAATCGACTTATGCTAATATGCCCACTTTTGTGTATCTACCTGAACAGTGGACTCACTAATGTCCTCTTTTAAAGCGCCTATTTCAGTTATTTACTTGACTGTACGAATATAGGCTCTATTCCACTCGGCCGAAACTGGATCGGTTTTTTGTTTTGGAAGATATCGTATTGTCAACGATATAGTTCTTATTTACTTAATAGCGACCGAGTTAAAACAATACGATAACATTACAAAGGCATTTTTTTT
Organism: Acleris emargana; assembly: GCA_927399475.2. Classification (NCBI taxonomy): domain Eukaryota; kingdom Metazoa; phylum Arthropoda; class Insecta; order Lepidoptera; family Tortricidae; genus Acleris; species Acleris emargana. The sequence continues at coordinate 6,729,507 of OV656860.1, forward strand.
TTTTATATCATAGGAAGGCAAACGAGCACACAGGCCACCTGATGGTAAGTGGAAACTGTGACCCATAGACATTCGCATTCACAAGACCGCAATCCTAAGACTGCAAATGCGCTGCCAACCCTGAGGACGAAGATGGAATGCCTCTATGCTAGTAATTTCACCGGCTGTCTTATCCCCAAACCGGAACACAACAATGCGAACACTGCTGCTTGGCGGTAGGTTAATGGATAAGATAGTGGTACCAACCCGGACGGACCCTGCACAAGGTCCTCCCACAAGTAATAAAGTTTTAACGAGTAGAATAGAGGCCGTGAGGTGCTTTTTTTACTATAAATCAATTTATGGAATACAAACAATAAGACGCGCTTCAGAAACCGTAAATATAACAGAAATTAGAAAATATTAAACTGATATTGAAAGTACGTTACCTAATGAGTAAAATCACATTAATGACTTTTTTAAATAAAATCAGAAATATCCCAAATATTAACTCCAATCCCTCCCATACATTTAGTACGCCGTTCACTGAGACTTTAGTTTAAAAGGCCTAGACATTTCTCCATTATCATATAATTCATGAATTGTTTCAATTATTACAGTTTATTTGTGTAAATTATGAATCTTAAACAGTTTTATCTCTTACGGTAGGGAAATTACAGCCTCAAGGAACATTGCATCAGAGGTATGGGATACTATCATTACTAAAAAAAATACAAAATATATAGTATTATTTTAAAAAGTTACAAATCTGGGTAACGTACTTTTGAAATCCGTTAAAAGTTTTCTGATTTCTATCATATTTACGGAATAATTGCCTGGCTACACTTAACGATTACACCCTGTATATAGCAAGAATTAACTTATCTCACTCACAACATAAATATAAACTTAAATTAAAACATTTCTCTCCAAATTTTTACACTCAAACCAATCGATAAATAATACTGTTTTACGTAGATTAAATAATAATACTGTGTCATTCTACAAATTAAAATACAATTTTGACAAAATATCGATATTTTCAAACTAGGATTCTTTACAGATAACTCCAACACAAAAATACGGACGAACAAAAAACGACTGCCTAAAATGAAATACTACATCTACATATAAATATTATTTCCATCATAGTGAACATAACACATGCAAAGATCAACCACGACATATAAAGGCACGCAATAAAAAATAAGAAATCTCATTTCTGAAAGCGGGTCACGGGGAGGGAAATTTAATATTACTTAGGGATGCTTTAAAACAAAACTTCACAAATTACTTCACTCGGTAACGTATGGGGAAAACATTTCAATATTCAAGCTATTCTTAACTCTATTTTACTTTACCGGTGACCGTGTGGTTGCCGGGTTAGAATAGTGCCACTCCATGTCTTCCCGTGGATGTCGTAAGAGGCGACTCAGGGAATATAGGATTGTAGTACTGTTAGGCGATGGGCTTGCAACCTGTCATTAATACGCTGGTAAACATCTTAGACTATTTCTGCAAATTGTGGTTACTGAATTGTCAACAACTTTTTGAAGTTGTAATTCTGTAGCTCTGCCTACCCCAGGGATTACAGGCGTGAAGGTATGTATGTATGTATTTTACTTTACTCAAATTAGTCGATAAAATATGGCAGCGTCATAAGTTCCAAAAATATAATACATCGTTAGTTATCTGAAAATAGAGTCGTGTGCATTTTGAAGTTATCTTATCACATTTTTAGGGTCCGTCCGTCCAACTATAAAAATCCGTCTCTTTTGAACCAATAGATACTTAACGGGTCGTTTTTTTTTCAGAATGTTGTCAGCGGATTTACTAATAAATAAAAACCGGCCATGTGCGACTCGGACTCGCGCACGGAGGGTTCCGTACCATTATTTATAAAAAAACACGTTTGTTGTATGGGAGGCCCCCTTAAATATTTATTTTATTCTGTTTTTAGTATTTGTTGTTATAGCGGCAACAGAAATACATCGTCTGTGAAGATTTCAAAAACGACTGACTGTTGATTATCTTGCGGCGTTTCTTCTCAGCAGTGGTCTCTTGTGAACCGCTGGTAGATTTTTGACGTGTAAAAGTGCCCGTGCGGCCTACTTACTGAATAAACATAATTTATCTTCTTTTTTTTCGACTGTCTAGCTATCACGGTTCAAGAGATACAGCCTGGTGACAGACAGACGGACAGCGGAGTCTTAGTAATAGGGTCCCGTTTCTACCCTTTCTGTACGGAACCCTAAAAACTATTAAAGAAAGTGAAATAATAATAAGGGTAAATGGGTTGCATCATGAAACCGGTAAAACCGAATCGCTAAGTACCCAATTCATGTAATTGATAAGATAATACACCCAAAAAAACATACAGTTGAACTTCAGAACCCCTTTATTTTTAAAGTTGGTTTTCTAAGTTTTGGGGCAGGACTTCATTAATAGAAAACTCTGTATTTACATACTAGCCAGTTTAAAGGAGAAGTTAGACGCCGTAGAGCTTGTTGATGAAACTTTGTTGAGTGTGATTTGGTTTTAGACGAATATTTGACGGTTAACAAATATATATTTTGAGTCGTTTTTCAAGCCATATAAGATTTTGATTATCTTGCCCAGGTAAGAATAAGAGAAAGGATAAGAGGCTTTTATGTTATGTCATAGAGAAGGCAAACGAGCACACAGACCACCTGATGGTAAGTGAAACTGTGACCCATAGACATTAGCATTCCTAGTAATCCTAAGACTGCCAATGCACTGCCAACCCTAAAGACTAAGACGGAATGCCTCTATGCTAGTAATTTCACCGGCTGTCTTATCCCCAAACCGGAACACAACAATGCGAGCACTGCTGCTTGGCGGTAGGTTAAAGGATAAGATGGTGGTACCGATCCGGACAGACCCTGCACAAGGTCCTCCCACAAGTAAAAAGTACTAGGCTAAAATCCAGGCAAAAAATAGGTGATAAGCCTTACTTAACCTCGTAACGCCCACCATACTGAAAAATGGGAGTTTTTTGTAACTGGGACTTTGAATCTACAATCAAGGGAATAAAGTTCAATTGCGATTGTTCGAAAATGGCATTTACAGTTAATGAACACAGGAAAATAAACCTTATTCTTATTGGAACAGAGTTCAAAGTAAATTGCCTTGATTATGTACTTCCTATTGCACACTGGGCCTCGCGAGGCTAAATAAAAAGAAAAAAGAAAAAAAGTGACATTACTCTTTAATACGAAAGCTATTACAGAAAATACAGCTCCGAGATTGAACCTGTGCCCCAGTTAGCTCCCAACCCTACGCTCCCCCTACCCGGTTACTGGAAAATATTCCACTGCCCTATATTCGCACCCTTTTTTATAAAAACCCATCAGCCTGGGAAAAAGAGGGTGCAGGTTCGAACATCCATTGAAAAATTACTTTTCTTTTGAACTGTTTTTTTTTTATTTAATTGTTATCTTTAAAGTTTGCTTTGATTTTAAATTTTGTAACTTTAATACTCTTTTTCTCTACACAATTACTTATTTTTAAAAATTACAAGTACATTTTAGTAAACAAACTGAATTGTAAAGTTACTTCCTCTAATTCATACTTTTTCGGAATGAAGAGTAGCATATGTGTTAATCCAGGGTATAAGCTATCTGCATTTAAAATTTCATCTAAATCCGTCCAGCTGTTACAGCGTGAAGGAGTAACAAACAAACACGCAAATTTTAGCATGTATTATACAATCTAGGAGACTGATAAAATGACGAACTACTAAGAAGCGTCCTATGTTGTCCTCCAGTCAAGAAATACCACCAAAACTTTATAATAACCACACTATTATGTATATGTATTCAAAACCGTCACAAAATAACGCCAACTAAAGTACTGAAAAAAAATGGCCGAATCACCTTTTACACGACATTGTCGTAGACGCTCTACGCCGTAGCAGCTCTACAGAAGACTAATAAATTATGTATGTACGGTCGTATTAGAAAAGAATCAGTAAATAATTAAAAAAAAACCATCATCATTATTAATGTTAATAATGAATAAAAATACGCACCAAATATTTCTGCATTCTCGAAAAATCTGGTAACGTAGTGGAAATGAACGTGTTTGAACATTGTCCCCTGCGTTACCAAACTTTAGTTGTTTACTATTTTCAATATTGACCTAATTTTCTGATTTCATAGATGTAGGCGACATCGTAAACAAAATGTCAAGTTATTTTCTATAATTCAACCTTGTGTCCTATATTTATTTTGTAGAATAATGTTGATTAATACTTAAGTTCATTCACCTAGTTAAAAGCCTGTTTTTGTCATGTCATGTGGCATCAATTTTGATACCTTTCCAGAGAACAAGTGTTTTTTTATCAGACTGCCGAAGAAATATAAGGGTAATGTCGATCTTGGTTTCTATTCAGTACGGTAAAAACCACATCGTTTTTGACCTGGGCCGGTATTCTAGTCGGTAAAAACGATATCGTATTTAACCTGTTATGGTATTGTTATGACGTCAGCCGCCAACTATCAAGTAAATAAGAGCTATCAAAATGATGACAATACCATAACAGCTCAAACACGATTTTTTTTAACCGTGTTGAATAGAAGTCCTGTTATGGTATTGTGAACGTTTTGATAGCTCTTTTTTACTTGACAGTAATATTTTATTTATTTATTTATTTTATGGCATAGGAAGGCAATTGAGCACACAGGCCAGCTGATGGTAAGTGGAATCTGTGACCCATAGACATTCGCATTCACAAGACTGCAAATGCACTGCCAAAGTGCCAAACCTGAGGACTAAGATGGAATGCCTCTATGCTAGTAATTTCACCGGCTGTCTTATCCCCAAACCGGAACACAACAATGCGAACACTGCTGTTTGGCGGTAGGTTAATGGATAAGATGGTGGTACCAACCCGGACGGACTCTGCATAAGGTCCTCCCACATGTATAATAATATATAGTGCTTTTCTCAAAAATCGCAAGATACAAATCGCATATAAACAAAAACTTCACGCGAAATAACATCACTCTTTACCGCCTTTATGTTTATGACAAGGAGACACACAAGCTTTTTTAGAAAAAAAAACTCAAGCCACAGAAGACACAGATAAAAAAGTTACGTTTCGAATAAAATATGGATGTATAAGACTTGTGCCCTCATATTATTATGGCCGTTTTCACTTTTTAAAAAGTTACAAACTAGAATGAAAACTATCATTGTTATGAAATTTGTATGCAACAGAGGCCCTGTATGTATGTATGATTATTTGTTCCCACGTGGAGGCTGAACGGAAGGCCTGAATTTGTACAAACAACTTTATCAAACAAAAGTCAGACTTGAAACTATATTTTACGCTTTAAGCTATTATTATTTTTTCGTAAAAAAAACAAACAATATCATCTTGTCGAGTCAACGTACTGACCTCAAACACGTGACCCGTGTTGCTTTCTTTTCTATAAATAGAACTATGCTCCAACCCAATCTAAACCCTAACCCTATGTCCTAAAGCACACAGTACTGGGTTGTATTGGCCGTATGTAAATTTAGACAGGGCTACGGTCAGTAGCAAGGACTCTATGTTGAAGTGATAAGGTTGGAATTCACTTGTTATGTAGCGAAGGTTAAGTTAGTACGAGGTGTGCAAATCATTATCAGTTTTAAGATACCGTGCCTAAAGGGTGCCAACGGGTTCCAATTACTAAAGCTCCACTCCAAGCTCCAAACCAACAAACAAAAAATTATTTTTTTGTGTGTTTATCTCTATGTTAATATTGTACAGTAGTATGGAACCTTTCGTGTGCGAATCCAACTCGAACTTGGCCGGTTTTTAATCATATACAAAAAACAATAATCGTCTTTGAGTATGAGTATTGTTTTTAACTTAGCCACCATTACTGTCAAGTAAATAAGAGCCATCAAAACATTGACTGTATACGATAACAGATCAAAGACGATATGGTTTTTGCTATTAATGCATAAAGTCATGCCACATACAGGGTGTCACAAGTTACCATAACGTTCAGGACATACATGAAGTAACAAAAACGGAACTAGTCTGACAACTCAACATTCACAAGTTTTACCACAATATGGGTAGTACTTACTCGTTCGTATAGATATTTAAAAACGTTTACGACGCGCGCGCGCTTAGCTAAGTGTTAGTGGCCCTGCCTACAAAACCCGTGGTCCAGGGATTGATCCTCAAAGCCCCGTCACGCGCAAATATTTGTGTGGTCAGCTGATGAGTACGAGGATTTGTTCCAGAGTCTTGAATATTTATTTAAGTATTTAGGGGCACTTGCAGGAAAAATGTTAAATCAAGATTAAGCTTAAATCTATATTTGGGACTGACAGTTCCATACATTTTGACATAGCTAAACTGAACTTTAGCATTAATCTCGATTTAAATTTTTGCTGCAAGTGGCCCTTAATCATCTATATAAGTGTGATTATCGTTGTGTAGTACCCATAGCAAGCCTTGAGCTGAGTTTGTTATGTAGGTAATATTTTTCGATTCCCCATTTTTTTTTTGTGTTTGGCCAACTGAAGTAACATATAAAGACTTGAAAAAAAACCTTTTTTCTTGACTCCTCCAAATTATAAATAAGTACGATGTTCCGCGTAAAATGAAGGGCAAAAGTTGAAGGAAAGATCAAATCAAATCAAAATCACATCGCCTCAAATGTTTTCTTATTTGACGATACACTCGTAGGTAGGTATAGAGGAGGGACGTTCACCCTCCGTGCGTAGTGAAAAATAAGTTCCACAGCGAAAGCTAAGGAGCTTTTCTGTAAAAATAAGGTAAAAGCTTGATTTATACCTAAATAAGGATGTTGAGTTATATGTCAATTGAGCAAGGTAGGTTTTTGGAAGTGTGAAAATCAGTATCCTTACTTTTTACCAAATCATATTTCAATCGCAAAAACGTGTTTGTGCTCAAACCATTACGTATTTCGCTTGTTAAATAAGTTAGGTTAGGTTAGATTTTTTTAAATGTTAAATAACGCGGGGGCGATTTGCGAAATGAAAGTTTGTCAAATGATGATTTGGTAAAACATTAGTGAACCGTGAAAATCATTTAAGTTTAAATAAAATGGTGTATGGCTATCTTCTCGAAAATTGTAGGTTCTCCTTTTTTATATAAGAGAGGGAGGCAAAGAGCATGTAGGCTACCTGTAGATGCCGGAACCCAGACTACTGACGAGAGGATTTCCTAACAGCTTTGAAATAAAATTCTATTTAAATGTACTGTATTTTAATAGGTACTCGTTGTGCAGAAATAGTGCCTAAGCAGCTCGAAGGTGGTGAGGGAAAGTGATTTGCGTAATTTTGAAGTTAACAAGACGTTAAATTTAGTGGTAGGGAGAAGCCCAAATCTGCATTTTGTTATTACATTCTGTTACGTTAAGATCTGAAAGGTTATGAGTTTTATGATAGTAAAATAATTAAATGAATTCACATGAAAATTAAATATAAAAATTATAAACCTTTTTGGAACAAAAATTATAAACCTTTTTGGAACAATGAATAAATACATTTTAAAGTTATACACAATAAATGTTGCATACGCAACACTACCTGATGGGAAGTAATCACTACCGCTCATAAACACCAGCAACTAAAGAAGGGTAACAAAAAAAAAAATGGTGTCGTTGTGTTATTTGTCAATTTACTTTTTCATTCATATATTTCCGAAGGCAACTCCTAATACGAGAGTGTATTAACGTAGCTGACTGTACGCTCGCCACCCCTTTCTGACGTCACAGCGCCGAAATTGTGCTGATGTAGTTTTTTTTTTTTTTTTTTTTTTTATATCATAGGAAGGCAAACGAGCACACAGGCCACCTGATGGTAAGTGGAAACTGTGACCCATAGACATTCGCATTCATAAGACCGCAATCCTAAGACTGCAAATGCGTTGCCAACCCTGAGGCCGAAGATGTTTTTCGTACATTTTAGAATTTACCGTCGTATATTTTAATATGTACGTTTTTTTTTGATTACTTACTGCTTTTAAACTTTACGCAACGGATTTCGATGCTTTTTTTACTATAATTTAGAGAATTTACTTCGGAAGCTTATAAAGGGTGTGTGTGTGTGTGTATGTATGTTTATACGTATGTTTATTACGTGTGAAGTTCAAGTGTCTTAAGAATTCATATGTCACTTACCATCAGATGTAGAAGTTTTGTTACTGTATAGGAATGAGGCAACCTTAAATTACTAGCATAGAGGCATTCTTAGTCCTGAGGGTTGGCAACGCATTGGAAGTCTTAGGGTTGCAGTCTTGAGATTGTAATCTTGAGAATTCGCAGATCCCACTTACCATCAGGTGGCCTAACTATTCTTAATATATTTGTGGAATGCAATAAACATATTGGTTATTGAGTTAAATATCGGGCATATGAGTAAGTATGCGGAGAAGCTAGAAGCATTGCCTTTATAATAAAAATTCAATTCCGTGGAAAAGTCAGTTATGAGAATTCCTTTCGTATCAAAATGGGAATTGAATTTTCAATTAAAATTCTTGGCATTGCATTGACACTACATAGAATAAACTCGTATTCTAGTGTTAGTGAAGATAATACGTTTATTTTTATTTCATAATTTAAGCATTCATCTAATTTATTTGTGGTAACGACGAAGTAACGTCAAGTGACAAGTAACCAAATATTTCGACATTTCACTTTTCTCAATCTCTCAAGGGTTAGCCAGAAGAGATCCCTTAAAGGGATAAGTTCGCCTTATTACATATTTTTTTTACATCTTCATTGTTTTGTTTTTGATTTTAAATATATTTTGTCATTGACTCCTAAAGGACAAGGCTTTATGGTAGTACAACATTTAAATCACCTTAAATATGTTACCGTACATGTCAGTTTCGTTACGTTCCGCAAACGTTACCATAAGGGACGTAGTCAAAACGCATAACTCAAATGTCGCTTTCGTCGATGAAAGATCGCGTCGACCGCTTATGTCAACTCCCTCCATACATTTAGAATCTATAGAAAACTGAAACTTTAGCAGCGTTTGCATTTTGGATAGGCTCTCAGGGCCTTTGTTCTATATTCGTGTAGGCCAACTTGCTTCGAAAAGACGTAATGATATCTCCTTATTATCAAGGGAACTAGAGCAGTCATAACGTTACATTATCGAAGCAATATAGATTTATACAGTGCAGATTTATAAAGGCCCAGCAGCGTAACGATCCAAAAACGTGACGAAATCAACGCGGAAAACGTCACTTTCGCAGTTCGCTCGAAACGTCTTGAAAATTAAAAAAGCACTCCCGGCTGACGGATCTCTCCGCGACGCCACATATATTTCTCTTACTCTAAAACTATCTACTATCTCTCTCCCCCCACCTTCACCCCCCCTTTGCAAGTGTGCGCACAAATATTCTCACGCACACACACCCACTCTCCGCTTTCACGGTTCTAATTTTTGGGGAATTTGGGGCATATTCGTAAATATGAAATGGAAAAAATATTTCGCGAGTTTCGTTACTTTGAACTTTATTTGCGTCGAGATAAGGTCTTATTTTGATTAGGAAGGGGTTGGAAAAAAAATTACTTCATATGTCGTCCTTAAGACGGAGCGCGGCGCTTCGTATGTGTGTTCCGAACAAGGGAGCCGTGGAGACGGAGTAATTTTATTTTTTAGTTGCTTAATATAAAATGTGGGTTTTCACTTCTAATTCTTTCTGCATTTCTTGAGTCCTTTTCTTTCTTTCAAAGTATTTAATTCTTGTTTTTTTTTAGATAAGAAAAAAAACCCGTTTTATACTTAGTTTTCTAGAGTCAAATCGAAGATGAAGGAGTTGAACCCTTTCATAATATGTCTTCTCATATCCCTAAGTTAATTGTTACTTTCTCAACCTAAGACCCCATTTCCAATAACTAACATTATTTTGATGTTTTTTAGGGTACCGTACCTCAAATGGAAAAAAGGAACCCTTATCAGATCACTTTGTGGTCTGTCCGTTCGTCCGTCCGTCCGGTCGTCCGTCCATCCGCCTATTTATCAAGACCCTCTATCTCGGGAACGCGTGGATATATCTAGTTAAAATTAAAACCATTACTCCAGTCTACAAACCCTTGAAGCTGTGAAAAAATCAAACTTAAGTTAACGTAAAATAAACATACGGCCGTGTTTATTTATACCGCAAAAAAGGTATATTTTGACACTCTTAAGTGAATCAAAATTTATAGGGTACTTCCCGTTGACCTAGTACAGTCAACAGCATAAATAAGTGATCATTTATGTACCTTGTCGCTTTCAATCGTTTCACAATTTTGTATAACATTTCAAACATAACGTTAAAGTGACAAGGTACATAAATGATCACTTATTTATGCTGTTGACTGTACTATGAAATTTGTCAAGTAATACCGTCTTATACTAAAAGTATAGGAAATAATCTGAAATCATAAAAAACAGGGTCTTTATGCAAGGAACGGCGAATTTATAATATGTACATACAACTTTGTACAAAACCTTGGGCGGGCGAGTCTGCCTCTCACTTGTCTGTTTTTTTTATCAATTAACTTCCGTAGTCACGGAGCAAAACAGCAAACAGACACCAAAGTCATATGGGTTGGCATTGTGGTTCCCATATAATTTTGATATGGAACAATAATAAAGAAGTAAGTAAGTTAAGGCCTTGTAAGATCTGCACACATTTGTACTCTATCGCTTTGCACAGCACAGCTTCAAGATGTTGAGGATCTATGATTTAGGAACTCCGGAAATAGTACAATTATATACACAGCAATACAACCGAGAGCCATAAATAAATCTGGCGGCTCCACTCCTCTGTTATTCCATCACCAACAATATATATAGCTCCGCCGTAGCTATGCGAACAAATATATTATATTTTCCTATATGCTAGTTCCATCATTTATACTTTATTACTATATATCCGTACAACTATTTATACATCCTGTTTGTCTCTGTACCGCGTATACTTGTATGGGGGAGGCAAGTCAATTAAAGATTTTTCCCTTAATAAGATGGGGGAAGTTATTATTTTTCTTTTACTAATGCAGAAGTACAATGGATAAGTTGGGGATAAGAAAGGGTGCGCATTCGATTCTGTACAAATAAGAATCATAGTGTAGTAAAAACACTGGTTTGTGATTTAGTGAAAAAAAGTCGATCAGTGGCTTACTTGACTCGATTACTTTATGATTTGTAAAATTACTAAGGTTCTTGGCTAGGAATTAAATTTGAAAATCGAATCGAAAATTCGTTAGTGGTTTGATCAATAACTTTGCAATTCAAAAAATAATTGCCCACTGTAAACTCTTTATATCCGACTGTCGAATCGAGGAGGGTATTGTGTTCATCAGTCTATATATGTATGTTTGTTCCCTTGTAGCGCTCTAACAACTAAACACGTGCTGATTTTTATGATTCTTATGTCAATCGATTTGTCTTAATCTTGTACTAAAGATATGACAGTAATCAAAATTCAATATGGCGGCAACCAGACGACATTTTGTAAATAGACGAACTAGGTATGAAGTTCATCATTGTGTATGATCATGATCATTTAGGATTTTAATTTAAAGTTGGGTTATATTAAACTGAAATATTAAAAAATACTGACAAAAATCTATGGAGTCGACATAACTAACCGACCATACATCGTCAGCTTTCGAAAATGGCTAACGCTAGCGTTATTCACATCATCTAGACCGCCTGGTATTTCTAAGCCTATATGAGTATCAATTGAATTAATTAGGGATCCAAATAACCCCGTTGCTACCCACTCATACACATTTGATCTGCCCTACAAACATTACCATCGTCATCACGGTAATACCCAATTACCGTCCACGTATGTATTTTTAGAGACGTTGTGCAAAGCCCTTTATTTTGAGACGCCACCCGATGTGCTTTGAAGCTTTTCTGTGAGTTATTATTAAGTAGGTTGACGATTTGCAATTGTGTGTTTTTTTCCTTTTTTTTTTATGGCATAGAGAAGACAAACGAGCACACGGGCTACCTGATGGTAAGTGGAAACTGTGACCCATAGACATTCGCATTCACAAGACTGCAATGCAATCCTAAGACTGCAAATGCGTTGCCAACCCTGAGGACTAAGATGAAATGCCTCTATGCTAGTCATTTCACCGGCTGTCTTATCCCCAAACCGGAACACAACAATGCGAACATTGCTGTTTGGTGGTAGGTTAATGGATAAGATGGTGGTAGCGATCCGGACGGACCCTGCACAAGGTCCTACCACCCGCAAAACCTACCTACCTACCTAGTGTCATTCGATATGTTTAAACAAATCTGACAACAAGGCTCGTTCGTAGAAATCGAGCCATCAGTAGCCCTAGCCAAGAGCCCAAAGCTACCAGGCGTTTTCGTTTCTAACGAATTCAACGCCTAAGCGATTCTAATCAGAGTTAATGCTAGCTAAGAGCACGAGGATGGAAAAGAATATGGAATCGCGTTAAACCACGTGACCAACTTGTCATCCCATACATTTAAAGTCGATGGAATGGACAACGCTAACACCGTTTGGCTCTTGGCTAAGCCTACTGTTTTGCCTCCACGAAGGGACAAAGAACCATACATACATCGTTTAAACATACCATGGCCTCTATTTCCGGCGGTTATAACGATATCGTCTTTGACTTGTTATGGTATTGTTTTGACGTCAGTCGCCATTACTGTCAAGTAAATGAGAGCTATCAAAACGGTGACAACACGATAACAGCTCAAAGAGGATATTGTTTTCACCGCCTAGACTACCGGGGCAGGGCGTCTATTCAACGCGGTAAAAACAATACACCGTGTTTTTTTTTATTTACGATAACTTCGGCATATTACTAGGTACATCCATAGAAACTAAGTGGTAGATTACATTTTTAAATATTGCAAAAAAAAAAAAAAAAACTGTTTGGAACAAAGTAATTAAATGTTGGTCATTCTAAAAGGGCTTTTAGAGTTAATTCATAGTCATACATCGCTATCGCGGGAGCAAAAACGATTTGACAGTAGTGAAAGATTATGACAAATAGGCAATAACAGAAGTGACACTCCTATCGAGAAACGTTTAAAATACGTACGAGTTCAAAATGAATACAATGTAAAAATTGAAAATGTCATTTTCTTTCAAATATCTTACCTCCGTACTTGACTTGATCAGTAGTACATATTTAAAGAGATTAGCTACGCAATCCTAACGTCAACCTCTACAGTCACTTTTTCTGCTACTTTAGACTTTTCATTCTTGATTGATTTGATATGTAACAAAACATACATACATAAATATATCTAAATTAGATATATAACAAAACAAACATAAATATATCTAAATTAAATATGAGTACAAATGGAAAATATATATTTAAAAAGTTAAAACTATTTTTGAGAAAAATACTGGATTTGACAATGTTTTTTTATAATAAAATTGACACGTTCACTTATAGAAGCGTTTCCTCAGTGTAAAATAAGTTTGATTGACCGTTTCCAGCGAAAACTTCGTGCTAGATATGAAGAACTTCTTAGAGGCTTAGAGAGTTTAGGCAGAATATTCCATTTATACTAAACATACATTCTGTTATATGTGTTCTTTAATGGATTTGTTTTTGCTCCCGCGATAACGACGTATGCTCATAGTCAGTGTCAAATACGTTAATGTTGGCGTGACATACACAGACAGTTAAGAGCCTTTTAGACCAGTTCAACGTGATTACCTGATTAAATTTAAAAACTAAATATCTTTAAAACCGTTACAGTTATCATTTGTCTGTCTTCAGGAAATTAACTTTATTTGACCTAAAGAACGTTCCCTTAAAGTTAACGTAAATCAAAAAAAACACGGTTAAATGCTATTTCGATTTTACCGCCTAGAATAGATGAGCAGGGGCTCAGTAGGTAGAGCGATATTGCTTTTGACATATTACAGTACTGTCATCGTTAACATTATGATAGTTACTACGTGTGTTATTGACAGCGATGGCGGACAACTTAAAAAGAAAAATTACGGTAACATGTCCATTTTACCAAGCAGAATAGAACCCCAGGTCCAAAGCATTACCCTACTTCTTAAAACAGTCGGGTGAAAATAAAGCTTTTGTATCAGTTTTATCAGAGACTAGATACCACACTTGTGTGTGTCCAAACCCATACTCACTGTGTCATTCATCTACTTCAGGGGTAGCTGGAAGAGATCCCATTTGGGGATAAGTTCGCCTTTGTAATTTAATATTAATATTGTAATATTTACATTTTTGTGCAATATAAAGAGTTTACTTACATACATACATACACACTTACAGTTTGTTTGGAGGACTTGGATTGAAGTCTTTTGGCTCGCGTCCACGCCACAGTAGGTACACTATCGCCTTTGTAACTACAATAAGCCCGTATTCCATTTTGTTTTAGCCCATCTTGGTTCTTGCTTGTTGGGGATAAATGTTTTGGAAACAATATTGGTTTTCGATACGGCCACCTTTACTGTCAAGTGAACAAGATCCAGTATGACGTAAACAATTTAGAATCATCTGCTGCATTTTGAAGAGGCTGGTAGTCCGAATACGGTCAGTGTGGGGGAATGTATGTTTAACTTGTTCTAGTTCTATGGTGATGATGAATCACTGCCCTCTGTCTACCACATTTCAAAAAACTTACGTCATTTTCTACCAGTAGCGTCATCTAGCGGCAGCTGTTTAGTTATATTAAGATTGTATGTAATTGCTATTTTTGTCCACTTGGAGCGCTGCGCTGCCTATGTGTTTAAAACTAATCAAACTTATAAAATAAACTACACTCGGTTAAGTAGCAAGCAATTAAAAGGGGAATTCCAATTATGTTATGCTGGAGCTATTTTAGATTAAATGCATAACTCAAATTCTATGCGTAGGTTAGGTTAGGTTTGATTTATAAAAGATATAAAAAAATAAAGTCTTCAATCAAAACATTCCATTCGGAACAATAGAAATTCGGAATTATGATCAATTTTGAATAGGGAACATACATGGATAAAAAATCCTAAAAAATCGCGATATAATAATTTCTCTACATGATTTGAAAATACTGTAATTAAAAAAGAGATCACAGAAGTGAAATTTTAATTAAAATCATCCTGGAAATACAGATGATTCAAGCATTTTAAACTTCTAATTAGACAGTGATTAGACAGACAGATCCGACATGCACTGTGACGTCATGACATGTAACAGCTCGGCCATATAAACTCCATGTTAAATTCTGTTATGCAGTTTTTGAGACAGGAACCAATGTATATCTTCTATATCTTCCTATATCTTCGTAATTTTTATAGCTATTCAAGAAATTATTTTTCACAACTGTTTGTTAGATGAATCAGCTTTTATTACATACATACATACATAAACTCACGCCTTCATTCCCAAAGCTAAATATTAAAGCTGTGAAAAAAGTCGTCAATATTCCCTAATATTCGGAATGACGTAGGTACCCAATAAAAAGCTGTACCTATACGTTGTCATCTTTTCTCCGAATAAAATATTATACCCAATACAAATATTAAAGTATTTCCAAGTGTTCTACTTTGGTAGGTAAATGCCTTCTTTTCGTACGAAATGAAATATATTTAAGTTGTTGGTAATTTAGCGGGGCCGGGGTGAACGAACTCTACCCCCAAAACATGTTTATTGAATATGAAAAATGCGTAAACACCATTGCGATATATTTCTTTATTTCGTAAGTATGCGTTTAGAAATCTCCGGAGCTCGTATGTGTATGTCTATTCATTTAAAGCAGAGGTCCCCAAAACTTTATGTCTCATAGACCACTTAGCGTTTGTTTCGATTTTGGGTGGACCCCCTGCTTACCTAGTATTTACGTTATCACGTAAAAACTAAATCTTTAGGTTTTTTTACACGGATAACGTTAGAGGTTAGGAGATGAAAATTTAGCGCGAAAAAAACTACACACAGAGAAAATTAAAACGTAATTTATAAAGCTAGTAATCATTTTTTTATTTATATATTTATAAGAAAGTATTACGTAAGTACTTACTATCTGTACTACCTAAGTACTATCTGTGTATGAATATGGATTATTCCATTGGTTAAGCCAAAATTAAAGTCACGATCTACTGTCGTGGATCCCATTTTCATCTCATGGACCCCCATTTATTTTTTCCGCTCACATGGAACCCTTGCAGGTCGTCGTCGACCCCCGGGGGTCGATAAAGCCCACTGGGATCACTGATTGAAGGAGATAGTTATTTCAACAAAATAAACATTGTGACAATGATTAAGTATTACTTACCTGACATTTAAAAATAGCAAATGATAACTACCTATTAGATAAATTATGTAAAAAAAAAACCGCTATAATCGTAACTAGGGAATGCAAATAACCGGTTATAACCGGTTATAACCGGTTTTAATCGGTTATTTTGATACAAAAACGGTTAATAACCGGTTAAATTGCATTCTCTAATCGTAACCCCTTTTATTAGAGCTGATAATCCCCTTAACGGCCTAACTGGGGCACTGTAGCTCATAGACGGGTAAACCGATTTAGATGCAGTTTTTTTATTTGAAACCAAGTTTTACCATAACTGCCTGACAGAATATAACGGTATTTTTTATAGTTTAAGATAAATATTGTTTTTTCATATTGGCTCCGTACAAAGATTTTAGAAAAATATTAATAACTGATCAGTTTTTCTTTCAAATTGATTGAAAATAATATTCCATGGATTTTACAAGCGTAAGCGTAATTTATTTATTAATTTATTTATTTTATGGCATAGGAAGGCAATCGAGCACACAGGCCACCTGATGGTAAGTGGAAACTGTGACCCATAGTGATTCGCATTCACAAGACTGCAAATGCACTGCCAACCCTGAGGACTAAGATGGAATGCCTCTATGCTAATCATTTCACCGGCTGTCTTATCCCCAAACCGGAACACAACAATGCGAACACTGCTGCTTGGCGGTAGGTTAATGGATAAGATGGTGGTACCAACCCGGACGGACCCTGCACAAGGTCCTCCCACATACAAACATGCTGTTTTTTGGAGAAATTTCGTATACTTATTATTATTACTCGTGTCAAAAAATCAGAAAAAATAGTAACTATTACTATCTGCGATATGAGTATTTCAGATAAATATCTGTCCATACAAGTTTATTTAAATATATTTATAATTAATAATTTACCGATCTAAATTATCTCAGGCTCATTTTCTAATATGAGCATGGCAAACACAAGCTATTTCAAGAGAGAGAGAAAAACATTTACGAGTTCGGTATATATTTCTATGAAAACCGATTTTCAGCCCACACCGGCGCCCTTACAGGGTTTACGTTTGGACTAAATATATGAGTAAGTATATCAAATTTATATGTATTTTTTTGACAGTATGCTATTATTGCTCATTCTATTGCTCAAAATGAAGTCACGGCTAATGAGCCGAAATTTCATCAAATCTGGGGGAAAAGTCGGTCCTATTTTCGTAACTAAGTACGTTGTATATAAAGAAACAAAGAAAGAAAAACATTTATTCGTGACATAAATAACAAAGAACAGATGAACAAATACAAAAAGAAAGTAGCCACGAAAAGGTCCCAACTCAGCGTAATGCTGGCATTAAAGTCATCATCAGCAGTCAGTCGCTGGTCTTCCGTTTGAACCATCAGGTGAAAACCACGAAGAAAGAAAGGAACATTCGTAGTATTTTTAACATGACACAACGAGCTTTGCTACTTAATTTTACACATTGATGCAAAAATGCAACTCAAATTGAGTAGCGAGAGGCGCCATCGTGGCTTGAAACACTATAACTCTGTTAGTTTATGGCCAACGCCACCTAGTTTTAGTAAGTCTAACTAGAAGACGCCCCAATAAGTAAGGTCTCACGAGCAGTGACATCTAATGGAAACTTTTTAAACGATTATGTTTGGCGCGTTTCATGTTTTTCTTGCTCATTCATATAACGAAATAGTACGCGTTAAAGTCTCTAGGTATCGCTGTTATCAATAAAAGTACATTTATTAACAATCTCCACAAATAAATTATTACATACTTACATCCTCTGTGAAAATTCCAACTGTCTAGCTATCACGGTTCGTGAGATGCAGCCAGGTGACGGACAGACGGACAGACGGACAGTGGAGTCTTAGTAATAGGGTCCCGTTTAACCCTTTGAGTACGGAACCCTAAAAACAACACTTCACTCACAGCAACGTGCGGCAATCTGGAGACCACTGCTATTTAATAAATTTAGTATTTTAGTAAGTATTTACTTATACAAAGAAATACCAATGACCACGATAATTTAAAACTTTCATAACTTTGTCAAATAATATCTAATAAAAATACGGTCAATAAGGTTTCTTCTCATAAAACAATAATAAGAAAAATTGTGCTATAATCTCCATGATTGGTCCAGAGGGCAAACTTTGTAAAAATATATAAAAAACATCGTACTTTTCCGTTATTGTTAATTATAATTAACATGACTTAACAACTATTTCATTGACCAATAATATCCTATTACGATGCTCGATAGATACTGATTTTTTTATGACAGAGAAGACGGCACATTAGCCCCCGGGCCACCTGATGGTAAGTGGGAACCGAGACAATCTCAAGATTGCAATCCTAAGGGCCGTATTAATAAACTTTTCTTGACTGAGAGATGTCCGTCACAAGATACGTCAGAGTAAACGACAAGCCATAGAAAACTGTTATTTTGACGCATCTTGAGACTGGCATTAAAGTCGAGATAAGTTTATTAATACGGGCCTAAGACTTCAAAGGCGTTGCCATCTCTGAGTTCTACGATGGAATCTCTATGCTCGTAATTTCACCGGTTGTCTTATTCCGACACCGGAACACAACAATGCGAACACTGCTGCTAGGCGGCGGGGCAAAAATTGTATGCTCCTGCAAATGTCAGTTAAAATATCGATATGAGCTATCGACCTAATCCTCGCACCGTAGGTTATGCCGACCGCATTGACATTTACGTATTCTTATACCGCGTTTGTACAAAGTCTACATGAGTGATATGTTTGTGTGCGTCAAAATATATTATGTGTTAGATTTCTGTCAAAATGTGCGTGTGTAATGACACAGATAGATTTTACATTTGTAAGTAGGTAATCTTTTGCATGTGTTATTTCTTCACCACCCGCAAATCTCGGCAGACATGATTGTACCCGAATACAACCTATAAGGCCAGTCCAGGTATTGTATGGTCTAAGGCCATGGTAGCTAAAATGTATTGGTAATGTAACTTTTTGATAGGGATTAACCCTTAATTTGGCAAAAGTAAAAAAAGTCGGGAATTCAAACCCTTTTTGATTTTGAATCAGCAAAAAAATAAAAAAAGATTCCAAACATTAAAAGTGAACATTATAGTATGTACACTGTGATGCACATTGCCAAATTAAGGGTTAAATTGAATAATTTTGGTGGAGAAGGCAAGTGTAGAACGTAAAACTTAACCTAGTATTATATAAAACAATGAATATATAATAAAATAAACATGCTTAGAGGAGTAGGAAAACGTGTCATAATCATAACTTAAATAAAAGAACAAAAATATTTGTTTGTGCAAGACAAAGTTTCCATACGTTCTACAGAAACCGTGTCCCCTAGACAAGATACAATGTTTACTTACATGTTTTTATGACAAAGTTATAATTTATTTGGGTATATTATTATTTGGGTATATGGTTTAGGCCAAGCATTTTTTTCTGTTAAAGAGAATGGGAGTATGATCAGTAAATAGTTTGAATCAAAAGTAAAACCCGGTCATTTTTCAATCGGCCATCTTCCATACCTGAGTGTTTCCGAATATCCCCCTCTCACTCGCATACTTTAATGTACAGTCTGTGAGCACTTAGAAGAGGCTTCGGTTTACTACTTCTCTCTCACTCGCTCTCATACGATCTTATTAAGAGTAAGTACCTACTAAACCGAAGCCTCATCTTAGTGCTCACAGACTGTAGGTACACGTATCACACAATCTTTCTCAGAATAAAACTCTTTACAAAAAAACAACTACGTTTAGTTCTCAATTCGTGACAGTTCACGTGTGAATGTCACTCGTTGACGGAAAAACAAACCTGAGCACGTGCCTTCTTAAAAAGCTGTTTAAAATCTATCTAAACACTTCAAATAGGCTCTTAAAATGAAGAGGAACAAGCGAGTATAAATGTTTACAGCGCGGGCGCGGCAGCACCAGGAAATATGGATGGAGTGTCCCAAAGTACAAGTGGAGTATCCAGGGCTAGCCTACCTGTACTGCCTGACTCGCCTGACGGTGACCAGGAAACTGGATAAGCTCCATGAAAGCATGGGTGTGTTGGATATTGCATACACGATCTACAATGATTCAGGACACAAGGTAAACGGGTAGGGGGAGTTTTACAGGCTTTATTTCTGACGCTGACATCTGACGCTGACGTCGGTCGAGCGTACCGTCGGTCGCGTATGAGAAAGAAAAGTCCCGCGGTGCGAAACCGATCGCTTTACGGGACTGTTTCTGCTCGCCTAAGCGTTAAGCTGACCGGTCAACTCTGCACTGAGCGCACGACGGTGGTGTATAGCGCGTCAGCGCCGACGAGCGAGACCGACGGACACCATCAGCGGCGTGTTGCAATAAATCTGCGGCGTCGCTGTGCGGTGTCCCGTAGAACATGGTGTATACGCTCGACCGACGTCAGCGACCGACACCAGCGTACGACGAAATCAAGCCTTTGAAGCCTTACCTAAGGGTTGCGGGTTTAGAATATAATTTCTTCAAGTGTGCGACATAATATACCACGTCAATCTCTGTTTGGCCATATTGTATCGTAATAATTGACAACAAGAACTTTTTCGAAAGGTGTTCTGAAAAAAATGCTTAGGTCAAGGAGTTTTGTCTCAAAAAAAAACCGGTGCTTCCTACGCCCGCTTAGTTCTAGTAGGTACTTAGGTAATCTAAATGACGTAATTAAACGGCGCTATAGAATAAAGCTGGCGCCTGGGACACCTTATTAATCATTTCGTCCTTATAGCTATTTTGAGCAGTTTCAATAAATTGTTCTTCCTTTCAAGGTCTTCATCGCAGCAAAAAAGAGCCACTTCCGCAAATTTGTCGTCAAAATATTCAATCGTTACGGTAACGAAGTAGTGCAAATATCTCGGCCACGGTCTTGGTTCCTGAGCACGGCCGTCGTGTGCGGCCCTGCGGACCACTTCGTAGGGTCCATAGAGGAACATCTCTGGAACCGATACTCTGTGAAAAACCGTGATGATGTGGTCACCCATGAGATCGACTGTAGCCGGTTTTCCAACGTCGACCACTGTGTGACGTCATCTGGGAAGGATGTTGGCGTCGTCCTGGACACCAGGGGAACTGACTTCACGGTGACTTTCCCTGAGGACTTCCCGATTGATGAGAAAGTTATGATGCTGAGTGCATGTTTCTTAATTAGTTGCTTGAAGTGTTGAAATCAAGAAATGGCTTTAACTTTGTTTTTACTGTAGTCAACAGTCCCATTATATCCTAACCTACTAATCTTACCAATATTATAAATGCAAAACTTTTGATGCCAGAACGGTTGCACAGATATGAAATTTGGCACAGAGATAGACTATAGTCTGGAATAGCGAATCCCGGAAAATAGGACAGTTCCCGAGAGTAAAGCGATAAACGACTTCTATACAGACGGAGTCGCGCGCAAAAGCTAGTATTATAAATGCCTAAGTTTTTGTGTTTGTTACTCCTTCACGCAATGGCTGTGCGTGCTCATGCTTCTCCACAAGCCATTTCGGTGCGTATGTAAAGCTTGTAAAAGCCGCTCCATGTACCCCCTGGTTTGATTTTTTTACTGATTCGTTCATACTCTGCCTCTATTTTAACATCGTCGATGATTTTAACCAATAAACTGTCCTTTAGAATCAATAAAGAAAGTTTCTTAAACACTAGAAAAATGAAATGCCTTACAAAGAAATAAAGTGACACGAATGCGTTTTTGCCACTTTATTTTCTACAGGCGCTAAGCGCGGCTTAACGAGATTGTTTACAGTGTTACAAAAATTTAACTTATTTATACCATGCATGCCGTGAGCAAGACAAGCAAAGAAAGTACGAGGAAGCTATTGCGATAGTGGTATACATTTTAATATACTTAAATTGTTGTTCGAAGATACTTAAAAAGGGTTTATGAAAACCACCATCTCGTATAATATAAATAATATCATCAGCAGATGATGGTCAGAAATCGTAACAAAAATAAATAGCGGGTCTAGCTTCGTTTTTTTTTTATATACCACGACGGTGGCAAACAAGCGTACGGCCCGCCTGATGGTAAGCGGTTTCCGTAACCTATGGATGCTTGTAACACCAGAAGTATCACATGCGCGTTGCCGACCCTTTAAAAACCTATTTACTCCTCTCTTGAAGGACTCCATACTATAGTCCCCAGGGAACACCTCAGCAGGGAGCTCATTCCACAATCGGAGCGTTCGGGAGGAAGTTCCTTTGGAATCGCACAGTGCGCGACCATTTGGGTTCCAACATATCGGCGGTGAAATTGCAAAACCGCGTAAGTAACATCACTATCACTAGGGTAGGGGCACCAATAAATGAACGATTAAGCGACTACACCAACTTTGGACATTTTTTTCTCAGTGAATTAAACGAATTTCACCCAATTACTTTATTTTATACGCTAAAGTATATACTCTAGATTGGAAATAAATATTATAAAGTTCATTATTATAACACATTATTTTTCTAAAAATCTTTGAAACCAAAAATGTACCAATTTACCCAATACATGAACAGTGATACCCTAACTCTGAACGATTTTACTCCAATAGTTGAACTAATATAATAAAATCAATCTAATGTGCCCTAAATCTGAACGGATTGACCCCAATAGTTGAACTCAAATCATTAAAAAATCTATATGACTAATTGCCATTATTGATTTTTTAATTATGAGTATTTTGTATAATGCTCTAAATAAATAAATAAAGTTATTAAATGGTTTTCAAAATAAATAAAAGGCACGTTAATCAAATCAGTATTTTTTTAATTGTTTATAAGAGAATATTGGTATCACAATCATTGATATTCAATAAAAAAATAACTTAATAACTATAAAGTTAAATTTTCTTTTCTTCTTATACAACTATTTGCCTGAAATTTATAGTTTAGTAATATTATTTTAATAATATTATTTTAATAATAATTTTAATTTAGCTGCTGGGTCGTTAGTAAAAATACGTGCTAAAAATAGCTTGGGCTTTACAAAAATAAATACCTAGTGTTCATATTACAAAACTTTACCTAAAACATGAACGACTGAGTTTACTTGGTTCAGCTTTCGGATACAGAATTAATGAAATGAACGAACAAAATCAATTAAAAATTCAACTATTAGAATAGAACCCAAAGCTTGAACCAGTAAATTTAATTAAGAATTCAACTATTGACATGGAACCCAAAACTTGAACTAGTAAATTTAATTAGTTCAAGTATTAGGCACATATTTCATTGTTGAACAGTATTTAGTTTTCATACTAAAAGAAACTTCAAAATAACCAAAAGTTGCGTTCATGTTTTAGTTAAAAAATTCGGAAGCAATAAATGATCAGTTTACGCTATAAAGTTTCTATATGCCGGTTCAGTACGATTTATTACAAAGCTTTTAAAAATGTATGCCCTACCTAGTAGTTGAACATCGTTCAGCTTTTAGTTTCGGTACATATTTTTAGGACCATAACTTGAACGGCTTATTGCTCTTAAATTAACAAAGATAATAAAATAACGTATAAATACATTAAAAGAGGGATTAGTCAAGAATTCATACTAAGAAACCCTTGCAAGAAAGTAAGTTATTGAATTTTATACGTAATAAAAAGCTTAAATTTGAAGTACACTTACCTTATCTATATTCCCATACTAGCGACGTTTTTGACGACACACCACAGAACAACGACCGATTCCCGCCGCGGTAGACGCGTAACTGTCAGTGAGTTTTAATGGCGGCGTAGGCATAGTGTTGCTGTTTAAGAAAAAAAAATCCCCGACTATGGAATATTTGTCACCATTTAATTATTTACTTATTTCGTTCGATCGTTCATTTATTGGGGTGTGTTCATCTTTTGGTGCCCATACCCTACATAGTATAAAACAAAGTCGCTTGCGCTGTCTGTCCCTATGTATGCTTAAATCTTTAAAACTACGCAACGGATTTTGATGCGGTTTTTTTTAATAGATAGAGTGATTCTTAAGGAAGGTTTATATGTATAATACATTCCACGCGGGCGAAGCCGCGAGCGGGTCGCTAGTTTGAAATAAAGAGCAAAATGCACCTTTTTAATAAGACGGTAAGGTTTATTTTGCCCTTTCATATATTTGTTATATACGCGGTTTTGCAGTATCACCGACGATATGAGGATGAACTCCCCGCCGATGGCGAGCGGTGCGATGGTAAAAGCTGGCCGTTGGCATCATGTCGAACAATTCTTCAGAACACAACCCGTTATACAAGCAGCAGAACACATAAGGCAAAGTATCTCCTTAGACTTGGAGGCTCGATACCGCTTGTGTAGTTGCGTTTATCGCGAGACAAAATGGTGATAAAACATCCGTCACTTTTTGACAAGTGTAAATGTTCAAGAGTGAATGCTTTATCTACATTTTGTCACAATAAACGCGACCATACTACGCCGTCGTAGCCAAACACAGAAAGACGCGACAAGCAACTTTATTTTACACATTTTCTAGTTTCTGTTTTCGAAGTACGCGCCCTTAATTAGTTATTTTTGCCTAATGAACCAATGAACCATAGACATTCATCAATTTCTTCCTATTTCGCGTAGTTGAACGCGCCATTTTGCGACAGACGATGACGGTGCAAATGTGCGACCCCGTGCAACATACGAAGGGTTAATTAATCAATGCTTTCACTACGGTCGCCTTTATCGCGATGGGTAAAGCATCCGTCACCCTCGCACCTACTTACTGGTCAGAGAGTGACATACCTATATATCTAAATCTGTAAACACGACCGTAATAAGCCGCAGGAGGGCTAGTGCAAGTGGTCAACGACTTCTTTCTCGCTCGGATCTCCCTTTCTATCTAGTCTGTGACGATAGAGACCCCGCGAAAAGCGATAAAATACAACGAGCTAGCCGTACAGTGGACCGGGAGCTCGTCGCAGTTTTAACGACCATATTCGAATCGAACAGTCACCTTGCGCGAGTCTTGTTTATGTTTAAACAAAAAAAAATATCACATACATAAGACTTCAGTCACACAATCAAGTCAACAGTACTCAAATTATCGTCGAACGCACTTAAAATCATCTAAGTTAACTCTTAGATCTCGTTTCGCTCAACGTAATGAGTAAATAAATAATTTTCTTTATTTCTATCTTTAAATAGTATGAATCTGAAGTAGATAGGTTAGGTTAGATTAGGTTATAACACGAAAAAATAACTTTATTCTGTTTGTAACGATATATACATTAAAAATAACACTAACACTATGCGTCATTTCAGTTCACAATGCTCTTAAGTATAATCTGAAATGCAACTAACTTAATATAACTAGTTAATGTATAAACTAATTCAAACAAAACATTTTGTATTCAAGATAATACCAGTTTTCTACGATTTGATTTCGAATGAGCTCGAGCTTTTACTAATTTAGCTAATTTGTTTGATAAATACCGATCACATAACCTATTAAAATGTCTTACGCCTTGTGATTTTATACCAGTCTTTACTGTTTTGAGATCCTTTAAACGCTTTTGACAACCTAAACAGTAAGATTTAAGTTTCCGTTTTTGTGGATCAGTACAAATTGAAGCGGTTTCAATTGTATTTCCCAGCGCAAAGCTCATGATTGGATCTGTTTGGCATGAAATGTTGTTCATTTCATTTTGAATCTTAACACTCTCTATATGTTCTGTTTTGCATGAACTGTTGTTGTTTTAATTTTTTATATCAACACTCTTTAACTGTTCTGTTTGACATAAAAGGATGTTCTCTTCCATTTTAATCTCAACACTCTCTAAGTATCTGTTCTGTTTCGTATGAAATGTTTTTCTTTTCATTTCATTCAACATTCTCTAACTGTTCTTGTCCAGGGTGGGCTGGTATTTCCAATAAAACAGGTCCTGGACATAAAAAATCGTGTAGGGTAACCTGTCCATGGTTGAAACACCAAATTTTCAAGCCACCCTATCTTTTCCGTTTCTTAAACTACGAACTTAATTTCTTGCACCAATACAGACAACTTATCTATTTATCGTTTCGCATTTCAATTTCTTACTTTACTTTTATTACTTAGCTACAAAAAAGGTTTTTAAAAAAAAGAGCTTTGTTTCATTGTGTCCACATATGTGTTCTCAATGAAACACCTGATTTTTTACAATGAAACAGGGTTAATCAACAATGAAACAATGTTATTAGCAGGTAGGTACTTATTGACATTTAGTTGCGTTTAATCAATTAGGTATGTGAGTGATAAAACTGATAAATTAAAGACACTTTTAATTACAGTACGTTTTATTTAGAGCATTTTTTTATTAGCTAATTTAATCACTTTAATCGACTCATTTCTTCAGACTAATCGTTTAACTTTAACGATACAGAGGTACGCAACGATATGCATTCTTTAGCAGCTTTTCTAAGACTCAATCCCCTTCTTTGAAGCAAAATGGCTCGAAGCACGTTCGAAGCAGAGTGATCTCCCTTCTTTCTTGTAATTGCTTTAGTACGCGCCATTGTAATAAGAAAAACATTATGTTTTGAATATATACAGCGTAAATATCCAACCAACTTAATACGTACCTACCTACCTAGTAAAGAAACCTTTAGGAAAATTACTTATACTTTGGAAAAAACCGATCAAGTACGACCCTAAAAATAATGTCACCAACTGTTATTTTATACACAGTCTACAATGAAACAAGATAGTACGCCATGAAACTGTTCTATTGTGTACTTCATATTTTTGTTTCATTGTGGACCAACAGGGTTACTTTTTAATAATCTATAAAAAAATGCATCAAAAAGTAACCGATTTTCATTAACTCACAGGTTTAAAGAAACTTTGAAATGTACAGAATTCAATGCGATATAGAACAATAAGAAATTAATTACCATAATTCGTCCAAAAATCACTGAATATTATCAAAAATTCTTACTTTTTTGTTGTAAAATCGGAAAATGGTTCGCAGCGACGTCTTCTTCCACGCGGCGCGTCCTTAACCTGGGCGAGTGCGGGGGGTACCTGAGCATGTCCTTACTTGCTATTTTGCACTCTCTGGCAACAACGCATTTTAGAGATATCGCAAAGTTTCATTGTGTACGATTGTTTCAGTGATGGACAGGTGACCCTATATTATAAGGTTTAAAAAACGTGTCGACGCGTTGCGAGTGTAAAGAGCTCTGACTGGTGGTTTTCGGTGACCGCCGCCGCCGCCGGCGCGTCCTGCGCCGCTCCCCGCACCTCGCCCCGCCGTCGCCATAGGTCATCACGCCGTGTCGGCGTGAACAGGGTCCCCGCCTTGGAAGCCCTGGGTTTCAAGAGCGCCGTCCTGGTGGTTGACGACAGGCAGCAGGCAGACTCGATTAACAGCCCGCTTGACGATGCCTCTAGCTGTTGCGAAGTCGGCCACTCGTGTGATGCCGTCGGGCCCTGGATACATGTGATGAACGCGCCCCATGCGCCACCGCATCGGTGGCAGGTTGTCATCCTTGATAACGACTAAATCGCCTCTCTGAAGCTCGCTCTTCTTCGCTTGCCACTTTGACCGTTGTTGAAGTTCGCATAAATATTCCTTATGGAATCGTCCCCAAGTGCTTTTTGATCTGTTCCACTTTTTGATATCTGTTTGGAGAATTGGTCAGAATTAGGTGTCTCTGGTAAAGCGGTCAGTGGCCGCCCTATCAGGAAGTGCCCTGGAGTCAGAGGAGACATATCAGTTGGGTCTGACGCAAGGGGGGTTAACGGACGGGAATTAAGGATCGCTTCGATCTGTGCAAACAGTGTCGTAAAATCCTCGAACGTCAGGTTTGTATTTCCTACAACACGTTTTAATAACGACTTTGCCGATTTCACTCCTGCCTCCCAGAGGCCACCAAAATGGGGCGAGTAGGCAGGGATGAAACTAAATTTAATGCCCTCATCGTGGGCAGCCTCGTTAATTGATCCTTGGCTCGCTCGCAACATCCGGCGCAGCTCGTTATTCGCTGCGACAAAATTCGTACCATTGTCACAATAAATCTCATGAGGCTTACCACGACGCGAGATGAATCTACGCAAACACATTAAAAAGGCATCAGTACTTAAACTACTAACAACTTCCAACGTGACTGCCTTTGTACTGAGGCATATAAAAAGACTGAGCCAACATTTGGTCAACTTGCACCCTCCGCCCTTGCGGTCAGCAATAGAGAATGGACCAGCAAAATCGACGCCGGTCACTAAGAAAGGGTGATTAAACGTGACTGAATTTTCTAAATGTACTACGAGCAAGACTTCTCCCGCCAATAGGCCAGTATTGATCTCTAATTATACTTAACTAGCGACCCGCCCGCGGCTTCGCCCGCGTGGAATGTATTATACATATAAACCTTCCTTAAGAATCACTATCTATTAAAAAAAACCGCATCAAAATCCGTTGCGTAGTTTTAAAGATTTAAGCATACATAGGGACAGACAGCGCAAGCGACTTTGTTTTATACTATGTAGTGATAATAATTGTGGGCCACAATGTAAATTACGAACATGTTCCCTTTCGAATAAAAGTTTTGTGAAATTGTGCTTTACACATAAAAATGTACGGTGTTTTTTAGAATGATCACACAACGAGTTTTGTATTCTCCCGCCAACGCGAATCAAATCCTCAGCATCTAAATATGGGTCCAAAGACAAAAGTTTGGACTTTCGATTCAAAGGGTTTTTATTTTTTAGACAATGTACTTCTTTTGGAAATCGTGCTGATCAGTCGCGCTGACAGGTTTTGATAAGGGTTTGAGTTGGCCGATCTATTTCGTCACTAGATAAATTACCCTTTAGCCTTTTAGCATACTTGCGTTTACAGTTATATGAAAATCTCAATATGTATGCTACAACTCGGACCATATTTTGTAACTTTGAAAATCTATTAAAATCGAACGTTGATTCCTTAGGCATGAAACAGGCATGTACCTTGAGTTCCGGCAACTGAATGTTTTGATTATTTGGAGTGCTTGGCCAGTCTGTTTCGTTATGTTTTAAGAATGTCGGACCGTCAAACCACATGCGTGAATCCTGCAATTGGGTAGGGCTGGCGCCTCGTGAAGCCAAGTCCGCTGGGTTCATTTCCGTTGGGACATGACGCCACGAAGATTTATCACTCACTTCATGTATTTCATTAATTCGGTTATAGACAAATTGTTTTAGATTACTAGGGTTGGTGTTTTTTATCCATGCAAGTACTATTGTGGAATCACTCCAAAAATATTTTTTCTCAAATTTACATCTCAGTGACTGACAAACCTTCGCACTCGGCTGCGCTCCAAGTAAAGCCGCCGCCAGCTCGAGCCGTGGAATAGTGCTCAGCTTCAAAGGTGCAACCCTAGCCTTAGCGCATAACAACGTCACCGAAACATTCTTATTATTACCGGTGCAACGTATACAGATGCATGTAGCGAATGCATTTTGGGATGCATCCACAAAACAATGCAACTGTACTGACGCCGTGTATAAAACAAGGCGTGGGATTTTTATTTTATCTATTTCTTTTATATTTGCAAGGAATTTACTCCACTCCTTGCACACGTCGGCAGGCACCGGGTCATCCCAGTCCAGTCTACACTGCCATAGTCCTTGCAATAACATTTTAGGTACAATCGTGCAAGCGCTTAGTCAGCCTAATGGGTCGAAAATCTTGCATGTTGTAGCGAGGATATTACGCATTGTAAAAACTGGATCGACCTGAAAATCCACTTGGAAAAAAAATCATCCCGCGAAGGACACCAGTTCAACCCCAAAACTGATGATTGATTTTGTAGATTTGAGTATTGATCATTTGACTCTGACAAGTCCTTCTTGCTGTTGGTAGTCGAAATGGGGTCCTCCGCGAATATGCACGGTACATTCGTTCTAAACTTTCTAAGAGGGAGGCACGCCTCCGCTAACTTATCGACCACCGCGTTACGTAAGTATGTAAGTTCGGCTTTATTATCGCAACCGGTTATGAGGTCATCACAATAAAAGTCATTTTCTATAAGATTTGCAACTCGTTTATCCTCACACTCTCGCGACAATTGAACTAGACATCTAGTGGTCAGATAAGGAGCAGAGGCGGTCCCGTAAGTAACCGTATTAAGTTGCAATGCTCGTAAAGGCTGAGTTTCATTATCTCTCCATAAAATTAACTGCAATTTACGTTGAGATTCATCCAGCGACACCTGGCGAAACATTTTTTCAATATCTCCGGTTAATACATATTTATGCTAGCGGAACCTCAACAATATAGATAACAAATCATTTTGGACTACTGGCCCCACGTATTGAATATCATTTAACGATTTTCCGGACGCTGTAGTGATCGACGCGTTAAAGACGACCCTAAGCTTTGTTGTTTCGCTCTTCTCTCGCAGCACGGCGTGGTGTGGTAAATAATTACCATTAACCGGATTACCTATATCTGTTAAATGGTCTAGTCCCGCGTACTCGTTAATAAAGTCCGTATACATTTTCTTTAACAATGGCTGTTTTTAAAAGCGCCTTCACAAATTTAAAAAACATCGCTTGGCTAACGCGAATGAATTTCCAAGAACGTTCGGGGATTCTCGTAATGGCATTTTAACTTGAAATCTCCCGGAAGGTAAACGAACAGTATTTTCATTAAATGAATCTTCACAAATTTGTTCATCCTTCGAGAATGCTTTATTTGGAATGGTAAATGTTTCCAAGTCCCAAAATTTGGAAAGTGCGTCTTTAATCTCTTGGCTAAAATGACAATAGTTTGCCCTTGGGGCTTACAGACGTGGATAGGCTCATGGGCCCTGACACCAGCCAACCCAACTTAGAATAAATTAACGTAGGTTTATTTTCACCTAACGGTATTTGACAACCACCTTTAATGATACTCCACATCACATCTGACCCGATGAGAATATCAACTTTACCGCTTTTATAAAATTCAGGGTCGGCAAGTGGGATATCATTGGGTAATTCTAATCCGTTTGGATTAACTTCAACACTAGGTAGGTTATCAGCTATGTTGGATATAATCATACAATTCACCTTTGTGATGTACGCATTAATTCTAGATTTAATCTTTACAGTGCAACAATCGGTGGCTGTTGACTTTGCATCATTAAGTCCGCTGATGCTCCTTAACGCTATGCTATTAGTCTTAATATTAAGTTTACTTTTCAGATTTTCAGTTACAAACGAATTTTGACTTCCGCAATCCAACAGAACTCGTGCAGGGTAAGTACTTTTGTCCCGTTCATTAACAACATCAACTAAGGCAGTGCCCAGGAGCACCTCACTATCACTCGCATAAGCCGTAAGAGTAGTAAGGGAGGAGGTACTAGGCTCGTTATTAGTAATTGATTTTCCGTGGCTAGTACCTCCCTGCGCAGCTTTTATCAAATTATGTTCGTGATTTATTTGTTTATGATTAAAGTTATTTCTACATAATAAACTATTATGCTTAGTGTTACAGGTCCTGCAGGAGCTGAGTCGGCAGTTCACGGTTAAATGACCTGGTCGCAGGCAGTTGAGGCAAAGGTTCCGTTTAGAAACTTCAGCCTCCCTAGCCTCGAGGGTCATCTCTAAAAACTGTTTACATTCATACAACCGATGATTTTGATTGCACATAAAACAAGACCTATTTTTCATAGATGTGAAAAAGGTTCTTATGTGTTTTTCCGCACCTCGCCCCGCCGTCGCCATAGGTCATCACGCCGTGTCGGCGTGAACAGTTCTGTTTGACATAAAAGGTTGTTCTCTTCCATTTTAATCTCAACACTCTCTATCTGTTCTGTTTCATATGACATGTTGTTCTTTTCATTTCTTATATCAACATTCTCTATCTGTTCTGTTTCGTATGAAATGTTGTTCTTTTCATTTCTTATATCAACATTCTCTAACTGTTCTGTTTGACAGAAAAGGTTGTCCTCTTCCATTTTAATCTCAGCACTCTCTATCTGTTCTGTTTCGTATGTAATGTTGTTCTTTTCATTTCTTATATCAACATTCTCTAAATGTTCTGTTTGACATAAAAGGTTGTTCTCTTCCATTTTAATCTCAACACTCTCTATCTGTTCTGTTTCGTATGAAATGTTGTTCTTTTCATTTCTTATATCAACATTCTCTAACTGTTCTGTTTGACATAAAAGGTTGTTCTCTTCCATTTTAATCTCAACACTCTCAACACTCTCTATCTGATCTGTTTCGTATGAAATGTTATTCATTGTTGCATTTTCCATCTTGATCATAACGCTTGCTATTTCATCCGTTTGGGTTGATACGTTAAACACCTTAACATGGGTTTGTGTCTCTTTATGATCTATGGTTTGGCAAGGCAAATGCAACCTAGGCAGAGCACACCTCTTCAACACTTTGCGACGTGATTTCATAATATCATCTTGTTGGAAATGTACCTCACATACTCGACTGGATTTATTTCTTTCAATCAAGTCTTCACGGGATATTATCTGCAGCCATTGTTTGCGCCTGAAAACAAACAAAAATATGAGTTAGAGACTCGATAGGCTAGTGGATTAAGCACCGGATACAAAAGGCAGGGCTTCATGCTCTTTCTTTCTTCTACATAAGTCATAAGGACAACAGGTTAATCGATATCCTCGAGTCTGGACTTCTGGAGCCCTAACTCCTACAAACTGCGTATTTTGATTTAAATATTATTTCGCAATTGTGCAAAATGCAATTTAGTTTAATTAATGTAATTTCATTGTGCAAAATGTTGTTACAGAATTATAAACAAGTTTTTATTCTGTATCTCTGCCTACCCCATTCTGGTGATTCTGGGTACGAAGGCGTGAGTTTATGTATATTATTTCGCTATTTTTGTAAACCTGTCTCCTATCTGGTTACAAATAGCAGTGGCAGTGGCAAATGTTATGGCTATAGAAAATGTAAAGAATTGATGTAAGCTGTCAAGCGTATGTCATTTCTATTCATTTTGACTGTTTTCGTTAGCGTTAAGCATGCATGCATGCACCAGCCAAAGCCGATTCACGGTTTTACAGTCAATCGCAACGCTTGGAGGCGGGTTGGCAGTCGTAGTCGTGTTCTAGGAGGACACTGCTGTCCATCCTCCGGTATTTCCGGTATGGGTTTCCGGCTCTATGAATTTCATCAATATCTATTTTAAATTTACAGTTTTCATAGATGTTGCCAGTTAGACAGGATCAAACGAAATTAACGCTCTTCAATAAATAAAGTAATAAAATATGGAGCGGCTCCTGGCCTATTTCCACTTATTGAACTAATTGGATCAAATCAAATTTTAACCTGAGTATAAGAAATACGAGTAGATAAATGAGCGTAATAATAAATATTTCGCATTGTAATCGTAACCCGATTATTTTTTTGTATAAAACTATTAAGCAAGAAAAAAAAGGGATATCGCTAGTCGGGCCTCAATTACCTGCGGTTTCGTTGATAATAAACTTTTTTTTACAAATCTTACTGATATTAACAAACATAGAAACCTATAGCAGTAAAAATTGTTTAAAGTCAGAAATCACAATAGGCTGGTATTTTCTTATCTTGTTTGATTTATTTACAGCATACTAACTACATTCTGAACCGGCGTTTTCAGTATTTGTCATATAACTACTGTATTTAGTTTTGATTTAGTACATAATACCTAGTCGGGTGATAAGCTCTGTTACTGATATTTATTACAATTTGAAAAATATAATTAAAGTAGTATTGCCAAAACCTGTATATTACTCAAAACTTTGATTTATATAGAACTAGCGACCCGCCCGCGGCTTCGCCCGCGTGGAATGTATTATACATATAAACCTTCCTTAAGAATCACTCTATCTATTAAAAAAAACCGCATCAAAATCCGTTGCGTAGTTTTAAAGATTTAAGCATACATAGGGACAGACAGCGCAAGCGACTTTGTTTTATACTATGTAGTGATAAAACTGAAAGTAATGCATTCTAAACTATTGCAATAATTTGATGTACGAGCTTGAAGTATTTCCATTTCGGACGAGAAATGCATAGTTAGTTCAAATCACACACGACGATGAACGGCCACAATTTTTGTAAGAGTTATTGTAGAGTTGTTGGTAATTCTGTAGCTCTGCCTACCCTACTTTAGGAATGAAGGCGTGAGTTTATGTATGTATGTGTATGTTATTGTAGAGAGTTCAAATTTGCATGACACTATTGAATAGACTTGTAGCTTTGTATTCTGATACAAATGTAATGCAAGCAACTAAATATCCGCTTGTACGCCAGTCAATCTTGATGTCTCATTAAATCGACTTTACGATTTCACTTGATTTTGCAGAATTACGAAAACACACCAAATCTCTTACCTACTTCATAAGTTTGAATTAAGTCATGTTGAGAAACATAAGTACATAGAGATATGAAGCTTTATAATATTTTACAAAAAAAGTATTTGATAAACAGAGACTAACTTTTAAGTGTTTTTAAAAAGTGAAATTTACTGAAAAATCATGCGTAATTTCATCGATGCCGGCTGTGAATGTTAAAAGATCGTGTCGGAAATTGCGGCGACTAAGAAAAATGATTATTTGTTCTTCAAAATGTAGGTACATTTTTATACATATTGAAATAAAAAAAAACATAAGTTACTTTTATTTGACATAACCTTAGTATCAGAACTTATTAACCAACTAGGTATACAAAAATTGCGGTAACAACAAAGATATGGTCCAAACTTCGCGCTTATGCAATGAAACGAAATTCAGACTTGAATAACGTCGCCTTTCTTTTAAAAACACCCGGCTTGATACCTTTAAAAGTCAACTTTATGTATCACAAACTTTAGGCACTCACTTTTGTGGATCCTTAGGCACGCTGAAAAATGATAATTCCGGGTTTGTATTAGTGTTTTTAAGGCACCCGAATACGCAGCAATACACTCGGTTTGGGGGGAGATTACGTTTACGGCGGTGCGGCGATGGTTCCGACATTTTTGCGTGAATTTCGATATCGATATCAAACTGAAACAGTCAATACCTACGCACGCCGCACGCCCTACTACGTAGCAGATTATTAATGAGCAAACGCGGCAAGCAACGCCGCAGCAAGCAACGACGCAGCCCTGACTGGCTCAGCGTTGAGCATTCTCCGTTCTCCGGCCTCCGCCATTTTGTTTACGGCGCGTCGCGTTGAGTATGTAGGTAAGTACCACAGATAATGTAATGTAAAGGAACGTCCTCACTGAGAGCATTCACGTGAATATTCGAGTGGTGTGTAACGTTCGCGCCGAAAGCTCATTAGAGGACGCTCTTTAATGTATGTATGAACTAATAATACTATACAGCCTGTGATAGACAGACGGACAGACGAACAGCGGAGTCTTAGTAATGGGGTCCTGCTTTTAGGGTTCCGTAGTCAAACTAGAAACCTTTATGGTTTCGCCGTGTCCGTCCGACCGTCCATCCGTCCGTCCGTCCGTCCGTCCACAGCCTAGCTCAGAGACTCCTAGTACTAGAAAGCTGTGTTTAGCATGAATATACAATTACACAGTAGTCACGCCAACAAAGTGGTAAAATATTTGGTTGGATAGGTCTTTCAAAAATATTGCGGGCTTGTAAATACAATTTTTTGATCGATAGGGAAATATTAAGCTTTAAGGCGACGGGGCGGGCAAATTGACCTTGCTCATTCGGCCAGACGAGTAAAGTTTTAATTCGCGCGCCATCTATACTCGAAAATCTAATTAGATTCCAAAATCTGACAGTTCCCATCTTGATTATTTCTTTATTAAAATATTATTTCATAAACATATCAATGAGAACTCGTGTAACCAGTAATATTAGGGTCAGTTTAATTGATAAAAATGCCTACACTTAAACCAAAATGCAGTAATCACAGCGAATGTGCGTCGGTTGAGGTTAGGATTTTGGAATTTAATTACAGTTTCGAGTATAACAAGTAAGCTCTGCGATCGACCGCATAATGCTGTTTGTCAAACAGTCAGGCATGCATTTACCGTTAGATGGCGCTTGATTAGATCGACCAATATGATACACTTGTGTTTTTCTAAATACTATCTCAAATTCAGTAACGAATGTCAAAAATAGGTTTTAAACAAATAAGTAAATACATAAATAGTTAATTATTTAACACGTAAAGGTTTTTTCATGAATAGCTGGTACGAATAGATCATGAAATCCTAGTAGGATTGTGTGTGCTATCAGTTACAGTTTATATTTTGAACCAAAAATTTAATTATATACATACTTTCATGCCCCATTTAATCGTTTCGTGCCAGCTCTTGTGAAACGACCACCACGTGATTAGGATTACTATCACCGGCGGCTAGCATAACTTGTGCGCGTCATGTTTGTCGCTTTCTAACTAGACAGACACACTAATGACCGAACCCTATATTCAAACCATGGATAGATAGGCTTGCTTCGGATTAAAATTTGACAAATTTTGTAAGGTCAATTTTGTTACTTACTGTTTGTAACCAGTGGATATATTATCATCATACACTTCATCAAAATCTTTATCAAGATGACCAGACGTGGACCTGCAACAATAAAGAGAGCTAGTTTGTAATAAATAGATCATAGATCAAACAAAACCTATAGAAGTTTACAAATCTAGCTTTGAATAACGCTGAGTAACAACTATTCACACACTCTAAACTAAGAAAAAACATTAATTTCAATTATGTCTAAAGTATTAATAAATGTCAGGTAAATTAATATTCAAAAATAAAATATTTTGTAAACAACCTGCACTTATAACTAAAATAACTGCACTTTTATTATTTAATGTTTACTTACGGTTCCGGTTCAATTGATGCAGTTTTGTTAGTTGCTTGATTGGCTGTGCAAACTGGATTATCATTTTCAATATGAATGATAGAGCGCCTAAAACAAAAATGAAAGCTTATTTTATATTTATTTGGGCACAAAATATGGTGCAATAAACTTACAAATAATACACTTTAAATAAACATTAACCAACAGAGTTGCCACCAGTTACAATATCATTCAAATAAGACAGAAACAGAGATAGAATATTTATAGCAACTGCCAATCCAAGTGTTTAATCCCTAGACAAAATGAACCTAAACATCTCATGGGTGATAAATCAATTACACTATTTCCAGTTGTTACACTGTTGGTCATGGATAACCCGCTACCAGGGGCTTTTTTGTAGGTAGGTAAGGTCTGTTCATTCTTACTTGTCTTACCACTACAGTAAGTAAACCACTTTCTAACCTCAAAATGAACCTTTTTTGGCTGAAACAGCTATTTTAAACAAAATAAAGCAATTACAGACAATACATTGGCCAAGTGATGTCCAAAATGTTTACTCAGTTTAATTTATTTACGCTATCTACCCGCCAGAGGCTTTGCCCCGCTGCTCCGACCTTCCCGATGGATTTTTCATTTTTTTTCTTACATGTAAACCTTATCCTGACAATAACAAACACAACAAAAATATCGAGGTTAGAAAGTTGTTGACTTTATAAGACAAGTGAGAATGAACAGCCTACCTACGTAATGTAATTTACTTTTGAAATGCATATTATGGGAACTTTGTAAATAGGTACTTACTGTACAGCGGAATTTCGCTGCTTAGCTTGTTGCCCGCAACGACCGAGACGTTTCCGAAGCAACTTGATTGAGGCAGAAGGTTTTCTGCCCCGCTTATTCCCCATTTTAGGGGTGTTATGTAACCGTATCTCACCGCATAAAACACGAAGTTCAATGTCAATAACAATAACAGATATAATAACTAAACAAATAATTAACACAAAAGAAACAAAACAACAACGCCAAGGCCAAATTATAAAACAACTGCAGTTTTATAGTTACTTGTTCGCACGGAATAGTAGAAACGCAACTGAACTGATTCAATTCTACTGAAATGACAGTGACTGACTGACTGAACTGACTGACCGTTTGAGCACAGGGAGGGAGTCAAAACAAAGTTCGAAACATTCGAACTGTCAACCAAACCAACCCAACGGTCTGGCAACGCCGCGGCCGGCCGCCACATGCCAACCCAAACCGAGCACGCAACGTCGCTTTCATCGCTTTGTAGTTTGGAGTACCTACCTATAGTTGATTTAGTTAATTGTTTCACTAGGAGCACATAGGTTTTGAGTCTATAATCTGTAAATTCTTATTAAAGCTAATATATTCAAGTTGACGCAACACATTAAATCCGTAAAAAGAAGTGTGGAAAGTTTGGCTGCAAACTAAATCGCCCAGCCGGAATAAAACGAATACCTATGAAGTTTTTAAAAACGGTTCATTTAAAGTGGTATAATAGAGCTTACTATTAGTTAGATAGGTAACTATATTAATGACTCAGAGCAAGACTTGAGGATATACGAACTGCTAGATCAAGACTATCAACTCAAAATCATTGTTAGTTTTGTTTCAAGCTCATAGGCGTTGTATTAAAGTTGATTTTACAATACATTTGTATTTTGAGTTACTACACTTTTGATCTGGCAGTGCGTATGTCTTCAGATTATCATCATTTAAAACTACCACTTCCTATATTTTTCCCAATAAATTTAGCCAAAAACACCTCGATTTCGTAATTTTGCCCTACCCTTCGCCTTAAAGCGCAAATTTTTGTGACAGTCAAGTGTGTGTGTGTGTGTCCCCTAAAGCCAAACTACAAATACTAAAAATCAGAAAATTATATTCAACGAAATCGCATAAAACGAAATAATTAGGTATAATTATAACCATGTATACCTAGTTGGTTACTAAGTTCTGTTACTAAGGTTGATGCAAATAAAACTAACTTATGTTTATTTTTTAATTTGAATATGTATAAAAATTAAAAGCTTAATTAATATACATTTTGAAAATCAATTAATCATTTTTCTTAGTTTCCGCAATTCCCGATACGATCTTTTAACATTCACAGCCGGCATCGATGAAATTACGCATGACTTTTCTGTAAATTTCATTTTTTGAAATCGCTTAAAAGTTAGTCTTTGTTTACCAAAGAACTTTTTTTTGTATAATATTACTTATAAAAAATCCTATCTCTGTATATGTTTAGAGACCAAAATTATATTTCTCAACATGACTTAATTCCAACTTATGAAGCAAGAGATTTGGTGTGTTTTCGTATTTCTGCAAAATCATGTGAAATCTTAAAGTCGATTTAATGAGTCATCAAGATTGACCGGTGTCCAAGCGGATCTTTAGTAAAGTTGCTTTGAATACATTCGTATCAGAATTTAAAGCTAGAGTCTGTCTAATGAAAGCTGAACCTGGGAAAAAGCGGCAAATTCAAAAAATCTTGATATGGTATTACCGATCAATGAAGGAATAAACGATATTGATACTTTTATTATTTTATTTATTTTGGTGGGCACAAAGGAAGAGGAAACGCGTACTATATTTTCATATATATTATTACGAGCGCTATATTTTGATGAAAAGCACTTTAGGTAAAATACGATGACAGTGACTGGAGCACATTTGGTTTTTCGAAATATATTTGACATGAAAATATAGTGATCTGCACGTGTAGCACAAGTTGTATTTTCTCGCTTGTCGCTCTGTGCGTCTCTATCGTAACAGACTAGATAGTAAGGGAGATCCGAGCGACAAACAAGTCACGAGCAACTTGTGCTAGTCGTGCTGTTGATAGATTTCATTGATACGAGAGGTTTTCGTCTGTGTCGCACACAGCATAATAAAACAATGATGATGAGGAATATTATATTCAACCTTTTTAATAAAGTAATTAGAGGTAACATTATTCTCATCACCCTTACACCTCTATCTAACGACAATTATATCTTGGAGAAGAAGCGCCGCAAGAAACTCCAGCAGATCATTTTTTCCAATCATAAAATACAATTATTCTTAAAAGTAACATTACAAGGTAGTAAAGTAATTAATAATTATTTCTAACAACACAAACTTAGTCGTTACAAATGTACGCTCAATAACATTGAGTAAATTAAAAATAGTGACTAGGAGAACAACATGACGAGGTCTCTACGTCAGGAACGATAACTAAAATAACTAACTGGAAAACAGGTTCTTGCAAGCGTGAACAGACAGGACCCCACTGACAACACCCGTTCACGAGTATGACGCTGATCTCAGCCATCGCCTCCTCAACCATGTGTTTGAAAAGAATAATTAATGAGGGCTAATAAAACAACGGAATCTTTAGCACTCCTGGTATGAAGCGACCTCATCCAGCCACGGTTTCTAACTTGGAAAAGGATGGAATTACTAATCAATTGGAAAGCTTCATAATAAGTGTATGTGATGGTGAACCTTCCAGTAGTTCCAGTTCAGATGATACCCTAAGACTCTAGGAACTGTAATTAAAATCAGATTCTAAATACTCTATTTCTAATGATTCATCTGAACTAGTGCTGTCATCATCACGGACACTTATAATGAATGATTCTAGTTCTTTAGTTATTCCATCCCTGGTTTTGTACTGAGCTTCAATATTAAGCACATGATTAGTCATTTTCTTCCAATGCTCCGGTGTTATGCTGTCAAAAGACTCTTTAATAATTTTTTCAATTTCAGCTGCTGATACGCCAACATTTCTACTCGCGACTTTTCTCTTCGCCGAACTCCAGATTAGCTCAATGGGGTTAAGGTCGCAATGGTAGGGCGGAAGTCTTAAAACCTCATGACCGTGCTCCCTTAGAATTTCATCGGCTTCATAGATTGGGTCTGCTTTGTGTTTATGTGCCAAGACAAGAAGTTCTGGTACAGTATAATATTCTTCAAA
The DNA here is from genome assembly GCA_927399475.2 of Acleris emargana. Taxonomy (NCBI): domain Eukaryota; kingdom Metazoa; phylum Arthropoda; class Insecta; order Lepidoptera; family Tortricidae; genus Acleris; species Acleris emargana. Next base: position 6,770,467 of record OV656860.1, read on the forward strand.
ATCAATTTGTTTAGAACGCAGCCACTCTTTTATTTCGGCTTTGCGGGTGTTGGTATTTGGTACCTTATTAATTTGCACCGTGTGATAGCTAGCATTGTCCATGACAATGACACTTGGTTCACTCAAGTTGGGAATAAGCTTCTCACGTAACCACTTATTGAAATTTGTGGCGTTCATGTCATGGTGATAGTCTGCTTTGATTGATTTTGTGCTAAACGTTAATAAAGCATTAGGCACAAAACCATCTTCTGATCCAGCGTGAACAATAATAAATCGTTTTCCAGCTGAGATATTGCCAACTACACCTTGGGTGGAAGGCCCCTGCCACGACTTTTTTGTTTTGTAGTTCTGGTGAACGTAAGTCTCATCCAGGTATATTATTTTTTTACCTTCAGCACGTTTTGATGCAATAGTCCTTAGGTAGCGGTGTCGCCAAGCTGCTATGTCAAAACGCTCAATAAGTATCGAACGTTGTTCAGTATTTTGTTTAAATTCGTAACCATTTGCCATTAGTATTCGGCGTAAAGTCTCAAGGCATCCGGTAAAACCGATGCTTTCTCTCAACTCTGCCAATAAGCATCTGAGTGTAGGCACTTGTTTTTTTACAATATAAAATTCATTTATTTTATTTCGGATAGCTTGGATGTCAAAGCTATCCAAATTAGACACCGTGGCCTTGTGAGGTCGCTTTTTTCCGGGAGTACTAAAGACACCGTTGTTTAATTTTCCCTCATTACTTATTCTTTTTAAAGATGAAACACTGATATCTGTAAGAAGAAAGAAAGTGTTAAATAAACAGAACACCATTTAGAAATACATTGTGTGGTTGCGCAGTACAGCCCCATTGTACAGTCCGACAGCCCTAAAAACATTTGGGTTTAGGTGAAATGAAATTGCATCGGTGAGGTTCTAATCGCAACGGTTTAAGAACAAGGAAGACTCATATAACCCGAACATCTTTTATATCTGGCCGATCAAAAATGACATTAAATAAATAGATAAGGTACTAAAGTGTACACATATTTATGAAATCGACTGTACAGTGTACATTTGGTTCATAAACAACAAAATGCTGTTTGCTCCGCACACAGAAAATACATATCAAATAATATGTTTATGATATCTTTTAACTAAACACCTCCTTATTGTTTTATTGAAACTATGAGTGTCAGTTACATTAATCATCTGTCTATTAAATTAATTTAATAAAATTGTGAATGCTAAGAGATTCAACATGATATAGGGACAGACAATAGGTACCTACACCTATTATATAGGGAAATAATGATAATTTTAGTAATTACCGGTCATTGAAGATACTTCTTCCAAATATTTCGTCTGAGTCTGGCAGGCTAACTCAGTTTCCTCAACCTCTTTCAGCTGCTTTACGTTTTCCAGCACACTTTTGTCAACGTGCACGTCCAGGTTTTCTGAAACGAATTTAATTTCGTTTAATTTCTTAATCTCATCGTATAATAGACAGAAAAAGGTAAATTAAACTTAGGATTGCACATAGAGAAATAAGAAGTATCAAAATGAACATGCCGTACTAAAGTCGTACTAACCTATAAATTTGGTCACCGTAACTAAACAATTAATTTTTTGCATCAATAATGCTTTTCTTTGTACTTCTGTATAATAGTATACAGAATCTCCCGGACACCGCCTCTTATCGTCGACGGCATGATTACTCCGTATTTTTATCAATTTAGATCTCGAATTGACAAGTTTCTAACAACAACAAAGTCCAAACGACATATTAAATAGTGTTGCCAGACTCGTCAGCCAAGAAAAATCCAGGTTCAGCTTTCATTAGACAGACTCTAGAAGTCTGTTCAATATGTCACGCTCTCTACAGGAACTCTTACAAAAGTTGGGGCCGTTATCAGTATCATCGTCGTGCGTGATTTTAACTATGATTTTATCGTCCGAAATGGGAATACTTCAAGCTCGTACATCAAATAATTGCAATACCTACTTTAGAATACATAATTTTTATTATTATTCTATATAAATCAAAGTTTTGATTAATATACAGGTTTATGCAAAACTGCTTTAAATGATTATTTTTATTGTAATTAATCTCAGTAACAGAACTTATACTCGAAAATCTAATTAGATTCCAAAATCTGACAGTTCCCATCTTGATTATTTCTTTATTAAAATATTATATCATAAACATATCAATGAGAACTCGTGTAACCAGTAATATTAGGGTCAGTTTAATTGATAAAAATACCTACACTTAAACCAAAATGCAGTAATCACAGCGAATGTGCGTCGGTTGAGGTTAGGATTTTGGAATCTAATTACAGTTTCGAGTATAGTAACCGACTAGGTAGATATAGTAAACAACATTGTTTGTTGAGCACCTATAGAACCCTGTCATAACAAAGAGCTGATTGCGAGACGTTGCAAGGGGACATCGACTTGGTGTTTCGGTGGAGTATGGAGAATAAACTTCTTTTTAACCCAGCTAAGTGTAGTGTGTGTACATTTGGCCGCTCTCGTACCGCTATATATGCTCAATATATGTTAGGGTCACAGCCGATAAATCGTGTCTTCTCCGTCAAGGATCTGGGCGTGGTGTTCGATGCGCGGCTCACTTTTCACGAGCATATTTCTTCTCTCGCCACGGGCTGCTTCCGAAAACTGGGTTTCGTAATCCGAAATCTTCGCCATTTTCATGACCCAGTGGCCATAAAAATGGTTTATAATGCCTTAGTAAGGAGTAAGCTAGACAATTCGTCGATCGTATGGAACCCCTACGAAGCGACGTATGCCTTAATGCTTGAGAAGGTTCAGAAGGCGTTTTTGAGGTTCCTTTATAAAAAAACATTTGGAGTCTACCCTTATTTGTACCCAACAAAGTATCTTCTTGGCTCTCTTGGGTACAACTCCTTGGAGGTAAGGCGGAATTGTCAACTCATGACCACGGCATGTCGAGCCTTGCGTGGTGAGTCGGACTGCCCCGAACTTGTTGAGCGTCTCGTGAGACTGCTTGTTCCGGATGTCCCGAGGATTGCCCTCAGACCACGACGACGCGATCTGTTGGCCGTGCCGTCGGCGCGCACCGTGTCGTGCAGGAACTCGCCGCTGCCCCGCGCCTGCGCACAGCTCAATGCGCTCCTGGCAACGACACCCGAGTGCGACTTGTTTGCGTGGCGATGGGCGGCAGTGTGTAGTGAATGCTTGAGATTCTGTGAGGCGATGGATGCTAGGTCTTCAACTATTCCAATTTGATCTGTTACCTATTATTGTGTTTTTTTTTTCCTTAATTGTTAATCTAAGTTTAGTGACGCATTGGTTAAACTGTAATGTCATGTAAGCGTTTTTATCAAATAAATAAATCACTACATAGTATAAAACAAAGTCGCTGGCGCTGTCTGTCCCTATGTATGCTTAAATCTTTAAAACTACGCAACGGATTTTGATGCGGTTTTTTTTAATAGATAGAGTGATTCTTAAGGAAGGTTTATATGTATAATACATTCCACGCGGGCGAAGCCGCGGGCGGGTCGCTAGTAAATAATAAATAAATAACGACAGCGCCAAGTCTAAATTAATAAATTACGTGAAAATTAACGAATGTCTTTCTATAAGTGCTCAACACAACATTTAAAGTTGTTGACCGAACCTAGTTAGGTACAACTTTATAATTCTCTTGCACCTTGATTTTCTCGACTGTTCTGGCATCTCAAGTACATACGGTGAAACTGCAAAACCGCGTAACTAACAAATTTATGATAGAGCAAAATAAACCTTACGTGCTTATTAATAAGGTGCATTTTTCTCCTTATTTAAAATGTTACTTACGCGGTTTTGCCGTTTCACCGACGTATAGTGTTGTCCGGCCGGTCTGGCTTTTAGTAAGGACTTTTAAATTTGAACGTTTTTTTCCTTTTTATTATAGCGACTAATGATGACACTTCACATGGTGTCCCGTAATTTGTGTATGGGTTTCGGCATAAGTTTGACGAAGGTTTTAAGTGGATGCAAATAAACAACAGAATCATTTAACTCTTTTTTTTAATCTCTATTTATGTATTTTGAAGCTTTGTTCAACCTTGAACATGTCAGCTCCGGCTGGCCTAAATACAAATACACTGACAAACATCATACATAAAAAAAAACGCTAGATAAAAAATAATGATATTGAAACTCTTATTTACAAAAAAAAACCATAAACAAATTTAGCAACCTCTGACAAAGGCTCTGCCAATATGGATTGGAAGATGCCAACATTTGAACAGTTAATACTAAAGTATAAACAACAGAACTGTTCCCTCTTTGCAAGAGTCCGAACACATTCCTTTAAAAAGTGTTGCACATCCTCTACTGTCTCGCACTAATCAATCTAATCATTTAACTCATGGATCGTAATATCAAAATGTCAAATAAGTTTGACATTCAGAAGAGTTTGGCTTTTCAAAAGAATCCATACAACTTTTGCTCCGGGCGATAACGTTTCTCACCCCCAAATCAAGTCCTAATTATGTTGTAGATATTATAAAAAGTAGGTTTACATGTCTCTGTTTTTTTTCAATTAATATTTTCTTGTAAGGAAAACGTTTTTTTTTTTATACAGAGGTTTTCATATTATCTACAACAAATTCGAAAATCATGGGAATCGGACTAGTTTTAAGGGGAAATGTTATTGCATTTTGTATTGAAATTATCCGCTTAACTGCGGGTTACCTTCTCTGTGGTCGGATCCGATAAAATGTCGGAGGTTCCGGAGGGACGGATTCATATAAGGGTGCGTACACATAGAACGTCCGTTTTTACAGGATCCTTTTTAACGGAACTTGTTATCTTGTTAACTTCTTTTTTACTGGATCCGGAACACTGTATTGTGTGTGAACTCGCTCATAAAACTACATACGCCATCAAATAACGGACCTGTAAAACGGATTGCTTTTTGTACGCGCCCTAAAATGTAACACCCGACAAATGGGAACCCGCTCTTACGGTCCTCATAATATGAATAATAGCCATAGCTCCACTGCGTGTTTGATTACATATAATTTAGACGGATCCTAAAAACCGACTGTGACGCGTAAACGCATATTTGCTATTGACTTCATTTGTCATGGCAGCTGGCAGAGTGCAAAGCAGGTGGAGGGGGTAGCCTAAACGATCACAGCGCTCGCTACGGCTAAAATTGACATTTTTGCCGCTGACTTGAGCTGTCAAATCCATATTGCAGTAAACATTTTACAAGTATTAAATTGAAAAGTTACGGTGAATTACTATGTTACAGTCCCGATTGAGTAATATAGTAAAATAACACAAGATTTCATTAATATTTTTCACAATATTTACTTACTTCTTGTTTGACAGCGGTGACAATATTGTACATAATGGCCGCCTGTCACGTGGCGCTGTCGTCGCGCTCGGTCCCAATTGATCTTATATCTCTTACATTTGACATGTGAAAGAGAGGCAATAAAGAAATTTGACAAATAACAATCAAGTATAATAGATAAATATGTATTGCCAATGTTTTGACAACCATACTGTCTATAGATTGCGATTATGTGTCAAAAATAAAATACGCCTACATGCAACGCCAAGCAAAGTGCCACGATAACACTAATTACTTTCGTCCTCTAGGCTCAAGCCAACTAATAATAATGATTTTAGAATAAAACAAAATAGTCAATTGAACTTAACATTTATTAGTGAAAAAAAAAAAAACAGTCTTGAAATACTGGAATAGGTAAAGTAGTCGTAAAGTTAAACTTAATTAAACTAACTTAACTCAACGCCTTCTTTTCTTCTGCGGCGATTTCTCCTCCTTCTCTTCCTTTTCTTCCTTGTCTCCCTTTTCTTCTCCGTTCTCAATCTGCTTCTCTTCTTCATCTTGGTGTTTCCTCCTTACTGGCCCCGTATGGGTGATAGGAACGGCCCGTTCTTTTTTGTTCTCTGAAGCTCTAGGAGCTACCACCGTAAGAACCCCGTCAGAAGACAATCTTGACTCCACAGCATCAGGGTTACAGTCCTCAGGTAAGGCGTACCTCCTCTTAAACTCCCTCGAGATGTACCCATGCTCGTCTTTCTTTTCCTCGTGCTTCCCTTCAACAACAATGAAGCCGTCGACGGTTTTCACAGATATTTCCTCAGGAGCGAAGTGTTGAACGTCGATATTTAGTTGGAATTTGTCTTTGTCCGTTTCTATGGTAGAACCAGCATCTTGTGCCACCAAAGCAAAGTTTCTCCACGGTCGCGCATAATGGCGGGAACGGGGACGACGATCCAATACTTCCATTAAGAAATCGTCAGGAGACAAATCTAGACCGAATAATTGGTCTCGGAATCGGCGAGGACGTAAATCGTCGAGCAACAAAAGCGCCATTTTAACAAATTATTTCCTTATTCGTTTTGAGTTCAGTCACGATCGCTTACTTACAGTAGAATGATGCTGAGCGTACCGGCAAGCCTGTTTATATGGATTGAAAACGCACTCGAGAAATAACGAGAACATTCTTTGTTGAATAGACATCTAGCGGGGAGTAGACCAACCATTGCGATGTTTCGTGAACCGTCTAGAAAACAATACTGCGAGAGAGCTATCAGCTATTTGCCGCTAGATGGAGTTTTTCAGTGATACCTTAAATTTATTATTTTCACTGGATCATAATGTTATGTATAGCATAATCTTTAATTTTTTATGGAATTATTTAGCAACCGAACACGAAATACTCTTGATTTTCGATTTGTTTTAGTAAATAACTACCATGTTATTAGCGCCGCCTAATCTCCGCTTTGTCTACTCTCCGCTAGATGTCACTAAGCACCGTTTAAACGAAAAGCTTGATTGAGAAATTTCGCGAATATTCCCATGATCAATCCGGAAAGTAGCTTGAGGTAGGGGCGTGCCAGACAAAGGGTGACAAATGTTAATATAGAAACATCTGGAATAACAAGTATTATTATACGAAGACTTAGTGAGAAATAAATGTCAAGAGTAAATTAAAGGTCATCGTTGCTATTTGGTTATAAATAACCGGCCGGCGTCAATGAAAATTATTTTTTGATTTCTACATGTTTTATCTAGTACCTACTTACTCTTCTTTATTTCAACATGTTTTAATACCTACGGTTAGGACCCAACCCAATGCTAATGCGTGAAACCAAGGACGTACTTAATAAGAATAGAAATACAGATTAGTTTAAATAACACGTGGAGAGAGGCATCACTCATCCATCAATCATCATCATCATCATAATTAAGTACTTACCTCTACTGAGTTACCTATTGTTAATGCATTATGAGAAAGGGGTGTGGTGTTCCAACAAATTAGGTTTGGTGCCCAAGTAGGTATAGGTACAACTAACGTTTACTAACCTAAAATTACATAATCATCGGCACCGATAGTTCATCAAACGATAAGGTACCGGTGAATAAGGTACCGCGGTGAAATTCTTTAGTTATCGTAAATTCTTATTAAATGCAATACACGTAATAGGTAAATAATATTAAGTACCTACATTACGCTTCTCTAGCTGTTAATCTCTAGTACGATTATGCGACCCTCGCTCGAGTAGGGACTAACCGACCGACCACCGTTCTGCCCTCCTAAAGCTAATACGCAGTATGTCAGATAAAATTCATGTAGCAATATCAACCTTATTACTAACAGGAGACAACTAAAACTGCTTTATATAGGAGGGCTGCGTTGCTATGCGAACAGTTTCCGCTGATTTGGTATAGATTTTATTATAACTAGGTACCTACCTAACTATAAATAAATATTTAAGTGTGTATGTAAAATTTGTACATCCTGTAAATAAATTAGGTGCTCAGGTAAAATACAGAAATATAAAATTAATATTGCAAGCTGCTGTAAGTGGCCTTTGATAAGTAGGTAGGTTATAACTTATAGCTTAGATTTTCTTGGTTTATAGGGTGACAAATACTGACAAGTTAAATTAGTACGATTATGCTGTACTTTTTGCGAAAAATGTTGCCAAATTCACTCCTGAGGAGGGCGCACGTTTCCAAACTTTTTTGTTCAATTTATAGGATTGAACTCATTGAACAGTCTATGTACAAATTCAACCTACCTAATTAGCAAATTACCTACCTATATAAAATAATGGCAAGGCATAATATAGGTAAGAATGCAATTTAATCATTTACCTTAGAATAATAATACGTAAGTAGGTACCTACGTTCTCATAGTTAATATTCTAAGCTCTTCATCTATATTAATTTAACGATTTTAACGTACACGCGGTTCACGAGACTAGGCATACTCCTACCTATCCCAAAAATGTTTACTTAATAATAATAAAACCTAAACCACTCAAAGGCGTGTTTTTTTAACCCCCGCTGCCACATTTCGCATTTAGAACATCAAAATAATAATCAATAATCATTGGCATTCAAATACTCAGTGACAACTGCACTTGCAGTGTTTGATAAAAAACATTCAAAGTTCCCATGCACGATCAATACGGGACACAAAAGATGCATTACAAGTTACTAACCCGGATACCACTAGCGCTAACGGCGGCGAGAAGAGTATTTACACACCGGATATAGTCGGAACATTCTAGGCGAACTCATGTTAATATCGAAAACTCTCAATTTTCTATAGCATTACGTGCAAATACTTTCTACATAGTATTTTAAAACTATTTATGATGTTTTGGTACCATACTTGTAATTATTTTAATTTAGAAAACCATACTTTCAACGCTTTTTCCAGAAGGATCTCGAACATTCTAGAAAATTCCCTAACAAAGCTAGCGGGCTTCACTAGCGCTACCGCTCGTCGAGTAGATGTACTAATATTGAAGGCAACGGTATCGTCAACCTTTTTTTCTGATGCTGTATTTTACAGATTGAGTTGGTTTGAAATAGTGAATAAAAAACAGTTCCGTACGATACTTTAAGATTTGTATAATACAATTACATGTATTTAGTCATTTGACGAGTGATTTTACTTTAATTTTACTTTAATTTTATTAAAGGAAAAATGTGGAAAATTTACGTATTTACTTTTTGTAATAAAATTATAATGGCCTTGTTTTTTTTTTTTATATCATAGGAAGGCAAACGAGCACAAATGCCACCTGATGGTAAGTGGAAACTGTGATGTAGTCGAAAGTAGTAGTAGTAGGTTTGAAATGCAAATATTTGTTATGTTACACTAACCTAGCTAAATAAAATGCTCCTTCTAATCTTAATTAAAACAATATTTGAAATCAATCGTATTTAGTAGAAAATACTAAAGCTCGAACACCAATTTTATTTGAGTGCTTAGCTGTTGCCCTTTAATAAATATTTTGTAATCTTTATATCTGAGAGTGAGGACATACAAACTAATAATTTAGGTAAGTATTAAAAATAAAACAAGCATAAGTGACCCCTCACTTTTTATTTATTTAATTAAAGATATATCGTTTTTAGTTTTTTTCTTATATTGTGTAGTATTACTTGCCTAATTTCATAGATCTGGGTCAACGGAAAATACCCTTTAAATTTTAATTCCCTTTAAAGTGTCGAAATGTACGTTTTTTGCGGCCAAAACGGCCGTAAGTTTTTTATAAAGGGTCATGACAGACAGACAGACAGACATACAGACAAACAGACAGACAGAAAGACAGATGGACAGACAGACGGAACAACAAAGTGATCCTATAAGGGTTCCGTTTTTTCCTTTTGAGGTACGGAACCCTAAAAATCATTAAAGGTTAGTTAGTTATTGTTAGTAGAAGGTTAGTTATTGGAAATGGGGTCTTAGAAAAGACATACCTAACTCGTTTAATGTTTCACATAACACAATCAGTTTTTTTTACAATTTCTATTTCATTTGTGATAACTGATAAGCATTATTCACCAATTTATCGCACTAACCAAATTTTGGTTGAATTGCGTCATCTTTTTATAAATGTGAACCAAAGGTTTTATATCTCTTACGAATTTTCTAGAAAATTCTACTCGTCCACAGATGGCTCTTGCGAGTGAGTGCTATAAAAGCGAGTTGACGTTTCCCGCGCCGTCATTAGAAAATTACAAGCGAGTCTTAAAGTACGACTCTCCGTGCGATAAAACACGTGTTCTATTATAAGTGAAAAACCGGCGATATAGTACTGCAAGTTTCCTGAGAATATTTTTTATATAGAATCTCTGTGAAAAACACGAAAATGCCTGAAGAAATGCAGACCGGGGCTGAGGTGGAGACCTTCGTCTTCCAGGCGGAGATCGCCCAGCTTATGTCGTTGATCATCAACACGTTCTACTCAAACAAAGAAATCTTCCTTCGTGAATTAATTTCAAACTCCTCCGATGCTCTGGACAAGATCCGTTATGAATCTCTCACAGACCCGTCGAAGTTGGACAGCGGCAAGGAGCTGTACATCAAGATCATCCCGAACAAGAGCGAAGGTACGCTGACGCTTATCGATACCGGTATCGGCATGACCAAGGCCGATTTGGTCAACAACTTGGGTACCATCGCCAAGTCTGGCACCAAGGCGTTCATGGAGGCTCTACAGGCGGGTGCAGACATCAGTATGATCGGTCAGTTCGGTGTGGGTTTCTACTCGTGCTACCTTGTCGCTGACCGCGTCACGGTCCACTCCAAGCACAACGATGACGAACAGTACGTGTGGGAGTCTGCCGCCGGCGGCTCATTCACGGTGCGCCCCGACCACGGTGAGCCCCTCGGCCGCGGCACCAAGATCGTCCTCCACGTCAAGGAAGACCTCGCCGAGTACCTCGAAGAGTCTAAGATTAAGGAGATCGTCAAGAAACACTCTCAATTCATCGGCTACCCCATCAAACTGATGGTCGAGAAGGAACGCGAAAAGGAGCTGTCCGACGACGAGGCTGAGGAGGAGAAGAAAGAGGAAGAGGATGACAAGCCTAAGATCGAAGATGTCGGTGAGGATGAGGAGGAAGACGGTAAGGACAAGAAGAAAAAGAAGAAGACTATTAAGGAGAAGTACACCGAGGATGAAGAACTCAACAAAACCAAGCCCATCTGGACCCGTAATGCTGATGACATCACCCAGGAAGAGTATGGTGACTTCTACAAATCCCTCACCAATGACTGGGAAGATCATCTGGCTGTGAAACACTTCTCTGTTGAAGGTCAGCTTGAATTCCGTGCCCTCATGTTCATCCCCCGCAGGGCTCCCTTCGATCTGTTTGAAAATAAGAAGCGCAAGAACAACATCAAACTGTATGTCCGTCGCGTGTTCATCATGGACAACTGCGAGGACCTCATCCCAGAGTACCTGAACTTTGTCAAGGGTGTGGTTGACTCTGAAGATCTCCCCCTTAACATCTCTCGAGAGATGCTGCAACAAAACAAGATCCTCAAAGTAATCAGGAAGAATTTGGTTAAGAAATGCTTAGAATTATTTGAAGAATTAGCCGAGGACAAGGAAAATTATAAGAAGTATTATGAACAGTTCAGCAAGAACTTGAAGCTTGGCATCCACGAGGACACACAGAACCGATCTAAGTTGGCTGACTTACTGCGCTTCCACACATCCGCCTCTGGTGACGACCCATGCTCTCTGAAGGAATATGTCTCTCGTATGAAGGAAAACCAGAAGCACATCTACTACATCACTGGTGAGAACCGTGACCAGGTAGCCAACTCATCCTTTGTTGAGAGGGTCAAGAAGCGCGGGTATGAGGTCATCTACATGACTGAGCCCATTGATGAGTATGTTGTCCAGCAAATGAGGGAGTATGATGGCAAGTCTCTGGTGTCGGTCACAAAGGAGGGCTTGGAATTGCCTGAGGATGAAGAAGAAAAGAAGAAGCGCGAGGAGGACAAGGTCAAGTTTGAAGGCCTCTGCAAGGTCATGAAGAACATTCTTGACAGCAAAGTTGAGAAGGTTGTTGTTTCCAACAGGCTCGTAGAGTCCCCATGCTGCATTGTCACTGCGCAGTATGGTTGGTCAGCCAACATGGAACGTATCATGAAAGCGCAGGCTCTGCGTGATACGTCAACTATGGGTTACATGGCCGCCAAGAAGCACCTAGAAATCAACCCGGACCATTCTATTGTAGAAACACTCAGACAGAAGGCCGATGCTGACAAGAATGACAAGGCTGTCAAGGACTTGGTCATCCTCTTGTACGAGACTTCTCTCTTGTCGTCTGGTTTCGCGCTGGACGAGCCTCAGGTGCATGCCTCCCGCATCTACCGCATGATCAAGCTGGGTCTTGGCATTGATGAGGAGGAGCCCATCCAGGTCGAGGAAGCCAGTGCCGGAGACGTGCCCCCGCTAGAAGGCGATGCCGATGACGCGTCGCGTATGGAGGAAGTTGATTAAACTGCTCCGCCTATTAATTAGTACTTGGTTTAATTTTAATTTGTGCACTGGTGTACAGCCAAAGACTGATTTAGTTCAAACAATTCCATTACCGAAATAAATGGCAAACATTAAACAAATTATTTTGTTTTCATTATTTTAATAAGTTTTGTATAGCAGACTTACAAATAATAAACGAAATATACCTGATTATCTACAGTTTTATTATTTCAAACATTAAGTACCCATTTGACTTGTTACATGTTAATTAAGGGTGTTTCCTCGTGGTCATACGGCGGGGCTCCTGCTTCTAGGTGGTTTTGCCCTTCGGGCATCTAAAGATACCTAACGAACCTAACCTACCTACTTTTACAACCACAATTTAGTATTTAGTGATCAAATCTAGGTTCACTTTTTGACTAGTATGACCACGAGGAAACACGTTTAATTAATGTTAATCAACTGTTAGTTCATACATTTTGACAGCTTAACACTAATGGATTGTTAAGTCGTTAACATCGTTTAGTGAAATAAAGGATTGGTACTTGTCCTTCTTTATTGTAAATTGTAATATTGGGAAATACTTTTTACCCACGTCTGCCCTTCCACTATCCTAATCAAAAGAGCTAACTTAATATTAGTTAATAAGCTATATTGTGGTAAAAAGTATTGACCCTAATCAAATCACAAGGGGCTATTAAGAGTATTAGAGCCCGTAGTAGTGACCGTACGTGGCTTGATCGCCGCGTCTACGCGACGGCACGCTGGCGGCATTTAATCGCGAAGATATCGCAGCGTGCTAGCCGCATGCACGTCGCGTGCACGCCGCGATCCCGCTCCGGCAAAAACGCTAGTGTGAAAGGGCTCTTAGAAATGCCAGCCAGCTACGAAATGGAAAACTGGATACGGTTTGTGCGGTTGGCATAAGGGCCGGTACAGCCGGAATGAAAAGTAGCATTGTGCAGTTTCAATGCAGTTGACGTAACTGCATCGAAACGTGCGTACGTTCAACTACACTGGAACTCAATTTGCAGTTCGAATGCTGTCTGTCTGTACCGGCCCTAAGGCACTTGTCCCACCGCCGACGATGAGCGATAAACGAGTAGAACGATAAACTAGAAACGAGTGGGCGAGCGACGAGAAGCGAGTGTTAGCTCCAATTAGTTTTGTCGCTCAGCTATAGGCGAGTGTTCGAGTGCCATTACAATTCATCATCATCGTCGTCTGAACTAGACAACAATGACAGCTCAAATGCTTTGCTCAAATTCATACATTGATTTAGTATATACTAGATACACAATCAGCACGAAAAAATGGCAAGTCAAAACTACTGCCGAATCGACTTGGGCAGTAGTTTTGCTATTAGTCTTGTTCCGACCACAGACAGTGGCAGTTGTCAATCATGACAAAATGTGTGGTGAAAAACTGCAAAAATAATAACAAAAAAACAAATAAAAAGGATGGAATGTCTTATTTTACGTTAGTTCTATTTATTTATAAACAGTTTCTAGCTAAAATTATAATGTTTTCATGATTTTTAGGAATTTATTTTGTGCACACAAATTATGACTTACCAAGGAACAAAAATATTATGGAGTAGCTATTACTTTTTTAAATTTTAATATTTTTTATTTTTACATACGAGTACATACATACCTTCACGCCTTCATTCCCAGCGTGGGGTAGGCAGAGCTACAGAATTACCAACAACTCCAAAAACTTGTTGATAACTCTGTAACCACAATTTGCACAATTAGGCTAAGATGCTTTTAAATTAAAGCTTTCCACGAAATCCTCTACGAGGTGCAAAATGGGTCACAATATTAGCACGAGATTAGGGGTGATCAATTAGGTATTCAAGGCAAATAAGTCGTCTGTTGTGTGGAAGAAGACCACAATAATAGTCATAGAATTCTGTTGATTAAATCTATTACCGATCGATATTTAACCGTCCGTTTGCATTACATTGCAAAAAAAGAAAGTATCTTAAGTAAATGTAGGTCTAAAAGACAATTATATAATAAATTAAACTTATTTCAAGGAAATTAGGTTAGGTTACGTTAGGTTGGGATCGCATCATAATATATAAAGTTCAAAATACATAATGGGTCATATTACATAATGGTCATAATAAGTAAACTTTTCAGTATTTTTGAAAGCCCATTGTATAGAACCCATTAGGTTAGGTTAGGTTTGTTGTATAACAATCTTGAAAAATTCAGGGTTTCAAAAAAAAACCATTATTTATTTATATCATAGGAAGGCAATCGAGCACACAGGCCACCTGATGGTAAGTGGAAACTGTGACCCATAGACATTCGCATTCACAAGACCGCAATCCTAAGACTGCAAATGCGTTGCCAATCCTGAGGACTAAGATGGAATGCCTCTATGCTAGTCATTTCACGGGCTGTCTTATCCCCTAACCGGAACACAACAATGCGAACACTGCTGCTTGGCCCATGACCCATTATGTATTTTGAACTTTATATACAAATTATGATACGTAACCGGTTAGGCTAGGTTGGTTATGATAGGATAAGATATTGTCTTGTTTGGAGTAAAGTGTAATGTTTTAATGGTTCATTTATGTATGTATGTATAATTCTTTATTCCAACATAACTTCTAAACACCTGAGCCAATTTATATGTGTGTGGTATCGTTAGAATCATTTCACCATTCCAGGTGACAAAGGATACCTAAACGTTAAAATTTGAATAAAAACAATCGACGGGACGGGTTTTTAAACCTTGCTTTACATTAATTTATTCATTATTATTATTGTATATATATAGCTTAAGTTGTGTAATACAATGACAGCATTTATAAAACATCTCAAAAGTTTTTTTTTGTAATTTGTAATTTCGTTAAAACTAATACAATATAAATCGTCTCCATTCATTCGATGTCCACTTTTGTCATAAATAGTATGATAATGGCGATTTCACTAAAGAGTTTTAAATATTTTAAAACATTAGTTTGCAAATTTGACACTTGACTGCTAGTATATTGAGTTTTTTTTTGCATGAATGTTTAAGGTAAAAAATAGCGATGTTAGCATGTATCTGAATACAGCTATCAATGTCATTTGGGACAGTTTATAATAAAGTTTTGTGCGGGATTGTGTATCTTGTATATACTAAATCAATGAATTCATAGCAAATATCTGCACTGAAATCCACGTCGTAAAATCACCGCTTTGGTATCGCAGCTTGAGTTCTAACTACCAAGTGAGTATCGCCGAGCGAGTATCGCTGAGCTTGTTTTATCTTATCGCTCTTATCGCGGCGACAAACTAGTAGAGCGAGTGTTCTCGCCGGCAGTGTGAACAGCCAGCGATGAACGATTAGTATACGTGTCTCTTTTACCAACACAGGATCCTTATATTTTGTTCGTTTCTTGGGCGAGAAAATCGCCGATAGCTAATCGCTTACTCGCTCTTGGTGGGACAAGTGCCTAACGTCGAAACTAGACTGATTGCAGGCGAGGTGGACGCGTCTATTCCTATCCTAGTAGTAATATTGAAAGGGTTTCATGTAATATAACTAAAGGGAATTTACCCAAGTACTTAACCCCTTTTAAACGAAACTGGCATTTACAGGAAATGAATATTATTCATATTAACCCTTAATCAAACGGGACCTTTTTTTTTATTTATATTGGTAAATACAAATTAAGTGGGAAATAGTTTCCCAATATTTGATTAAGGGTTACAATTTAATATATTCTCGAAACACTCATAGGGCCGTATTAATAAATTCATCTTGACTGAAATGCGCTGTGCATTACTTACAAACATGCAGCTGGTATATTCCCACTAGTTCTATTCTAGCGATTTAGTTTAGTTCTAATATTATATCCCAAAGAAAACGGGCACGTAGGTATTGGCTCGTATTAATAAACTGATCTCTACGTGTCTCTACCGTAAGGCTGGTTTTAGTGTCACGCGGACCGACGGCGCGGATCGCTCCGCGCGGAGCAATATGTATTAAAGCTTAGGAGCGTTTTAGAATGGCGCGGAGGCGTCCGCGCGGACGGCCATCCGCGCGGACGCCTCCGCGGCAGTCCGCGCGACGCGTCCGCGTGACACTAAAACCAGCCTAATGCCAGTCTCAAGATGCGTCAAAAATGACAGTTTTCTATGGCTTGACGTTTACTTTGACGTATCTTGTGATGGGTTAGTTCCCGATTCGCCGGATTCTTGTGTCGTCGGATTCTTGTTTCGCCGGATTCTTGAGGGAAAAGTTCAGACTGGCGCATATTGTATATAAGAAATTCCGGCGAAACGGGAATCCGACGAGACAAGAATCCGGCGAATCGGGAACTACTTAACCGTGCAATTATATTGCAGTTGGTCCCTAGTGCATTAGAACCGTCGAACTTAAACTGCAGTAAGCTTGTGATCGGATCTCCGACTGGACTGTATGTAGACAGCGTCAGTGTGCATTTTTGTTGCTATCTTACTAGGCTGACGGTCTGTAATACTCAGACTTTATAACTTTTATAATCTATTATACCACAGTTAGTATTACTATAATAGTAATACTAACTGTGGTAATTAGGCGAATAATAGAGCGGTGCGACAACAGACCTACTTACTCATGTGTGACCTCATCACTTCATCCATGACTCATTGAGATTACTATTCAACAAAAGAACTCGAGTCCTCGGAATCTTAATATCATGATATTCGTCATGTTAGTTTGTAATTGATGTTTGCTTGCGTGCTGTGTGTAATCTCCAACCTACAGAATCATGTAAACCATATTTTGACAGTTTCATTATTTTAACTTTTCCTTCTCTGTACATTTATTTAGTGGCTATTTTTGATATATTTAATGCGGAATTACTTATATCAGAATTTCAACAGTGAACGACACCGCAATGAAGTGCGTGCCATTTCAATGAATAGGTACAGCTCTCTTATCCAAAAGTATTATAGGAACGGCTCCAAGGATTTACAACAGCCTGCGAAATGAAATTAGATAATGTAAACATATTATGGAGTTTAAAAGATTGCTAAACAGATACTTAATTAAAAAGGGTTCTATTCGATAGATGAATATTATAAATCATCATCATCATCATGTCAGCCGAAAGACGTCCACTGCTGGACATAGGCCTCCCCTAAGGCTCTCCACTCAGACCGGTCTTGTGCTTTTCGCATCCACCGCTTTCCCGCGATCCTTACAAGGTCCTCTCCAACTCCATCTTGTTGGAGGCCTACCCACAGCTCGTGTCCCGGTCCGCGGACGCCACTCAAGAACCTTCTGACCCCATCGGCCATTTTAGCTATTCTTCGGGCTATGTCGGTAACCTGTGGTGTGGTTCTCCTGCGGATATCATCATTTCTGATTCTATCACGCAGAGAAACCCCGAGCATAGCCCTCTCCATAGCCCTCTGAGTGACCTTGAGCTTTCTTATGAGGCCCATTGTTAGCGCCCACGTCTCAGATCCGTAAGTCATCACTGGCAACACACACTGGTCAAAGACTTTTGACTTCAAACACTGCGGTAATTAGGACGAAAAGGTGCTGCGACGCTTTCTTGCAAAGGAACTAATGCGAAAAACAGGTCTCGGTTGTTCCTTTCGTACGTTCTTTATCTCGTGTGAAATAACTAGTGTGAAAAAAAACGCAATAGTTCCTTCGAAGGAAAATCCAAAGAAACTACCGCGAATAATAAGCTTTGGATTATAATCTGTGGTAGTCAGATAGGTCGAGCGAGAAGGTTGGTTACTCATGTTATGGTTGACCGGAGCTACATAAAAAATCCTCTTATCTCTTCCGGAAAGCGAACTGATAACGGCTCGCAGTGGATGCTGACGTTATTAGCTGTTTCTAGAACGAACAGTCGCCATGTGTAGTAATGTGTACTTCTAACCTAAAAGTAATTCAATTGGGAAACTTACTTTCTTTTTTTTAACTCCACGTTGTATTAAAAATATTGTTATATTGTGAATAATTTCATCCTTTTACATTTTTTTTTTAAACTCGGAAAGTTGATGTTTTTTTTCTTTCAAAATTCATACAGGTCAAGTCAAATTTGGAAATACGAATAACTGATTTACTTATTTGTAAATCATATGATATTTACAAATTGTAACATTTTAATGTAGGTGTCTATTTCTCGAAATGGTATTGTATTGTAAGACATTGTAAAAATGGTGTAAGTAGGTACAGTCCACCAATATTATATTATCCAACATTGGGCGTAAAAATATATGACGCATCTTTATTAGTAAGCAGACGTACAAGTGATATTTTAGCTCCCAAATGTTATATACATACATACCTACATACTTACATCAAATCACGCCTGTTTCCCAAAATGGTAGGCAGAGACCACTTCTTTCCACCTGCTATGATCCTGGCAAATCTCTTTCGCTTCTTCCACATTGGATAGTAATTATTGCTGGTGACTGTACCTAGGTATTCCAAATAGTGGTACTGATTTCATTCAATTTCTCTGCCTAGCAAAAATGCCCTTTTTGAAAAAATAATATTAAATCGTCCTGTAAGTCGTCTGTCTGTTAGTTTTGCAGCAGGACCGAAGGGCCTCACCGCGCAGAAATAGGAGCTCCGCGCAAATTTAAAATTTCAATTCAAATTTATTTCTGGAATGGAAAAATGCGTCAGGGAAAAACGAGCCTGACAAAAAATACGACTGTGAAAAATTTATATCGAAAAAAAAGGGAATGGAAATTCAGCAACCATTAATATTTTATTTTCGAAAATGATGGGCCTCACTCTTAAATAGATAAAACCTTCCAAATAAAAAATCGGCCAAGTGCAAGTCGGACTCGCGCACGAAGGGTTCCGTATCTATACAACATTAGACACTATATGTATTGTTGCCGTTATTAATATTGAGCAAAAAACGGCCAAAAAATCACGTACGTTGTATGGGATCCCCACTTAAATATTTATTTTATTCTGTTTTTAGTATTTGTTGTTATAGCGGCAACAGAAGTAGATCACGTGTGAAAATTTCAACTGTCTAGCTATCACGGTTCATGAAATACAGCCTGGAGACGGACAGACAGACGGACAGTGGAGTCTAGTAATAGGGCCCCTTTTCTTTGAGTACGGAACCCTAAAAATTGGAAATCATTATTTAGCGTGAATAAAATTGAAATAAGCACAAAATGAATTAAGTGTATTATGAATTAATTAAGACAGATTAAAATCAAAACGTACGAAGCTTAAAAGTGCCGTGTTTATTGAGCATGTTTCAGCAGGAATTATTTACGATTAGTCATATTTCTGAGTGTACAATACGTGTGAGTAAATGTACATACATATTTCTATCGAGTTTTATAATATTGGACAATTTTACTATGGGACATGTTCTATTTTAGACGTTATTTAGACCGGTCAACTTATAAATAAATAAATAAATAAATATCAGGGGACAATGTCACACCAATTGACCTAGTCCCAAACTAAGCTCTAGGCTTGTACTATGGGTATTAGACAACGATATAAATACTTATATAGAGAAATATATACTTAAATACATAGAAAACATCCATGACTCAGGAACAAATATTCGCGCTCATCACACAAATATCTGCCCTTACCGGGATTTGAACCCAGGACAGCTAGCTTCGTAGGCAGGGTCACTACCAACTAGGCCCAACGCGTCGTCAAATGGTGGTGGCGTGGTTTCATGGTCGATGTATTTCAAATTGTCATTTTCCAAATTTGACGTATAATTTCGACGCGTCAATTTTCCTTTTATCTAAAACACAAACTAAGTAATTATATCAGTGTTCATTCAAAGCTTCTAGATATTCGCTTTATTCTAGACATTTCTGGCGGCCTGGCGGAGGCAGGGCGGCGCCCCGTCTGACCCACTTCTCGCGGGATCGATAGGCTCGTAGAAGCGTCTGGAACATCGCGGGGCTGTTTTGTACTACGTATAAGATCCAGATTTACCTAGATCTTTTGTCTTAATTTAAATGCATGCTATTGTGCACTTACTAAAAGATGCCCGTGATTTCATACTCGTATTTTTTCTTGTTGAGGGTACCCATAGGGCTCCTAAGACGTATACTTACCCTCCAAATTTCAAGTTTTAGCTGTTGTACCAATACGGCATGGGTATTTGTCAAAAAGTACTTATGTGCGTTTTGTGAAACATAATGTGAACCATAATTATTTCACAACGCCCTCATTTTTCAATTAAACTCTTTTTTTCCAAGCTTCTTCCAAAACTTTTAACTACCTACGAGTAAGGTCAACCAACGCCACATGATTACAAATTAGCTGCAGCAATTTAATAAAAAACAAAATATTTTGAAAGTGTAACACTCATTCTTTATTTGAATTTGGAAAATTCGTTTGCGGCTACATGAGATTATTTTTATCATAGCCGTAGTATTTGTTGTCGATTTCTTAGAACCTACCTTGGTGACTTTTTCTCAGAACCCACTTTGGGAATCACTGCTATAGCTACATGCTATACTATACCTGCGAATATTTTCTACTAAACTCATCCCGAGAGCGGTTGATCTAAAAATAGATGACATACAAAGCTTTTGGCAGACAAAGGCGATAGTTCAACGGACGTTTTCACGAGTTGTATTCGTTGAATCATTCATAAACATGATAATCTCGATGGACGGGACGGCAGTCTACTACCACTGTGCTGCGGTTTAAACGATTTTTTTTACCGCGCACGACAGTGTTAGGCCGTATTTACACTTAGCGAAGTGCAAGTGCAAATGTCATACATTTACTCATCATCATCATATCAGCCTGTTGCAGTCAACTGCTGGACTTAGGCCTCCCCCAAGGAGCACCACAACGCACGATCTCCCGCCCTTTGCATCCAGTCACTGCCAGCTGCCTTCTTCAGGTCATCGGTCCATCTAGCCGGGGGGCGTCCTACACTACGTTTGCCTAAGCGTGGCCTCCATTCGAGAACCTTCCTGCTCCACCTCTCGTCGGGTCTGCGACAGACATGGCCAGCCCACTGCCACTTCAGCTTGCTACATTTTTGGACAATATCAGTCACCTTAGATTTATGTCGTATGACCTCGTTTCGGATCTTATCCCTTAATGAGATCCCCAACATAGACCTCTCCATAGCACGCTGAGTGACGTGCAGTCGGTGGGCCAACTTGACTGTATACATACATTTACTGACGCGGCAATAAGCTTGCTGCGGTGGTATTTCTGGACCGCTAGGACGGGGGACCTTCAAGAGACGAGCATACACTTATTCTCAAAGGCCTGCAACGCAGCTGCAATACCTCACCTGGTGTTGCCGGTATCCGTGGGCAGCGGTGATCACTGCACATCAGGTGATCTGATAGCCCGTTCGCTACATCTAGCATAAAAAAAATATACAGTGACGGTCCAGTAGTACGGACAACCTATAATTTACATATAGTTATGCTACATCGCAACGCAATCAAAACCATAAGAAAACCAGAATAACGTTATAATAACGTTACAAATTGCGCGTTATCGCCCGATTTCTTCTTGCAAAGCTCTAATGTCGGGTTCCTATATTCAATCCAAGGATAGATAAGGCTTACCTCGGGTTAAAATTTGACATTTGCCCATACAAAATGTGTCAAATTTTAATCCGAAGTAAGCCTATCTGTCCGCGGATTGAATATAGGAACCGGACGTAAGACTATGCGCAAACGAGCAACTTTTTGTCTCCGCGACAATACCTCTGTCTCTTTTGCACGTTCGAAGTGAGTTCGCCTAAGACTTAGCCCCCCACAGAACTACAAAATGTTTGCGCATTCAGATTCAAAACAGGTTCTGCCCCTACAATGTCAATTGATTGAGTCAATCATCAATCATTATTTTTTATCTATGGTCTATGATCTATGATTACGGGTATGGTCAGTATGATTAATCTTAAAAAATCGAAACTAGAGCATCAGGCTAAATCACGTGAAAAACAATTCCCGTCGCAAATTTCCGCCATTATTTATTTTGAATTAACGTATAAGTTGCTTTGACGGTATCATTGAAGCACAGATTAAATAAACATTGAGGTCACTGCTACAGACATAACCACACGTGATGGCACAAACAAAATTAAAAAATGACGACTTTTCTAAAATGATTGCGCAAACCTCAATCATAGCCATAGACAGGGTGTGTAATGTTTAGCATAAAAACAAAATTGGTCTAATGATCGTTTTACATTACACGAATTGCATAATTTCGATCTTTATAATAAACCATCGATATAATAATCATGATGCATAAAACGAAATCCATAATTCCAAAAACTATAATATTTATAAATTAAAAAATAAATATTTCTAACTGCTTTCATTACCATTAATTTGGCACAGTTCTAACCTAACCTAACCAAGTTAGAAGAAATTGACTTAAAATGCATAATAACAAGAAAATGATAGTTATACTAAATTAGTGTTATGTTATTCGATCCTATGCCAGATAAAATTATACAATTGGTTTTTATGCTAAAAGTTAATTACTTATGCTTTTCGTGATTAGTTAAATGAAATTATAAAAAATGTTTGCGCACCCGGTCCCCATAGACGATCAAAATGTTTGGGCAATCAGTGTGATTGCACCAATAAATTGATCATCTGTGGGTGCCTTAAGAGGATTGAGAAGCTGTAAATTTCCATACATAATGCGATAACGTTTCTCTCCCCTTAGAACTAGCTCGAATTTTACTTTAATACGTACATGTATACGTTTATTTTACGTTTTTACGTGAATTTTGTTGTAGATTTTATGAAAAACTAGGTTTGAATTGAACGTTTTCCTTTCCAAGAAAATATTTTTGGAAATAAAACATTAACACATGAAAATTCGGACACGTACCGTCAAGTCTGGCAACTTTGCATTTGCATACAAACTTTGCCACCTGCTGTGTGCTATAACGATAACGCCTATATTTTAAATACGGCAATATTTTTTCATCGCTGAATACCCTGAGTAGAAAATGGGATTATTAACTGAGAACACTGTTTTATGTATGGCGTCCCTAGGGATAGTGTAGCGTAAATATACTTTATATATAACTGATTTCGATGTCATCCGTTACCGGTTATGCTCCCCGTGTGTAAGGATTTTCAGGCTGTATTTGAAGGAAGCGATAAGTGTTTTTGAAATAAGTCAATGATAGTAAAAAATGTACCAGGCTGCCTCCCTCTCCCCTACTATTAAGCGGGCTTTACACTTGGCTCAATTTAGCATGCTAAATGTAGACAGCCAGCGTGGAGGGGATAAGAGCGTCCTCTTTACACCTGATCTTGTTAGCGTGCTAAGTCACTACGGACGAAAAATCGAGCGCAGTGGACGCTGTGGACGTACTGGCGCCTTCACAACACCAAAAAATAGGACTCGCCACGACTTTGGTGGCGTCGAGCTCTATTTTAAATATTTCTAAAAGGACCTCATTGCGGCGATCCTTATTTTTGCAGCCCTTATATTTGTTATCCCACAAAAAGGGCACTTCCTTAAGTTTTTTAAGTTGCCATAATGCTAACCGCCATGTTGCCAATATGCTTAGATTTTTTTTTTGCCAACTGCCATTACATTTGTCTTTTCTAGAGACTTTTTCATTTAGCACACTGAAATTAGCCAAGTCTAAAGCGGGCTTTAGTTACGCAAACTACATGGCCTTGCAGAGCGCATCGATTGGTGGCCTTCGTGAACTCATGAGTATTTGCGAACAGTTTGCTCATAGTCATGGCCTTAGATATAACTGTAAAAAGAGCAAACTCATGGTGTTCAAGTCGGGGACCAAAAGTCCGTCAGTACCTACTTAGTCATCAGCTCTGATAAAATTGCATTGTCAGGTTTACATGAATAGAGAAGTATGGAACAAAAATACGTGTTGCGCCGCCCTCAAATAAGTTTGGGATAATGGGGCTTCTAAACAGGCCATGTTTTGCTGCAATTTGTGGCCGGTAACTTGTGCTGTCTTACTCTTACTTCGTATGTTAGAGCAAGATGCGTATAGTTGCCGGCCACACGTTGCCGTGAAAATGTTGCTCGTTTAGAAGCCCCCTAAGCGCCGCGCCGGCAGGAGAATTAATTATGATGATGTCAGGTTTACATTGTGGTCCGAATTGCAGCCCATTCCATCAACGGGAACTGGTTCGAAATTGACTCGCAAAAGAAGAGGACAACTGCATAGATCCATATTACATACGAACAGTGTAAGTTGAATAAAACCTTGTAATAAATACTTTACCCACCCGAAATTTGTCCCTAGTCTGAACTTTGTCTGAACTTTAAACTTTTAACTAAAGTCTAAACATAGATTGATAAGTACGAGACGTCTATAACAACAATTTTATTGGCCTTAAACCACTTTGAAAATCCAAGTTACTTACGTTAGCTCCGTCCCTGTCACTCGCCATTCAAGACTAAATCAAAAGAAAGAGATAGAGCTAACGTAACTTCGAACTTCGAATTTCAAAGTAGGGCCTCTGACCTATTTTGAAAATCGATATTCGCAGTTACATTATCTTCCGACTCATTGTCTCTTTCTCGATTTTATATCGAATGACAAGTCACAGAAGGTAGCTAAGTGAATTTAAATAGTATAAGCATTTTAAATTATTTGGTTATAATTTAGAGTATTTAAGAGTATGTATTGCTTCGGCAGCATAAGCGTCTAATAGTAGTACTCATTCTGAAACGTAGGTATGCAAGGCTTAAACAATTTAGATCGATTAGAACGATACGTAAAACACCAAACTCAAACTCAAACAACTGATACGTAAACTCAAGGAACACCAAGGGGTACCTACGCCGAACATTCGGGGGTTTATTCGTAGACTGAAAAATGCAGAACTCTTTATATGCAAACTTAACGCGCTTTGTGCAGATTGCAATGTTCAAAATTTTATTATAATTTATATCATGCGCCACACCACACACGGGCACTTATCAAAACAAGTTAGCTTGGAGTGTTGCCTGTTAACTTTAACATTTCACAACAGATGGCGGTTAACTCAAATAAACCCAGTTGTAAAGAAAACGGGCACTTTCGATTTTATAAAGTTGTTTTAAGCTACGAAATAAAGAAAATACATTACGAAGAGAAATTATAATTTAATGCTTATAATATTAGTTTAATTTCGTAGCATTCAAACAATACAGTATGATTCCATTCATTGAAAAATCTAAAGTGCCCGTTTTCTTTGCAACAGTCAATGTAAGTAAGTAGTGGCTAATGGCCCCTCTTCATGTCAGCGGATCATGGAGGTGCGTAAGGGATGGAGCAATACGTAAGAGTGATATGCAAGAATATGTTGCTGCACGCCCATGATCCGCTGACGTGTAGAGGGGCCTAATAACATATTTATCTTGTCATGTTATCGTATTGTTTTAATCCGGCCGTCATTAATGTCAAGGAAATAAGAGCTGTCATAACGTTGACAAAACGATAACAGGTCTAAGGCAATATGGTTTTACCGAGTGAAATAGAGTGCCTGGTCTTACTGTGCAGTCAACTACAAAGAGATGTATCCACTTTTCGACCTTATTACAATGCAACAAGGTGAAAAAGTGGATACATCTCTTTGTAGTTCTGAGGCCCTATTTTGAAAATCGAAGTTCGTAGTTACGTTAGCTTCATCCCTGTCACTCGTCATTCGAGACTAAATCGAGGGAAAGAGGTGGAGATAACGTAAAGTTAACGCCTTTTAAAATATTTAAAGCAAGAATAATGCATAAATGAGATCAGTTATTTTTAATAGACAGGCTAGGTTTATGCTAATAAATCGTGATGATATAAAGATCTTGGACAATAAAATACTAACTAAATTCTCTAAGCATTAGATATATACAAAAACAATCCTATCAATTCTTACAATGCTTTAAGAAAGGTAAAGGCAAACGTGCAAACTAAAAACCGGCCAAGTGCGAGTCGGACTCGCGCACGAAGGGTCGGAACCCACCATCTATAAAAAATCACGGTTGTTGTATTTGAGCCCCCCTTAAATATTCATTTGGTTCTGTTTTTAGTATTTGTTGTTATAGCGGCAACAGAAATACATCATCTGTGAAACTTTCAACTGTCTAGCTATCACGGTTCGTGAGATACAGCCTAGTGACAGACAGACGGACAGGCGGACATACGCGGACTCGCGCACGAAGGGTTCCGTACCATTATCTATAAAAAATCAAGTTTGTTGTATGGGAGCCCCCCTTAACTATTCATTTTATTCGGTTTTTAGTATTTGTTATTATAGTGGTAACAGAAATGCATCATCTGTGAAAATTTTATTTGTCTAGCCATCACGGTTCGTGAGATACAGCCTGGTGACGGACAGACGGACAGCGGAGTCTTAGTAACAGGGTCCCGTTTTTACCCTTTGGGTACGGAACCCTAACAAACGAACCAATAGACTTGATTGAAACTGAACTTTTGATTTTCGCAGTTAGGTATGTCGCAGAATAAGTACAGATGTAGTGAATAATCCTTTCCCATCGTTTTTTGTTGGATAAGTTCGTATTTATGTTACTTACTCAATTAACTCCAGCACCCATCAATAAACCAACTGAGAAAGCAATATAAATACGAACTTATCCGACCAAAAACGATGGGAAAGGATTATTCGCTACATCTGTAATAGTACTCAGATGGTACAGTACGATTAATTGGACTTTGACACTCGATAATTCTTGACATTCATCGGGAGATATCGGAAGTGCACAACAAGAGACACATTGCTGCATATTCATATTATCATGGTTGGTAATTAACTGTCTAACACCCGTATTCAAAAACAACACTAAACTTAAGTTAAGGGATCCTTCACTGATTAAACGCACTCACTGCGTTCAATACAGCTTTGTGATTGGTCCTTTTGACTGACCTTTTGTTTATGAGACTATTTGAACCGCCCTGTGCGTTCGTGAGCACTGTGAGACCTCATAGTGACGATTGTGAATATTGTGTATGTGTCTGTTAAGTTAGTGTTAGCAGGGACAAATGAACGAAAAAGATAAATCAATCTCTAGTGAATTACTTAATTTATTGATAATTCATACATTTTGACACAACCACAGACACAACCCAACTAAACAGGGCCCTGCTTTGAAAATCGAAAATCGAAATTACGTTTGCTCCATCCTTTTCTCTCGATTTAGTCTCGAATGAAGAGTGAACGGTACATACCTATGTACGACAGAATGATACGTACATAGACTGTTAAATACAAAACTCTTCGCGTTGTTGGATAAAACCTAGTCCTTATTTAATGAAAGAAAGAGTCAACTGGTCCGTCCTTCGTATTTTCAAGTAACCTCCGACATTCAAAAATGAAATGCAAAATCGATACGTTTATCTAATCTCGAGATTTGTTTTTCACGTAGCTACTTAATCTTATCTCGCTTAGTTACCAATCTCATGCTTTATTAAATTCCTGGGTAGTCGAATTACCGCATCGCGTGACGCTTTTGATTAAATTTCTTCATCATCATCATCATCAGCCGCAAGGCCCGCAAGACGTCCCCTGCTGGACAAAGGCCTTTCCCAAGGTCCCACAACGATCGGTCCTCTGCTGCTGTCATCCAGCGGTTTCCCGCGACCTTTATCAGATCGTCAGTCCACCTGGCCTGCCGACACTTCGTCTCCTGGTTCGCGGTCGCCACTTTCCCGCTCCAACGGCCATCGGTTCTACGAGCTATGTGCCCCGCCCACTACCACTTAAGGTTTGCAATTCGGTGAGCTTTGTCAGTTTCTTTAGGTCTCCTGCGGATCTACTCATTCCTGATTCGATCTCGCAAGGAGGCACCCAGCATAGCTCCAGTGTTGGGCATAGGTAATTCAATTAATTTGTAATCGAATTACAAATTAAAATATATTTAATGCAATTGCTTGTAATTAATTACGCTCGCAATTGAATTACATTTAATTTAAAATACTTGGTAATTTTTAATTGAAATTACATTAATTTGTAATTGAATTACGCAATTACGTTATATAAAGTAGTTGTAATAACAGATAATTTGGATTAGCATGTCAGGTATATTATGCGTCATGCGATGCAGGTAGGTGTGCACTCCGGCTAGGACATTGGTTATTGATATTACACGTCCGAAGTTGAATATAAGAGCTAACATAAGTTTTTTAAACTTAAACAAGTATTACAAAAAAATGCTTAATTTTTTGAGGAAGTTCCTTATATAATAATTTTATATTGAATCAAAACCCGCAAAAATATAGTAGCATACTATATAAAAACAATGAAAATGTTTTCCTAGATGAATGTCATTTGTAATTTCATAAAGTAATGCATTACCAATAAAAATTACAAAATGTAATTTCTAATTGAATTACAAATTACATTTTGAAATTCAGAGCTGAACGTAATTCAATTAGAAATTACACATGTGTAATTTTAATTCGTAATTTAAATTACATTCTGTAATTGCAATTCATAATTTGTAATTCAATTACTTTTTGCCCAACACTGCAGTGTATGCATAGCTCTTTCCATCGCCCTTTGAGTGACCTTGAGCCTTCTTATGAGGCCCGTTGCGAGCGACCATGTGTCAAATCAAATGCATAAGTCATCAATGTCATCATCAAGTTCTCCAATTAAATTACTTATAATCATTTTTGTGTTACTCTAAGTACAAATAATACTTTGTATAAACAAGCTTACGGTTTGAAAGAAACAGCTCTTTATATTTAGGACGGACCGGACGGGCAGGCATATTCTAGCGCCCCGTTGGGCTACGAGTAACTACCCTTCGTGTACGGAACCCTGAAAAATATGTTTGTGTATTTATTACGGTTCACTTGTGGGAGGACCTTGTGCAGGGTCCGTCCGGGTTGGTACCACCATCTTATCCATTAACCTACCGCCAAGCAGCAGTGTTTGCATTGTTGTGTTCCGGTTTGGGGATAACAGCCGGTGAAATGACTAGCATAGAGGCATTCCATCTTAGTCCTCAGGGTTGGCAGTGCATTTGCAGTCTTAGGATTGCGGTCTTGTGAATGCTAATGTCTATGGGTCACAGTTTCACTTACCAACAGGTGGTCCGTGTGCTCGTTTGCCTTCTCTATGACATAAAAAAAATAAAAAAATTGTGCGTCGCATAAGGCCCGCCCCGCGCCGTCTGTGCCTGCGCCTCTTGCGAGGTCGCGAGTCATGCGTGTCCGAGTGAGTCGCTCTCACGCTTTCGTTCTGCATCTTTCAGCGGGAGGGGATCGACCAAGAGCCTAACTAAAGCCGTCCGGCCAGACTTATATATTTGCCTGGAAACTACAGTTAGTAACCGGACACCTGGAAACCGTATCCGTGACGTAAGAAAGGACTCGAAGGTCGAAGAAATCTGCGCATTCATCCGTAGACGGTAGCTTATCAGTAGATAGTTTCCGCGCGGTATGTGAACGTTAGTACCTAACACGTGGCGCGTAAGGTACAGATACGAGAAGCGAATTGGATTTGCTATGAAAATTGGAGAAGTTGATTGCTGTCGAAGCACAACTTTGCCTTTTTTTCTAACTTAGAAAACCCCGTTGGATTGGCCGCGAATTATTTTCCAAATAAAATGGTATTTTTTTATTGCAAGTGCTTATTAGGGCCATTTGATATTTTGATATTTTAGTGATTGCCTGATTTTACTGAACAATTAGATACCTATACCTAGATCGAATAATAATAATAATATTTAATATATTCATGTTTGTAAGTAAAGTTAAAACGCGAAAAAAAGGGAAAAGCTTTTACTAGCGTTTACTAGTCTGAATTTGTTTTTTTTTCATAAGTCTCTATTGTTGCTGCAGCCCCGGTTGGCCTCCCCTCAATCCGGCCCTTACTAACGGCCGAACCCTATACTGAAACCGAGGATAGATAAGGCTTATCTCGGGTTAAAATTTGACATTTGCCCATACAAAATGTGTCAAATTTTAATCCGAAGTAAGCCATCTGTCCGCGGATTGAATATAGGGTTTGGCCGCTAGACAGCAGTTTATTGCCAGTCTAATAATCTTAAACTCGCACCTCGCAAGGCCCAACGTCCTAAATTTAGGACATTTGTCAAAGTGACTTTTGACTGAAGATTATTTTTCGAACCATCGAAATTTGACTTGGGCCGTACTAGGTTATGTTATGACGGATGCAATATGGTGACGAAAGCACAAGATAGATAAGACTTTTAATTAATTACTAGTACTATTTATGTGTGAAAATATTGCAGTTTTTGTTATAAATTAGTAGGTACATATTTTATTTATTAAGAATGTACTGAAGTAACACTTTACGAATACGTCTGTAGATGTGGAGAGGTAATTTTCCCTATATAAGTAGATAGTTAACTGCAAAAGGAATGTACTGAAAATACCTAACAAAGAAAAAAAAAAACTGGGGACAATGTCACACCAATTGACCTAGTAACAAACTAAGATCTAGGCTTGTGCTATGGGTACTAGATAACGATATAAATACTTATATCCAGAAATATGTATACTTAAATACATAGAAAACATCCATGACTCGGGAACAAATATTCGCGCTCGTCACACTAATATCTGCCCTTATCGGGATTTGAACCCAGGAGCGCTAGCTTCGTAGGCAGGGTCACTACCAACTAGGCCAGCGCGTCGTCTGATTATTTACTTCAACAATAAAATTTATAAGTTTTTGTGCAGTGATGTTCTCTTTTTTTTAAATCAATTGTAGTCATATCCATATTACGGATATCGTTTGACATTATTTTGACGTAAATTGCATCCATCGTCCGCCCATTGCTTATGAGGATTGTGAGGCGACACGCTTTGCACTACGATGTAGCATTACCTACAGAAAACTATGCTATGATCTAAGAAATACTCGGTAATTTTAATTCAAGAATATTCTTTATTTTTAATGATAGGCCAAATCAAAGTATAATAAACGCCGGGCTTGTTTAAGTTGAATCATTATTATGAAACTGAAAATTCAAAATTCAAAATATTTATTCAGTAAATTGGCCACATGAGGGCTCTTTTACACGTTGGCGTCGGTAACATGGATGGAATCTACTAGCGAGCGCTTCGGACAAGACCATCATTGCGGAGAAGAAGCGCCGCAAGAAACTCCAGCAGAAGGTCATTTTTTTTCACTTATTAACATGGATCGGAAATTCGGATCGATATTTACCTAAACTTGGCAAAATCCCGGAAAAAGATAGGTAAACATGGCGTCGGCTTCTTAAAAATATTATTTTAATAATTTAAGTTCTGGGATTTTGGGATTCTATAAAACGTTAATTATAATAATTACTTTACATGTAGGATAAAACGTTCTGTTTTGCTCCTATTAAATTCGTTAGGTTAATAAGTTACAGGTAAATTAAATAACATTTGGTTAAACATATACATGGAAAATAACTTCAAACAGTTAATATAAATAAATAATTATGAATTAATGCCGGTGTAATTTATTTATTTTGAAATCCCGGAAATTTTATATGAATTATATTATATGATTGAGTCCACCTCCATACAACTGAACAACAAAGCCGGCGCTAAAGTATAGGTAAATATCGATCCGAATTTCCGATCCCTGCTTATTAAATACAATAATACTTAAAAGTATCTAAATTACAAGGTAATAAAGTAATAAATAATTATTTTTAAAACTAACACAAATAAAATCATTATAAATGTAAGGTCAATAAAATAAAATGACTGCATTGGTATAACTTACACCAATATAATACCGTATAAGCAACTAAAATTTAAAAAATAAAATAACTAGGGATGCATCGATACGCCTTTTCGCCGATACGATACCGATACCGATACTCTTATAAAAATATCGGCGATACCGATACCGATACCGATACGCTTTTTGTGAATTCAAAAATGAAGGCATAATAAATAAATCACAAGACAGATTTATTTTTATTAATATAAGAAGTAGATACATAGGTTAATATTAGATAATTAAAAAATTTAGTAATTAAAATTAACATTGATAACATTTTTGTTTAAAAAACAAAGTAATCTTAAATTTTTCGGAGAAAGGCGATTTCGCAAGTCTGTTTGAATAAGACCTGCTGCTGTTTACACTACATTTTTTAATTAAAAAGTATCGTTGAATCGGTCATAAAAATATCGTCGATACCGATATATCGGCTAACCCGAAGTATCGCCGATATATCGGTATCGGTATCGGTATCGGATGCATCGCTAAAAATAACCCATCATAAGTTTGCACTACCTTATCCTACGACACTTCAACGACAGGCCTGATTAACATCTAGAAAATCGACCAAGAAGGTTGAACGGTCGTAACGTATCGAATTGCCTCGTACCGCTAAATAATCAAGACACAATCGTAATCTTAACAAGCTTGTTGAGGTGAGATGTATTTGCATAGGGATGGGAAATTGATTATTTCCCATTTTGAGGGGAGTTTCGATACACGACTCCAGGGCCTCTCTCTCTCTCTGTTATCGTATTGTCACCCGCTTTGATAGCTCTTATTTACGACAGTAATGGCAGCTGATATCAAAACAATACCATAACAGGTCAACTAAGATATCGTTTTTACAGGTTTTCACCGCCTAGAATACCAGTGGCCCGTTTCACGAAGCTACAAGTTACAAATTACAAGTTCACAAGTAACAAGAGCAAAAAGTTACAATTTACAAGTACAAGTGTTTCTCGAACGCGGCCTTCCGTGGTAGAATAATAGGATCGTATGATAATCTCGATTACAAGTGAATGACATCTCGATTTAACAAGTCCCTATTAAAAAAAAGTTTGTTGATGTTTTGACGTTTCTAAATGTCAAATCTTGAAATATTTATATTTATAATCTGTAAATCCGATGATGTCTCCACTCCAGTCTCGCGGAGACTTCGAAGTTCGTAGTTGTTATCGTTAAAATTTGAAAGTAGGTACGGGAGTTATTTTAGTTATTATGGAAAGCAACCGGAAAATTTTGAAGGCAACACTTCAAAAAGAAGTGTTGCTTAAGAAATAAGAACTTTTTGGAGCATTTTCGGCAACCAAGACCGATGCGTGGAAAGTCATACACGAAAAGGCACAGGCTTTAGGACTTGTGCCAAATTCAAGGGATTTTTCATATACCCGTGATGTACTTCCACATTCCACAAGCTTATGAAACTTCACTTAATATTTACAGACAAAATAACAATAACAACAAACTTTAGCAGAGAATTAAACTCAACAACTAACAATAACAAAATATACAATAACAATAACAACAAACTTTTTAACAGAAAATTAAACTCAACGACGACGGTACGACATGAGAGTGACGTTTAAAAACAAACGAGGTAGGTACTATAGTATGAATGATTGATTTGACAGCGACTCTAACAAATTACAAGTTTACTTAACTCGGAAGCTAGGTAGTTTTTTTTACTAATTGACAAGTACAAGTTGACAATGTAACAAAATTTGCGAGAAACGTTAGTTCGATTGAAGCAATTTCTAACAATAAAATAAAAAAAATGTCTATGGTTCAAATTTTACACTTGTAACTTGAATTTTACAAATTGTAGAAAAGTAGCTTCGTGAAACGCTTGTAGTACCTTTTTTGACCAATGTTGCCAGTTTACACTTGTAAAATTGTAACTTGTAGCTTCGTGAAACGGGCCACAGACCTGAATTGCTATTCTGTTAAAAACGGCTAAGTGTTCTTTTAATAACGCTCCTTTAAGACGATCGGTCGGGCGGTCGATTGAGTGAGCGAGCTCATACGAGCTAAGATTGGGCTGTCAAATTGAGAATGCACACCGTTAAAATTTAATTTGTTCACTATGACGTGACAATTTAAACTAGCCGGTTAATTACTCGTCGGTCGAGTTAAAAACTAAGTGCTTAAGAGAATAAAAATGTGTATGAGAATGCCTAAAATTAATAAGCCTAATGTATCATAATCTCTAAAGTTCATAATACCTACTATCTTTCAGATTAATATAAAATAAGTCATAGTTCCGAATTATTTCTTGAATGTATTCAATCTCGTAAAAATACCGGTGTTTCACATCCCTATCATAACTTATCAGATGCATCGGTCGCCGTAGAGGGATTTATATTTAATCTAATCACAAATAAGTCCAGTCACACGGACACCTTAGTACCTACCACTTCAACATCACCAAAGACAATGCTCCATTTTTATTTAATGTTCTTTCGGTGACGACTGGCCAGTAATAAAATTATAGTGCATCTGTGTCGATGAAAATCCTGGATGGTTATAAAATTATAGTGTCTATGGTTTCGTTATCCAATTCGTAATTTAAAATTGTGATTCAAAATGGATGTTCCACCCGTCAAACAGAAGAGTTACATTCCGTTTTTGAGACAGGTAATTTTTTGCTTAGAAACAAAAATGTTATACTGACTTTTAGCCAACCTGAAAATTTCTGCTACAAAGTTTTTGGGAAGACTAGATTGATTGCCTGCTTAAATAAAGGAAATTGAAATGGCTATATCGCCGGACATTGCAAATGGTAGTTACCTAGATAATTCCGAAGAGTCATTTGAAATAGAAAGAGAGAAAAATATTATTTTTAAACGGAAAGACCAAGTACTTACTAACACTTATCATTACTCAGAATTTTCATTTCATCTAAAGGCATTTCTCACCGCATGATTTTTTAACCTCACCTATCCAATTAATTATTGTTTATGATACCCTAAAAACATCATGGTTTCAGCAGAAAATAGCGTACGATTAAATAAAATTCGATGAAAATGTTAAAATCGTTGAAGAGAAATTCGATGTAATATTCATCTCTATCTTCTATTCTATTCTATTCCGTCTATCTTTAATAAAATCAACTTGCAAGATTCACGACTTTTTCTGATTTTAACATCCGGGTCGAAGGAAAATTAGGGAAACCGCTGGTTGTGGTTTTATTTCTGTGATGTACTAAGTATTGAGCTTCTTACATGAGGCACCTTAAATGGCACTCATATAGACCTAGAGATTTTCCTAGCACGAACGACACGTGTTGTTAGTGCTTGACACAGAAAAAAAATAAAAAAAATCACTACTTCAACGTCATAGAGGAAATAATTGTACATCATTATAATATAGTTATTAAGAAAATAATCAAAATTAAAGCTCATTGAAGTGCCTAATAAGAAAATAGCAAAATCATTTCAATAAGGAAAAAAATACAATCATTATGTCATATTATATATAATAATGTGGTGTGTTTTAAAAAGTAAGATAAGAATAATAAGTTAATAACAAAACTTTCAATGTATTAATATTTTAGGCACAACTTCAATGAAAATAGCTCGATGACATTGAAGTGGACTTATCGATAACAAGATGGTCGATGTTTTTATTGTGTCAAGCACTAACAACACGACGTTCCTGCTAGGAAAATCTCTAGGTCTACTCATAACTCATAACTGGTTTTCTCAAACAAGTGGCGTACATGGATGACAGGGTAAGGATCGAGTAACTTCGGGTTTCAGACGAAATGCGTACGAGACCCGGATTACACCTCATGAGATAGGTACCTACCGCTTAATTGTCTCCATTAATTAATCATAAGTGAAACACGTGTGATTGTAGATTGAGTCGAGGATATGGATAGCGTATCTGCATGGTCGAGTGGCGACGGAACTTATCTGATTCGATTACTAGTCAGGGTCACGGTGCCATGCTTATTTTTTACGTGTTTTTATTTCTGTTGGATATTTTTACTGAGGGTATTATTTTAATGGGAACTAATGAGTGTCGGCGGGCTCTCAACAGTAGCTCTAGGCGAGTTGCATTGCGAGAACGCTATCGTAACTTTTCGAGAATATTAAGGAATATCTTTCGTCCGCGTAGAACTCGTTTTATCAGTTAAGTAAATTATTTATTATAAGTAATTTTATAGTTTGACGTCCTCCCTGGCCAGAATGATCTTTTAGACACTTCTTACATTGAGCTCGAAATTTAAAAAGAAGTTGAATTGGATAACGTCGTCTACGTTAATACATTTTAGTATAACTACAGTATCTTTTGTTCGGCCATCTTTTGCCATACAGTTGCCCATGGGAAAGCTGTTTTTGGAGGGAATTGCTCTCTTTTAAAGTTAAATGATAAATTTGTCGGAATTATAGGAATGCGGGGAAATAAAACATTTCCTCCTCTGCAATGCCAGACATAATTATTGCCCTTACGGTATTCTGACCTACGTAGGTGCGTAATTTGCAAGCGTGTGCTATTGCTATTACATTATCAATATTTCGCATCAGGAGTACCGGGACAACAACTTTAAGCATGACCTTGTGGGAGGGCACTCCCGATAGCTCCAAAGAGTTCAAGCGCAATTCCCGAAGCGGGCGGGATCGGGTCAGAAGTTCGGTGGGTGGCTTAACATGGAGTTATATGGAAACATTCTCACACGCGGCGCCACCCGCCACTACAAACAGCGGATCAGGTCAGGCAGCGCGGGTGGGGCGGGTCCGCCGCGGGCGTCCTTGGTCGTAATAACACGCATTCTCACAGGGCGCGTGCGCGGGTCGTGCGCGGGCGCGTGTGGCGCGGTTCGTGAATGCTTTGTCGTTGAGTTTGTCTACATACTCGCCCGCGTTAATATGTCTTGCCGTACGATCTTCTCCAATTTTTTGTAGAGGTAGAGCTGCCGCATATTGCCCCGACTGTGTATAATTGTGTAGTTGCTGACATATTTGTAGACAGATACGGGTTTAAAAAAAAAAACCGATGCCGACGGTGTGTCCCTAGTAACCACAGGAGGATGAGAATCTGTCTAATTTCGCCATCTTAAAGCACCATCCCTCCCATGATAGTTTGGTTGCTCTCAATGTCCATCATACTATCATAGTTCGATATTATATTATATTATGAGTCTTATTACCAATTTTAATATATCTAACATTGAAAATTACCGAACTCCCAAACATAAACAGATACTATATTGTGTATGTAGGCAATGTCAAATAAATACTGATTCAACATCATCATCATCAGTATCATCAAAAAAAAATAATGGTTCAATGTCACACCAATTGACCTAGTCCCAAACTAAGCTCTAGGCTTGTACTATTGGGTACTGGACAACGATAAATATACTTATATAGAGAAAAATAAATGTGCATTAAGTCAAAATTTACGCGAGCACTCAATGATTTACTGATTATGATAACTCAACGCTATCCTTATCTTAACACATTAAAGGTGATAAAGGCCATCGTTTAACTTGATTTATTGGTACACCATGAACCATACCATAACATAACTTTGATTTGGTGACAAGGAAAAGCTTTCATACCTACTGGTTTAGTTTTATCAGACCAACCGAGGCCGGTTTTGGACGTACAATAATATAACCCTATATACAACCCTATTTACCCTATACAAACCCTTGTGGTGGTTGCCGAGTTAGAACTGTTTTTTTTTTACTATTTTACTATTACATACATACAATAATATAAATGAACACAATAATTTTATGGCGCTATATAATTCATCGTTCATTCAATTCATCATTACGCCAATATTGCACAATCACGCACAATAATTGCGTAATTTTCAATAAAAACCTGGCTATATGTACTTACTCTGTGCCTAAACGGTCAAAAATATTGCGCGATTTGTGATATTGTGCAATAGAAGATCGTTTAGGGGAGGTCTAAGCTTATATAGCTTGACGACGCTCTGGCCTAGTTGGTGGTGACCCTGCCTGCGAAGCTAGAGGTCCTGGGTTCAAATCCCGGTAAGGGCAGATATTTGTGTGATGAACGCGAATATTTGTTCCTGAGTCATGGATGTTTTCTATGTATTTAAGCATATATTTCTCTATATAAGTATTTATATCGTTGTCTAGTACCCATAGTACAAGCCTAGAGCTTAGTTTGGGACTAGGTCAATTGGTGTGACATTGTCCCTTGATATTTATTTTATTTATTTATTTATATTTTAGTTGAGACTGTGCGGCTAGCACAAGAACCCCGCGACTCGTTTGTCGGATCTCCCTTTCTATCTAGTCAGTAAAGACAGAGACGGACTGAGCGACAAGCAAGAAAATACAACTTGTGCTACCCGTGCTGGGCTGCGCTAATAGGGATTATGCGCGGATTTATCAAATCGCTTTTCTCAACAAAATATGAAAATACCGTAAAAGAGGTCACCAAAAGTGGAATTAAAATTAAAATTGGCGATACGGACACGGACACGGACGATACAAGCATTTTAAACTGCAAATTAGACAGCGATTAGATATAAAGATCCGATACGCCGTGTGACGTCATGTAACACGTCGGCCATATAAACTCCATAGAGATAGGAACAAATCTTTGTTGGCTTACATCTTGGTTATTTTACAACTTTTTCAAAAACGATCTTCCTCAACTGTTTGTTACATAAATCAGCTTTTATTGAAGCTGTGAAAAGTCATGATTATTCCGTATTAGTGAGAGATTGTCACCTTTCATGTATTTATTGGTTCCAGGTCTTCGTGACAGCCAGCGTCTCCGTTAACATCATCGGCCACGGCTGTGTCATCGGCTACTCGGCCATCCTCATCCCCAATCTGAGGAAGGATGGCTCCATCATCAAAACCGATCCCAGCACGGAATCATGGATAGGTAAATACTTAAATAGCCTTCTCTCTTAGAAAATCG
The DNA here is from genome assembly GCA_927399475.2 of Acleris emargana. Lineage (NCBI taxonomy): Eukaryota > Metazoa > Arthropoda > Insecta > Lepidoptera > Tortricidae > Acleris > Acleris emargana. The sequence goes on from OV656860.1 coordinate 6,809,339, forward strand.
TAAGTTAATGCATAGGCATTTTATTCGTACTTAAAAGCCGAGTAATCGAGATCGCTAGAGACCTCTAGCAAGCTGTAGTTGAAATTGACAAAAAAGCGCTAGTTAGCTGGAGGTTAAGTTTCAATCCATAAAATTTCTATATTTTCAGCTTCAATTATGGGCTTTGCTTTGATCCTGGGAAACTTCATCGTCACCCCACTCATGGACATCATCGGAAGGAAGAAATGCCACGTGTTGTCCATTCTGCCTATCTTGACTGGATGGTTCCTGCTGGTAATGGCTAACAGTGTTCAAGCCCTCATCTTCGCCAGATTCCTGCAAGGTATATCCATGGGTTTATTAGGACCCTTGGGGTCTATTATTATTAGTGAAATGACGGACCCTAAGAATAGAGGAGCGTTCCTTACATTTGTGTCATTGTCGTTGACCATAGGCGTCATGTTCACACATGTGATTGGCAGTTTCGTTAGCTGGCAGCAGACTGCTTTAATCTGCTCTTTTATAACGTTTACGAGTCTGATCATGATCATATTCACCCCTGAATCACCTCCCTGGCTAATAGCCAAAGGAAGATACCAGGACAGCAGAGACATTTTCTTCTGGTTACGAGGCGAAGGCAAAGAACAAGAAGAAGAGCTTGAACATATGGTTGCAGCCCAAAAGATGATCCGGAAATCAAGCGTCGCTGGTCAGAACTTGTCCGTGTGGGCAAAAACTAAGAGATTCTGGAGATATTTCAAGGAAACTTGCAAGAAACCCGAGTTTTATAAGCCTATAGCAATTATGTTCCACTTGTACGTCTTATTCCAATTTGCTGGCATCAATGTTATCAGTTCCTACACCCTTGACATCCTCGAGAAGGTCGTAGGGCCTGAAGCAAATATAAAACTACTCATGGTACTTCTTGACGTAGAACGACTGGTCTGCAACGTCCTCGCGGTGTTCTTAATGAGAAAGTTCAACCGACGCACCTTGTTGTTCGTAACTGGATCTATCTGCGTCCTTTCTTACTTTTCGAAAGGGACTTATGTATTATTAAAAACCCATAACTGGCTACCTTTCGACAGTCAGTTCATACCTATATTTATAATAGGGATTTACATGTTTTCCCTTACAGTAGGTATATCGTCTATACCTTTTGCGATCTCCGGTGAAATCTTTCCGTTGGAATATAGAGGGCTAGGAGGAGGTATCGGAACGATGCCTTTGTCATTAAATTTCTTTATTGCAATTAAAAGTTTCCCGGTGCTAATGGCTGCGATTACTCTACCATTTACTTACTACGTATATGGAAGCGTAGTTTTGTACTGTCTCGCGGTTTTATATTTTACTCTTCCTGAAACGAAAGATAGGACTCTACAAGAGATTGAAGATGAGCTGCGGGGCCAGTCCAAAGATGATAACAGAAGTTCTGAACCTCTCAACGAAAAATTAAACGTTCATTTGATGCGAAGATATAGTTCTCAAATCATAATTCATTAATTGACCATTGATTTACTATTGTGAAATTACTTAGCTAAAATGATGGCAAAATTTGAAGTACGCTAATTAACAACGAATAAACGTATGATTGTAAGTAAGTTAAGCATATAATAAGTAGGTAAATCACACAAGAGTATTTCAAACAAATTGACATACGTTACGATGGATGTTATTGCGAATCAGAGTGTTGGTTTTCATCGTCATCTGTTTGTATGGAGACATTACAATAATATTTTTTTGTACTTGCTATACAAACCAATGCCAAAACTATTACTTTGGCTTTAGAGACAATGTAAATGGGTATATTTAAATGTAAGATTTAGCTTGTATATATTTTGTGATATTAAGATCCTTGTTAATAAAGAAATTTACTTTCTATGATGAATAATGATTATTGTCGTGGTCGTCATCTTTTGTCCTTTTACTTAAAAAACTGTACTTTTATAAGGTTATGTAATAATTACTTTTATTAGGAATAAGTACCTATAGAGGGGAATAAAAAATACAGGATTGTTTCATACTTATTTTCTTTTGTTACATATTTAAAAATGGATTCCGCAATAGCCATATACGAGCACATATACCCTAATTAACAGCTGATATCCTTTAACAATATGATGAAATAAAACAATATTTCATTAAATAAAATGTAGTCTGCTCGATTCTAGCATACCTTTTTCATATTCTTTTGAAGAGTTTCTTTTGTTTGTTTGCCTAAATGCGTGACAGTTATTAATTATTAATTGTTTAGCAAAATGTGACAAAATAAAATATGGTGAGTACCTTTACGACACCACAAATTGCGATTTGCCTGTTTTTTTTTTCCTTTGTCGTCGTCAGTGACGTCAAATCAATATTTTTTCCTTCTCTTTAACGGTACGTTCCAATCAAAAGTACTGGATGTACAGTACAGCTCCAGCGTTTTTAGGGAACAACAGAAAAGTCATTAGACATATGTTGATTTGTACTACATTACATTACGAACAAGATGAACGTTATTATTTAACTGGTCCGATGCATTACTGTCAGTGTTCAAGATTCATCCAGCCAAGCCAGTTCTTGTACGAGAGCGTTGCTTGTATCCATGATTTCGTGAGGTAATTACTTAAAGGTAAGCTTTTCGAAATCTCACCTTTAATCTACAAAATATTAAAGTATGAACTATCTACATACGTCAAATTATCACAATTAAAATCCATTTAGGGGCTTTTCCATCTTCGGGGCCAGCTTTTTAGCTGCAGAGCGTTTCCTGTTGGTTTCAACACCTCATCATCCACCTTCCATGGTCTCCAGTACCAGCATTTTATCCTTCTCACCGGTGTCTGGCTTAGACACTTCTTTAACACCTTTGAAGTGGCATTCTATCTCATACAAGGTCTTTCCCCTAGTCTCTGGCAGGAGGAAGTATAAGAACGCTCCACAGATTGTTATGCAAATTCCATAAATCAAGAAGGTTCCATTTACACCAATCTCTCTGAAGGACGTTGGAGCAGTTTTGACCACTACAAAAAACATTATCGAGAGAAACATTCCTGAGATGCCGCTGCCCAAGCTCCTGTATTGCAGTGGGAAAACTTCTCCAGCTATAGCCCAAGGAATCGGTAAAATACCCAGAGTTTTTCCAAAGATGTACATGAGCATCGGTATAACTGGGACCCATTTGTACTCTTCCGCAATCAATCCAAAATCTCTTAGGTATATTAAGAGGGAGGTAAGGAATAACGAGATCACGCTAACGATGACTCCTATAAAGAGCACCGTTCTTCGATTCAGTTTGTTAACAACTACACAGGCCATTATTGAAGTCACGAATCTTACGCCATCTACCATGAGCATGCAAGTGTTGGACTCGATGGCACCATCACTAACTGCATCCATCATCGGCACAGTGTACGACGGAACCACTGTCATGCCAGAAACTTGAAACAGCACAAACATGAACATCATAATGATCGTCGGCTTGTAAAATTCTGGTTTCCTAGCGATTTCCAGATAAGTTCGCAGCCTTGACTTCCCAGTTGTCACCTTAGTAGTTTCCACTCTTTGACTGTTTAATAGCACCTCTAGTTCCTTTTCGGAATCGTGGTAACGTCCTCTTAGCGATCTGAAGGACTTTCGGCACTGATTGAATTTCCCTCTCGAAGCCAAGTACGGTGGTGTTTCTGGTGATAAGGAGATCAAAATGAAAGAGATGATGTAGACGCTGCCGCATGCGATGCCGGCGGATCTCCAGTAAAGGAAGGTCCCGGAGACGTGCGCCAGGATCATGCCGGTGGCGAAGGAGAACGCGATGGTGGCCAGAAAGGCGCCACGGAGTTTGGGCGCGGAGTACTCGGCAATGGATACTGGAGCGGCGGCAGCTTGCAAGCCCATGGCAAAGCCCTGAAATGTAGAGAAGATATGTTTAACTAAAATTTAGTTCGTGCTAATTATGGGCCTATTTGTCAAGTAGGATTTAGTAAACGTTTTGTATTGCAGGATTTAATAATAATAGGTTTGAAGTATGTCGTGCTGTCATGCGTTTTGTATGAATATTCCTTATTCAATTAGTTCGTTATAAGTAGGCTTGGGACTTTTGGATGCTCGCTATGGTTCTAGAATCCACGGAGTCGCCATTATGTTAAAATATTTTTTTAGAAGTCAAAGTCAAAGTGGATAAGTACATACAACTTGTATGTATATAATTACCAAAAATAAAATACTCTATTGCTAGTAAACAAAATAAACTAAAACAAATAATTTAAGTAACAATAACAAAAATGTATTTTTCAATCTAATATTAGTCGCCACTTCTAAGTTTTTGATGAGGTACAGGCTTTTTGAATCAGTGCATCATAATCATCATCTATTACTATTTCATGTTCATCATTAAAATGGTAGTAAGAATGGATCACTATTATTTTTTCTATATTTTGCGGGGTTAAACGAGTTCTGGACCTATCAAAAACTCTTTTGTGTGTTGAAAAAGATCTCTCCACGTCCACTGGTGTTAAAGTTGTATTCTCGAGAATTTTTGCCGATTCGTCATCTTTGTGGTGCGTTGTGGTAAAATTCGTTGATGTAATTTTAAATTTTATCAGAAATTGCTTAAACCGTGTTTAATCAAGTGACAATTTATTAATCAAGTGTTTTTTTAATTGCTAAAATAGATGTCAGTCAGTAGTCTGTCACAACTAGCGATGAAAATGGCGACAGATTCATGTTGTTTCTTTCGAAAGTTTGTATCTTTCCTATAAAATACATGTAACTTTCGAAAAAAACAAAACTGACGTTTGTCTGAAAAATACAATCATACACGTATAATACCTGTTTAATACTGTGTATTTTACATGTTTATTTAATAATAATGACTTGATTAAATAATTGCCCCATGGTCCCACGATAAAGCAAGACATACAAATAATAATAATATTATTGTAATTTACTTTTATAAACGATTCCAATTTATAAGTGTTTCGTCACTCATAATTGATAATTTCAACCTCTTTAGTTAACTGATATCGAGATATAGTCTGAGCAGAATGAAAAGTCACCTGTTTGTATGAGAGCCAATACATTCTGAGTCACTATTCATACAATAATATAATAAATATAATAATGCGAAAAATACATTGTATTTTACATGTAAAAAACCTAAACTTGCGAAAGATTCAATCGAAGCTCCGCAAGGAAAGATACTGTATTTTACTGAAAAATACAGGGGTCTTTGAAAGATACATGTATCTTTCATGTAATTTTCATCGCTAGTCACAACGCAAGTATCAAAGAGGATGCATAATTAAGTAAATCGTACCTATATTTGCATATCGCGTCACCTGTGAACTGTGACATGTGTGTGTAATAACTAATAAATTTATGATAAAATTAATTGCAGTCATAATAACGTGGTTATTACCGATCGATATAACAGCGTAAATGTAACATGTTTTATTTTTACACTTTGACTTTGACTTCGAAAAATTATATTTTAACATAATGGCGACTCCGTGGAATCTAAAACCATAGCGAGCATCCAAAAGTCCCAAGCCTAGTTATAAGTTAAATATATGGTAAAATTCTTGGGCGGAAACAATTTTTTACAAATTAGAATCTGACGGAATATTCTTCCTTATCCGAAACATTAGTGTATAATTTTATTATATGTAAAATCGAATACTTGTTGACATATCTTTATAAGATAAGTAAAATTATCCGTTCAAGGATTCGTAATGGCAATTAACATGTGAAAAAATTACAGATATAGGGTTGTCATGATGATTATGATGGTGTGATATTGTTGCGACCTTAGACCGTTACATTAGGCCAAATCATATTTCGTAAAATATCATCAAATTCAACATGTCGAATGAAAATCGTCTTGCTGTGCGTAGGACTTTTTCAAAGGTTAACATTTAATAAAACCTGCGCTATACACATCCCGACCATCTGTTTTCTACCCAACAATCAACTGCATAAGTATTACATAAGCACATATACATCGACCATAATGCCAAATACAACATCCCTAGTCGCCATATTAACAACCATTTCCTAAATTTTGTTCAGTCCAGATTTACTGTGGATAGATAAAAAATAAAGCAATGAGCTCAATTACAATGCTGGCATGTGCCAAGACAAGATCATAAGACACTCGGCCTACACTAGTTTAATAAATCATTTTATTGCACAAACGAAACGGGTCGATCGATTATTACATTAAAATTTAATGACAACATTTGCCTCTCTGAATTGGTCAGCTTTATTTTGGATGAATACGGCGCCTAAACCCACTTCACAGGCATCAGTTAATACACCGCTGCTAATCGACGAAGCATGAAGCGATGGGGGAGAGTCGCTTATTTACGCAAATATTTCAAGTTAGAATAACCTCGCTAAAAATACTGGCTGTGGTAACGTAATAATTAACCTCTGCTATTTGAGCGAGGTCATATCTATTTAACTATTAATAATCGTTTATCATCAGAATCTTAACTGGTCCATAACGTTCTCCTTTATTGTTTCGCGCATGCATTTACAGGAATCATGTGACTTGTCATGGGTTGTGATTGCCTTTCAATTATATCACCAACTGATTCTAATGCTTTGTTATAATGCGCTATACGCTGATCATTTACTTGTCGCGGCTCTAAGTAACTGCACACTTTAGTACCTTGTCACTTTAACGTCATGTTTGAACTGCTGCACTAGACTATCAAACGTGTTTATGCGACAACGTACAAAAATGTGCAGATAAGGCCGACTCATTAACAAGGTCGTTCGCGAGGCAGCATATTAGACAGCTAACATCTGATACGCCATCGACACGCTAAGAAGAAGGTAGGATCTATCAAGGCAAAAAACCTTGAGGAAACCTACTCATTCTGCCAACTAAAACAAACAGTGTAAACAAAAGATTCTACTTATACAAAGTGAATTCGATGCCATCTGCATAAAATAAGATAAGAGATAAGAATGTAACCACTTGCTTGCAAAGTCCTGCTGATGAGCAGGGTGGCAGGTCCCGCAGCCGCTACCATCAGTGCCCACCCACCCAGGGCCGGAAGCGTGCTCAGTTGGTTGGTGAGCCGGCGGCCCAGTCGCTGCAGGCAGAGGGGGGCCGTCACGATCCCCAGAATTAGCGCCAGGCCGAGGATCGAAGCTGGAAGGAGCTTACACTTTACATAGTAAAGAGAGGATATAACATTTATTAAACACACGTACAACAAAACACCAAAAGCTGAAAGAGATAGAAACAGTTTCAAAAAAAGTCAATTATTAAGAGAAAGTGCTGTCCAATTTTTTCCATTCAAAAATTTGGCTCCGGGTGATAAGGTAAATCAAATCCAAATCCCATGATTTTTTTATACAGGGTGTCCCAAAATCGGTAAACCACATTGACACCGGAGGTAGGTCAGCTTAAGAGGTGCCGAACTAGCCTAACATGACCTCAGTAAAATGTGCACGGTTTTCGAGTTATTGCCAAATTAAAGGTTTTTATAAATTTTCACCTTTTTTAACACTGTTTGTGCCAGGATTCAGTCGGAAAGCTCTCGAACTTATTTTTTTTTAAATGTAGGGAGCCTGGGATAGTTTATTAAGATATCAAAAGTGTTATTTTGTCAATAACTAATGTAAATTTATGAAAAATATTGGATTAGTCTCGATTTAAATTATCAGTAAATAATTAATTTCAACTTTTGACACCTGCCGTGAAAAAATTTTACTAGAAACGAAACGAGCAAATGATGTTTAAAAATTGAGCATGTTATGCAGATTCAGAAATGGTACAATACAAGTATCTTACTGCGATAAGAAAAGCATTCAATAACACTTTTCCGATGCCGCAAACCGTCGCCGTCAGGTAAAAACAATGCCGTACGATGTGATATCGCATTTGAGGCCTAAACATCTCATTTTTTGCCAAATGCACGGGAACGAAAGAGATGGAAATAATGTTCATCTCCCTTTTGAAGGATATCGGTGACTAATAGCACGTGTGGATTTCTACCTGGACCCCTCCACTTCGGGCTTTGTACCTGCCTTGCTTTACCAATTGTTTAAAGAAAGGGATGGATAGAGTGCTTTGTCCGTTTATTTACAAGTAGCACGATAAGCAGTAGCCTTCGAACCAAATCAGTTCGTTACCTTGCGTTTCGTGCGACACCCGTGTTCTCTGCGTTCCATCTGTGTGTTATTATCGACTTGGCTTTTCTCTGGACTCTGATTTCTCTGAAAACGACAACTCGGCACTCTATTGGACTCTGATTTGCTTTGTGGAACTGCTACGACAACAACGATGGCAAACCGTGATCCCCAGTACACTCATGGCGACTACGCTGACATGCTCTTGATTTACGGTGAAACTAGGCATGTTTCAAGTCGAGGCAATGTTACGTACAACGCAAGATTGGCTACAAGGTTGTACTCGGAACGATATCCAGGTCGAAATCCAACGACTCATAACGTCATTTTAAGAGCCCTAAACGCTTATCACGAGGGCAGGCTACCAGGAACGAGTACCCAAGGAGGAAGACCTCGGACTGTTAACGACGACGTGGTTTTGGAAGAAGTACGAGCGGAGCCAGGAACTTCAGTGCGAATTATTGAACGCCGCACTGGAGTCCCCAAATCATCGGCACAAAGAATTTTAAATCGTCATAAATACCATCCCTACCATATCCAACGCGTCCAAACACTACTTGCAACGGACTACGCACACCGTGTTGAATTTTGTCGGAAGATGACTCAGAAATACAGGGAAAATCCTAATTTCTTCAATGAAGTACTGTGGAGCGACGAATCAGCCTGCAGAAGGGATGGATATCTAAATTTACATAATACCCATAGCTGGCAGCTGTCAAACCCACATGAACAAAGAGAAGACCGGTCCCAATACCAATTCAAAATTAATTTGTGGACGGGCATTTTTAACGGCCAAATAATAGGACCGGTCGAACTGCCAGCTATTTTGAATGGAACAAATTATCTTCAATTTTTGGAAAATGATCTTCCAGTACTTTTAGAAGATACACCGTTGGCACTGAGACAAAGGATGTGGTTCCAACAAGATGGCTGCCCGGCACACTACGCTCGACTAGTCCGCGAACACCTCAGCAACACATTCCCCGAGAGATGGATTGGGCGATTGGGTCCAATTTTATGGCCACCGCGTTCCCCGGATCTAAACCCATTGGATTTTTTTTATTGGGGATGTTTGAAAGATAAAGTTTATGCAAAACCAATAAGATGTGAAGAAGAATTGCGGCAGCGTGTATTCGACGCAGCCCGGACCATATCGGGAATTACCTTAAGAAAATTGAGCCGAAATTTTTTGAGACGGTGTTATTTATGTATTAGAGTCCGAGGCAGACAATTTGAACATTTATTGTAACTAATTTTAAGTATTAAAATAAATCATTGAAACTTAAACCCGTTTTTTTTTGGTCATCAACTTTCATCCAGCCCGAGATGCACATTATTTCCATCTCTTTCGATCTCGTGCATTTGGCAAAAAATAAGTTGTTTAGGCCTCAAATGCGATATCACATCGTACGGCATTGTTTTTACCTGACGGCGACGGTTTGCGGCATCGGAAAAGTGTTATTGAATGCTTTTCTTATCGCAGTAAGATACTTGTATTGTACCATTTCTGAATCTGCATAACATGCTCAATTTTTAAACATCATTTGCTCGTTTCGCTTCTAGTAAATTTTTTTCACGGCAGGTGTCAAAAGTTGAAATTAATGATTTACTGATAATTTAAATCGAGACTAATCCAATATTTTTCATAAATTTACATTAGTTATTGACAAAATAACACTTTTGGTATCTTAATAAACTATCCCAGGCTCCCTACATTTAAAAAAAAATAAGTTCGAGAGCTTTTCGCCTGAATCCTGGCACAAACAGTGTTAAAAAAGGTGAAAATTTATAAAAACCTTTAATTTGGCAATAACTCGAAAACCGTGCACATTTTACTGAGGTCATGTTAGGCTAGTTCGGCACCTCTTAAGCTGACCTACCTCCGGTGTCAATGTGGTTTACCGATTTTGGGACACCCTGTATATTGTAGTCATTATGAAAAACTAGAAACGTTGCACATTTTTTATTTTTTATTTATTTTACTCTAAGAAATATTTTTCTCATATCTACCTACCTACCTACAACAGAGGTACTAAAAAATCGTAAAAATCGGATTAGTTTTAACGCGGCGCATAATGCGAAGTAGAAAAACATCGCATTTTGTGCGGAAATTTGTAGCTGCTCTTCACAATTCTCATAAATAGGAAAGACAGTTTTTTATGAGACAGTTTTTTAGTGCTTTCATTTAATAAATTGTTTAGATTTTTAGCAATTGTAGTTTTGGCCCCAAAGCCAAAACTTGGGGAGGGGGGGGGGGGACACTTGACTCTAACAAAATTTTGCGCTTTAAAGCTTAATATTTCATAAAAGGATACCTTAATCTGAAAACTGTTTCACTAACCACCAATATTTTTGAAAGACCTATCCAATGACACCCCACACTATGAGGTAGACGAGAAAAAAAACATCCCCACGGAGGTAGGTACACTAGAAACATTTTTTTCAACATTTTATTTTACCACTTTGTTGGTGTGATTAATATACAGGGTGTAAGGGACGGCTCACCGAAAACTGAAACCATAGCTTCAGACCATTGTACTGAACTGAAATCCCGTGGAAAATTTCCCGGGAAAACGAAAATTTTCTTGTTTTTTTTTCCATGTTTTTGCATATAAACCGATCTAGGACAACATATTATGACATACTGAAGCTCATTATGTAAAAAAACTGTGAAAACTGCATTTTCACGTAAAAAACGAGAAATGTTTCGTTTTCCCGGGAAAATTACCACTGGATTTCAGTTCAGTACAATGGTCTGAAGCTATGGTTTCAGTTTTCGGTGAGCCGTCCCTTACACCCTGTATATATACCTATACAGGTGTAACGGACGGCTCACCGAAAACTGAAACCAAGGAGAAAATTTTCGGTTTCCCGGGAAAATTTCCACTGGATTTCAGTTCAGTACAATGGTCTGAAGCTATGGTTTCAGTTTTCGGTGAGCCGTCCCTTACACCCTGTATATATATACCTATACAGGTGTAACGGACGGCTCACCGAAAACTGAAACCAAGGAGAATATTTTCGGTTTCCCGGGAAAATTTCCACTGGATTTCAGTTCAGTACAATGGTCTGAAGCTATGGTTTCAGTTTTCGGTGAGCCGTCCCTTACACCCTGTATGTGTGGTGTTGGTGTGATTTCTAGTACTAAGAGTCTCTGAGCTAGGCTGCGGACGGACGGACGGACGGATATGGCAAAACTATAAGGGTTCCTAGTTTGACTACGGAACCCTAAAAATAACAGCATCACTGTTAACAGACCACTAGTAAGCCTTATAACAAGGCGAAAAGATTCACAAATGGACGGTTGATTGTGTCGCTGATGGTAGGTATTGTCTACCTACTTATTAATTTTTCTTATTAAAAAAGCACTTTTATCACAAGAAATATCTTGAATATAAAGTACCCATTCTTCAATCAAAACTGGAACACGGAGTTTACTTAACACTTGACTTTCTGCAATTATGTTTAAAGATAAAGTAGAATGTTTACATTTCAATCAATACAAAATTACAAAGAACTTTGTTCTAGAACATAATAATCAGGGATGTGTGTTATTCTCTTAAAAACGGCGTTAGGTCGGTTGAACGAGTTTTAACGAGTGAACGCGGCACAGCTTATACAAACCGGCAAGTTTAAGTAGTCCCGTCAGAGCGTACAAAACACGCATTCTCTCTGTACGAGACTTGGCCAAGAAGTTTAAAACCTCGAAATTTACAGTGCAACGAGTGAAGAAAAATTGTTCTATAGCAACGTTTAAACAAACTAAAGTGCCCAACAGAAATGCAAAACAGTCAAAAGAGTCTAAAACGAGATCTAGCAAGCTTTATTCAAAAATGACTAAGAAAAGATATTGTACTGTTATGGATGACGAAACTTACTGCAAACTTGAATTCAAATTACTTCCAGGACACCACTATTATTCTGGGACCGACTGAAAAGTAGTAAGTGAAGAGTATAAGGTTATCAAAATGGATAAATTTGCAAAGAAAGTTCTCGTGTGGCAGGCGATCTGTTCATGTGGCAAACGCAGTACACCATATTTTGCTAATAGAACCATAAATGGTGATGTATACCTGAATGAGTGCCTCAAAAAACGATTGTTCCCATCCATTAAGAGGCATACTTCACCTGTCCTGTTCTGGCCTGATTCGGCAACGTGTCACTACACGAAGGAAGCAATAGATGTGGTACAAAGCAAATAATGTCGATTTTGTTGAAAAAACTCTCAATCCTCCCAACTGCCCGGAGTCACAACCCATTGAGAAATATTGAGCTCGTGTGAAACAGAAGGTTATAAAACATAAAAGTAGTGCCACTTCAGTTCAAGACTTCAAGCAGAAGTGGAATGAAGCTTCCAAACTGATCAGTGATGACGATGTACAAACTTTGATGGCAGGGGTCAAGGGAAAATTAAGAAGTTTCTGGATGAACTAATCCTAAACTGGTCTTTATGCGTAAATAATAATATTTAAAGGAATATCAAATAAAACGGTATTAGAAAATTTGGTGAATTTTAATATTTAATACGGAAATTACAACAATTTAATGATATCTAATGATAAAAAGTGATTGTAATAGTGTAATAAAACATACTATTTCAAGCGGTTTTTGCCTGACCCCTAAGATACACCTAAGAGGGCTTCAAGCCGAAAACAAAAGTCAAACAGAGGTCAAATATACTTTTGTTGAAATGTCCGAAATAGATAAATATTTCAAAAACTATTCCTCGAAATGGTTTTCAAATTAGAGTTTAAAAAAAATATGAACAATCCCAATTAAAGATAAAAAGATAAAAGACATAAACGATAATTAGGCTGCACACACACACATCAAGAATCTACCAGCGCTTCCCAAGAGGAGACCACTGCGGAGTAGTGCTGAGAAGAAACGCCGCAAGAAACTCAACAGTCAGTAAGATTTTAGGCTGATTTATACGTTAGATCGTTTGACAGGAGTCCTGCTGCCTAATTGAGAATGCACGTGCTAAAATATGTTTGTACTCTTTGAAGGGACTTCTTAAACTCCCCGGTTTATATAAGCTGCACCGCGCTCGTTCACTCGTTGGACCGACCGAAAGCAGTATTTAATAGATAATAATGGTAGGGGACCCTTCGTGCGCTAGTTCGACTCACACTTGGCCGGTTTTTACAAAACATTTATCCAAAAAATAGGTAAATGTAGCCACTAATCAACAAAGTGCACATCAACATGAAACAAAAATATCATGAGAGGTAATCGTAAACAGGTATTTCGATGAGGAAAAAAAACTGGAATTGTTACCAATATAAAATTATTCAATTTCACAAGTTGTGAATGAATCTCTGTAGTTGCAAGAAATGTCAAGACTTTTCGATTGATCTTAGGCCATTTTTCAAGACTTTTCACTTCTTCATAATATGTTCCTGATATGACATGTCAACCCTAATCCCGGTTTGGGAGCTGATTATGAGTTACGAAGCCTCAGGCAGACAGAAAAAGTCGTCTAACCTGTAACACCCCATCCTTTTTAGTCAGAGGTTTAAGAGAGACTTCTAATCTGTAATTTTTATTTTACTAGCTGCTGTGGCGGCGTCGGTATCGCGCCATTTAGACGCGAATCATTGTAACCAAACCAACCAGCGCTATTTTACAACTCCAGTTCTTTACGCCATCAATTTAAAAATAATTTACCAATCCACGACTCGTGTTCGGGGGTGAGTTGCAGGGCGGAGTTCGGCTCGCGCAACTGTTGCAGCAGCACGCCGGGGAACGCGATGTTTGCGCCGGTGCCGATCATGTAGAGCACCACGCCGCTCACTGCCAGCAGCTGCAACGAACGCCATGATTGTTTTTTTAAATGTAAGAACCTTGCGCCAGTTGTAACTAGGCCCCGCGTCCCGTGAATTGACGAACTGATCCTAAGGGTGTCCCCAGACCTATCGACTCCGAATCGGCTTGAGCCGGTAAGATTTTTTTTTAATGTCCAATATGTCCATGCAATAAGAGCGAAAACGACGTCGCTCGGCTCGATTCGGCGTTGCGAACGGAACGACGTCGTTTTCGCTCTTATTGCATGGACATAAAACTTTTTCTTACCGGCTCAAGCCGATTCGGCGTCGATAGGTCTGGGGAGACCCTTACGGCCAAACCCTATATTCAATCCGCGGACAGATAGGCTTACTTCGGATTAAAATTTGACACATTTAGTATGGGCAAATGTCAAATTTTAACCCGAGGTAAGCCTTATCTATCCTCGGTTTGAATATAGGGTTTGGCCGTCAACAGCCATTACATTGATCATTTGTTGATATCATTACATGCAAAAATATTGTGTATAGTTAAGGGCTCGATTAAAAAATCCTTAACAATCCTTAACTTTTTCCTTTGTTAACAAAGATTAGTCATATAATCATATGGATAATTTTCGTTACACTAAGGAAAAACCATGGAAGAAAGTTAACAATTCAATTAACTCCTTAACTATGTACAATATAAATAATTGCAATTAATAAATGAGACGAGAAGTTAGGTAACCACTGTACGCTTACCATGAGTTACAATTACCGTATTCGCTAGCGAGTCGAATGCTCTGTCCCTCGCACTCTATTAGAATGCTGCGAGCGACAAAGTCTTCGACTCGCTAGCGACGGTATGGTAACTCATGGTAAGGGTACTTGGTTCTTTGCGCATAGGCGTTATTGCAGCATTGCACCAGTTAACTTTAAATTGGATTGACTAAGATTGTGCATTTACCAATAACAGGAACCTCGGGTAAATGTCCAGATTAAGAGAAAAGAAAGAAAATGAAGAAAAATATAAAAGAAAGAAGACGGTCGGAAATACCTGTCTGAGAAAGGGCGACACCCTCTGCTTCTGATAGGTGTCAGACATGGTTGACTCTTCACTCTTGAATTTCACCGAAATTTACTCATGCTGTAACAATAAAACAAACGTGTTACCTACTAAACTAAAAACTTATTATGTGTTTCATGTGTTTATCGAATTTAAATCAGTTTGTGGCTATATAAACTCCCGATCATACGTTTTTGGTTATGTAAGTCGGAAATATGTTCGTTTTGTTGACACGCCTATCTAAGTTTTGTTTTACGTTTTTATTTGGAAAGCAAACAGATTAAAACATACATAGTAATAGTAAACATTATTTCTTGTCTTTCTTGTTTAAGGTCACTTAAACAAAAAATGCATCCTACTCAACAGTTTCCACTAAGACATGATTAAACAAGATTGCTCTATACATTATATTCCAGATTTTAGCAAAATAAAATAGAAAACTACATGTAAATAATTATTGAAATTGCAAACATATTTTTATAATTTATCTTTATATTAATCTTCAATCTTAACTATTCATGAATATTATTTTAAATTTTACAGTATTTTTGATATTCATTTCAAAATTAAATGACCAAAAAGGGTAAACGGCACTTCTACCCAATAGTGTACAGAGATAATTTACGAATATAACTCGGAGATGGGCATAGGTTACTTCTCTGCCGGAAAATTAATTATTTCCAGAGGGAATCTTGGTAAATGACTTCTATATCTACGCGTTCCGAGTCACAGGCAAATGTAAGTAATTTTTAAACACGACGATCATGTTTATATATAGGTAAGTATTGTTCGAAGTACAGCACTTAAGGCCCAGATAGACGTGCGAGTAAGTACACCGTACTTGTGGCTCGGCGACCTTACTCGCCGTGTGTCACCCTAAGTAAGCGAAATTCTATGGTCCGCTTCTACGGTACGCGAACTTGCGAACGATGTAAACAAATTAGTACTGACTGACACATAACCTCAAATATTCACCAAGAGTCTTTTAATTTAAAATAACGTATAACGAATAGTTATTTCATCCCAAACTTAATATGAAATAATGATCTAGTGTATCAATCATAGTAAAAACCTCACTTGACCTTAAAAAGTACGATTATTTAGTAACATTTTTTTTTCAAATTAACAGTTTTCTCTCCTTTTAAGGTGTATTTCGCCAATTTCGAGTTATTTATAGACACTCCCATAGACTTATTAGATTAATAAGGCCAAGGATATCACACGCGAGGACAATTGTTCGGTTGACGAGTATTTTCTCTTGTGCAAGACCTACTTTTTGTTGATGTAATACTTAATTAGTTCCTAATTATATTAATAGAAAAACACTTTCAACATACATTGCGCATATTGCAATGCTGTCATACTGAACTAGATTTCGGTGAACATGACAATAGTAACACTTTTTCGAGACGACTTTCACTATCTGTAAGTAGACACACGTTTCGTTGCGTCTGCGCAGACATGACGTGTATGAGAAGTTAATAATTCATGTACACAGGGTGCGCAGTATTTCTAAAACCAACGATGTTGTTTCTAACAACTGAGTTCCCTATCTCCAAAAGGGGTGACAGATGTGCGAGTAAGTACGCGTACTTAAAGCTCGACGACCTTTTTCGACCGTACTTAGGGTGACACACGGGCGAGTAAGGTCGCCGAGCCTTAAGTACGGCGTACTTAAAGCGCGACGACCTTTTTCGACCGTACTTAGGGTGACACACGCACGGGCGAGTAAGGTAGCCGAGCCATAAGTACGCGTACTTAAAGCGCGACGACCTTTTTCGACCGTACATAGGGTGACACACGGGCGAGTAAGGTCGCCGAGCCTTAAGTACGGCGTACTTACTCGCACATCTAGATAGATGTGCGAGTAAGTAGTGCCAGATGGGACTTTAGTTTCGCACTTCCACATACTAACCAATTTGGGGGACAATCTAATACAAATTGAACTGAGCTTATTATATATTTAAATATACAGAAAACATCCAATAGGAACAAATACCTACTGGCGCTCAACACACAAGTATTTGGATTGATGTAGGCCTTTTTTAAGACTTTCCACTTCTACATAATATGTTCCTGATATGACATGACAACGCTTATCCCAATTAAACTAGGCTTGGGAGCTGATTAGGAGTTACCAAGCCTCAGGCAGACAGAAAAAGTCGTCTAACCTATAACACCCCTACTTTTTAGTCAGGGCTTTAAGAGAGACTTCTAATCTGTAATTTATATTTAACTAGCGACCCGCCCGCGGCTTCGCCCGCGTGGAATGTATTATACATATAAACCTTCCTTAAGAATCACTCTATCTATTAAAAAAAACCGCATCAAAATCCGTTGCGTAGTTTTAAAGATTTAAGCATACATAGGGACAGACAGCGCAAGCGACTTTGTTTTATACTATGTTGTAGTGATAGTGATAGTGACTAGCAGCTGTGGCGTCGGTATCGCGCCATTTAGACGCATTGAAATTGGGTCGGTAAAATTCCGAATTAATTCCTTCATTGTAACCAAACCAACCAGCGCCCTTTTACTACTCCAGTTCCAACAATCTAATACAAATTGAACTGATCTTATTATATATTAAAATATAAGCACAGACAACATCCAATACTCAGGAACAAATACCTACTGGCGCTCAACACACAAGTATTTGGCCTTACCGAACCCGGGACCACTAGCGTCGTAAGCAGAGTACCAACAAGACTAGCTGGGCATTTACGGACGCACCGTTTGTCTCGGCGACAGATGGAGTGTATACGACTGGATGGGCGTAATATTTCGACCACATTCACTGGTGCGCCACGCCACGCCTCAGCGGTGCGATATCTCGGAGCAGACTGATTAGAAAATGGCAGCCAGAGAACGCATTCACGATGACGACGCCATTTGGCTTGGCGCGGAGACTTGGCGTGTTTCAACGTTGAATGTCGACATTCACGGTAGTTCCATTCGTATTGCGCGTTGGTGCGTCGCGCAGGCTTTCTGTCCATTTGGAAATCCAACGGACCGCGCCAAGTACTTTTAAACGCTACGGTTTTGACATTCACGGATCGATTTTGGCGCGGCGCTGCTCTATTCGGCTGGTTGGAGCGGTCGTGTATGCCCAGCTTAACAGCGTCGTCATATAAGTAGATACAGCGTCGTATACATACATTGTTGACGACAGCCACCGCCGAACTCTAGCCGACAGCGACGTACTTAGACGTGACCCTAGTATATAAGGATACTGTAAATAGTTAAGTTAGTATATAAGTGTTTTATATAGTATTAGGTAGATTTTAGGTATTTAATAAAGATTTTTTAGTTAGTTTTAGGTTTAGAATGGGGATTTAGCTTAGGGAGCCACCTAGTATTACGAGCTGTGGATGAACGATGTATAGATTTAAGTTTTTTATGTGTGAATTAGGTAAAGTCCAGCCCGAACTACAAGCTGGACTGAACCCCGAACCGATCCTTGCTCCCTCAGCTAAATCCCATTAGAATAACTACGAAAAATTTGTGAAAAATAGACCGCCGAACGCGGCTATTGTCCTCCTGACCCGGTAACCTAGTTCCGATATTAGAAGGGAAAAGGTTATCGGGTCAGAGATCCTGAGCCGGACCTAAGCCAGGAAGAAACGAATCAGATCCGAGCAGCGAGATAGGAGGTATGATTGATTATGTGTTAGTTTATAAGGAAATATTGAACCAAACTTGAGATAATTTGATAAAGCGTGCGGCCAATCAGACGCAGGCGGTATTTACGGGCGGCGACGGGGAAGAACCTCGGATGTTTCCACCCGAAGGTCGAGTGGAAAGCGCCCGGAAATGCAGGCGCTCTGATTGGTCGTCCCGATTAAGTTTATTGAGCTAAGGCTTTTGATTTGTGCAGAGGCTTGGGACTCCTCGGACGTGAAGGCACTATTTGAACCTATATGAAATACTATAAATACGGAGCCAATATTTTAATTGTTTGTACTCGGTTTCATAGTTAGTTACTACTCGGATTAGTACTCGGTTTCGCAGTGAATACTCGTTTAGTTTCGTTTAGTACTCGTTACAAGCTCTTAGTATTCGTAGTGTTTCGTACTGCACTCGTCGTATACGGTGCATGCGTGTTTGTTAGTCTCTCTGCCCTAAAGTAAAATCGTTTTTGTTTATATTGTTTAAAGTCTATAGTGTTTAAGTAAATGTAATATCAAAGTGTTTGTCTGTTTTAATAATTTAAATTCATTTAACGTTTTTATCTAGTTTCATTTTATTTCCTCTCCTAATAGTCGCGTTTTGTTTAGTGTTTTTGGAACTCTGAGCTATCGGGGTTAGTCAACTGTTAGCGCGTATCGTCAACAGTTTTATGGTCCTTCGAACCGGATCCGCGAACCAGGATTTGTGATTGTGTTGTGAACCCACGTAAAACCATTAAATATGGTTGTTACGAGGAGCCAGGCGGGCGATAACCTCGAGGACGAGGAAAATCGTCGTCTGATGGAGCAGCGCTTAGAAGAGGAAAGGCAGAGATTACTTGAACAAACTCCGCTACGAGGAGGTAACGTCGAGGGAGCACCCGCGGAACGAGCGGGCCCCCTCAGAACCGGGACGGAAAACCCAACCCTTCGGCGGATGAACCCGATGGGCGACTCACCAGTCTCACCCCCGAACCAGGACAGGGGGGAGTTTAGTCGCAATGTCGGATGGGGTGCGCAGCCGCGGGACACCTACGGAGTGTCACCGCTCGCGCCACCCGCGATCCGAGTACCCGAGCAGCGTATGGAGGAGAGGCTCGCGCAAGGAGCGCAACGACCGGCGGATCGTGACCGCGTTGCGTTTGCGTCGAGGCCTGCATCCGTGGCTTCTACCACGGATCTTAAGGTAAGAAGGCGGAGAGCAGAACTGGAGGCGGCAGAGCAGCTCGCCGAGTTGCACCGTCGTGAGCTGGCGATTCAAGAGGAATTGATCCAGAAACGACTCGCCGCAACCATCGAACAAATCGAGGTAGAAGGGTCCCGGGCTGGAGGGTCGGTCGCAGATCCCGCGAACCGGGTGGGCGACTGGCTCGACAACGTGCAGCCCGAGAGAGCAGCGCCGATACCACGCAGGTCACGTGAAGACTCGCCATCGCCGAGGAGAACACGTGACGACCTAAGAACCCCGCACAGTCAGCGGGAACGATCAGAAGGTAGGAGCCGCGCCATTGATCGACTGACGGATCATCTCGAGACGATGATGAGGCCGCCACCAAGGCAAGTATATGAGTTGCCTATATTTGCCGGAGATCCGAGCGAATGGCTCACATTTTTAAATAGTTACGAACAGTCGTCGCAGCGGTACAAGTTCTCGCCGTACGAGAACGTTGCGAGGCTACGACACGCGTTGAAAGGTGAGGCGCGACAGTGTGTACATCATATGCTCGCGTCATCGACATCACCAGAACTAATTGTCAGAGTGTTGAAAAAGAACTTCGGTAGAACCGATTTGCTGATTGATCGAGCTATCGAGGAACTGAAGAGGATGCCTATAATTGGTCCGAGCGCAACGGATCTAAATGCGTTCGCGACGAAAATCATGAACATAGCATCGACTTTAGTGAACTTAGACAAACGGAGTTACGGAGCTAACCCGTTACTAATAAGGGAGATAACAGAGAGGTTGAGTCCGCATTTGCGCTCGCGATGGTGTGCATATGCGAAAGAAAGATATACTCTAGAACAGAGTGAGTTAATGCTGATGGCTAACTTTTTACTCGATGAGAGCGACGCCGAGTTGGAGTTCTCGCACGCACGGGCGCCGTCAAAGAGGACGACACCCGCGCCACCGATCCAGCGAGACACTCGACGCGCACCGATCCCGGCCGGCGGAGGAGCTTTCCGTCGCCCACAACCACCTAGAGTCAACAGAACCTACACGACAGAAACAGTGAGTAGTTGTTTGTTTTGCGGAGGCGGTCACAATACGCCTGACTGTCGCCGACTTCTTAACATGCCAGTTGGAGCCCGCTGGGACTGGGCCCGACAGAACCGGGTATGCTTTAAATGTGTCAATCGAAAACATCGTCGGGAGCAATGCCCGGCGAGAGGGTGCGGTGTGAACGGATGCCCGCGACCCCACCATCCCGTGCTGCACGAACCCCTGAACCAGCAGCATACATACCAGATGCCACCTGTGCAGGCGCCACCTGTGCAAGCGCCGCTAGCGCCGGCGCCACGCTTTGCTAGGCCGCTAGCGCCGCCCCGCGCATCGTCGGCACGCGCTGTGACGTCACGAGAAAGGACGCAGCGCGCCGCGGCGTGCGCAACGAACAACGAACCGACGGAGCTCTATGATCCAGAGCGGAGCTTCGCGGCGACCTACACGAACCCCCACATGGTCGCAAACATAGTGTTGTTAAAGGTAGTACCTATAATTATTTCGGGACCGCGATGCGAGGTCAAGACACACGCGTTGCTCGACGAGGGAAGCACCGTTAGCCTTGTGGATGAAAGGTTGGCGGAGGCGATCGGAGCAACCGGACCCGAGACACCGTTACACATTCAAGGTGTGGGAAACATGACTTCGAGCCAACGGAGCCGAAGGGTGACAACGCAGGTACGAGGAATCCGAGATGGACCTGTACACGAAATGACGCTGCGGACCGTACCGAACCTAGGCCTACGAACGCAGCGCCTAAATAAAACAGAACTAGGTAAGTACAAGCACCTCGCCGGCCTGAACGAAGCGGCATTTGAGGAAGGAGTGCCGTATGTGCTTATCGGTGCCGATCACTGGCACATAATGATCCCTCACGAACTGAGGACAGGGCGCATGAACGAGCCCGCAGCCCTACGAACCGACCTAGGATGGGTCGTGTACGGTACGGTACCGCGGCTCATCCGAACCGAACATGCCGAGACGTCGCTACACTTAGCGGCGCGTGAACCAGAGCTGGACGAAGCTCTGAAAAGGTATTTTGATATAGACTCGTTGGGGATCAAGTTGATCAACAAGAAACGCCCCCTCGAGGAACGAGCTGAGAGGATTTTCGCACAAACCGTGACGAAAATAGACGGACCCCGCTACGAGGTAGGACAACTGTGGCGGGACGATGAACCCCGAATGCCACCGACGTATGCAATGGCGTTTCGGCGGCTACAGGGGATTGAAAGGAAGATGGACCGTGATCCGACCTTTGCGACGGAGTATGCCGCACAGGTCGATAACCTGCTGGTCAAGGGTTACGCCGAACCAGTGGAAGACCACGAACTCACCCAGAACGGGAAAATAGAGTGGTATTTACCTCATTTTGGGGTCACTAACCCCAATAAACCAGGAAAACTAAGGTTGGTATTTGATGCTGCGTCAACAGTCCAAGGACGCAGCCTGAACAATTACGTATTGGAGGGACCAGACATGCTACAGTCTCTACTAGGGATCCTGTTCCGTTTCCGCGAGGGCCGATATGCGTTGACTGCCGATATTCAGGAAATGTTTCTACAGGTGAAGATACGTAAGGAGGATCAGCCCTCACAGATGTTTCTGTGGAGGGGCACCGATCGAGAGGGCCCGCCGAGACGGTACAAGATGACGTCTATGATATTCGGCGCCGCCAGCTCTCCATTCTTAGCGCATAGCGTGCGCATAAGAAACGCGCAAGAAAACGAGGTACGTTACCCTCTGGCGGTTGAGGACATAGTGAACAACCACTACATGGACGATTACGTCGCCAGTTACGGGAACGAGAACGAGGCTATAGAACGAGCCGAACAGGTAGCTGCTTCACACGCGCAAGCAAGCTTTAAGTTGAGAAATTGGAGCACCAACTCAAGTAAGTTGCGACAACGAATACCACCGGAGCTGCGAGCCGAGGCGCCCGCGCAGTTCGGCGGTAAGGCGCAGAAGATACTTGGGATGATCTGGTGCCCCGAGACCGACGAGTTGGCATTCAATACAACGATGATGCGGGTCCCAGCCGAGGTGAGGACGTGCGCTAGAGGGCCGACGAAAAGAGAAATATTAAGTGCAGTAATGAGTGTCTATGATCCGATAGGTCTACTGTCACAGTACGTAATTACGGCCAAGATACAACTGCAAAGATTATGGCAGATTAAACTCGGCTGGGACGAAGAGCCACCAATGGAGGAACGCCGTGAATTCGAACACTGGCTGAGAGCGCTCGACAGTGTGGCTGCACTGCGGGTGCCGCGGTGTTATTTTGACACGGGGGGATCGCCGCGTGAGTTACATATTTTTGTAGACGCGAGCGCCCAGGCTTACGCTGCGGTAGCCTACTGGCGAACCGACGCCGAGGTGAGTCTCGTCGCGGCGAAGGCGAAGGTCGCGCCGACAAAGGCGCTGAGCATCCCGCGACTGGAGCTACAGGCGGCGCTTATCGGGGCACGGCTAGCCCGCGCTATAGCGTCGCATCACAGAACAAAGGTGAGCAGAGTAGTGCTGTGGTCAGACAGCCGCACAGTACTGCAGTGGGTGCGGGACGACGCGCGCCGCTACAGCGTGTACGTATCACATCGGCTGGGCGAGATCGCCGAGCTGACGAACGAGGAGCAGTGGCGCTGGGTGCCCACCCGGGACAACCCGGCTGACGACGCGACCCGCGCGGACAGCGCGCGGCAGGTGCGAGTCAACGACCGGTGGTACACCGGCCCACCTTTTCTGCGGCGGCCCGAGGCGGAGTGGCCGCAGGAAGTTTCGACGACCCACAAAGACGACCACGAAGAGGAGGTGACTTCGTGCCACACAGTCCGACGGGAGAGCGCGCCGCTACCAGACATAGCGCGCTTCTCTAACTATGACCGGCTGATCGGCGCGACGGCACGAGTGCTGCAGTTCATCGAGATGATGAAGAATAAGAACCGCATACCGTTGGAACTCCGGCATATTAAAGGCGCGGAGCACCTCTGGTATCAGAACGCGCAACGGCGAGATTTTGCGGAAGAGCTGCGCAGTCTATCGAAAGAGGAGCCTATCCCGAAGAAGAGCCGGCTGTATGGGCTCGACCCAAGACTGGACGAGGATGGGGTAATGCGCATGCGCGGCCGGATCGACGCCGCGCCAGTGCGTACGTATGATAAGCGCCCAGTTTTGTTGGATGGACGCAACCCATATGTGAGGTTGCTCATACTGCGAGCACATCAACGAGCCGCACACGCCAACAATGAAAGGTTGGTAAATGATCTAAGGCAGCAGTTCTGGATACTGCACTTAAGACCTACAGTACGAGCGGTAGCGAACGCGTGCCAGGTGTGCATCCTGCGCCGGGCGCGACCTCAGGTGCCCGCGCTGGGAGATCTGCCACTGGCACGGATCGAGCCATTCCACCGACCGTTCACAAACGCGGCGGTGGATTACTTCGGACCACTGATGGTGACCGTCGGGCGACGGCACGAAAAGCGCTGGGTGGCGCTATTCACG
The DNA here is from genome assembly GCA_927399475.2 of Acleris emargana. Taxonomy (NCBI): domain Eukaryota; kingdom Metazoa; phylum Arthropoda; class Insecta; order Lepidoptera; family Tortricidae; genus Acleris; species Acleris emargana. Next base: position 6,833,657 of record OV656860.1, read on the forward strand.
TGCCTCACAACCCGCGCAGTCCATTTGGAGCTGGCGCACTCGCTGTCCACCGGCTCGGCCATCATGGCGCTAAGGCGCATGGCCGCGCGACGGGGGTGGCCGCGGGTCATCTACAGTGACAACGGAACCAACTTCCGGGGTGCGGACGCGGAGCTGCGCGCCGCCTACCTCGAGTGGCTGCCAGCAATGCGGCAGTACGGGCAGCGGAACGCGATGGAGTGGCGCTTTATACCGCCGGGAGCTCCGAACCAGGGAGGCGCCTGGGAGCGCATGGTGCGCTCCGTGAAGACGGCGCTGACGGCGACACTGACGTCCAAGGCGCCCAAGGAAGAGGTGCTATGGACGCTGCTCGCCGAGGCCGAGCACACTGTGAATGCTCGGCCCCTCACTCACGTATCGGTTGAGGCAGCCGACGAAGAAGCCTTAACACCGAACCATTTTCTACTGGGAGGCTCCACGGGGGTCCCTCTCACTGGCCCTTGTGTGGAAGCCGATCGCCGAACCTGGCGAGCCAGCCAGGCGCTCGCCGACCATTTCTGGGCCCGCTGGGTCCGGGAATACCTGCCGACGCTTGCCCCGCGACGCTCATCCGCGGCGGGCGAGCGACAACTGCAAGTTGGGGACTACGTGATCGTGGTCGACCCCACCCTGCCACGGAACGTGTGGCCACGAGGAGTCGTCGAGACGACCTACCCTGGACCAGATGGCGGCGTGCGGAGCGCGGACGTCCGAACGAGAGGCGGTGTGTTCCGGAGACCGACGACGAAGCTGGCTGTCGTACCGTTGCACCCGGGTCAACATGGCATGTTGACGGGGGGATAGTGTTGACGACAGCCACCGCCGAACTCTAGCCGACAGCGACGTACTTAGACGTGACCCTAGTATATAAGGATACTGTAAATAGTTAAGTTAGTATATAAGTGTTTTATATAGTATTAGGTAGATTTTAGGTATTTAATAAAGATTTTTTAGTTAGTTTTAGGTTTAGAATGGGGATTTAGCTTAGGGAGCCACCTAGTATTACGAGCTGTGGATGAACGATGTATAGATTTAAGTTTTTTATGTGTGAATTAGGTAAAGTCCAGCCCGAACTACAAGCTGGACTGAACCCCGAACCGATCCTTGCTCCCTCAGCTAAATCCCATTAGAATAACTACGAAAAATTTGTGAAAAATAGACCGCCGAACGCGGCTATTGTCCTCCTGACCCGGTAACCTAGTTCCGATATTAGAAGGGAAAAGGTTATCGGGTCAGAGATCCTGAGCCGGACCTAAGCCAGGAAGAAACGAATCAGATCCGAGCAGCGAGATAGGAGGTATGATTGATTATGTGTTAGTTTATAAGGAAATATTGAACCAAACTTGAGATAATTTGATAAAGCGTGCGGCCAATCAGACGCAGGCGGTATTTACGGGCGGCGACGGGGAAGAACCTCGGATGTTTCCACCCGAAGGTCGAGTGGAAAGCGCCCGGAAATGCAGGCGCTCTGATTGGTCGTCCCGATTAAGTTTATTGAGCTAAGGCTTTTGATTTGTGCAGAGGCTTGGGACTCCTCGGACGTGAAGGCACTATTTGAACCTATATGAAATACTATAAATACGGAGCCAATATTTTAATTGTTTGTACTCGGTTTCATAGTTAGTTACTACTCGGATTAGTACTCGGTTTCGCAGTGAATACTCGTTTAGTTTCGTTTAGTACTCGTTACAAGCTCTTAGTATTCGTAGTGTTTCGTACTGCACTCGTCGTATACGGTGCATGCGTGTTTGTTAGTCTCTCTGCCCTAAAGTAAAATCGTTTTTGTTTATATTGTTTAAAGTCTATAGTGTTTAAGTAAATGTAATATCAAAGTGTTTGTCTGTTTTAATAATTTAAATTCATTTAACGTTTTTATCTAGTTTCATTTTATTTCCTCTCCTAATAGTCGCGTTTTGTTTAGTGTTTTTGGAACTCTGAGCTATCGGGGTTAGTCAACTGTTAGCGCGTATCGTCAACATACATGTATTCAGGTGCATTCTCATAGAATTAATTTAAATATATTATACGAGTATATAGCTATGAATCTCCCTCTATCTCTCTCGTAAGATTTTGGTGTGTTTTCCTGCGGAAACTACGCAGGTAATTTGATTTGATATATTTTTTAAATTTATATTTATAGATTTATGTAATGCTAGACTAAGTAGTTAATAATAAATATATTTAAATAAATGACCGACTGCTGAGTTTCTTTCGGCGTTTCTTCTCAGCAGTGGTCTCTTGCGAACCGCGCGTAGATTCTTGACGTGTAAAAGTGCCCGTGTGGCCTACTTACTGAATAAACGTCTTTATCTTTATCTTATCTAAATAATGATTTAACCTCCATATACTAAGTAAGATATTATTACTAATACAAAAGAAGAAACTGACTGACCTAGGGACTTAAAATATGGAGAGAATATTTCATGGGCTCCACTAAGAATGGGTTTTTAGAAATTCATCCCCTAAGCGGTTTAAATAGAGGGAGTAGCGAGGAAATAATTCTACGCGGGCGTCCCTACTAAAAATATAAAACTTAAAACTAACACCGAGGTGACAAAACAACGTATATTGCTACAGGAGTTTTATCTGACTTACTGCGTATTAGCTTAGGAGGGCAGTATAGCGATGATTGAAATGGTAAGACGGTAAATTAAGAAGGAAATATGGAAAAAAATGAATTGTACCACTTTTTATGCAATACTTGAGCATTTCTAAAAAAGTTTGTACAATTCATTTACGACTTCGATTTGCAAAAAAAATTGCAGGTTGGTAGGGTGAATGAAGCTGAGCCTAAATAACTAGTCTCCCAAAATGTCCTCATACATTTGTATGAAACGTTCCTTTTTTGTTACTAACTTTCTTAGGTTCATGGTAACAAAAAAGGAAAGTTTCATACAAATGTATGAGGACATTTTGGACATGCAATTTTTTTTGCAAATTTAAGTCGTGAATGAAATGTACAAACTTTTTTAGAAATGCTCACTTATCTATCACGTTACTAAATGATGAATGGTCTGCCAGATGTCAAACAAATTTCAAAATCGGTTTCGCAACCGATTACGATTTTTGTAAACCTAAAACACCCAAATATTTTAAGTTATTTGCAAACTTTTGCAATGGTGTGTGAACTGTCATTTATTTTGCAAATTAAACCAGTTGACCCACATCCAGTCTTTGCAAACCCGAGTGCGTGCGATTTAAACTACTCGTTCATGTTAATTTAATACGCATATTGTGTACAGGGTGGTAAGTTGAGATAGGCCAGTAGGTCAGGCAGATACTGGATTCGTCGTCACTATACAAAAGTACGATCCTTGCGCATAATAAAATATATTATTGTAGGTTTTGTTAGTTGTGTCATTGGGTATTAAGTAATTTTTGTGCAATAAAGATTAAATAAATAAATCAAACGGAGAGGTAAAATTTTACCATTTCCCTTTTTTTACTACTACCACGTACTATTTACCATTTCGCATAACTCGCAAAGTGCGAGCTGTTAATTCTACGTAGGTATAGGTATACGTACACGCGCAAATCAAGCGTCAGAATTACGTCCGGTCTAATGACGTCCTTTTTTTTGCTGTTTCTTTGAGCTATCGTTTTGTAGATATCCGGTATTAGAAGAACGCCATGGGCAGTTTCATTTAACTTGAGTTGACTTTGAAGGATTTGCTGAATGTAATTAGCAATTGGTTCGGAATCCTAAGGTATGAAGTATCAGTAATATCAGTAGTATAAGTAAGTAAGTAAGTAGAGTCATATTATAGCTTCCCGTGTCACGTTAAATAACTAATCAGAAACGTATTTATTACGGAAATACCTATCAGTGCATTGAAGTTTATAATTAAAAACACTTCCAGTGACATTATTCGGACTAAGAATGTTTAATAATTATCATGGATCGGAAATTCGGATCGATATTTACCTAAAGTTGGCAAAATCCCGGAAAAAGATAGGCCAACATGGCGTCGGCTTCTTAAAAATATTATTTTAATAATTTAAGTTCTGGGATTTTGGGATTCTACAAAACGTTAATATAATAATTACTTTACATGTAGGATAAAACGTTCTGTTTTGCTCCTATAAATTCGTTAGGTTAATAAGTTACAGGTAAATTAAATAACATTTGGTTAAACATATACATGGAAAATAACTTCAAACAGTTAATATAAATAAATAATTATGAATTAATGCCGGTGTAATTTATTTATTTTGAAATCCCGGCAAATTTTATATGATTTATATGATTGAGTCCACCTCCATACAACTGAACAACAAAGCCGGCGCTAAAGTATAGGTAAATATCGATCCGAATATCCGATCCCTGAATTAATTATAAAATACGTAAGGAACTACTACATTAATATTATTTATCAACCATTCTTACGCCAGAATAACAAATAAATAATTTAGTGATAATGTTATACATAAACTATAAATCGGGACTTAAAATAAACATTTATCTCGACGTTTCGACTGTTACAACAGCCACGGTCACGAGAAGACTGAAGAGGAGGGTGTTCGTCTGCTTGTCCCGATTTATAGTCTTAGACCGTGTTAAACAAAAAATATTAACTCTGACTGATAACAGTTTAAAAACAATATGTATAATAAAGGAGAACTGTTTTCTTCTGTATTTATACAGAATTCCTAAGTAACGAGTTCCTTCCAAGTTGTTTTTATACACCGTGTTTTTTTTATTTACGATAACTTTAAGGGGACGTTCTTTAGGTCAAATAAAGTTAATTTCCCGAAGACAGACCAATGATAGCTCTAACGGTTTTAAAGATATTTTTTTTTTAGTTTATTCAGTTAATCACGTTGAACTGGTGTAAAAGGCTCGCGATTGTGTGTGTATGTCACGCTGACATTGACTTATTTGCCACTAAACGATTAGTTAAATCTAAAGGCCCTTTTAGAATGACCAAAGATACAACATTTAATTACTTTGTTCTAAACAGTTTTTTTTTGCAATAATTAAAAATCTAATCTACCACTTAGTTTCTATGGATGTACCTAGTAATATGCCGAAGTTATCGTAAATTAAAAAAAACACGGTGTAGATAAACATTTGAATTTTCCTATTGACATAAGGTATAAATAAACAAAAAGCATGACTGAGTTATAACTAGTATTTGCAATTTAAATATAAATTACCTTCTGTCTCGGTGTTTCACAACCCGCTGTATATGCACACGTGAAGACCGCGACCCGCCTAGTCGTCTACTAAGTCATCCAGCCATCTCTCCACTTTCTCCGTGTGGCCAGAACTTAATTATTTAACTAAACATATAGTTAGCGAGCTCAAATGCCTAGAGTGGGGTTACTGCGGTTTGCAAATTATCCGTATAATTTCAGGTTACATACATACATACATACCTTCACGCCTTCATTCCCAGAGTGGGGTAGGCAGAGCTACAGAATTACCAACAACTCTAAAAACTTGTTAACAACTCTGTAACCACAATTTGCACAATAGGGAATATGCATGGATTTTAAAAATCGCATTTCTCATCAAAATATGAAAATACCGTAAAAGAGATCACCAAAACGGAAATTAAAATTAAAATCGGTCAAGAAATACGGAAGTTATAAGCATTTCAAACTTCTAATTAGACAGAGAGATCCGATGTGTACCGTGACGTCATTGTGCACTGCGGCCATATAAACTCCATGTAAAATTCCGTTTTTCTAGAAAGAGATAGGAACAAATCTTTGTTGGCTATTTTTTTTTATATCTTGGTTATTTTTATAGTTATTCAAAAAATGATTTTTGTGATCTGTTTGTTACATGAATCAGCTTCAATTGAAGCTGTAAAAAAAAAACATGCATATTCCCTATTAGGCTAAGATGTTTAACCGTGTAACGTATATTAGTGACAGGTAGCAAGCCCATCGCCTAACTGTACTACAAGCCTTTATTCCCTTAGTCGCCTCTTACGACTTCCACGGGAAGACATGGAGTGGCACAATTCTAAGCCGGCAACCACACGGCAAATATAATAAATAAATAATTTCAGGTTATTTTTTGATAAACTTGTGTAAGCGGCGTAGACTATTGTAGAGCCGTTAACATGTGACCATCGGGGCAGTAAATCATTATATCGGATTCTCTTGCTCGCACTCGTGGGGCTTATGGCGAGCGTAAGGGATACAAGATAACGCTGGTACTACACGCATCCCTTACGCTCGCCATTAATCCCACGAGTGCGAGCAAGAGAGTAACGGCTCTACAATAGCAATAAAAGTTGCAGAAGTTGATTGCTGTCTTCCTTTAACTTATGTTCTTGAGCAAGAAGCACAATTTTGCTTTCTTTGTCTAACTCAAAAGTTGGAGTAACACAGCAGGCCATTTCTGCAATTTATTACTAGTCCACGCCGCACTTAAGATTGAGTTTGGAATGATACGTTTTTAATAAATTGGTAGAATAAATTTTGTTCAAATGCCTAAATGAAATTCAAAACATCCTGTAGTGGTTTTTTGAATATACAATTCCATTAAAATAATGTTTGGTTATTTTGCATCTCGCTTCGTTTTTGCGTAGAATCAGTTTATTCACTTATTATTACTATTTATTATTTATTGATAAATAAATCTGTTAAGCAGCTGAGTGTGAAAGAAGTATAATTACATTAATTATGCAAATAAACATGGCAGTTTGAAGATTATCCGAAAGGGCCCAACTGTAATAGTAAATAAATAAATAAATATCAGGAAAAATCTCACGCAAATTGACCTAGTTCCAAACTAAGCTCTAGGCTATATGTAGAAGTTGTCTATAGACAAAATAAAACTTGTAACATTCAAAGTAAACACACACAATCGGACAAACTAACAACCCCATCAAGTAACATTTTAAGAAAGAGAAAACCTAATACCTATCTTCCTAAAACGTATAAATAAATCTGGGTTTCTATTCTACACTATAAAACCAGATTGCTTTTGGGTATAGTTTTTAACATATTTTCCTGCTTAACTACACATGAATATATTTATTTTTTGTATTATGTGAGATTCATTGTTTTATATAATGCTAACTTTATTATTGTATAATATCACAAGCAATATTTAAAAAACTACTGACTGTTGAGTTTCTTGCGGCGTTTCTTCTCAGCAGTGGTCTCTTGCGAAGAGCTGGTAGATTTTTGACGTGTAAAAGTGCCCGTGCGGCCTGTTTACTGAATACACATTTTTTATCTTTATCTTTATCGGCCGCCATTACTGTCAGGTAAATAAGAACTATTAACGTTGACAACGTTAACGTTACCAAGTTGAAAAAACCCCTGATTCAAATTTCGTAACCATGCTAGATAATTAATTACTATGATTTCTGCAAGAAGGGTAAAAAAGACGACGGTTTGTGAGACAACTCCGACGCTTTTACCTTGTGACGTTACTTATTATTAAATTGTATTTTATTGATTTATGGTTTTAAATACATATTTTTCAGAAACTCAGTGTGATTTGTTTGTAGCTGCGCTGCACTGAGCAGTGACCGCCCTCTGACTAAATAATAACAAATTTGTGTGAGCGTCTAAGTATAACACATAATAATGTGTTTGCATTTTGATGCTGAAAACAGTATTTTGTATACTTTATTTTTGTTCAACAGTATAAAGTATAATATAGTGAAAAACAGTATAATTGGCAACCCTGACTAAGGGTACCCGACAAGATAAACTTACTCATGTAGAGAAATAAATACTTAAATACAAAACAAAGCCAGAGTAACAAATACTCGCGCTCACACAAATACTTGCCAACGCGTCGTCAAGGAAATAAATAATGATTTATTGCTCGATACCTATTGATTTATCGTTTAGATCTAACTGGTAGCAATTATCGGAGCGCTACCGGGAGTTCCCTAAGCCTTCGGATCGATGAACTGAGGTCGGAGAAACCGGAACTTGGTTAGGACTGTCCTGCGGATAGGGCTGCCGTGCGGTCACGAACGTAAGGACCGATTTTAAAAAACATGTTTGTGCTTGAAGTCGTCAATGTTAATTTTGTAGCTCATAGGAAAGTCAACCATAGTGTCGTAGAATGTCAGATTTACTTTGAATCTAAGCAAATTTATGTATTTGACTCTAGGTACGAGTAGGTACAGTCAACAGCATAAATAAGTAATCATTTCTGTACCTTGTCACTTTCAATCGTTTCACAATTTTGTACAACATTTCAAACGCAACGTTAAAGTGACAAGGTACATAAATGATCACTTATTTATGCTGTTGACTGTACGTAGTGAGTGCCTTACCAGGCCAGTATCTCGAGTTTTGTAACCCGCGAAGCAAGAAGTAAGTTTAAAGAGTGTGTGTGTGAGTGAGTGGCTCTCTCGGTAAAGTGAGTCTGTTTAGGAGTTCTCGATATAGGGATAGATGTCGTAAAAGTACCTCTAATAGGCATATATATCTACGCCATTTCGAATATTAAAGGCGATTCGATAACGTGTTTAATATTTCGATTTTTGTACGATGATGTGGATGATGGAAGTAGCCTGTCGCAGTAACGTAACAATGAATGGTTTGAATTTAGTATATCACCAGCTGCGGCAAGGTACTAAAAACCGCTATTTCTAAGTTCTACGGTAGGTGCAGTTATCTACGTCAGAGATACTCAAATGTTTATTGCATTCTACAATGTGTTGGCAGTTGATAGGCTAACTTAAGCTATTACAGTAATTAATTAATTTAATTATGGACCCTGTTGGGCATAGCCACATTAATCTTATGTACTTGTCTCTATTGTACTTATTTACTACTTATATTGCACATAAGATATATAATTTAAATTAGATCAAAATTTAATTTGAACTATTTAATTCAACTTGAATATTTATGACATTTTTTTGTTTATTTTGACTGACTGTCCCTATGCAACCTTCACCTTGCCCGCTGCACCGTGATGCATGTCCGTATACACTAAGACAATGCATCAAGATCAACGAGTTTACTACCGGCTGTCTAATTATTTACCGTTTCAAATTAATCACTTATGCGACAGCGGCGAGCGGAGCGGTAGCGGAAGCGGGTGGTTGTGTGCAGTATGGTTAGTTCGCATAGTCGCACAGAGGGCCCTGCCAAGATGCACTACGCTAACTAGCGTTTCTATTCGTTTCGTTTTTAAACCAATCGCGTCACTGGTAGATGACGTCACAGAATGACGTGATACAAAAGTCACGTGAGCCAAGGGCCAACGTTGACCACGAGGTTAATCGCTCCGCACGAGACTTTCATCCCATACATTTTGAGTGATGGACAAGAAAAACGTGAACGGTGTCTAGGGAATGCAATTTAACCGGGCATTAACCGATTACGTATGAATATAACCGGTTAAAACCGGTTATTACCGGTTATTTGCATTCCCTAACGGTGTCGCTAGTTGTGCCAATGTAGTATTTATGTAAAGTTAGTGGTTCTAAACTAATAACAGTAATAACTTTTGTACTATGGGTTGGTACTAGACAAAGTAATATATACTAAAAAAAAACAAGGCGAGTCTGCATAAAAAAATAAACAATTGCTTCACTTTGAAGCCGATTGCGATTGCGAGTCGAGGCAATAGCGCAAATTACACGTAAAGTTAGGAACCCGGGAAACGCCACGCGCCGTTCCAATCTTCGTTCCGAACCGTACCGTAACGTAACCTCGGGGTACTTTAACCCTAGGGGGTAACATTGCCCACCCTTGAAAGTATCTGTTTCAGTGGTAATCATCTTAAATTGTTAAAATAATTTTAGAACTATGTAAATAGCTTGGTTCTGATGTAACATTTAATGGAATAATTAAATTTTAACGATGGTTTTTGGGGTGGGCAATGTTACTCCCTAGGGCTAAAGTACCCCGAGGTTACGGTATTTTGTTACTATTTTACTATTAGAGTTATCAACAAGCTTTTGGAGTTGTTGGTAATTCAGTAGCTCTGCCTACCCCACTCTGGGAATGAAGGCGTGAAGGTATCTATGTATGTATGTACTATTACAGTTGCATTTACACATACGCTTTAATTTGACGCTGGTGTATGTACTTTGGACACTGAACCGCCGCCGACGACATTATACCGAAATAATGTAAGCAGAGCCAAGGCATAGCAAATTCAACCATGAACTCTGACAATTAAGTTTAGAATCTGTTTGTTTAGCAGTTGAGACCTTTTGGTAATTGTAAAGTTACGTAGAAGATAACTTGTTTTTTCATACCTAGAGCTGAAGGACGAGATTCAGTGACACAAGCTCGTTCGTTGTTTATACTTTGATAGTATCAGCTGTTAATGATAACTGGTGACAGCTGATTTATTGAGGTTAGGACCCAATACAAATCTCAATAGGTATATACATGTCGCAGAAGAATGATAAAAACAAGAAATTGAAAAAAATATTAAAGATATATTTCCCTGCAAAAAGTAAGTGAATTGATCAAATCGGGCGGGACAAACGAATTTGTACAAATCACCAAACTCGTCTAACGGAATTTGATCAAGTGTACACTAATTCAGGGATTTAATAAATTTGAATTTGGGTTTTTTTTTGTTTCTTGTTTTTTGAGCTTTTTGATGAATTTATAATATGTAGATATATATTATACTCTTTATTGTAAATACAAGATTAAAAAAGGGATACAAAACAGGCAATTTATAACAAAACAAAAATAAGTACAAAGGCGAACTTAT